>OX438655.1:9300518-10682353 GCA_949316385.1 Globia sparganii | reverse complement strand
GCTACACAATAAGTGAAATAAAATGACTCACCAGTCCGGTAGCCAGCGTTGGAGAGGTAGGTAGCGAAGGTGTTGGTCTCATGCGTGGCCTGCCACATCGGAGACGAGCAGTTGTCATTGTTGGTGTAGACGTTGTGGTTGTGGACATACACGCCGGTTAACAACGAACTCCTGTAGAAGATATGGCAGTTGATTAGCAGAAAGTGGCAGATGATAAGTGAAAGGGGAAGCATGACCGTGTAGGAATGCTGGCGGCAAGCGTAGTGTGGGCGCAAAACGTGGCCTTAGTACATTAAGAAGCAGTTATTCCCGAAAACGATATTTTAAATGCAGTAGTTAGAGTGTAACTTAGGATATCAAAACATAGATAATTAATGCATAGAAACTTGTTAAAAATAAATTGAAACTGAGCAAAAATACTTGCACAGTGTAACAGTTATGGGCTTTGAATTTCTATTACACGATCTGAATTTATTACAGCCATAAAGGAAGTCACTATTAATCGACATAAACAACAAAACAGGCTTTTCGCAACGGCTTTTAGTATTTAAAACACTGACGGTGGACAGCGTGAAAGCAGTCGCATTAGCCTCCAATTAGTAATATAGTCGTTGCAACCAGTTACGATTGTAAACTGTCTGTCAGTCTAGTATTGCTTGGAGTAATTTCAGTGCAAGCAGTGCAGGATCTATGTCATTTATATTCTAATGGCACTTTACTGAGTCGTTATTTGCTGAAAGGCGTCAATAGTGATCGGAATTGCTTGTAGATTTAATCACAATTGCCAATAAGAACTAGAGCTGATGAGAAATATAGAGCTGGATATGAATTGTGAGTTGTTTTAGGTTTATATTGGCAGATTTATCTTTGAGCTGTCAAACTAAGTGGATAAATGTTTTAAGGAAAAGTAAGAACATTGCAATAAAATACAGCAGTGCTATTCTGTAAAAATCTCACGGTGAAAACTAAGGTGAAGTGAGCTGTCATTCCACCTGATGTAAGGGATTGCCTCCATTGATACTTCACTTCACGCTCACTTCACCTATGTTATCACGGTGAGATTTTTACAGAATCGATAGGCTGTACCTCGATGGACAGCACATGGGCGTGGTAGTGTAAGCATGACGGAACTCTGCTCCTGCACTCCGTACGGCCTTCATAGTCCTTGGCATAAAGTTCAAGCTCCCAAGCTCAACATCCTGGTCATCAGTCAGGATCAAAATTATATTCGGCTTCCTTTCCCTCGGCTGCGGGTAAGGAATGTAGCCGCCAGTCTGCCATTTATTTGCCGACTTCAACTTCGACCTAGTGGAATTCTCCCTCACAGGCACATGTGGCCTCTCAGGTGCCTTACTTTGAGTAATCGGCCGCCTTGCAGAGTTCCATGGTTTCTCCATACTACTTCTGTTCCAGTGTTTCTCTGCCTTCCTTGATTTCTCATCCTTTTTCAAACTGTACGGCTCTATCGTCCTGTTGGCACTGTCTTCTAGTGAATGGGCGTCAGTTCCTTTCCGCCTGTCTCTTCTTACTTCATGTTCTCTGTCCCACCTTCGTCTGTCTCCACGATACCGTGAACTGTTCTTGTGCCTTAGATTCCTTCTCTCGGGTATATCGGTAAGGGTCCCATTGAACGTTGTTCGGTTCCGATTGTTCTCTCTATTCCTCAATTCTCTGGACCTCGAAGTTTCTTCGTCTTCATACGAGTCTCGTCTTGCAGATATTAGTAAGAAATTCCATGTCAAGACTAGCGATATGAACTTCAAATTCATATTGGTTTATTGTTCAAGTTAAAAATATAACTTTTTGGAAATTAAGTAGATATATTATAGTTTTGCCTGTAAATTGTTTATGTCGCCACATAAGTTATCGACTTCAAAGATCGCCTTGGGCACCGAATCACCATTTTCGTACACCAACTGCAACAAGAGACACAAATATAATTAGTTTTTGAATATTTAGCTATTCAAACAAACTAATACGAAAGTCAAAATAATAAACCACAATTACCAAGTCATTGATTCAAAGTCGTTTCAATAACTTGGGACGTTTATATTATCAGGCCGAGGACGCCTATTTCGTGTTTGCTCCGGGTATTGAAATATGTTTCGTATGGTCCGCAATCAATATTGAAGCATTTAATGGCATTCGACCAGGGCATCAATCGTGAATTGCTTTTAACAGAATTGGACTGGCATCGGTCGGGGCGATTGAATGAATGTTCAACACGATGCAAGAGGTTTTTTAAAATAGATGTTGGTCAATCTACGATCATTGGCGATGCATAGGATTTCTAGAAATGGACTTTTTACGATTTCTCATTAAAAATTGTTGAAATCTGAAATCCTGCAGACACAGCTCGTCAAATGAACGAGAATATTACTCACGTATGTCGAGAATAGGAATGAATATTTGAGCAGATAGCTAAAGTGCAATGCCGCTATAAATTAGCACTAAAATACTCGCCGAGTATTTATGGATAACATTAACATTTGATAGAGAAGTTTAGTGTTCATAGACGAAATTATGTTTGCAATATAAACATTTATTTATGTTGTTGTCTCTGTGAGAAACGAACACAAAACTGAAAGTGTAAGTACAAACAGCCGCAGAGTGTGTGCGAAATCTTTATTATTAATTTATTATATTATTACATAGTATAAAACAAAGTCGCTCCCGCTATCTGTAAGCTTAGACCTTTTAAACTACGCTGCAGTTTTCAGTAATAGATAGAGTGATTCAAGAGGAAGTTTAATATGTATAATAACGTGCACATTATAGTAGAGAAAAGCCGAGAAATTCAAAAATTTGTAATGTGATGTCGTAACAAACATATTTTTGTGCGCTTACATTGCAAACGCTGGCTAAACCTTACAAGATAGGTCAAATTAATGTCCTACGGAATTGTATTTAAAAAAGTCCGCGATGGTAGGTATATATTTGTCTCCTTAGGATAACCTAACCATTTTTATCTTTTACATAAGTATTACAAAGAATTATGGGTTATTTATCAAGCTATTTTAAACAATACAATATTATTCCTTATCCAATTAAATAAGTACATTAGATACGCTGTGCATTTCATGTACTTAGATCAAAGTTGCCCTAGATACAACATACAATTAAAATGAATAATTTAGAAGATATTATTATCAGAGATTTAAAAAGCGGAGGCAGACCGGCTGGCGGGGTGGTACGAAGTTTGCCGGGTCAGCTAGTTAAGAGATAAAATATAGTTTTGCAGATAACATAGGTATTCTCAAACTTTTGTGTACCTAATACAATGACAAAACTCGCAGCAGGGCAGCGGCACACCCCGGACACTCCGTACAGCGCGCGCAAAATAATTACCTACTACTACTACATAGCCAAATGACGTTGGTACACGTGCAAATGTGTGCGTAAACTCTAGTAGGGTTGGTTGTCGTGCGGAGCGTAAAAAAAATGGCGGGAACGACGACGACGCGACTAGAAAGGACTAGAACAGTTTGATTGTTTATCTAATTAGTCGGGTTCGTAATGAAATAAAAATAATATTATAATAGTTCAGTAATAAATGTAAAACTTTTTAACAATAACTTTAATTTCGGAAGTCGGTGTCTTTGGATCTGTATTTTAGTTTATTGCCACCAACTTATGAAATTAAAGTTATTTTTCACTTTGTAGTGTTTTTTTGGAAGTCGGTTTTTTTTGTTGCTAAAAGTTTTTATTTCTCGCTTTTTAGTGGGTCTGTTCATAAAGTATCTAAGTTACAATAGCCTAATGTCAACTTGCTCATCGCATTTTACAAAATATTGCTTTTCCCGATGCAGGGACGTTAATTGTTGAGGAGTTCTCTTGGTACTCCACCATCAGCTCCATTTCACCATTCGCATTGTGACGAGCATAAATTGTGCTTAGCAAACATATTAAAGTAATCGAATCGAAACCTGTGAAATACTTATTATTGAGTAGTCCCGGTGGCCATCTGTGGTCTTTATCATCAGTTCCACTTCACTAAATATTGCTATCCCAGAGCAAATGCCCATGCAAATAAGGTTCTTAGCTAAATATTGCTTACACTAAAATATTTTCGTTTAAATGACCTACTTAACTATAAATAATCGGTAATTATATCGCATGGTATTAAAATGCGATATCTTACAAACATTTATGTAAATACAAATTCGCAGAAGCATCACAATATCGAACCATCGTGATTAAAACTCAGATAAAACTTTTAAATCGCAAAATTGTGTGTTCGTGTCAGCAGTACAGTGCTGCGGTTCTTTGTGAGCGCCCCGAGCTAATGAACCGCCGATAATGTCGCGGGTGTGCGGGGTGAGGTGCGGTATCTGATGTCAGCGCGGGGTAGGGAGTGGCCATTCTGTACGAAGTACTATTAGGTATTCTGTGGCAGCGGGGGAATTGTTGCGTAACAACGTAAATAAAGCAATGAATGTTAGTGTAACATTCATCGCGTTATTTACGTTGCTGAGCAGACAAATATTTCGAACTTACGAAGTAATGGATTAGGAATATCCATGATACCGATTCAGATTGATAGTGTGCTACGCAATTAGGGTGTAGGTCCTGAAACCATTCTCTCGGGATTCAGGATACTAATTGGGAATACAACTTCTAAAAGAAAGTTCGTCTTTATTAATTCCCCAGAAAACTTCGTTGATAACAAGACAAAAATACCGTTAGTATCGGTTTTTCAAAACTTATTAATGTTCATTAATTCGTGGGGCTTTAGCGCGCGTGCGGCTGACCGGGGCCGGGCATTCGGATGGCCGCCGCGCACGCCGCCCGTTCATCTTGATTTATATCCCCATCCTAATTGATAGGGGAGGAGATGCGATCGATGACGTCACGCCACCCCGTTATATTGCCCCTCTACACTATTTATTATTCGATAGTTGGTCGCACTGCTCGTAAAACAATTCACTCTAAATGAGAATGGCTGTATTCACATCCACGCGTGCGTTATATGTAGTCAGAACACTGAACGAGGCGAGTTAAGTTGAAAATACATGCATAATGCTGAAGTATTGCGTTTTAAAATGCCAACGATGTGAATACTTAGTGGAGTGTGAATGGTCTTTGGCTCCGCACTCAACTGCAATGTAATTTTCCACACACAAAATTGTCATAAACTAGATTTTCTTGGAAATGTAAATGAAGATCATCCGTGCGTGGCATAGGTATTACTCGACATTGTAACACCAGCTCAAGATACATTTGGAACAAGAAATAATTCGGTCTTTGGATTCGCATTTTCATTGTTTGCCACCGACTTCCAAAATTAAAGTAATATTTCACTTTGTAGTCTTGTTTGGAAGCCGGTTGTTTATTTTTTGGTAAAAAAGTTTTATTTTTCACTTTTAAGTTGTTTTTACCCCACACAAATTAGTTATAACACTACTTGCTTTGTAAATATCAGTGACAGGAAGTTATTATAACATCATCAATATAAACTAAGTGCTAAAAATTCTTATTATTGAAGCTAACTCAAAAACTATCCAAGCAAAGATAATAAAATTTATATGGAACCACCCCTGAAGCATACCCCATCAATTTTTTTTTTAATGATTTACAATTATGGAGTTGTCACGAAACATAAATACAAAAACAATTTAGGTACTTGAATTTTTAGCAGTAATTTTGGTTACTGAACCGATTTTGGTGAAATTTCAATGGGACCAATCTGAAAGTCCATATCCTTTCAAGAATTTTGCAAATCGGCTTATAAATAACGGAGTTCCAAGGTAACAAACATAGAATAAAAAAACAACCGAATTGAGAACCTCCTCCTTTTTTTGAAGTCGGCTAACAAAAGTCCAGTGTGGTCAAAACGTAACTGGGTCACATATAAAACGGTCCGATACTACTCTAAATGCACAAAAGCTTCTTGAATTTAATTAGATTTCTAATTTTAAATGGCCCAGTGCTGTCCACAAAAAGGTCGCATGCGATAGCAAACAAAACTACAAACGTTGGCGAGTGAAGCAGTGAGTGTCCGCTGTCCGCTTGCCTCTCAGGATTAAGGTCCGCATTAATAAATAATGAGTGTTCATATAATTTAGAACAAAGCCGACCACAGCTTAGCATCCTATTCAGTATTTTTATTCCGCTGACCTTTTCACCAGCGGTGTATTCAACGAATTAATTTATCCACGAATGAAGTCTTTCATGTTTACCGTAACTTTAATTAGCTTCATTCTGAACGTCTCACTTCTGTAAACTTTGCTGCCGACATATTCGCTCAGCGTTTTCGTTGTTTATGAGAAGAAAGCACGCAGAATTCAGCGCTACAACATTAATAGAACATTTCCTATATTTTGTTTTACAGTGTAATAACCTATAATATAATATGAAAATAATATGCAAACGGTGATTGTTATGTCTGTGTTGATTTGATGTTGTATGTATGTTAGTACTATTAGTTATTCTGTGGTTTCGCCCACGTTTTAGAAGTACAAACACTCGGTATGTCGCTATGTGCGTGTTATGCGAAGCATGTGCCGAATAATAATATTTATTTACAGTGGGAATGTAGCGCCTCGTTGATTGCGCCGCGAGACTAAGCTGTCAGTTTCAATTTGGGGATCTAGCGCGTTTAAAGGATTTCGTTCGCGGAGCTCGCGGCTGCGATAGGTAGGTACCTCGACGTCATGATAGGATTATTCGATACCTTTGTGTATTTCCCTCTTAGCGAAAACTTATCTCGTATAACTAGAAGATCTTATGTCTATAACTAGCTTCTGCCCGCGACTTCGTCCGCGTAAATTTTTTTTGTTTCCCCGATCCACCCCGTCGCAACGTGTCGCCGGCCTGCGCTATTACTTCGTTTTCGCGTGGCGAAAACTTCAGACTTTTTTTCTTTTTGCTCAACTCCTAAGGGTCCTAGCGTCAAGTTTAATAGAATATAGCCTTCCTCGAGAACTGGGCTATCAAACGCAAAAATATTTTTATATTTGTGACCAATACTTCCAGAGATTTACAGCTTTCAAACCGTGTTTCAAACAAACAAACTCTTCAGCTTTATTAATAGTATTATTTTAAAACTATGATATCTCCTAAGATATACATTGAAATCAAATTATGTCAGAGGCAATTTTGTTCAAAACTAAATACATGTATAACGTATTTATTTGGATAAGGATTAATACCATGTTTATAAAAACACCTTCGCAAATAATGCATTATTTTAGAACAAATTTGGTTAGCATAAAAGAGGTTATAGTGAGCTAACCTTAAAAGATAGACATATGCTGTCGCGGACTTTTTTCTAAAGCTTTTAAAGGGGAACAATTCTGTCATATATGATTTTTGCGAAACTTTAACCGTTTACGCAGCGCACGCAGCGGAAGCTCTCAATAGGAAAAAAATCCCCCGATTTTGAAACATTCTTCATTGGTGCTCCGGTCCTATTGGTTTTAGCGTGATGATATATAGCCTATAGCCTTCCTCGATGAATGGGCTATCTAACACTGAAAGAGTTTTTCAAATCGGACCAGTGGTTCTTGAGATTAGCGCGTTCAAACAAACAAACAAACAAACTCTTCAGCTTTATAATATTAGTATAGATAACAGCCCAATGAGGCTGTATACTTTTAGATTAGTACCTATTACCTACGATCTGCGAACCGGTTAAGCAGTCTCGTCCATACCGTAACGTAGATAGTTTTTCATAAAAACCTCCTTTAATGATTTCATCGATATCCTCGAGTTGCTTATTAGCAGTTAATTCTCTGCTAGCTAATATTGCGATTACGATAATACACCAATTTCAAACGGCATTATCGCTTCTCGCAAACCAGCTTTCATCTCATAAGTTTGCTCAGCGTTTATTAACTAAACTTTTTAATTAAAACATGGGATAAACTTCATAATTCCATCCTGTTTGCCTTAAAATCAGGAAGTCGGATATTGCACAAACATTGTTAATGAGCGCTTATAAATTAGAAGTTAATCAGCCGATCGGCGAAGTTCGCACCAGCCCTGCGCCGACTTTCCATGTACTTAAATCTGTGTAATGGCGCCGCGGCAAACTTTATTCTTTACTTACTCTCTCTTGATAACATTAATTCCCTCGTAAAGTTGAAATGAGCAGGTTTTTTGCCGCTTATTTAATTACTGTGATAAAATTATCCTTTCGAGATGACTAACGTTTTAATCTTTATTTACGTTCGTTTGTCGAGATTCTCCGCTAGATCATCGCGCGACGTCGTTAAGAAAATTGCAAGAGGAAACTGAATGAAACTTCAGTGTGATGAAGGTGATGGTAACGAAGTGATGTAGTTCTAAACTTAAGACCATTATCTGTCTACGAACCCTACGAATGATGACAAACAACGATAACAACCCAGCAAAAGATATAACCACCATAGTGTTTAAAATATGAAAATACTTTATTCTCAGGTTTCTATACACAATAATCTGATGTTTGAACAATTTCTACGATTATTGGGAAAACATCAATGAGAGAATTTATCTGAACCGTAAAATCAGCGCAGTCTGCCAGCTACGTAACAGCAGAACTCGTCGAAAGCTCATTATTCGTGAAGAGCGAATGCATCCTTAATCCAAATTCATTTTACCGTCGTAAGTTTTAAGTGCACTCATTTAACTGTTCGTTAACGAGTCGGCGACAATACCTACATAGGTACCGACTGTCGGTTACTAGTGTTTCTGGATGGGTGGTGCAGATATAACTAAGGAAGAAGTGCTATGTTGCTCTGTAAACTTGAAAGTTCGTTCTTATAAGTTTTATAATGCCATATTGTTAGTTCAGAGGAGTAATTTCGTAACACACTAACAGTAGACATGGAATTCATGTTGACATTTCAATAACATTAATTGCGTTATTTATGCTGTTGAGTAGACAATTTTTTCGAACATAATAGTATTATGCAATGGAATAGCAATATCCTGCCACAAGTACCTACTAAATCCATCTCCAAAGATGTTCTTCTGTAAGGTAAATACAGACAAGTAACGGAAGATTACAAACAAAAGGCGGTTGCTGATCGATTCGTGGCACATAGCGTTCTGTACCGTTTCCCATATCTCCATGGAAACAAGTACGCTGTCAAGATAATCCTACAGTATCGAAGAGATAGGGACCTAATATTAGTTTCTAGCCACGCAAACGACAAATGTTAATAAAGATATTACGAAATACATGCTGCAAACCGTTATGTCTGCCAGATATCGGAAATAGCTGAATGCAAATTGCCGCCAGCAGACACATTTATGGAGTATGCCTAGAATTGTCTCACGTTTTAGCATTCCAACGAGAGCGTGACACATTATTCTGGGCTAGAAGCATACTAAGCAATTAAGTGCAAATATGTAACATGCTAATTACGTAACACCTCTGGTTTGCTAGTTAAGGGTCCGATTATATACGTACCACAACCACTAGTGGACGGGCGCTAATTTGTATGAAAATTAATAGTTTGGTCGTCAAAATGTACCGTATGGGCGACATGCGCGGTCCGAGGGGGGGGTTGTTGACGTCATGACCCCCCCCAAAATCATTCAAGCTGTCGAGAGTCTGAATAATTGACTTGTCTTACTAACTTAACTTGTGCCACGGAGACCTCGACGGGCATATACAGAAACATTATGAACACAGGCAGACATGGGGACTGCCACAGAAGTAAAAACTTAAAACTATGAAATGACAGTGGGTTTTTTAACACGCGTAAAAAAGTTTTTGCTTCAAAAAGCCTATTGTAAAATATACTGGATGAAATTGAATAAGTTTGCCAAATTAAAACATCTAATTCAACGTGATATAAAGAAAATTTATAGCATGTCATTAAGGAAAGGGATGCACAATTGCACATGATAAGTACGCTTATGCAAGCGGTTTGGCAATGTCGTCGCGCGTCCTTTTTTTCGTAGGTACGGTCCAAATTAGGTAAGTACTACTCGTTCAACGTGTTGCCAACTTGATTCATGTTGTGAACTTGTGATTTCTGCGATGACTAGATTGCTTATCGGACGCGCGCTAAAATTTACACTTTACTTAATTTTCTTATTTGTTTTGATAATTTAGAAAACAAAAATCCGTAAGAATCGACGTTTATTCGTATCTACTTGAAGGCAATAACTTAGTTTGCACTATTTAAGACGATAATTACACGTTTTTCAAGAATTTTGATTTGGGACATGACAATTTATAATGATTATGTAGCAGTTACTGGACCTCCTATTTCGATGTGGCGCAAGTTTTCAATTTCATCTTGTAGAATCTAGAATGCAAGAGCGAGCGAAGCAAACTCGGGATATTGGGCACCCCGTTCGTAAGGCCAGATTCCAAAGCCTAAACTGTTGTAAAACGAGTGCATTTCATCTTAATTCGATAAATTAAGTTCTCTTTCTGTATAATGGTCAAAAGAAAATGGAACCTATTTCCTTAAATAGGTTCCATTTTCTTTTGACCATTATAAAAAAAAAAAATTCAGGCTTTTTTTTTTTTTGGTGCTAAAATTTTCAGCAGCTCTTGCAATCTGCATTCTGTTGATTCTTGAGCATTTCTTCTTAAGTCGACAAAGCAAGCAATTCCTAGTCCTTTTAGAATGAAAAGAAAATCGAGCCTATCCGAGAATGTGCAAAATTTTCGAGCTCGCTTCGCTCGCTCTTGCAGTCTAAATTCACATAGTTTCTTGGACTTGCCTGCATAAATCGACATCGTAACTCCTATTTCAGCATAAAAATATCAAACAAAACCTAACCAAACCGAGACTGGTTGTTAAAATTTTCGAGCACGCTCCGCTCGCTCTTGCAATGTAAATTCTCACAGTTGCTTGGATTTGCCTGCATAAATCGACAATGTAACTCCTATTTCAACATAAAATTATCAAAAAAAACGAGGCGCGTTGTTAAAATTTTCGAGCTCGCTTCGCTCGCTCTTGCAATCTAAAGTCTTATAGTTGCTTGGCCTTGCCTGCATAAATCGGCAATGTAACTCCTATTTCAGCATAAAAATATCAAACAAAACTTAACCAAACCGAGACGGGTTGTTAAAATTTTCGAGCTCGCTCCGCTCGCTCTTGCAATCTAAATTCTCATAGTTGCTTGGATTTGCCTGCATAAATCGACAATGTAACTCCTATTTCAAGTAAAAATATCAAACTAACCGAGGTGGGTTGTTAAAATTTTCGAGCTCGCTTCGCTCGCTCTTGCAATCTAAATTCTTATAGTTGCTTTGACTTGCCTGCATAAATCGACAATGTAACTCCTATTTCAGCATAAAAATATCATACAAAACCTAACCAAAACGAAGCGTGTTATTAAAATTTTCGTGCTCGCTTCGCTCGCTTTTCCCACCATACTAATCTACCGTTTTTACACATACGACCAATTTTCCGGCATTATTAAATAACACCCCCCCCCCCCGCAACTCCAAGCTGCGTCCCTGAACAACTAACTAATGTAGAACTGGAGATGTACTTACATGCACGCCTTTAATCCCCGGAGAGTTAGGCAGGTGTGTACCTTCATATTATAGTCAACCGGGCACAAATCCATACACTCGGCTGTTCCTCAGAAATTTCTGATGGAAAAACCTAATAACACTTTACCCGACCTAGGAATCGAACCTAGGACCTCATGCTCAGCAGTAACGCTTGCGACCACTACACTAACGAAGAGATTTACCCTTAAAATATTCCTCGGCACCCATGGTGACCCCCCCCAAAATCTTGGGCTGCGACCGCGCCTGATGGGCGATAGCTACCACTGGCGAAGGGTGAATTTATGACAGAGGTAAGCCTGAGCAAAAAAAAAAGTCAATAAAACGTTTAATTATATTTCAATGATGAATTGACTATAGAATGGTTGTGTTCTGAATTTTCGAAGGGAAGCCGGCGGGAATTGATTTGTATGGTACCTTCGCCACTGATACCTACCACATCAATGCCACGTAGCAGGCACAAGGCAACCACCACTGAGGCGTGCGCAACGATCTGCACCCTAATTGCGAAACACACTATCGATCTCAATTTGAATCATTTTGAAGCATATTGCTAATCCATTGCTTCATATGTTCGAAAAATGTGTCTGCTCAACAATGTAAAACACGCAATGAACGTTGTTGATCTGTCAAAATGAAACCCATTGCTACTAATAGTGTGTTACGCAATTACCCCGCTGTTTGCAAACACTAGCAACAACGGAACCACATTGCAACTACTAGCGACAACGCAACTGAAGCTGCAGCAACAAAAGGAATTAGTAACAACTTTCAAAACTAAACTAAGTTCTGTACTTGTGTTGTATAAATGTTACTACTCCGTATCGGATTTTCTATCTGATAAATTTTAGTTGTGTGAATATCAATGTTTATATGTTGATGATGAATTGCATCAATATTTGCATGCCAAAATAGTAAAATATACAAGGATTCTTTAATATTATTGTAACCACCTTATTGTAAATACCTAAATTCTAAGCAAATAAATGAATATTCTATTCTATTCAACACTGTTCACACGTAACCACTGCTTGCCCACATTTTATCTAATGTCTGTGGTTGAGCGGAGTGGTTAAAATGAGATTTGTGTCACGTAGGAAGTGTTCGGGGTTATTTCTAAAGAACTAAGTCATATTGTGACGATTTTCAAACTCTTAAATTTGCACGTTCATCGATTCTAGTTTAAGTGTGATTTTGACTGCCTAGTCTACAAAGTAAAGAATGAAGGCTATACTCATAATTACTCAAGATTATCCTAATCTGCATTCGCAATTTATTTGCCAAAAATGTAAACAACTATGTGTGTATGGAAAAATAACTTTAAATCTTGCAAAATAAAGTTCAGTTTACGCTACAACTTCAAAAAATTTTATAACTTTTTCAATAGTCACTCTGAAATCAACTTAATCATCATTAAAATAAAGTTGATATTTGTTTAAATTGAAATGATATTAATATGAAACATAAGTTTGAACAGACTTTAGGTAGGTTCTTAGTTCTTACGAATAATTATTAACATCACGCCTGTATTTTCCGAAGGGAGGCAGAGGTGTAGGTACCTATAGTAGGTAGGTGTGCCCACATTTCGCAGTATTGTGTCCCATGTAATAGAGGGCAAGTCTATTGTGAGGTTCTTATTATGTAAAGCAAAATACTACCAAGTATATTAATTTCGCATCCATAAACTAGATACTTACGTACGATATAGTAAAATGACGTCTATTTTAGTCCTCGTCCCATAACATTGGATTACTAACGCCCACGGTACTAAAGTGGGTACCTATTGAAATCAGTTCGAGAACCAGTCGCCAATCACGTTATAGTTCAGAATGTTAGCACATTAAAATGTATACCTAGTTTGTTCTCATTAGTACATGATATAAAATGTTTACGATTGGTATTAAAGAGATACCTACTGTACAGTCCGCACGTCGCTGCGTAGGCGCCCGGTGGTAACACTTTGATCTTGAACTGATGTAGTACGGAGTTTCAATAGAATAAGATGCCAGCTTATACCCGTTTTGTTAGGGTTCCGTACTCAAGGGGTGCCAACGGGACCCTATTACTAAGCCTCCGCTGTCAATCCGTCCGTCCATCCGTCCGTCTGTCTGTCAGCGGGCTGTATCTCATGAACCGTAATAGGTAGACAGTTGAAATTTTCACAGAGCGTGTATTTCTATTGCCGCTTTATTAACAAATAATAAAAATAAGATAAAGTTAAAAATTAAAAGGTTCGTTGTGTGCAAGTCCGACTCGTTCTTAGGCGCTTTTTTTAGTAAACTGACAAGTGACAATTGGTCTTCTGTACTAAACGTTCATGATTCTAAATGACAGCCGAGGCGCCTGCGCCGCGCCGGTCCGTGTGCACTCACAGGACTTTAAATCGCTGACTGAATACATTAGTGGCACAAGTCGAATTTGTGGCAATTTGAGTTAATAATGAATTCTTGTTCTAAATTAGGTACTTTATTTTCGTAGATGTTTATAAACCAAACATAAACTATAATTATATTCCATAAAATACGGTCGGTAAGAGCTTTTCTGTGCGCGCGCACTAGTCTTCGAATATTTATTGTACGTTTTCTCAAATTGTTGAATTTTGAGTTGTGCCACTATCGAATTCAGTCAGCGAAATAATCGAAACGGAATAAAACGGACATTTATTTTGAACATTTTAGAGAAATGGGCCGCATTCAATCGTGAATTAATTTATGAAATCGGATTTTTTATGTTTTAAGTTTTTGAGTTACGACTTTTATGAAGTTTGCTATAGATATAGGTTTATTCTTTTTCTTGGGTTGTTCAACAAACGCTTCAAAATAAGTTCTTTACGATTTGTTCTCTGGTAATGCTCAAAGTAGTTAAGTTACAATGTTTTATTCTCTTAATAAAATAAAATTCTTAAAAAACTGCATGTTGTGCTTTTAGTTATTTTATTTTATAGCATTCTCATCTAGTTTTTTTTTTCGACTAACAAACTAACACATTGGACCTTTTTAGACTAAAAGAATTGTCCTGCTCTTTTCATTTTAGCTTTCGTTTGTAGGTTTTTACAGAATTTTCCTTCGACAACTTGTAGTAGGGGTACAATTGGCTTCATATGGTTTCTGTCACGGTTTTTTTACCTTCGCCCTAACAACATCTTCACCGGGCGTCTGAACAAGACATCGTTATAATATTTTAATCGTGACACTACATTTTTTAAAATGTTAAAATTGCATACAAGCGAGAGAAAAATAAAGTAAAGAAATGTCAAAACAGTATGAAACGTTCTGAATTTTAGGAGAACTAATGAGAGCTTTCATAAAAAAGTATCATGTAGATATTTAAGCATTAACAAAATAGTTTCATATTGCAGCTACCTATGTTATGAGTTTTTCATGATTCTGAAGTACCTAAGCCTACTCAGGTACACTACCTACGTTAGGTTAAATAATTAATTGTCCATTGTTTACTTCGTTGGCTTTTACTTTTTGTGTTGACTATATTACCTACATTTTTGTACCTATTCTTTTAGATGCAAGTATTTTTATAATTCAGTGTACACACGGCTACACATCAAGCTACACATTTCCAGTTTTAGCTGACCTCGCATTGTATAGGTTTTTCGTACAATCAGAAGTTAGATTATACTGATTGTGTATAGCTTGATGTGTAGCCGTGCGTTATAAGACAACTCGAATAGCAGATATAGGTACCTATTGTTAGGTAGGTACTAATTAAGTCACCGAACCTGACACATAATTGATTAAATTCTTAACCACTTAGTCATCTTACCACATTTAAATCTAAACATTTTAATCAGTATCCATTATCAGACTTAGTTACCATATTTCTCAATATCCTTCGTGCAAGTAAATCTTAATCAAATCTTTGGAGCTATTTATCCCTAACATATAATTCAGTTGCCCACATTTATATTAAGATTATAATCAAGTAGACGTTTGTACCGGGCAGTGGTGGGCAATACTTTCAAATGTGCGAGCAATAAATAAGATTGAAGGCGTGGTCGTCAAAGGATATAACTTTACATAATCTGTTGGCTTAGTTGGTGTTATTTTGTCGTCTATCATAAAATATTAATACTATCATGTAATATACCTATTTTATATAATTTATAAAGTATATAAGATCAACAAAATACTCGGCAGTCGTATGTACTCTGCATACTTGGAGAATGAAAACAAGGCCGAAAACGATTAACTTTTTCACCGTCACGAGACTTTAAGTTTTTTCATTCAGTTACTCTCAAACGTTGTTATTTATTTCATTATACCTATCTGTTATTTATTTAATTCATATCAGATACAGCGAAACGAACTTTTCATTTTGGCTTTGTTTTTTCTATTCCCTCAATTAATAAATTAACATGATCACACATAATATGTGTTAATATTGTACCTACATATAAATAAATCATAATAACAACTTCTAACAAAATAAACATGAGCAACTTCCGCAAATTCAAGATGGAAACCCCAATATGATGATGGGAACCCGCACTTTGTTATAATAATGTTAGACACATGTGTTTCAATATATTCCATGTACATAATTAAAAACACATTGTTTCTTATTATCCTTTAATTATCTGTCATGGCGTCCTTGTGTGTACGTGGGTAGACACGTAAATATTATGATGGTAGGTAAATATAATTGTGTCTTATTATTGTTAAAATGCAGGAATCATGGTAGGTATCATCAAGTAAGTATCTACATTGCCGTTAAATGCAATTGCTGTTGTGTCATCGTCGTAATTAAACTGTTATGGAGTTGTTTTTTTATAAATAACATCCTGTAGGTAGATGCACTACTGCGCAGGCGAGGCGGTGCAATTGTTTTTCCCGAATTAAATTGCGTTATTCAGCCACTGACTAACGTTTGTCGTAGGTGCGTTTTTAGTTGGTCGTAGGTGCGAAATTTACTTTGTGTAAATTATTTGATCACCACATTCAATTTAGTACCTAGTGTACGCAACTAAGTATTTAAGTACCTAAGTACTTATTTGCGTCATAAGTATATTCAGATCGAAAATATAATACCTTTCTATATACTTGTGTTATTATAAATAGTACATACATAATAATTAACTTATTTTTCTCAAACATGCTTGAAAATTTGAGCATTATTTTGACAACCTTCTTAGAGATAAATCAAAATTGCTGTACTGGCCAAATACATGCGAGCAGCGGGCGACAAAAGTTGTATGAAAATCCCTGTCGTGGTATAGCGGCCAAATAAATTACATACTAAACTCATAACTGTCGTGTAATTTAAAAATGGAACGATCTTTTACTCCGAAACATGGCAACGAAGGAGGTCACTTGTCAAAGGTATTGAAATTTCGAACTGGCTTGCAAATAGAAAATTGTTTATTGAAATAGTAGATTATTAACCAAGGGGATAAAGCAGTGTCTTCTGTCGCGGATGACGATTTAAATCAACGAATTTAAATCACGAGCGAAGCGAGGGATTTAAGACAAGTCCTGAGTGTAGCGAGGGATTTAAGTTCACCCAAGGACTAAGACAGCTTTATCACCGAGGAAAATACTCTATTTTTCGTACCATTTGCGAAAAAATTAACACAATAATAATATGAGATAAGCATTAAAAATAATGACAGTTAAAAATAAATTAAAATAAACTTAACGTTTAAGTATTTGAAGAAAACAAAAACGCGGCAAATTCCTAGACTAATATTTTTTTGTCGGGAAAGCAAACGCATCAAGCTCATACGGCCTCGTCGGTTTTCGTAATTTTATTTAATGATAATAACTGCATAATAAATGCGTATTCCTTTTTCAAAAAGATGTATAATGCTTTATATATAAACTCAATGGTGTAAACACAGATGTAGTTCAGTATTTTCGGTAAGTATTCCAAATTTAAATCACATTCTCCCCCTAGAGGATGAACGAAATTCAGTACAATTTTCTTTCCCTGTTTTTAACAGATTAAAAATGACTATTGTTATGTTCGCTTTTTGTGGCATAGAATGTCACTTTTTTGAGCAAGTGGTACGAAAAAACACTTTAACACGGGAAAAATTATGTTATTCGTTGTTCGTCATTGATTTTGAAAAGTAATTGTATTTTCAAATAAAAAGTATTGAGGTACTTACTACTTAGTTTTAATTTCCGCGCATTATTTGAGAAAAGTACTATACAAGCCTTGGCCACAACTAGGCACTGATGACTTATGTATCGGCTTCGCCTCGGCCCACATTTACACGTTCGTCCATCAATGCCTGTCCATCTTTGCTGGCCGCTGCAGTAATGTACTATTGTTTAAAATATTTATTGGGAAGATAAGTAGGTAGAGCACAACCCTATTATTAAGACCGTTATTGTAACATATTATATTGAAAATAAAAATATTCTCTTTTATTCTATATTTGTATAACTTAAACAAAGTAGCTGAATGTAAATGTAAACCGTAAAAAGCTTAAAAACGTATAACGCCGAAAAAACATGGTCTCCTGGACAAAGACCGAAGTGATGTAGGCAACTTGCTTGCGTAGATGCACGGACATCACTTTAGGGAATCGAATGAAGGAACTTTGTTAAGTTTCGGTTTCCTATGACCGGTGGTGGCCGCCACATAACGGCCGCAGGGACGGCTGTCACGATAATAATACCATCGAGATTAGACGTTACAGTGTCAAAAATCCTACTATAATATTATACTTAAACGCGAAAGTTTGTGAAGATGGATGGATGGATGTTTGTTAATCTTTCACGCAAAAACTACTCAACGGATTTGGATGAAATTTGGCAAACAGATAGTTTATATATAACCAGGATAAACACTTATGATACTTTTTATCCCGATATTCCCACAGGATTGAAATTTACGCGGGTGAAACTACGGGGCGCTGTATTAGTAGTTTCATAAATAACGTTTCAAGTAAGTCATTCGACGGTAAATTACCGTCGCTATGTGGCGTTCACCGCAGTCTTATGAAACCCTAGCTTTATTAGGTGCAATTTTTGGACACCCAATCTAAGGTCAACGGCCTCCCTGTATATACTCCTCATTAGGTGTGGCGCTTGAACTATTAGAACTATCAGTCAAGTGCTAAACTCTCAATGTATGTTATTGAATTCACAGCTGCCTTTTGATGTCAATGAAATCATATCAATAAGGCAATGATATGTAACCACTAATTTAATTGACACTGTAGAACATTATGTGCCATGTGGGCAACGCCCGGCCCGCGGGCCGGACCCGGCTTTTGATGCGGCCCGCGAAATATTTTCAAATTGAGAAATGTCAAATTCTTTCTCAGTTCACGCCAACAAGAATGAAAGACTAGCATTCTTCCAGGTAGACTCAAACAAAAAAGTTTTTATTTTTTACTTTTTAATTGTAGGTACCTACCCTACACAAATGCATATAACAATACTTGCTATAATACTTGCTGTGTAAATAATAAAATAATGTGTAAATATCAGTGACAGGAAGCTTTTAAAACATCATCAATATAAACTAAGTGGAAAAAAATCATATTATTGAACACATTTGCGTACCCGTTTAGAGAATACAGGCGTGATGTTACGTTTTGTAATTGCGTAAGTAATGCATACATATGCGATAGCAGCAATCGCGATTGATTTGCGGGCATTTATTGAAGAGTTCCGTTGTCTGTCTCCGAAACTCATCATCAGATCTTTACAAAATTTTAATGCGACCATTTCGGAATACACATCTTTTGAACAAAAAATAATTTTGCAAATCCGTCTATACATATATGACGGAGTTATGCCCGAACATATATAAAAAAAACATAAACATCCGAATTGAGAACCTCCTCCTTTTTTAGAAGTCGGTTAAAAATAGAAGCTTCGCATTTTGTTGACGATTTTATTTTCCCAATTGCGCGCAGAAGGAAGGTAATGTTTGACTAGGCCAATGGACTAGGCAGTTCAGATTAATTGGTTCGTCTGTCAAGAACCAAAGAACTCTTAAAATATATCTGACATTCAATGACAGGTGCGCTAACTGTTACTTATGTATAGGCTTGTCAAAGGTTTCGCCATAAATCTGTCAATATTTCCTGATTCTTGATTAACTTGTTATGATAAACCCGTATGTAGTGCAATTTATTATATGAAGTAATCTAGACAAGGTTGTAATAAAATATTTATTACGTTTTGGATGGACAGTTGATTTATTTAGAGTTTTGTATTAACCAACTGAAGTCCGTAAAACTCAACGACCATACACACTTACACAGTCTATACTAATATTTAATATCTAAATACACTAATAATGAAGCTAAAGAGTTTGTTTGTTTGAACGCGCTAATCTCTGAAATTAGCAGTCGGATTTGAAAAATTCTTTTGGTATTTTATACCCAAATTTTTGAAGAAAGCTATACTTACTTATATATAAATAACATCACGCTACGACTCTCTGGATCCGAGCAAAAATAAAAAAGTCAGACAGAAGCTATGCGAATACGAATAACGCGGGCTGGCGATGCGATGCGATGGGGTAGGACGGGGGAGCAAGAAATTTCACGCGGAAAAAGTCGCGGGCAGATGCTAGAAATAAAAATATAATCATCAATCATCCCATGCCGGCTAAGGTGACTGTTTCTGTTTCTGACTAATGTAACCTAAATAAATATATAAAAATTCTGAAACAATAAGGTAAAATAAATTAAAATGCCTTCTTGGAAAATGTAATGTTCCATAAAATGTTATTAGAAACCTACGTAAATAATGATGTACGGTATACATATATTTTAATATGCTGATGGAATACACTGTAGATATCAGGCTAGTGTTATAGGTACAAAAGCTAATAACATTATACATAGGTTACCTTTTTCATTAAGGGCGAATTCCACCAAACTTTTATATCTAGAATAATTCTTGTTTTGAGAACAAATTTTGAATTTGTGACAGTTTTTTCACACTAGAACACTGTTAGTCGTCAATTTTATTTAACGGATAAAAGATATCTAACAAGTTCAAACTGAAGCTCAAAGACAAGTTTTAATAAATGCTCAAATTAGTTCACAAACACTTGAAACATACACATGACAGACGTGTTACAAGCTTCTCATTACACATATCTATAACCATAATAATTTATCTCTTCATATAGAAGTCGTAAAAATAACGTCTCGAGTATCAATGTCAAGTGCCCGAACGCACCACAATCCTAACTGATTGATAATGACGTGCACACTCGTTTAAGGTATATTTACGAGTGAAGTCGTGTACATGCCTTGTTTCTCTCATTGTACATCATTGGCCTTATTGGTTTTGGCGTTTACTATGCTTTAGTAATTGACCAATCATGGCTTGGTTTTATTAATGCATGGATTCTTTATGTCCCCTGCTTGCGACTAGCTGTGACCACCCACTGGACCCGTTTTGCGTAACACACATAAAATTACAAGTGATCGCAATGTCATTTTGACAGTTCAGCTTCTTTCATTGCACTATTTATCACTACATAGTATAAAACAAAGTCGCTTTCTCTGTCCCTTTGAATGCTTAAATCTTTAAAACTACGCAACGGATTTTGATGCGGTTTTTTTTATAGATAGAGTGATTGAAGAGGAAGGTTTATATGTATAATGTAGTGTATTTAGTATCAGCATTGCAGCCGTGCGAAGCCGGGGCGGGTCGCTAGTGTTGTATAAAGCAGACAATTTTTTCAAAACTGTGAAGCAATGGATTAGGAATTTCCTTCAAAACCCTTCGGATTGTGATTGAAAGTATGTTACGCAATTAGGGTTTGGAGTTTCTGAAAATCATCCTCTCAACCTCTAAAACCAATTTGTAGGTAAGTACTTTCTAATGTAAACATCTTTATTGTTTAAGGCAGTGCATTGTTCTTTCTAGTTCGTCAGGTATTCAATCAGTCATGGAATTACTTTATAGCCATAGCTTTTTATCCTGTCTGTACCTACCTATGGACAGCTAGGTTGGATGCCTAACGAACGTATCGCAATGCGCAATAGGTAACTCTAGCATAAAAAAACCCGTAACTGAATAAAACCTTTTACATTTTATTTTTTTTGCGTGCAATATCTAGTACAGTATCGCTGCACAAAAACAATGAGCGAGCTTTTGTGAAAAAGCTTTTCAGAGTAGTAAAACATTGCACAATATAATATATCAACGTAAATTGAATAAAAAAAAGGCAATTTCTGCAAAAAGTTTTTACTTCGTGTTTTTGTTAACTTGTGTATGAGATCTGGAGCTTAAATCCGGGCAGAAGCGAGAGTTTCATTAGAAGTAACGTACCGCCGGCCCCTGAACCATTGTGCGCCATAACTGCGCTGTAAATGAGCTAATCCTCGTTGGCCAACAAATAGAGCTGCAGCCGGTAAACCACGGTAAACCGCGGTAAACACACAACGGTCGGTTAGAGCACTAATAACTCACCGCGGTGCAATCTGCCTTATTACACCAGCAGGTAAATGGGAGTATTTACCTCAGTTTACTTAATGAAGAGATTTCTTTTTTCTTTAAACAGGGTGTCCCTGGATGTATGGATCAAATCGAATAGGGGCGAGAGCAAGGTCATTTCCAAACTTTTTAACCCTTAGAACGACAGTGATTTTTTTTACGGTTCTAAAGTTATGACCTATTTTTGTTCTTTTCAATCACTTCGCAAAGTGCTTTTTTTGTGGATGGGAAATCATTAAATGACCCCTCCCGCTTTGGGTGGAGCAGAAGGGAGTGACAGACTATTACTGACTAACTGTTGCTGACTATTACTGTCTACAGTCATGACGTGCAGCCGTCGACTATCTATACTTTGTGCTCATGTTTAAAGATCTTTTTTTTTTATTTTTATTATATATGATGTCATTAGAATTAATTATCTTTTTGTTTGCACGTGTTTCTGTGACAAATAAACCTATTTTTCTTTCTTTCTTTCTTACTAAAACCCACCCGTGTTCCTTCCTTAGCCCTTTATGTTCCGGGGCAGCGGTAACCCTTTCGGCCCCGGTTCGCATAGTGCTCAAAGAAAAAAATCATTTAAAAAACCTATATCAGGGCTGTCAATTTATTTTTTTAGATAAGTAGCCTGATATTTTTTTTTTTTACTGTTCAGATCCAGGATATGAAAACCAGCCCCACCCAACTACTCAGGGGAGTGAGACAAGGGACGTGATATCCTCAAAGCTGTTCACAATGCTTTAGAGGAAGTTTTTAAGACGCTTGACTGGAATAGACAAAAAAAAAATTATCAACGTGAACGTAAAGTACATCTCACACCTTCGTTTTGCCGAGGACATCGTCACAACCGCATTGACACTGGAACAGGTAGACCAGATGTTGCATAGCATAAATGGAACCTCTCGGCGGGTTGGCCTCGGTATGAATTTGGACAAGACGAAAGTCATGTATAATTCGCACGCCTTGCCGAGTCCAAACCACATCGAAGGTTCGCTTCTCTAAGTTGTGAAGGAGTATGCTATGCCACCAGCTTGCAGACTAAGCAAGCTGAAGTGGTAGTGGACTGACCATGTTGTCAAAGGACCGATGGCCGGTAGAGTAGACGAGTCCTGGAGTGGAGACAGCGTATCGGCCAGCGTAGTATGTGACGCCCCCCAGCTAGATGTACAGACAACCTCAAAAAGGTAGCTGGGACAGCCTGAATGCGGAAGGCGGACGATAGGGTGTTGTGTAAGGAGAGTCCTATGTCCAGCAGTGGACTGCGATAGGCTGACCTTATTGATTGACCCTAGCTTATTTACTACTAAGTACCATAAACTGTGTCAAAAAGCCAGAAAGTTAAAAAGAGACTCAATTTTTTTTTTTTTAATGCATTATTAGAAGTGCAAAAAGTTTTTAGAGGTTCATTAATTGCAAAAAATGTCCATCAACAGCAGGCCAATAAAGTTTTAGAAGATAAGTTAAATATTTCCCTATAGAGTAAAATTTACTTCCTCAAATATCTTTTTTCACCAAGTGAATTCAGACATTTTTTCTTAGGATTAATTAAACTACTCCCTGAGGGCATAAAAGATAGGCATAGCTCATATTGTTACAGTCAATTTTTTTTTCCGATGCGGTTCTCATATAAAATTAGCCATTGTCCTTTCATCCAAATCCGTTCACCCGTTTTTGCGTGACTGATAACAAACATCAAAACATACAAACTTTCACATTTACAATGTTACTGAATAATCTTTATTTATTTAGAATTAAAATAATATGTAAATAAATACCCATTGAATTAATAAAAATAACAAAATTATATCCTAACATAACTAGAACTATTTACAAACTAACTAAACTATAGCGTCGAAAAATTCAACCGCTTCGTTGCAAACTGGTAATGTACCCAAGAGACTGGCGGCATTACCACGTTGTATGACAATGCTTAGCCTCTGGCCAAGGTAAAAGCCAGCCCTCGGGTCAAGGGAAGTGTCAACCAGCCGTTTCGAAATTTCCTTAAAAAGACCATGAACACCGGAGTCGGACCCCACGGCCGGAGGGATTCAACCCCAAACGGCTCGTAAATATAACCAATAAGGTTTTTATACTTACGCCGCTTGAAGTTTTCAGCAACATTAGTAGGATTTCCATGCTACCAACTTAGGAACAAACTAAAAAGTGAACTTCATTAAAAACCTTTGACAATTGTTTGAAATTATATCCATTATTCCAACTTTACCTTGAAAAGGCGTTACAATACAAGCTTATACAGGGTGGAATCGAAGTCATGGGCATTATTTTAACCTAAGGCACTACTCACGATACTGATTGCATTAGGGCTATTAATACGCAAATCAAAAATATTATTAATGCAAGTAAGGAAAACCTTAAAAATGTAGTAAGTCAAATTGCACAAGGCTTATTATTGCAAATAAACACTTAAAGTAATTAAAACAAAATACTTCGTTAACGCCAATAATTGTTGAAATATCAAAATCTTAAAGCGCAGTACAGCGCAAAGCGAAATGTAAACAAACATCACCTGCGCGCGCGCGGGTTTTTCCTTACAAGTAATAATAACAATGGGCTACAAGACATTCCGTCCGGCGGGATTCCCTGAACTCTCTCCGTCCCACTCCCTCACTCGCAAAAATACGAATATCACCCCCGCGCGGGGTATGCTTCCCGCCGCAACACGAAGTCACGAACCCGGAACCAGTGTCATAACGACTGCGCAGGTGCATTGACGCGTAATTGATTTATTGATCCCGTGACGTAATCGCCGTACTCGCCGCTCGCGGCATACGGTGCTTGGATTGCAGTGTATTAAGTGTTAGTGTAGTAGTTGTGTGTTGTGTGTGTGTTTGTGTACACGATGCCTCGACCGCGTAATGTGCAGGCTAGATACACCAACCAACAATACCCACAAATGGTTGTAATTTACGATCGCGCAAGAAATTTAGTATGAACTCGTGAAATGTTCCATCGGCGCTACCCGAACGACCCTATTCCTTCACGGGGTCTCATTCCACCAGAACCACTCAGAACCTGTTGGATTTTTCGTCTTTTCACGTGCCAGCACATGCACAAGCTCGTGGAAGAGCACCCGTTTACCCTCTGTCACTTTACCGACAAATAAGGTTTTTTCAAAACAATCCACAAGCTAGGTACGTAAATGTTTTTTTTAAATGTATGTTAGTTGACGTAGTTTTGACCGTCCTAAGCCGGCAAAGTACCAAGGGAAAATTGGAATTTATTATGAATCAATTCATTGGCAACTTACGAATGTCACGTGAGTCGGGCGGGGTCAAAGAATTCACGCCCAATGACGCGCGTACGGCGTAGTGTACCTACGCATTTGCTATCGAGAAGCGCAACTAATTTGATACTTTGTATGACTTACTACATTTTAAGGTTTTCCATACTTGCATTAATAATATTTTTGATTTGCGTAATAGTAGCCCTAATGCAATTAGTATCATAAGTAGTACCTTAGGTTAAAATAATGCCCATGATATCAAATGCACCCTGTAGAGTCCACTTGACCTAAACAAACATGTTTACATTACTTTACAATAGACAATGACGCATCCCAACAAAAACAAAGATAAAATCTAGAATAAGTATAATGAAAAACATTACTAGGAATCCGCTGATGCGTAGAAATATTCTATTAATGCTACAATAGTCGGTGGTAATGAAAACAAACTGGTTACACACCTGACAGTTGGCCGGCAGCTGGTGCGGCGCGGCGCAGGCGCGGGTGTCGCGTTACAAGAACTACTCAGATGGAGTGATAATGTGCATATTTTTGCAACAAATCTCAGTTTACTTACTAAGCGAAGGCGAGAAATGCTACGGCTACATTGTTACGATAACGCGAACTACATGCGCTCTCTGTTTTACAATGTACCCATAGCAAAAGAAACAACTCCAATTAGACAATTAAATAAGTAGGTACTGGTATCGCAGATGACAGTGTAGATCTTATCGACCAATATGGATTTTTAGACAGTTCATCCTCTTTACCTCGTTCCTCTTGTGCAATGACAAAAACAACTAGAACCTTGGACTGAAACTTTTTACCTGCAAATAAAACATGGACGTTGTAGAAAATAGTCATGGGTTCAACTAAAACTTTAATGCAAATTCAGATGACAGCGACACAATGAAGTTTAATATGCAAACTAATTTGCAGTCTGTAAAACAAGTTGTCTCGGATCGGCACCCTAATTGCGTAACACACTATTACTCTCAATTTGAATCATTTTCAAGCATATTGCTAATCCATTGCTCCATATGTTCGAAATATGTGTCTGCTCAACAACTTAGATAACGCAATGAATGCTGTTGAACTGTCAAAATGAAACCGATTGCTACTGATAGTGTGTTACGCAATTACCTTGCGGATGGCAGTTTGCAGTAAAATCTGTTTGCATTATCGCTCTATTTGCTGCTCACTCTATGAATGACACCAACTGCGCAGACGCAGCGTCTATGAGTTTCATTTTCATTGAGTCATCTTTAATTAACGATTCGTATTGAGCACAATCATGCTTGATAGACATTCAACTTGCTAGAATGAATGGGATATTAAACTTTAATTGAAAATGCTTCTAACATTGTTCTTCTACCTCATGGGGTAAGTAGGACGTATCTACACCAAGACTGATCCGCGGGAGAACCAAGGTAACCGACATAGCCCGAAGAATTGCCAAACTTAAGTGGCCGTGGGCAGGGCACATTGATCGCAGAACAGAGGGGCAATTCTCGTAATTTTAAGAACGTTCACAGTCTGCAGTGCTATTCTATAAAAATCTCACCGTGAAAACTAAGGTGAAGTGAGCTGTCATTCCACCTGATGTCAGGGATTGCCTCCATTGATAGTTCACTTCACGCTCACTTCACCTATGTTATCACGGTGAGGTTTTTACAGAATCGATAGGCTGATCTCAGTCTCAATCTGTCAAAAATACCTATAATTTCCCTGCATTTTGACAATTTTTTGACATTTGCTTGTCGCTGAGATGAGACTGATGACTAGATTTTGAACGTTTTAAATTACGAGAATTGGCCTTCTAATGACCGATGGGGCTGAAAGGTTCTAGAGTGGCGACCGCGTACCGGAAGACGTAGCGTTGGAAAGCGAAGATGGACCGACGACCTTGTGAAGGTCGCAGGAACCCGTTGGATGCGAGAAGCACAGAACCGGTCGAAGTGGAGGTGCTTGTGGGGAGCCCTGTGGACCTAGCGGAGGAGGCCTATGTCCAGCAGTGGACGTCTTTCGGCTGAAATGATGATGATGATGAAGACACTGGTTGCTAGGTTTCTATGCATCAGGAAACTGTGGTGCTATAATCTCTAACCTTACTTAAGGATATCCTATCTACTGTTCCCTTTTATAATTTATAACGTGACCATATTATCAATATTATCGTGGACATCCACGGCATCACTATAAACACAGGCAAGTATGATGTATGGAAATATATGAAGACGCTGCAATTAATTAAATTTCCGTCCACGATAACGCAAGTGGACGTCCACGATAATACCGTCACGTTAAGAAATGCGCGACTACCCCGTTAGTCTCGTGATGCAAGCGCGACTGCTGAGCGTGGGGTCCTGGGTACCATTCCCGAGTCTGACTAAGTGTTATTGGGTTTTCCATTAGGAATTTCTTAGTAACAGTCCGGAGTTTGAAAGTTGGCGGTTTAATACCCCCATGCCTCAGAAAGCATGTAAAGCCGTTGGTCCTGCGGCTGATCTCTCCCCGGTCGTGCCGGATTGCCGTCCCATCGGACTATAAGAGTAAAGGAACAGAGAGTGCACCTGTGTTTGCGCACACACTTGTGCACTATAAAATAAAAACGACATTGTATATATATCAATATTGCTAGATGGTCGCGACTCTTCCGAATTGAGAATTTTTGTTTGATATTACTAAAACAATAATAATTAATGGATACGATGTAGAAATCGAAAGCCAGCTTATCGATTTGTAAATTGAGTTATAAAAACACTGTAGGCAGCCAGGACGTAATTATAAAACAATAGACAAACCTGATAGACTTCGTTTTTTTTTTAATATGAAAACTTGTGGAAACTTGAAGCTGTATTGAACGTGAAAACAAAAAGAACTCCTACAAATGCACAATATCCTCTTCCTTTTTTGAAGTTGTTTAAAAAGAGAGAGTTTTCGTACATTCAAAACCGCCATATTAAAAACAGAAGGGCACTGGTTAAACATGTAATATTTCACACTACTAGGCAACGTTGTACACATCAAGCTATACATTTCCAGTTTTAGCTGACCTCTCATTGTATAGGTTTTTCGTACAATCAGAAGTCAGCTTATACTGGGTATGTATAACTTGATGTGTAGCTGTGCGTAGTAGGCTACTTGTGACTATAGTTATTATCTGCTAGCTGGGTAGTCATTAGCACCACGAGATGAGATAGAGATCGTATTCAAGCCTACAACTTAACCCAAGCTAAACAATTATATTTCAATGCTAGTTTGTATCCTTTCTGCTATTTAATTATATTTAAATGCTGAAGTTATAGTTATAATGTGCCTAGTGTTAAACGTTGGCACTCATAATATGGATCTATTATTGGTAAACGTAAAGTCAAAAAAGTCAAAAGTCAAATCATTTACTTCAAATAGGCACTTAAAAGGCACTTTTGAACGTCAAAATTAAAAATTAAAAAATAGAATTGATCTAGTCGCCCATTCCAAAATGTAGTTTTCGTGTGGAGAAGAATGGGCAAGAAACTCCACCGTTACTCTTTTAAAATGTTTTACAAGTTTTTGTATACATTCATTATATAATTATATGTGAAGACGATGCACCTAAAATAAAATTTAATCTACCAAAAATGGTAAAAGAATTAAAAATACAACAGACTGGTAAATCAATTATGTGATAGATACATGGTGCTCACATATTTACAAAGATTGTAAAATTTTACTTCTCTCTTTTTAGTCAGAGAACATAATTGTTAAGCAAATTGACTACCAACTTAATTTGTCTGTGCTTGTATTATAATAAGAAATATTTTTATGAAATGGTTAAATATAACACGTTAAATTATATAGGGTGTCAATTTCATTATCAATTAATTTCCCTGACTAAGTATAACTAAAAGCCAGAATGATTTTAGCAGACAAGCACGAAAGTCTGCCAAAGCGCGAATAGATAAAGGCTTTGTACACAGGCGCGACGCGACGCGACGGCGAGACACGACTCTGGTGGAACAATTTTTATGAAAACTTCATGGAATCCTTGTACCGAAGTCGCGTCGAGC
Source organism: Globia sparganii (assembly GCA_949316385.1). Taxonomy (NCBI): domain Eukaryota; kingdom Metazoa; phylum Arthropoda; class Insecta; order Lepidoptera; family Noctuidae; genus Globia; species Globia sparganii. The sequence continues at coordinate 10,653,163 of OX438655.1, read as the reverse complement.
CGCAGCGTCTCGCCTGTCTGCCCGTTTTGAGTTCAAGCTTTTAAGGCTCCGCTTAAGAGCTTGAACTCAAAAAAGCATGCAAATAATGGAAGTAAATGGTAACAAATCGTGACTGTCTCTTTACGGAAACTGTACTTTACGGCAAACGAGGACTGCAATGTGACATCCATCGAAGCACAACCAACAGTTTGACACACGTCTACTGTACAAATCAAGCGATGGATGCTGAACAAATGTTGTGTAAAGAAGCCATTAGGCACATACACAGCTGAGAACTACAGTTTTATGGAAACAACTTTCTTAAGTAGGTTAAAATTAAATATGCATTGTTTATTGTAGACGTACGAGCATTACGAGCTAGAGACAAGATGTAATGTATTCATACATCTATCTTAAAATGAAGTCAAGATTACACATGTACTTGCAAAATAAGACGACATACCTACGACCTACCTAAGTAGGTACTTATAAGAATAATACTTATGTTAGACATCTTTACTTAGTATAGACAGGTTTATCCTACTAATCTATACTAATATTATAAAGCTGAAGAGTTTGTTTGTTTGTTTGTTTGAACGCGCTAATCTCAGGAACTACTGGTCCGATTTGAAAAACTCTTTCAGTGTTAGATAGCTCATTCATTGAGGAAGGCTATAGGCTATATATCATCACGCTAAATCCAATAGGAGCCGAGCACCAATGAAGAATGTTTCAAAATCGGGGGATTTTTTTCCTATTGAGAGCTTCCGCTGCGTGCGCTGCATAAACGGTTAAAATTTCGCAAAAATCATATATGACAGAATTGTTCCCCTTTAAAAGCTTTAAAAAAAAGTCCGCAACAGCATATGTCTATCTTTTAAGGTTAGCTCACTATAACCTCTTTTATGCTAACCAAATTTGTTCTAAAATAATGTATTATTTGCGAAGGTGTTTTTATAAACATGGTATTAATCCTTATCCAAATAAATACGTTATTCATCACATGTATTTAATTTTGAACAAAATTGCCTCTGACATCATTTGATTTCAGTGTATATCTTAGGAGATATCATAGTTTTAAAATAATACTAATAATAAAGCTGAAGAGTTTGTTTGTTTGAAACACGATTTGAAAGCTCTAAATCTCTGGAAGTATTAGTCGCATATATAAAAATATTTTTGCGTTTGATAGCCCAGTTCTTGAGGAAGGCTATATTCTATTAAACTTGACGCTAGGACCCTTAGGAGTTGAGCAAAAAGAAAAAAAGTCTGAAGTTTTCGCCAAGCGAAAACGAAGTAACAGCGCAGGCCGGCGACACGTTGCGACGGGGTGGGTCGGGGAAACAAAAAAAATTTACGCGGACGAAGTCGCGGACAGAAGCTAGTCTAAAACTAATTCGTCAGCGCGATTGTTCCGGCAAGCAAGTGTTGCCAGCAATATATTCCAGTTTAAACAGACTACTCCACAAAAGCAGCTTTGACATTTAAGTATATTAGCTTAGGACGGGCTCTGCGCCAACATTATGCTAGATAGTTAGATATTTGTACTAATAACACTGCTAAGTTTTAGGACAAAGTTAACAAAGATGAGGGTGATGTCTCTTGGATGGTTTGACACTGGTAGAGGTTTTATACATAGTGTACCCACCTAGATCATACATACTGTATGCGTCGTAACTGGGTCGTGCCGACGAAAGTAAACGTCGAGAAAAACTAGATGCAGCTGTCAGATTTTATGTAAAATAAGCAAACGAATATTTGTTTTTAAAAATACAGGTTAGCTTTCTCCATAAATATTGGTATTCTTCGTGATGAAATTATAAATAATCACCAAAGAGATCAATGTAATAAATGCATCACAAACCACATACCTACATAATTATGTCAGCACCTGAATGTCCTTCAGTTTTAACAGTTCATCAGATGATGAACTGACCTCAACTTAAGCAGTTGGGAAAAGGCTAGGCAGATTGCCTACCCAACTGCTTAAGTTGAGGTCAGCTTCCAGCCTAACTGGATGCAGCTGAATATCAGTATTTTACACGGAGCGATTACCTATCTGAATTCCACAATAGTTTGCTACACTTTCAGGCTTCTGACGACCCATAACGACTGTCCAAGATCGACTTATCACAGCTGGGACCAATGAGGCACGGTTTCTAGCACCTTCAAATGTTGCTCAGTGAGTTGATGTCTAAGAGTAGTAGCTACCTATATAAAACAATGGGAAATTACTACTGAAGGCTGTGGGTGTTGGCCTCGAGACGAACTGCTTGTCACACGGACAGCTGTCCCGCGCTGTACGTCGTTTGCTCCCGCGTCACCACGTTCTTCATACTTTGGCCGCTGAGACCAAAACTAGAACCGTAGCATACAGGGAGTTTTTTTAAAAAATGGGCATGTTAATTTTGTATATTGCGGTGTATTACGACTTCCACGCGAACGAAGTCTCTAGCAACGTTCGCGTATAAAGTGAACCCGCATCAAATCATACATAACATAAAACTATCTACCTACTAAAATACCGTTGAAAAGTCCAAACTAATCATAATTACAGTGCCCAACTGACCACACCAATTATGAAATGTCAATTTTAATTACACAGGAATTCGGAATGCCGATGCCGGTAACGTGCAGTAAAACGTTTGCGTGTACGGTCGGCAACAAATTAAGCTTTAAGGGGCTTATGAATGAGCCATTCTAACTAAATTGTTCAACAAATGTGGTAAGTTAGCATTATAAACTTCACGCTTGTATTTACCGAAGAGATGGTAGACTTGGCTTGGCTTGGCTTTGTATTGCGGGTTTGTTCGTTCTTTATTGTTTGGTCATAATCATCACCATAGTATTATAAAATCTAAATTTATTCTATTTTCGAGATAACTACGGTCAAAATACCTACTGTTTAAAATAATACTAATAACTAATGAATGAAATACGTATAGCAGAATTCATCTACGGTTAATTCACCTACGGTTAATTCACCTACGGTTTTGTTCAGCTACAATTAATAAACCTAAGGTTGATTGAACTAACGGACGATTCACCTACTCTTGGTTTTTGAACAAAAACCTAGATTTTTTATCAAAAACCTGATTTTGTTTGTTTTTGTGCTTTAGAACCAGAAAAAGACGGTCGAAGTCAGGGGCACCCCGAGGTTCGGTTTGGTTAGGTTCCTTTAAAACTTGCAGACAGAAATAGGAGCCCCGCACAGCGGGGCTCCGTCTACCTGACGTCAACTAGCTATTTTCTTTTGAAATATAATAAAAACGAGCGCGCAGTATTAATAAACTGTAGGCAAGTTGTCCATTAGGTATTTCATACATAGTTGAAGTATCCAATATATTAAAAAATCATTAGATTAATCGTTCATTAGTGTAATTAATTTGAGTTTAATCAAAATGAAGTAAGTAAAACAGTCGTTCAGTCGACTAATACCTATGTGTTATGAACATATGTGAATTATGTGAATGAACCGTAGTTATATCGAAAATAGGTAGTTAAAATAACTTTAGATATTATAATACGTAACCCTGCTGGCATAGCCCTTTCTTTTCTTGTGCCAATCCGCTGTGCGGTACACTGTTGTACCAGTTACATCCAGGCCGTTTTGCCCGCGATGGCAACAATGTCGTCCGCCCATCTCGCCGCCGGAAAAGAAAATGTTTGGTAGTTGTTAGCCAATTGTATTTGGACCAAATCCAGACTCCGGGCTGTAACTGGAAAATAATTAGGTGCTGATTGAAAATCCCAATTACCTACACTCACTCACTCTCATTCTCCTACTCTTACCCAATATATTTGAGGTCAGCGCAACAATATTTACTTCCATACGTCTCTCTATTAGTCGTCATCTCGCTGGTCACCTACAGCCATATCATCTTTCACACAGTCCATCCATCCTTTCTTTGACCAAATGATTTTTATCAAATAAATATGATAACATATCCTATCCTACTAATAATACTTATTATAAATGCGAAAGTTTGTGAGGATGGATGGATGGATGTTTGTTACTCTTTCACGCAAAAACTACTGAACGAATTTTGATGAAACTTTACAGTAATATAGTTTATACATCAGAATAACACATAGGATACTTTTTATTCCGATATTCCCACGGGATCAAAACTTACGCGGGTGAAGCCGCGGGGCGCAGCTAGTAAATATAAAAAACATATTAAGGCTCTCGCAAACAGACGCGACGCGACTAGTAGAACATTTCTATGAAAACTTCATGAAAATTGTTCTACCAGAATCGCGTCGCACCATCACGTCACGCCTGTCTGGGGAGCGTTTACGAAACTGCATGAATAATTTAAATTGAGGAAAAATTAAAACTTCGTGACAGTCGTGATATCCGGTAATTAAAACTTTTCTAGAATAAGTTAACCATATAAATCTAACGGATAATCTTCCCAGACTTCAGTTGAAATTAAAACGGTTTCAGAGCTCTGAATACCTACCTCAATAATGAGACAAATGCGGCGAGTGACTGTAATCTGTAATAACGTACGATTTATGTTGAACTCATTAAACTTCCCTGTAATTAATTACAACAGCTGCTCATTACGATTCTCGACGAAATTATCAAAGTTTAGAGGAAATGTAACGGCCAATGGGAAATGACGCTTCATTCTGCACCGCTCACACGATTTTACATAATTTAATTTAGAAAATGGCGGAAATTGTTAAACGGGACGTAGGTACGTAGCTATTTAAAATTAAAATTTGAATGTTTACTGATTCAGCTATTTATTATTTTTTAAGTTTCATATAAACAGACAAGAAGAAAGGAATAGAAAAATACGTACAAAGGTGATGCTTATTTCTTAAGAAATCTCGTCTAGCATGCCTATTTGCGATAGGAAATAAGATACCTAAAAGTAAAAACAGAAGAGAAAACAAACTATATAAAATCAAAAAACAATTTATGTACTAATACCTAGGTACTTTAGATAAAGTATATAAATTATAAGATATACTTAATTAATTAATTATCAATACCATCTTGCGCTAGCAGAACTGATTCAATTAGTAACTTTGTGTCACCAAGATACAAGCTGCGCCTAATTTGGGACGGGTCCCAAACTAGGCACAGCCTAAAATAGGTCTCTGGGTCTAAAATAGGTAGATAGGTGAGTTTTGTGGGAAATTAACTAGACTGGAGGAGGAGATTAACTAAACTGTAAACAGACTGATATAACAGCGGGCTGTTAAATCAGTCTGTGTGTGAGGGTGTGTTTGTGAGATACATATGTGTTTTAATAAATGAATTTGAATTTAGTTATAAATCAAAACAACTTTTCTGTCATGAACTCATGATGATACACAACAGCAAGTTCAGCAGTAGTTGTGCGGCAATAGTTTATGCAGGTGGGAAAAGTGTGTTTAGGTACTCCTCTCAAAATACTTCATAGGCAGCGAAAAATGAAAAGTTTTCAAGTAGGTAGGTGTCGACTAAAGTGTTTCAAGTCCGTTCCAACCTATAAATTGAGGTAGGTACTTAAACACTGCATTCACTAGCTCACCTAAATAGTAAAGCAATAATAATATCTCATAATTATATTTAACAGCCGACCATTTTAGTATCTCTAAAATGTCTACAACATACTACGCCGTACTTGAATCTTTAATCATCACAATAAAACAAAAAACAATGTGAACAAATCCGCAACATGTAAACACAGTTTGTTTGGCCATTCCCACGGTACATGCGCGCGCGCAGGCCATATGGCGTCTAGCGCCACAATTAGATCTAGAATACTCTCAAATTTAATCCCACTATTATAAATTTTACGTGAACAGCGAGCAGTTTTGAATCGCTTAAATTTAAATCATAAAGATTTAATCTTGCCAACGTAAATAAATACGTCCATTATATTGACACAGTTGCGTGGCACCTTTGGCAACACTGGATCCGCACACGTCACGCAGCGCCACAGACTAAACAATATTAAGTATGTGACTCCTAGGCACGCTGATTTGTTTGTTTTGACTGACTTTGTTTTATCATGGACGACCTATTCCTGAAATACTAGCTAATGGTTTCAGCTATCATATCTACTTACATAAATAGTGTGGTAGTTTCTGTTCACAGCCGTTAGCTCGGCGTGACTAGCACAATACAAAAAGAAAAATAAAGTTTTACCTATCATTCATCATTATTAGTTAACCAAACACATCTACTAACGTGACGCCTACGGCGTAGTCTCCGTAGTGCCTTCGAATGCAGTTAGAAAACTATCAATTGAATTTTGTACAGACCATAAAATAAATTAAAAGCTAATAAATTAAAATTTGAATAAGTAATACCAAAAGTTCCTCTCTAAAATAGAATTCGGTCGAAACTCAAGAGTAGGAAAACTCACTCGTCGAATAGTGCAACAAACTTTAAAATAAAAGTTCTAAAGTCGTTTTAAAAACCGATCTTCATTGGGTACTTAGCTATTTCTTTTTTTTAAACTTTGAACATTTGCAGTTTGCAAGAAGTTTAACATTTGTTTTAAAATACACGAAGGAGGTCATCGCATATTTGTCTAGTGTCTATGCTTGTAGAATTTATTGTTTAAATACTCAAAGTCTACCTTAAATACAGACTATACAAATACCCGCAATCGATGCCGTTTTGATAGCGTCAATCATATCCTAATAGATCTCTTTAGCCACGCTAAACAGTACTACAGTACTGAGTTGAAATAATTTACGTAGCTTTAACAATAACCAGCAGGGTAATTGGGTTTTGCGTAACACTATCAGTAGCAATGGCTTTCATTTTTACAGTTCAAAAACATTAATACAGGCATTGTTTGCCTAAAGGGATACATTAAGACGTGTTTGGAGCCTTCCAAACACGTCTTAATGTATATTATATTAGGCTAGTATTGTGACAATAAACGATTTTTATTGTATTGTAATTGCGTTATTTGCGTTGTTGAGCAGACCAACATAAAAAATCAATGGATTAAATTCAAATTTTGAATTTAAAAAAAAAATCTGCTGTTCCCTACATTTATGTTCGCATAACTCGTCAAAATGCAAGGAACAGCTGATTTTTTTTCGCGATTTCATGTTTGGTCCCTTAATAAAAGTTGTTCAATAATGATGAGTAGGTACAATGACCACTTAAAAGGAAAACGGTGATTAAAATTTCAATCTGTATACCTGTATATAATAATATATTTTAGTCTTAGCTTGTAAATTGTAATTGTTGCGTCTTTGTGAATAAACGAATAGGTACCTATTCAAATTGTAATTGATAATGTGTTACGCAATTAGGGTGCAGTTTAGATTAAATCAATAAGAATATTATTTTTTAACATGGAATTTTATTTATTAACTACTTTTTTTAAATGATAGTTAATAATTCAGTGTCTGATTTAAAATTTATTTAATTTTGAACTTATGTAATTAATATTTGTGTTTGTTCACGGCAATGTTTTCCATACAGCTCGACGCCGGTTTCTACTTCCCACAGTCCAACAACCAAAAACACAATTATATTTTTGCACATAATCAAATACACCGGCTTTAAGGACCAAATATAGGTGCGAGCCAAACTCATCATCTGGCTAGCCTTTTTCCAACTATGTTGGGGTCGGCTTCCATCGGCTTTCGAATGCAGCGGATCCACGGCTTTCGGATGCAGCTGAATACCAGTATTTCACATGGAGCGACTTCCTAATCTGATATCCACAACCACTGAGTCTTACTAAGGGGTATAGTATTTCCCAGTAACTGTACTGGGTAATTTAATACGATACCCTTTGGTAAGACTGGTTGCAGACTTTCGGGCTTCTGAGTAGTCAGAAGCCCGAAAGTAGGTAGGTAGCCATAACGACAGTCAAAGATGCCGCAGATGCAGCCACGAATGACAGCCGGGACCAACAGCTTAACGTAATTTCCGAAGCATGGAGTCAAACTATCCATGATTATAAATCAAAAACCAGCGATCTCTAACGTTGAGAAAACCAACACGTTTTCTTAAACGATGTAGCCTAAAGCCATAAAGTTCCGCATATCAATCTAAATCCCCGCAAACCTCATGTCTTCACGAAACATTACCGAGACAGTAATTTTCTCACCAGTCTAGGAGAATCCGGGAAAACTAAACAAACACTAATAATACCAGGAAATCAGTTTAAATAGAAACGGTTTCGTCCTGAAATCCTAGAGATTACCGACGTTATTTTGTTCATGTTTCGCCTCCGTCGCTCTCGCGTCGCCAAAACTCTAAAATACACATTTAAGCGTTCATAGAGCTAATATTAGATGTTCACAAATGTGCATACGACGAATGATGTCAGTGACGAATTCACTTGCTTTCCTCTTACAGTGCTACACACACTGCCGTCGGAAATTGTTGTGTATGTGTGGAAGCTCGTCTGGGAATGGAGTCAGTCACCAGATTGCTGTAACTCGCTGAATGAACAACTATCACTAACACGGTCTAGCATTCAAGTCTTTCACATAAGAGTAACAGCACCCTAATTGAGTAATACACTTTCAATTACAATCTAAATCATTCTGAAGGAGACTTGCTAGTGAATTTTGTTGAACTGTCAAAATGAAAGCCATTAGTACTTTTATTGTGCTAAGTAAGCAATTACCCCGCTGTTCTATCCCTTAACACCAATGTCAGCATATGGCATGCTGTGTTAGAAACAATTTTGTTATGTCAGAGCTTATGCCATATACCTGTAGGCCAATTCTCGTAATTTAAAACGTTCAAAATATAGTCGCAGTGTCATCTCAGCGACAAACAAATGTCAAAAACTTGTCAAAATGTAGGGAAATTTGAAGTATTTTTGACAGATTGAGACTGAGATCAGACTGTGAACGTTCTTAAAAATTACGAGAATTGCCCCTCTGATTACCTGCTAACCACCTAATAGATGAATGCCTATAAGGACCACCCAAGCAGGAAGGCTCGATAAGACCCGGCTTTCATCTTTAATTGTGCTGTGTGTTTTAGTATCCACGCTTAATATTTATGCAGTTTTACAGATAAACAGCGTCATTATTTGACCGTTAATAATATGCCAGCAAATTTTCATCCTCAGGTTTTTCTCTTCGTTATGCTTGGCTTTTGCTTTGGCTTGGTTGCCTGAGATTACCTATCTATGTATACTATACTATTAATAAAGTTGAAGAATTTGTTTGTTTGTTTGAACGCGCAAATGTCTGGAGCTACCGTCTACCAGTCGGTATTGAAAAAAATATTTTAGCATTCGATTGCCCAATTCTTGAGAAAGCCTATTATAGGCTTTAACTTGACGCTAGGACTTTTAGGAGCCGAGCAAAAAGAACTGAAGTCTGAAAGCGTGGACGGACCACGCGATCCGATGGCGCGAGTCGGGGGAGCAAGAAATTTCACGCGGAAGGAGTCGCGGGCTACTAGTATAAGTCTGAATTCGTCAAACCGTTTTGAGCAAGCGTGATGCTCAATGTTCGTGTCTTCTCTGTGTGAGAAGAGTCCTTTGCCCTATAGCGGGACAATGTAGGCTGGTGTTAATATTTATGCTTGGCTTAACCCCTTATAATTCGCAAGCAGGTTCCCATCCTTAGCTGCAATGTCTCGGCATATTGCCAGAATCGTATCCGGTTAGAGGAAGCCGTTGTGCGCTCATTAGTTTGCGCACGCGCTTGCTTCACTGGATCCTTAATGTGCCGACAGATTTGACGCGGAATGTCAGTCGTTTGACATTTGCAAGATTGAGGTCTTCACATCTTACTGATAGAACAGTAGTCTACCTAATCAACGATCTACAAATTACTTTACGCACAGAATAACTAATAGTACTAACGCTTTAGGACTTACCAGCTGCTTTCTGTCTGATTTCTGAGGTGCTCTCACCTCAGAAATCAGGCAGAAAACAGCTGGATTTTTTGGTCCTACAATATAGTGTAGTAATAGTGTAAGACCAAACATTGCATGATCTTATACCTACTAGTGTCAAATATAATAGTCCCTTTTCAATATGAGAGAGAGACTTTTAAATTGCAATAGCATACAGTTAAATACCGTTGGAAACTATTTATAAGCTTATAGTATTTAAGTAAGCAAGCTAGTACTCTTTGCATTATGAGCCATTAATTTCTAGCCAGGAGTAATCAAGAAACTTCTAAGGGAAAATGCGCGTTGTGCGGCCCATTGCATTGTTTTAATTGAACATTTTGTGCGTGTGCGCTGGTCCTGTGGATACGAGGACCAGTCTGTCGGCATTCCATAGTAAAGCTCTTATCCCCACGGTTTTACTTCGCCATAATAAAATTCGCTATTTCACTGACATAGCTGCAGCATCAATGAAAACTTTAAACTTCATTTTCTATTTCAGTTACATAAATATGTAGGGCTTTTATTTCAAATTGAATTCTGCCATTTTGTAGGGGGTAGGTAAACCTGCAACGGTTCGAGAAACTCAAATCTGCGTAGGAACATTAAAAATCCAATTATTGCTATATTGTTAATTCAATAACGACGCGTTTAATCGTAATCATTAATTATGTCACATAACAGATAATAATGTCAGAGTAATAAAATATATTATTCATATTTATAATCAGAAGTTTATGTGGGTGTATACCTACATTATAACACATTGTATACATTGACGTAAATCATTTTAACCGATTTCAAATCAAATATAGGTAAGTCGTAGTTGCGCCCACGAACTTGTCATGTTTGATCACCATTGACATGTTTCTGTTTGATGAACCATTCAAATCATAAGCACCTAAGTACCTGCTAAGCATATTAAAGTAATTTCAAACAAGTTCTTAACAAAATTATATTTTTAATAAATAAATTAATATGCTGATAAAGTAAACCAGTTCTGATCGTCTACCAATCGGACAGGTGACCAATTTGTATATTTATTGAAGCTCCGGTTTGCTATTAGGTATTTGTCTTGAATGTCGGGTCAGACCTCTAGTGACCTTGCCGTAAGTCAATAAACCCATCCTAGACAGGGGTCAATTTATGTGAAAGCATTTCCTAATTTAGGTAGACGGCGCGCGTCTATCACAAATCCCTTGTAAGACTGGACACAAACAGCGCCGCCCGGGCCCGCCCGCCCCGGACTGAAAAGCTTTCAAGTCTCAACTTTTGAGCGATGCCTTAGCCCAGACACATAACTAACGTCATTTTGTTGAAAACGTAGACTTTCTCATAAAACGGTACAGTAGTAGGTACCTTCTCGTTTTCTGAGAAAGTCTACGTTTTCTTTTTCGATCTGTATAATGTTTTGTAAAATATAGTCAGAGCATTCCGTCACTCTATTTTTACCAACGTGAACTTTAAATTCATTTTCAGAGCAAAATAAACCCTATTGCAAGCGATTGCAGTAAATCATGACACTTAACATTTCAACGACATATTGTATAGGGCACCTCGTGTTTAAGGCGTACGGTGATAAATGTCGGTTACACTTAACCTTAATCAGAGTCAGTAAACTTAAACGCTGCTTAACAAGAGACAATAGACAATTGCATGTCCACAATAAGTTTATGACACATTGTACATGCTGGTCGATGTAATTATGGAGAACATCGGCGTTTAGCGACCACCAGCGGTGACTATTGGGCAATCCAACAGGAAAAAAATATTGGGAAATTTACCAGCGTACACAAAAAAAAAAACTTGTCTTCAGTGGGTCTTGATTACTAAGGACGTGATTCACATAAACGCGCGCATGCGGGCTGGCATGCGGTTGCGAGTCTATTTATCCCATTCAATTAATAAGAGTTGGTTAAGTAGGCATATTTAATTTCTGGATTTCAGGACGCAAATATGCAACATGCCTGGAGTTTGTTTGGCCACTTGCAGACAAACTCGCGAAAAGCTTAAATTGTATCAAATCAAATCAAATCAAAATATTTTATTTCACATAAGCCTACAAGGGCACTTATGAAACGTCAGAAGCTAGGTGCACGGTTCCAATTGGTCGTTTCCTATGGAGAAGAACCGGCAAGAAACTCCACGGTTACTCTTTTAAAAATAATTGGCTTTTACAATGTTTTCTAATTACAGTAGGTATGGGAGAACAGCGTAGGCCTGTCAACAAGTGCCAGGTACTTGATAAAATAAAAAATGATCTACAGATCTAAAATCTACAGGGCCTACAAAGTCCTCACATTTACAAAATCAAAAACTCAAAAAAAGATAAATAAAATATAAAAACCTATTAAAACCAAGTGATCATAATTTCCATTACAACCACTAAAAAGAGTTGGAGGATTAGAATTGTCTCTATATAATGTCAAATAGTAAAAAGATTAAATGTCAAAGAAGTATGTAAAAATTAAATAAAAATCGTAATTTGAGAGCAGGTAATAGACATTTATGTAGTTATGCCGTTAATGAGATGCCAGGGAAGCCACATGTGCAGAAGCAATTATTGCCAAACTACCTTGTCTTCAACGTAGTCTTTAATCTTATAATATGCTTTTTTGATAAGGACACGTTTGATGAGGGTTCTGAACTTTCCATCGCTAAGTTCTGTAACCGGCTTTAGCAACTTGTTATAAAAACGGATGCTATTTATATGAAAAGACTTGCTAGTTTTTGTTAATCTAAATTTAGGTATCACAATTTCATTTTTACTACGGGTATTTATATTATGGAAATCGCTTCTTATTTTAAAAAGTCCTAAGTTTTTGCGAACATACAAAATACCTTCTAAAATATAAAGAGAAGGCAGAGTTAGTATATCAAAAATAAACAATTAGGGGTTCTTTATAAACGTTGCTTAGCTAGTAGCCTAAGGTAAGGTAAAAAGGTACAACGGGCTGTTGTCCGCAACTCCACGTGAATGCGCGTATTTTGCGTACGATATAGCTAGTAGCGTATCTAAAAGTATATAGCTAGTAGCCTATTAGTGTAGTGTAGTAGCTAGTAGTACTGTAGTAGTTATATGCTCTGTACACATTAATGAAACTCGGCATATAAATATATTCGTAAGCTCATTTTATTGCCTGTGATAGGTAATAACAATAATAACCTCCCCGACGGATTTCGGTCACGTTGGCCAATCTCAAAGGAGATAAATCAGGTACGCAGGAGATATTATAGTGCACAAGTGTGCGTGCAGACACAGGTGCACTTTCTCTTCCCTCACTCTCATAGTCCGATGGGACGGCAATCCGACACGACCGGAGAGAGATCAGGCGCAAGACCAACGGCTTAACGTGCTTTCCAAGGCACGGGGGTATCACACCGCCAACTTCCAAACTCCGGGCTGTTATTAAGAAATTCCTAATGGAAAAACTCAACAACAATTTTGCCCGACCCGGGAATCGAACCCAGGACCCCACGATCAGAAGACGCGCTTGCGACCATGAAAACAACGGGGCTGTGATAGATACTTCCATATCGGAAGTTCTACTATCCATAACTATATGGTGTTTGTTTCATTATTGGTAAAGATACAAGAGTCTTAAGGTGCATATTCCCGTCGCTAAACTTCAACAATATTTCACTACTTACTAAGTAATAAAACGCCATCGCAATATTATCGTACACTGCATTACTGTTTTTTGTACAACGAACTTGCAGAATGCGTTTCAATGTTTATAGTTGATGCCTCTCCTTCGGGATAAGGCGAGGGTAGGAACTATTTATCTGCCCCTTATATGGAGGGCAGGCAATATCAGTCAGTCGTCAAACACGTCCGGAGGGGCCGAGAGGCTGTAACACCAAACATGGCCGCGCTTCAGACGCAAATTATATTTCTTCTCGGGCGTTCTAATACGGTGTGTTATTGCCAGCTTTTTTAATGCTTTTTGCTACTAATAAGACATAATTTAGACCACTTTAGTTATTGCAATTCCGACTGCGATGTGCGATAACAATATTTTTTTTAATGTATAAACTAGCTACGGAAGACATTTTTAAATAAGTACGCGCAATATAGTCTAGTTTATATAATTTAATTAGATTATCTTTTTTCTTGACAGATATGCGTGTAATTGCTACTGACATCTCTGGTAATCAATTTAATCCAGATATCTTAATAGAGAATATCATATTATGACAATCAAACTTATTTTCCTGTGAAGCATATGATATACCTGCAGCGATGTACCTATATTTTTAGAAGACTCAATGAAGCAATTCATAGACAAGCTTAATTTACTTAATCTCTAGTTAAGAACACGTAATCATGTTCAGACGTTAACGGCGTTAATCGCACATTATTTATAACCGACCGCTGATCTTGGTTACGTTGGCGGCGAAACTTAATCTGCGTTTACCGAAGTGAGTAGTAAATAAGAAAGTGACGTTTATGTTATTATTAAAGTAGGCTTAAGCCAATATCCGTTAGTGAAACTGAATATGAGAGTTTATGTAGTTTTCTTTAGTTGCAACATTTAACTTGTCTTTTCCATAAGAATAATAAGCCTATAATGTTCCCACTGCTGGGAAACAGACCTCCTCTCTGTGAGAGGGAGTGCTCCGTAATCCACATCCACTTTTTAACCCTTTGACCGCCACGGTCGTGTATAGCAGACAAACGAAAACGTGCCCAACACGCCACCGTCGGCTAACGCCGACAAGAAAACACCATGTTTTAAGTACAAAATAAATAAACTAAATTCAGTTTTCTGTGTTTATACTTAAAACATGGTGTTTTCTTGTCGGCATTGGCGTGTTGGGCACGTTTTCATTTGTCAGCTATACACGACCGTGGCGGTCAAAGGGTTAAGCTGATGCCAAAGACGTGGGTTCAAATCCAGACCGGCGCTTTAATTTGAGTAAATTATTTCATCACCACTGCTCTCAAAGTGGTGAAGGAAAACATCGTGAGGAAACCGACGTGATTATTTATGTATTCTCCCAAGACCATCGCTTGTTGCGGAAGTACCTACCAGGTACTCAACATTGCATATTTGCGAAGTTAATTTCTTGTTCGTAGCTCCAATGGAATTCTAACAATTCTTTTATCTTTTTTTTTGTGGATGGGAAATTATCAAATGACCCCTCCCGCTCAGGGTGGAGCAGAAGGGAGTGTCAGACTCTTACTGACAAAACCCACCCGTGTTCCTTCCTTAGCCCTTTATGTTCCGGGGCAGCGGTAACCCTTTCGGACAATCCCGCTGCTCCGGCAGGCTACGGCTCTTGCGGGCCCCTTCCTTATTGCTGACATCTCTTTGAGGCGCGCGTGGAACACGTACGCGCCGTCCGGCACGGACCTGGTCCTGATCGGACGGAGAGTTACCCATTACTCTCCGCCCGCAGGCACGTGCCTACGGTGGCCACAAAAGATGTACACAATACATGACATAAATAAATGGCTAAATAACAACAGCCGCACAGGTCGATCGATCAGGTTAAGCTATGCTTGCTGCGGTTGGTCTGTGGATGGGTGACCATCTTTACATACCGAGACCCCACCGTGCCTCGGAGAGCACGCTAAGCCGTTGGTCCCGGCTGTCATTCGTGGATCTTTGACAGTCGTTAACGGTAGTCAGACGCCCGAAAGTCTGACAACCAGTCTTACCAGGGGTATCGTATTACCCAGTAACTGGGTTGTGGAGGTCAGATAGGCAGTCGCTCCATGTAAAATATTGGTATTCAGCATCCGGTTAGACTGGAAGCCGACTCCAACATAGTTGGGAAAAGGCTAGGCAGATGATGATCAACTCCTTCACTTATAGGATATTGAGAATTATTTTTGGCTTGGGTTTTCCATTAGGAATTTCTCAATAGCAGCCCGGAGTCCCCATGTCCCGGATTGATGGCAATAGGATCGCCTGCAATTACCTATATGAGAATTAAACATAACTGGCGAAATATGGGGTAACCCCCCAACCCCTCTCTGACTTAAACAAGGCGTGATGTTATGTTATAACTATAATAAAAATGTTTCGGCTCCTTAACCTACTGAAGGACACTGAACGAGACACAGTGGAAGTTTTATTGTTATTACATCGAGGGGCGTTAAGTGTCGCGCAAAGTGTTAAAAAAGCCTTCTTATGAAAGAGTAATGTTTTATAACTAACTGGACTTTACAGAAAACTTCGACGTAAGTGCCCATTAATTGAACAAATAAGTTCATAAAACTGACTTGAAGTCCATTTATAAGTTAAAGTGCTCAATTTTTAGGGTTTCGTACCTCAAACGGACAAAACGGAAGCCTATAGGATCTCTTTGTTTTCCGTCCGTCCTGTCTGTCAAGATCCTTTATCTCGAACGCGTGGAGGTATCGAGTTGAAATTAAGACCATATACTCAGGTCTGCGGTTTCTTGAAGCTGTGAAAAAATCAAACTTTTAAGTTAACGTGAAAAAAGATACGACCGTTTATGCCACAAAAAAACGTATATTTCGACACTCTCAAGGGAATCAAAATGTATAGGGCACTTTCCGCTGACCTAGAATCATAAAATTTGGCAAGTAGCAAGGTCATGTAGCACAAGTAAAGGAAAAAATCCGAAAACCGTATATTTGTAGTTACATACCTACTTTGTACGGAAACAACATCGGGTGTGTCTACAAAGGTATCTCCGTTAACCCATGAAAGTAGTATAAGATTAAATTAATGAGATCTGCGACGTAATTGCGTAATAGGTACACTATCAGTAGCAATGAGTTTAATTTTGACAGTTCATCAACATTCTTTGCGTTATTTACGTTGTTGAGCAAAACATTTTACGAACATATGAAGCAATGGATTAGCATTATCCTTCAAATGATTCAGATTGAGATTGATAGTGTGTTACGCTATTAGGGTGCTATAAGAAAGAAAAGAATGAAAATACGTTTATTTGCGTTAAACATGACGCAGAGAACGAACACTTGACAAACAAAAAAAAATATGTTAGGAGAAGATATGAATCTATCATGGCAGAGCCTGCACTGGTTTTCAGTGACAGCCGGCGTTGACGCGATGACGTCATTCGATGCAGCTTACAAAAAAAACAACTAAAATAAGAAACCGATTCAATCTGATTATGGGGCCGAACGGTTGTAGGACGTAGCGTTGGAAGACCTTCCACAAGGTGAACCGATGACCTGGTGAAAACTGCTGGAATCGGCCGGATGCGAGAAGCACAGAACCGGTCGAAGTGGCGATGCTAGGGAGAGGCCTAGGACCAACAGTGGACTTCTTACTGCTGAAATTAATGATGAGATCTGATTCTATTATGTCTTGAATCCAAATCACGTAGGGACGGGTATCTGATCAGGAAGTCTAAAAGTAGTTAGTTGTGCCGTCATGAATAACGTCAATAAAATTTCGTGAAAGTATTTTTACTCCTATGGAGTCCTTCCTGTTTTCCATTTTCGTTTATAACCACTTTTTGTCAAAATAAAAACGCGAGATGTTAGTGACAGTAAACATACAGAATGATGTTGATTGTTGTTTTTCGACCTTTTTTGTTACTTGACGCAGACGCTCCAATCTGATTCTATATTGCGTTATATTATTTGTACCTACTGAGTTGAGTAGTACTTCTACACACAACATTTTTAACAATTTAAGGCTTTCTTGGGTAGAAAACAACTGTATAACGTGATACAATGCTATTCATTAAAGTTTTAACAAAATACAAAATGTGACGTAATCGTTCATCAAATCAAGTACAGCGTCTTGAGGAACTGATCTTGGTAACTGAGATACTGTTTTCATGTGTTTATTAATTAGCAATAATCTTGAGATGTTGATATCGTAATAATGGCGTATCAAATGATCACGCATGAGGAACGTTTATTAATACTGGCCTAAGTCGAAGACAACAATTTTCGTTCTAAGGTTCAAAGCGTTTTCAGCTTCACTCACATACCTACTCAAATCGTTGAAAATCCGGTCAACCACACGCTGCCAAATTCAGGATATTTGATCCTTTAAAAGCTGTATTGTGTATTTTCAAGGATGGTATATTTCGTCAAAGAGAAACCCCTCAAGGTTCTGTGAGATTTGAGAGTGCGAGAGGGTCCGTAGACCCCTCACGGCCCTCACGGACTCCTGTCATTTAATATCTGTATTCACTTCTCCAAATATTTGCGTTGGGATTTCTGCCGGTGACACATACGAAGCTATTGTACGTGAGTTTATCTTGGATATAAATAGAGATTAGGGACTAATGAATGCTTTGCTTCTAAGCTCGATAATTATATGAAGGTATTCGAAACATGCCAGGTATTCTTAGAGATAAATTGTGGAGTTAGGTGCGCTATTCGCTGAAATATTTGCCGTACCTGCTAGAGAGTTTGTATATTAGAGAAAGTAAACAATATTATGTAATTAAAGGCACTTTTCTTTGCTAATCTTGATTAGATAGAAAACGTTTATACTTAATCTGCATGCATAGTGTTAAAAAAGAAAATGTAGAGATACAAAAATTATAACTCAGTAATAGGAGCTGCAACACCAACCCGCTCTGGGCCCGCTTGGTGGATTATGGACCACTCCCTCTCAGGTGCAGCGCAGACGGCACACTTTTTGTGCGATCGAGTCTGCGGCGCACAAAAAGTCTGCATGGCGCGCAAAAAGTCGGTCGCGGATTTTTCACAGACTCAACGCACACGACGCACATCTTCGATCATTCTGTCGGCAGAGCTGTAGGGGCGTAGACGCTATGGAAATCGTGCAGAGATCGCGAAGTATTATTTTGATAATAAATCGCGCCATGATAATAGATCGCGTGCGTTACGTCCACCCCTAGCAAATGCAGATTGCCGACTAAAGTGTGCGCCGTCTGCGTTATCGCACGTTGAAGCAAACGTTCAATTTTTTTCACACACTTTTTGTGCGGAGCCGCGCGGCGCGGCGCGGCGCGGTCTGCCCGAATAACACGGATTTTTTGTGCGCCGGACTTTTTGCGCGTCGTGTGCGTTACTGCATATAATTGCATAGGTTCTATTTTCACAGACTAAAAAGTGCGTCACAGATAGTCTGTCGTCTGCGCTGCACCTCATAGAGAAGAGGCCTGTGTCCCAGCAGTGGGAACATTATAGGCTGATTATGCAAAGCTAAGCCAATTAAAATCAGAAATAATCATCAGACGTTCCATTGTTTCGATATCCATTACAGTTTCAAATTGTATCCCTGATCCACCAATGAACAAGTTAATAAAAAGCTTGTAAAAGGTCCTAAATTCCTGCATTAAAAACAAAACGCTAATAAGAGGTAAACCCGGTAGCTAATGTTAAAGTTATTTGTAACAATGTCCGACTGCCCACTGTACTTTGACAAATCACAGCGGCGTTTGCAAAGGCTAATTATGTCAAAATAAGTAGGTACACAATAACGTTAGTTCCAGAAATCGCCACCCGCCAAAATATACTAGTCGCGCCATAAGGTAGTCATTTCAACGAGCACCTGCTGTTCTCATTAAAGTCTGGTTCGTCTGGCGATAAATTCGCAAGACATTGCTTCTCCTCTTACGTAGGTATAGGTAGGTCTGACCGGGGGGTTATTACACCGGCTACAGTTTACGGTTACACCCCGGATTATATTTAGAGGGCTTTTTGTAAGCTTAGCCTACAATTATACGAGTTTACACGTCACAGGAGTTGACAAATTGGTGTCGTATGTTGCGTTACACTGGCGTTGTTTTGCAAAAACAGTTCCGTATTTTTATGAATTATGAGTTTACTAGCAGTGCCCTGCGGTTTCACCCGCATAAGTGTCGATCCCGTGGGAATATCAGGATATAAAGTATCATATGTGTTATTCTGTTATATGTATAAGCTATATTACTGTAAAGTTTCATGAAAATCCATTCAGTAGTTTTTGCCTGAAAGAGTAACAAACATCCATCCACAAACTTTCGCGTTTATAATATTAGAAGGACTAGTAGGATTAGAAACCCTATAAAAAAAAAACTCATAAATTGTGGAACTTTAAGTAGGTACCTATAGTAAATTAGATATAGGAGAACGTTATAGGAGTACCTATATTAATACCAATTTATAATTAATTAATTTACTTTGATAGGTCCAATGTTTGACAGCGCTTTATGGCGGCACACAGTTATCCGCTGTCAAACTTATTGTTTTATTAGAAACCATTTACCATATTTTTATCTTTAACTAGCTTCTGGCCGCATCTTCATTCGAGTTAAATCTTGTTCCTCAACCCATCCCGTATCGCCTACCCGTCATATTACTTTCTTTGCGTTCTTTCTGGCTCTTGTTCATTTTTCTCGCCTCCTAAGGGTCCTGGCGTGAACTTAAATAGCCTATGGCCTTCTTCAAGAAAAGCGCTATAAATGCAATAATAATTTTTCAAATACAACTGGATGTTCCGGAGATTACATATTTACAAAGTTACGAACAAATAAATTTTACCTCTATATTAGTATAGATATTACAAAATTGTCTAGAACTTAACACCACTGACACTAATCAAGGTCAAGCGATTGCAACCAAAACTATTAATTTAGTGTCCTTAACTTATAATGAAGTGAAATAAATTCACGTCATGACAGCTGGATCCGCATTCAACAGTGCAAAAGGATGAATACATTTTGGCTTTAGATAACGTCTGAAATCTAAATACACTTCCTTTCCTTTAATTTGACTGCTTCGCATGCCAATTATGCGGAAGTTATGTTTTTTTTTTTGCCGATAATTCAGTAGGAATAATAAAATGTATGAGGTTCCGGAAAGGTGGGTTTATAGATTTCTAATGAAGAGCCTACTTTCAATAAGATAAAAATTAAATGAACCTAACTATTTCTGACGCACACGCACACTCTAGAAACATGTGCTAAATTCATAGTTGCAGTTTGAGGGCCGATATCCCTGCCCTACAAAAAAACCACCTTCACCAAGAAGGTTCGCTAGTAAATATCCTTTCCTTTTAAGTAATACTTACTAATAAATATAAACATTCAAAGTCCACGCAAAGACAAAAAGTTGTAACAGCAGCCACCGACCATACCACACTGCGCAATGCCTGCCTATTGAAGACGTGCCTGTCCTTTAAAAGATTTTCCACGGTTTATTTTATGTGAGCACCGTACGGAAATGGTTACAAATTTTATGTTTCACGAGTAAAAGCTCGATTTGGCATAAATCTACATGGTCGTCCTGTCCGACATTTTTCACTCCTTTGTACACTACAAGACTGTTTCTAAAGACAAAACTAAACTACTTTTTTTTTAAACACGTAGGTAGGTTTTATTACCAAAAGAACTAAGCTCGTGACTGCTCCTATTAGGTTGATGTCTGTTTATAGACACGAATAATAAAGTGCTAAAAGTTTATTGGCAGGTCTGCCCCTGTTTATAGCCCACAGTAGTCGATATGTTCGAACGTACAATTTAGAATGTGTACGGAATAAACTCAATGGTCACGGTTCACATAGAGAACGCGGTTAGCGCCGAGATCCAATTAAACACTGGTTTAAATAAGTTACCGCCTTCAAATAGCCGCCGGATTAAGATAAGACCCACTGCGAAGCGTGGTAATCGTGTAATTGGTTTGTTAGATTTGATGATTATCTATAATAATAATATTCGTACGTGTTAACGCGCAAAATGGAATGTAATTTTCTCCGAGGCCTTCTCGGAGGCGTGGGATTATTCAGAATGGGAATTTAAATTTTCGTCAGCGCCTATTCCAACTTGGAACGAATCAGAAATGTTTAACATATTTCGTTTATATTGCGGGCTTAGTATGTCTCAAGAATGTTGTATATCTTTCAGCTCAGTTTGTTACGACGAGTGGACCATCTTTATTTGATGGATGCCAGGATGTAAAAGGCGGCCGATTGTTCGGTATCCTTCTTAACAGACATCAAAACTGCATTGTGAGAATAAATTACGAAATTAAAATATTTTTATGGACGAATATTTTTACTATCGTTTTATTTGGGTACGGTACCTTCAAAAGGTAGTTCATTGTACATACCTACAGGGAGTGTGTTAATGTGCGATAATCATAATCCTTATTAAATTCTTTGTCCGAGAAGATATGAAGGCGGAAGTACGTCAGTCTCCTGCTAGATAAAACGAAATGAAAGCCTTAATCAGTGCCTTCATAATAAAAGAGACTACAAGAACACTGACTATCACAGCGGACCCTATCAGAATACCAGCGCAGAGACATTTTTTTTTTTTTAATGTCGCAGCATCATGCTGAGATAGGAGCCTTTTGGCCTCGTCTACGACATTCTGTTCCATTTTTCTTTTTGTTACTTTTTTTATATAATTTGGTTTTTCATTTTTGACTGTATTTAGTTTAGTTTGTGATCTTCCTGTCCAAGTCGCAATAAATACTTTTTCTTTCTTTCACCGTATCATTAACATGACCTCAAGTCTCTATGAGGGTAATAGGGAGAAACTACAATACGCCACCTTCTATTATCTTTCTTCGTTTACGTTCATACGAGTACAGTCACACACCTCAACCTTGTAGGTTATTCAAATATTATAATTATTTCTAACATTTCTGGGCCTTCGTTAATCTCTTTTACTATTATAATGAAATTAGTAGCCATTTTCGCGGCATACTATGATCGCGTCTCTCTGCGAAACGGACGGCTCTGGGACTACAACGATTTTCCATTACGCTGGCCGGCGATCCATCGCCGCGTGATAAGTGCCGACCGCTCCGAGGGATAAGCCCTAGGTCGTATAGACGGCTAAGTACAAGCTTCTCTGTATAAGAACCTAAATATATTTGAATTCGGCTGGGAAAGTTTATTGTTAGGCAAATTGATTAGGTACCTGATAACTAAAATTTTCCGTAGGTATATTCAAATCACAACTATCATTCTTTGGGAGCTGTACAAAAAGTGACGTAGGGTGTCAATTTATTTCCTTGACTGTACATAACTTAAGATTTTTTCCAATTATATTATCGTTGTGTAAACTGAGTTACGAATTACTGCGACAATAAACAGCGGCAGCAGGAGGGTGCTGGATGATGGACGCCGTAGGTATATTGACATCTGCAATACCAGAGGCATCGCAGGCCATCCTAGGCTGAAATGTCTCATGTGCCTGAGATGGTGATCTGTGGCCTATAATTACTGATTGATCGTAAGAGTTTGGTAGGTACTTATTGAAATAACCATACTCATGCATGAGTTGGTCAATTAGCTGCCTAGAATTAGGTGCTATCCGCTACGCTTGTAAAAATATAAAGGTATGAGGAACAGCATGTAAAGTTCGCTCATTCTCCATAGAATACCCGCCTGGCCTGACCGCCTCCAGCTCTGACCGCGACCTTCCGACCTGACGGGTGCTGTGTCTGATGGGCTACTGCCCGGCGAATGATTTCGGGACGTTGAATATATTACGCTAGTTGCGCGGTAAATTCTGCTTGCGCGATGCAGGATTTTGCGCGACGTGAGCTTGCATGTGGCGATGTAAGTGCCGCCACATAAGTACCTATTATAAATTTAGAAATTATTCGATGGCCTATTAAATAAAGAAGTTGGTAAATCTTAATAGTTACGCAGTGACTTGATCAAAACATGACAGACAAGTTTTAAAATAGATTTACTAGCTACAGCTTTTGCAAACGTTAAATCTGCACATAATCACCTCATTTTAATTTTTTTTTTTAATCCCAAAATCTGTTTGATTTTTAACTGTAGGTAAGTATTTATCAGAAGTGTTGTTAGGAGGCAACTGTAGAAATGTATTCTGTGTAAATACTTGTATGTTAAGACCAGTAAACTTTAAATAAAATATTCATACTAAACATACTGCATAATCAGCCTATACTTACAATGTTCGCACTGCTCGGACACAGGCCTCCTCCTCTCTGTGAGAGGGTGTGGGCCATAATTAGTGTTGTCAGGTGTCCCGATTTGCGCGGGACGTCCCGATTTTCAGGGGTCTGGGGACGCGTCCCGATTTGTACCTGATCGGGACGCTAAATGTCCCGATTAAGGGGCTTACAGGACCTTAACGCAAAAATCGCAAGTTTTAGAAACAAAAGTATATGATCGAATACAGTCAACAAAATCAAAAAACTATATGATATTCTTCAGGATATATGTAAGGTAGATAGTGAATTGAAAAAAATCATGAAGATACCTCTAAAATCTTTCTTTTTACAATAAAAACCATACTAATTTACATACAACCATTATGATTTTTTGTCAGATTATTCTACAAGCAACATACTAAAACTGTAGTGTTTTAATTTTTTTGTCAAAAAAATAGATTTTTTGTAAATAGATAATTGCTTCATATTTTGCAATAAATTACCAGCGTTGTGTCATAGCGCTTCTCTTTCTTTTCTATGCAGTCCGACAAAGACATTTACATTACATTTAAAGTTTATTTTTAAAAAATCACACAATTCGGTATGTAAAGAAAAAAAATCCTACGCTGATTCCAAAACCATTTCGAGATTTAAGGTTTCTTAACTTAATTTTCCTATTTTTAGCGCTTAAAATTATAAGATGGAGTTTATTTTAACATAAACACTTAATACCACTTGACTTTCATTTGACCTCCAAATGACGTCACAAGTAAGCAGATTGAGAATACTTTCGGTGCCTCCTCTCATCATATGATAAAAAGTTAAAGTCATAATATAATGTCAACTATAGGGATGACTATAATAATATATGTAATGCAGTCGTGCGAAAATTTCGGCCTTTGAATCGATTCAAATCAAACATTGAAAATCTATTCACACAAAAAATCTAAATCCCGAATTCTGAATTATTGTTAATCGATCATTATAATGATAGCTTAAATAAAATGCATTCCCTTTAAATTATAATCTTAAGTATAAAATCATTCCAACTATTTTGTAACCACAAATGGTGTTGGAAACTTGCAAATATAACTAGGTACTGTAGCTGCTTGTTATTGGTTTGATTTTGATAATGACATATTAATAATACCTATTATTTTATTTTATTATAATTATATTATTAATCATTTCTGTCCGACTGCAGGGCAAAGGCCTCCCTTACCTCCTTCCACTTATCCCTATCTATACATATAATAAATCTGTAGAAAAGTCATTTTTGTACATTGAAGAAATTGAAACAAAAAATAGCCAGCGTGTGAAAAGATAAGTAACAGAACCCATTTCCATCATTTTTGAAATTTTTGTCTGTTTGTCTGTTTGTCTGTTTGTCTGTTTGTTTGTGCGCACATCACGTAAAATCTACGAATTCAATGCTGACAATGTTTATATACAAAAACTATACGCAACTTGAGGTTTAACTTAGTTTTTGTTTCATCGAAATCGGTTCACTCTATCAAAAGATATGATTAATTTAGTGAGTTCAAGAAGTAAAATATTACGTTACGCAATTAAGTATAGTACTTGCAACGACATCTTAAGACTAAAAATAGAACTAATGTTGATAGTTGAAATCTAAATCCGATAGATGGCGTTGTGCAAATGACGTCATTTTCTGAATCGCGGTGTTAAGATTTTCCGCGCGAGGATGACGTCCACCGTGTTTACTAGGCAAATTGGGTTTCGTTAGGTGTCTTAAAAGTTCTTGCGTGTGTCGTAAAAGTTCTTTGGTTGCTTGGTTTATCGATTTTCTAAATTGGTCGAAAAAAAAGTATTTGCTTATCTTATTGGTTTCGTTTGGTCAACTTTGGTCATTGGTTTGAAGTACGAAGTAAAGATTGTATTTGATTTACTTCGTAGTTTGAATCCAATAGTGCCAATCGTTATACAGTAAGTTAGTGTTGCCAATTCGTTGAGTCACGACCACGAACAGACGATACGTTGTCACACTAGACTGTTCGACGCACCGTTCTTTTAAGTTTGTAGGCTATTCAGTCATAAGTGTTGTTAGTTTTGTTTATTGCTTTAATTTTCCTTGAAAATGCCTCAAAGAAAAAAAACTAACCTTTCGCTGCGTAGCCGAAATGCGAAAAGGATGAGACTTTGTAGGTCTCAGGAATCGGAAGAAGATCGTGAAGCACGGTTATCTGCTAACCGAGAGCACATCGCTCTTTCACGTGAATCGGAAACGTTCACCGAAAGGGAGTCACGTTTAAGTTCACAAAGAACACGGACCGCGACTTTGCGGTCTCAAGAGAGTATCCAGGAACGCGAAGACCGGCTGTCTGCTGATCGGGAGCGCCACTCTCTCTCACGTGAGTCAGAGACATTCACAGAAAGGGAGTCGCGCTTAAGTTCGCAAAGAACTCGGACCGCGACTTTGCGTTCTCAAGAGAATATCCAGGAACGCGAAGTTCGGCTGTCTGCTGATCGGGAGCGCCAGTCTCTCTCACGCGAGTCAGAGACTTTCACAGAAAGGGAGTCGCGCTTAAGTTCGCAAAGAACTCGGACCGCGACTTTGCGTTCTCAAGAGAATATCCAGGAACGCGAAGTTCGGCTGTCTGCTGATCGGGAGCGCCAGTCTCTCTCACGCGAGTCAGAGACTTTCACAGAAAGGGAGTCGCGCTTAAGTTCGCAAAGAACTCGGACCGCGACCTTGCGTTCTCAAGAGAGTATCGAGGAACGCCAAGCACGTCTGTCATCTGACCGAGAGCGACACGCTCTCTCGCGCGAGTCTGAATCTCTCTCCCAAAGAGAAGAACGATTACAAATAGCTAGACATAACTATGTAGGTGTACAAAGAAACAATGAAAGTTATCTTGCATCTGAAAGGGAAAGAATAGATGAACTAAGACGAGCAGAAACAGCAGAACAACGTCAATCTCGCCTAGAAATAGAACGAGCTCGATACCATATGAATAGAGAAACAAATAGCGGAGCTGATGAGTCCATGGAAAATGACGACGCAAATATTTTATTACCTTGGGACAATAGGGAAAAATCAGGGTTCACATATTCGTCTAGAATTAATTATGCTGGCTTTACTTTCGTGGGTGACATGAGAGAAATTTGTAATTTTTGTCATGCTTTGAAATGGAGGAAAGAGACAGATGGAATGTGCTGCTCAAATGGAAAAATTGTTCTTCCAAATTTCCAAGATCCACCACACTTACTTAAAAGTCTCCTGAATGGCGATCATCCCCAGTCGAACCGTTTTTTGGATAATATTCGTTTATATAACAGTGCTTTCCAAATGACTTCCTTTGGGGCAAAACAAATAACGGAAGGACCGTTCATGCCAACCTTCAAAGTACAAGGTCAAGTTTATCACCTTATTGGATCTTTGCTGCCAGAAAATGAACCCAAATTTCTCCAAATTTATTTTGTATCCGATTACACGCAACAGCTCAATGTTAGAAATCACAATTTTCCCCAGCTCAATGCTGAGCTTTTGGGTCAACTTCAAGAATTGCTGCATCACGTTAACCAGTACGTTCGTGAATTCAAAGCTGCATTGGAGTCAATTCCACAAGGCAGCAATGATTTCAAAATTGTTATAAGTGCCGATAGACGTCCTGTGGGTGAACACCGTGGAAGACACAATGCACCCGTCGCAGATGAAGTTGCAGTTGTTTTAGTCGACCAGGAGTGTGAGAGACGTGATATCGTGTTGCGTACACGCGACGATCGCCTTCAACGCATTTTGGAAACCCACCGAGCTTACGACGCCCTGCAATATCCACTAATTTATTGTCATGGTGAAGATGGGTACAATTTTGGGCTGTACCAAGTGAACCCTACTACGAGAGTCACTAATTATCAAAAAAAAATATCTGCTCAACAATACTATTCCTACCTTTTACAAATAAGGCAAAACAGTTTCGTATATTTGCAACGATTTCGTGGTTTGTTCAGCCAATTTATTGTGGACATGTACGCAAAAATAGAAACTGAACGTTTAGTGTATATTCGCACTAACCAGCGACGGTTACGCGCTGAAGAATACGTGCACTTGCGGGACGCCATGCAATCAGATAATAACGTCGAAAACTTGGGTCGATTGGTTATTTTGCCATCCAGTTTCACAGGCGGTCCGCGGTATATGCACGAACGAACGCAAGATGCTTTTTGTTACGTCCGTAAATACGGCCGGCCGGACCTTTTTATAACATTTACAACAAATCCAAAGTGGACGGAGATTTGCCAGGCACTTCTCACAGGACAGGCGTCATACGACAGACATGACATTATTGCTAGGATTTTTCATTTAAAACTCAAAGTCTTGATTAATCTACTTACAAAGGAGAAAGTTTTCGGTTCAACTCTTTGTTTTATGTATAGCGTCGAGTGGCAAAAGCGTGGTTTACCCCACGCGCACATTCTTCTGTGGCTGGAAGAAAAAATTCGTCCCGATGCTATAGACAGTGTCATAAGTGCAGAATTTCCGGACTATAATGCAGATCCGATTTTGCATGACATAGTAAAAACACATATGGTTCACGGGCCATGTGGCCTCTTAAACAGGGAATCACCGTGCATGAAAGATGGTCAATGCTCAAAAAAATACCCCAGAGCACTGAAAGAACTAACTATGGCTGGGGAAAATGGGTATCCGCAATACCGGCGAAGATCACCGTCACAAGGTGGTTTCACAGCTACTGTCAGATTCCGTGGACAAGAAATAATTCTAAATAATAGTTGGGTGGTACCGTATTCTCCAGTTTTGTCAAACGCTTTTCAAGCACACATTAATGTTGAAATTTGTAATAGCGTCGAATCTATAAAATATATATGTAAATATGTTAATAAAGGTCAGGTGATCAAGCCATGATAGCACTAAGAAATAACAACCAATTTGATGAAGTGACAAGGTATCAATCTGGCCGATACATAAGCTCTTCGGAGGCAGTTTGGCGCATTTTGAGTTTCCCTATTCATGAAAGGTATCCGCCAGTCATCCATCTTGACGTGCACCTGGAAGGCGGGCAGCGAGTTTACTTTCAGCCAGAAAATGTGGCAGAAAGAATGAACAACCCAAGACAAACCACCTTGCTCGCATTTCGACAATTTCGCTAAGTCTCTGTTGTACAATGAAGTGCCACATTATTATACTTATAACAAGCAGCAAGGTGTTTTTAATCGCAGGAGACGTGGAACTGCTGTAGAAGGCGAGTCCGGCATTTTTAAAGAACACGTGATTGGAAGAGTATACACGGTGCACCCAAATAATGCAGAGTGTTATTATTTACGCCTTCTTCTTCACACAGTGCGAGGACCTACTTCTTTTGCTGAGCTCCGCAAAGTGGACGATATAGAATATCCCACATTTCAAGCTGCTTGCCGCGCACGGCATTTATTAGATGGCGATCAGCATTGGGATGATGCTTTAGCCGAAGCATGCGTCAGTGATAGTCCACATCGTTTGCGCCATTTATTTGCCATTTTGTTGACATTTTGTGGCCTATCGGACGCTGGGCAGTTGTGGCAAAAATATAAAGACGCGTTTGCCGAAGATTTTTTGAGACAGCAAAATATAAATAGTGAAACTTCTGACCAAGTACGTGAAAGCTGCCATAATAGGGCTTTGCTGGCTATACAAGATATAGTTACAAGTATAGGAGGGAACCCCCTCAGTCAATACGGCTTGCCGACACCGACAGTTGGTGGGGAACGAATTAATAGGGAGTATACATCTGAAATAAATTACAACCCCGAAGAGTTAGCAGAAATATTGCGAAATGGCTGTTCAAATTTGACGTCAGAACAACGTCAAATCTTTGATAGAGTATGCTGTAGTGTAGAACATTCATTAGGAGAAATGCTGTTTTTAGATGCACCTGGTGGAACAGGTAAAACTTTCCTCACTAAAGTTATCTTGGCTCAAATAAGGAGCCAAAACAAAATTGCCCTTGCCGTCGCTTCCTCAGGAATAGCTGCCACTTTATTACCAGGAGGAAAAACTGCACATACAACATTTAAAATACCAATCGACTTGGACCGCACAGAAAACCCTGTTTGCAACGTGTCTCGCAATAGTGATAAAGCAAGGGTTTTACGCGATTGCGCCCTTATCGTTTGGGACGAGTGTACGATGGCAAATCGTAAAGCTGTGGAAGCTGTAGATAGAACGTTGCGAGATATAAGACAAAATGACCGACCGATGGGAGGCTTAACGGTGCTATTCTGTGGAGACTTCAGGCAGACACTCCCTATAATACCCAGAGGAACGAGGGCCGATGAAATAGGTGCCTGTTTAAAGAGCTCTATTTTATGGCGTAGTGTCATATTAACTAATTTGAGCTTTAATATGCGAGCATATTTGGGAGGTGACGCAAACGCGCAGGTTTTCTCAAATTTACTACTTCAAATTGGTAACGGCACATACCCGACTCAAGAAGGAGGTAAAGTAACTTTAGTCGAAAGCCTGTGTTCTTCTGTTGCCTCACAGCAGGAACTCATTTCCTCTGTATACGGAGATCCATCAGAGATCTCGAACCATGACGCTGCTTGGCTATGCCAACGAGCTATTTTGGCACCTCGCAACGACCAAGCAGCAGCAATAAATTCTCAAATATTGGTACATGTTTCTGGAGAAAGTAGGGAATATTTATCTATTAACACGGTTTTAGAAGAAGGAGATGCCACCCACTATCCAGTAGAGTTTTTAGACTCTCTAAATACACCAGGTCTTCCAGCACACAAAATTTATTTAAAAGTCGGAGTACCAATCATTCTACTCAGAAATTTAAGCCCACCAAAACTATGCAATGGAACTCGGTTGAGAGTAACAAATCTCCAACGAAATGTCATCGAAGCCGAAATCTTAACAGGTTGCGGCTCCGGTGATGTTGTTTTCATTCCCAGGATACCCATTATCCCCAATAATTTTCCGTTTACTTTCAAACGTGTGCAATTTCCTGTAAGCCTCTGTTACGCTATGACTATTAATAAAGCCCAAGGCCAGACGTTATCCGTTGCGGGTGTAGACCTTACTTTTGATTGTTTTTCACACGGCCAACTCTATGTTTCTCTATCACGTGTTAGCAACCCAAACAACCTTTTTGTATATGCTCCGGGTAATTCCACCGCTAACATAGTATATAGAGAAGCATTAACGTAATCAACTATACCAAAGTCAGGACTCTTATCTAAATCATCAAAAAATCATCATACTCTTATCTAAACGACGTTGTTTTGTTCTCGACAACCACGCGAACGAAGTCGCGGGCACAGCTAGTACAAAATAAATAACTGTATTAAATAAATGTTCAATCGATTATGTCGATCATTCCCACCTCTAAAACTGTCTAGTGTCATGCTTGAAGTTTCTGATGTCAAGCAAAAAACGTCAAATTTAGGATTTTTATTATTGTGTTATACGTGACATAGATATTGAACTCTTCAACCTGCTTTTGAAGCAGAATTTAGAAAATTTATTTAAAATTAATGGCTGCTTAGAAAACCAAAATTTTGAAATTAGTTGCATAAAATAACTAAATCTATAAATTAAAAATATAAAAAAAATACCTGAAAAAACTTTACATACCCAATTACATTTAAAGTACGATTTTATTTTATAATTTCTACTAGTCTAGCAAGACTGATTACTTGTTATGTAAGATTAAATAGACTTAAAAAACCCCTTGTTTTTTTTTTTGTTTACAGTCCCGATCTGCAACCCTGAATCCCGATATTTTTGACCTCATGTACCGATTTACAACAAAAAGGACCTGGCAACACTAGCCATAATCCACCACGCGGGCCCAGTGCGGGTTGGTGGATGTCACGTGTCTTCGAATTGTTAGTTCTAGGACATGCCGGTTTCCTCACGATGTTTTCCTTCACCATTTTGAGAGCAATGGGTGAAAATAAATTACACAAAATAATGTGCCTGGGTTCTAAGTGTTCTAAACCCACGAACTACGACCCCTAAGTCGGGGCCGGAACCACTGGGCCGCCCCTGACCCGTACCAAATACGTGAGTCTGAAATAACCCCAGAACATCACAGAACGATCTCTAGTCAAACATAGACCACCCATTTCAATCTGAATTAATACAAAATCCTCCGGGACCATCCGCTCCCAGTCTAAATAAATCCAATCGTAGCGGTTGCGCTAGTCGGAATTAATTAATTATTCAAGCGCGCCGATGTGCCATATTTGGTGCACCGCTCCCTACACCGCGCCATATTTGTCACCCTCTCCTATGACGTGGCAAAAAACTATCCACCAGTTCTGCCAGATAAGGCTGCCCACAATTCCTGGGAGAGACGTAAAAGTTCATACAAAAAATCGAATAAAAAGTTGATTAAATCGTTGTCATGTAGACTAATAAATCGATGTAGCGGACTCGTCAAACATCGAATGGCTGTCATTAAAAGATAACTGAAACAAAATCAAACCGCTTTCTATGTTGTAGTCTGTAGGTATATTAAACTGCATTCCACATTTGATATCCGTCATAATATTTGGCGCCGGCAATTTGCATAGTAATTAACAAAGAGATAAATTAAAGAGATTTATTATGATGCAAATTTTGCGAGAAACATTCTTGTAACCTTTAATAAGACGTACGATAGCACCGACCTCAAAAAAAACCTGTCGCAGGCAATGTAGAAAAAAGGCATATCCAGTTATTGCACATTCCAGGCTGATAGTTTAAGCTGAGATAAGATGTAGAAATAAATGCGTGTTTTTTAATTTTTTTTTTTTTGTCTGTATTCTAAAGATAAATGATGACTACATTATGTATTCTAAGTTCGCTAAATATTCACATTATTTTTATCCAATGAATATGTCATGTAATTATTCAGAACGTGTCTCGCTGTGCAAAAAGTTTCGTTAATTAATGCAAAACACGCGTATTTTGAATTCTATTATAATTGGGCATAAAATTCAAAAACAGACAGTACAAATTAATGTTAAAGTAATATTCAATTAATATGCGTAAAATTAATTGAATCTTAGGTACTCCAACAATTTGTACTTGCACACTGACTATTATTGGGCCCAACCTTAAACTTTATAGAAATTCTGTTCCTATATTTAGAACTATTTCGCTGTCTACAAAGATACCAAGACCCACCCTGCAACAACAGAAGCACCCTGTATAATAAATTGCTAGTTTCTGCCTGCGACTTAGTTCGCGCTGTCTCCAAATATTTTAGAGGTATGACGCTACAATATAAACCCAACCTCCACACCTTTCATTGCGACAATTCTAGTAACTAATAAAGATCAAATTTGCAAAACACGTATTAATTTGTATGAAACTAACGAGTGTCAGGAACGCATTCTCTCGGCGTCCGGAATTTAAGTAAACTTCAGCAGATTCTAGCGCGTTGTCTGTCAGTCAGTCAGTCACGAAACTGCATTAACTGTATACCTACTTATTATAACAAAATTATCAGTTCCACACTTATTTTCCCGAAGGGTTAGCCCGAAGTATATAAGTAGATATTACACACTCATTTCGCAATCTCGTGAAATAGGGGGCGGGCGATCCTATTACCATTATCTCGGCTACAAATCTGGGCTGGACAAATCCAGTATCCAGACTCAGGGTAGCTACTGAAAAATTCCAGATACAAAAAACCCCTGTACTCATAGATGACCAATCGCTAAGCTATACAGGTCATCTTTCACCAATCCGTATCAGATCCTGGGTCACAAACACAGTGACATTGAACTGCGCAGTGTTATCGGCTCGGAGCGGCGTGGCGCCACCACTTCTAGTCTAAACAGAATGCGACCGACTGACCAGGGGCCCCAAGCCTGCTATTTTTATAAATTCGTCATTCCAACACGATCCCATTGTCATTTTGCTAAAAGTTCGTAATCTGCTAAATTCATAATGGTCGATCATTGGTCGGTCAATGGTCTGAGAAAAACTACTACTAAACATGCTAGATTTCATTTAATATATATTTTTATATATTACGTATTAGTGTTTGCAACTTAAAGTAGTAAGTCGTAAATAGCAATAAACATTACATTTATTCATTTGTCATTATGTACGAGATTACCATTTTATGCCATTTCTTTCAATGGAGTGTCAGTGGTTGACCATTGGAAAGTCATAATGACGCCATTACATTAGTAGATTACCAAACTTGTCAAAATCAACAATTATGAAATGAATGTTAAACCATTCTGACACTATTGTAATAGCAGACTTGAGGCTCAGGGAGCCATTGTTCACGCAAAACATAGACTCGACTGATATTACATAATAAAGTATACACACCTGGTAAGCGAAGATGTTAATTTTTTGTTTTAATTAAATCGGAACACCTGATTGATAGTCTATCTATTTTTTTTTAATTAATAAATTAGTTTCGTTTAATTTGATACTCGCGAGAGAGACAGTCATCGTAGACTATAATGCGGGTTGCAGAGCAAGAGCTAAGCTAAGTTAGTTTAGCTTAGCTTGCATAGCTGACGCAGTTTTTCATACTTGTGTGCAGACCGAAACTAATATAGAAGTACTAGCTTCTGCTTAGCTCTTGGTCTGCAACCCGTATAAGACTAACTTAGTGGAAGTAATAATTCAAGGTTACATCCTTTCACACATAGATCTCTAGAAGCTTAGAAGAAAAACCGCTAAATACGAGTAGTTCTAGGTTAGCTTAAAGCAGTTATAGCAAACTCAATACTAATCCCGGTACTGGCAGTCTACTCCCTAAGCTCGTAGTAGTTTCAGCCGATGATACGGGCTGTTCGTACTCCGTATCATCTACGGACATAAGATTACTTCGGAGCCCGAACTAAGAACGAATGACACCCGATGTGATTTTGCCCGTCCGAGAAAGTTAACGTCACGAGTAGGGTTCATTGCGATGTATCGAATATCATTCGGACGGGCCCGTATCTTCGTTGACAGAATTTGAGAATAGGCCCCTAGTCCGGTGGTGGCATAAATACTCCGCTTAACATGAAAGAAAGAGCACTGACGACAAGGTGTAATGTAAGGTGCTTAAATATTATTATTTTTACATAAACTCGCAAAACATTGCCAGTAATAATAATACAATAAGTTGGCGTGCAAGGTAGACAACCACGGCCAGTTCAGCGTGAATGAGAGAATGCCAGTCATTCATAACTCGAAGCATTCTTTTGTTACCCGCCGCTAGCGCACCGCGATAAAAAAGGGTTGGCGCCCTTACCGCCACGGTTACACGAAGATCACCATTATGGCTCGTTATAGCTTGAAACATTGCTCATAAAGAATTTCTTGGAAAGTTTATTCGTTTTAAAATATCGTCCGATATTTTTTCTATCAGGTATTTCGTTCTGACATAGTTGCTCAGACTTGCTTCACTATTATTAATTTAATCCACCGTTAGCGATCAATCATTCGATACCTAATCTATTAAAATTCCAAGACACTCGAATGTAAAAATATTTAAGTGCTTTAAAACATTGTGTTGACCCACATTTTGCACCATTTCCATGTGTAAATAAGCCACAAATATTCGCTCCATAATGCAGTTTAATATCCGTTTCAAAAATGTAACTCATAGTTATGATCACAAGATGTCAAAAATACTGCGCAACATTAGAAGATATGAAAAAAATCTAATATCCACCAACAAGCCGTTGAAATACGCCTTTGTCTCAGGAATTCATGAATACAATCTTCATAAATATGTAATAAAATGTCGGAAAATATTCTCCTATGGTATGTGTTCAGGCTATGGTTAATATTTGTGCTAATGCGAACGGATTCGATCGACTGTGTAAAGTATGGATTTTAATTCCACTACCTACAAAATATATATCTTTTTCAGTGTTTTTTATTATGGCAGTAAACTAGAAACAACTGCTCATTGGAAACCACCACACCGAGACTGAAGTTAACGAGAGAAATATTTCGATTCAATTTTTTTTTTCAATATCTCTATTGTTCGAGAAACGATTATTTTCTTAGAGTTGACTATGCTCGCAAACTTCGCAAGACAATCATAAAGCTGTAAAAAAAGATATCTATAGATAATAAAGCTGCTGCTTTAGCATAAAAAGATAGAAATTATTTTGGTTAAAGGATCACTGAAAACGTCGCTGCTTATATCTAAGAAAAACATACATACTTATAACACAAGAAACATAGGTAAATGAAACAAATTAAATAAGTGTAAACAAAACAGAAAAGCAATTAAACAAAATACAAACAAAACTACATCAAGATAAAACACAGAGTGTTATTCGTAAAGTTTTCCCAAACATGAATATTCACAGATATCAACATGAATGGGTGCCCTGACAAATCCAAGGAGATCAGACCATCAGATAAGCTAGAGAAATCCCATAAACGGACGCAAGTCGTGCTACTGTTGCCATCCATAGACAAGATAAGGCGTGTGTACATAGATAAGAGACCCTTGCAATAGACAAACATACGCTTGCGACAACTACGGACTGACTTGAAACAGGATCATCATTCCAATATAATTAGTCTATGCATCATTCGCTGTTCCGAAGTTTTACACATGATTTTCAAAAGAATAGAATCTATGAAGTCATTGAAGTCTACGGTACCATCATTTACTGAACACAGAAATTACAATATTTTTAGCTCTCGATTTTTTTGTACCATGTGAGTTTAAAATGTTAATGAAAATGCCATAAAAAACTATACAGGGTGCATTTGAAATCATGGGCATTATTTTAACCTAAGGTACTACTTATGATACTAATTGCATTAGGGCTACTATTACGCAAATCAAAAATATTATTAATGCAAGTATGGAAAACCTTAAAATGTAGTAAGTCATACAAAGTATCAAATTAGTTGCGCTTCTCGATAGCAAATGCGTAGGTACACTACGCCGTACGCGCGTCCTTGGGCGTGAATTCTTTGACCCCGCCCGACTCACGTGACATTCGTAAGTTGCCAATGAATTGATTCATAATAAATTCCAATTTTCCCTTCGTACTTTGCCGGCTTAGGACGGTCAAAACTACGTCAACTAACATACATTAAAAAAAAAAACATTTACGTACCTAGCTTGTGGATTGTTTTGAAAAAACCTTATTTGTCGGTAAAGTGACAGAGGGTAAACGGGTGCTCTTCCGCGAGCTTGTGCATGTGCTGGCACGTGAAAAGACGAAAAATCCAACAGGTTCTGAGTGGTTCTGGTGGAATGAGACCCCGTGAAGGAATAGGGTCGTTCGGGTAGCGCCGATGGAACATTTCACGAGTTCATACTAAATTTCTTGTGCGATCGTAAATTACAACCATTTGTGGGTATTGTTGGTTGGTGTACCTAGCCTGCACATTACGCGGTCGAGGCATCGTGTACACAAACACACACACAACACACAACTACTACACTAACACTTAATACACTGCAATCCAAGCACCGTATGACGCGAGCGGCGAGTACGGCGATTACGTCACGGGATCAATAAATCAATTACGCGTCAATGCACCTGCGCAGTCGTTATGACACTGGTTCCGGGTTCGTGACTTCGTGTTGCGGCGGGAAGCATACCCCGCGCGGGGGTGATATTCGTATTTTTGCGAGTGAGGGAGTGGGACGGAGAGAGTTCAGGGAATCCCGCCGGACGGAATGTCTTGTAGCCCATTGTTATTATTACTTGTAAGGAAAAACCCGCGCGCGCGCAGGTGATGTTTGTTTACATTTCGCTTTGCATTGTACTGCGCTTTAAGATTTTGATATTTCAACAATTATTGGCGTTAACGAAGTATTTTGTTTTAATTATTTTAAGTGTTTATTTGCAATAATAAGCCTTGTGCAATTTGATTTACTACATTTTTAAGGTTTTCCTTACTTGCATTAATAATATTTTTGATTTGCGTATTAATAGCCCTAATGCAATCAGTATCGTGAGTAGTGCCTTAGGTTAAAATAATGCCCATGACTTCGATTCCACCCTGTATAGTCTTTACCAAGAAAACAAGTAACTTCCTCATACCAGCGCGATCCATAATTAATTAATTAGTTCTTCCATGTTACGTAGAACGAAGGTAGTTACACAAATGTTTCAGTTAAAAAAACGACAAACAAAAAAACTAATAGGTGCGTAAACAACATAGCCGACAGAAGTCTTTGTTAATAAAAACTTAACTAATGAAGGTATAAGATGTGCTATTTACAGGATCACAGTAATTTACACTGATCGAACGTATTATTATCACGTCATTACGTACCTAATGCTGCAAGTACACACATCAAAAGTGTCTAGGGATCAAGCATTTTTATGCGGATTTCTTGAGATTGAGATGTGGCTTTGTAATAAATTTATGATTTTATAAATTTATATGGATCCTTTTTGGTGCATTTCATAATTTGAATCAGGAACTGTGAATCAAATTCGAGTAAAAGATGAAAATCAGCTGTCAATATTTTCCCTATAAAAACATACAACGCATTGAAGACATTATTAGTGCTACTGTTTCCCTACTACTGATTAAAACCAACGTTATTATGGAGCGGCGACGTCATTTAAGCAGGGAAGAAATGCTCAGAGCCGTGGGAATGATAGAAGCTGGTTCCCGGCAACGTACTGTGGCTTTAGCTCTGAATACAAGTCAGAGTGTTATCAGTCGACTTTGGACACGTTACCGAAGCACTGGTACCGTGGCTGAGCGCCATGGAGGACGGTACCGCTGCACTACACGGAGACAAGACCGATACATTCAAATCTTAACTCGAAGAGCTCCAACAATAACCGCCATGATGTTAGCCGTGAGGCTTCATCACTCTTCAGGGAACTTAATTAGCGACCAAACAGTCAGAAACCGCTTGCATGAAGTGAACCTTCATTCCCGAAGACCGCTACGGGTACCACCTATAGCAATGCACAATCGTAGGATTCGATATCAATGGGCTCTTGAACACAGAAATTGGGCAGAAGAACAATGGCGTTTCGTGTGCTTTTCTGATGAGTCTCGTTTTGGTATGAGACCGGATACAAGACGTATACGAGACTGGAGAACCCCTGGACGCCAACAGCGATTAAAATCCTGCCAGGAAGTCCATCCTTATAGTGGTGGAACCATCATGGTATGGGCGGGTATTTGGATCGGCGGAAGAACTGAGTTGATTTGGATCAGAGGCAACCTCAACGCTCAAATTTATGCTGAGACGATTGTATCAGACGTCATCGTTCCTCTACAAGTGCAAATCGGTCCCTTATTTCAGTTAATGCATGATAATGCACGACCGCACACCGCAAGAGTTGTAAGACAGACTCTCGCCGCAGCTAACATCAATGTCCTGCCCTGGCCTGCTCAGTCGCCAGACTTGAACCCGATTGAGCATGCATGGGATATGCTACAGAGAAGAGCTCTGCCGAATATGGAGGGTATCCAGTCGCAAGAAGACCTTTTTTTGTTGTTGCAACGAACATGGGCGGCCATTCCACAGCGTGATTTGGATGAACTCATTTTGAGTATGCCAAACCGATGTTCTTGTGTTGTTAGTGTTCGCGGTAGAAACACGGATTATTAATTGTTTAAGTTACCCAATAAAATTTTAGAGAAAACTGTTATTTCAGTCTTTTTTTCGAACTTTTGTGTTAGTGGTTCAAATGTCAAAAATCCCTTTATTAGGAAAATGGCAAATTTCTTTATTAATGCAAAGGTGACTTGGTTTATCGTTACTGTGACAAACGAAAACACTTTATTTGATGAATCCTTAAAGAAAATTTTAATTAATATCAATCAGGAGAAAAGTTATTGCAAAAATATATGTTGATCCCTAGACACTTTTGATGTGTGTACTTACTTAGTTTATGATTTCACCTTGTAAAAGCTAGAAACACTATATATGTATTCTCTTTTAGCTAACTCTCTTTGCTAATTAGGCTTGTGTTGCTGGCTGATTTTTGTATTCAGGAAAGCAATTAACACTTACAATGGCAATGCCTTTAATTTTGACAGTTCAAAAATATCCATTGCGTTATTAACGTCGTTGAGAAGACGAATTTTCAAACATACCTACATACACACATCAAAAGTGTCTAGGGATCAACATATATTTTTGCAATAACTTTTCTCCTGATTGATATTAATTAAAATTTTCTTTAAGGATTCATCAAATAAAGTGTTTTCGTTTGTCACAGTAACGATAAACCAAGTCACCTTTGCATTAATAAAGAAATTTGCCATTTTCCTAATAAAGGGATTTTTGACATTTGAACCACTAACACAAAAGTTCGAAAAAAAGACTGAAATAACAGTTTTCTCTAAAATTTTATTGGGTAACTTAAACAATTAATAATCCGTGTTTCTACCGCGAACACTAACAACACAAGAACATCGGTTTGGCATACTCAAAATGAGTTCATCCAAATCACGCTGTGGAATGGCCGCCCATGTTCGTTGCAACAACAAAAAAAGGTCTTCTTGCGACTGGATACCCTCCATATTCGGCAGAGCTCTTCTCTGTAGCATATCCCATGCATGCTCAATCGGGTTCAAGTCTGGCGACTGAGCAGGCCAGGGCAGGACATTGATGTTAGCTGCGGCGAGAGTCTGTCTTACAACTCTTGCGGTGTGCGGTCGTGCATTATCATGCATTAACTGAAATAAGGGACCGATTTGCACTTGTAGAGGAACGATGACGTCTGATACAATCGTCTCAGCATAAATTTGAGCGTTGAGGTTGCCTCTGATCCAAATCAACTCAGTTCTTCCGCCGATCCAAATACCCGCCCATACCATAATGGTTCCACCACTATAAGGATGGACTTCCTGGCAGGATTTTAATCGCTGTTGGCGTCCAGGGGTTCTCCAGTGTCGTATACGTCTTGTATCCGGTCTCATACCAAAACGAGACTCATCAGAAAAGCACACGAAACGCCATTGTTCTTCTGCCCAATTTCTGTGTTCAAGAGCCCATTGATATCGAATCCTACGATTGTGCATTGCTATAGGTGGTACCCGTAGCGGTCTTCGGGAATGAAGGTTCACTTCATGCAAGCGGTTTCTGACTGTTTGGTCGCTAATTAAGTTCCCTGAAGAGTGATGAAGCCTCACGGCTAACATCATGGCGGTTATTGTTGGAGCTCTTTGAGTTAAGATTTGAATGTATCGGTCTTGTCTCCGTGTGGTGCAGCGATACCGTCCTCCATGGCGCTCAGCCACGGTACCAGTGCTTCGGTAACGTGTCCAAAGTCGACTGATAACACTCTGACTTGTATTCAGAGCTAAAGCCACAGTACGTTGCCGGGAACCAGCTTCTATCATTCCCACGGCTCTGAGCATTTCTTCCCTGCTTAAATGACGTCGCCGCTCCATAATAACGTTGGTTTTAATCAGTAGTAGGGAAACAGTAGCACTAATAATGTCTTCAATGCGTTGTATGTTTTTATAGGGAAAATATTGACAGCTGATTTTCATCTTTTACTCGAATTTGATTCACAGTTCCTGATTCAAATTATGAAATGCACCAAAAAGGATCCATATAAATTTATAAAATCATAAATTTATTACAAAGCCACATCTCAATCTCAAGAAATCCGCATAAAAATGCTTGATCCCTAGACACTTTTGATGTGTGTAGTTAATACATGAAGCTATGAATTAGCGATTTCCTTCAAATCTTTCGGAATGTGATTGAAAGTGTGGTTTCAGTTTCAGTTTTCATTTTTACCACCCTTGAAAATAACCAAGGTAGGGACGGGACAGTCGACCGCACATTAATGGTAACACCTGCATTACGAAAATCGCCCTTACTGCTATGCTGTCAATGTCAAATTGTTACCACTGGTGGGTTTACTTTAACTACCTGAAAATGTCCGTTTAATCTTCACTAAGTGTACATGGCCACGGGTAACGAACTAATGACTTAACCAGACCTACCCTATTGATAACTTTACTATCCCTAGCGATCGCGAAAGACCATTCAATCACTTTATGTTTCCATTACTTGCGATCGTTGCCTATCCTGAAAAAACTGAAATAAAGTGTATGTGTTCAAAATAGTAGTGTTTTTGATTCTGAAACAGTTCTCCGACATTCGCTTCTCCGATGAACGGTTCGCCGACAGAACGATTCACTTTTCAGTGTTTCTCCGATATAATTTTTCAACGACGAACGGTTTTCGGACAGAACGATTCACTTTTTAGAATTTCCTGGATAGGCCCTTTCACCAGCGATCGATTCACCCACACTACTTAGATATTTAAGAGTTAAAACAGCATCACGTCAGTGGCATAAACACTACTACATACTTGAGTAGGTAACAATAAGTAACAATGAGAACTAACAAATTCTATCGGAGAAACACTGAAAAGTGCATCATTCTGTCAGCGAACCGTTCATCGAAGAAGCGAATGTCGGAGAGCTGTTTCAGAACGAGTGTTTTAGGGTTTGTTACGTTGGGGCTGTGCCGTCGCTCGAACAGCCAGGCCCAAAGACGCAGTGATAGATACTCGTAACTTCAAAGACGCAGTGTTGTATCGCCTTTATGGGTGTTCACGTGCGATCGTGGAATCAGCCGCACTTGCGGCTCTTGGCGGGCTTATACCAGTTGGGGGCACTTGGGGGTGAGGCGAATGTATTTAAATGTACCTCTCGGGTCTCCGACTTATGGCAGTAGAAGGAACAGTGGGGGCTTTAGTCGGTGGGATTCCGACATAACTTTTCGTTCTCTCCAGACGGAGGGTGTCCATGAGGATTGCCCCACGTAAAAAAAGGGTGCCGTACGTCTTTCAATTACTTGGCCCGTTTTTTTGTGTGCCTATGTCGTAAAATTACACTTACAAATTAAACGATGACGCATGAAATGACGCTTGAGTTAAATGAAGATAAGTTAACAATCGGCCATTCTATTGCCCAATGCTCAATGCAAATGCATTGTTGCGGCGTGGTTGAAGAAACAAAGTAGCATATTTTGAAAGGTAGATTGTTTCGCGAGTTATTATTTAAAGTCATCGTCATTTTTGTGAAGAGTTTTGGCAGCAGAGTCCTTCTGCCTGTTAATAACAACTGCCTGCGTCACTGCGATACGATCAACGGATTCTTAGAGGCTGTCTCCTGACAAGGGTGGATGTTGCCATGTTGTCAAAAAATTTTATAAGTGGTTATAATTATTGCAACGATCATCAGGGCAATATTGAATATAACTGACAATGAGATATATTTGTCATAAAATTTAAAAAATTACACATTTTTACGACACTGCTGTTTAATACAGCAGAAAACTAAGAAATAAACTTACAAAACTGTCAAATTGTCGCCTGTCATCTGTCACCTGATGGTTGTATTAAATAGGCCTCTGGTGGCCGAAGGTCAGCACAGCACTGCACATGAATTTGGTACAAAATAAAGTACCAAACGCCGCCTTCTTTCGACCATTCACGACAAGATTCAGCAGCATAATCGAGTTTTAATAAAGCACCCACTGAGTGCGTTAATCTTAAAATAAAACGGCTACAATTTATAACTAATTATTTGTGGTATAGACTGCGTACGGGGCCAAACGACCCGACCTGGCTGTGGCCATTGACTTATTGCATTGCAAAGAAAATAATCTAGCTGGCATAAAAAGTGTAATCATCCTCAACACAACACCTAGATCCAGAGAACATAGGTGTTTTATTAAAATCACATTTTAGGAAGAATTTTTCATACTTTCTACTAAATGCTTTTATTTTCATTTACTTAGATGATCACCTACACAAGTATACTAATACAAAATCCAGTGCAGTTTTGCACTGCAGTGCACTAGTACAGTTTTACTCAAATTCGAAGTAAAAAAAACCGTATTTCGGGACTATAAGCTGTGGTGGCCAGCGTCTCGAGTCTCGATACGAAAGTCTCGGAGACAGCTAAATTTACAAAAAAGTCCCGGACCTGGAGACACGAGACGTCCCTGAACCCAAACCCTAATTACAGATGAGTAAGATCCCTATCCTTCTAACTAGAAAAATGCATCTGTGTCTTAAAGGACAGTGTTCTTTAGTGGAATTGGCACGTTATAAAAAAACCAACCGTCTTCCAAAAAAAACACTTTAAAGTGTAAAATGTTGGTTGCGGATTTTCGGTTTTTGACACCGACTTCCGAAATTAAAGTTATTTTTCACTTTACAGTGTTTTTTTTTGGAAGTCGGTTGTTTTTTCTTGTAAAATTTTCACTTTTTAGTTGTACATACCTACCCCACACAAATACATATAACACTAATTGCCATGATATCAGTGACAGGAAGCTATTAAAACATCATCAATATAAACTAAGTGGAAAAAACCGTAGGTAGGTAATACGGGCTGGTGTCCGCAACTCCACGTCAATGCGCGTATTTTGCGTACAAAATCGTAGGTATTATTGAAAAAATCCGTCTATATGTTTATGACGGAGTTATGCCCGAAAATACATTAAAAAAATATATATAAGTACTAGCTGACC
Organism: Globia sparganii; assembly: GCA_949316385.1. Lineage (NCBI taxonomy): Eukaryota > Metazoa > Arthropoda > Insecta > Lepidoptera > Noctuidae > Globia > Globia sparganii. The sequence continues at coordinate 10,609,086 of OX438655.1, read as the reverse complement.
CCGCAAACGTCGTTTTGCAAAAATAAAAATAGATAGTAGCCGATTCTCAGACCTACCCGATATGCACACAAAATTTCATACAAATCGAAGACAGACATATTTTTCTTCGAAATCCTTTTTATGCACCGAGCAAGGCATGTAAAAACATTATCGTTGGTCTTATCGCTGAGCACATAAATTACAAAATTATATCTGTCGTCAACTTGCCGTTATTCCTTATATTCTGGTTAAGCAGAATTACTGGCAACACTAAATCAATGTCATTTTATTTCGGCTTCGATCGATGGTTCCATGTTTTATCAAGTGTCTGCAGGTACAAATCTCTACAAATAAGAATCTTATTTATGAAGATTCTTATTTGTGGGCTGCCACGTAGATGGGCTGACCGACTGATTCATCATCTAATAAGGTAAAATAGGAGATTGAAGTTTGTATGAAAACTCGTCATTTTTTAAGTAAACTAAGTGAAAATTGGTTTTGAGTTCTCAATAAAAAAACATAAAACACATTTTTCAGAATTTTTCTGATCATTCTACCCCAAAAGGGGTAAAAATGCTGATGACAGTTGGCATAGATGAGTCTGAAAAGCACGCGCATGAAGTCGCAGGAATAGTGCTATTACCTAATGATAAATATAATGGAAGGGCATAAAGAAATAAATACATTTTAGAACCCAGATCCTTAATGAAGACGTAGGAGTAATTTAGCTGGTGACCTAGCTGGTGCCAATCTAAATTTTAACCAAATTATAAACAGCTCAAGCTGGCTTAACTACATGATCTGCTTTTCAAACCACCTAAAATCTATAACTGGACATGGTAATTCGCCAATTGCTCACATAAATGCAAATAATATACGATCTGCGACACTTCGTTACGAGCTCTTAAGTGTCATTTGCATTTGCTAATCGTGCGTGAGTTACAACGCATGCTCAAGCGATAACGTTCACTAATCCGGTTCACCTTTCGATTATCTGATCGAAGAATATAGGTCTACAGCTCCCCGTCTCACTTTCGTCTTATAAATGTACACAATAGTTATTCTTATCTCGTCTGTTCAGTGTATCAGGCAGATTTCCAGGTAAAAAAAAATTTGGGATAAACAGTTCACCATGTTGAAATTTGTATAGAAAAGTAATTTAAATATTGAATCTAGAACGTTATTTTTTTTTTCCTAAAATAGAAATTGCACGGGAATTGTTGCCATAAGGATTATTTAATTGGCCAATAGTACTTTAAAATGTCGATTTTATACAATTCTACAGAATAGGTACATTATCAATATATCAGTATCAACAAGTTCTTGTCAGTCTTTGTCCATTAAACAAGGTATACTGAACAAAGTAGGCCATTCTGATCTTTTATGAAGTTATGACAAACGCATCCCGAATTGACCTACGACCGTGACAATCTAAAATTATTTCAACGAAAAACTAGGTCAAAATGAGCATAAATTTATACAGCTTGATATTATCTAATGGGTCGATGTACCAGGGTCGCAACGAAGCGCGTCGGTGGACCGTGGACGCCTATTGTCATTCAATCGGGCCATTGTGGGCTCTTTGTCGGCCGCGGCCGGAGCCCTGCCTCGGCCATCCGACATGGGGATGCGAGACTTGAAATATATTAACATTTTTGGAATGTAGCCGAACGGTTAATGAATTCAAGAGCGAGGTGCAATTTAAATGCATTTGAATTAAAAGCAGGGGACAGAACTATTCCACATAGTTTATCTTGATTACAGCGGTGCAGCATTTTTAAATTAATCAAAATTGCTTGTTCATTTCCAAATAATAAACTTACAAAAATAGCTAAGATTTCCTTTCAGAGAGGTAGGTACTAATCGGGATGAAAGCTTTCCTCGCTTGAAGACGATTCAAAACTGCTAGATTGAATCAACCAATCCAGAGCCATCTGTCAAATTATACCAGAGTGGAGAAGAAAACGAAGGAAGCCGAACTCTGGCAAAAAAACCGACTGCGGTCAATCCCGGCGGGATAAGCATTCTATTTTGAACAACCAAGATCCAAAAACAACATCTTCAACCACTTCTCGATACCACGTAACATCATTCAGACAGTCGCGTGACTTCCTACATAACGTCATCCACGTAGATGTTAAGATGCATGTAACATAACACATTAAACGCAACGCACATTATCCGCAATTAGCGGCCGCCGCGCGCCGCTTTTAAACTCGTCCATGCACCGTGAGAACGACGAAAAAACTTGCGGCTGCGGATCTTGACAACACTATGCGCTTATACGAGATATGTAGACTCATTGACTGAAAATCAACAACATTTTGATCAGGTGTGCTTCTAATTTTACATAGGTGTATAAACTCACGCCTTCTTTCCATAGGGTTTGGTTTACAGAACCTATACAGAAGGCCGCCTGCTACGATATTTACATACTCCTTTTGCCTCGTTTACGTTCTAATTATGCTTCTAATTGTAGTCATCCAATTATTGTTATGAGAAAGACAATTAAAGGGAATGTCCTTTTAATTCCATAAATAACATGCATTTGCGACCGGCGGGCGGCTCCATAATATTCGCCAGTTAATGAATCATGTTCATTCATAAATTATTCCTCTTGCAGATTATCCTTTTTTGAACAATGTTAATGTTGCCTGGACTAAAATAAATGAAAACGGGTACTTCCTTCCAGCCCGAATTCGAAGAAAACGTCGAAACTGTTCGGTGACTCAGTTTATATTGAACCCTGTTGCAATCCGTTATTGAGTTTTTGATACTAGTCATTTTGAGTCTATTGAAAGATGTGAAAAGGAAAAATTTATAAAAAAAAATCTGTCTACCCGAAATCATCGATTACAGTGATATCGATTGAAGGAACTTCTCGCCAACCCCTGGCAACAGTTAACTATGAAGTACCTGCTTTACGAAACTCCTTAGAAAACATTTTTTATAATGTAAGTATTTGTTGTGCTCTTCTTCTGATTCAGTAACTTGAAAGTTGTTAGACACTCGGCGACACAAATGCTGTCTTTGTTTAGTTATCTTTGGAAACTACTTTTGGAAGCAACAGATTCTGTTGTCTTGTCCTTGTCCAATTTCTAGATTCTTTCATGAATTTTTGATCTCTGGGGCCAAAAATTTTTGGTATCTTGTTCATGCTCTGACTGAAAATCCTTGTCGATAAAAGATTATAAGTCCTGCACACGTATGATCAAATAAAATTTTATATCTATTTTATAATTTTATTTAGATGTAGGTTAAGATTTAGTATATTATATGTCATTATAGGATGTAGATTAAGGATTTAGCATGCATGGCCTCTCTATCGCATTGGATCGCTGATCTGTAATGGTAGTTGTAGGTTAGACTTGGATAAATAAATAAATAAATAAATAAATAATATAGGTACCGGAGTAACCGGCATAGAAAAGAAAGACAGAAAAATTGTTTATTCTGCTCTAACAAAACGCCGATTACTTACAATTAAAAAATACGAAATATAAATAGCTTGCAGATAAGCAAACTGAAGGAGTTGGCTGGCCCTATTTGTTGAAGGAACGATGGCCGGTGGAGCAGACGAGTCCTAGACTGGAGACCGCGTATAGGCAAGCGTAGTGTAGGACGCCCACCAGCTAAATGACGACTTTAGGAAGGTGGCTGGGACAGATTGGATGCGAAAGGCGGAGGACGGGGTGGTGTGGCGCAGCCTAGGCCTATGTCCAGCAGTGGACTGCGATAGGCTGAGTTGATTGGTTATAGGTACCTTTTTTTTTTTTAAAGGCACCCGACCTCTGGTGAGGGAGGTCGGGGATTGTGGGATTTTTACCTCACTAAAACCACCCCGGTGGTCACCATTAGCACATAGGGGTGGTCCCGGTTCCTCTTAAAGGACCACTTCTGGAACCCCCCGTGCAACGCCTGTAAGGCACATCCCTGGGGAGACTGTCCCCTGAGCCTTGCTATTTACGGCGGCACGTGACCACTGTGCCACCGTCTTCCCTAGGATTACTTGGTGGGCGGACAGGGTCCCCACTCTACACGCCCGTGACCCCAAAGGTTTCGGCGTATTAGGCGCCAAGGCGGTTACCTCCTCGACGCCTTCTTCTCCGAGCAGGATCAGCCCTGGTTATAGGTACCTACTCTACTTTGAGATCAAAATGACCGCAACTGGGACAGAACATTACTCATATTCCTAGAAGTAGGGTAGATAGGTATACTTTTATAACAACCGACTTGCAAACACTCTGAAATACTCAAATCCTTCAAGTACCGACTTGGTAATCTAATAACAAAGAAGTACTATTTTGATAAGATAGATCTAGGTAATCCTATTAGTCAATAGAGACAATACTTAATTAAGAAAGCAAATAAAGTATGAAATGCATTCGATGAGCACTGGAAAGTGTATAAACTAAAATTATCCTAAAATCAGTCGCAGTTAAAGATTTTTTTAAAGAATCTACAAACACATGTGAAACTCGTGAAATATCGCCAGTGTCAAAAATATAAAATAATCTATCAAAACTTAATATATTCATAAAGGTACCTAAATACGTGAAGCGTATATCCACGATCGTACCGAATATGACACATATCTGAAATCTGAAACCTTATGATCCATCAGATAGGACACGGTTCACGCGTAGGTACTACACCGCACCCCGGTAGATACGATCAAGACGCTCAGAGCAATCTGCAGTTTGTCCCTATCATGTCTGATCAGTTTCTCAAATAGGTACTATCGTTCAAAATAGTTTTCGAAGTTCCTGGTTTCGGAATTTTCATTATAATACAATGCTGTTCTCGCTATCTATCTGAAAATATTTTTCCTGGAGGAAGGCAGGAATATGAGATTTTTAGTCAATTATTCCAGTACATAAAGTATTGGATGAGGGACAAGGCTATGTGAGGCAATAAGTTAGAGGGTAGGGTGAGAATAAAAAAAAAGTCAAAGATCTGAAAGAATCAACGAAACATTCCTAACATATGAAATGAAATAAAATTGTTTATTCTGTAAATAGGATATCGGGATCACTTTTACACGTCGTATTAGAACAATAAGAAAGGTTTCCTATCTGACTACTCTGAGAAGAAAGGCCGAAACAAACCCAAGGGAAGGGTACTTATATCTTTTAAAGTCCAGACATAATCTTGGTCAGATTACGTGATTATATTTTTTAAGAAAAATCTTTAAACACAGACGTGACAGTGGACAACAAAAATGACGAATTAAGCGCAACACTTTTACATTACCTAACACTTTTAAGGAAGGATAATGTTGAAGGTCACAGTCATACAATACTGTCGGCTTTTCTTAACAATAATTTAAAGCTGCTTTATTTCAAAATGTTTTTATTTATTGATCTACAGACAGATTGGCGGGTGTCGATACAGGGATGAACACCTATGTCTATTATACTAACAATGTATAATAAACCATACCAACCAACGAAATATAGTCGCCAAATTTACCAACTACCTTTATAGTGCACCATAAATTGATAACAAATCAATCAATACATTATTCAAGAGATGCTGTTATGCTACGGAAGAAAAAGCAATGCGAGGTAAACACAACATCCTTCCGAAAATAAGTGAAGCTTTTTTAAGTTTAAAAATACTCACCGTTATTAAAGGTGCAACAGGATCTTCCTGGCATGCACTCAATACCGATGCTTTCCACAAATCTGAAGACACGATCTTATTCCTATCAAAACTGGTCAGAAGAACTTAATTAAACGTAAGCAAACAGCTCGCTACAAAGTCGCTAAATACACTGATACAATATTTACAGTTTTAGCTAAAAACCACAGGTGGTTTAAATATTTACGTAAAGTTTTTGACGTTACAAGTTGTCAGCCGCGACGTAACGCGACGCGATCGGCCCCCGCTCGAGCCGACGCAAGACTATCTCTGAATTGGATCCTCGAGCTTTCGTACCGCGGCGCCCGTCCCGCTCGCGCAGGCGGTCACCTGTCGATTAAAAAAATATGAGAAGCCTCACATTTCGGCGAAATGTGAGCCAAACCAAACATTTTACATTCAGACAGACAGGTACTGGACTACTTTATGTGGGGATACGTTCACGAGATACATGATTGACGTATTCCCTGATACTAGTAGACAGTTGGATGCGTGTTCGCACGCGCAGACGGCAATTTTGCTAGATTATCTATTATTGCAGCTTCGTAAATTACTGCATCGCCGCGAGAGATGTGTGGCTGGTCAGTCTACAGCGAAGGAAACTTCGTGTCGTCGATAATGATCCGAGCAAACAAAGAGAACATTTTAGCGCTCCGACTGTAATCACCGATACAAACTAACCCATCGTTTCCCAGTAGTAAATTCAATTAAGAACTCGTTGTATTCCCGCTTTATCTCCGCTAAGAACCTCCTACGTCAATATTTGAAGGCACAATAAAAAACAAGCACGACTCGAGCACCGGAGATAAACAAACTTGATTCCACTGATACGCCACCCTGAAAGATTACATCCTGCTGTAATGATAACTGCGCGAATTAATTCGTAGAACTATTTGGGTTTATTTCCAACAATTAAACAATTTAGGTCGGCCATTATTCAGCAAATACGCAAACTGGCGTTCATTAAATTTTACGATATATATCCTATTTTGAGATCCGAGCTTACAACTTCAGCAAAGTTACAGAGTTCGTCCAAATAAATCTGGAATGAAGAACTTTTGAATGTTGATCCGGCAACGTGCGCAGTTCTGCGCGCTGCGGTCTGATAGCATCAGCGAGGAGCCGCGGTGGCACTTCACTGCCTATTTACTTTAGCCTTCTACAAAATACATAATTATGTATAGCTACAATGTGGTTAATGTAAATCTTCGTTCCTTTTTGGGCTCAAAGTAAGACGAAACAGAGTTAGCATGACGCGACGTCGACGCGGGCATGACACGGCAAAGCACTCAGAAAGTCAGCACCCCCAGGCTTAAAATAGAGTCCGAGCACCCGCAAACCGCTCGCAACTCTTAAATCCTATTAAAGGAGCTCGGGAGTACCTTTATTCATAGACTTCACCATAATTTTTCGCACTGGCGGCCAACAACAAAGACCCGAGTTTTTCCTCTAATATTGACTACAGCATTTATATCGAATGATGTAACAGTTCAATGGAAAACTGTAACGGCATGGTGCTTACGTGATAAGATTACCACATAATCTATGCTCATGACGTTTGACCGAGGACTACGTGATATACTGCAGGCGTCAGGTGTCTTTCATTGAATGGATTTTATTATATTATTGTTCTTGTGACATGATGAGATCATTGAATATTGTGGACTTGTGGTGTATGTGTGGTCAAAACTTCTATCACACACACTTATAATAAAGGAGAGAGGCTTAAGTAATTCAAATCATTTAATAATCGCTTACCATCTGACGTGGTCAAGGTCAAGAGCAGGCCCATTCAGCAAACAAAATATAAAAATCTAATTTTCAAGATTTCTGATTGTACTAAACAGCCTTTGTCCAAGTCGTTGAGTGTATTTACTAACACCTATTATTTTGATCAACGTAATCCACCTACAAATCATTTAGGGCAGAGAAAATTTATATTAAAACTGGGCTATAAATACTGCTGGTCGCAGTTTCCTCGCTCTGTGTAAAAGCAAAAAGACCTGCACTCCGCAAACTCCGCGAGCCTGCGCACTAGTCCTTGTACTAATATTTTTTATTTTTAAATAAAGCAGTCTGGGGTATCCTTTTCAAACTAGAATTTAGCTCAAAGTAGCTTAGAGTCGAATAAATGTGAGGAATTGATGGTGTATCTCGATAGGTTTAGATTAAAAATAACTGGTAAGTACTTTTAATCTCGTTTGCTTTCTTCGTCGTGCTTGTCAGTTAACAGAATACGACCCTCAAGTTATTGGATCCAATTCGTGTAGTGTACAATTTAACCCATTTGCTTATTTTCAAAATGTCCAGATAGTAACATGATGTAAGGAAGATTTTGAGTATGAATGTGGATTAGCTTTAAAAGTAGAGGAGACTGAAGAAACGATGGAAAGATTATGTTGGCATCCACTCTTGTAAAATTCGGAGACGACACAAAAGAAGATAGTTTGGGCAAACTCATCTAGAGTTCGTTAACCAATGACGAGGTGACAAGAAACCTTATTCCGTAATCCTAATTAGTTATTTTATACCCGCTCTCGGGTAAAACCATCTGCTACAAATTTTCCGACTTAGTACCAGCTGAGCCAAGCTTTATTGTATTACAAATAAATAAATTACATACCTACGAAAAAGTTCAAATATAACTTGCAACACGCATCATGGCTTTTATTGACAAATACAAAAAAAGCAATAGCGTCAAACGTCAAAGCAAGGACTAAACTACTCTCTGGGCGTCAAAGCCTTCAAACGGATTTTCTCGATTTTCATGTTTACTAAAATTTTGTACTTACAAATTTTTTATTTATTTTAGTTTGTATTGTAACAACATTGAATTTTCTTTTTGTTTTCGAAGTGTAACTTATAATAAATAAATTAAAAATATGGCGGCCAATGTTGGTAAATATCTTTTGCGAAATGTACTTAAAGTAGTGCTTACGAAGTCATGTTATTTCATGAGTCATGTTTTAAATTTCTTAGTCTGCCTTTAATTCAATCTATACTAATCTATACTAATATTATAAAGAGGAAAGATTTGTATGTATGTTTGTAACGAATTGGCTCAAAAAGTACTGGACCGATTTTAAAAATTCTTTCACCATTTGAATGCTACATTATCACTGATTAATATAGGCTTTTTTCCTTTTTTTCCCACCCGTGCGGATCCGGGACGGGCCGCTAGTATTCAATAAAGTTCGTAGTATTCAATAAAGTTCGTAGTTAAGTAATTAAATATCTGCCCTCGTAACAGCAAATGCAGTAATCGACATTTTTACGATTTTCCGTTTTTGTCAAAAATGACATGGGAAGACTTCAAGCATGAGGAGACTTTGTATTTTTATGTACCTTTTTCGTAACAAAACATATGACTCTTATATCAGTTAAAGTAGAGATTAAAAAAAAAACACTTAAACGCGTTTTTCTCGAAAGCGCCATTTTGCAAGTACTGCATTTGCTGTTATGAGGGCAGATATATATAGTAACAATGATTGTGGACAATGAAATTAATTCTTGTCGAAGATTAACATATACATTATGACTGATTGTGACCTCTTTCAGCAGACGACGCAGTTCTTACGAATATATCTGAAATGATCGACCTGGCTATCGGTACGCCGGAGGTAAAACCACAAACATTTTATTCCCATTAAGAGCTGATTTTTCAATCGACAGATAATTTTTATTCGTAGAATAAAATTGACGTCTGACAGATTTTCTATGGAAGAATTTCAGAAATTCAAAATTATTGGCCCAGTGGTAACTGCCGCGATTTACGAGTTAAATTCATAGGTTCGAATCCTGGCAAGCGCTTTACTTTGTGTAAATTATGTAATCACCACTGCTCGGAAAACGGTAAAGGAAAACATCGTGAGGAAACCGGCATGTCCTAGAACCAACAATTCGAAGACACGTGACGTCTACCAACCCAAGGCCGGCGGGGTGGATTCCATTCATTTCCACTCATAGAGAGGTCTGTGATCCCAGAAGTGGGAACATTAAAAGCTGATTAGGCATTATGCAAGTAGGTATTATCTGAAGAAAAAATCAAGGATATTGGGAACAAAATTAGGCAATAAGCAGGTAATTGAGGCAAAACAGTGTTTAGTCACCATTAGATACTCGTAATAGCCTTAAAAGCTATCCTAGCTTAAAACATCGGTGGCCGCCACATACTTAGCGTCCGCAGTTTACCGTCGAACGACGTCGTTGAATCTTTATTTATGAAAATATGGCGTGTTTTTCTAGAAAGCGTTTTTTGACACCGTTAAATGAAACCCATCAATTTCATGACGGTTGTCACTGCGGCCATTATTTTCCAGTTCTAGGAAACCGTGGCTTTACTTCATCATCACTGTATCGGTAGAAAGACGTCCACGACTGGACAATTGGACATTCTTCCCCCAAAATCGCGCCACAAAGACTGAATAATTTGACACTATGGCTCCACGACCCTGCCATATTTCAGTCTAGCTCATATGACCTGTTGTACAATATTGTACGTAGCTGTCGAATTTGTTACTTTATTGGGTTTTCTTATTTGAAAATCCTTAGATACTAATATCGAGAGGTTGGAACGGTGCCCAGTGAATGGGGATAGGCGCCCCGCCTACCACATCCGTATGACACTTATTTATACTTTCATTAACGATCTATGAGTGGTGAATTTTCTCATTCTTCCCACGACATTAATCAACAATCGCGAACGAAAAAATGTGGGAAAAAATTCTTCCTTTTATTTCCATTGATTTCGTTTCTTGGCGGATTGTAGGCAGATGCTAAAAAATCGGCGACAATGGGAACATTTTGCACGAAGCGGTGTTTCAAAGAAACAAATCTGTTCTTTTATAATTTCTGTGATTAGAAAATTGTGGTAGCAATATTGATTAAAGACCAAAGTGCTACTAATACTAGTGAGTTGTAGACTTTGCTGTGACCACATTAATGAAAGCAATTTATAAAATCGGCATACTCAGTTATTCCGTTTATCCACCCTAAAACAGCCAGCTTAGGGTAGATAGGCACCTACTCGGAAACGCGTGTTTATCTATCCACCTCAGACGGGGTGGATAACGGAATTCACTTCTGATCTTCCGACTTTTTCCCCAAGTAGAGTCATTATCAACAGTGTAAAACAGTAAATATACTCATACGCATCTCATGGCGGTTTTCCTTTGGAATGCGCTCCCTCAGAATATCAGGACGGTAACCAATCAGTTCACATTTAAAGTGAAAGTTCGAGAACACATACACAAGAAGTTGGCAGATTCGTCTCAGATTTAAGTTGTTATAGATTTTCTTGTATCTCTCATAATTTTTTTTGTTTTCTTTATTTTATATTTTGTTGTATGTATGTATTTATGTATTTATTCTTATATTTTTTTAGTTATATATATTTTTTTTTTCTCTAATTTGTTTTCTGTTATTGCACCTACCGTGTATTGTCTCTGCATCACCCTAAGGTAGACTGGTAGAAAATGCCCAAGGCATTAAGTCCGCCTTTGTACAGTTTTTACTTGTGCATAAAGTTTTAATAAATAAATAAATATACTCATACGCTTGAATAAATTATTAATTCACTTTTAATAACCACAAACTTAAATAAACAAAAACATGTTACGTATTGCATCTAAATCAATTAAATTTGATTCTACGTTGACACCGTGGTGGGGCTTGCGTGCTTCTGAACTCTGGGTCTGTGCCGGTAGAGTTTACTTTGAGGAGAAGTTACGAAACAGTTCTAAGTTGAAGAGCCAGACCAAGAGAGATACATACACCCGCACGGCAGCATGTGGCGAGCTGTTGAGCAGTACCGACCACATGGACCCTATCTCCCGGAGAAGTCTTGTTCCTCACCTCTGGCTTGCCTTTATTGGCCGGCTGGAGTGAACACAGACGAGGAACAGTGCTTCCACTTGTTTCTTGCCTTTATTGGCCGGCTTGAGTGGAGATTCGCAAGAGCAAGCATGCTCGGAGGAAGAAAGTATTCCAGTAAGTGCTTATAGGGATCTTGACCATCTTCCGGGCTCTGGGATTGTTCTGAAAGCCGTGGAATACCTCTTCTCTGGACACCCTCTTTCTCTGGACATGTTGCCCAACTTGTCACTACGTACGTCACTATGTACTAGTGACGGTTTCCGGCGGCCCATTATTGAGCGTGCAAGTCACCCCCTGCCATTTTATCTGTGAATATTATATTAACATTGGTCAGGTAGAGGGCATAGTCCTTCCATAGTTCAAAGTAACCGATCCACTATAGCCACCCAAACACATAGCTCAATGTATTTGGTTTCCATGTTCTGCAATAGGTAGTCCTGCACCAACCAGGGGTTGTCCTTGGGTGCACTTGCATAGTGCATACTGGGTTAGTGCCTCCTCATCATTTAAAATTGTTTCAATTGTTTAATTTTTTGTTGTTTCTTTGCGAGTTGGCTTCGGCCCCTGGCATGCCTTTAAAAAATCCAGGATCCCAGGGCTCCGAGATATTTTAATTTAAAAAATTACTTAACCTATTTTTAAAAAAATACTTTATTAAAATGTGTACGACTCATAGTGCTCATTTGATCGTAATAAAAACCATAGATATAGAGATATTATATTAGTTAGTCTTTGAATAAAAGAGCCATTTTCAATAAGGTGCCTCGTATGGGTGAAACGAATCTACATATTAAAAAAAAATTGACTCAATTAATTGATTTTTTCGCAAGCTACAATGTTTTCAGGTTTCACACTTGATTGACGGGATTTTTTTTAAATATTTTCATGTTTTTTCGTTTCTACTGCATTAAATCAATTTTTGAAAAGTACAGAATCAATCTCCATTAAATTATCTATACAATGGTGTATAAATTAAGTAGGTTCTGTGTACTAGCAGGAGTATAACAATAGAAACAGTTGCAGAAAGGAGGCAAAACAAAATTCGATCGTAAAGCACTCTCTAATGCGCCCCGGACAGCCAGTTCGGCTTCCGCAAGGGGCGCTCGACGGTGGACGCCATCATGCGCGTGAGGGCCCTCACGACGGAGGACGCGGTGTCCCGGGGTGGGGTGGTCGTGGCGGTGTCACTCGACATCGCCAACGCGTTTAACACCCTGCCCTGGAGTTGCATTGGGGAGGCACTCCGGTATCACCGGGTGCCGACCTACCTCCGTCGAGTAGTCGGGGCGTATCTGACGGACAGAGCCGTCATCTACCCCGGTCGCAACGGGGAATGGAACCGGCGAGAGATGTCGTGCGGTGTCCCACAGGGATCGGTTCTGGGGCCGCTCCTGTGGGACATCGGTTACGACTGGGTGCTGCGGGCCGATCTCCCTGATGGAGTCAGCGTGGTTTGCTACGCTGACGACACGCTAGTCCTGGCGCAGGGGAGGTCGCATCAGGCGGCGGCCGACGCGATGACACGCGGGGTTGCGATAGTCGTGGAGAGGATCCGGCAGTTGGGTCTCGAGGTGGCTTTGCACAAGTCCGAGGCCATGTCTTTTCATGGGCCTCGGAACGGGCCGCCTTCGGGATCCCAAATAACGGCGGGAGGGGTTCACATCGGCGTCGAGACAACGATGAGGTACCTGGGTCTCGTCCTCGACAGCCGGTGGAACTTTGTCGAGCATTTTCGACGTTTGGCTCCCAAATTGGAACGGGCCGGGGCCGCCTTCAAGCGGCTCTTGCCCAACCTGAGGGGGCCAAACGCCTCCTGCCGGATGGGGCGGCCCCGGTGTGGGCGCGTTCACTGCGGCGGCGAGCCGCCCATTACCTGAACGCGCCCCAGAAGGTGGTAGCCGTAAGGCTAATCCGGGGGTACCGCACGATCTCGGGCGAGGCGGCAAGCCTCCTTGCCGGACTGCCGCCGTGGGATCTGGAGGCGATAGTCCTCGCGCGCCTGTACGAGTGGCGCGCGGAGGCACTACGCCGGGGGGAAACTCCGCTTCCGCGGCAAATCGCAGCGGAGCGGACCGACCTCCGGCGCGATCTCATGGCGGCATGGAAAGAGCGACTGTCGCAACCCAGCGCAGGGCACGCCGCGATAGCGGCGGTAAGACCCCTCTTTGAGGAGTGGCTAGAGAGGCGCCACGGCGCCCTCACCTACCGCCTGACGCAGGTCCTCACCGGACACGGGTGTTTCGGGAGGTTCCTGCACATTATCGGGCGGGAGGATACGCCCGGGTGTCACCACTGCGAGGGTCGCCCGGAGGACACGGTGGAGCATACGGTGGCGGTATGCCCCAATTGGGCGGAGCACCGCCGTGTTCTCGCAGAGGCGATCGGCGGCGGCGGCGACCTCTCGCGCCCGGCCCTGGTTCAAGCCATGGTCCGGGGCGAGAGGGAGTGGGAGGCAGCCACCTCCTTCTGCGAAGCAGTCATGCTAGCGAAGGAGGTGGCGGGACGGCTGAGGGAGAGGGCCTCACGTCCCAGCCGCCGCGGGAGACGCCCCGGGCGTCGGGAGCCGCGAGACGACTCCCGGCCACCGTAGGCGCGGGCCTGCGGGCGGAGAATAATGGGTAACTCTCCGTCCGATCAGGACCAGGCCCGTGCCGGACGGCGCGTACGTGTTCCACGCGCGCCTCAAAGAGATGTCAGCATAAGGAAGGGGCCCGAAAGGGCCGAAGCCTGCCGGGGCAGCGGGATCGTCCGAAAGGGTTACCGCTACCCCGGAACACAAAGGGCTAAGGAAGGAACACGGGTGGGTTTTAGTCAGTAAGAGTCTGACACTCCCTTCTGCTCCACCCAGAGCGGGAGGGGTCATTGGATGATTTCCCATCCACAAAAAAAAAAAAAAAAAAAAAAAGCACTCTCTAATGCTTCGCATTATGAGGCGTGCATTACGATCGATTAATATGTAATTTATAAAATGCAGCAACATGTAGGTACTACCTACAGGACATGACCAACGCTAATTTCATTATTGAGTAGACGTAATTGTGCGTCCTGGGGAGCTATTCTCTAAGGATACAGCCTTGCGGGCAGCGCTATCACAGCGCTGAAACTACTGTTTTCACCGCTGCGACAGCGCTGCCCGCAAGTCTGTATCCTTAGAGAATAGCATGTCTGGATAAATTTGTCTCTTTTAATTAACATTTGCAATCGTTTTCTAAATTTCTTTGCTACAACAGATGTATTAGTTACTAGCTTCTGCCCGCGACTTCGTCCGCGTAATTTTTTTTTGTTTCCCCCACTCACCCCGTCGCAACGTGTCGCCGGCCTGCGCTATTACTTCGTTTTCGCTTGGCGAAAACTTCAGACTTTTTTTCTTTTTGCTCAACTCCTAAGGGTCCTAGCGTCAAGTTTAATAGAATATAGCCTTCCTCAAGAACTGGGCTATCAAACGCAAAAATATTTTTATATATGCGACCAATACTTCCAGAGATTTAGAACTTTCAAACCGTGTTTCAAACAAAAAACTCTTCAGCTTTATTATTAGTATTATTTTAAAACTATGATATCTCCTAAGATATACATTGAAATCAAATGATGTCAGAGGCAATTTTGTTCAAAATTAAATACATGTGATGAATAACGTATTTATTTGGATAAGGATTAATACCATGTTTATAAAAACACCTTCGCAAATAATGCATTATTTTAGAACAAATTTGGTTAGCATAAAAGAGGTTATAGTGAGCTAACCTTAAAAGATAGACATATGCTGTTGCGGACTTTTTTTTAAAGCTTTTAAAGGGGAACAATTCTGTCATATATGATTTTTGCGAAACTTTAACCGTTTACGCAGCGCACGCAGCGGAAGCTCTCAATAGGAAAAAAATCCCCCGATTTTGAAACATTCTTCATTGGTGCTCCGCTCCTATTGATTTTAGCGTGATGATATATAGCCTATAGCCTTCCTCGATGAATGGGCTATCTAACACTGAAAGAGTTTTTCAAATCGGACTAGCAGTTCCTGCGATTAGCGCGTTCAAACAAACAAACAAACAAACAAACTCTTCAGCTTTATAATATTAGTATAGATTATATGTTAATGTTAATTATGTTCAGTCTCATAAAATCACTCAATGTAAGCTTAAACTATGAAGCGTCGTGGGGCCCTGGTGACTTGTACTACAGGTGTTGCTTGCAATGCCTATTTCAAGCATCAGTCTCTCTCAAATGTAAACTTATCCTTAAGGTAGTTTTAAGCACTAGTAATATACATTTGTAAAGAGAAATTAAATAAAAATTTTATATAATTAGTAGTAAAAACGTTTATTAGGCTAATGTCTACTAAGTATAATCTTGGGCCAGTTTCGATCATATTTCTATAAATAACTGTACACAGCCGTGGGAGAAAATCGGAAGAAAAATAATATACGAATTCCGATTATCCAACCCCACTGGGGTGGATTCTCGGACCTTACACCTTACACCCACATTTTTGGGGTAGATACGTGGAATTAGGTACCCGTCATACTACTCTCACACGTCCTGTACCTACAGCAAAGTCCTTTGAGTCCGCTGAGTCCTTTCGAGTCTTTTCGAGTCTTTTAAGTTCTTTGAGCTAGACTGAGTCATGAACTTGAGTTGGTGTGATGAAAGCGATTTGAGCGATTACTTATATATATATAACTAGCTGACCCCGCAAACGTCGTTTTGCAAAAAAAAATAGATAGTAGCCGATTCTCAGACCTACCTGATATGCACACAAAATTTCATAGAAATCGGTCCAGTCGTTTCGGAGGAGTATGGTAACTAACACTGTGACATGAGAATTTTATATATTAGATTATATATATATACATATTAAAAAAAAAATAGTTACGTACTTATTAAATCAATAATCAATATAGCTATAGATTTAGAGGACTTAGTCATGAGTTCTTTTAAAAAGACTTAGTCTTTGAGTTCTTTTTGGCAGGACTCGAGTCTTTTTACAAAAGACTCCATATTCTAAAGGACTTGAGCTCTTAAGTTTTATTTATAAGACTTGAGTCTTCAAAAATAGCTCAAGTCTTATTAAATGAGACTCCAAGACTTGAGTTTCTTACAACACTACCTTGCACCAAATCACAGCAATAAACTTGGTTGGAGAAATAGCTACATGGGATGACCTTTTACTTTAACTTTTTATAATCAAATATATGAAACAATTCAAGAATCTAGGTACAAATACTTAAACTCATATACCTGCCTAATAATAAACAGAGTGTATTACGCGACTTAGAAAAGTGTAACATCGATTATCACGTCCCCTTAAGTTTACTAATACGAAACACATAACAACGAATGCACGCTACCACGAAAAACTTAACGCCGTAGCCATGCGATCTTGAATAACCAAATCTCTAATTCACCTACTCGAAACACTTGACAACGAATGCACGCTACCACGAAGAACTTAGCGCCGTAGCCATACAATCTCGAATAACCAAACGAAAAGACATCAATGGTGGTTCATAATAAAAATCCAATACTTTTAATAAAAAGTTATTATCTATTCATTTAACAATCAACCAAATCAAACATTTGAAAAAAAAAAAAAACAAAATGTCATAATTATGTACGAGTGTGTGTATGTATATGCATGTATTGTGAGAACGCGTGTTATACAGCACTATCATGCACATACAGTAATAGTTTTTCCCATGTACCCTCTAAGGAAAAATGTAATTATTCGGTTGATTGATACATAATTAAGACGCTTTACGATTTTTTTATAAGACTTTTTACGATGACTTTTTGAGGTTTGGTTATTCGAGATCGCATGGCTACGGCGTTAAGTTTTTCGTGGTAGCGTGCATTCGTTGTTATGTGTTTCGTATTAGTAAACTTACGGGGACGTGATAATCGATGTTACACTTTTCTAAGTCGCGTAATACACTCTAATAAACATAAGATAAATGTTTATATATATACAGGGTTATTTGAAAAACACCAGCAACCTCATTGTACTCATCATTATGAACAACTTTTACTATGGGACCAAACCTGAAATCGCGAAAAAAAAATAGCTGTTCCCTACATTTTGACGAGATAGACGAAGATAAATGTAGGGAACAGCTGGTTTTTTTTTTTTGCGATTTCAGGTTTGGTCCCATAGTAAAAGTTGTTCATAATGATGAGTACAATGACCTCTTAAGAGTTTGTTGGTGTTTTGCAAATAACCCTGTATATAATTTTTCTGTACGTGGATGTCACTGAACTCCTAAACGGCTCGAACGATTTTGTTGATTTTTTTTGTGTTTTTGAGTGGTTTAGATTTACTATTGGACCCGGTAGATGGCGCTGCGATCGAGTTCTAAGAAACAGAATAACGTCTATACGGGTTTGGTCAGCTAGTATACCTAATATAATACTATGTTATGTAGGTCGGCGTGGTGGACTTCAGCATGCTGCAAACTGTTCTGCACTGCCTTGCTCAGCAGATGCGGGTGTTGGGCAAGAACGTGGAGTTGCGGGGCAGCATAGCGGCGCTGACCGTCGGCAGGTCCACAGATAACTCCCAGACTATAGCCATCAGCGAGTTCATCGTTGATGCAGGGGTAATCATCATCATCATCATTTTTATTTCGAGCAACAAGACTCATAGTGTTAGTAACAATATACTTACAAACTATGTTATTAATAAGAAAAAATAAAAAATAAAAATAAAAACATATTGCGAAATCACTACTACAAGGTGACAGGCCCAGCCGAAACCTTGCAGCAGTGGTTCACAATCACACAATCAAGCCTGCCTGCTATCATAGATAGGATGCTGTTGGCGCTGCCCCGCACCCTACGGACCAAGGATGCGCACCGCTTCCGCATCACCGTGTAGAAGCAGTCCACGTGAGCTTCAGCGAACATCCCTGAAGCGCTGCAATATCGGGGCAACCCCAACAACACCCTGTAGGCATTGTTGAATTGGACTCGTAGGGCGCTGTCCTGTTTTTGAGTATAGTTAGCCCACAGGGCGCTCGAATAAAAACAGGTGCAATATGCTCTGAAAAGGGTGTTTTTTACTTCCTTCAATGCAAATAATGCATGTAATGCATTTACTCTTTAGTAGATAACTATCTTACTTATTAAACAATTTGACAAAGCTTCCCACAGTAATATAGTTGTCCAGTCGGCCCCAATCTACACTTTTATTAATTTTCTTTCGTATTTTCAGGTTCCTGGAAAGTATGAACTAAGTAAGTCTATTTTTTTTTTGGAAATATAAAGGAAGTACAAACTGTATCTAGATCTTGCAATTTACGAATCCTCGAGGTGCGCGTCCAAGTCATCTCAGCACCTCTGGAGTTTGAATACCTTTGTCCAACAGTAAGATAGGCTAACAAAAATACCTATAAATAGTTAATATATTCACACAAAAATTCTTATATTGAGTCCGATGTATATAAATGAGTCAGCGGTGTATGTGAAGTCAAACTTGCATTTATGTATTTAAAACACTGATGAAGTCGAAACGTAATATAATAATACTGAGGTTTGTGCCAATACACACAACACAGCATTCTATATAAAATAGTAGATTATTGAATAAAGCGATAAAGCAGTGTCTTATGTCGCGGGCGCTATTTTGAACAGTGAGGGATTCAAGCTCGCCCAAGACGAAGACACCTTTATCCCCGAGGATAATGAATACTCTACTTTTCGCACCTACTGCGAGCTAATAAAAACGAATTCGATTATTGAATTACTACAAGTATGAAATTTAAATAACCGGGGAATAATTAGTTACGTACTGGTTTAGTGTTTTTTAAATATTTTTTCCGTCGATAAAATGAAGCTTAGTTTCCCTCATTTCGATATGTGCACATTATGAAGACTCATACTGTATATAACACCTATGAATAAATAAAAATTTTCAGCGACTGAGCCGCCATCGCCTGATCAAGAAAGTGTGCTAGTCGGTAAGCTTACAGTATTTAAACATTTCTACGAATCTGGGGGCACGGGAGTGCCTCCGCCAAGACGAGCCAAGCGAAGCGCAAGGGCACTACCTACCTTTTCTCGAAGCACTTCGTCGTATTTTTGAACCTTCTAAACTTGGGTTTGGATTATACCAGATAAACAAAATTTTCGGGATATGATGTCAGTGGTTGACTTATTAAACCTATAGTTTCAATTGCATGGCTGTTATATTTTAGATTTTATTGATATCTAAAATACCCCGATTTCGTCACTGATTCACTGACTCACTGGTGATCATCAATATTCTAAGGTTCTTCCTGAAGTCGTAGAAAGCTGAAATTTGGTATGTAAGCTAGTAATAGTACACAAACAACAAAAAACTTTTACCCCCCCCCCCCCCCCCCCAACCCCTTAAACTAGGGGGGTGAAAGTTTGTATGAGACTTCCGTAAATTTTGATGCTAGAGGTCTGAAAATTTATATAAGGGGTCCTTGTTATAAATAATAAGATCCCACATTAAGACTAGAAAAAATGAACAACAGAAAAAATACTCGTATAAATATCATAAGCAACTTACAAAAAGAAATGAAATCCCACAAAAACATTTCATGTTAAATGTTGCCAAGACGAGACCATGTAGCTCGCACTGTCAAAAAGTAATCAGATCTCATGTAGAGCCAAGCTTCTAACTCTACACGCCCTAACTCTACAAGGGCTAACTTCGCAAACTACACCTTAGTCAAAATATATGGCTTGGCGATTTCGCTACATTCACATGAGCGTAAAGTGAAAAACTCTCATACTGTTATACAAATGGTTCTTGTAGTAACGAAACGGTCAAGCCATATATTTTGACTAAGGTGTAGTTTGCGAAGTTAGGCCTTGTAGAGTTAGGGCGTGTAGAGTTAGAAGCTTGGCTCTACATAAGATTTGATTACTTTTTGACAGTGCGAGCTACATGGTTTCGTCTTGGCAATATTTAACATGAAATGTTTTTGTGGGATACATAATTCATATTTATGTTACTGGCCTATAATTTATTATAATCTGGATTATCTTTTCAGTTGAGCGCAAACGGAGATCTGCGCCACAACCTGTTTTTGTGTTGAGTAAGATATAATGTTATATACTTAAAAAAATAAACATATTCATATTGTATAATAAAAAAAATTCAATCGAAATGAAACACTTTCGAATGTTTTTTATTAGGAATATGAATACATAATAAAATTAACTATAGAGCCACCTTGTGTATGATTAAAACTTATTTGCTTTTTTTTGGCATTAGCTAGAGAGCCACACAACACATCCTCCGCGACCGCAACTGGAACAGTAGGACCTTCCGCGGAGAAGCTGTCCCTCGTCACACTCAGCAAATTCAACTTGTTAGAGCACACTGTTGCAGACCTTAAGGACCGCGTATATGGAACCTCACCCAAGAACGAGGAAATATTGCAAGAAGTCAGGTACATTTGATATTTATTGTGATATGTATAATCAGTTGAAGTTGAAGTTCAATTAGAACGTCTGACCACCTCCCGTGTTTGGATACTTCAATGAGCGTTATGAGATTTTGCGCTTCTTCGCTCAATGTGTCTTCGCACAGTCCTTCCAATCAGGGGCTACTGAGTCACGGCTTGGGGAGATGGGTGCAAACGAACTATTTGTACTATTTCAACTTTTAATTGAATTTAATATTATTGCATAAATAACCTTATTACTTCGTGGTACCAAATGCGTATAACCGCCGCATTATCTCGCAAATCACACTTTAATTATGTAACTAATTTCCGGTATGTCAAAGATCTTCAGGCAATCTGAAGGCTATCACGGACATGTGGACCAACATGAACGTGGCATCTCGTTTGGACGCTGCTGAAGAAGGCATCAGCAAGCTAAGCTCGCTTATTGAAGATCTTATCGGCGAGACAGCTGAAATTCAAAAGACTCTTGGTGCCCCTCCGTAAGTTAGCGACTTTCAATTGAGATATAGCGGTAAGGTGCTCATTTAATCTTTAAGCTTCTAGAGTATACCCAACTAATTCTGACCTGTTTGCTCAAAGCTTTGTTTAATTGATTCTTTTTCAGGAGCCTTGCGACAGTCAAAATGACTGAAACAGCCAATGCGTTGTCGAAATCAGCCCTATCTCAAGCGGCACCGCCTTCGCCTCCGCCAACAATAATACAGGCTGCACCTAGTTTTAACCATGATATCTTGGCAACTAAAGATGAGCTCTTCCAGTTGCTAAATCACGTGCAGTCTACGAGAGATGACCTCAACGAGCTCACTCAAGCCTTCTCCGATGCTATGAAGGATATCAAGCCTGACTTTGGTCTGTTGCAAAATTTATTTTATTGAAAACTAACAGCGCCCCGCGGTTTCACCCGCATAAGTTTCGATCCCGTGGGAATATCGGGATAAAAGTATTCACTATTCTGTGTGTTAATCCTGGTTATAAACTATATGTGTGCCAAATTTCATCCAAATCCGTTCAGTGGTTTTTGCGTGAAAGAGTAACAAACATCTATCCTCACAAACTTTCACGTTTAAAATATTATTAGGAGGAAGTAGGATAAGCTTATTGGTCCTTATATCACGGACGCTATTAAGCAGATGATTATAGGACCACGCCTGGCCCGAGGTCACCCGTCACAGGTACAATATAGTGAAAATTACTCAAAAAAAATCCCTTTTCTTTTCAAATTATATATTTAATTTTCTATTTTACTATCGCTCGCTTTTAGCTTTTGAGTTACGCAAATCGCCTGCCATTTAGCCTCCTTGACCTTTAACAAATGCTTATTCTGTCATCGATTTACCAGTATGAATTCCCAGTTATATTATATTATAAATAACATCCTGGGATATAAATTACCTAAGAATCACGATTAGAAACTATTGAATTTAGCAGTTAAATCATATATTTGTGGGAGACGGTGGAATGGGGTTTATCATTTTATCTAAGTACTTACATGAATATGTTAGCTGTTGTTTCATTCTGTCTTTATTCAATAGAACGTTATTTAAATGACGAATAAACAAATAGAAAGAAATAATGTTTCATTAATTATATGTATTCCACGTATCATGTTGTTAGAAAAAAGGCTGATGCATAAATTCTAACAGCAATAATATTAAAAGGTGCTTCTAATTATTTATAAGCGTAATCATTGTAAAATAAAATCCTAAAATGATTGTTTTAAAGTACCTAAATACTAGCAAGTACCGGTTGAACTAGTTGCCACGACTTACTGCCTTATTAATCCAATGCAGACTACCGGTAATTGTCAATGATGATACCTTAGACTCATAGGATCAAAGAACTGCGATCCTGCACTTCCCAATAAACAAACATACATATTATGTATAACGTATAACCGCCATGCCAGTTACAGTGCTTTTTGTAATGGGTTAAGCTGTAAAAAAAAACTTTTCTTGCTGTTAATAAGGCAAGACACCCTTCAGTCTCGGTTCCAAAAGATTTTCAATACAGGCTCATGAAGACCTTGCTCACTAAGTCATAGCAAATAAAGTATCGTATCGTATCCAATATGCATCGCGCACTAGGCTTCAATGACCAACTCAACTGCACGCACGTGCCGTCAGACCAGTTGCGCCAAACTTTGTCTACCTAAATTTACTATGAACGTATGCGTCTTTGTCGGAGCTCCTGCGACCAGGACCATAATCAGTCGTTTTCGATGCCGCGTAGAACGCGAATTACGTCCTTTAGAAATGTAGGTAGACAGGTATATAAACAAGAATTATAATATTATTTCAGTAAAGTCTCATGCTAACCGAAACGATATTTTTTCTAGTGCCTCAAATCCAGCAAGAGCACCTGAATCAGTTAGAAGGCCGTTTGCTGGAGAGGCTCGCTATGCTGGAGAATGAAATAAAGAAGTGCTGTGACTCTGCCAAGAAGGTAGACGGGAAGGTTCAAGACCAGGTACTCCCCTCGAAAGTGTTACAAACCCAACAGTTTGACTTTATAAGCGTTTTTAGTTCGTAGCAATTTTCGTCATTTAAGTTCAGTTTTACTCAAACTTAATTCTATTTATTTTAATTAAACTATGTAATGGTAATTTTGAACTGTCAAGGAGTCGGACAGAAAGATGAAGATAGTTACCCATTCTAAAGCGTAGTAGGTTTTTATATAGAAGAACGGGCAAGATAGTCCATGGATTCCATGAGTGGTACTGTTACAAAATATTGGTTAGGTACGTCATTAATGTTGAATGTATACTTTATGTGATACTGATAACGACCTTAAAAGACGGTAGGTACCAACTAGAGTACCTACGTCTTTTAACATCGTGTGGGAAACTATGCCATAGCTAAGGCAGACCACCCACTGCACCGCTTCACGCGGCGGGACGCAGATAATAATAATAATAAAATTTTTATTTGTATACTTTGAAAACATACATAAGTACACACACAGGATTTAGTGTATATTGTACAGTAGAGTCACATTTAAGGGCGAACTGATGCCTCCTAAACTAGGCCAAAAGCCTGTGTTTTAGGAGTCAAAGTTCCTCTAGGAATGACATACAACTGTTAATGTGTCATGCAAGTACTTATATTTACTTAAATTAAACAAACAATGCCTTAGCTTAAATACAGTAATAGTTCAGTTAAGAGACAATTGTAATAAGATCTTCGGTTTCGTCATACGTTAACTTCTGCAACCAATTTGTAAGTTTGGTTTTAACATCGTGTTTAGTTAGGGAGTATATGTCTATAAGTTTATGTATTCTATTATACAGTCGAGAGCTAGTTGACGCATACTGTCGGCTGGCAAACTTGGATCGGCATTGGATATTATCGCACACGGAAGTGCCTTTGCGTCTTTTTAGCTTAGCATGATCTAGATGTAGAGTGGAGTGTTTTCGGAGCGTAGCGCGGAGCACAAAAAGCTGTCTCACAGTCAATACTTTGGCTTCTAAATAAAGTTGATAGGTTGAAAAGTCCCTGCGCTTAAAGTGCATGACTTTCAAGATCGCCCTTTGAGCTCTTTCAACTTTTAGTAAGGAGGTTTTGTAGGTTCCGCCCCAAACCGGGATACAATATAAAATAATGGACTGGCAAAGACTCTGGTAAACCATCAAAGCTAGATCGGGATCTACAGAGTGCCTAAGTTCCTTAAATATATAAATTAATTTCCTGATCCTTGTACATAGGGCTTCATTATGGGGTTGCCAGCTAAGTTTGAAATCAATGTGGACTCCTAAGTATTTTATGTCAGGGACCAAGGACAAAAATGGGCAGCTGCAATTTGTTGCCTCACCTGAGCAAATGTGGGCTTTAATTTGACCTGTTTCCAGTGGAGGAGTTAAAGTGTTAGGTAGCGAAAATCGAATGACCTTTGTCTTTGCTACGTTAAGAGTGAGTAAATTCTCTGAGAGCCACTCCATTACAAACCGAAGCGACTGTTCCGCTCTTTTACTTGCTCTGTCCCAGTCAGTATCATAAACTATCAATGCTGTGTCATCTGCGTATGTAAATATGTCGCAATTTGGAATATGCGCACGACACAGATCATTGATGTAGAGCAGAAAGAGAGGGGGTCCAAGGATGCTACCCTGCGGAACCCCGAAGCTGATTAATCTATCATCACTATTAGTAGAGTCAATTTTAACCCGTTGGGTACGATTGGAGAGATAATCTTTAAAAATGTTCAATGCGAGGCCACGAATCCCAACGCTTTCCATTTTCGAGATCAAGGTGGGAATAGAAACCGTGTCGAATGCCTTGGATAGGTCAAGGAAGATACCGTAGCATTTCATGCCTTTGTCATGGGGAGCTATTCTCTAAGGATACAGCCTTGCGGACAGCGCTGTCGCAACTGTCAAACCCACCGCGACAGCGCTGCGACAGCGCTGCCCGCAAGGCTGTATCCTTAGAGAATAGCATGGCAGGTGATAAACTAGAGTTTTAGTAAGGTCAGTTACAGCATCCTCCGTTGAGATTCCAGGTCTAAAACCGTACTGATTGTTTGCGATGATTTTGTGTATAGAGAGATACGCAACGAGATAATTGTTAAGTATCCTTTCGAGGATCTTAGATAAAGAGCTTAGTACGGAGATTGGACGGTAGTTTGTTTCATTGGCTTTGTCACCACTTTTGAAAATCGGGTGCACGACTGCTTTTTTGAGGACGTTGGGAAAGGTTCCAGTATCAATAGCACGATTGAAGATATGCGTGATGGGTGATGATAGAACTGAACTCGATTGTTTCAGTACTTTAGCTGATATGTTGTCGTAGCCAGTGGCACAATCAGAACGCAAGGTGCTGATCAGCCTTTCCACTTGTGTTTTATCTACTGGCAGTATGACGAGAGACTGGCAAGGTGGAGGTAGCGGAGGGGTTCTAAAATCATGGTTAGATCTTGGGAGAAGAGTTACTTGAGAGGCTAGTTCACGACCAATATTAGTGAAAAAGCGGTTGACACGGTTTGCTGAAGCTTTAGGATCATCAATGATAATAATGATAACGATAAAATAATGATAACGCGCCACCGCGCGTGATTTTTTATATACAAATTCAATAAAAACGCGCTTCCGCGCGGGGAATTTGGCTGCGTTTCCCGCGCTCCGTCGCGTGAAACGTTACAGTGGGTGATCCGCCTAAACTGGGGGTCTACTCCTTGTGCACTAAATCCGTAGTTCCGGGCGAAATTACGGGCGTTTCCTACTCCGTATTAGTTGCGGACAAAAGATTAGCGCGGTAATTGCGTAACACACTATCAGTAGCAACGGGTTTCATTTTGACAGTTCAACAACATACATTGCGTTATTTACGTTGTTGAGCAAAACATCTTTCGAACATAATGAAGCAATCGATTAGCGACTCTCTCAGATAGCGCAATCCCTAGACTCTAACCTACTGACACTTAACGTTAGTAAAAGTAAATACATTGCCTTCTCCAAAACTAGCTCCTCCAGTGCCTCTCAAACTATGTCCTTAAAAATACATACCTGTCCACAGAAACACACTATTTCCTCACAACTGCCATACCACCCCTGTGCATGTAAATACCTTGAACGTACTGACACGATCAAATATCTCGGAATAATCATAGATAACAACTTAACATATAAAGCCCACATTTTTGCTCTTTCCTCCAGAGTACGAAAACTAATACACGTCTTGAAAAAACTCAGGGACTGCACACCTATCGATATTTTGCGAATGATCTACTTCGCACTCTGCCAATCAATCATAAAATACTGTATTTGCATTTGGGGACGCGCTGGTAAAAGCACATTTATAATGATAGAAAGGGCGCAACGGGCACTGATCAAAGTCGCATTAAAGAAACCTTTCAGGTTCCCTACAGACCTTATCCACCATGAATTTCAAGTCCTCAGGGTAAGACAAATATTTATACTTCAAGCAACGCTTAAATATCATGCAACAATAAAAAATCGTCCTGATTACAAGGACATAATAAACAAGCGTGTCCTCAGAGCACCCATACCAAATGCCAAATCCGAACTAGCTAGACGCTGTACCTATTTTTCCCATCCCAACACTTACAATAAAGTTAGCAAAATCTGCGACCTAAAAGACTGCTCTACCACCACCTTAAAGAAAATTCTGACTTCAGCTCTTTTAAAATTATCATACGACGCCACCGAAGCTTTGATATAGCACCTATGTACACATACACACCCCTTTCACACACACACGCATACAAACACGCACACGCACACCCTAACACACCCACAATCACCATAGTACAAGCCTTAGGTTAAAACCAATACTATTTAATTTTGTGATCTGAATCGCACAAATGTTTTATTTTATTTGAACTGTTTGTTATCTTTTGTAACTATCCAATGTTTTATTTTATCTAAACTCTTATCTTTTTGTAACTATCTAACATCCACAAACTGTAAGTATTCATTAACATTGTAAAATGGCACTCCAGAGCCACAAGATACAAGCCATGCTTAGTTTGTGGCTCACCGAATCCGTCACATTGTATTTTACTTTTTGATGAATAAACTTATTATTAAACTTATTATTATAATATCCTTCTAAATGATTCAGATTGATATAATAATGTGTTACGCAATTAGGGTGCAGTTCGGGGCCCGAACTAAGAATGACACACAACACGATTTGATAGTTGTCCCTAATCATATCCCGATGTGTGTTTACCCGTGCGAAATTTATTTATTTGTCACTTGTTTTAACGGATCAATTACTTTCGCATGGGCCCGTATCTTCGTTTACGGACTTAAAGAGATCCCAGGCTAGCACGCACGTTAAACAAACAGTAATTCTGTTACAGATGACTTCATTCCAAGATCAACTAGAGTATATGGGGAGACAAATCACTGGTTTGGCACTCCAGGGTGAAGGCGGGAAGCTATCGCCGGATCTTGTTAAGGATCTGCAAGGTAATCTGCAGCGAGCCTTTGTCACACTAGTCGCTATGGAGGTGGCGAAGTTTTTGGCCATTTAAATTTTACAAATTTAACTACTGTCCCATTGGCATGAAGAAGAAGAATGGCATAATAGACCGCACGTCAGTGGTAAAAAAACCAGTATAATCTGGCCTCTCAATGTATTGAAACTATACGTAGGTACTACTTACGCTAGCTTAAGGTCAGAGTGTTACCACAGACGTGCGTTCGACTGTACCTACATAGGTAGGTACTCTATTTGTAAATTTATAGAGTCAAAAATCGTACTGCCTAGAAACAAAAATTTAAAGATGAAAATATAGAAAAAGGAATATTCTTTATCTACCTAATAGGTAATTATAACATGCGGTCATCACCATATTAAATTACATGATTTACTTAAGTGCCAAGTTGTGTTATCTAATAGACTAATATTATTCCTACGTAACACTAGCAGTCACAAGTAGAATACCTACTTTTTTTTTTTGAGGATGGTAAATCATCAAATGACCCCTCGCGCTCTGGGTGGAGCAGAAGGGAGTGTCAGACTCTTACTGACTAAAACCCACCAGTGTTCCTTCCTTAGCCCTTTATGTTCCGGGGTAGCGGTAACCCTTTCGGACAATCCCGCTGCAAGTAGAGTACTTACATCGTGTTTGAAAGTAACACCACACGGTCTATTACACCACGCGAAAATAAGAGTAAGCTCATTACTGGGGCGGAGCTTATCTAGTAGACTTCAAGACCTTAGTGAGACCGACTTGGTACAGCGCGCGCTCTTTAGAACACTCGACACTAGGCTAATGAAAATAACTAGGTACTTATAACCATTTGGCATTTGGTTAAGGTAAGTATTTTTGACAAGTACGTGATAGCATACGTGCGTGGCGTCAGGAGCCCGTGGCTAAATAATAACAGCCGCACAGGTCGATCGATCAGGTTAAGCTACACTTGCCGTGGTTGGTCTGTGGATAGGTGACCATCTTTACATACCGAGACCCCTCCTTGCCTCGGAAATCACGTTAAGCCGTTGGTCCCGGCTGTCATTCGTGGATCTTTGACAGTCGTTACAGGTAGTCAGAAGCCCGAAAGTCGGACAACCAGTCTTACCAGGGGGTATGGTATTAGTAACTGGGTTATGGAGGTCAGATAGGCAGTCGCTCCATGTAAAATACTGGTATTCAGCTGCATCCGGTTAGACTGGAAGCCGGCCCCAACATAGTTGGGAAAAGGCTTGGCAGATGATGATGACGTGATAATAACTAAGTACTTCCTACTACTTCGGCACTATTACAGTACAGTCTACAGTCATAAGTAATCTTCATACTGCATCGTGAAATCCACAGTACAGACACCAAACTTACCTATCTCAATGCTGCAGGTTTGATGAAGCTGTTCGAAACGGTGCACAACATGCAGGCTCAATTGCAGCAGGTCCACGAGACAGCCCTGAACCTCGCCGCTGAGAAGGAGGACCGGCAGAACCATATCGACGTAATTATATACCTGAAGGCTCTTTTTGTTCAGCTCCTTACCATGCTTCAGAAACTCATCTTATGGGGTGCTTACACGGGGGGGAACCAATGGAACGGGAAATTCTTGGTAATGACTACAATCATGGAATTGCCGTAAGTCGCTTGGTTTTGCCAAGACGTCTTATTGCAAGAACTTCGAAATTGCCCGTGGAAGGTAATTTTCTGGCTGTTATATGTCAATCAGACTGCTTTATCAATCTGGATGAAGATGGTGTGATAGAGATCGATTCACAACTTAACTTTGATCTCTCCAATTTTAGTTTCTAAGGCCCTTTAAATACCTAAATCCCACATTATAATTTCAGGCTCTTTTGGAACAAATCGAACTGCTGAAAGTCATCAAACTGGACCGCGAGGATATGGTGGAAGCTCTAGCAGACAAGGCTGACCTGCGCATGCTGGCGCGGAAGGTGTCCCACGACCAATTCGAGAACGCCTGCGATGACCTTTCGAAAGGATTGGAACATGCTCTCGGAAAACTTAACGTGCAGGTCCGGGATTTTGGCGTGTTTCCATCTGGTTCTTAGAATAAAACACGCAATATCGATTCCGAAAACATAGTCCTACTACGAGATGTAGTAACATTATCAGCCTATAATGTACCACTGCTGGGCCACAGGCCTCTCTGTGAAAGGGAATCGTAGTACTAGGAAAATATCGCTGTCATTCACTAACTAGACACAAAAATAGATATTCCGGTTAACAAGGTTCAGTGAAACCTCCAACTCGTTCCGGCATTTAGATAGGAGAAGCGTCTGAATGTTACATTGTGCAAGGTCAACGACGGCCATTACACGGACTCATTCAGCCATAGCAGAAAATTGTTCGTGATCAGAAACTGTACCTTGCACAGATTCAAGCCTATTAATATCAGTCAAGCGAACTTACCTGTAAGCGAAGTTCGAAGGTAATTTATACGAAATTGAAGAATAAAGTTGTAGTTGCGGCGTTATTACCCCGTTGGTCTCGTGGTCGCAAGTGCGACTGCTGAGCGTGGGGTCCTGGGTTCGATTTTCAGGTCAGGCAGTGTTATTGGTTTTTTCGTCAGCCTGGGGTTTGGAAGTTGGCAGTGTTATACCCGCGTGGCTCGAAAAGCATGTTAAGACGTTGGTCCTGCGCCTAATCTCTCTCCAGTCGTGTCGGATTACGTGCCGCCCCATGGGACAATGAGAGTGAGAGAAGAGAGAGTGCCGCTGTGTCTCCTGCGCCGAAGGCCAGTCTCCGTTGAAACACGGTCTGGAGGACTGTTATTACTACTGAGCATCAGATAATATTTAAGAAATATGAATATTAACGTGTCCGTGGATACGGGTGCTGCTTATGTTAATATTCATTCCTTTCAGGATCTATCTGCCAATATCATGATTTTCTCTTTTAGGAATCTCTTTGGCAACAAGCGTTGGATGACATCCAGCGCGAGATCGAGCAGAAATTGGACAAGATAGAGCTGTCTCCTGTGAAGGACTTCTTCAATAACAAGCTGAAGCAGCTCCAAGAGAATCTGAAACAGATGGCCGCGCTGCGACGCGAAGCAGAAGCTGCGGGCACTAAGAGACGACTATTGAGGTGACCATAACCTTATAATAATAATGTTTTAACACCTTACATACATTAGGTACTGGTGTCAGGGAGATCGACGCGCGACCTGTTACCATGTATTAAGTACATGATTCTGAACCCGCCTTTTTTTTGTGGATGGGAAAATTCTGAACCCGACTGCGTTGCGTAGGTTATAAAAAAATTATCTGTTCTATAGGTACATTTTGACCACGTAGGTAATTTAGGTATTGCCCTTTTTTATGAAAGGTCTTTTTTTTTATAAATTAAGAAAAATTTCTACGCTATAATCATGTGCTGAATTCATGGTTACGGTTCGCGCGTCGATGTCCCCCCTGCCACCCTGTAGATAAAATACCGTAATACCATAGAACAATTTGACTTTGACAGCGCCTTTAATTCGTAGCAATACGGAGCAGTTTTCGTAGCTCAACTGTTAGATTGTTCCTCTAGTATATAATAGTAGTCTATGGCTTGTTCTTACAGTTACTGGCGAGCAGTTTCACGTTCCTGCGATATTGCTGTGTTGTTTTAGTAAAAGAGTGTTTGTATTCTTGTATCAATGGACTTAAAAAATAAACTGACCCAGTTTTTATTTTACACTAGGGATGTCAACTGTATATCGTGCGACGCGAAAGCTGTGATGGCGATGGATGCGCCCCCGCCACAGCCTCCTAAGCCTCTGCCGGCCAACTTTTCTATGAAACCCTATCTCAGTTATGAATTAGGTATGTACTTACTACTTACCATAATCAATCATACAGGGCTACAGGTTAAGTCGACCTAGATCCTTTAAGAGCTTGTAGTTTCCATCATTCCTGACTGATTTGACTATGAAACACCATAGCCCAAACTTAAACGTTTTCAAGATAATTATGGGACTTTGAAGTTTTTTTTTTTTGCAATTTTAGTATAGAGAATAATAAAGCAACTTATCTACAAC
Source organism: Globia sparganii (assembly GCA_949316385.1). Taxonomy (NCBI): domain Eukaryota; kingdom Metazoa; phylum Arthropoda; class Insecta; order Lepidoptera; family Noctuidae; genus Globia; species Globia sparganii. The sequence goes on along the minus strand of OX438655.1, from coordinate 10,577,187 downwards.
ACAAAAATCGCAAACACAAATAAATTAGAGGCAAAACACAAAAAAAAAATAGGTCAATAAACAAAAAAACATTTTTTTTTAAACTTCATACTCCAATATCTAGAAAATGGTTAAGTTTGGAGTACAGTGTTTCATAGTCAAATCAATCAGGAATGATGGAAACTACAACCTCTTAAAGGATCTAGGTCGACTTAACCTATAGCCCTGTATATGTCCTTTATGGTCGAGTTCAGATTCGCTTGTAGATATAGGATGGTAGGGTTCCAAGCACATTATATGGTTCGCTAATACGCCTACTTGTTATGCAGACGATCTCAGTAGCGCTACTATTGCCGCTTAAATGCCTAATCCGGCCCTAGGGAAGGGCCATAACTAAGTAGCCATTAGAGCAGTTTTCTACTTTGGTTTATTCTATAACTAGCTCTAGCCCGCGACTTCTTGTGCCGTTAGTGATTTCTTCTGTCTTCTCGGCTCCTAAAGGTTAGCGCATCGTGATATTAAATAGTTGTAGGCATCAAATACGAAATGATTTTTTTAAGTACGACGTGTAAAACAAACTCTTCAGCTTTATTATATTCTTCTAGTATATAAAACTAACTGACCCCGCAAACGTCGTTTTGCAAAAAAAAAAATAGATAGTAGCCGATTCTCTGACCTACTGAATATGCACACAAAATTTCATACAAATCGGTCCAGCCGTTTCGGAGGAGTATGGTAAGGGTAACTAACACTGTGACACGAGAATTTTATATATTAGATTCTCGTGTCACAGTGTTACTTTCCATACTCCTCCGAAACGGTTGGACCGGTTTGTATGTAATTTTGTGTGCATATCGGGTAGGTCTAGAAGCGGCTACTATTTTTTTTTTTTTTTTGCAAAACGACGTTTGCGGGGTCAGCTAGTATCACTATAGATTTAGGATTGCTTATGTATAAATATAAAATAGTTTCCTATATATACCGTGTTTTAGTATGTATGATGATTGATGATGTATTCTCGCAGACTCAATCCGTAAGAATCAAGCGAGCAGTCTACCGCAACGCAACATGCACGACTGGGAGCACGTGCAGCAACAGATGCAAATTAATAAACCTCACAAAGTCAGGTAGACACATTTCCATTAAATAAATAAGGATCTTCTTTGTCGTATCGAGGATTCCATTTCCATATTTTGAATAAGCCTCGACCAGAATTCGGCCATTTGGACAGCGTTGACATTGGCCTCGCAAGGGTCTTCCATTTCATTTTAGAAAAAGCATTAGGAATGCTTTTTTATAAAATAAAAAGTTAAATAACATAAATTTGCCTAAGTTACTCCTTATAACATCAGCTATCAGCCAGTGAAAGTGCCGTCAAAATCTGTCCAGTTGTTTCGGAGATTAGCCGGAACAAACCGACAGACAAAAATTTTAAAAATTGATTTTCCGTTATAAGTACCGTATTATACTTTCAGAAGCATTTAGTAAAATTATGCTATTTTAACATTACATACAGACACTTCGATTTCATTTATTTGTATGGATAGATAAAACGAAAGCTAATCACACACATCACACGTCAAATTCCATTCCATTCGACCTGACATCTATTAGGTACTTACACCTTTTATGTAGCTAAACAGGGTTTTCTTTTATCGTCTATAAACAGATCGGATACGGACAAGCATTTGTGCAACCGTTACTGTGGCGGGTCGCACACTGTGACGACTCCTGCACAACGCGTCGCACGTCTCGGACACTTCATAAAGCAATGGGGGCCAGAGGTGCTCCCACTGTCTTCTGGATTTGCAGCTGGTGATGATGGCAGGGTAAGTATTTTGTTTAACCCATTGGAGGACACTGAACGAGACACAATAAAAGTTTTATTGTTATTACGTCTGGCGTTGTTATTGCGTTTAGTGTCCCGCAAGGTGTAGGTATGTGTTGTGTGGTGTTTTCACTATTCAGTATTTTGGGCTCGCTTGATCAGTGATCAGATTTACAGACGACAGGAGTGCTGAAGCTTCACACTGAGGCTTTACATAATGGAGCTATTTTATAAAACAGTAGATTCTACAATCCATCTTCGACAGATATACAGGGTCAAATTAAATTAGCTAGCGAAACTCCGCAAACGACCCCAAAATAAATGATCATCAAATTATTATTTTTTGGTTTATCATGTTTAGATATCGATTCCCGTCACGTTGCGGAGTTTTACTAGCAAAGGAGAAACCCAAACTTCATAGAATCTTGGGCCTGGCGTTACAGGGCTGGAATTTGGTCATAAATTAGAACACCTATGAAGGTTTCACGAGCCCAATTTTCACGTCTCTCAGCAATGGCCAAATTGGTAAATTCAGACAATAATGTATACATTTTAGGTTATTTTTAGTAGGTGAGTTATTTAAATAAAAAATGATATTTTTGAGGGTTTGTTTCCTACGTATATCAGGAACACACATGCGCTGTGCTGCAGCGCCTGCAGCCTATCACGATGAGGTTTTAGGTACTTATATAAAAAGCTCGGGGTGACTTCGGATTTATCTGATTGATCTTACTGAAAACCTCAGTGGAAAACTATGTTTATTATACACGGCCCACTTACATCACTACTGGCTTGCATTTGTTATGTATCTAGGGATTTGCTTCAATCTCTGAACAGATTATAGTAATCTGAGATTGCAATAAAATATTTAAAAAAAAACATTTGTAATTGTGGTGATTTTATTAATTACCTTCTTCATTATAATTATCATAATATAATAATACAGTATCCAGAAATTGTGCAGGAGACAATGACTACCCTTATGCTGAGCCCAACCAAGATACCATATTATGCTCATGGTGTGGGCATAGCAACCAACCATTCTTTTGACAACAATATGGTACAATAATATTGAATTATAGAATCCCTTCCACTTAGAGAGCTGTTGATTAATATATAAACAAAATACATCCAATTACTAATATGCCTCGATTATATTCTTCCTCTTAACATCCAGGTTGAGTCCAAGGTACATAATAGTTATATGTTTTAAGTAACTGTTTTCGCATTGTAATTGTTATTTGGTTTCTTTCACGTCTCTGACATCCTTCCACAAAACATCTACTTTCAGTTTCTACAGCTCTATAATAATCCAGTAAAACAAAAAGAGTTCCAACAGTAGGTACTCTTGATGCAGAATAAGTTTCTACTCTTGTTGGAGGTTCTTCTAAATGAGGAATGTCCTGACGGGCCTGAATGGAAATGCCGGGATGCTCTATTTGCTTGCACCCAATAAGTGACAGACAACACTTGAAGCACTCACCTGAAAATAATAATATATCTACATTAAAGGTTGCCTTTACACCAGAGATGGGTGGTGTGTTATTTATTGCCCACTTTGAAAAAGACTGATCTAAAGAAATCCTGATGTAGGAGCTTGACCATTATCGCACTGTCTATCTAATTCGCTTAAATGTTTTAGCATACCAAATAAAACATTTTAATGCCCTTGTTATCAAAACTAAACTAAAAACTGTTATCAATAATCTGTAAATAAAACTAATTAACTAACCGTGTGTGGTAGGATCTATTCTCTTACAACTTCTTGTATTCTGTGTTCTTGCACTGTAAGAGTCCTAAGTTTATGGCAATGAACTCTTCTCAGAAGAGTATGTCCACAGTGAATACATACTCGTTGGTGTCTGTTCACTCCCTTCTCGTCTATTTCCATCAAGAGATACAGCATCGGCATGATTCTAGCAAGCTTGGCAGATAAAGTCATTTTCTTTTTCCTGAAGCAAACATTTATCATTTGACTATTAGGTCTAGCATTAGCATTTAGCAATAAACATCTGAGTGGCACATTTGGGTAAACACAAGGGGGCTTATTACATTCCCACTGCAGGGACACAGGCCTCCTCACTGAGAGAGAGATTAGGCAACGATTAACCATGCAGGTTCAGTCCGGATTGGTGATGTCACAGTCATGTCTTCGAATATGAATTTGTTGCATATTCTGGTATCAATCAGTTGGTCGTCTTAGGGGTATCATTTTATAAAATACAACTATCAACAGACAACTGAACATAAGCGATAACACTATTTATTAGTTTGATTACATTAAATAACTACATAGTACAAAAATGTTATAATATAGAAATATCGAATACTAACCGTTTGAGCCGCGACCCATCCCTGTACAATTGAAAGAATCATTTCATCTTCCAATCTTCGCCTTCCTATTGTATTGCAGCGGTTCGTTGCTATTCCGCAATTAATGCACAGGCTCATGATGTCTTTATTAGCCAATCGTCCAAAAAGCAATTGTATTATAGGTACAGATCTGGTTTTCCAGCAAGGTCAGCACGGGTGGCAGCCTGGCAGGGTACGGTGTCGGACTGTCGGGTCGGTGTTCAATGTTTAAGGGACGGTCAGTAAGAAGGCAATCAATTCGAGTCCAGTATTTGAATACTGGACTCCTAAGAGAGAGGTCATAAGAAATAATAAATCCCGAGAAATACAGAAAAACACAAAACCACATTCATTTGCGCAAAAATACGAAAACCGAATGACATTTTGACATGACATTACAACCATGACAATTGACAGACGTTGACATTGACATTTGCCGTTTACTAGCGTAATCCATGGTGCAATCGATTTTATCGATTATTTATTTCTTTTAATGATTTTTAATGGCGCTTGCGTTAAAAATCAATTAGATTCAAGATTTTATTATTTTATATTAATTATAATACCTAAAATCATATATACTAAAACAATGGAGTATTATTTAATTATTTGTAACAGTATCGATTTCCACTAAATCGATAATATTGTTAGGGTACGCTCTATTGATATAATACCAGCGTTTGTAAAGTTAGCGACGTATAATGAAATAAGTGTTGGAAGGGTTTACAAAGGTTGTTTAAAATAAAAAAAAGAAATCTACTTATTTTCTACACTTGGCCATTGCTATTGAGGCTAAGATTTCAATGGCTTAATTAAGCAAAATAGACGATTTTTTTGGTACATATTTGATTCGTGTAACGCTTAGGCCCAGAAACGGGTTTCTCCTTTTATTTGACCCTGTATAAACACGATAAAACAAAAGACAACAAATTTTCTCAACTCATACTTCAAGTAACAACACTCCCAGCGGTCGATGACCCCCCAAAAAAACATCAAATATTTTAGATTTTTATTTTTTTTATTTTATCGTGTTTAGATACCGATACCCGTCATGTCTGCAGTTTCGTTAGCTAATTTAATTTGACCCTGTATACCTACATAAACACTAAGGACAACTAGTGGGGCAAATTCCACTACAAAATTTTAGACATTATTACATTTTGGCCCACAAGTGCGGCAGCTGGTTGGGGGCCCCAACCAGCTTGGGGCAAAGTGGAATAATTCCTAGATTAATTTTTGTTTTTCTTTCAGCTTTATAAAATCAGCACATCAGAAGGCGCTAACGTTGGTCCAGGTAAGTTCAGGTTTTTAACTATGGAATCAACACGCTAGTATAAAACTGCTAGTTGCCATATTCCGTTTTGGACACATCACTTGTGATAGCAGTCACCATTTAAAAAACTATGTTCAACAGCATCCGGAATTGAATGCCATCAGCAATTTTAGTCATCGTTCCAATATTATAGGAAATGACTAGCCTGACTTATAAAACTACCGTGCTGAGCCTAAATGCAGTTGCTAGAAACGAATTTAACCTTAACCCACATACTTTAAGGTTTAATATTTAAAAATTCTTGTGCCGCGCAAGGTATTCATAAATAGCATATTAACAACAGTTTTCCCCAAAGGCTTAGACAGAGGCGTACCTATTGTACACCCACATTTCTGAGAAATTCCTGATAAAAACTATGTACTAAAAAAAAAACAATTGACTTCCAAAAAAATACTACATAAAGTGAAAAATAACTTTTATTTCGGAAGTCAGTGTCTTTGGATTTGTGTTTTAGTTTTTTGCCACCGACTTCCGAAATTAAAGTTATTTTTGACAAGTTGTAGTGTTTTTTGGAAGACGGTTGTTTTTTTTTTTTTGTTAATTTTTTTTATATTTTTCTCTTTTTAGTGGGTCAGTTTGTAATTTAAGTTACAATAGCCTAATGTCAATTGATCATCACCTTTTACTAAATATTGCTTTTCCCGGTGCAGGGACGTTAATTATTGAGTTTTCCTAGTAAGAACCAGTAGAACTGGAGCTGATTGAAAAGTCACCATCAGGTCCACTTCACCATACGCATTGTGACGGAACATAAATTGCTTAGCAACCACATTAAAGTACCTAATCGAATCGCAATCCGTGAAATACTTATTATTGAGTAGTTCCGATGGGCATCTGTGGTCTTTATCATCAGTTCCACTTCACCAAATGGTGCTTTCCGAGAGCAAATGCACGAGTTACTATAAAAAATACCCAAATCGCTATAGGTGTGCCTATAAAATTTGAGGGTTTCCCTCGATTTCCATGGGATCCCCTCATCAGATTCAGACTTGGTGACTACTTCGAGAGCATACCCTTTCAAAAAAAATAAGAAAGTTAAAATAGGTCCATAATTGACGGAGAAATCGGGTGAACATACATAAAAAAAAACATAGTTACATAAAGTCAAACATATAACCTCCTCCATTTAGGAAGTCGGTTAAAAATACAATTATATTGTTTATAAAGGCGGAGCGGTAGAGGGCGCGGGCGCGACGGTATACACGCCGAAATCTCCAGTCAAAAAGCCCGAGACTCCCAAAGGCCCCAAGCCTATTGTCATTAGCGCTGTAAGTTTTATTTAATACTTTGCTTTTATTTGTTCTATTATTTATTTTTAAGGAGAACAATTTTCTTTTTCTTCACTGCATACTACAGTAGGTATATTATTCAGGATACATTCTATCTCCTTTCCAAATTATATCGAGCCCTGACAAGCCGCAGTTTTTGGAAGCGACATTATAACGAAAATGCGGTTTTTTTATGAACCTTATCTATCTAGTTTTAAATATCCTTTATGATAAAAATCACATTTTCACAAAAATGTCGCTATCACTCGGCGTTCTCTTTTTGTCTACGAATAATAAAAGACAAGAAATGTAACTCAGCTCAAAAATGGCACCACGCAAAAGTTTACCACGGTAGGCGTTGTCGAAAAGGCCACCGCGCACCAGAACCAATCACGGCGCTTGCCGGAATACAACGCTTTATGCAAGCGCAGCTGATTGGCTTATTTGCATGTGTATTCTTTCGTTCGAATACTCGAGGTATTTTGTCAATGTAGTGAAGTTTAGAGCCGAATTTCTCGTTGATTTTGTTCATAGTTACGCTTCTTGACATTTTATTATTCGTAGATTTTTGTATTAATATTTTGGTACTTATGCTTCCAGGAATGTCGCTGTTTGGACCCCACAGCAGGTACGAAAGCTTTGGTTTCTTTAGATCCGTAACCTCTCACTCTCATTTTCTGTTATCATAGCCAGATTAAGTACTAGCTTTTGCCCGCGGCTTCGTCCGCGGGAATTTCGGAAAATGAGCTATGGGAACGTACTACTGAGTTTAAAGTACCTTATGTTTTAATCCAGCAAGGTAATTGCGTAACACACTATCAGTAGCAACGGGTTTCATTTTGACAGTTTAACAACATTCATTGCGTTATTTACGTTGTTGAGCAGACACACTTTTCGAACGTAAATGGAGCAATGGATTAGCATTAAGCTTCAAAATGATTCAAATTGAGAGTAATAGTGTGTTACGCAATTAGGGTGCAGGTTTCCGATATCTTCAGTAATCATCATCATATTTCAGCCAATTTACACAAAACCTTAATTCTACACCTAAACCTTCCTTGTGAATCACTCCATCCATTGGTGAAAACAGTAAAGGTATGATTCCGATCTCGGCAGCACGCAGCAGTGCTGCCGCAGCACTACTGGTGGGCATATATTTTCTATAGGTTTCATTACATTCCGAGCACAGCAGGAATGTGACGCAGCAATGTCGCGCGGCATAGCTGCGGAGCTCGGAATGTGATTTCTCAAATAAACCTATAGAGAATATATGGGGAACAGTAGTGCTGCGGCAGCACTGCTGCGTGCTGCCGAGATCGGAATCATACCTTAAGTTTTTAAGTTTATCGCGTTCAAACGCAGCGGGAGACTTTGTTTTATAATATGTAGTGATTGATATGGAACCAAATATCAATCTTAATTTAATTTCCTGTTAACGGACTATCTCCATTTAAGCCGACTACAGTCAGGTGTAGTCTGGCAAGACCATGCGGCACCGTCCCGCTGAGCGACGAAACGTTGGCAGGGACGAAGTATTCTAAGGCTGCAATCTATTAGGCTGGAAATACTGTTACGCCGACTCGCGCTCGCTGACTATCGGTGCTACAGTAAATACGTCCATTTATCGTCAGCGTCTTGGTACGCGTGTCCGACGATACGCGACCGACGTCAGCGTAAGAGGAATTCAGACCTTAGAGCAAACTTTGACTTTACTTAAGCTAAGCACAGAAGTGGTTCATACGAAAATGAACCTTATATTCGTATTAAGTTAATGTGCATATTCCTAAAAGGCTGTGATCGAGCGTTTCATACGTTTAAATGTTATATGAATAAGGTTCATTTTCGTATGAAAAGCTACTGAAGAGTAAAGTCGTAAGTTCGCTCTCAAGATCTGAGCCTCGATGTTAGGATCTGGATTATGAAAGTTAATTGAAATCTCACTGCCTCGCGGGATCGTCGCGCACGATCACGTTGGACTATAGTGTCATACATAAGTAAACGTAAGTGATTGTTAAATATCTACGCAACAAGTATTAATGGATTTAGTGGCAAACATTTATTTTAGTGTTACTTCTTTAATTAAGCCTAGTTACCTGGAAATGATCGCAGAAAGCGATAAGGCCGCCCATTGTAATTTTGTATTATAATCGTATTTTTTCGTTATGTATTTTCTGGTGTACAATAAAGTATACAAAGTGGAAATGACAATACAACAATAAATGAAAGCACTAAGAATACTAATTCATAGGAGTATTTAAGAACTATCAAATAAATCCTAACGTTGAAATGAAAGAAGTGTTTTTTTTTAACATAGTAAATAGCATATAAGTGTAAACAAAAAGAACACACTTTAAATATTGCGGAAACAGCGCGGTGTTATTGAACCAACAATCATATGGCCGAAACCTGAAAAAAGGGTATAGGTCAGTGAGCCGGGCACCCCATTTTTAAAACCGTTATTTTTGTAAAAACGTAACATTTGTAGTTAATAATAATTTCCATATTGTCGATGGTTATTGAACTTGCGAGCTGGCAATATGTTGTGTTTAACTCCAGATGTCTTTAACCTGTCGGTGCTGGCTTGTTAAGCCAAGAAGAAAATTAAAAAAAATGAAAAATTATGTCGTGTGACTAAACTATTGAATTTTATTTAATTTTTGAATGCAGACTGGGAACGTTATTAGGTATACGAAGTTTAATTTATTGTTGTATTGTAATCTCCACTTTGTATACAATGTGTAACATAAATAACGCAAAACCTCAAGCACCCCAATTAGAGAATTGAGTTAAAAATAAGCATAATACAATGACCAAAACTTATTTTTTTTAACCTTGCTATTTTTATTATGAAAATCGTGTTGACACTAGCATTATGCATTTAAAATTGAGTCTTATTGTCTTAAAATAAGATTTAGTTTCATTTGGCTCAATAATAAAATTGGAGGTTAGTATGAAAAAATACATAATTTTTGAAAATATACCAATACCATATGTTACTGAAATTGATTCAGTAGTCAATTATGAACAAACTACTTGCAGGACTTGCGTTTATTCTGTTACATCTTGTATAAATAAACCAGCTTTTTGTATTGGAAAAGTACCGAACTTGGTCGACTTGAAGTTCCGAATTATTTTTCATGGGAATCTTTCGATTATAAAGGTTCTTGATGCCAGGAACCCTTAGTTTGATTTCAGATTTGCCTATTTCTGTTTCAGATCGCCCTCCACCAAAGAACTGAATGGATGTTAACATTTTGTCATTTTCTTGTATGTAATTCTTTTTATTTGATTTTTAAAAAATCTTTATAAATTGTGTACTTGATTAATTGTTAATCGTTTTAATGTACAGAGGCCAGCACATCAAGCTACCCCAATCAGACAAATTTCTTTGATAGATTTTCAACTTTACAACAAAGGAATAAGGTTCATATTCAATTGGGAAAATTTGACAGATTGGGGTAGCTTGATGTGCTGACCTCTGTACATAAGATTTATTGTAAATTTTAGTTTTGTTATTGTCTATGATAAAATTAAAAACATTACTTTATTATATGATTTTAATGGTAAATCAATTACCATACAATATTAGCTTAGATGTAATTCGTATCACTAGGTATTCAAAAAATAAAACTGTCTTTTGACCAACTACGAAATTTTTTTGAAGAAAATTATATCAATGAGAGCAACATAACTCTGGATAAAAGATATATAGACAATTAAACAATTTTCCTGTGATATAAATGTTTATCTGACATATTCAGGTTGTTAACAAGCGATTACGCTATGAATTATATTTACAAAACACAATATCACACTTCAAAGGATAGCGTAAAGATAGGCTGACACTGAAGCAACGTCATTCTTCACCCATAGCCCAAGTATATGTGCACAAATCCCACTACGCGTCGGGCAACTCATTTACACGGCTCTTAACCTTCTACCAATCAGTCTTTCACATCATTATTACACATTATAAAATTACTTATTATATGCGCAATATTTTACATCCAGTTATCCAGCTATACAGGAGCTTTGCTTTTTACAAGCATACACAGAATATATTATTTACCCTGCCCCAATTTACAAGTTTGTAAATTTTACAAGTCCGTGTACCACAAAACTTAAAGCCGCACAACTATAGTGACAAGTCTACAATTCATACCTACATAACCGTCATGCTATGTTTTACGCTTTTGAAAATACGAAAGAATTTTAGATTGTATTCACACATACTTGTAATTTTTGTATCACGCAATTTTTTCTAAAGTTTAACAATTTTGTAGACTTGTAAGTTTTGTGGTATAGGGCCCAGGTTTAGCGATGAACATGTATTTATAATTTTTGGGAGTGATCTGTGTCCGAACATTGAACTGCGAAATACAAATAAAGGTAATAAAGGTAAAACTAATTACGCAGGACTAGGCTAACGTAATTTACGTCGTTTAAATGAGTCAAGAAACTTGTGTATGGCAAAAATTTTCAAAACCTTAATCAGAAATTTAACGTAGGTCATTTCGGCGATTCACTTTTCAACCGCGTAAATTACGCTGGGGCGGCGGAGAGAGGCTAGCTAACGCCGTCGTGACACTTGTAATTAATAATAGTTTCACAAACAAGTCTTGGTTGCTGCAATTTTCGGTATATTATGTATATAGACGAGCAAACCATGTACTAGAAAGAATCACGACTTGTGCCCTAGTCTCAAAAGCACTCATGACAAATCTGAAGCAGCAAGACATTGCAATATTATTGTCTAAAAGGTTAATATTTACTGATAAATATTATCAAACATGGACATCAAATTATTTACTAAGTCTGGGCTCGTCCAGGTCCCACAGATTCAATGTTAAAATCCCAAACTCTAAATATAAATAACAACTCCACTTTTTACATTTTTATTTCCAGAGTTATTAATAAATTTTTCATAAAGATTTTCTAGAATTTGGACATTTTTATAATTGGACATTTGGAACCTGTACATGTATTATATCTACCTTACGAATTATAATGCATCACTTTTCATTACAATGTTGGATGATGATTACAAAATCACAATAACTTTTTAATGCAACCTCCTGATCTGTAGAGAACATAATCCGAATGTTCTTGGATCTCTTTCTACTAAGCGCTCTACACATGATTAATGTTATTCTTTGAATTTCTAATAAGTATCACAAAGAGAAAACAAATAAAATGTTTCACATTTACCAATTCAATAATTTGGACTTGTAATAAACACCAATGTACTATGTCTAAAGTTAAAACTGTGTGGATTTCACCACATTCTCAAGCTATATACAATAGTTATTATTATTACCTATAAATTAGGAAAAACATGAAATCCGTCACTAACATAGGAGACACATTCGACAAGATTCAGTTGCATTATTTTCATAGAACGAAAGTACAGTTTAACAAGTTCTCCTGTTACCAAACGGCACTGTTAACTATAAAAACTTATTTTACGACATACAATCAGTTTCACAAGAGCTGCATATGAGTTACGACTATTTTGTAAAATACGTGTTTCGCCACTCGCCTTGAACGCACGCGCCATCTACTGGCTCACTTAGCATAAGGCAAGGGATGGGTGGTCACTTATAGTTGCACGAGTGTCCTCCGAGGCCTATAGGATCACATGGAGGACTCAGCGACGTCCTCCGCGCGGCGGCTAGCGGTGCCGGCCGCGCGAGTTGTAGTGGTTCCCGCCCTCGCGGCTGTAGCGCCGCTCTTTGCGGTCGTCGCGGCTGCCGCGCGACCGGTCGCGTCGCTCACGCTCGCGCGGATACTCCTTGTCGCGCGCTGGCTCATGGCTCCTGATGATGACGATGTTAGAATTAACATAACATCATGCCTGTATTTCCCGAAAGGGTAAACAGTATGCAGTGAAGCCTCATTTCGCCATTTATAAGTCTCATAATTTGCGCATTACCTTTGTCATTGAAGGTTTACACTAAACGCTGAAAATATTGTCGCAGATTGGCGTCGCTTACCGACAAATCGTCTTTATCGTCCTCACAGTGCATCATCGCGAGCGTCTTCGCAAAGCAATTGTGCTGTGCTTGTAGTAATTAAAAGGGGCATTACGTATCGAGTTGCCTTATACCACGCGTGTGGCGCTTAATCATAACGGATGTTGTAGTGCTAGGAATTACTATGATATAATGCAGAAATATATTACTTGCTCAATATCTTCAGGTGTTTCTTTCTATTTTCTAACTACTTTAAAAGGGGGTATGAACCTGGCCTCTCCTGCTGAGCGGCTGTCCCGTGACTTGCGGCGAGTGGTGGCTCGCGAGCGCGGCGAACGCGACCGCGAGCGCGACTTGCGAGCCTTCGACGGGAGCGGGGACTCGCGCTCACTGTTCAAGTCGAAATCGTCGAATCTGTTACACACAACATTGTTTCATAAAAAAAAAATCAAAAACAGTATTATCTATACTAATATTATAAAGAGGAAAGATTTGTATGTAAGTATGGTATGTTTGTAACGAATTGGCTCAAAAGGTACTGGACCGATTTTAAAAATTATTTGACCTTTTAATTGCTACATTATCACTGATTAATATAGGCTTTTTTTTTCACCCGTGCGAAGCCGGGACGGGCCGCTAGTCATGGATAACTTCATAAAATAGTAATATGCTTTCATAAAATATGTTTAAGGAAAATGTTATTTATTTAACCTAATAAATGAGGAATGTGCTTACCATCATTCCGTGTAGCAGCGTTCATAACATTTATAATAATACAGATTTGAGCAAGTGTTTTTTAACAATTTACACATCTGTACAAAGTTGATGTGATTGTAATTTTACAATTGAATGGAAGGACTCACTTGTTTTGAGGAGCTGTAGAACTGTGACTAGAACTGGAACTCGAAGACGAGCTAGATGATGAGGAGGAGCTCCTAGACCTGGAAGACACAAACAGTTTTTACGTTCATTTGAATATTCAATCAGATATTTGAAGTTGTTGCACTACAAGTTAAGATGCACAAAAACACTTGTATATACAGGCTTATTTGTAAAACACCAGCAACCTCTTAAGAGGTCATTGTACTCATCATTATGAACAACTTTTACTATCTGACCAAACCTAAAATCGCGAAAAAAAAAACAGCTGTTCCCTACATTTATGTTCGTGTAACTCGTCAAAATGTAGGGAACAGCTGATTCTTTTTTTCGCGATTTCAGGTTTGGTCCCTTAGTAGAAGTTATTCATAATGATGAGTACAATGACCTCTTAAGAGGTTGCTGGTGTTTTACAAATAACCCTGTATATTAAATGCTAATAATACTGAAAAAAAACAACAAAATTAATTTAACTAGTATTAATCTTGAAACCCTTCCGAGTGATTAAATATAATGGTAAATAATTATCCACATCTAAGACCAACCTTCTCTTACTCTTGTTGTTTGGGGACACCTTATCATTCTTATCATCCTGATTGTCGGACCCGCCCTCTTTGGAACCCTCACCATCTTTTGTTTTTTCTGCATTTTCTGGAAACCATAGATATAATTCTATGATGAAGGCAATTGCTTCACTCTCAACGGTTCTAAAACATTTTGCAAGGGCATGAAACAGCAATGGAACAAAAAAAAAACCATCCCCATATTTTTTTTTTTGTTTGAACGCGCTAATCTCTGGGACTGCCAGTTGGTTTAAAAAAATCTTTTGCATTTAATAGCCCAAAATTCTTGAGGAAGGTTATAGGCATCACGCTACGACCCTTAGGAGCCGAGAAGTCAGAAGTAACGCTAAGCGAAAACGAAAGGCGGACGGGCGATGCGATGCAACGCAGTGGGTCGGGGGAAAAGAAATTCCATGCAGACGAAATCGCGGGCAGAAGCTTAATATAAGGTTTTCAATTACCAACTGCAAACCTAGTCCTCAGAATAGTAAAATCAACTACCCTACTAACCGGCTTTAGACGAGTTGCCTTGTTCAGCGTCGCTGCCCCATAAGTCATACTTGGAGAGATCGGCCTCGTCGCCCGACTCCTCGTCGTCGTCCTCGTCGGCCGCGGGCTGCCCCGGCGCCAGCGCCGGTGAAGGCTTGCTCTGCAACAAGCATGCAGCAACGTCATCAACGAGACCGGCCAGCGCAACACAACACGTTTAGTGCCAATCCTCGCTCATTAAATTCAAGTACAACGTGCGATATTAAAATATAAAATCACAAATAACGTGTTAAACCCTCAATTAGTTCCCTTAAATTCCGAATATTTATCTTATAAATCATTAATACAAACCTTATTCTTTCGCTTCACCCTTTTGTCAGAGCTTTTCGTAGGTTTCTCAACAGTTTTCACAGTTAGTTTTAACCTATTTAATAAAATAGGCTTTGGCAAAGCAAAACTTTTAAAATTCCCTATAACAGGTGCATTTTCATTAGAATTTGCGTCAGTTCCAGTTGTTCCTTCGCAGTTTGGCGCGTCCAAATTTAACTTTCTTATTACATTGGCTGGTATAACTACTGGGCCCGGGTCAAAAATGTCGCTTAAAAAAGGAGTGTCGCCAGTACCATCCATTTGTTCCAACTGTCTTTCTATGCTCCCATCTCTATTAGATTCTTTCTCCCACTCCTCATCATTTGTCAAATTAATTGTTTCGGCAACTTCAGCCTGTTCTTCTGTACTTTGTTGATCTGTATTGATTTCTTCATTATGCTTTGGTGAAGAACTTTGTGCTATTTGCTGAAGATTTTTCAATGCTAATAGCAAGGTGTTCGTATTTATCCCAGCCAATAAATTTGAAAAATCTACTTGGGGCATGGGTTGTTCCTTTTCTGATGGTTTTTCAAGTGTGTCTTGTTTTTCATCAACATTTGGGCTTGATGAAACGAATTTTGTATCATTTGTTTGTGCGGCCTTAGGACTTAAATGTTGACTTGTATTCTGCTGGTATGATGGAGCGATGTTCTCATTAGGCGAACCTGGCTGAATTGTGATATTTTCAAGGATATGCACGCGCTTTGATGGACTTATAGTATTAGATGCATATTGTGTACTCTCACGATCAACATTTCCTTCCGATAGGCGTAACACTTCATTTGATAATTCTACAGGAATTGGATCAGGGATGTTCATAGTAAGGTTTGAGTTTAATTCAGATCTAGGCATGGTATGATTAGGAACTCGATCAGCTCTGATCATGGGGAGATTTGAAATGGGCTCAGGTCTATCAGACGTAAGACTTTGGGTAAAATCTGATAGAGAAATCATGTGATTTAGACCCTGATTTGGTCTAGAAAGGTTTGGATTTGGATCAGGTCTAGTCATGAGATTTGGTGTCAAATCAGATCTGTTCATCCTGAGATTTGAAACGCGGTCAGGGCTGCTCATGCTTTGCTTTGATATAGGCGAAACTCCAGACATGAGAATATTAGGACTTAGATCAGGCCTATTCTTGTTATGATTAGAAATCAAGTCAGATCTATTAACTGAAGCATGTCTGCCCATGGGATATCTTGGAATTGTATCAGTCCTATTAACAGTGTGATTTGGACTAGGGTCAAATCTGTCCAAGGTAGGATTTGTAACTCTATTAGGTCTAACAATGGAAGAATTTGGAATTGGGTCAGGTCTAGTCATAAGAAGATTTGGTATTGGATCAGGTCTATGTGCAGGTAGGTTAGGGATAGGTTCAAATCCAGTTATGGCAATATTTGGGTTTGTATCTGCTATGGACTTCTGATACACATTGTTGTCTTCTGAAGATTGCAACTGTGGTGGATGCTTTAGTGGTGACACCATTTGACTTATTTCTTTATTTTGAAAATCTTTTAGCATATCTAAAAGCAAATCATGTTTGTCTTTAATGAAGTCCGGTAGCGATTTGTTCTCACAAGTGTCTTGCGACTGGGAGTCCTTCTCTGTTGTGTAGAGCATGTCTGAAGTGGGACTTTGAGTTCTATTAGAGACAGTTGGCGAGGGTGCCCGACGCGGTGCTGGTTGCTCTCCTTCACAATCTGTATTTTTGTAGAGTGCATCATCATCTTCATCCCACTCATTCTCATACATTCTTCTGATGTTATCATACTTGTCCAAATCATTGTTACTTTGTGGACTCTTTTGTGCTGTGTCACTAATATCAAAAATATCCAAAATGCTTCTATTTCTTGAAACATTATTTGACTGCACTTGAGCAAAAATGCGATCAGTATTTTCAGCAGCTTTATCTATTAAACTGATATTTTTAACTGTATAGATTGGTTTATCAAAAGGCAGGTAGGACTTTGTGCTGACAATATTCTTGATCTCTCTAGTGTAATCAATAGCTTGAGTTATCATAGGTTTAGTCTGTACAGTATCATATTGGTGAGTTCCCACAGATTTGACTGGTTCTTCAACAGTTGGATTTGGTATACCTTTTGTTTTATGAATAACATCCATTGACATATTATGTCTATTTATTGTTAAAGAAGATCCATTACCCTTTGCCCAATAACCTTTCTTCCGAACATTGTCTTTGAACTCTTGGTAGTTCTTTTTAGCTGTGGACCCTATTTTGGTAGGAACATACTCACTGGAACATCCATCAACGTCGACATTTTGGCGAGTTCTTGTATTCATATTACGCAAATTGTTTGTATAGATATTACCAGTCACTAAAGGTGACTGTTCTGATTTTTTAACAGTATTATATCCTTCAAAGGTGTTGACATCATTTGAAGCATAATCACTAATTTTCGGTACTGCATCAGGAATAGTATGCTTCTTTACTTTCCGTCTCTTCCTGCCCTCCCCAAATACTCTTGATAAGAAATTATCTTCCCCACTGTTGTATGACACTGACTCTGAATCAGAACCATGGACTGACTGCCTTGCCGATACATTGGCTGATTTCAGAACTTCTTTTGTGTTTGTTTTTGAGCCTTTTTCTGATTCAGTATCTGGATAGTGAGAATCTTGGCTGTCACGAGAATTTGAACGGGATGGTAGGTGTGTGGATTGCGAACAACTTCTTGCTCGTGAACCCCTCCCATCCACAGTACTTGCTGAGCTTCCTGCTGCTTGTAGTTCTGTGTTGCCACCAATGAACAAAGTTTCAGTGCTCATACTTCGTCCTGATTTCTCTAAATTTTTACTAGATTCTTCTTCGTCTTCTTCACTCTCTGAAGGAATGATTATTTCTTCAGGATTTGGCAATTTGCAAACTATTTTTGTCTCTTTAGTATTAGTGTTGTCAGTATTAGTTACAGATTTTGTTTGGAAAGATTTCTCTGTTTCTTTATGTGAATCATCTAAACAGCCTGTTGTCAAAAGCCTTTGTCTCCAATCAAAGATTGTTTTAAAATCTGGGGCTGCTTTGTTAAATAATGATTCAAACTTATCAGAACTAATTTTGCAGTTATTGTATGCAACGGCAAAAGCTGCACACCTTATTCTTTCTTCAAGAGTGTAGGTAACTTGAATATCTTCAGCTGGATTGAGTTTGCTTAATTTAAAAACCATCTCAGTTTTTGTGGAAGAAACGCTATTTTCCATTACAGGGTTACACATTTTAGCTATAGGAGAACCTGTGCTTTCCCGTTTACTCTTCTTTTTGTTGCCCTCATAGCCTGATGCACCGGATTGGTCTCTGTCACTGGTACTTAGGAACCGTTTTCTGGATTGTGCACCATTTTTCTTGTACATCGGCAACATATAACCTTGTCTAAGATTGGATATCTGTTGATGTCTACTGACTGCTGCTTCTGTGAGTGAAGGAAGTTCGCACATGGAGCTGTCACTAAGACTGCCGTTTTTTTTCACATTTGTATTACTTGTGTTCATCAATAAGTTTGGCCCAAAGACTGGCATGTTATGTTCTTTATTTTTTTCTTTCTGCAGCACTTTTGGTGGCAAGTTTTTGAATACTGCTCCTTCAGTGATGCCAACCTGAAGGCAGGAAAAATTATCTCCACTTTAATAATGATGTGCTTCAAAAGTTATTGCACTTATAATATAACATCAAGTCTTCTTAGCTTCAAAATCCATTACTCCCTGAATATTTGTTAAAAAAGAAAAAATTTACACAAAAAAGCTGTCATTATTGAACTTAAATGAAAAGACAGATATTTTATTACAAGATGGTGTTAATGATATTCAAAAATATAGATTTATTTTTGTGATTACATTTTAATTAGAAGAGATGTTATTTTAACTAATGCAAGCATTATCATGGCAATTTCAACAAAAGAATTACGAGTAGTAGTATTAGTACAAACCTTTTCTGGCCTCTCTTTCTCTTCGGAGTCCGCTTTACGTTTTCGTTTTTTTCGACCAAATTCGTCATATTCATCATCAGAGGATGGTTCGCGCCTTCGGTACTCCACAACTCCGCGCTCATTGTAACCTCCCCCGTAACCGGTGCGAGCTTCCACCTAGAATCACAAACAAGAAACGAGTCACTTAGCTCATTTTCATGTTAGTTCTGAAGTTAAAACAGAAAGATACTTACTTCTCCGTATTTTGGTGCATTGCAAACATTGCAAGTCTGACGCCGGGCCCAGTTAACGTTAGCACATTTATTGCACTGCCAATCGTCGGCATTGAATAAACCGCGAGACTTTTCAGCGGCAGTTTTTCCTATTTCTGTGCCTAGTTTCTTTTTAAACGCTTTGGAAGTGTCGGGTCTCTCTTTATTACATCGATAACATGAAACCCTGCGCGCAAAATTGATATTTCCGCAATTCGGATCACTGCATATCCAATCCCCGTCGTTCATTTTGTTATGGATTTACACCTTTCTCTAGAGCAAACAATACATATCCTCAAATGAACACTTCCTTTTATTACAAATAACCAATCATGTTGAGTCCGGAGTCAAAACTAGTTGAAACGTAAATAAAAGTCAAAACATTGGCAGAAACCTCCACTTTCAAAGAAAACCAAGCTCACTTTTGCAAGAAAAGTAATCAAGCTTCATGCCAGCCATGACGTGACGCAAGTAAAAAAAAAGAATTTCCTTCCATAAACTATCGTGTATCGAGACTTCCGTTTCTTGTACAGAACTATATAAAAAAAATTACTATACAAAACAAATAAAAATATCGAAATGTTACAATTTTATTTGTATTAGAATTAGTTACTTAAAGAAAATACGTGCCTAATTAATTTTAATTAATAAAATATTATTACTTCCATTCCATGAGCCAAGCCAATACACATACCTATCAAGAAATAGAAAAAACAGAATAGTAAAATTTTATTCCAGAAGCTTTTCTATTTGTTTAATTTATTAAATAAAAATAACTTTGCAAGAAATTAATAATATATGTAGTTGTTTTAAAAATTATATTCTTTCCTACATAAAACAACGAAACGTAAAAGCAAAAGCGTTCGAGCCTCGCGCGCAATTTACTACTGTCAAAATTGTTTACCGTGAGGTTACTTTTTTATGATTTCAATGATTTACCATCGTCTCTTACTCTAAATTAAACTTATACTATGTTTTTTTTTATTATTACGCTTTGTTATTATTGAAATTCTGATACAAAATAAGCCAACTGGATTTGTGTTTGACTGTCAAAAAGTACGCGAATATTTTGTAAAATAGGATTTTTACATAATGTTATCGCACGATGTATGAAGATGACAACATAACTTGTACTCCAAAACGCTGCGTGCTTACTGAAGTTACAAACTCAGCTAACTATGTGTCGCCAACTGCTAACCTCAAGTTACTGACTAATGTCGCGTTACAGTATCCCACACCGCCACCAAGTGCTGTACACCGAAAAGAAAAGTCCCTTCAGATATTATGTGACAGGTAAACATTCATACGCTTAAAACTGCACATTACAAAATTTTATTGAAATTACCATTAATTTATTGGAAATTATTACAGATTCCTCAATCTGTATCCACTTCATGGCGATGGTCCAGTGGAAATACAACTGGATAGCACTGCAGCCCGGCTAGGTGTCGAGAAGCGCCGAATGTATGACATAATAAACATACTTGAAGCTATGCAGTGTGCAGTTCATAAAAGAAAGAACACATATCTGTGGCATGGAGGATCTCGGCTGAATTCATTTTTGAAAATGCTGAAGAAGCAGGGGGAGCATCTGAAGTTATCAGAGGCACTGCGTGGGAAGGCTCCCAAGCCCCCAACACCCAAACATAAGACTTTGGGAGTGTTAGCACAGAGATTCCTCATGCTGTTTTTAGTAGAACCTCCTGTGAGTATTTTTTGAAAAGAATAAAATTAATACATGTTTCTATAAAATGATGAATTTGTTTGCTTGTTAAAAAATAATAAAAAATTTAATCCTTTTTCATATTGTATTTCCTCTGCAGAATACTCTAATAAACCTGGAGATGGCTGTGAGAGTCTTGATAGACACATCCAGTAAGAATAAGATGGTCCTCACACCGGAGCAACAGGATCGTCAACACAAGTCCAAAGTGAGGAGACTCTATGACATTGCCAATGTATTTATTTCAATTGGTCTCATTGAAAAAGTATCAGGTAATTTAATATTAAAGAAGCCAGTTTTTAAATATGTGGGGCCCTACAAGATGAAGAAGTGTGACAAGACAGTGGTGACAACTCCATCCCCTATCACACCTCTGTCAGTACTGGACAGTGAGCAGAGGAGCACAGCTTGCCATGTGTTTGCTGGACGGTCTAAACGGAAACTGGAGTTCACAACTCCAACTTCCACCAAAGAACTGAAGCTTGGTATCACAACCCCACCTAACACACCGTCTCACAAGTGGGATGAGATCCTGCTTGTGGCTGACATGGAACTGACTAGAATTAACAAAGGAGTAGTCTTGTGATTAATATTAAATTCAATTGTATTGTAATAATTCAGATTTTTATATAGTTCTTTTTTTATTCTATTTTGTCTTCCAGGAATTATTATAGAATGTCATAGTGACTATTATTATATAGACAAAATTATAATGTACTTTGTTCCTATATTTAAATTTTATTCAGTTGTTGCTTAGAGCAGATTAATTTTATTTGATGCAATAATATTTAATAGCCTCAGGTTATACTAATAAATACATAAAGGGAGTGTTGAATATGTTGTACAGTGCAAAAAGTATATTCATGTGTGAGAGATTAGACTGGACTCCATTTTATTATTATTTATATAATTTTCTAATCCTGGTGTCTATGTCTAGGATTCGTGTTTCTATAAAATCTATTTTATGACAAAAAAAATTATGATATGATTTTTTTACCTGCAGTATAGTATATATAGCCTTGCAACTAGCTGTAGACATGGATTTATATAGACTAGCTTTTATTTTCTATTTGTTTATCCTGTAATCATAATAAATGAAATAGCCTTATTTTTATTTTTTTGTTTTTCATTACTTTATGGCTTGTTTTATAGTAACACTAGCTCGTTGTGTTATTATAAATTGAATTTCCTACTTTCCCCTTGAAACTTCAACACCCTCTCTACCCCCTTTAAAAGCGCAGTTTTGGTAAATTAATCGGAATTTTTTTTCCATACTAAATAAATTCCCCCTTTTCACCTTACAAGTAGAAGTTCCAAAAAACCTATGTCTCATACAAACTTCTGTCCGAATTTCTAACTATCCTATACTATATTGGAGTCCGTATTTCTAACTTTATCTGGTTTTGGACTGGGCGATGTGTCAGTCAGGACCACAGATATAGATAGACCTAGATAACGCAAGTATCACTATCTGTATGAAAACCAAGCGTGCCATTTTTTAAACTACCTACTACTACGTCACAAGCGCTCTTTCTCACTCACGCTCACCCAGCCAGCAGTACACAGCCGATCGATTCTGTAAATATCTCATCGTGATAACTTAGGTGAAGTGAGCTATCAATAGGTGCCCCTATTGATAGCTCTAACAGGTGGAATGACAGCTCACTCGGTGAGATTTTTACAGAATAGCACTGCTGGAATGAGCGCGAAAGTGGCGGCTTACGATTTTTGGAACGCGAAGTAGTTGCTCTTGCGTTATCTAGATATATCTATATCTGTGGTCAAGACAATTGCCCACAGGCTACAATATAGCATAGGATACGCTTGCCTATTATGCTTACAATCTAGCGCACGAACTTAGCGTAGCGTACTTTCCCTGTTTCGCATAGCTTTTTCGACTTTACAAAACATAGCGGTTTCTTTATTTTATGTAAGTTTAATACGAATGAACCATTATGAACTATAGGTACACATAAACCTTCTGGAATAAATTGTCTAAATGATTTTGATGACCTCATCAAAATCCTTTGCGTAGTTTAGAAGAACCACGCGGTCAACACAGACAGACACAAAATGCGGCTTTAGTTTATATTATGTATAGTTACGATAGTATTGTTGCAGTTGCTAGGAGCACTCAGTTAGACGAGACCGTAGAAGTGGGGAAACATGTCAATTTTATTATGAGGAATACAGCAGGCAACCAGTGTAACAAAAAAACCAATGGACAGAAAATACCTAAGTATGTTGTACAGTCTAATTATCTCATCATTAATGATATCGGATCATTTTTAGGGTTCCGTACCAAAATGGTAGTAAAAAGGAACCCTTATGGTGCGACTCAGTCTGTTCGTCTGTCACAGCTGGATATCTCGAGAACTACTAATGCTATCAACATGAAATTTAGAATAGCTTTAGATGACGGTTGCCCAACTGTTTTGCAAATAAGAAAGATTTTTTTTTGCAATGGGCTGATAGGGTATCTTAAAAAATCGAAGTGGGGCTAGGGCATGGAAGGTATATTATTATGAAAGAGCACTGTTTGCACATTCTCAAACATTATTTTCTTTTTTTTACCGCGTAGTTTTCAACTTTTATTAATGAAAAATGTAAAAAAATACCGTTCTCCCCTTACCTCCGAAGTTTGCATAGAGGAAAATCTAAAATTATTTTATGAGATAGAAGTTTATGTAAAGATTACAGGAAAAATAAAACAATTTCTCTAAATAGTACTTTTTTGAAAAAAAGTAACAAAAATTACATTAGTTCCACTATTGGTCAAGAGATGGAGCTGACCTACTGAAGATTATAGGCCTCGCCATTGAAAAAAAAACATGGTGGTATGGAACCCCTCGGTGCGAGAGTCTGACTCGCTCTTGACCGGGTTTTACTTTTTTGGCTTTAAAACAAGATATCTCTTTCTACTGTGGGTTTTTTCAGTAGATTTGACATTATTTATTTAGAAAAGTTAATGAAGTAAAACAATATTATGGAACTTAGGTTTTATTTACATTAAGATGCAATAGAGAATATTTACAGATACACACATAAAATAAAGCAGGAATATAAATAATATATACAAAACTAATAATTTTATCATTTTTAATAGGAAAGATACAGTACTTAAAGCTAATTTAATATTAAATACATCACTTTAAATCATTAATGAAATCGAAAATAAAGGATTAAAAACTTAAACCCGCTAGTGTAAAATACTAATCTTCTCAAATTATGAAGCCCTTCTTAATTGTAAAAATGAATAAATTATTAGAACATATTTCTTAAATTAGGGTAAGGTACAAAACTGGCCTAATACAGATAATTTTAAGTATTCCAGCCTCTCTTTCTTTATAATTTTAATTGTCACTGATAGCCCCACACAATTTTATACTAGAATACGCCTTGATTTGATATATAATTATATCTGAATATTAGCCAAAATGTTAAAATTACACATGTATACAAATAGAGCAAAAGCTGATGATAAGCTTCAATATGAAAATATTTCCAAAAAGTCAGCTGGGCCCAATTTAATCATGAAACATTGCTAAATGCATAGCTCCTTTTGATTAAATACAATGTTGGAGGTCAAAGCATAACACTGCCACAAATGCATATTTAAAAATCGTTCATTGTTTATAAAATAAACGATTCCCAAATAATTTCATAGATTTTGTGATCAAGTCAGTTAGATTCGTTAAGGTGTTGTGTGATACGTCCGGGCGGGGGCAGGAACAGCGGTAGATGTCCGTGTCACACCTGCTCTATCATCGGGAACTGCTCCGGGTCCCCGGGCGCAGGGAGCGCCTCCGCGTCGAAGAAGCTAGCGTGAAGAGCTACTACTGTCACCGTAGCGCCTGAAATATTGCAAAAAAAGAACGTTATATGAGATGAGGGTAGTAGTTTGTTTAGAAGCACAAAAGGACATGCCAATATTAGGCCCAACGACGCACAAGGGATTTGTTTTACTAAAAAAATATGTTAATATTTTTCCGATGTCTTCCACGTATTCATTACTTTGTGCAAGTGGGCACAATTAATTCAAAAATATTAAAACGACTAAACTAATGGAACTTGACTAAAACATCATTTTAATATGTTGCCCTTACAAAAAATGTTGACAGGGTAATTAATCGGAATAATCGGTCATTATATTTATTATTGAACACCATTCATTTTCTTCCAAGCAAACTATACATCTAATATATAAAATTCTCGTGTCACAGTGTTAGTTACCATACTCCTCTGAAACGGCTGGACTGATTTGTATGAAATTTTGTGTGCATATCGGGTAGGTCTGAGAATCGGCTACTATCTATTTTTTTTTGCAAAACGTTTGCGGGGTCAGCTAGTAATATTATAAATCACACAAAACCCCTTTAATAATTATTATTATTTCTATCTCTGATGATTCTAGTGATAAACAAAAAAAAATCTAATATCGATCTATCGATTTTATGCATTTTTTATGGCAGCACCAAGTGTAATTTGTCAGTTGCTGAAAAACGTAAATGTCAAAAGTGTCAAAACCATTGCTTGTCTTGCAACTCCATTATGGCGATGTTTTAGTGGTGTATGATGATGAACTAAATGAATAAATAAGTATGTAAAACTACAATGTATTATTTGACTCCCAGTTAAATATGCTCCTAAATAAATTAAAATAATGTATTAAGTGATATTTCACTTATATAACATAGCCTGTATTGATGTATTTATAAGAATCTTAAATAACTTCAAAATACTAAGTTTTTTGTAAATCACTTCTTTTACTAATTAATTATTGGAGTTGCCTCCTATTATTATAATTATATTTTATATGTGTGCACAGTGGGCAAAAATTACTATGGCCAGTTGGCATCCCCCTTTATAAGTTACTAGCTGCGCCCCGCGGTTTGACCCGCATAAGTCTCGATCCCGTGGGAATAACGGGATAAAGATATCATAATATGTCCTAATCCAGGATATAGTCTATCCATTTGCCAAATTTCATCCAAATCCGCTCAGCCGTTTTAATGTGAAAGCGTAACAAACATAAAAAAATCTCATTATAAGTAATATTAGTTTAGAACTTTAGATTATCACACAAGCAAACTTTATCTTAAGTTTTTACCTAAAACCCAAAAGAGAACAGCTCCAGCCCCGGCTAGCCAACACAGAGCCATGGAGCATGCTGCCGCCACTGCGTACTGCTGTGTTTTGCTCAGCTCCCAACCACCAATCTAGCAAAGTGATAGTAGAGTTAAAACCATAGAGGAAACTATAGGCACAGTCAGGGAAATTAATTGTTAAACAAATTGATACCCTGCCTACGTCAATTTGCTATGTTATACCCATTTCATACAACTGTCAAAGAATGACAGTTGTGAATTGATTCTAAACAAGGATCCTTTGGCGCCTGAATGACATTGACACGGGGGGTTGTTGGTACAGTCCATTCAGTTTTTTACCTCTGATTTTGCATCATGGTCCCTGTCATAGTGATTTTTAATCTCATTATAATAAGATTGCTGCCACTGACAAGTCTGTCAAAATCATTGTAATCTTTATTCTCGTTACAATATAGTTGCTGATGTCAGAGGTAAAAATACCTGAACGGTCTGTAAACTACATCGGTAAAATTGTCACAGATATTGTATTGATAGAACAACATGTCGCCGTTAGTTCCCATTATGGCCACGCGCCAAAAGAACTTTGTAGCGTTGTACGGACAATTTAAGTTTGTAGTCAATTTGCTTAGCAATTATTTTCCTTGACTTTACATAAACATAGTCATAGATAGAAAACGTCACATTTTAAAAGTACATATGTACTTGTGTTAATTATGTGTTCCTTCAAAGTTAGGAAAAAGCCAAATCACTCATGAAATGGAAATAAAGGAAATAGTCTAAGAAACTTACTTTTGGCTGAAACAACAAATAGTAGGTAACATTGTATGTATATTCCCTCTATTCTGCAACAATTAGTTTCTAGAAAATAGGGAAACTCACCTTCCAAGTGTTCGGCCCAGATGTAAGTTTTCTATATCCAAAGAAACTGGCCACCATAGCAACCAATAGAAGGGGTGAAGTTATTCTAAAATGTATAAATGACATTATTATAAAACAAATTTATTTTATCCTACCTTTTTTTTGTCGATGGGAAATCATCAAAAGACCCCTCCCACTCAGGGTGGAGCAGAAGGGAGTGTCAGACTCTAAAACCCACCCATGTTCCTTCCTTAGCCCTTTATGTTCCGGGCAGCGGTAACCCTTTCGGACAATCCCGCTGCCCCGGCAGGCTACGGCCCTTACGGGCCCCTTCCTTGTGATGCTGACATCTCTTTGAGGCGCGCGTGGAACACGTACGCGGCGTCCAGCACGGGCCTGGTCCTGATCGGACGGATAGTTGTTCATTACTCTCCGCCCACGCCTACGGTGGCCGGTAGTCGACACGCGGCTCCTGACGCCCGGAGCGTCTCCCGCAGCGGCTGGGACGTGAGGCTCTCTCCCTCAGCATTCCCGCCACCTCCTTCGCTAGCATGACTGCTTCGCAGAAGGAGGTGACTGCCTCCCACTCCCTCTCGCCCCGGACCATGGCTTGAACCAGGGCCGGGCGCGAGAGGTCGCCGCCGCTGCTGATCGCCTCTACGAGAACACGGCGGTACTCCGCCAAAGTGGGGCAGACCTCCACCGTATGCTCCACCGTGTCCTCTGGGCGATCCTCGCAGTGGTGACACCCAGGCGTTTCCTCCCGCCCGAGTGGTGTGCAGGAACCTCCCGAAACACCCGTGTCCGGTGAGGACCTGCGTCAGGCGGTAGGTGAGGGCGCCGTGGCGCCTCTCTAGCCACTCTTCAAAGATGGGTCTTATCGCCACTATCGTGGCGTGCCCTGCGCTGGGTTGCGACAGTCGCTCTTTCATGTCGCCATGAGATCGCGGCGGAGGGGACCGACCTCCGACCGATTTGCCGCGGCATCGAATAGGGAATACAATCTCGATTGGAGATGTCGAGCATTTTTTCGAGATTCATTCTCGTTCGAAATTTCGAACGGGTTTTCCAGACTGAGCGCGTGCACACTATGCTTCTTGAGAAGCCATTTTCAATAAACGTCCCTATTACAGGCAATAAGCATCGCCACCTATTACATGGGACTTAAAATAACTGGAGAAATGTGAGGGTACTACAGCAGGTATAGCTCTGCCCAGCCCTTCGAGTAATACAGGCGTGATGTTATATACAGACGCCAGCACATCAAGCTACTACAACCTGTCAAATAACTTTATAGATTTTCAACTTTATCGCTAAAGTATAAGGTTCAAAGTTCATTGCAAAAATTTGGCAGTTTCTGGTAGCTTGATGTGCCTGTGTCTGTATTATAAACGTTGATTTTTTGTTTGGAGATTCGATTAATAGTTTTTTTTTTGCCAGTCTCAGCACCAGCCGAGTTGCCATTTTCGACTCGAGATTCATTTCCTAGACATAAAATTCTACTTACAGGCAATATGCAAACAATCCAAGAAACACCATCAGGTAGTTAGCTTGAAAGTACTCCACATTTCTATAAAAACGCCGTGATAATCGAGGTATTGATGGAGGAGCCTACAAAAAAAAATTAAGTATAAGCACAGAATACCTCACAGAACAGAAAAAAACAGTAGAAGTCGCAAGTAGGCGGTGCCCGCGTACCCCGAGTTTTGCGGAGTTCCGCTTATGTCTGCTGTTACGAAATACAATTAACCTGTATTTGTGTGAGTTTGGGTACGCTGGTTCCGATACTAACGAAGCGCTATGCGACTTCTACTGTTTTTTTCTGTTCTGTGGAATACTTAATAGTAACTACGTGTAAGCCCCGGTTCGCAAGGGCGCGTTTTTCCCACGGCGATTTATTATTCTTCTTCTTTTGACGCGCTGGGATGCGTTCTGACTTCTGTTAGATTCTCAAGATTTTATCGTGGGCTTACTGTTATTAAATAAAAAAGAAAACAATTTTTGAAAACCTAACAGAAATAAATAATAAAGCAAAAGGAGTATGAAAAGATCCTAGTAGGCGGGATTCTGTACTTTCTGCCAAAAAAAGGCGCGAGTTTATGTTTGTATGAAAATATATTAATAATGAAATCCTCCTGACTGAATTACCGTCCTAAAGTACACAGGAAATATTATAGTGCGCAGTACAATTATAGAATGCTGCCAACTGCAATTAAGTTATAAAATTACCGGTTTAGGCGAACAATTGAATTTTTATAAAATTGTGCATCATATAACAAAATTGCCATAGTGGATCACAAAATAACTTTTCACTTCTCAAGCTCTAAAAGTTCGTCTTTATGTTGAGCGTAGGCGACATACAGTCGCTTTTGATGTCTCTTTTTTGGCTTTTTCCACTAGCCCTAGAGGGGCCGTCTCCACTAACGAGAGAATCACGGTGATAGTCATGCGGTGCCATCAAATTATCGTCGCGATGATATCGTCGTGTGGAGTTTGATTCATAGAGTTTCTATTGCCTTTTGCCGCGGTTCTCTCGCTCGTGGAGACGGCCCCTTAGATAATCAGGTCCAACAGTCACACGCACATGACGCACAATAAATGGTCGCAGATTAAAGTCGTTATTTTATTTCATTTGCTTTATTTACGTCACTTTCGTATTTTCTTATGTTAATTTAATAAAACCAGATAAAGTAGCTGTCATTTGTTATTTAAAAACGCAAAGAAACGTTTTTATGACTTGGCATGGCAGTATGGAGTGCCCAAGTCGAATGACACATCATGTTGAAAATTAAAAAAAAACTTTTATACTCGAAAACTTATATAACTCGTGGTGGGAATTAGCTATTCTCTTCTTCAATTTTGCAACATTGCAACAGTGAAAATACTGTTACATATTTTATACCTGTTTCATTTTCTCGCAATCGAAGTGAAAAGCCCCAGTTATTACACTAGTTGTACAATCTACTATTGTAGACAAATAAAATTATCATACTGAATATTTTAGCATGTAGATGACAAAAATAATAACACAAAAAAATAGATATCATTTTTAAATTTAAATTTTCCCTTTTTTTTAAACTAAATAATAATAATGGTAAAAACTATAATATGTCCCAGTAAGTTATTATTACAATTATTCAGTATGATGAAAATAGTGTAAGATTGGAAATAATTGATTTGAATGCTATAATTGATAGGTAACTTAAAATAATCTATAAACTATCATAACTACCTTGAAGTTATCAGTGGCAACAAACTGCGTCCAAGGTCTGCGTGATGCAAGAACCCCCATGAGTAGTGCTGGTCCAGCGCCGCTGCGGACATGCTGAAGCAACCTTCACAAAAGTTTTATTTTAAATTATGAGTCTTCTATGAGCAAGCAATTAGATTTAAAAGCTAAAATGTAATGATCACTATAATAATACAGAAAGGAAGGTTTGTTAGTATGAATGAAATACTTACTAAAAATTAAAGCACTAGGTGGTGTGTTTGATTAAACTTGTTTATAGTAGAACTTCACAATATACGTCACCTGTAGTTTTCATAGTACGAAATCGTAAATATTTCTTTTCTTTAAATACATTCTCTCAGCAACAAAGTTATGAAGCAAATGTCGTCTATCGTTTTTAAATGGATTGAAATTGCTCTACTTCACAAATATCAGACCCAATCAGAATTTTACTCATAGCGTGTAATATCGACGAATGATGTAGCATAAACAAATCTCAAGGCAAAGAAAACACCACGTAGCATTGTTATTGTTAAGACTTACAATTCCATATCATTGACATACTTTTGAAATCCTTTCTTTTCTATGGTGGCATTAATTTCTCCTGAGAGATCAATATTCACATTTTCAGACATTTTGGAAATGAAATAGTATTTACATTTGCAGTAAAAAATACTCAGTGATAAATAAAATTTTAACGCAACGTCGACGATGCGATGCGATAGTGATACCAACCAAAATGTCAAAATTGACAAATTAATTAATCAATGTCACATTTCATGTCACTGTCAACTGTCACGTTGTTGACATTTTATACCTACTTTGTAAACAGATTATAGTAAGTAGAAAAATCGACTACATCTAAAAAAATTATAATAACATCAAACTATAACATAGTAATTCATAACGGTGGTTCAATGTGTTCGTCCCATAACAAAATTAATTTGTGTTGTCTGGTTATTAACAATATAAACTAATAAATATTTTATTCTGTCCTTAGAAGTATTAAAAATGATTACTTTCAGTTTAACTAAGTCATGAAAAACTATTTGCTCCTATTTGTATTTACGTAACTGTGAGATAATGCGATATAATAAACGTTATGAAAGCAGACTGCCCATAATACATAAATTATTTGTTTGGGATCATAAACCAGCGCAAAATGTTGAAAAAGTCTGCAATCTCTTCAATGTACGTGGAATATAAAGCCAGCCTCTACATTGAGAGCAGAACGCCTGAAAACACGTAATTAAAGAAAAAGCTTGTTTCAAGGAGAGAACTCAACTTCTCAAAGCTTCAGTAATATCCAGCCACTTGAAGAATTAGATGTAAATGTCTCTGCGTGTGTAAATGTTTATCACAGGGTAGAATAATAAAATTTAAATTTTATTTATCTTAAAATGACACTGACAAAGGTTCGTATAGTGGTGGCGCCATCTGAGATCAGCTTTCACTTGCCAACCCCATTATACGGGAATTTCTCAGGTAGTCAGGTGAATTTAAACAAAACAAAAATAAGGAAAAGTTTCTTTATTTTTGGGTAACAAAAGTAGGGATTAAAGAAACATTGAATTCGTTGTGTATTTTGTAGGGATTTTGGCAGATTTTTTGCCCAGTCTGTGGCAGATTTGCCATTTATAAGATGGTCACACTGGCTATTACAAAGTACTCTGTCAACGAATAAATAAGAAATACTCTGTCATATCTCTAAGTAGTCTGTGTACTCTGTGGACACTAGTCAAGTAGTCAACTAGTCACCACTGCTCTATTGCTAATCGCAAGGGTTGTACGTCGTTTTTCAATATTTTCTGTATTATAAATCTATAGGTTATTTCTGTTGTGCAAAATTAAGGTATTATGACGTTTATAATTAATTTTAATGTTTCGTATCTAATTTTAATTTTTGTTATAGCTTCTGTGATTGCATTTGAAGACGCTCACCTGATGCCGCAGAATATGGGTAGATAAACAAATAGATAACTGGTTGACAGTTTGTACGTGATCGTACGGACTACAGAACGTATTGTTGTTATTTCAGAGAATATTCTGTGCCGCAACTGTGGCGGTGACGTTACATCAAGCGGCTCTCTAATTTCAAAGTCAAGTCCGAAAGCTCGATATTCTTTCAATGATACTTTGTTTTACAAAGACGACGTCTTAGTGCAGGTGTTTGCCACTGATGTGTTTTTCCATTATCCACTGGTATCATTTACATACCTATTCTACTTGTGTTCCAACTGGGGAGGTAATATTTATTTATTCACCAATATTTTTCTCATTTCATGTTATTAAGATGGCTTTAACATAATAAATTAATTGCAGTGGGAGGAAAATACATCTTGGTTTCCTGGTTATCTTTGGAAGCCATGTATATGTCCAGATTGTGGAGCATATATTGGATTTGTCTTTGAACCCATCTACCCTAGTTTGGTAGAGCCATCTAAAACAATTTATGGTCTCATCCTAACAAGTTTAATCAGCGAACATTGTAAATATTATCAGTTTTCTTGAGTTTTTGGGATTGATTTGTGGGTTAGGTTGTTTTGTGTGCCTAGTTCATAGGTTCTCAACCTTATTTTGCCCACTGCCCATTTGGGAGATTTTTTTTTTCTATAGCCCCCAAATTTTTTTTACTTACCATCTGTCACTAGTTCGCAACTGAAACAGCTATTGCCACAATTATAATTAAAATTGTTATATACAGGATGTCCCTGGAAGTATGGATCAAATTGAATAGGAGTGTAGGCAAGGTCATTTCCAAACTTATAAAAATTTTTATGGTTCAAAAGTTATGACCAATTTTTGTTTTTTTTTCAATCACTTCGCATAGTGCTCAATGAAAAAAAAACATAAAAAAAAACTATCAGGGCTATTATTATTATTTATTTTCAGAACATTGTAGAAAAGTGGGCCTTTCTTTTGGTAATACTTATACGCATCTAGAAAACATGTTCAATAATAAAAAACAGTTACTGCAAAGTCTTTGGTCTGGCAAAAGTTTTACTCAATTTTCGAGCGATTTTTATGGGAAAAAGTTACACTAGCGAAACTTGACCATGTATTACAAAAACTGGTACAAGTCATACAGATTCTTTGGAGGTATGAATCACTGGAATATTCTTAATAGCTTAAAAGTTACAGATTTTTATTAACAAGGTCTTATTTTTACAATTTTCTGTTTCAAATTTTCATTTTTTTCTTAGCATAACTAACGATTTAATTTCAGTCCCTAGGCATTTGTTACCTATCTGAACACTACTGTTTGATGTGGTTTAGGTTTAAATAAAAATAATTTCGATAGACTTTTTATTATCTCATGATTCATGTTATTTGCCCTAGCTACAACCCGGAAAAACACCGTGCACCTGCTGTCAATGACGTCATATCGGCGCTCTGGTACAGACGCCAGCAGGTCAACCTACCCCAATCTGTCAAATTTCTTTGATAGATTTTCAACTTTAGCCCAAAGGAATAAGGTTCATATTCAATTGGGAAAATCTGACAGATTGGGGTAGCTTGATGTGCTGGCCTCTGTACAATATGTATGGCGACGGGGCGAGCACGCCAACCAAGCTGCAAGAGTGTATCGAGAGCGATATCCTAATCGGGACCGCTATCCGGATTACCGAGTATTCCAACATGTACACTCCGCTTACGCAGATGGTAGAAATCCAGGAGCTAGGGAAGGTCGACGTAGCGTTCCAGAGCTTGGAGCCGAAGATGTGGTGCTTCAGGTGCTACGTGAGAATCCAATGACAAGTATTCGTCGCATGTCAAGAATGTCAGGGATTCCGAGATCTGTGGTACATAGTACTGTGACACGACACATAATAAATTCATCCCTTTCACGTTCAACGTGTGTAAGCCCTTTTACCGAGTGATCATGGCCCGAGAAGGGCTTTTTGTAGGGAAATGTTACGTCGCCATCGTGAAGATTCTCAATTTTTAAAGAAAATTTTATGGAGCGATTAAACAAGTTTCCGAAGGATGGGGATATTTAACATGCATAATCTGCATTTTTATGCGCGCATTACCTAACCTACACACACTGTACGAAGTGACCATTTCCAGCATCAGTTCGGAGTAAACGTGCGGGCTGGAATAGTAGAAGGACAGCTAATAGGTCCTCATGAGTTACCTGCTAGACTCGATGGCCCCCCATACTTGAGATTTCTACAGAATGACCTAAATGGTTTACTTGGGGAATTATCACTTGAAACCCGTCGAGACATGTGGTTGCAGCAAGACGGCGCTCCCCCACATTATGCAAGAGTCGTAAGAGACCATCTAGACTTTCCCTAGTCGTTGGATCAGAAGAGGGGGACACATTCGATGGCCAGCACGTTCCCCTGACCTGAACCCCATAGATTTCTTTCTATGGGGTTATTACAAAGAGATGGTGTACGAGACAGAGAGCGGAACCGAGGAACAACTCCGTCAGAAAATCACATTTGCAACCTCATACATAAAAAATAATTCCCGTGCATTTAGACGAATAATGCCAAATTTCATTCGGCGACGCCAGTTCTGTTTGAGAGTAAGAGGAAGGAATTTTGAACATCTATTGTAATTTCAATTTAATAATACATTTACATATTAATTTTATTGTTTTATTTTATTTTGCTACGTAGTTAGAAAATTTATAAAATACGATTTCCTTGTTAATTAAATTCTCTAACTTTTAAACTATTAAGAATATTCCAGTGATTCATACCTCCAAAGAATCTCTATGACTTGAACCAGTTTTTGTAATACGTGGTCAACTTTCGCTAGTGAAACTTTTTCCCATGACAATCGCTCGAAAATTGAGTAAAATTTGCCAGAACGAAGCCTTTGCCGTAAATGTTTTTTCTTAATTAAACGTATGTTTTCTACTAGCTGCGTAAAAGTATTACCACAGGAAAGGCCCACTTTTCTATAAAGTTCTGAAAAAAAGTAATTGATAGCTTTGCTAGTTTTTTTTTAAATGATGTTTTTCATTGAGCACTATGCGAAGTGATTGAAAAAAACAAAAATTGACATAACTTTTGAACCGTAAAAAATTGCACCAACATTCTCAGGGTTCATAAAAAGTTTGGAAATGACCTTGCCCACGCCCCTATTCGATTTGATCCATACTTCCAGGGACATCCTGTATAGTCGTAAGATAGGATATATGATTTTCTCTAGGTCTTCTATTGGCACCACTGAAAGTCTCAAACGCCCACAAGGCAGGGTTATCACCCATTAAGAGAACCTATGGTCTAGTTCTTTCGCATATTATGTTGTCCATTGCAACGGGATCTTTTGCTCATTAATTGAAATGGTGTAAAGTCATCTTTACTTCTAAAATATTTCCCAATTCATATCATTAAGAATGTTTATAATATAATAATAGGCAACTTCAAAGCTAAGCTATTATTGAAAATGTTTCTTTCATCAGTACAACAAATACTATAAAAATCTTTTTAGAACATTGACATTTGGTTTACTTAAAATTAAAATGATGTGCATACTTCCCAATGTCCTCATTCTTTTTGCTTTCCTTTGTTGTTTTGATCTTTACTACACATTTTTCCCAAAAGCATATTATGGCAATCATTATAAAACGTAAACCTTATACTGTGTAGTGTGTACATATAGGTACTACATGTCCTTTTAACATCTGCATAGCTTATTGTGGTCTGATTTGTTTTAGTACAGAACATTATTGTTTTGTGTTTTGTTATAACTCCTCAAATAATGGTCCTGGAGAAAATGGTGTCTTTGTCTGTTTGTTACTGCTGTTGCTGGTAGTTTCATGTAAATCAATTAGGTTTATTATAGTTTCTTCACTAGCCAAAATGTATAGTAGAATGTACCTTATATTGATTATTTATTTATTTTCAGTTCTCAATTCCCTGACTGAGTACCCAGTAAATATATCAGATTAAAGATGGCTGATGATGCACTATCAGCTGAAGATAAAGAATTCTTAGCCAAATGTGAGGAAGAACTAAAAGATAGGTTTACTGAGAAAGATGAAGATTTTATGAAAGTATTTAATGAGTTGCCTTCTACGCCGCCGGTGTTGGACCCGTGGTGGGTTCCCAACTCGGCCCGTCGCAACGACCGCCGCGGTAGCAGACGGCACCACCCGTACCAGCGGGATGGCAACAGAGACAGGAACTACGACCGGCGTGACAACAGAGGATACAGCGACTACAACAGGGGCTACGACGACAGTGGCTCAGGGTACCGGCCACGACACAGACACCAGTACTGATGGTTCCATCTAAATTCTGTGTTTCTTATAAAAAATAAAACATTATCTTTCTCAAAAGAATATATTCTCAATTATTATGGCTTGATTTACATTTTAACAACTTAGAATTACATAATAAATCATCACCGATAAAGTAATGTAGCTACAGCAACCGTAAGATGGAAACCATAACAGAATAAATAAATATTTTAATCCTCACTGCTACTCAACAAGTCTAATGATTATAAATTTATAACAATAATTATGCCGATATAATTTTAAAACCTAAGTTCATCTATTACATTCCTGATGTACACAAACAATAACAACGTCAAAATATTCTGCATGAATAGACGCACGCGCTATATTCTATACTTCTTTAACAGCTGGGACACATTTTGGTACTTGCACTTTCTACCATCGATATACACAAAAGTTATTTCGCGTGGCCTTTCACAAAAATATATATCTCTTCTAATCTCACATAGGAATATGTTGTATATACAGTAGATAATATGAAACAAAACAATAGACGACGCCATTATACTGGCCATAGCGGTAGATAGATGCGCGGCGCGGCGGCTCCAGCGCGAGCGCGCGTGCTTACATAGGACAAATAAATAATGTTATACGACCAGATAGATCTGAGTAACATCATGCTAACGATTACTAAGCACAATGACGATTACATTCATCAAGCATTCTAAGATAACTATTTAAGAATTTTTTTACTATTTAATTAATAATATTCATATAGTGGCTACTCATCTCTGTACTGAAGCGTCACATCACAAAAATAATCTATGGTTTTTTGACAACTATGATGATTGCGTGTTCGTATCCTGTGGACTATCGTAAACATTCTTATAAATGTGTGACATGAATGAAGATATGTTAGATATTCACTAAACTCCTGATCATGCTGATCAGGAGTTTATTGTAATAATGTTAATGTAATTAATAAGTGACAACGCTCCAATAAGTGAAAAAATGCAACCATAATAATCAAATCACAGTACAAGTGTAACATAATTATGCTCACTAACTTAACATTATTATGACTCAATACAATCAGACACGACAACATAACATACAAAATCTACACAAATTATTAATAAATAAAATATTTATACTGACAGTGTCACCGACCCTTGCGCGGGCTACACATGAGTGGCTCGAGGCACTCGTTACTTTGGCAAGAATCAATCCAGCTTGTGCCTTCTGCCAAATACAAGCGAGCTACCTCCAACGATAAGTTATGAATGATCCAGAATCACTTTCATAAAATTAATGTGTGTTACATTGCTCGGTACTGGACACGCCAATAAGTCGGTCTCTAAACATATAGGTAATGATTGATTCGTTAATATATAAACTTCTACATAACATACAGATTTTATAGTTACAAATATGCTTTTAATTTCCTTAACAACAATGCACAATATTAATTGTATGAATTGACACGTAATAATTATCGGCCTGTCCGGGCGCTCGCGAGTGTGCGACGCGACCCGGACGCCGCATACATTGTAGACGCCTCCTAGAGCCCACAGCGTGCGGTGAGCTCTGTCCGACTCCGGGACTTTCAACTTACATACAAATGACAATTGACTAGGATTAATGCACTTGCTCAGTAGAGGTCGCGGGCGGGCGCCCGCGCCCGAGCGGCGGCACTCGTATCCGAACACGCCTCTAAATTCGGAGAGGATGAAAACATTGGTCAGGTTTCAGTACATTTGACTAGAAATGCGCGTAGACGTTAATAATATTGTCTTCATGTCGGCCGATCGATGTTGATCCGCGCCGCTACGTTTCGAGTCACAATGCGAGTACAAAATCGTTTTCAGACTCTTCGGTACTAAAGTCGAAAAGACTGACTTGTAAAAGTGTCAAATCTTCGTAGCAAATTTCATAAGATAATCTAAAGCTTATTTTTGATTTGAAAGTAGAGTGGTGGCCGGCGCGTGCGGCGAGTCCGGGGCGGGGGGCGAAGGGCGGGCGGGGCGGGGCGCTCAGATGAAGGTCCAGCACTCCATGATCTTGACGATGAAGTCCTCGCGCGTGGTGAGCGGCTCGTTGCCGTACGTCATGCAGCGCTGGGTGCGGCCCAGGTACAGGTCACCGTCCAGCCACAGGCCGAACTTGCCGCTGAAAGTTGGACAACAACACATTAGTACGTCGATACGTTATTAAATCCTTTGATCATGGCGAACACGATCCATTTTTCAGGTGGGTGCAAAAAGAGATAATCCATGTGGCTATAGGTATAGGTATACGACGAATGACTTTAACAAGGGGCGCTGTCGGTAAATAGTTGTGTAATGTGTTGAAAAAAAACAAGATGGCGTCGTTCAGATTTTGGCCGCGCATCAAAAGAATCATGTAGCACATAAGTATGACTATTCTACTTATCGGGCTGTCAAAAGAACCAATAGCGACCATAAACCTTCAAGAATTAACATTGTATTATTTGAACTTGTAACAATACTTACTCGCCGGCGCCGATGGAAATGTTATCGTTGCTGCCGCGAATAAAATACATGTTGTCTCCGGTCCAGCCCCAATACTTGAACTTGGGTTTCATCACGGGTCCTGTTGCTGGTTGATCTGTAATTTCATTAAAATTATATGAATTAATCTAAACTCATAATATAAAGAGGTAAAATATGTTTGTTTGTATGTAAGGGAGTAATCTCTGCTACCAGTCAGATTTGAAAAATCTTTTTGCATTTGTACGCAAAATACGCGCATTGACGTGGAGTTGCGGACACCAGCCCGTGTTACCTACCTATTACCTTGCATTTGATAGCCCAATTCTTTAGGAAGGCATGTCGCGATGACCCTTAAGAGCGAGAACTTATGTCCAGTAGTGGACTGCGATAGCCCTTAGGGTTTTGTTTCCTTTCGAAAGTCAGCCGTTCTCTTCCTTTAATTGGCACAGGGAATTAGTTTGTGTGAAAATATATTATAAGTACTTAGAGCAGATTAGATCAAATTTTTTGTCGACGGTACGTCCTGGGTGCGATTCTCAGGTCGGGTAGTGTTATTGGGTTTTTCCAGAGTCTGAATTTCTGCTCGGTTGATGGCAATAGGCTCGCCTATTACATGGGACTGGCATGGGGACAAACAACTGGCGAAATTTGGGTGTACTAGTGGGTACACCTCTGCCTTATCCTTCGGAGAATACAAGCGTGATGCTATGTTAGTAAGGTGCGTCAGAAGAAAAATTAGAACAGACGACAAACACGTGGTAAATTCCACCGACACCGATTCTTACTATTCTTCTTTTTGATCACCCAGTATCCTACCTTCTTTTTCATCCTTGTTGCCTTCGTCTTTAGGGTCTTTATCCTTGGCGCCCTCGATGGCGGTGTGCGACTGGCGCCGCGCCTCGTCGCCGCAGCATTGGAACGAGAACAGCAGCGACTCGCCGGTGCCGTAGAAGTGCTCTGAAGGGTGCAGCGCGGTCGATGTCAGAGCTCCGAACACCTGATGGAAGTGAATGTTTTTATTATCCATGGTA
The DNA here is from genome assembly GCA_949316385.1 of Globia sparganii. Lineage (NCBI taxonomy): Eukaryota > Metazoa > Arthropoda > Insecta > Lepidoptera > Noctuidae > Globia > Globia sparganii. The sequence goes on along the minus strand of OX438655.1, from coordinate 10,537,299 downwards.
GACATTTTTTTGGGCGTTAAGTCGAAGTTCCCGGCTATCATTTGCAGATCTTTTCGTTACGGGTAGTCAGAAGCCCGAAAATCTGACAACCAGTCTTACCAAGTGGAATTGTAATAATAACCAATTATTGGGTTGTGGAGGTCAGGTAGATATTCGCTTCATGTAAAATACTGGAATTCAGCTGCATGCGGTTAGACTGGAAGCCGACCCCAATACATATAGTTGGGAAAAGCCTTGACAGAATGATGATGAGACATTTTTTTTATAACAAAAATGTCTTTTTTGGTCATAACAAATTCGAAGCACTATTTTATTTCGAAATAGTAAAGTAGGAATTAAATAGTGATTATGTGGTGGTGCCTGCTCCTGACCTCGATCACGCCTGATAGAAAGCGTTGGTTGAGGTCTATGATTAGGTCTGGACGCGAGCATTGTCATGATTTAAACCTGAAAAAACGTGAGTGTACAATACCGTATATACCTACTTCTGGCTACCCTCTTAGGAATACAGGCACAATAAAGTTGTTTTTCTTATGTTAACACCAATCCCTTTCTAAATAACGGTGATAATGGCAAAACACACAAATATTTTGTTTAAAACCATCATCTGTAAACAGTCCCTATACAGGGGTACAGGTTAAGTTGACCTAGATCCTTTAAGAGGTTGTAGTTTCCATCATTCCTGACTGATTTGACTATGAAACACCGCATCCCAAACTTAACCGTTTTCAAGATATGGAAGATATGTGTAGAGAATAATAAAGCAACTTATCTACTACACAAAACTAACTATTTCAACACGTATCGATATACAAGAACATTTTAAGAAATATTTGTTTTCGTCTAATTAGCTTGGAGGTTTTAAGACCGCTTGAAGCGGATATGATTGGAGTTTCAATTCCCAAAAAATGTTTTCTTTTTGACATTCGGTATTGAGTGGCAACTTTGGGCAATACGTTGGTTCGAATCCACGTCAAGGCGTGCTCTTTTTGAAAGTATTCGTTATGAGTCGTAACAAATTCAATGTTAGAGCAATATAAAATTTTAAAACTCGAGTGGTCCCATATCTTAATTTAGGTATATAAATTACGTGTCACGTTGTTTGTCCGCAATGGACTCCTAAACTACTGAACAGATTTTAATAAAATTTTGCACACTGCGTGCAGTTCTATCCAACTTGAAAGATAGGATAGTTTATAATCAATAATTGACTAATTTATAATAACGTAAACCTTAGCCACAGTAATGCGTGGCCGGGTCTGCTAGTTACCTATAAGACCTACGACATTATTTAAAACAAGACCGCGTCTCTATCAAGTAGAACGCGGACTAGATCTTACAGCATCTTGAAAATCTTCGCCGAGAAACACAATTCTTGTCGGTATAATAAGATAAATACATTAAGTAAATGTTTCTTTTTTTTCAATAAAGGAGTATTAAATACTCCTTGTATAAAATAATTGATTTTTTTTATGTCAATCAAGTCTTGCATTTCAATGACAAAATAAATTTAGACGAGACAAAAAAGGATGTCGGACGTTTGAGGTTTGTAAAAATTAAAAATCAATCCCAGTTTACGCTTTTATTGTTAAATATAATAGTTTAGAAACACACAGGATGTAAAGGTGAGTATGATAATACGTGTATCATATTTAGTGCGAATGTAATTAGTGACACGCTGGACACGCAGATATCGCGATCAATTCCCAGGCAAGTTCAATGTTATTGCATTCAGTTTACATATATTACATTGCATAAATTAGGGCGGCTAATTTGTGTTACATGTCATGTTACGTTTCCCTAATGTGTACCCGGCATTATAGTTCGTCTTTATGAGACCTCCTACGTTGGGGACGTAGGAAGTCGGAGTTTTTAAATATTGGTCTTTTAGATCAAACTTAAGTAATTTAGTTTAAAAAACTTTAAAGAAAAATATTTATCTTTATCAATAATCCCCAATAGTATTTGAATAAATCTATTCTTTAATCAATTAATTAGATTTCTCATTATTATTGATTATAATTTATTTTTTTATATTATTTTAAAACAATCCTTTATCTATAAGGATTAATAATTCAAATGTCGGCGAACTGCAATAAAGTTCGGGGACATAATTCTGATACGATTCAATTCATTCAGTCACTACTGATAGACAGCGCACCTACTGCTGGGTCTATAATAGTTATTTAAGCAACTGTTGTATAATAAGGGGTATTAAAACACCAATGTGGTTTTAATAGTATTACTCGAGTGTTATATTACCTAATTATGTACAGTTGCATACAAGACTTCACACATCTTCACACATGATATATGCATCCTCTATAAAAGGTTCTGAAACCACAGGGTTTTGTACAGTGTTGTAAGAACTATGTAAATTCATGGAAAGTTTAATTGCTGAGTATCTAAAAACAAACTACGTATAGGTAATAATAGAATTATTTATTGCTGCATTAGAAATATCTGGTGGTCTGTTATCAAAGCTTGTATCAGTCATTTTTGTAAACAACAAAGTAATAAATTTTTGCAATACTAATGTCGAACAAAAATGGTAACAAAATAATCTATACTACTTAGTTTATTTTTTTAAATTACGGCGCTGTGATAGTGAAACGCGCGTGCATGACAATGTTCTTTTTTTGAAAAGGAGTTGCTAATTTAATATAACATTATAACACTCATTTGGATGATATTAAGGTTACTATGACACTGGTTCTTTTAATGTTGGCAATAAGCTAACTGTTTCAGAAACTTTTATAGAGGATTTATAGCATGGGTGTAGAACTGTAGATAATTTATAGTAGATTGTTGCATCGAGCGCAAAAACTTAACGTATCACTTTACCAAAGTGAGTAATCTATTTTTCTGTCAACTACCTACCGTGATATAAGTTCAAGTGTTCAAGTTAATGAAAACAAAGTATCCCGTAAATTCCCGTAAGTTTTGCGGCAAAAGGTTATTAATAATTTCATTTGCAGCTGTTTTTATATTTCTGGAGATGAATTCATATTGCCATCGCTGTTTATTTCCATTTTTTAAAACTTTTCTTGCTAAATATGAAGTATCAAAGTTTTACAATGGTATAAAATGCGCGCCATTTGTTTTTTCCCCAAGTCGGTTTATTCAGCCGTTTTTTATTTTCAGCCAGTATCTTTTTTATCTAATGCATACATTTATATTAAACTTAATGGGAAACATTAAACCTCTGTGGTAAATTTACGTCTAAATAAAAAACATTGTATTAATGAAAAACTGTGCAACAATGAGCTGTCATACAGCATTTCTGCACTATTTTGGTTCTAAGCAAAAATACGTCCTTTGTGATCGGTTTTTTGGTGATTAATGATAACATTACTACATAGTTGAAAGAAAAACAATTTTTCAACACACTTGCTATGTCCCTAATGCAGTGTATTAAACACGTGCTTTTTAATTTATGTTACCGCACACTAGCGGTAACGCTACAGATAACTATTTACTAATCGGAGATGTGCACTTTTCTTAATCTGATCAAAGAGACTTCGTGCCAAAAGGAACCCGCGGGCCATATTTCACTTTTTTTTAATAGTCTGAATTGTCCTTGATCCCAAAATGAACTAAAATTGATTTACCTTAAATTGTCCGTAATCTCTCCCTGAACCAAACGGAAAAGACTGACTGGCGTTCTATTATTGCGGATTCTTACTGAACTAATGTGTATTTCTCTATGCCAATAGTATTTTCTAATCCCATACTAACTAAACTACAATTTTACATACGGCAACACTACGATCAGTCTAAACATTATTTTGTGTTTATTATGTTTTTTATAGGCTGTATAGCGGTTTTGCCAGTGCCTTTTATTTACAACTGCGCCCGCGACACTAGCGCGGCGCGCGGCAAAACAAAACAAGCGCGCCGTTTTCCATAAAATGAATACAATCAAATCAAATCTTTAATAGATTTTTAACTTTATCGCTAATCCATAAGACAATGTTGAATGGGAAAATTTTACAGTTTCGGGTAGCTAGATGTGCTGGCGACTGTACTATTGCACAAGAGTTCCTTTTATAACGAAAGTGAGCAGAGCTAAGGAAAGGATGTTTGAAAATTAAAGAGGTTAAGTAGGAGATGGAAGTTTGTCGAGAAGTTCGTCATTTTGGCCGCCGGCCTTGCTTGTCGTGTGGTTTGTGTTTACAGAAATTATAATGCAAGCGGACCTAAAAGTAGTGAATACGCTATGGTACAGTCAACAGCAAAAGTAGATGATGAAAATCAGAAATTCAATACTAATGAACGAAGTTCGCGTCAGAACTGTGTGGCGTCGAAGTGTCGTTATGTGATTTTAAATTATACCAAACATTTACTACATCGACGCCACACAGTTCCGACGCGAACTCCGTCCATTAATTAGTATTGAATTTCTGATTTTCATCATCTACTTTTGCTGTTGACTGTACAGTCTAGTGTAGTGACTACTCACGTTGTTATCCGTGTCCTGTATGACGAGCAGCACGGGGCTGTCGACGCGCTGCATCTTGCGGTACATGGAGGCCAGCGAGAAGCCGTGCTGGCTCGTGCTGAACGTCAGGGACCACATGTAGCCCTGCGCGCGCGCCGGCAACACCGCACACAGTTTCTCTCTGAAATATCACCATGATAGGGTCAACACTAAAAACAAAACAACTAGAAAACGCCTAAAGTTTAAATCCGACTTAGTGCGGTTTTTTTATTTGTACTTATAGCATGAAAAACGTAAATAAACCATTCAATTATCGACTTTTGAAGTATGATATTAAACACTGTCATAAGTATCTATTATAATCTTGTTAGTGAAACATAATTATTTCTTTTTTTATAACTGTTGTTTGATATTAGGTATTTGGTATTAATTGAAAAAGTAAAGTTACTTTTATTTCAAAGGGAAATTAATATAACTACAATGATAGTTCTAGGTAAGCTACTACTAATTTCCAGTTATTAGAACGCTTACATTTAGTACCACACCGTGCCAGTTGCGACAACGGCAAAACAAAAGTTGGTAGTAAAGTCGTAAGGCGGAGTCATTGGCATCGGTGATATCTGGTGGCATCGGCGACATCTGGCGTCAGCGGAAACTTCACACAGTGTTTTTTAAGTTGCAGTGAGCGTTTCAAAGAGACCACATTAATATAGCTACGCCTTATTAATATAGCCTCAAAAAAATCTATACAAATTCATTGATATTGTCAACGATATTTGTTCCATAATATTGCATCAATGTGTAGCCACAAAATATATTGCATATTGGGTACTAAATTATAGCTACACATTGATGCAGTATTATACAAGGTGTAACATAATTAATGCAAGGCCTCATAATACCCCAATTTATTAGAGTAGTGACATAAAAGCATAATACAATGACCAAAACTATTTTGTTTTAAAGCTTGCTATTTTTATTAAGAAAATCGTGATGACACTAGCATTACTTTATACATTTAAAATTGAGTCTGATTGTCTTGAAATAAGATTTAATTTTATTTGGCTCAATCGGCGGTTCTTATGAAAAAATAATTATAAGTTACTGAAATCGATTCAGTAGTCAATCATTAACAAACTACTTTCAAGACTTGCGTTTATTCTGTTATACCTTGTACATACACAACAAACTATACATTTTCAATGTAAGCTGACTTCGCGGTTTCCCGTACGTAGATCAGCTAAGCTTAGGTTAGCTCGTTGCATAGGTACATTCCCATAGCAAGCCTCTTGATGCCGATGACGATAATAGAAGACTTCTACCCGTAATAATGTGGCAATTACCTGTGTTCCATGGTGAATATCTCCGAGGTGCCGATGAGGTCGGGCGGAGAGAACTCCATATCGATGGAGGCTCCCGACGAGTACAGGGCGCGGCGGAGCTCATCGCTCATGGACAACACCTACATAAAACACACAACGTAAATTTATATAATAACAGTACCTAAGTAAGTACACGTTAAGTGAATGCTATATTTGAATTCAGAATCTCAGATAATTATTAAGTTTTGGAACAACAAACTAAATGTCCTACATAGCAAAGTTAAAATTCCATTACAATAAAAATTTTAGGAGCTTTTATTAAAAATGGTCACTCAAAATTCAACTTTAGTTTACATAATCCTAAAGTTGATAGTTAACTAAAAAGTGCCAATGGAAGGTAAATTATCTGAGATTATGAATGAAGTTTGAGTAGTAGAATGAAATAAACGGATCAGTCATGGGAATGATAGCCCCCTCAGATTGCATAATTTGAAATCGAAAACTTCGGTTTACAAAATGTGCTAATCAACTACTTACTTACTATTTAAGGAGGAGATAATTTGCAAGTGCATTTCTAATTTTCTAACAAGAAATTTATTAAGCAATAAGTAGGAAATTGGAGTAATTGGTTATGAATTTAATAACTACTCTGTGAGGGCTCATAATTCCGCACCCTAATTGCGTAACACACTATCATGCAATCAGAATCTGAATCAATTTGAAGGATATTTATAATTTAATACTTCATTTGTTCAAACAATTTGTCTGCTCAACAATGTAAACAACGCAATGAATGTTGTTGAACTGTCACAATGAAAGCCATTCCTACTGTTAGTGTATCACGCAATTGCCCCGCTGATTCTGTTCACATACATGACTCAAGACTATGAGGCACTTTTATAATATTTTTTGTATGGAAAATGTTAAAGTCATGCTAATATTTAATGCTTAAAATGTGATAAAAATATTGCAATGATTAGTGAAGTGAACAATAGTTTCCAGTTTTGCCACTTTTGGAACCGAAACTTTTATTCTACTGATACTGTAATCTGCCAAATAGTAATTGGTCGTAAAAGTGGCAACACTCAAAAATTCCATGGTACAGTCGACAAGATGCACTAGCAGGTGATGCATTCCCAATCTACAGTTCACATTCAACATTCACAGTGAACAGTGCGAGATCGTGCGCACTACTTCAGCTAATTACAATAATTATAATACACAAGTACCCAACACAACCGGTGTTCAACGATCCTTAACAATGTTAACATACACAAGTGTGTTGCTGCTATTTCTTGCTGCAATACTATCTACTAATATTGGAATAAAAAATCCTATGAAAGTGTGTTGGAAAACCTACGGAAGCTTCTGTAGTTTATGGAAGAAGGAAATCCTTAATCGTGGGCATACAATTATTTACAATACAGAAGAAGGATATTAAATGCACAAATAAGGGTAGTATACAGTCACTTGCACCCTATTAACACGCTCAGAATGGCAATCTTTTTAAGTTTGACTATACAACACCAATGCATAATTTCTGTGAAATTTCGTCTGCTCTGTAGCAAAAGTAACGCAGTGGATGTCGTTGAAATGTCAAAATGAGAGGGACTTTCATTCTGAGCGTGTTCATAGGGTGCGTTCCTGAATGCCTTAAGATTTTATAATTTATCATGTGCCGCCAGCCAATCACACCTTACTATTCAGGCTTTCAGAAATCGGGGTAAAAACTATTTACAAATTTGTACAATTTTGAATTTATATCAATAAACAAAAACACTTAGCCGCTAAATACGGTATACATAGCAACTCTTATATAGTGAATTGTTAAACATGAATTAACTAGCGTGAATGCTTAGCACCTACCGGTCACTGGTTACCAGTGTTTAGTAAACTCAAGATAATTGGCCAACACAAGTCAAATCACTATGCTAATAACATTTATGTCATAATGAGATTGTTCTCGACTGTGCTACACTTAATTATTTAATAAAAAAACAAGACAACCGACAGTAATAAAAATAAAAAGTTGCCAATGAACTTGGAATTATGTAAATCAGTTTTTTTGGAATAGAAGTAGGTTTAGTTTATAATGTTGGTCGCTTCTTACCTCACGTATAGAGTGTATGGTCGCGCGCCTGCGAGAGGCGTGTCCTAGTGTTCCCCGGTCGCAAACTGAGTTTATAGTCCCCCTTCTTTTCAAGTTTGCATTAAAAACAATAATTTCAATCTTCCGCACCTTCGCAGCTATTAGGAGCGCGAGTCGATGTAAGAGGCGAAACATTTTGTTTTTTATTTAAACGACTGGTATTTAAAACCTTGAACACCTGTTAGTAAATTTTTACTGGGCACCGAGCTATGTTTATATGAAGTGCAACTGCAAGCTAAGGCTGAATAACTACGGGGACATGATGGCGTTTTATTTTTGCACACTTGTCAAAAACGATTTGCATGTTCTGGGTCATGCAGGTACTCCGAGCGGTTGCATTCGCGGCGTTGAATGAACTGTTTCCTGTCGGCACCTTGTCCAAAAAGAAATGTCGTCATAATCTAAATTTATCGCCTTTATCTTAACGTATAAAACATCAATGTAGTACACAACTATCTCTGAATTAGAGCTGGGATTACGGATTATTTACTATAGCAGCTAATCGGCAATAAATATGTGCTGATAATATTTTAGCTAGGGGATAGGCCAGACTCAAGTGAGAGAAGAGTGTCGTCAACAACACCACATAATCTAAGTATACGAAGTTAACTAAACCACGTCTTTTAAGAACTAAAATTATATTGTGCAATTTTTTTTTAATTGAACATTATACCTAGATTACACCTACATAATCAGCCTATAATGTTCCCACTGCTGGGACACTCCTCCACTCTTCGAAAGGGAATGGGCTATAATCTACCACGCGGGCCCAATGCGGGTTGGTAGATGTCACATGTCTTCGAATTTTCGGTTCTATGAGATGCCGATTTTCTCACGGTGTTTTACTTCACCGTTTTCAGAGTAGTGGTGATGAAAATATTTACACAAAGTGCCTGCCTGAGTTCGAACCCACGACCTAACTCGTCAGTCGGGGCCGTTTCCACTGAGTCACTACTGATTACAGCTAAATACAAAAAGAACTTAGGTAGGAAAAAAATATGGGAAATGAAAGAAAACCTAGCGCAAGTGCGTGCGCGCACATGATGCATTTTCTTGAGACGTAAGGTAACCGAGTACCTACCGTAGAAAGAAGAGTGACATACTTGTTGAATTCGTGCTGGTTTCAAATACCAGTTGGCCAATAAACGAGAACAACAGTATGAAATTAATTGAGACGACTTTCGCGGATTGCTAACAAAAGTAAAACTTAGTTTGTTGAAGAAAAAATATGAAACTGATTGATAGAAGTTAACACAATAAGAAAATAATCAGCGGCAACAGGAGCATCACAATTAATAAAATTACCTACAAATTGACATGATCGTACCTAGTTTATATTTTCATAAGTAGTGTACAGAGGCCAGCACATCAAGCTACCAAAATCTGTCAACTTTCTTTGATAGATTTTCAACTTTAGCACGAAGGAATAAGGTTCATATTCAATTGGGAAAATTTGACAGATTGGGATAGCTTGATTTGCTGGCCTCTGTACATGACATACAATACAATTTGTTTGTGAGTTGACCATAGAAGACATCTATTGATAAATATCAAACTTAATCCCGAAGGATGTAGAGGCAATGGAGGTCTAATAATAATATTTGAGATCATAATTATATTTGTCTTCAAAATTACTGAATTAACTTTCGATGGAGTGTGGACCACATACTTCCGGTGTTTTTTGAGATAAGCAACGCAATTGTCAAGACAGGATTTATTACATACTAGTTATAACTAGTTTCAAACATGATGGAGAATATTAAATTATTAGTCAAAGGGGCACATGGACAATTCTCAACGTCATTTATTGAGAAATGTTGTCCTGTTTCATTAGATACGTACATACAGGCGCTGTAATTGCCTCTGTATGAATAATATATTATTACGTACGTAAACAAGAACATCCATGTCGACAGGTATTTTTTTCCTGTTATAAATAACATTAAGCATAAAAAGTTAATAAATAGCTCGATAGCTGTACTATATTTATTTTTAAATATTGTGTAGTCACATAATCTTGATAAAAATGGTACCTAAGTATATTTGTCTAATAAAAGAACTTCGATAGAAAAAATTGTATTTATTTATAGTTTCATTTTTAATCAGTAGGTGGTAGACCATAGAACATTATGGATTTCTGAAATTCATAATTACAGGTAGGTATGTACCTAACTGTTTCGAATAGCTAACATTGATTTAATTTAGGAATAAAAAGAAAATCTTCTTAATATAAACAATGTTTCTCAGAAATAAGGTGACACATGATACCTAGGAACTTTTAGTGTAAATAGGTGCTAACATAATGTCCGAAAAATGTGGAAGCAATTTCTACTCTCATCCAGATGTTCTCGAAACAGTCGAAGAAGTTCGTTAAAAATAAGGAATTTACTTATATGATAACAAACAAATAATTTTAGTATTTTTAGTTTGATTTTACGTCTCTTAGTATTTTTTTTCTACAACGTTGTCTTTAGCCCTCCATTCTATCTACAACAAAATACAATACACTTTTCCCTTCAAAATGATCAAAATGGTGAAAAAAGTTATTTAATTATGGCCTTAGTAATTAATCAAGTATGTCTCCGCCATTAATTAAATTATTGCATTGTCTTCCATCATCAGTAAATACCTAGGTAATTATTGAATGAGGAGGCATGTCTCATAAGCATTATTACGAGCAGCTATTATCAGCTATTTTACAAACTCCGTTACACTGGACGATAATACAGTACGATGCGGCTATTAAGATGATTAATTATTGTTATTGGTATTTTTAGTAATACATTTTATTACTTAAAAACTTCCTTAAGTACCAATGTAACATTGACTTTCAAAACTGTAAACAAGCTTCTATATCTGCGATGGAATATTAAATAGCGATTATAAATAGTACGTAAACTTCGGAAGTTTCCATAATTATTAACATTCCAAATTGGTTGAGAGCCCTTATAATTTATGTAAATTTTATTATAAGTCGCAAGTCAACGGAAATGTTTATTTCAAGACTGATTCTACGCTGCGCTTGCGCCGCTTTATAAACGCTCGGATGATTTTGGACAAGGCGTCGACATCGACATAGCGATAAATTTACCAAGTTGAAATAAATAAACATACCTCATTAATAAACAATGTTATGAAAAACAACACGCCATCGGTTTCTATACATGGTGTTTCATGATCCGCCTGACCCTTAAGAGGCATATCTGGAGTAATAGATTACAGTTAGAATAAATAAATACTAGTTCCTAGACCTTGCGATTGGACACACCACGACGGTTGGTCGCCTCTCTCTCTATTTATAGAAGAATTGGTTACTAATTGCTACCAGGTAGGATAACGAGACTTGGCAGTAGATAAACCCGATAAAGGCTCTGAACAGCCTGTCGTTGTGCAATACGGAGGCAAACTATGATTACACGTTGGAATTCTAAAAATAAGTAAGTATGTCATTCTGAGGTGTAATAGTACGTCACCATTATAATCAACAACAGCGTGGATTAACGTTTCTAATCTATCAACTAGTGGTAGCACTGGTAGCAGACTATTAACAAGTAATCAGACCTTTTTCTAAACAATCTTATCAGAGCATAAACAAAGGTCCGCTGAAGCTAGTGGTAAGGGGAACACGTGGCTTGCTCTGCTAACGCTCAATACTTCAAGTTATGCTCACATGCAATGCGTCACCGTCCATCGGATTCACGGTCGAAATCAACTAAAGAAATAACTAGAATAAAGTATTCTAACCAAAAGTGTTTAGAATTTACAATGTTAATCTTAGTTCTGTATTCAGTTTTCAAGCAAATGTATCTATTTTTGACCAATTCGTTAGTTAGATACCTAGGTACTTGACCAGTCAGTAGCTCTATTTTTTACTTGCGCATAAAAACAAACCATGTTATAATCATAGTGATATTACGACACTATCTACACGCCCAATATAAAACCTTGTTAAAATATTGGAATACGCTCTATAAGGGGCTACATCAAGGCAGTATCTTGGGGCCGGTGCATTTTTAAAAAGATTTTCATTTACTAATGTCTTGATGTTTACCTATGTGGATTTGGATGAAACTTTAGGTATATTGATTTATTCAGATTTAAATAATACTAGTTAAGCTTTAAAATCTAACAAGTTATTTCTCGCCTACTTTTCGTTGATTGAGATGTGTAGGTATAAATAGTCAACCAATGTTTCCTCACATGGAAAGGTCACTACGGAATGCTTAGTGAGTGGAATGTTAAGAACGCGAGACGAACTTCGTAACAAATTAGATAATCTATCTACTTATCTTAGTATAGTTTATGCTCCAGTTGAACTTTAAAAGATAAGAGGTTGCTATGCCATAGTTATTGATTAATAACGTGCCTCTAATCAGCAGATATATAGATAGCACGAAGATGAAGTTGACACAGTCAGAAACGCAAATATTTAATATATTGTTGTGCATACGCGATGCTAAGTAATTATATGTTTTAAAACTTGTTTCTTCGTAAATGATATGTTGTTGACGTAATGCCCACCTCCAATTAAATATATTGACATTGAACCGCTGTTATTAAATAAATATATTTTAACCAACAAGTGATGTACGAACGTGTATGCGCAAGTAAAGCTAACGGTATACTGCTCACCTTTTCGCCGTCGAAAGTGGAAGACCTTTCGGTGGCAGTGGGCCCGAGCCGCACCATCTCTATCCATTTAACAGTCTGCATCGAATACACACGTTTTTACGAACTAAACAAAGGCTCAAGCGCATCAACGCTCAGATTTGTAAACATAAGCGATGCACCACAAAAAACACGTCGTCCACATCACAATTGCCAGCGCTTAATTTAGAAATCACCCACGCGATTACAAGGTTTCATAACTACACACTGAACACTAGCGTCGCGGGCTTCTGCTTATAAACAAATGTGGTTTGTATTCGTTTGTAAGTGCCAGCCGGCTAACAATGAGCGTGTATTAATCGCGGAAACAGTCCGAATGTGCAATTGACGGCCTGTCGTGCTGACGCCGTAATTAATGCACGAATACTTGGATTCAAGTATTTCAAAGAGTGCGGTGCGCGAGGCGAGCACGACGAAGCGACGTCGCTTGGAAACTAGAGTTTAAAAGAAAGGAGCGCAACACGCGGCCGCCGACGACCCCGCCGCACGGCGCGCGACAAATATGCGCTGCTCCGAGACCGTACACCAGCCAGCACCATACGCGCGGAAACGATTTTAAACAACCAATTAGCTGTAAACTGAAGACAGCACTGAACACATCAGACTGACGCTTGTTTACGATACTAACAACGCAGCTCTGGTAGTCTGGGCAGAACTTGGGATCATTACGACTCTGCTGCTAATGAATAATGAAGCATAATATAATTATAAAATAATTTTTCTTAGTTGTCACTTATCAGGTATCAAAATTGGGATAAAGTTAGCGCTACAGCTGTTATGAACAGTCATAATAATAGTTACAATGAATCAACTGTTTCAGGAGTTAACCTTGGAAGTAATGTCAATGCTTTGGCTCGACCCGCGGTTGAAGGTAACGACACTGTGCCCCGTGTACACGAACGAGGTTCCAACAAACTAATGAATTATTTAATAATTATTAAAAACATTAAGATATTCAACTTGTTTCAAGTCATACACAAAATATTATGGCGGAAGCACAAGAGAATGAAGGGTAGGTACTTTTAAAGAAAAGATGATACAGCCTTCTGTTAGAGCGGTTCCGCACTACATCCGATCTGAATCCGAATTAAAGATCCGACTTCAATCCGAATTGGGAATGTTCTAAATTCTGACAGATAGAATTTGGATGTAGTGTGCAACCCCTCATACAAATAGGACTACGGTCACTTCGGACCGGCATTTCTCGGATTCCGATCGGTTGTAGTGCGGAACCACCATAAGGATCAACTACATAAGTACTTGATTGACTATAACCTACATTACGGATTTCATTGTTATAATGACGTGACGAGCTTTCCAGAATTTTGTCACATAACCTATCGTATTAGCTCGGTGATATGACCTATTGTACGGTATTACACAAACTTTACGCACTCAATGAGACAATTATAAATGCATGTCCAATTTAAAACAAAATAATGATTTCAAAATAAGTATAGTGCTAAGAGATATTATGAGTCCATTACCTGTTACTTTGGAAGGTCTTATTTAAAAAAGTAGACAGCGATCTTGGATCAGGATAATTATATTCGTTAAAACAAAATCACTGTACAAAATTGTCAGCTACACAAACATTCACTATTTCTTTATTTTAAACCTGTTAATGGATGCAAGGCTCGTTCACATTGTGGCCCGGCCGGCTGGACGCCGCCGCCGCCGCGTGTCTTGAGTATGCAGATGTATGCGCCTAGCCTTGCGATGCAAGAGTTATTATTGTCTTATAGCTCGAAAGAAGTGCAACATAGTGCGTGCGTGCACAGCAGCATGTGGCTCACTGCGCTCTATCGTTAGACAGGCTGCGTTGCATAAATCTCCAGATATTTATGCACGTCGGCCAACAACGAGCTTACAATTAGTCGCGATCAACATCTCGGCTAAACGCGGCGATTACGACGACGTCAACTGGGACGCGTTTAATTGAAATGTCTCACACAAAGCTACATGCAAATTAATGAACGCACCATAAAATATATTGTCAACATAACTGAGGGTGACACATCTATTAACGTTATGACATTTCTGATGTGGTGAAATCGACACCAGCTTTATTAAGAGTAATCTCCTGGCATGAGTGTGCTGTTGCTTAATCTATTTGATGCATTTATTAATAAGACCTCTCAGCTTAACATTTTTGTTTATTTATGATACCGGTTCCAATTGAGACAATTATGTAACTAAATAGGTACTTTAATTTGGTAACCTTTGCATTAGTGTTAAACTAATACTCGAAATACTTGATTAAACAGAAATGATAAACTCTAAGATAATGTTATAAAATGACTTTTATGGCAAATATACAGTACGCACAAAATCAAGAGTTGAGCAAAATATTGACACACTTGTTTGAGACACAATACAAATATTTATCCTTTATGCCCCGTTCGCAATGCTGGCCGATGCCGTTAACTGCAATTCTATAGAAACGCAGTCATTTAAATCATTGCTGCGCGGTTTTCTTTGTCATAGAAGAATGTCAACAGCAGCTGGAAAAATATTATGAACTCTCACAACCTATGCAACATTGGTTCTAAGAAAAGTAGTCGTTTAGAAAAATACTGGTATTGAAGTTATGTCTGGCGCCAATGATATTATAAGTGCTTATAACATCATTGTCTGGCGTAGTTGCAATTGTAGAACAGTATGATGGGATTATTATTGCATCCATAAATCTAGTGTTTATAACAGATGATTTCTAATAGCCTTGCTTAGCACATGGCTCCTAATTTTAAAACTGTACCTAATCAGAGTTCAAGGTAGGGGGTTTCTTAGTTTAGGAGATCACCTGCCTGAGCGTGGCAAGATTGAAGAAGTATTTTGAAAGCTTGCTGATATCAATAATTTAATTCAGAGTGTTCAAGGCAAGCAGGTATTACGCTTTTGTCATCGTCGCGGAGTTTTACCAATTTTGTAGCGGAAGCGTCTGCCATAACATAAATGTGTTATACATAGTTTCAGTACGATACGAATCAGCGTCAAATTAAATTGTCTGTTTATTGTTATTACACACGCGATCGAAATAAGAGTACGCTGTAGCCACGATCATTATCATTTTGTGTACAATGTGATGATTCGTTACAATTTACGAATTGTCATATATTCGCATCAAAATGGGTTAATATCGTTCCGGTTGCGTAGCATTAAGTAATTGGTTGGTTACAATTGAGTCTTTATATGCGATTGTGGAATATCCCTGCAGCTATCCACACGAGGACAGCGGTGGACACAATTGGATAATCTCGTTGGTACTGTGTTACGTACTACGAGTAGCTATCAGCCACAAAAGGTTCACCTTTAATTCGATTTACTTGCTATACACAATTATAATATGTTTGTATCTAAACTTAATATTTTATTAACCGACTTCAAAGAGGAGGTTCTCAATTCGACGGTATGTTTTTTTTGTGTTTGTTACGCGATTACTCCGCCAAATTGTGGACCGATTTTCAAAATTCTTTTTTTATTTGAAAGGGTATGATCTCGAGGTGGTCCCATTGTAACCAAATCGAAATTTGATGAGGGAATCCCATGGAAATCGAGGGAAACCCTCAAAGTTTGTAGGCACACCTATAGCGATTTGGGTATTTTTTATAGTAACTCGTGCATTTGGTCTCAGAAAGCACCATTCGGTGAAGTGGAACTGATGATGAAGACCACAGATGGCCATCGGAAGTACTCAATAATAAATATTTCACGGTTTGCGATTCGAATAGTGTATTTTAATGTGAATGCTAAGCACAATGCGTATCGTGAAGTGGAGCTGATGGTGACTTCTCAATCAGCTCCAGTTCTCCTGGTTCTTACAAGGAGAACTCCTCAACAATTAACGTCCCTGCATCGAGAAAAGCAATATTTTGTAAAAGTGATGAGCAGTTGACATTAGGCTATTGTAACTTAGATAAGTTACAAACTGTCCCACTAAAAAGTGAAAGATAAAAACTTTTTTACAAAAAAAAAAAACAACCGACTTCCAAATAAAAACTATAAAGTGAAAAATAATTTTAATTTCGGAAGTCGGTGTCAATAAAATAAAATGCGGAACCAACGACACCGACTTCCAAAATTAAAGTTATTTTTCACTTTGTAGTGTTTTTTTGGAAGTCGGCTGTTTTTTTTTTTTTTGTAAAAAAGTTTTTAGAGAAAAGATTAGACGTATTGTAGGTTGTTTGTTACGCATTCACGTCAAAACAGCTGAACGGATTACGATGAAATATGGCACATGGGTGGATGGATACCTTTTAATCCGATATTCCCACGGGATCGAGACTAATGCGGGAGAAACCGCGGGGTGCAGCTAATTTGTGAATATTTATACTACTACACTGTTACAAATTATCTGGGTCCTGTATAACATTGCACTTGTAATCTAGTCTAGATTACTTAATCTAGTTTAGATTAATCTAGTCTAGATTTGCTCAACTTGTTATTTTCGTAAAATTTGCCGATTACTAAACAAGAGCTAGGCTCATAATTAACTCGTTAAGATACAATTTACGGAACGACGTATATTGTTATTAAAATTATCATCGGAAAATTCCATTAAGGCAGATTTGCAATTCCAATAATATGTTTCTATCTATTAGTTTAAAATTGAGGAAAATTCTATACATATTAATTAGCCTTTTTAAAAAGTTATAGGTTGTAAAGTTGTCTAGCTAGAATAACAAAATATAGTGAAATTGGATACAATGTATATCTATACGATGCTGATTTTTACATGCAGGGTGAAGGTTTGGGTAGTTTATCATACATTCACAATGCTCATATCACATTTTGTGTAAATTATGCGATAGCGATGGGTATATATACGACCAAACTATCGTATTATACAACGATTTATTATTATTTATTCAACTCAAACTCAAAGCATTTATTTCAAATAAACCAATTATAGGCACTTTTGAATTGTCAAGGGACTGACCGACTATCAGAAAGATGAAGCTAGTTGCCCATTCCAAAGCGTAGATACCTGTGGAGAAGAACGGGCAAGAAACTCCACGGACACTCTTTTAAATCATAAAATTGTTACAAAAATCTTGGTTACATCATTCATGTTGAAAGTATACATGTGAGAACGATGCAGAAAGACGTGCACGTTAAAGGCGTCCGTACTAAAAAGAAGAATTCATAAATTAAAATAAGCCGTGGCGGCTAAGAGATTACCAGTCCCTACTGACGGCGCCCGTTCACGAACATGACGTATGGATCAGCACCATTCAGCTCAACCATTTTGAAGGGAACCCAATGATCCAACACACTATTGCTCATTGATTTAAAGATAATATCGAATGAGCACGTTTCTTGTTATTATACCCGGCGCACCTTGGGCAGTCAGCCCTACTACCACCAAGCTGACTAGCTAATATATTACCATGGCACGAGTTGGGGAAACCGACCATAAGGCCCTTTGTACATGGCACGGCTTCACTACGGTCCAGCGTATAAACCGCGCCGTAGAAAAAACGTGTGTCAACAAGCCTCCATAGTGATCCAGACAACTTTGACGACCCATGCCTACACAAGGCGAATAAAACGTTGTTTTTGCATGGCAAGAAAAGCGTGTATGTAAGGGCCTACCACCACTTATAACATACATAATTAGGAAAAACGAAATTTTGATCAGCGTAAGGTAATTTAGGAATAGTTATACTTCGTGGCGGTACAATGGAAGATTATAGTATGTCTGAACCTTACGTTTAACTCCATTGCGAGGTTTTTAAATTCTTCTTCTTCTACTTTCACTGACATTTTGAATTTAATGAAATATGTTTTGGTTGCCACTTGACAAGCACCATGGAGTATTTTATACTTAGGTTTTTAAAGCTTGCATTTTTAACTTTGAACTCGGAACTTCTTTTTGATTGTCAACGGGGCTCTAATATGGCTTTGGCTTCTTCTATTTATTATATTTTTTGAGACATTATTTCAGTCAGTACCCATTTATGTTCAATGTAAGTATAGAGTGGCAGGGACATTACTGCGCAAACTGTAACTATGAATTTAGCACATGATTCTAGACCCCCTAGCGTAAACATTTTTGGGTGGTTATAAAAAAATGTGTTGTTTCATAGATAAGAATACCTTCGCGCTTAAAATGTATGGAACACCATTTTTTTTTTTAAATAACCTAAGAAAATTTTTAACGCAATTTTTCAGAATCATGTACTGAAACCACGGTAACAGTCGCGCGTCGATGCCGTGCCACCCTATACAAGTTAAAAAAAACCTGTCCTATTTGATATTCATTGGTAATAATGTCAACATCACCTAGACACAATAACTAATTAGATATGTATGATATGCCGGTTATGAATAATGTAACAACAAGCAGGCGAGTAGCGCGCGTCGGTCTGTGTAAACACGCAGTTTACAACTGTAAATGATGCTTTCAACCCTTTTCTATAACTTGATGCAAGAAACTTTTGCAGTAAACACCTTTGTTGTCTGTTGTTTAACATTTTTGCAATTTTCCTTTTATGCGAATTTTACGCTTGAAAACAATGGTCGGTTTGACGCATAACCCCATCCGGTATGACTGAAGAATTTTTTGTTGACATATTTGTTTAGATACCTAAATACACCTAAAAATTGAAAATTAACTTTTAACAGCGGCTTCGCCCACGTGGAGGTCGGAAATTTTGCCACGGGAACGTACTACCGAGACAAAAAAGTATCCTGTGTGCTAATCCAGGCTATAAACTACTTATAGAGTGCGCAAACTAATATAAGTATGTTTTTAAAAAATTGCGAACATTAGCAGATTCAAAATTAATCACACAAGTTTATTTGGCCCTATGTCAATCTATAATTCAATACTGTATCACTTCTTGGGGTGGCGCACCAAAAACTAATTTGCTTCCTCTTGAAAGAGCTCAGAGAGCAATTTTAAAGGTAGCAAACTTCCATTCCTTCTTTTTTCCCACTGATCTGCTATATAAATCCTGCAATGTACTAACTGTTCGCCAGCTTTTCATTATGCACTTAGACTTAGTATTAAAACAGCACACCATGCTTGCCTACAATGCCGACAATACTAACAAGAGACGGAATGGTCTAGTATGCATGTCTAATGCAACTTCAAAACATGTCTTTGTAGAAAGATTTATAACATTCTTAGGCCCATTCCTGTACAATAGATTAAATAGAAAACTAAGTATCTATAAACTAAATTACTATAGCTGTAAGAAAATTGTACTTAATTATTTACTAACCATCGACTATGCACAAACAGAAGACCTACTTATTGTCTGCAAATAGAACTGCTAACATGCTATTTTACTTTTATTTACCTAAGTTTTTAATTTAGTTTTTTTAAGTTATAATCATTGTTAATTTATTACATTAAGTATTTATGCACTTTCTAGCCTGAAGCACAGGTTCAACCTAGTTCAGGCAAATTAGCAACTGTGCGCTATTTTAATTGTTAAGCTATTCATTGTAAATGTATTCCCTTTTTATAAATAAACGATTATTATTATTATCTGTGTCAAATTTTAACAGCCGTTCAGCCATTTTGCGTCATTTAGTAACAAAAATCCAAACATCAAACATACAAATTTTACATTTGTAATATTAGTAGGATGTAGGACTGATCATACATCAATCCCTAAAACAATGAAAACTAGACAAATACAGGCGCAATTTCATGGGCAGTTCTATAACAAGTAATGAACTACAATTTTTCAAATAAACTAAGTACATGAACGAGACGATTACACAGCGTCCAGTCGTGCGGGCATTGTTCGCGATCCATTGTAATGTAACGATAACTACGGGTGTTCTAACATAATATGTTATGTACTAACACTAATAACTGATCCAGGTTTTGTACCTAACAATGAAAAAAAACGTAAACCCTTTTATCGGTTTTAATAACATCACATTTACATGCGAGTACTCATGCGCTTTAATTTAATGTCGATGCTATGAACTATATTATTTTACCGCCACGCCAACAGTGTGGCTAATCAGGCATTTTTCTCTTCAGAGGTGTAAAAACAAAATTATTCCTTGACTATTCTTAGACACAAGTACACAAAATTGTTTTATCTTAAACAGATAGTGCATTTTCCTAATAAACATTCTATAAACAAGAACGTATACAGCTAATGTGCATACTAAAACCCCGTATTTATGGTAAACAGTAGTTGCAGAACATTGTTTTTCGCAACGTTGGCAACAAAAAAACATGTTACTGCAACAAAGTTGTGCAACTTTTGTTTTTCATGAATAAGGTTTAACATTAACATTTCTAGCCTAAAACATTTCGTCTAAGATAACATTCTGAACATCGAGGTTGCTACATAGTTTCGGATGCAATCTAAGGGCAGTGCGTTCAACATTTCACTAATATGTGCTTTACAATCGCACTACGAGGTATTTACATAGGCTGAATATGACTTTGTATGTATCTCGACTTCCATTATAGAAAAATGTCACCTGTCTAAAATAGTTAGTGACTTGTGCCTATTATTATAATTATTGTTCTCGAACAAGGTAATAATGGTCGGTCAAGGTTGCATGCACAATGGAGTTAAATTAGGAAATTCTAGCAGTTTCCTGTCATTCAAAATTACCGAAATATGGAATCGACGTGTGACGTGGGCAGTCTGTCCAAAGACGGACTAACAGTCGACTGACTCATCTTTATTATTGTAATAGAGATTTTTTTTTTTATCAATGATTATATTTATGGATTAGAGGAGAATCTTTAGTGCTTTTGATTATTTTATATTTTTAGACATTTGACTATGAAAGGTGTGCAGAAGTTCAAGTACTAGGATATCATAATTATATACAAGGTCATATTCAGCCCGTGTAGTCATCGTGGTACCTCCGGGCGCGGCTCTTCGCCGAGCGAGTCGCCCAGCGCCTCTGCCTGGCTCTTCATTATCGAATATATTTTCACGTAGGGCGCCTTCAGCAGCTACGCGTAACCGTGCATTAGTTCTTATATGTATGTTTGTAATTTGTAGCTTTGTATTGTATGCCGTCGTGTTTTGTCTTTTGTGTTTAAGAAAACAAACATGGGAATTTCCAGAACTACCAGAACCTATGAAAAGTATTAAATACCCGAACGGGAATATAACACATCACAGTATTGAAAGAGACTTGTTGCACAGGTATGAGTAAAAGAGATGACCCTCTAAAAAATCAAGCCTTTCCATAAATGTTGATGAGCCATATTCACGGCCGGGTATCCTACGCTAATAATTGTATACATAACATGTTGTAGTAGACTTTGGTCTTAATAATAATAAAAAACACGTTTAAAGAGTTAAGAGTCACGTTTTAAGCGCCGAAAAGATAAGTTAATCTAATATTGCAGCCATTAATAAATAAATCATTAAATTGTAGGTATAAACTTGATTAAACGGTGCCAAAACTTCAAAGTTAAGAAAATAAAAACACAAACAATTTGGATGTTTATCTGCCATGCTGTGACAGATAAGTAGGAAAACAGTACCTACCCGGGCGCAAATATAACACATTGAGTATTAGAAAGAGACTGTTACACTGGTATTTATGAGTGACAGAGACGACGTTCTAAGACGACGAACTTTTTTAGAACTAGATGTGCCATATTTACAGCCGGGTACAGTATTTTTATAGGCGCGCTTTACTTGGGGGTAATCAAGTGAACAAACACGCTGTGAATTTGACGAGTAGCTTCAGCACTTAACACACATACTTCCGACTTCGCCATTGTCTCAGACGGTACCGGTAGCTCCTGCGCTTACACACACTTTCACAGCGTGTTTCTACACTTGGTAACCACAAATAAAACGCTCATCGCTTTTTGTTACATAAAAATACTACACAGTAGGCTAGTACGCACTGCGGGTACCGTTATCTTGGCAGTGATGGGCAAACATGTCACAAGTGTTATGTCGTACATAACGAACCTTGAACAGTGATAGTTCACAACTGTGGCACTAAAAAGTTTCATTAATAAGGTACTGACGGTAATTTGGCAATCGCACCTCGAAAGACTCTTCGGTCCTTCGGTAGTAACAGGTAACGCTCCTTCAGCGTCATGAGAACCTGGTAGTATTATTGTATTTCACATCTACTTAAAAGGAGAATCATAAATATTCTGTTTGTTTCGTCCTAATGCGGCTAAACGAAATCTGTATGATAATTAAATCCATAAAGATAACAATTGAGGGTGCCAAAAAAGGATTTGAATAAAGGTACATTTGTAATATAAAAACATCCATGTTCAATGTGTACTGTAATGTGGGATGTGAGATGCATTGTCGTTGATATAACAGTGTGTTAAAAAAGCGTTTGTTAGTTTATAAAAGGTGTTTAATGTTATGTAAATAAGGACTGTTTTTGTATAAATGTGAGGACTTACCTCCCAGGATTCGCGGGTAAGGTCTGACACGTCACCGGTGCTTCCAGTCCGCTCGTCCTACGAGTAATTTGTCATTAATAATTATAGTTAAGAAATCAACACAAAATACCATCATAAAATGTGCTCGGAAAATTCTTATCTTAATGAGTGATGACAGGAGACGAGATAAATCTTTGTTTAAAAGTTGACATTGAATGGCTATAAATTCAGAGGCATTTTGGTGCCGACGGCATTATGTATTCTAGTATAATAGCACAATAATTACACTTGGTCGTTCAACCGAGATTAATTACTATTTTATCTTTTTGTAGGCACGTGTTTCCGTGACAAATAAGCATATGTTTCTTTCTCAGATATAACAATTATATACTGCGACCGGTACCCGATTTGAGTTAATACATTCGGATACCTGAGTGCTGGCTAACGGTCAAATATAATTATACCTTTAGATAGCAATCAATTTGCATAGCCAAAAGGCCACAGACTCCAACATAGTTGGGAAAACCCAACTATGTTGTGGTCGGCTTCCAGTATAACCGGATACCGCAGCAATACCAGTATTTTACATGGAGCGACTGTCTATCTGAACTCCACAATCCAGTTACTGATAACACGATACTCCTTGGTAAGACTGGTTGTCAGACTTTTTTGGACTTCTGACTACCCGTAACGACTGTCAAAGATCTACGAATGACCGCCTGGACCAACAACTTAACGTGCTTTTGTTAATACATTTTTTATATTACAATATTACTTACTTTTAGTCCAGGTTTAGCCTCATCGTCGTCCCACTCGGTGTCGCTGTCGATGAGCTCGTATCCATTGACACTGACGTCACCCAGAGGACCATACCGGTCGGGCACCCAGTGCGTTAGGAACTTGAATAGGTCATCCACCCTATAGCAAAATATTAAACAGTTATTTAGTGAAGATCCTATTAGAGTTTGTTTGAATTCGCTAATCTCTAAAACTACCAGTCGGATTTGTAAAATTCTTTTTGCATTTGATAGCCTAATTCTTGAGAAAAAATGATTTAATATCACGCTAAAATCCTTAGGAGTCAAGCAAAAACGAAGTAATAACAACGGGGATTTTTATAAAAATGCGGCTGTTATTTTAGTTTAGGCATTGTGTATCTTACGACTACCACGAGAACGAAGTCGCGGGCAGAAGCTGGTTAAGAATAAAGTGATTTGTAAACCATGGCTGAATTATTTTCTACCGACTAACATAAACTAACATAAATTATTAGCGTAATGCTAATATCCGCTAATTATTAGCGTAATGCTAGTATCCGCTAATTAGGATTCAGGCGACACACAACAATCATAGGTAGATGAATATGACATTCGGCTGATTGTAATTGTAGAGACAGCTGCATTCATTGAGTATTCCTTTAAAATGCCTCAAAAAGGATCATTACCGTTAATCACAAATAGTATGCCATATAATGCATCCGCTGGATCCTACATCCAGTGCAGGATCAGTTATTATGGCCATGATTGAAGGAGGCCTATCTCCTGCCCTAATGATGATTCGGTGAAAAGATCCTAAAAGCTTCATTGTCAATGAGTTACCAGAGGGGCAATTCTCGTAATTTTAAGAACGTTCACAGTCTGATCTCAAGTCTCAATATGTCAAAAATACCTCTAGTTTTCCTACATTATTGACATTGATTGTCAATGAGATTGCGACTAGATTTTGAACATTTTTAATCACGGGAATTGGCCTTCAGGTATTCAATGTTTATGAGGCTGCACAACTTGCTTTCAATCAAGCACTAAGTATCTATCTTCATAAGTTGTACTTGCCTGTTCCTGGGCACTCCGAACCAGTACTCAGGCTTCATCCGCTTGCGTCCGTAGGACATGAGCGGGGTGGTACGCGGCAAGGGTCGGCCGATAGGCTTGCCCATGCGCAGGCGCAGGTACAGCGGCGGGTCGTCGCTCGGCCTTGCCGGTCGTGGGATCAGCTCTGATAGGGGAAAACAATATTGTGTTGAGTTTGATTATGGAGAAATATAAATGATCCCAGATTACGTTGCTTAGAGGGTGTAGAAGTAAATGATGGAATGTTCCGTGGTCCCCGTAAATCGTATTTCCATTAACGGGTCTTAAATCCAGACCCCGGGCGGGAAACTCCAATATCAAATTGCTCGACCCGGGGTTTGAACCCAGTACTTTACACACAGCACTCGCGATTTCGTCCACAATACCAACGAGACAATTTGTGTAGGTTGTTTTTTCTTTTGTGTTATCAACATTATTCAGGGCACAAGGTTAAGTAGGCTTTATATTTTTGGCATTGCGATTAACTGTTTTATTGCCACTCGGATTAAGCGCTAATGATAAAGCAACAATGATTATTTCAGAACGACCTAATAAAATTGTACTACAAAAAGTTGGGTCAATACACCAGACTACATTAGGTTAACAAACTACTTTTGGCCTCCAGTTAGATCGACGCTATCGTACGAAGGAGAAAGCGCCAAGGTACCCCGCGAAAAATCAAATTTTCTTACTTTCTCTTTTGCAGGTCAGTGTCAGGTTGTTAAATCTTAAACAAATAATGATTCACGACCGTAACAAGTATGTAAAGTCATATTCGTACATTAGCGCATCCCCTTAAGTAAGTTAAGTTAGTTTTATGAAGAAGCTCTTTCAGGGAAGAAGACTACCATAACTATTTCTGCCGCAAAGCAGTTTTGCTGTATTCCAGCGATGTTATTACAACTTCATACTACATTTCAACTTTGTCTCTGGTGTCGCTAAGACGGTGATAGACACTTAGCCATCAGGTGGGTCATTCATCAACATAATAAAGTAATACAGTGCTTCGAAGATGTTTTGGCTCTTCATAATCAGCCTATAATGTTCCCGCTACTGGGACACGCCTCCTCTCTTCGAGAGGGAGTGGATTGTAATCTACCACGCGTTTTGGCGCTTAAATGTTATTAATAATAATAGTCCTCCAGATCGAATTACGGCCATTGCAGCCAATCTCAGCAGAGACTAGCCATGACGCGAGAGATATTATAGTACACAAGTGTATGCGCACTGTTGAAACAGACGTGCACTCACTTTTCCCTAATTCTCAGTCTGATGGGACTGAATGACATTGACAAGAGGGCGTTGTCGAAATTTTATTGGAAAAACAAGATTGCGTGAAGTGAACGTTAGTTCTGATTTTTGCCAAGCGCCAAAATATTCTTGTACAGATGTAGGTATACTCACTATCAAAAGACGCGAACAGATCCGGCATGTCATCTACAGACACCATGCTGCGGTAGTCGAGGCGCGGGGGAGGGGCGCTGCCGCTGCTCGAAGTCGACTTGGTGTGTGAGCGACCGAACCCGCCCAACGAGCTGCGTCTATATCATACAGTGTTGTATAGACAATAGCTTGGATAGTGGTCATACAGCACAGGCCACAACGCGAGTCAAGCAAATATTGTAGGTCAGCTTTATAAGTTTACAATATTGCAGTTTAATACGTTTGTTTAAAGTACAAATTCCAAAGCCTAATTAAATTGAATAACTTAGCCTACCTAGCTAATAGCTTACGTGGCCGTTGAAATTTGCACTTTAAAGTAAGGTGTTACGTTTCAAATTTGTAAATTAATAAAGCTCAACTCGCGCTGTGGTCTGAGCTTATAGCTTGAGTACATTGGAGGCAAGCAATAAGTTGAATTTTTGATTTTAAAAAGAAGTAAAATCGTGTCCGCCGCTCATGTACTTTAGCTATATGTATACAACGTTGATATACGACTAACTAAACACCAAACCATCTCAGATTAAGTTTAACACTATACAACATTTAAATAAATATAAATTACGGTTAATAGACAAGGTAGATTTCACAAAATTTTTCATACTTAATTTTTAATTTACGGTTACTTTAAAGAAAAATAAAAATGGAAACGATAATAATTCCTGCACCTGCAAAAATAAAAACTCAAGATCATTAATCCAAAGATTTTTTTTAAAATTAATCTGTCAGCAAATTGGAAGAGACACGCAAAGGCACGTCTTATTAAAAGACATCTTAAGCTAAACATGCTAAAACAGTAAATAATACATATCAAAGGGTGCCGGGTAAGAAAGAAATGGGCGTGTTAGTGATCCTAGAACATCATATTCCTAGTAATGGAGGTGACATGATCCAGATTGTAAGACTATAAGGTTCTATCTTGGAAAATGATGACTAAGTTTCTCCTAACACATATACATCATGCTCTTTAGCTTTAATAGAGAACAAATGTGGACTTTGAAGTTGTAGAGTGAAACAGCCAATAGATTTTCATGTAAAATAACTGAAGGCCTTAAGGAATTCCCGTAATTAAAAACGATCAAAATCTAGTCACAATTTCATCTTAGCGACAATCAATATCAAAAACTTGTCAACGATTTAGGGAAATTAGAGGATTTTTTGACAGATTGAGACTGAGATCAGACTTTGAACGTTCTTAAAATTACGAGGATGGTCCCTCTGATTGGGCTAACAATGTTTGTTTACATTTTATAAGTAATAAGAAACATGACATAAAATCGTTGGCTGTTTAACCCTAAATTAACTTAAAAAATCCGCCTGACAAGACGTAAATAAAAAAAAAACACATTTATGCCGGTGGAAATGCCTAGAAGAGTGATAACGAATAAAAGGCCAGACAGTGAGACCACGGCGTCATAACAAACACCTTAACACTTTGACTCACGCTAGTAGCACTGGGAAGTCAATACATTCATCATACATTATCAATATAAGACGATGCATTGACATTTATATTCCTTAAGCGGTTTAAAAGGCATTGAAAACAACAAATGATGGTTATCACACGATAAGTTATCGTAACATAAACATATTTACTGCGTTATACATAGTTACAGCACATTCTCCGCGCTTAATAGGTGTATTTATTTAACATAAGTAAACACAAAAAATGCGAGAATATTCTAAGTAAGCAGTTTAACATTCACAGTGCAAGAGAGAGTCAAAATATTAAAGTCAGCACAAACATATACGGCGCTGTGGTCTATAGTTGGTCAAAGGCAACACATTACAATTGGGCACATCGACACTTGCAGCGGAACGTGGCATCACGTACCCCGAAGTAGAAAACACGTCCTGGGGCGCCTCTTCAGAAGGGGTCTTACTCAGGAACAACCCAGTACCGAACTCCACTAGGTTCATTGGAGAACTATCAATGAATTTAGCGGAGTTGTGTAATGTCGGTACGTCCCGGTAAGCATCCACGGTAGCAAAGGAAAAATTCACGATTGCAATATTAATTGTTTTAGTTCCAGCATGTGTATATGTGTGTCGAATGTTAGTGGCATCGGTTTATAGTAGTCAGTAGCGACTAGTCTGTGCAAACATCGTAAAGATAGAATAACACACACAGATGAGCGCGAGATCGTAAATCACTATAAAAGGGTTGTTTGCCAAGATTAGAATATACTGTTCGTGACTAATGTCAAATAAATCTTATATTACGTGTGTTTATGCCAATTTTAACTTGATTTCGATCGAAGTATGAATAACTCAGTGAACTGTTTTGTAAACAACGTGAAATGTTTACAATCGATAAGTATTATAGCGTAGTGAATGTCGCTTATTATCTGTAGCTGTAGAAATGTAAATATAATAAATGATGTCATGACAAATATTTGCGTATGCTGTGATACAATATTTATAACTAAAAACTGTGTAGATGTAACACTTGAATACAGCAGCGTTTCCACTGAAGCGGAGAGGGAGCGAATGTGCAGTAATTTAATACATAATAGAGACAATCTGATTATTTAAAATCCACATTTCTTGTTTACTAATTTAACTGATGATGAATGATTCGCTTCTGCAGGTCTCTCTTCTTCTATGCTTTAATAAAACACAGCATAATAGTCCTATCATTTGTGTTATCTAGGACCATTCCGAGTTGTTTTACTCAAGCTGCCTTATGAGCGTTTGAGTTTTTTATCGACTATGTAACTAACATTAAATCAAGACATACGTAGGGAAAAAAACTGGAGGTTCCAGTCAAACTGTTTAAAACGTTAATAATTTTCAATTTTTCTCGCACACTTGTGTATATCCTTCTCTTTCTTCATTAAGAATTTATTTGGGATCATCCCTTTCTAATTTCACTCAAAGTGACACGAAAGAGTCAGAACCTCTTGATATTTTTCACCTTCAGTTAGATATTAAATGCGAAAGTAAAGGCTTTCTCTATTCCGCATTACGCATCTAATGATATATGTGGCGGGTTGTAACTCAACTTAGCTGATAACAACTTCTGATTTACTGAGTGTTTAAGCAACTTCGATGTAAGTATTTTGACCATCCTAACCTAAACGCTTCAAACATAAAGCTTCTTATTAAAAAGATCCACAACTATGTTTCAGCAACAAGATTTTGTGTTTTGCTTGTAACATGTTGCTGGCAACACTGCATAAAGGCATCATCTACCTAGCTTAGCCAACCATGTTGGAATCGGCTTCCCGTCTAACCGCATGCTCCTCAACCCAGTTACTGGGTAACACGATGTGCCTTGGTAAGACTGGTTATCATAAAGGAATATATACAGGGTTATTTGTAAAACACCAGCAACCTCTTAAGAGGTCATTGTACTCATCATTATGAACAACTTTTACAATGGGACCAAACCTGAAATCACGAAAAAAAAATCAGCTGTTCCCTACATTTATGTTCGTGTAACTCGTCAAAATGGGGAACGCGTAAAGGGAACAGCTGATTTTTTTTTCGCGATTTCAGGTTTGGTCCCATAGTAAAAGTTGTTCATAATGATGAGTACAATGACCTCTTAAGAGGTTGCTGGTGTTTTACAAATAACCCCGTATATGTTTAATTTGTGTTGCCAGCAGCAGTCTTCCAATAAGCCCACTGCTAGGTCTACCCACGGTACTAATTACGCGAGCTATGCGTACGTACCTATTGAACACTTTGGAGAACACGCTGGTGTTGTGGCTGTCGGCGGAGGTGGGCAGCGAGTCGCTCTGAGAGACCGGCGCGGCGGCCTCGCTTGTGAAGCCTTCCACCCAGGACAGCGGGTACGAGAGGCGCTTCAGCATCTGTTCGATTTCATTAAAGTTATATTTTTTTTAGACTTGCTTACCACAAGTAAAGTCGCTTCGTGAGATTAAAAAAAAAAAATGTAGTGTAATTAGCTGTTAGATACTTTGTTGTCCTTCGGGTCGTAATTACGATAATTTAGTAGTGA
The DNA here is from genome assembly GCA_949316385.1 of Globia sparganii. Taxonomy (NCBI): domain Eukaryota; kingdom Metazoa; phylum Arthropoda; class Insecta; order Lepidoptera; family Noctuidae; genus Globia; species Globia sparganii. The sequence goes on along the minus strand of OX438655.1, from coordinate 10,507,105 downwards.
AAAGTGAAGTGTTTCAATAATAATAATCATCTATTTATTTCAGAATAAAATTCCATACACAATACAAACTACAATACAAGATGTTAGTAACATACAAACTTAAAAACTGTGTTAGTAGACATTACCAATATTTACAGGAGCGTGTAGCTGACTTAAATAACAGATGAAAGGACAATCCAGTTTGTTGGCAATGACACTCAGGAGACTGTTGTTACTGGCACGTACCCTGTGCAACAAGGACGCTGCTCGCTTACGCCTGATTGCAGCGAAGTTGTCAATCCGAGCGTCCACGAACATCCCTGAGGCACTACACAAGCGTGGCAGCCCCAACAGCATCCTGAATGCATTATTGTACTGGACTCGAAGAGCATTAACGGCCTTTAGAGTGAAGTTAGACCAGAGGCTACACTGAACGAGGCTATAATGACAGAGTCCTGACCTTATTCTTCTTGTCCGGCTTGGGGTCGTCCTTGCCCGCGGCGTTGTCGAGCGAGAAGGACACGGCGTGCGGCTTGCGTGCTCGCTCGGCGTCGGCGTGCGGCGGCGCCGACAGCGGCGGCTCGCAGCGCGCCAGGCACACGGGCGGCACCCACTCCGCCGACAGCACGATGTCCGCGTCGCTGTACACCTGCCGGCCCACGCACTGACTCTTAAATCCGATGTTGTTGTTAACACTACGCTAACCGTCGTTAAGCTCTTTGTACAGTCAGCAAAGGAGATAAGTATGCAGGGTCGTCGATTACAGTTGAAGTTTAGTAAGAAACCGATTGATGTTTTCTAATAAAATTTAATTTAATTAATAGAAAACAAACAGTTCATTTAACAAATTAAATTTCATTCGAAAACATCTATCGGTTTCAATGTAAACTTCAACTATAATCGACGGCCCTGCATACTTATCTCCTTCGATGACTGTACACGGCACGGTTTACGATTCGGTAGAAAAACGTGTCCGTCAACAATCTTCCACAGTGATCCATACAACACTTACGACCGTGCCTGCTCACGGCGAATAAATCTTAGTTTTTCACGGCAAGGTAAATTTAAGTGAATTAGAGTCAAAACACTAAAAGAAAAGATGTAAGAATTTCAATAAAAAGAATTTATTATCCTTTATGTATTGGAAGGCGTATTTTGAGAATATTACGTGAGACACGTAATCCCACGCAAGGCTAAAATAATTCCATTTACTGTAAGAGAGAATCTCGGTCAATTGCTAAGAGCGGGCTCAGATCATAAAAAATAATAAATGTATGGGTTCGCAGTAATGCTTGTTACCCTAGACCAACAAGGCAAAATACATATCTAGCGAGAAAAATATTTTGTTCAGTTGCTGTGCTTTTAGTTGTTGTGTATAGACACAACAACTACTACTACTACTAAAAGCACACAAATATCTATAGATAGATATATTTTATCTTTTTCGGCCCATATCGAAACTGGAATTCGGTCGTATTCTATATTTTGCCCATATTTAAGATAAGATTTATTTATTTGTGTAAACATGGTATACATACAAGAGCATGCAAGATGTCAATAAATTACATATCTATAGGCACAATTTTTTTATGTATTCTTAAACAAATAGTAACACGAAAAAGGATCCTCAACCACCGAAGAAATAAACAAGGTGCTATAATGAAAGAAGTGCAGGAACGGAAGAAAAAGACAACCACGGAAGACCCCTTTCCATTTGGAGATAACGGTGAACCATCGACATAAGAACCAGAACTCCAGAAGTACTTCGAGACATTCGGCGTCACCATTAAGAATCCAAGAGATGGCGTCACTGGCTTGAAGACACATGAACCATTACGTCACCACATCTCACCTCGTCGCACGACGAATAAACAGAATCAGAACGTGCGTCTGCGTTCCTATGCATAACTACGAAACACTGCAGCGCCTGCGCCGCGTCCCGGTGCCAATTCTGACCGATCTCCAGCTCGGACGACTCGTAAATCGTATTTATTTCGTGATGGTAATCGCAATCACTATCTATGAGGGAGCCCTAGAAAATCATGCGGGTTAGTAGTGCGGGTGTAGTGTTGGTAAAACAAATTAATGTTTGTTAATAGGTTATTGTGTGACAGTTGAACCCCAAAGTGATGGTAATTGGTTATGAATAAACTTTAAAGCTAGCTGGAAATATTATTTTCTAGACGTATTTCTTAAACAATGTGCGAGAATCTTGTTTGCATTCAAACTATTTTACGTTTTCGTAAAAAGTAGTATACACATGCTCGGCGTTATATGGCACATCACCGTTTAGAAAGGGACTGCCACACAAATGTTAGTGTCAGAGACGACACTTCACAAAGCTGCGGGGTAATTGCGTAAAAGACTATAGGCTTTCATTTTAACAGTTCAACAACACTCATTACGTTAATTACGCTGTTAAGCAGACAAATTTTACTAACATATGAAGCAATGGATTAGCAATATTCTTCAAAATTATTTAGATTGTGATTGAAAATGTGTTGTACATTTAGGGTGCTGATTTATTTTCTAAAACTCGATGTAGTATATTTACGGCGGGGTACTGTAATTTCATGTAACACTAACTTTCTTGGAATTAGCAGGAGTCACATGCAGCAGCGGGTCGCGGATGTCGATGCCGGAGTCGTGGTAAGACAGTTTGACGAGGTGCTGCGCGTCATCGTCGGGCGCTTCGCCCTCCGAGCCGTCGGCGACTGCGCCGGCGCCAGGGTCTACGTCACCTCCCACAGACTCGTCCTTGCCAGCGTCTGCGCTTGATGATACCTGGTAAGGTAACAAAATGAACTAAACTTCAATTCAGAATCTCAGATAATTACTTACGTTTTGGAAAAAACAAACTCAATGTCATACAAGACAAAATCCAAAAATGAATTGCAACCAATTTTAATTATTAATTTAAAATTGTTACTCAAAATCGTACTTCAATTACATAACCATAAAGTACATAGTTAAGTTGGTAATTGGCGTTCTGAATTCAAATTGAGATGAATGTGACCACGACTCTGGATTCATGAGAGGATTTCTAGATCTTTGTGGGCACGGGCTGTGCCATGGATATAGAGAATAATAAAAGGTACCAACAACTACTACTATAAGAGAGAGAGAGAGAGTTTCGAGCATTCTAAAGAACCGAGTTTAATATACAGGGTGCAAGGACATCACCGCGCAACCTGTTGCCATGGATTCGGTACGTCATTCTGAAGCCCCAGCATTAAGTTTTTCGTCGGTAGTGAGAAAAAAAATTTGCTGTTCCATACATTTTGAACGCGTTGGTATGGCACTTTTATTTATGAAACAGCAGATTTTCAGTTTGCGCGTCGATGTCCTTGCCATGCTGTATTCATTTCTAATGATAACTTTACCTCACTTCCTTGATCAATGGACATCCTGTCCTTGCTCGGTATAGCCCAGTGTTGGTCTAGTAGCGATTTTCGCCTGTCTTCAGTCGATTGTTGCTTTAATAAACAAAAAAAAAAAGAATTTCAGAACATTTTATAGATGATTGTTAAATGCATGTAGATTATTCGAGAGACGAGATAATTGACTAATTTTTAGTCAGCCGAAGTAGTGAGCTAGTGACGATGTAGCTACGATTGTCATAAGGAGGTCTACTTGTTTGTTATTATTGTTACTCTGTGAGCAAATCATAACCTTTATTTTGTTATAACCAGGAACAGAAATGGGAAACTCAGATAATTTATAATCAATTGCCATTTATTCAATTATCAACTTTAGCGTTATATAATCTAAGATGATTATTGTGTAACCAATAAGTAAAAAATACTTTGTCATAGTGTTTGTTGTTATAACTCTTGAAAGTTATCTGAGATTTTAAATTAAAGTTTAGCATGATGTAAGTTAGTTCAGTAGATAGTGCTGTGTTTACCTGCAGATTAGTGGGCGTGACGAGCTCCCTATCGAAAGCCTTAGGGAAGGCGGCACCTCCGCGATCCTCGGCCTCGTCGCCCGGACGCGCATCCGCGGCCGACTCGCCTTCAGCACCCTCGCCCGTCGCCGCCTGCAGCTCGGGGAATGTTTCGTCCTGGAACGTTCAAATATTATTAAAAACCGAATTTGGCACGTGCTTAGGGAGTCGCGTATTTACGGTGCAAGTGGTCCTTCGCTTGCACCACAAATTGATTAATAAGTTTACCGCCAAACGTATTCAAAATATCACTCTGTTTCTGCCAATCGTTTGCAGATGATAGAGACAGAATGATATGTTAAACGCTAAATGCATTAGTGTATTGTGGTGCCAACAGGCTTTAGACGCATCTACCGTGCAAGCTTAATACTGAAGTGAAGTTCGGACATTGCCTAGTTTTCAAAATAGGGTCGTAGATTATTTTGAGTTACACAGAGTGACAAGAATAGCGACGCACAACCTGTTTCCATGGATTCAATACATGATTCTGTTTCTGAACCACCCTGCGTTGAATTTTTCCAAAGGTTATTAAAAAAAAGCAATATTTTTTTACGTGTTTTTTTTATTTTTTAGTACATGTACTGAATCCATGGTAACAGGTCGAGCGTCGATTACCCCGCCACCCTGTATGTCTCACATATTTTTATTGCCTTTCAATCAGAATAATAACTCTTAAATATCTTACTTTGACTAGAAGTGAATCCTTTCCGGGTGAAAGTTCCGACTTACTCATGTAGTATATCTCAGCCGTTTCGGCTCTGAAAACAATATAAACAAACAAATTAATTGATTATTCATTTCTAATACTAATGTTAAGGTATTGAAGAAATTATAAAACAATGAAACTGTTACGTAACCGTGAAAATTACTTTGGTTTCAGTTACAGTTACCTACACAATATCGTGTTAGAGATCTATTAACCTTTATTCCAATTTAGCCATGCGCACATGGCAAAGATTAACAAAAAATGAATTATTCTTATTTGCATATAGGTATAGTTCGCGACAAACTTTGTGCAGTACCCCACCCCCCTGACAGGTGAGTTTGTTACTGCGCAGCGAGACATAAACTTTGAATCGGACTGTACTGAGGCTTATAATAATATCACTATTTTATTTATAAACATACAAACCGAGAGAGATTGAACAGGAAAAGTTTTACAAAAATCCTGATTCATAATTAGCACCATACATTGTATTATCAGCGCTGTTTAGTTCATTATTGCAGTGAACCGCAGAAAAAATGACGATACCGTAATAATATACATATTATTATATAGAAAAAGATTTTGCTAAATACTATGTACGGCTGATGAGTCTCGTCAACTCGCAAATTATTCAAGGAAGCCGCTCTATACAATATATAGATAGATAGAGAGAGAGAGAGAGAGAGAGAGAGAGAGAGTGTGCATCTGTGTCTGCGCACACATGTGCACTATAATATCTCCCGCGCCGAAGGCTGAGATCCGCTGAGATTGGTCGCTATGGCCGAAATTCGGTCTGGAGGAAACTGTTTGGCCTCACCAACAGATCTTCGGCTTCTCTCACCCAGCTGCTACTTCACTCACCGCGAAGATTTTCAATCCATAACCTAACCTGAGGAAGTATTATCCCACGCTATCTTAAAAAAGTTGTCGATGTAGCTACGTACTTGTGCGTATTATGGTCAGGTCCGTGCGTGCGCATGTGCGCGATGTCGTAGAAGATGGCGGCGTTGACGACGTACTCCATCGGCGCGATGACGCCGTACGACTCGGGCCCGTGCTCCATCACTAGCGTGTCCGACACGTTCGGGTCGAACATCACAGCGTTCGGCGTCACTAGCAGGACGCCGGATACTACGCCCTGAAACAAAAAAATAATAATTTTGGTAAAAAATAAATGATATTTGACGAAGACATGTGACAACTACCAACCCGAAGGCAATAAGCAAACCCTGATTTATTAAACCTAAAGCCACTTCTGTCACAATTATTACCTCTTCATTAGCCATCTTTAAATCCCTTTATATCCGTGTATGGAATATGGATATATAGTACCTATTGGTCTAAATAAGACAATAGCCAATATAATGCAAACCTTAAACCCATGTCTAACCGCTCCCGCAACAATCCATCCACGCGCTTCTGGCGGAAACGCCTCTCGTTCCCGCCCGGCCAATAAGAGCGAGTCGAAGCTTCTAGAACATTCTAGAAGCTTCCCATTCGGCGCGCACCTTTGTTTTTTTTTTTTGACAAGTGTAACTGACGTCGGTCAACTGGGCTGCGGACCGAAAGTGTACGATATTTTTACGACTTTATCTTCGCCCCAAACTCTATTGTTTATAATATTATATCTTTGTGTGTATGTTAAACTCTTATTTTTGTATAAAGGACTGAATTATCTGGAGTACTCTGCCAGTTTGAAAGACCGATCGTGTTGGCACAACTGGGCTATTACCGTACGTAACGGCGTTGTTCAGTATACTCGCAGTTGAGACTGCATAAATATACTTGACCGACATACTTCCATTCGGAAAATAAGGAAATATACTTATTCTTTATTCTATTTATTTTACCAGCTTGTTTATGTAGAATAAATACAGCATTTAAATTATAAAAGGAACCTTTGGTATAGTCAGTCACAAAAATATAAAATAAAAACACATCGACAAGAATTCATTTGACTGTCAACAATTTGTGTTTCATAATACTGTATCCGATGTGTCTACAATTAATACAATATTAGGGAACAAAGATTGTAGACAATTAAAAGAGTTCTTGCCGATGTATACCTACATCTTTTTGAAACTGACTTTACCAAATACACAAAAACTGATAGTCAACAATAGCTTGCTTGGCTCTGTTAAAATATTTGCAGCATAACAACTAACTATGAACAAATACTTGGAATTCATATTATAGCTTCATGCTATAGCCATTATTTTTACAGTCATTAATTAGTTTTTATATAACATTACTCACTAGTAATGTGTCAATTTTAAAAGCCTTATCAGCGCAACGCTACAAAAATGATAACGAAAAAAGTGTGTTTTAAAAATAATCTGCGCAGAATAATATGACAACAAGCAATTGGAATGTATAAATATATGCGCTGGCATAACCACTTGCTGGTGATAGAAATGAAATATATCACTTTCTATACATACCTACACAGTATACCACAAACGGCAGTTCATCGACATTGATATGGACAGACCATTGCCATATTCACAGGGTCGCCACAAAATCATCATCATATGCCTAGCCTTTTCTCAACTATGTTGGGGTCGGCTTCCAGTGTAACTGGATGCAGCTGGATACCAGTATTTTACATGGAGCGGCTGCCTATCTGACCTCCACAACCCAGTTACTGGGTAATACGATACCCCTTAGTAAGACTGGTTGTCAGACTTTCGGGCTTCTGACTACCCATAACGACTGTCAAAGATCCACGAATGACAGCCGGGACCAACAGCTTAACGTGCTTTCCGAGGCACGTCTCGGTATGTAAAGATGGTCACCCATCTACAGATCAACCACGGCAAGCGTAGCTTAACCAGACCGATCGGTCTGGTTAAGCTAGTTATAACTTTTTCAATAGTGCTAGTCACCCTGAAATCAACTTAAATATCATTGAAATAAAGTTTATATCTGTTTAACATGAAGGGGTAGGGGTGTGCGTGTGCAGCATTGCGCTCTTTTACTATATGTACTATGCAGTGATACAGACCTGTCCATCGGTGATGTGTCTCACGTTGATCTTGAGGAAGCGCTGCGGTGCGCAGCTGCTTGTATTGCTGCTTGCCTCAGGCGACCCTGGCCGTAAGCTGTCCAGGATCTCTGCAATACCAACAAACCATTGTTTAACTACAAGAAACGTGTTGGCAATTGAGGCTTTTCCTTTTAGGAAAAATGTAGACAAAGCTTTACTCGACACACAATATGTAATCCGAAAAACATCCATAGAATCCCAAGTTACATCTTGTTACTATTTAACCCTTCCAATTCAATCATAGAAATAGACGTGAGACACCAGCAGTTTAAATTAAGTTGCAATTTAGGTTATTGGCTCTGAAAAACCTAGGGTTATCCCGAACATTTTGTTATTGTTCAATCGTATTCCATTTGCGTGACCGTCGATCTACACATATCTAATGGCCCCGATTCTGTTGTTCACAAACTAAACTAAATTTCGGTTCAGTGCATCTTTTCTTTCTACACTCAGCGGCACGGAATCTTGGCCAAGCGCTTATCTCGCGATAGCAAACGTTTTAAGTGTTTCTGATGAATGTTTGTTGTGTAGGTATGTCAAAAAATGTTTACTTTTAGTTCAAGAGGGTAATCCATTATGTTGAAGTGCACCACGAGGAAACTTTTAATTTACAGTTGAATCGGGTCCTTTGAGCGACTAAGTTCACGTTTTAAATTTGTGTGTTGTGAAAAGTTTACTGTTAGGTTTTTGAATTTTTGTGATTTTATGCTTTTAATTCAATAAGTAAAGGTGCTTTAAAAGCAATAAAAATGCCTCTAACACCAGCACAGGTTTCACAAGCCGTTGCGTTAATTAACCAAGGGCTGACACAGCGTGAAGTTGCTATTGTTCTTAACATACCACGGTCATCAATGCAGTATGCCCTTTAAAGATACCAGGAGACAGGCCAGTACACCCGCAGGTCAGGCAGTGGAGGCGTAAGGTGCACATCGGCCCGAGACGACCGCTTTATTGTCCTGGAGATTTTGAGAAACCGCTACCTGACCGCTGTTGAGATACGCCAGCGGCTTCAAATTGTGAGAGGCGTTAATGTTAGTGAGCGTACGGTGAGAAGACGAATGGAGGAAGTCAATTTAAAAGCTTATAGACCAGCACGAGGTCCAGAACTTCTCAGACAGCACCGAGTAGCTCGACTTCACTTCTCACGAGAACATGTTAACTGGACCCACGAGCAATGGGCTAGAGTACTGTTCACAGACGAGTGTCGAATAGCTTTACGTTCTCCAGATGGTCGAGAACGAGTGTGGCGAAAAAGAGGAGAGCGGTTTTTACCCATTACTACCACTCAAACAGTGAGTTTCCATGGAGGCTCAATAATGGTATGGAGAGGTATAAGTTCCGACGCACGTACAGAGTTGGTTATCGTCGATAATCGGCTAACAGCTGTTCGATACATCGAGGAAGTTCTTCAGGAACACGTAATGCCATATTCGGGGTTCATTGGACACGACCAATTCCTCCTAATGCAAGATAATGCACGCCCACACGTTGCACATTGCGTTGAAGAATATCTGGAAGAGGTTGGCATACAAAAATTGCAATGGCCAGCTCGTAGCCCAGACTTAAACCCAATTGAGCATATCTGGGACATGCTCAAAAGAAAGATTAAGTCTAGCTCCAACCCGCCGGAAACTCTAAACCAGCTCCGAACTGCTGCGCTGGCCGCTTGGCGCAGTATACTGTAAGTTGATGTCCGAAACATCATCCAAAGTATGCCAGATCGAATGCAGGCAGTTATCAGGGCTAGAGGAGGAAACACCTGATATTAAAACGTATAGACAATAACGAAAAAGACCTTATTTTTTATTTTGTAGTGTTTTTAAATTTATAGTGAAAAATTTCTAATTTCAGTGAAAGTGCGTGATTTTAAAAACTGATTTATTGGTGAGGTAATCTTTTGATTTCTAAGTTTTTAAAGCATAAGAGACACGTATTAAAGCCACTTACCCTTAATTTATTGTCCTAAATGCAAATGCAAATTTTTTTATGCAAATAATCACCAAAATCACGAGTGGCCAAGTTTCCGTGCCGGTGAGTGTATTTCACTAAGAAAAGGACATAAGATAAATATTAGTTTAGTCCTGTCAAATTAGATAATCCATAGACAAGTTTAGACGTGATTAAAAAATTGGCTACTAAAAATACGTCAATTTACGTCAGGCGCTGACTAATTTGACAGGACTAAACTAATATTTATCTTCTGTCCTTTTCTTATTGAAATAGAAAGAAAAAGATGCACTGAACTTAAATTTAATTTAGTTTGTGAACAACAGAATCGGGGCCAATATCTTACAGCTGTTGTCATAATCGAAGGATCTAGTCAACTGACGTCATAGCGTATATCTGCAGATTTTCCGCGTTCTTCGAAATACTAAACAGCTGCAATATATCTAGAGCAGGACTAATACCTATTTCTCCTTTGTTTCTATTAAGGACACATACAGCGTACGAATACTTCAGGTCTTTGAACTCACATAATCGTGAGCCATGTTTCGCATTTTATTACATTTAACCATGAGAAGGCTGACTGTAAACAGCTGAGGTAGTGTACCTACTTATTAGTCTAATTTGCTGTAGGTATTATTTGATGAGGAACGTAATTAGGACACGACTGTGGTCCGCGAGCCAGAGGTAAATCATCTGTCACGGCCGTGCCTCCGGTCAGTGCATTTATCTTTTCATCATCACTCATTGAGATTGACACTGACAGACCGCCTACATTGAATACATTACCTATATAGATTAACCATGATGTATGTTATTGTCTGCTCCGATGATTTCAAGACATATTTGTGTCGATAGTGTATGTTTGTTTTATATTAGCTTGAACAATGTTCTATGTTCCTCTCGTGGGAAACTTACACAAGTAATTACAATATTGTGGAATATTTTGATGATGATTTAAGCATCGTTGATGACTGAACTCGTTGAGAGTGCTTTTCGGGTGATTAATTAGTTAATGTGCTATCGCCGCCACTATAAACTTTACTGCTTGATTTGTTATTGCTCAAACGTATTTGTTGCAAACATCCTTATCATTGAATAAGTCTAGGTTTTTACTATATAAAACTTTGTCGATGAATAGATAGGTACCTACTTCATTCATTTTAGTCATGAAAGCCGCAAGGCTATTCTTGTATACCACCATAAAAGTTAAAATGATTTATGGGGCATTCCAGTGTTGTGCAGTGTTGTGCGTCGTTAAAAATATTGCAAATAGGTACTTGTTAGCGCTCGATAACGAGTCGAGTTTAGCGTGATCTGATAACATCACGCTCGCTACATGTTGGCTGTTTCACAATTCATCCATTGTAGGTACTAGCATTCAATATTTACCTAAAGCAGAACAATCTATTGATTTTCTATAGTTTCTGCCTTCATTAATGTCATTGTTTTCATACCTTTTTCGTTAGCGGGCTCGCTCGGCGGGCCTTGTGTTGATTCAGATGTGTTATCGCCGCTCTCCGACGGACCATCAGAGTCTTTATCGCCATCTGGAAACCGACACACCACTTGTTATTTACACCTGTTTGTTTACTTACACGTCACGCGAGCCGTTCTCGGTGACGTTCAACAATATTAAAATGCGAGAAATAGCACGAAAACACACCGTGATACCACCGCTTCAGGAATTCAAAACTGAACATTGTCGTGCTGAACCGACACTAGGTCCATATCGGCACATTTATCGGTTGTGATAAACCGAATCCATTATTATCTTGGCGCCTATAGTTGAGTCGAGAAGCCGAGTGGCCACAGAATTAATTCCAAAGTGGCGTTATTACAAGTAGGACGAAACGTAATTTAGTGACAAATTAAAATAGAATGAGTGAGCCGCAATGCGTTCGCTCGGTGTGGCGGCCGCGGCAGTACTCCGGCGCGGCTAATGTTGTAACTTTTGTTTGCCGTGCAAATAGGAGAAAAATTTGTTCCATGTCTACGTCATGCATGAATGAATAACACCAAGGCTGAATGTTATTGTTTTGTTTCACGCCTTGACAATGCAGCATCTTGTAAATACAATGCGCAGGCTTTATATGCTGGTACTGCTATGTTGTGTGCCACTTAATGACACAACTCTACATTTACTATCACGTCTGTATCTAAATATAAACTGTAAATTGAAAACGTAGGATCCACGTACTTCAATTCAAATGTAATAGATAAACGTAGGAAATTGCCATGTTGTCTGAACAACAACAAGACGAGCGTGGAAAAATCTGAATTGCTCGACGTCAAGAGGTTATTGAAAATAAATAGCGGAATTAGGTACTTATTCAGAATTCAGATTACCGTCTGCATACATAAACTACTCGATATTTCCTGAACACGATATCGATACCTATATGAACGTCGGGGTTAGAGCTAATGTTTATTACATGTCTAAAACACATATTATTTATTTATTTATTATTATTAGCGTGTGATGTCCCACTGCAGGGCAAAGGCCTCCCTAATGTCTTTCCACTTCTCTCTGTTCAAAGCTGCTAAGGACCAGTTCTTGTTGAAGGAGTCCAGCTCATCCCGCCATCTCCGTCTGGGCCTGCCACGATGTCGCTTGCCATTAAGAGGGACCCATTGGGTCGTAAGTTTGGCCCATAGTTCGTCTGACATGCGGCAGATGTAAAACACATAAACCATTTTATAGCTCCTAGTTAAAAGGATTTTGGCATAAACTACATCGAAGCTCTATCGACGTAGGTTACCTACCTTCAAAGATATAAGTTGTGATTTCTGTAAGCGCCATAAATAATATATTTTACATAAAAGTTTGATTTAATACATAAGCTCTTTCAATCACAGATTAAACAAGATAAACACTCGAGTAATAATTATTCGTTAGTATAGACGCGAGATTTGTATCGCATATTCAATTTGATTAAACCATATCCTTATGTTATTTAGATAAATTGAAGATAAAACTAATTAGTTTTAATGTAATAGTACCTACAGTATTATGTATTTCTATGTCGAATTTGGTACTAAAATTGCTCTAATGTCGTTTTAAATATTACCAATAACAACACAATACGAGTCACAGTTTGAAACTAACGAAATAAGGAACGAGAAGCAATACTTTCAGTTCTGGTTCTGGCCAAATAACTGTACAATGTCGAAGGTCGCGTTTCGTAAGGCGCATTTTCTCATTAAAATGATCCGTCGCTATTGCATCGATGACTTAGCGCTGTCTATTTTGTCAATATGCAACCTTAATTTTGTCATTGCTTGTGGCAAATTATGTAAGCAGCTGGTGTTACCATTTGCAAAAATTGCGAATCTAGGGTACTCTACCTCGGTACGGCAGTCCATGGATTCACATCATAAATGGGAATAGTATATTTCATTACAAGTGCGGAAAGGTTGTCATTGCAAAGAGTTCCGACAAATGTCTACCCGAGCCGAGGTGCAGCCGAAGGCGAGGGTTGACAGTCGGAACAAGTTGCAATGACGGTTTCGCACGTGTACTGAACGACTATTTTTAATACAGTTGCGAAAAAATGAAGCAATTTAATAAAATAAGGTGGTGTTAATTCAAAAAAACTAGGGTCGAAATTACTCATTTTGTGCAACAAACAACTAAAACTCGCAAAGAAAATTTCTGAAAAATGGCGCCAACCGTAGAATATAAGCAGAGACTTTTTTTTCTTCACCCATTCTGGTAGGCAAAGGGAACTATGCCCATACAGCCAAGTCTTCAGTAGAATTTTTTTATTGATATGAAATGAAAATGAAATTTAATGAGATGAAATGAAATGAAACCTAACCTAACTTATTCAATCAAATCATTAAATCTGATATTGAAACATATTAGTAGCTTCTTTTTAGAAATATACGTATTTGCATGAATCATAAAAACTTCTATGAATTTTTTTAGTAAAAACTTCATGGTTGGTTTTTCATAGACATGATTTTGACAGTTGGGAAAGAGAACGCACGAGTTCGGGAAAGGTAAAAAAAAAGCACGAGTATGTAATAGCCCATATCCCGAACGCTATACGTCCCTGCAATACGCCACTTTTTGAGCAACTGTATTAAAAAATAAATTTAAATTGTCGGTTCGGTTGATAATATTAAAACTTTATTGTATAAAGTTCGCGCGGCGTCTGTGCGATTTCTACATGACTGCTACGCGAGGCCTTCGCGTATGCTACACACGCCTACGCGTTTGCTACGCGACGCCAACGCATTTACTACGCGTAAGCTACGGGACACCTACCCGTTTGCTACGCGACGTCTATGCAATTTCAAAGTAAGATTTATGCTAAAATGATTACATGCAAAAAGACATGTATGACACATTACGTCAACTGGTTATTGATCTTAGCTTACAACACAATATTATTTGTAAACACGAAACCGGTTGTTATTTCTGCGTCTCTTAGCACTTGACTTTAGCTTGATATAAATCAAACATGACTGTACTGGTTCCAATAATTTAATTCATACTAATATTATAAATTCGAAAGTAACTCTGTCTTTAAGTTACTTTTTCACGCCTAAGCCACTGAACTGATTTCGATTAAATTTGGAAAGGAGATAGATGGCATCCTGGGACATAGGCTACTTTTTGTCCCGGTAGCACGTTCCCGTGGGATAATGTGCGACAACCGGGCGAAGCCGCGGGCATAAACTAGTAGTTCATAAATTAAAGATAAAGTTTACGAGACACACCATTTGGCAGACTTCTTTTATTTCGATAAAGCTGTTACCTATTCTGAATTTTATTTTTATTTCTTTTGAAAATAGCACCTCACCTCACTTCTTCTTCCGTCAAAATAACACATAATTCTAAATGTTTATTTAACATTCGCATGTGCTTTAAAACTTATTAGTTATTTTCAAGAAAAATATACAATTTAAAAAGCAATGCTGAAAAACTGCTTTATCTAATGTGTGTACTTATGTAATTATTTAATTCAAGAAAAACATTATCTACATTTCTTGTTGGCTAAACATCAAATATTTAAGCTTCAGACTACCAACGATTTACGAGACAATCGTGCGCGCTGCATTGCGTCGCCATTGCATTTTTAATCCAAAATGTTTCTTTATCGACATAACTATTTTTGTGGACGTTGAATGATAATTGTTTTGTGCAAACAATTGTCTGTGACCTTCGCACGACCTTTCCCTGCCCGTAGCTGAGAAATTCAACGTTGCTTTCACGTTATAACGTTACCCGATACGTAACGTAGGGACATGTAAATTATATTTCTTTTATTAAAACTTTATGCACAAGTAAAAAATATACTGCTTAAAAAATGAAATTGTTTATTCTGTAAATAGAATATCAAAATCATTTTTACACGTATTTTTTTTATAAGCTAGATGAGGTCGGTATTTCCTATCTGACTACTCTGAGAAGAAAGGCCGAAACAAACTCAGAATTCACAGTCTCTTTTCAGATCATGTAATAACCATGTAGATTGGATGTCAGAAATAGTATTTTGAGGAAAGTACCACACATATTTGAGTGGCCCAGTCCAATCAGTGTATATAAGTATTTGTCAGTAATCGTGTAGCTCAACTCAGAACTTGAGGAGCTAAAGAGACAAATCTACCAGTCAACATTTGGGTATAATGGTATACATTAATAAATGTGCACAGGAGCGAATAATTAATTAATTATTTTGCTTCTGGATCGTAGGTACGTTAATTGATAACTGTTCAGTGTTTACATAGAAGCACGAGAAGCTAGTTTGTTTTGATAATAATAATCACTTATAGTAGCCAGCCATCAATATGACACACGAATTTAAAAAAAAATCCGGCTAAGAATAATGTTCGCGACGAAGCGTCATCAAAACTACTTAGATATTTTGATTAACTTAGAATCTTTTGTGGCCGCGAATAACGCGCAACCAAGTAGGGCTTTTGTTTAACTTGAGTCACCGTAAAATTACTTATTAAGATTAGAATAGATATTATTGTTTTTAAAGGCTTGTTTAACATAAATTAGCTTTGTTTATAATTTAGAGTCATTTGTGGTCGCGATTAACGCAGTACCAATGAATAGGATTTGATAATAACTTAAGAGTCCTTTAGTTAACAAGCCTTTTGAATAAGTAGAATAGTCATTGACTTATAAAACTTAGTAGTATTTTTTGAAGTGGGTAATAAACGTTTTATGACATGTCTTTTATTGACCAACAATGGTTGTACTACCTGTGAATCTCTCTTAAGTAGGCAGTATATAGTTTTTTAGTGCAACCAGGTACTTGAGTCCTGATATAGTTTAGATTAAACAACTATTTATGCAAGTTCACATGTGGTAAAACTGTTGTTGGATACTACGAATATTGTGGTTTATCGATAAGACCTTCAGAGCCGCTTCACGCTCTGAAAAATTATCCAATATAACCCAAATGTTGCATATCAATAGATCATTAGAATACAGAAGAATTGCCGTTTAGAAGGTGGAAATCGGACACATAGCTTTCAGATAGTTTAGCCTGAAAGATAGTTTTTGTGTTAAATCAGTGCCATTTTTCCCCTTTAAACCTGAATAACTTTTCAGAGATTATAATTAGAGGCAAAATAGAAATCTTAACAACTGGGAAATTTTATACCAAAGATGATGATATGCAACATGTCGGAGTTACTTTTAAGATGTAGGCACTAAGACATAGAAACACTAAGTATGTAAGGCTCATTTCATGATAAAATAAACTTAAAAACGGGAAGAAATTTCGGGTTCTCTTCAAGGTAAAGTTTTGAGCCACTTAAGTAAACGTTAAAACTAAGTAACTTCGTAGTCGTCGGCAAGATAGTTCCTGAAGAAACCTGAAGAGTCCTAAAATAGCTTCCTGAACACTTATGAAGATAGTGCTTTTATTTGAAGAAACCCCTAACACATAGTCGAACGAGCCTTCATTCCTGAAGAATTCAAATACTCCGAAGTCCGAACCTATAGGTGCAGGACGTCAGCGCCACGAGACGGGGAAGCTTACAACTCCCCCTCACCCTTCGCGTCCGTGGATCACGCCCGTCCGGCACAAATAAGACATTATTTGTTTTGATTAATAACTAAGGCATACTTATTTATGAAGGTGTAAACATTTGAAATTCCTACATGACACAATTATTCATAACTCAATCGCATTCTGTGATAATTCAACTTGTAATTGAAAATCAGCGTGAACTGCCATTTTTAATTGGTTTAGGAAAGGTACATTTTGTTGTATTTAGGCCAGGAATTGCGAAGATTCTGCTGTGTTGGAAATTAGTCACAGTTTTGCTGACAAATAAAAGATTTTAAAGGTATCACGAAATTCATATAAGGGGAAAACACCACTATCGATTGAATACGATAAATAACTCTACATATAAATTAAAACATAACGTTCAAAATGTTGCTAATTTCTTCCAGTATACCCCAATAAACTAAGGTTTTTAACCATAAACTGTAATCTTCAGAGAGGTTTATTATTAGAACTTCAAAACTCTATGAAATGGAAACTTTTGAAATAGCCGAGATATTATTTATGTTAACATTATAATTAAACAACACTCCTTTCTATTGTGGTTTGATGGCGTGTCTGTGATATTTTCGAACTTCAGACTGCAGACTATCCGTAGCTACTGAGCATATAAGAAAAAACCAATTACACTTTGTACGACCTGGGACCCTAATGCAGGATGTCATGAGTCGCGCTTGCGTTGAATAATGCGCTTGGTATTAAGTGATTTCCATCTAATCTAGCCTAGTGTCCTACATGATTAAGTAACGTACGTAGCTTTTTGTGAAAATAGAAAGCAGGCATGGCACAACACTAACGTCTAGCAGTGTTGCCAGCCGAAAACCAGAAGCCATAACACACATTCACTTTTCAAAATATGCAGGAAAGGTCCATATTTGTACACATGAGAGATGAACAAAGATGTCTATCAATTCTACAAAATAATTAGATATCACTCCAAAAATATGACAATCTGTGTGTAGCTGCCAGACAGCTAAATGACGCAAGTGACAAGTCACGTGAGGTATACGTAACAGTCTGCGAATTTAATTATCTATTTATTGAGAGTTTACAGTTACTTAGGTTTCTCCAGCTGTTCAATACTCTATAGTATATACATAACTTTAATAGACTATAGTGTAGCTCCAGCTAGTCATCTTGTTCTTAAGGGAAATTACATGACGACGATGCCTCACTGCGATACCTCGCGATCGCGGTTTAGCTTGCTACCTCCATGTAAAGGAAATGCATGCTAATAAAAATACGCACGCACATGCCGAAGGATACCTCACTGCGATACATCGCGGGCTGCTTGGGGGTTTACCTCGATGCCTGGTATGTGCGTGCGTGTTTATTAGTACGCGTTTATTTTACATGGAGATGACAACAAGGTAGCGAACTAAACCGCAATCGCGAGGTATCGCAGTGAGGCATCTTTGGCATGTAATTACCCTTTGGAACGAGGCATAGGTAGACTACTCAAGGAAAGCTATGCTTGTACTAAGTACCTATTAGGCTCAATTCTTATGACAATAAAGTCAAGAGGTGTATCGGTTGGAACGAAGTTTCTATCGCTTTGACTTTTTTTCCGTAACAAAAATGTCGTGACGGTCAAATTTACACTTTTTTCAGGTAGCTCTCATTCGCCAAGTGTGCAAAGTATAACGCCGTTCCAAAATCTGGGGCTCGGGTAGCGCTCCTTCCATCAGGCATGCAATCATAGGAGCGCGAGAACCGAACTCAGTACCTTTTAGATGAAGGACAGAAGTTTCATTGTTAATTCTCACCTTTCCGTTTGTCGGGCACTAAGAGCGTCTGCCCCGGAAAGATGAACTGCGTGGCGAGCCTGTTCAGCTTGGTGAGCTCCGAAGGGGTGGTGTCGAACCGGGCCGCTAGCGATGTCAGGGTGTCACGGTCGCGTACCTGTGCAAAGTAAGATAATTATATTTGTAATATTCTCATACATATTATAAAATAAAATTACTATTCGTGTCCGTCGTTCATTCGTCATTTAGAGAATTTATTCCGGATGGTTTACTTGTATTATACATTTTATTTTATTTTTTACCACCCGTACGCAAAATACGCGCATTGACGTGGAGTTGCGTGGAGTTGAGATCAGCAGATAATTTAGATCTATTTATTTCAGCATAGGTTCTGTTCTTAACCACGCTTAATAATTATCTAGATTGCGCCTATGACGCCAATTGATGGATGTTAGAAACCGATTTACGCGCATAGCATAATCAGCCTATCTGTAATGTTCCCGTAATCCACCAAGCGGGCCCAGTGCAGGTTGGCAGATGTCACGTCATCGAGTTTTTGTTTCAAGGTCATGCGATTCCTCACGATATTTTCCTTTACCGTTTTGAGAACAATGGTGACGAAATAATTTAGACATAGTACAGGGTTCGAACGTAGGTTCGTAGGAACGTAGGAGTTGGTCATGGGACCAACTCGTAATTTGCGTCCTTGACCACTGGGTCACAACTGCTCCATTTATGTGCATACAACTCCATTACTTTATAAACTAAAATACAACACATGTAAAAAAATAACTGGACGCCGGTTTCAAAGCAAGAAAGGTCGCTACAATTCTCTTGGGGCAAACGTAATAGTATTCTGGAATACATGACACTCTATTACCCCACATTCCCAGGAGAGCTCAGGATATAATACTGAGAGTATTTGAAAAGGTACGGCATTTTTATGTAAACAAAACATTTAAATACCTGATTTATACCTCTACGTATTCTAAAATACATCTATTAAGTGTTTTGATCCGTAGATGTTGGAACAAAGTCCCTTAACACGGCATGCGAATGCGATAGTAGTTCGAAAGAAATGCCTATGGCATTAAGTCCGCCTCTGTACATTTATGTGCTTGAAGTATTAAATAAATAAATAAATAAATATAATAATAATAATCGGTATAAATCGTCACGTATGTAAAAAGCGTTATGCCCCTTCCATGCGACTTTCTCTCTCTGTCCCTCTGTCTCTTCCATATACGAGTAGAGTATACGAGTGTGTGAGGGCGTGTGCGTGCGAGTACGTGTAAACATCCGAATTAAAGATCCGACTTAAAGAAAGAAAGAAAGAAAAAAAAAGTATTTATTGCGACTCGTACACGAGGATCATAAACTAAACTAAACACAGTCTAAATTAAAATACCAATCCGAATTGGGAATGTTCTAAAATCTGACGGATAGTGTTCGGATGTAGTGCGCAACTCCTCATACAAATAGGACTACGGTCAGTTCGGACCGGCATTTCTTGGATTCGGATCGGATGTAGAACCGCCTTAAGGCACTTCGTTCCTGACGGGGATCCCGCACACGTTTTTTTCTCTGGCCCAGAATAACTATACAGGATGAAATTGAAAACATGCGACAAACAGAAGTGGGAGATTGTGCTCATCATTATGAACAACTTTTACTAAGGGAACAAAGCTGCAATTGCGAAAAAAAATGAGCTGTTCCCCACATTTTGACGAGTTATACGAACATAAATGTAGGGAACAGATGATTTTTTTTTCGCGATTTCAGGTTTGGTTCCATAGTAAAAGTTGTTCATAATGATGAGTACAATCTCCCATTTCGATTTGTCGCATGTTTTAAATTTCACTCTGTATATTAATCCTTACGAGATAAACTAAGTATTTGCACATTTTCCTGCTTATTGGGTTAATGCACGGCGGTGACCTACTGGCCATTCAGCCGTGGGAAATAGATTACATTACAAGTGGCCTAAAGTGAAGGTGTCTAGTAAACCTGTCATTACTATACATCATTGTGTTGCTAGCACAACGAACTACAATATTGATATACAAGGTGTAACAGAATAAACGCAAGTCCTGAAAGTAGTTTATTCATAATTACTGACTACTGATTCGATTTCAGTGTCTTAATATATTAAAAAAGGTATTTAAAAAAAAAAGTATTTTGCCATACTGACCGCCGATTTGCCAAATAAATTAAATCTTATTTCAAGGCGATAAGACTCAAATTTTAAATGCTTATAGTAATTAGCTTTAAAAAAAGTTCTTGTCATAGTATTATGCTTTTAACTCAATACTCTAATTGGTGAATGAGGTCTTACGTTTATTATGTTACATATTGTATATCTAGACTCGTTCCGTTAAAATATTGTTTAAACATATTACCGTAAAAGTCATTGTTTTAATCGGTGGAGGAGGCGGTAGTCTCTTGGCATGCTCGTCTTCATCTGCAACAAATAAAAATATAGTAAATACACTACACGTCATATCATTGATTACAATAATTACTCAATGTAAACACCCGAGAGTGCTCCAAAAACGCCTTACAAAATAGTATTGATGTGAGTCCGCAACACGCAAATTGCTCTGCGTGCAAAGGTCGGCGTTGCGTTGGTCAAGAATAAATGTATGCAAAATGATTTATGATAATCGTAAAGGTTTCGATAACAGAACGATTTTATTGTTGCGTAAGTTATTGCATTGATCGATTCTCAGCAGTTTTGTTACGAAGTGGAAGATTATTGATCGCTGCAGTCATGTACTGAAACTGAATTCCGGAAAGCCCTTTACATAATTTAGCATTTATCGATTCGGTAATCATGGTAGCTGTAGGTACAGTTTCATAAATAAAACTACCATAACTGGTCATAAAATCCAATTAAGGTTGAAAAAGATTAAACTCATAAATTACTGAACGGACTTGAACGAGCAAGACAGCAAATAAATAAATGATTTGCGAGTCAAAAACGATTACAAAGATCATGGCTGCACACAAATAGCAGCCCTTTAATCAATCAACAGTCCGAACTTGAACGCATATTTAAACAAATAAAGCACACCATAATCGTCAAGCCATTGATTATCATAAATCAACTATCAAAAGTCGATGTGCTCCGCTAAAATTCT
The DNA here is from genome assembly GCA_949316385.1 of Globia sparganii. Taxonomy (NCBI): domain Eukaryota; kingdom Metazoa; phylum Arthropoda; class Insecta; order Lepidoptera; family Noctuidae; genus Globia; species Globia sparganii. Next base: position 10,485,562 of record OX438655.1, on the reverse strand, counting down.
CGTCCGTTCATCAGAATTTTAATAAGCTTATTTAGTTCAAACCAAATGTTACAGTCATCAGCTTATAAAAAGGTTGGCACATCAAGATTTATTTTATCTCTAGCTATGAAACCATAATTCAACATGACGATAGAATAAAAATGTACTAATAGAATCGGAAACAGACAGTGCAGTGTTTTCACAGAATTTACTGGTTTAATTATGTGTTTTGAAAGCCAGATGTTAGTTTATAATCGGGCTGTTTATTCTCAAAATATGTCTCGATGCCAAGGAATGATTCGCGACAAGCAGGGCTGACGTGACTCCGAGAGATCGTTCTTTGTCGTGCATTACTTCTCTCACTACGTGTGCGGTGCCAGCAGCGGCTGCAGCTCCTCATACAACTTTTATTAATACAAGTAAACATTACGGCTTCTTACATCAAGTTGATACACGTCATACCTATCAGAACTAATTCAATAAAGTCACGGCACGGTAATATTATATTACCGTGGTCACGGTACATAAGTATATCAAATAGTTTTTCATCTGTATATTTTTTTCAAAGTCTGCAGAATATAATTTATTTATGTAGGAATGAAGGCTATTCCGCACGAGAACTATAAATTCCGTTTAATACAGAGTCAGCGGATATATCCGTATCAACCTAACCTACATTCGTTTTTAAATAACTCTTATAATTTTTAAATGAGACAGCTATTTAATCCATTTTAATCGTCTTACTGTCTTCGACTGTCTGGTCTACCGAACGTGAATGAAATCCTCGGAGGTCACAGCCTCAGAGCTACAAGCTTAGTGCAAGTTTTTTCCGTAGGTCGATTGACCAGTGCGATAATCGAGGCAGGTAACTTGCTGCACGAATATTTCGAATTCCTTATTGACGTTAATGTCAATAGTTATTTATTATTAAAATACATAAGTCTTTCAGTGCATTGAGATAAAGCTGGTAAGTGTTGAAATCATTTATTACATAAACGTAGAGTTTAATCGTTTTTTAGCTATTTTTCAAAACGTGTTCTTTGAAACAGTTTCACAATGGTATTTCCATAATTGAAGATGATGACGACAACATTTCCTAAATGCGTTTTGCTCCTGGGCCCGTCACGCGCCAGCGCCACTAAACATAATATCCAGTTTGTAATGTGTGTTAAAGGGTTTTAAGTTTTAACATGATTTTAATTTCGTCACAACACGACAATTTAATGTTGGTTTAAGTAGGGGTTGCGCAACGAATGGGCAATAAAACCGCTCCGTGCCGCCGTACAAATGTTTGTTGTTACAACTCGTGGGAATATGTGCAGTTGAATTGTAAACAATTATTTAATTAACTATAATGAGGTAAACTATTTAATTATCTGAGTTTCTAAAAGCAATAACTAGAATTCTAGTTTTTGTGGTGCCATCGTTTTTTCAGAAAAGGAAATCAAGTTTTTTGTAACAATTGTAACGTTTATAACAAGAATGTATTTAGTTCTATTTCACTTTATTTGCATTTCAGAGCCAGAAATAATATGTCTGATTAGTTGGCATGTTCTTAATTCTGAGATAAACAGCAATAAGTAAGTGCATAGGTATTGATTGATTATTCAGTAAATTAATTAAGTTAATCGTATGACGTATGCATTAATATCATATTTCCGGAATGCATATGTTCGAATCAGTCACTATTTATTTCGGTACAGAAGGACTTATTCTGGCTGTTTCTGAGTTGCTCCAATACAATACAGATTAAAGTCTTGTTCACCTCTGTGTACAGCGTCAAATCTGCCTTCGACCTTCGAGCGCAGCGCTTCCAAGTCGAAGGGCGGCGAGAACCCATGGTCAACCGAACGACTTTTCGACCTGTAACATAAGAAATATGTATTAGTAAAGAATCCTTGGTTTCAGTGCGTAATTTTCATAGTTTCAATTTCATGAAAATAAAGCTCATTTTCATGAATCTACGGGATTGATCTTTCAGTACAGTATTGGGTATTTTTAAAAGGATTCTAGTTCTTCCCAAGCATTCTGTTTATCAACGAAGCATGCGCAGAGTGCGTAAGCACATGGGTCAACGTACGTATAATTGTCCACACTCCCAAAAGCTGTCGTCCCAAATAACTGTCGTAAGACTGATACAAATAGAATGAGCCGAGGCCTGTCCGACTCACCTAAATACGTTGCCGGTGACGGATAGGTAGGCCAAATGCGCCCATATATGCACAAATAATGGGATACTAGTATGTACTCAGGTGTTTACTATGTAAATGGACTGAACTCGACGGAAACGTTGAATATTGACTAGAAATTACATACACCTTGAATAAGTCATCGTAAAAGATAAAAGTGTCTTAATCTAGAAGATAGATAGAATACTCTTTATTATGTAGGTACACCATAAATATTACAGATATAAATGTTGAATTTTTCTTAGGGGTGACACAATGGTTGGTTTTGTCGCTAAAAATGATCTTGTAAAGACAACCTTTGGAAGTTTCCTTTTCTCCAGTTTACTTGGACAAAACTTGAGCATACCTTGACGAAACAAAATGTCACAAATATGATAGGAAGTGTCATTATCTTTCATAGCCTCAGGTGGTCACGACTGTATGAATTTCTTTGGCAATGGCTTATGCCAGCTCGCATTTCTGCATGAATTATTTGAATAACATTACTTAAGGTCAATCTCGTGTCTCCTTTGAAGGCCGATCACTTGCTATTAATTCACCGTATGGTATATGAGTCATGAATCATAGCGAGATAGTGTTTGTTGTGCTGCTCCAATGAATATCGATGGAATTACATAATTAGGCCAATGTTTATCTGCCGAATCGAACGGTTCACTGAAGAAATATTTTGTGGAGACAGGCGATGATATACAGAAACCCAAAATAGTTCTTGGTAACAAAAATCATAATCATGTATTGACGTAGACCATTAGTGAAGTATTTATTGTACCTTCTGCTGTTTATTGGCTGTGCCATTTACTAAATTACAATTAATTACAACCTGGTGTAAATATGTGCTTATTAGCAGTAGGTACTAATGATTTCACAATTTAAGCAAAACACAAATAAAAAAAAATAAAAAGTCGTCAATAAAAAAAAGGTTTGAAAAACCCGAGCAAGTTATAGATGCATTTAATTACTGCGTAAAGGATATCTAAGTAGGTGCCAAATCTGTCGGTAAGTCCATAAAATAACATTGTTATGTCTGCTTTAATCGAATTATTGGTACGTATCGTTTAAAAGATGTAAGTGATAAGACTGTAACTAAGTACTTTCAGTCGTCATTTATTTTATGGGTTTACCAATAGATTAGGTGTGCGTGTGAGATAATGTAATGTGCAAAATGTGAATACCTCTTGAAAGACTGGTCGATGCTCTCTGCGCTCCTGGACAGCTGCTGCGAAGCTCGCCTAGACCTGCATGCAACAGAGACCACGCTAGACACAGGCATACGCATGCAACATCAAAACTATCCAGACAACTCTAAATAATAATGTTTCTTTGAAAGTCGAAACAGATCGACTAAGTAGCTGTTGACTACTTATTATTTGAATTATTAGAACTGCCTGGACATTTATCAAATTAATAAGTTTCCACTCTGATTTATCAAAAGAAAATCTTCAAAAACGAGTTGATACGATATAAATTTTATCGTTCTAAAAATAAACGTTCATCAGAGTGGAAACTTACATAAAATTAACAGTGCAGTTGGCAAACAAAAATATTGAAGTAAAAATTTTATACTCCAGCAAATAAAAAGTAAAAAAAGTAAACCATAAAAATGCCACATCGATCCATGCGATGGGTCGTTTGCGAATCATGCAATGTGTAAATAATGACACTAGTGAATAATGTATTTGTATATGACACTGACATTACAAATATTTGTGCGGACAGTTTTTTTTTTAATAATTGTGACTTTAATTACGACTAGAAATCACTTGACCTCATAACTTTGAAGATATATCGTCATGTGACAACATCTCTCAGTGCCGATATTGAACATAGGTACATCCTCGCAATGACTACCGCGACGAAAACAGTCTTAATATTTCATACTAGCTGCTGCCCGCGACGTCGTCTGCGTGAAGGCTCTACAGCACCAAAAATACCTAAGATGCCAGTGTCGCTATAGCATTATAAGTACACAACTTTTAAAATAGCATTAAAATATAAGTTTTTTTTGCAAGCGAAGCAAGTGAAGAGAGTTATATGGGAATCCTGCTGAGTTCAGTCATAAGATGTGACTGAAGGAAATAGAGAAAATAATGCAGGAATACATTCCAGGACACAAAAGAGTAAAAATACGTACAAAGGTATCATACCTTACTACGCTTCTCTATACACTACGTAAGTAGGTAGTTATGTTGCCAGGAGCCAAAATGTAAAGAGAGTCAGGACTGGTGACGCGGGAGCAAGCGACGTACAGTTGCCCTTGTGAGAAGCAACTTGTCCTGAGGTCGACACCCGCTGCCCTCAGTATCTGCCCCTGCGACTTATTGATGGTCATCGCGAAGCAAACACTCACGGGGAACTGTACGCGCTTGAACCGGAACGGGAAATTATGAGGTATGAAGGGAATGCGTGGTATAAATACTGCCTCGCCGACGCCACAACCCGTAAGAATTTCCGCCTCAATGGTGTGTCTGTGGAGCGAGATGACTTTAAGGCGGGTTATACAACTTCGGAGGAGAGGGGTTCCGAAGAAGCATAATCGGAACACCGACCTTCAGCTTGATGGTATGCGCTGGAAGTCCACTTGCTGACAGGCAGCTCAGAAATTCCACGGGATAATGTGTGGCGTCATTTTGCTCGACAACAGTGTTTGTCGAGGTTTAGACCACTTTATTCCCCTCATTTTCCGAGATAATTCATTCGTTAATTGCTGCAGCCTGATCATTTTTGGGCATCAAAATGGCCCGCTCACACACCCAAGAATTCTGCTGGTGCGGTATACGACTGATGTCCCCGTACACACAGCGAATTAATTCTTCTAAGCTGGATACCACTCTACCGAGAGACTCTGGAAGCACCACCTGTCCACCTATCTCTTCTGGTAGAGTGCCTTCGCCAAGACTTAGAAGGACATCGGAGAATTTTTGAGCACGTGCATTGCCGCCGAGCCGGGCTCTCATATTAATGGTCGAGCGCAGCGTACGAACTTGTGACCACAACGAAGATCGTTTCAACGAAGCATTCACCTCGTCAGCCCTCGAGCCCCGCGTCACCACGGGAAGCGTTTGCCGAAAATCACCACTGAACAGAAGTGTGACACCACCCATCAAATGTTCGTTCCTGCGGATGTCCTGCAGGATTCTGTCCACGGCCTCAACTACCTTCCTATTGGCCATCGTAAACCCATCCCATAAGATCAGAGAGCAATCCTTGAGCACGTGTCCCTTATCGCTGTTACGTGACACACCACAAACAGGCGTTTCGGCGCTCCTAAATCGATGGGAATTTTAAACATGGCATGTGCTGTCTTGCCACTCGGAAGCAGTGTGGTAGCGATTCCCGATGACGCTACAGCAATAGCAATTTTGCCTTGCCTCCTGACCTCTGCAAGTATGCCAGTGGTGACAAATGTTTTTTCCTGTTCCACCAGGAGCATCCAAGAAAAACATTTTACCCTGGTTTTGCCCAACGCTTTCAAGGACAGTGTCATAAAGTTTTTGCTCTGAAGAGAACAAAGCGACGTGGTCATTTCGTATGGTGGTCATTTCGCCCGGATCATAATTTGTCTCAGCGTTATACTCCCGATTTCCACGGTCTTGATACGGTGATGATTGGGGAGCTAGTAACCCATATTCGATCAGTGGATTGCCGCCGATAGAAATGACCACATCTTGAAGTGAACTGAGACAGGTGTTCAGCACGCGTTCATCAATTACTTCGACTTCGTCTCCAGTAGCACGCCTCAAAGCTCGTAGAAAATCTTCATACAGATGATAGCGATACTTCTCCCACAAAGCTACCGGGTTCGCGACTCCACATAACACCAAGATGACGGCAAACAGATGACGCATGCGGCTGGGACTGTCACTGACGCTATCCTCGCGAGGGTGTCATGAAATGAAATGATCATCATCAATGAACATAACTTTTTTTTAATACTTAACACCGCATTTTATTTTAAATTGTCTTCCTCAACTCTGCTTAAGATTTTGAGGGTTTTGTTGGAACTTGAATTTGTCAAAACGAACTATACGATACAACTTATAAGAAGAAAATGCACATCACCATCTATGAATTTTAAGAATAACTAACTACTTACCTCGCCAACATGATAAAATTTAAATTATTAATTTCCAAAAAATGTTAACATGTAACTTGATTTGATTTTTATGAAATCTCATAGATGGCGCTGTTTTAAAATTGTCTTTATACTACTAACATTAATTAAACTATATTTCTCTGCCCAAGTTACTTAAATGGCGTAGTTTTTATAGTGTATAGCTAGATAACAGCATGGCTTACTCAAAAACAACATTTAAATATGCGTCGTTAGATTACACGCTGTCACAGAATGCGTAAGAAAAATAACGATTCACAGCTCCTCCCCCGTAGGTGATAGCGTGATTATATGTAGCCTATATGTTGACCTGACCTCTTAGTAATATTCATGCAAAATTTGAAGTAAATCCATGCAGTACTTTTTGAGATTATCCCGGACAGACAAACAGACAAACAGACAAACAGACAAAAATTTTAAAAACTATATTTTTGGCTTCGATATCGATTGTAGATCACGCCCCAAGTATTCTTTTTAAAAAATATTCAATGTACAGTTTTGACTTTCCTACGATTTTATTATATGTATAGAAGATACTTAATAGCAATAATTTATTAGGTACCTTTCATATCAAAATTAGAAACAAGATACTGAAATTATATAAAATATTGTGGTTCTATACTTGAATGTAGCACCTAATTTGTTCCTACGTAATTACTGTCAAAGGCTTTGATAAATTAATTCAAGTCCTCAGCGGCAGGAATAGGGTTAGTGTAGGTCGCGCCGATCAAATTAACGTCACGGTTAATAGGATCGATACCCATCGATTATGGGTACCGATAAATGTGATAGTTACGTGATCGTAAATATTTATTAGCCATCAAATTCGAACGGCTCTAGGTACACTTGTATTGTAGGATATTTCAAACAAAACAAAAAATAAATCATTGTTACGGTCGTGAGTTGTTCAGGAAGAAAAGTTCCCGTATTTTTCTACACTAGACAGAAATAAGAGAAATATCAAATATTTTTTGTGGATTCTAGCTTTAGTATTAGCTTAACCCTTTGACCACTACGGTCGTGTATAGCTGACAAATGAAAACGTGTCCAACACGCCACCGTCGGCTAATGCCGACAAGAAAACACCATGTTTTAAGTACAAAATAAATAAACTAAATTCAGTTTTCTGTGTTTATACTTAAAACATGGTGTTTTCTTGTCGGCATTGGCGTGTTGGGCACGTTTTCATTTGTCGTGTATACACGACCGTGGCGATCAAAGGGTTAAAAGATTTTGGTTCAGCGGTTTACTAGAATCTAATATATCTCATGAGGCATGTACGTCGTTTATCCTTCTTTTAGAAAACCATATCATGTTTTGTTCAAATAAAATTTTTGGTAAATATTTTTTTTGGCAGGTAGGTAAATGAAAAAGTGTTTACAAACCTGGGAAAGCAAAATAAGAATCAAATTACACCATGTCTCTTAATTACAAGCTCACAATAATCCGCTGCTAGAATCTAATTACTTAAATAATTAGTGGTAATTTAAAGAAGACGTCTAAGTTTAAGCTTATATAAACGCAATGCAAGCAGAGCGCGGCCCCGCGGCCCCGCCCGGGAGTTTGCTGAGGGGGTTCACTGGTCCTATACGGCCGCTTGTGAACGAGCTCCTACGATTAGTTTTTCCGTGCTTGTGTTTGCAGGTACCGAACTATGTAGTGGTTCTTCTTACATTGGCTGTTTCTCGGGCCGTGACAGCGAAACGAATGGAGGGAGTGAGTGCCGCCCTTGACACTGGGTGGGCGCCAAGCCACTCGCATATTTACCAACATCCGTGTCTGCCTGTCAAGATTTTTCATAGTACTATTTCCATAAATTATGTTCTTGACACACCAACGTACCATTACTCAATTTATTCAATTCTTTTCTAATACAAGGTATCATTAATTAATGATACAAAACTGCAATCAATCTTGGGCGACCCCGTTCGCGACATGATAATTAGGTACCTACGAATTTAATCCGCTCTATTACGTTAAAATGTTTTTATTATTTTGGTTTTAACAAAAGATATAATGTGAAAGATTCACAAATATTAAATTACATGGGTGTCTGAGCCAAATGTATGTCAAAAATATAACGTAATACTTGTAAAAATGCGTCGTAGTATGTCTTCGTCGTAAACGTCGCTATTCAACAGTATCATGCTCACACAAGGCACTAGGTAGTTGGCAGTGTCTGTAACAAGATCTACATCATCGGATACTGTGACAACCTTTTATGTAGAAGCCTTCGATGTGTGTAGCAATGCGTTGATTATAATTATTATTATTGAAATCCTTGTTGTTTATGATGCAAAGTGAGAATATTTTTCTCTATTTAACGATTATGGCTTTTCAGTATTTATACGCTAAGACATAAATGCGAAGTTTATGGAAAAAAGAGGTAGATGACGCAGAAGGAAAGGTTCTTAGAATTAGTCCGCCAGTTTTGCTCTAAGTATTATAATATACCCTACATTATTTAAAACGAAGAAAATGTCGTAAGGGAAGTTTTGAATATGAATGTGAATGGCTATTAGAATAGCTAAAGACCAAAGAAATGGATGGACTGCATGAATGCTGATATGGTTAGACAATGGGCGACTACCGAGATGACGACCAATAGAGAAAAGTATGGAAGAAAACTTTTTTACAAAAAAAAAAAAACAATCGACTTCAAAAAAAAAACACGTTTTTTTTGGAAGTCGGTTGTTTTTGTTTTTGTAAAAAAGTTTTTACTTTTTTGTTGTATCTATCCCACACAAATTCATATAACACTATGTAAATATCACTACTTGCTATGTAAATAAAAGTGAGAGAGTTTTAATAGCTATTAAAACATCATCAATATTTAAATTAAGTGGAAAAAATCCTATTATTGAAGCTAACTCAAAAACTACCCTAGCAAAGTTAATAAAATTTATATAGAACAATTTCAGAATAAACATCTTTTGAATAAAAAAATAATTTTGCAAATCTGTCTATACATATATGACTGAGTTATGCCCGAACATTATAAATATATTATATATACAAGGTGTAACAGAATAAACGCAAGTCCTGAAAGTAGTTTGTTCATAATTGACTACTGAATCGATTTCAGTAACTTTTAATATAGGTATTTTTTTTTCAATTATGTATTTTTTCATACTAACCGCCGATTAAGCCAAATAAAATTAAATCTTAGTTCAAGGCAACAAGACTCAATTTTAAATGCATAATGTAATGCTAGTGTCAACACGATTTTCTTAATAAAAATAGAAAGCTTTCAAAAAAAAAAAATTTGGTCATTTGGCTTTTAACTCAATACTCTAATTGGGGTGTATGAGGTTATGTTATACCTTGTATATAAACAGGGTTACTTGTAATTCGACGTATATCCGCCAGGAGCTGATAGGGGGGCCAGAATGCAACAAATTTAAACATATTATGTAATTATGTATAGCCGAAATTCAATAGTTTTCGAGATAAGTATTTGAATTTTTAAGGGTTTTTCGATATAATTCCAAATAAACAAAAAACTGCATATTGAATGGGTACCATTAAAAATGATATTGTAGCGGGCACTTCAATTAAGTTATTATTATAATTAAAAGTACTTAATAATAAAAATTATGAGCGATTTAAGAATAACATCTTATGAATATTTTCATTTTACGCTTTAAAAATGTTTCAAATATCTCGAAAACTATTGAATTGCGGTTATACATATGGGGGGTTCGGCTAATAATTTTAATTATTTTGTTGAATTAAGTAGGTACTTTTAATTATGTTCATAGCTTTATTGAAGTTCCAGCTACAATATCTTTTTTTAATGGTACCCATTCAATATGTAGTTTTTTGTTTATTTGGAATTATATCGAAAAACCCTTAAAATTAAAATATCTCGAAAACTATTGAATTTCAACCATACATATGGGGGTTCAATTTGTTACATTTTGGCCAGCTGTCAGCTCTTGACGGATATACGTCGAATTACAAGTAACCCTGTATACATAAACATCCGTATTGAGAACCTCCTCCTTTTTGAAGTCGGATAAAAAATACATGTTGCGCCGACCCCAAATAAATTAGGATAAGGGCAGGAGAATGATGATCCTACATTATTCAAAACCTTAACTAGGTCACGATTTAATTTTATATCGATGCCCCGGAATATTTTAGATACTTAAATAAATATTATATTTATGAACTTGTATGATCCCCGCTTAAGAATTTACCACACACTCATCTCAGGGCTGTCAAAGTGGAAAATTAACGTTTTTAACGGATGATTTAACAATAACACCACGTCCATGCCGATGACATCATTGCCCAATTAATTCGCCCAACCAGAGATTCGATCGAAACATTATTCTTGCAAGAGAGTTATCCTGAGTTCCTGACGACCTGTGATGCCAACGTCGTAAATAGATTTCACCTGGACAAGTTCATGAAATTCGTGTGAAATAATCACAACTTTAACGACCAATTACGTACAAAATAAGCAAGGAAAAACCAATATTTAATCTACTGGCTTTTCCGAAAAAGGAACAATACTTTCTGGTTTTGCAGTAAAAAGTAATTTAAAAAAGAAATGTTTTCCTAGTTACCTCCAAGAACTCCTTGAACTTATCTTGTTCTTCCTATTGCATTACTCTGAGTAATACTAGTACTGTGTATGTAAATACTTTGATTATAATTAAAGCCAAAGCGGAACGAAACTTGGGCCGGAAATAATTTTGTTACAAATAGCCGCGCAATTACAATGCGCGAACTAAATAAAACAAATGTATCTACCCATGTAATCCTATTGCCTTCGAATTAGCATTTTTAATAACAAGTGGCTAATTAATGTACATTATCTATTAGACCAAAATGCAATTAATATGCAAGAACAACCAGCTTCTAATACGCATTAGAAATAGCCGTCACCGCTGCTCAACATCTCAGTAAGAAAGATGTAAGATTCTATTTCAGTCTTCGCCTTTGTGTTCTATCAATAAATGCAAAAAAAAAACAATGACATGTTTTTATAGCTTAAAGTCACGCTTACAAATCTATTGACATTTTCCGGTGGCTACGGGTTAGTCCACTGTAATCCAACTTTTCCTTGATACGTCAACGACTTTTCCTAAAGACGTACAGGCAGTTAGAGACTGCCGAACCATTAAATCCATAATTGCTGTTATCTATTCTCATAAAAGTTTACTAGCGACCAGCGAGGAAGTAGGAGTAATCTACTAACCTATTCCGTGGCGAGGTCATTGTACTGTTGCTGTGGTTTTGAAATGTGAACGAGTATACGCGCGCAGACGGACATACCACGTACCAGTCAACGAACGCACATCACTTATTGCAAAACAGATCGAAATATACGACAATTGCAACCATATCTATATCGCCTTGACACGGAAATACAAGCGAGATTTCGAATTAGTACAGTCATCCATCCAGTCGAAGTGCCTAAGAGCAGTTTTAAAGGAGCGGAGTTAAAGATCCGACTTCAATCCGATATGGGAATGTTCTAAATTCTGACGGATAGAATTCGCCTCATACAAATAGGACTACGATCACTTCGGACCGGATTCTCGGATTCGGATCGGATGTAGTGCGGAACCGCCCTGACAGTTAAAAGTAAGTCATTCTTCAGTGAAATGTTTATCGGCATGAGAATTTAAAGTTACGGATTTATTATTGTTGTTGTATAATATAAACACGTTAAGTGCTCGATTCAACGTTAAAAGATTAATTTTGTAGATTTATTGATTGTTTATCTTACTGTATGAAATAAAGTGCAGCGATATATTGCGAAACGATTTTAATTCTGAATTCCCAGGTGCAGGATTTCAGTGGTATGAAAATTTAGAAGATACACACGGAAAGTTTCCAACAGATCGGAGCTTTTTCGAGATCTTTTGCGGAGGCGCGTATACGTACAGATTGAACTAAAATCTCTTCAGTTACATTACCTATAGTATTCGCACATCCATCGGTATACCTGTACACAGATAGATGTGTAGTATGAGACACGGCGGCGACAGCGATTCGTTCTTGTAGGTACTACGTCAGCAGTGGGTGTGGCGTGCGCATGAGTTGCAGAGTTGCACAAGCGCGACCGTGATATTATACTGATGCACGTGTATGTGTACCTACAATACGCACTTTTTAATCTCATAATAAAAAACCTCTTTCATGAGGTTCACACGCGCATTTAGTTTACTATTTATAAATGATTACAATATAATGTTAACAGTGACGTCAAATATAATCTGCTTAGTAAACTGTATCTTATGATTAGTAGTTTTTAAATCGACTTCAAAAAGGAGAAGGTTGTCAATTCAATACCGCACTTATATCATAATGTACTATTACTGAATAATGCAAAGCTTCTAAAATGATAAAAAGTTATATAAACTTATATCTACGATGACAAAAAAAATAACTATGATGGATATCAAACTCGTGTCATGTTGTGTCATCTCCAGGTGATTTCTTAATAATTTGATAAGTGAAGATGTTTATTATCGGAAACAGTACATCTTCACCTACTATTCAAGATAACTGTTTAACGATCCATCGCTCCCGATGGATTGTTAAATAGTTATCTTGAGTAGTCTATGACACAATTTTTTCTAAAATCATCGAAGCAAGCATCGCGTACCAATTGCAGTATGTTTAGCCAACAGAGTATGACGAATTATATCTACACAATTATAAAGCACTTAAAATGTGTTTGCGTTGCAGATTCGTAATATTAAATTACATTCATTATGAAACAGCAAGCGATTATAATACACACATCTAGGTATTGTAAGACGAAATAATGAATCAGGTTTAAGGTTACTTTGGCAACAAATACAGCGGCTCCATTCTATAAAATACAAATATGCCGTGAATAGATCGTCTGGTACAGCTGTGCACTGCTCAATTTGTGCTAGGGTTGACCAGCTTAGGTGTCAGAAATATGCACTGTTTTTTTGCACCTTTCCTGTCACATAAAAGTATAGCTACAGAATAAAGACAGAACCACTACGAACATGTCCGTTCATATTTAATATTCAAACAGGTGAAATTATAAACTCAAACCCAATATCACTCAAGCAAGGTGCCAATCATGTGTTCATTTAATAGCGTGAATTATTGGAAACATAATAATAGACATCCCATCGAAACTAATTTGATTTCATGGAAGCCAGAAAAGTTCAGTCTCGTAACGTTCAAGTTGCAAAATAACATATGGTAGCAAAAAGTTCAAATCTCATAAGACCCAAGTCTCGAAACCTACAAGGTGCAAAATATCTACATCTCAAAATGTTCAAGTTGCAAAATATTCAAGTCTCCAAACATCCATGTCTCATAATATACATTTTTTATTTAAGTGGATTTGTAAGTGGTGTTTTTTATATTTTTGACATCGACCTTGAAATTTCAAAAAAAAAATTGGTGGAAATTGTAACGCTTGTTAAGATGTGTTTTTAATATAAATAATTAAAAGGTTTGTGTACCCTCAATTTCAAAAGTATTAAGATGAGTTTAGTTTTAGGTAATTTTAATACAATTCATATCAAGAATATGTAAACTATAACACAGTTACAGACAAAGTAATGACTTAAGTATATAGGATGACCCTGGAAGTATGGATCAAATCAAATAGGGGCGTGGGCAAAGTCATTTCCAAACTTTTTGATCCTGAGAATGTTGGTGAATTTTTTTACGGTTCAAAAGTTATGACCAACTTTTGTTATTTTCAATCACTTTGCATAGTGCTCAAAGAACAAAATCATTTTAAAAAAACTACCAGGAACTGTCAATTTAAGTTTTTTAGACTGCCCTGGTAGTTTTTTTTAATGATTTTTTTTTTCTTTGAGCACTATGCGAAACGATTGAAAAAAATTGGTCACAACTTTTGAACCGTAAAATAATTCTCAGTCATCAATCATTCTCAGGATCAAAAAGTTTGGAAATGACCTTGCCCAAGCCCCTATTCGATTTGATCCATACTTCCAGGAACATCCTGTATTATATATTTGATAATATATTTTCCTGCAATAAGCATTTGCTTATTATGTGCCAGTAAATTAAAAATAAATATAGACTATATAATAATAACAACATTAAATAACATTGTTGTATTTTACCTACATTTACAAGTTCCAACTAATTGAATTTTATATCAACATGAATGTTTTATTTTGATTCTGATTTATTTACAATGTCAGTGGCCTGAAGGCCACTAATAACTTCTTCTTGTGCTGACTTGCGGTGTTATAGTATAGCGTTATAGTTTCCATATTTTTTTTTTAATTGGTGGATCAAAGTCGATGTCAAAAATATAAAAAACACCACTTACAAATCCACTTAAATAAAAAATGTATATTATGAGACATGGATGTTTGGAGACTTGACTATTTTGCAACTTGAACGTTTTGAGATGTAGATCATATATTGCAACTTGGAGGTTTCGAGCCTTGGGTCTTATGAGATTTGAACTTTTTGCTACCATATGTTATTTTGCAACTTGAACGTTATGAGACTGAAGGGCCAGAAATACGTGGAAGCCTCAAAATTTTGAGACTTCATTAAAGTTTTTGACTGACTTCAAAAAAGGAGGAGGTCCTCAGTTCGTCCACGATTACTCGAAGACTGATTTGGTTGAAATTCTTTTGATTGAAAGGGTATACCAGGTGGTCCAATTGTCTTCGGGTCAGGATTAAATGATGGAATCCTGGAGAAATTGAGGGAACTCTCGAAATATTAAAGGCACACAGCGACTCAGGTATTTATTTTTGTAAGGTTTTATTTTTTTCCTGTAACGAGGCACATATGACGTATCTGGGTACGTTTAGTTTCCCACGTAGAAGGTAATGCTATATCGTTGGCGGTCGGTGTTAAGTTAGATGCTAGTTGACCCTAATGAGTACAATGGCCTTCTGACGCTACACATAATATAGGTACGTACAAGAAACGCAACAACACCTTATTGAAAGATCGCGCTACTCATGAGCGAGCACTACATTTAATATTGTCGTATCATATTAGGTAGCAGTCTAACACACAATGCATTCAATACACAATTTATATTAATATCCTTCTGTCTTCTCATTACAGACAAACTGAAATTAATTACAGTATAGATGATCATGAATACATTATAACAATACGTTGCTAATTCATTATGCTTGCTATTCGTAAATGTCGCTCTTAGAAATCAGCGGGATGACTTCATCAGATAACATGAGATTTCAGAACAATGAATAATTACTATGTGTAATGAATTTTTAAACGCTATTCAGGCTAAGTGAATAAGACGCTAATAGGCCTTGCCCACTATAAGGAAAACTCGGATTTGTGATATTTAAGAATTCAAATTATTCATGTCGTGGTATTTATATGAACTTATTAGTATTGTAGAAATGCGTTCTATTAGGAAAGTCATCAGTTTCATCAGCAAGCGTTTGTTTGGTCGAAAAAACGTCAAACCGTCATCAAAGGATGAGGCGGCCCACCTGGGCAGACGGAGTCCGTCACAGTGGCCGTGTTTATTTTCATTGTGTTTATGCCAGGGGATTAGTCGTGTTTTGTCTGCTGCTAAGACGCGAAAAATACTAAATTAGCTTAACAAATTAGATGTTTTCTACTTTCACTGGAAGTATTGGTCGTGTTCATTCCTGAATGCTCTTTTGCGAATACATAGTTTCTTGGCTTGACCAAAGTAACAATTTATGACACATGTCCATCGCTTGAATTTAATGTTCATATGCGATGTAGGTAGGTTCGCGTCGCGTCGTGAGGTGCGCAGTCGCCCATCAGACTCGTTCGTTAATTGCGGAGCTTACAATTAGTTGAGTGCCATCCGCAAACGAGCGCAATTGGCGCAATGGGGAGGAAATGGACATCGATCCTCGAACACCTATATTATAAGCACATAAACACTCATATGAAGTGGCAGCAGCACAAACAACTACAGTTTTGAATACTCCTTTATTAATGTTAGACTAGCTTCGTTTTCCCGAAGTGTTTCTACTCGAAACGAACAAGAAATAATGTTGATCAGATTTATGGTATAGTATCGTCAATCGTGTTGCCACAGGAAATCACAATCGTGCATTAGCAACGTCTTGATCATGATGCAAACCATTTTGTTGTTATCGTTTATTCAAATAGATATATTGGAATATATACTTAAATAATTATTATATTTCACAAGGTCTGAGTCGAAACCAATGGGTTACAGTTTGTCCAATAGGTTAACTGTTTTTTGACCGATGGAACTAGTGATTGCAGCAACGTCATAGCACACATTTCGATAAAGGACATGGATTTTTTGTGGCCTAGTATAGACAAAAAGTTAATAATATTTAAAAAATAACTGTTAATATTTGAAATCCCACCACAGCTTTCGTTACTTGGCAAATTTTTGCAGAAAATATTTCAATTTAAAGTTTATTATTAAAATTTTTGTTTTACCTAACGTAAATACGTTTCTAAGTGCTTTGTCATATTTAACAAATTTTTGGGAAAAAATACATTTACGTCGATGTTCCTCCAAATGAGCGATTTAGAAAATGTAAAAAATGAAAAATAATGTTCAGTGACTAAACTATTGGATATATTTGATCGAAAATCAGTACTTTGAGTGGAATACCTCGAATTTTTGTATGACAACTGGTAAGGTCATTAGGTATACGAAATTTAATTTATTGTTGTATTGTCATCTCGACTTTGTATACTTTATAATCCCGTTTTATCAGACGAAATCATGGTGGTACCACCATGGTGGTTTGAAGAGAAGGTACTAAGCGATTATTAATAAGTTATAATTACATTATAAAATACATATTTTAAACACAAATCAATAAATATTAAAAATAAACAACTTTGAGTAAAAATAGCTA
Organism: Globia sparganii; assembly: GCA_949316385.1. NCBI lineage: Eukaryota > Metazoa > Arthropoda > Insecta > Lepidoptera > Noctuidae > Globia > Globia sparganii. The sequence continues at coordinate 10,468,424 of OX438655.1, read as the reverse complement.
AATTAAAATTTTGGTGTGCATAGTTATCAATTATTATCATTGAGCTGATTTCTTACAGGGATCATTCATATAATCATCGTACATAATTGGTTCCTAAAAATAATATTTCGGTAGTTGCACTTTCTCGCTTCACTGTACTAAATTTTTTAATTTCGGAGGAATCGAGAATTTTTATCTATACTAATATTATAAAGCTGAAGAGTTTGTTTGGTTGAACGCGCTAATCAGCGCTAATCTCAGGAACTAGGTTCGAATTAAAAAAATATATTTGTGTTGGATAGTCCATTTATTGAGGAAGGTTATATAACATCACGCTACAACCAATAGGAGCGGAGCATCAATGAAAAATTATGCAAAAACGGGAAAAAGTATTTCATTTGAGAGCTTCCGTTGCGTACCTACGCTGCGTAAACGGTTAAAGTTACGCAAACATCACGTATGAATGCATTTTTCCCCCTTACAAGTTCTAAAAAAAAAGTCCGCGACAGCAAATGTCTATCTTTAAGGTTGTTTCACTATAACCTTTTTTATGGTAATCAAATTTGTTCTAAAACATACATTATTTGCGAAGGTGTTTTTTTATTAAAATGATATTTAGGCCTTATCCTTATTCATGACAAGTATTTAATTTTGATCAAAATTGCCCTGATTGCCATGAATATCTTAGGAGATATCATAGTTTTAAAATAAATCCGCATGGCCGCCGGTAGCTCGGCGAGGTTCACTATACATAGTTCCATTCTTACTGATCATAGCGTGGTGTACCTAAAATAGCTTCTAAAAGTAATGTACTAAGTAATAATCTTAAGTAATACTCTTAATGTAATGGAATACATTTAAGTAAGTTTTTCCTCAAATTAACACGGGTGAAACCGCGGGCACTATTTTTATTATAACTTTCGGGGAAAATCAGCACTAACCCAAAAAAATTCGTATACGCACGGTATTAAGTAAGTACTTGGCCATTCCTTGAGAAATTTATCAAGTACATAATATTAGCGAATTTAGGATGTATTCATAGGTTTCGTAGTGATTTCACACAGTTTGAACGCTGCAGAAAGCTCGTATAAAATATCGATTAACAGATAAGCTATCATGTGTGGATTGAAATAAAACGATAATCAGTCGTGCATGACTCATTAAATTTAATTGCATCACTTGTCGCCTGAGCTAGTCTAAAAATGGTATGTTGTAGTCCGTGCACTAAACGGTCGGAGATTATAATGAAACGTGACCAACGATGATGATGGCCACAGGCCACTGGGATCGTTGAGAATTCATCTGCGCTCTGATATTAAATAGTTAAATGTTTATGTGTACACCGGTATAAGTCTCAGATCAAACAAAACTATAGTTATTTATTCGATCGAGCTAACCAAATTCGTATTCTATGAGCGTAAAGACAAAGCACTAGCAAGTGGTGCAAGTGAAAGTGTAAAGAAAGGAAGCCAATATTCGGTAACACAAGAGTAAATGAATCGCAACGAGTTCGTCAGTGGAGCCATGAATAAGTGTAAATGTGCAAAAATATAAACACGAGCGCCACACATCTCGGCAAACAGTGCATGAATGTGGCCGTCCTTGCACAAGACGACATTGTCATGGCACCGACCGGCCACCGCACTGCGCATACATCTGGGTCAGGTCTCTTTCCGCACCTCATTCGGAAGTGAGCATTTATAGATAACTAGAAACATTGAAATTGACACTCATCTGATAGTATCTACGGTCAGGAGTGTAGAAAACGAGGTAAACGTGCAGCCGGAATAAATGTGTGTTCTTACTCTGACGGTTTACTCTGCCTTGGTAAATAACTAAATGTTAAATTGCTAACAGATTAAGACTAATTCTTCTTACACACAAATTGGTTTGTGTACTAGGTACCTATTTCTAAACAGTCGGACAGCGCCGGTCGGTAGTCACGAACCATCGACTAGATGAATTTTCAGCGGTTTTCCATTATGTTGTAGCCACAAAACGTTACATTAAGCTCTATGTGTGCGAGCTAATCCTACCGCTATTTGTGTTCATATATAAACAACTTTGTCTGACCCTGTGGAGCGGGCTGACAGTGCATCAGCTGATACAATGGAGGGATTGATGTGAATGGCACTTACAACAGATTTACTGTTATGATTTTCATTTTACGCTTTCAATGTTCCTGATGCTGTTTTATTGATAACTGGCAACCAGCCTCTGTTTCGCACAGGTGCTATGGCGACATGTCACAACATCATTTCTGTCCTGTCATAGTTCTATATTAATGAATTATACACAAAAACCTTCCGGAATAATTACTCCAGAGGGTGGAGACCTAAGCGGTCACATAGACAGGAACGGTCAAAGGACACGAAAAGCGACTTTGTTTTATACTATTTATAGTCTAAAAGCGTTTTACATTTTTAACCTACTCATCATTCTCCTGCCCTTATCCCAATTTATTTGGAGTCGGCGCAACTTGTCATTTTCTTCCATAGTTCTATTAGTCGTCATCTCGGTAGCCTCCGTCCTAACACTATCATCATTCATGCAGTCCATCTGTCGTTTCTTTTTGTCTTCCCTATACTATTATAGCCATCGACATTCATACTCATGCGTTTTTAACCAACTATGTTTTGAATTCGGAGTTAGACGTCATGTAAGAGCAATGTAAGTTTTAGTATGACTAGATATGAGACATCAGACAGGCGATAATGCTATATCGACCAATATTACGTGATGCCAACACATATTATGGTTCACGATACGCAAATGTTAGGATATTTATTTGAAACAATTTCGCGGAATTCATCATTTGAGGCGTAAATAATGCCAAGGCGAATTGCACGTGAACGCTAAAAGCTCTTCAGCAGATTCATGAAGATAGACACGTATAATTTTAATGCTGACACATGGCGTGCTGTATTTATCCGAGGTACGCGATTTAATACGTCTTACATTATGTACAGCTTTGGATGGTTTACATTTGCTTAAAACGAAGCATTGCTTCGATGGTTTTAGAGTTATTAGGTACTATTGTATGGTTTAGTGTTTGTTTTACGGCTGATTTTTCAATAGTCAGATAGCTTTTATCTGATGAATAAATATTGTGGTTTGACAGGTTTTGTAAAGAAAATATGTTAAACTGTCAGATTTATTCTTAGGATAAAAGTTATCTGAATGTTAAAAAATCAGCTCTATGATGTTTTAAAATGATCAAAGAGAGTTAAATGCTAAAGCAAACCTAGCCGTATTCTATAAAATTGTTTAGTACAACTATCAAGTGGCATAATTATGTCTTGATCGGCAGTATTGTACAGAGGCCAGCACATCAAGCTACCCCAATCTGTCAGATTTTCCCAATTGAATATGAACCTTCTTCCTTTGTACTAAAGTTGAAAATCTATCAAAGAATTTTCACAGATTGGGGTAGGTTGACCTGCTGGCGTCTGTACAAGACTCGTATAGAAAATATGAAATTCATATGGCATGTATAAAATGAGAGTGGCATGAAATAAGGATACGACAGGGAGCGAAAAATCTCTGAGACCAATAAGGCGGAGACAATTTTGGTATGTGCGGAGAGCTAAGGATATTGCCATATTGTTTAATAGTTTTTGATCCTGAGGGCCGTACCTACTCGCATATTTTCATAACCCCCTCGAGGAAAACTCTTTATAGCCTATGAAACGATGGCAATGAAACTATGATTCATAAAATCCAGTCAGAATTTTCAGAACTATTGGAGCGGTGGTTCTAGACAAGGATGCCTGGAAGAATTTGGGGAGGCCTTCGATCAGAAGAAGGACAGCGAAGGTTCATAAGGTCTCCGTACAAATTTGATTTTTTCACTGCTTTGAGAGATTGCAGCCCTGAGTATATACATATATATAATTTCAACTTGATAACTCCATGTTTTCCTGAGAAAAAGGGTCTTGACTGACGGACAGACAAGATGGACAACGAAGTGATCTTATAAGGGTTCTGAATTTTCTTTTGAGGTACGAAATAATAAAAATGGTGCGGTACATATCTACCGGATCGGATATGAATATTAATATAACATAAACCAATGGATATAATAAATAAAGCTGGTTTGAATTAGCTAAACATGTTTTTGTGTAGCCACGTCTGCTGCCAGTCTCAGTGGGCGTGGTCATTACGTCAGTCAACTAGTCCGCAGATTATTGCTTCTGATACGCCTTTAAACAAATATTTGTTTCTATGTATTACCATTAAGGGCCAAAGCACACACGCTACTTTTAGCATCGGCGATGTGCGATTTTGCGACCGTATCGATGCATTTAGCTTCTAAAAAAGCGGCTAAATCGCCGAACGCCGATGCTAAAAGTAGCGTGTGTGCTTTGACTCTAAAATATCACTAAGCGCGAGAGCAAAAAGTTCAATATTCATGTTGGAAATAGTGCTATAGCAGTTACATTACATATCAATAATATGATATGTAATATCTCAATACAATGCAATATAATCATGTGTATGTAATATGTAAATTTAGGATGTTGCCACAAGCAATGTAACGTGTAATAAAAGTTTCAACTTTAGCAGGCTTTGTGTTGATTAGTACATTTTTACGTGACTTTAACAGAAGAAGATCTCGTATGCCGTCATCATCGGTTTTCCTTCTCGTCAATTTTAAAAACAAGAACGCTCTACGTGTTTACTGGCTGGTCATAAAATTGAACGAAACTCATTACAATTTTCTTTATTATTTTATCTTCTGTGCCATTTGCACAGGCTATAATGTGCACATAAGATTTTTGTGTTTCACGATTCATGATGTACCATTTAGATTATAAAGTCTATGTATTGTGTTATATTTTTCAATGCAAATTATTAGGATACAATAGTTGATATTAGTTCACAATGGTTGCCAGCTCAATGTAAATAAACCAAGTGAGAAGAACACATGAGAACCAATTTAATTGTAAGCAAATAAGATAATGTAATGTAGGTACCTAATGTATTGTGTATATATAACGCATCACTGCGCTCGTTTACGCAATAGAATTACAAAAAAAAAAATACATTGAACAAACAAATCGAAAACATACACACATCAAAAGTGTCTAGGGATCAAGCATTTTTATGCGGATTTCTTGAGATTGAGATGTGGCTTTGTAATAAATTTATGATTTTATAAATTTATATGGATCCTTTTTGGTGCATTTCATAATTTGAATCAGGAACTGTGAATCAAATTCGAGTAAAAGATGAAAATCAGCTGTCAATATTTTCCCTATAAAAACATACAACGCATTGAAGACATTATTAGTGCTACTGTTTCCCTACTACTGATTAAAACCAACGTTATTATGGAGCGGCGACGTCATTTAAGCAGGGAAGAAATGCTCAGAGCCGTGGGAATGATAGAAGCTGGTTCCCGGCAACGTACTGTGGCTTTAGCTCTGAATACAAGTCAGAGTGTTATCAGTCGACTTTGGACACGTTACCGAAGCACTGGTACCGTGGCTGAGCGCCATGGAGGACGGTATCGCTGCACCACACGGAGACAAGACCGATACATTCAAATCTTAACTCGAAGAGCTCCAACAATAACCGCCATGATGTTAGCCGTGAGGCTTCATCACTCTTCAGGGAACTTAATTAGCGACCAAACAGTCAGAAACCGCTTGCATGAAGTGAACCTTCATTCCCGAAGACCGCTACGGGTACCACCTATAGCAATGCACAATCGTAGGATTCGATATCAATGGGCTCTTGAACACAGAAATTGGGCAGAAGAACAATGGCGTTTCGTGTGCTTTTCTGATGAGTCTCGTTTTGGTATGAGACCGGATACAAGACGTATACGACACTGGAGAACCCCTGGACGCCAACAGCGATTAAAATCCTGCCAGGAAGTCCATCCTTATAGTGGTGGAACCATCATGGTATGGGCGGGTATTTGGATCGGCGGAAGAACTGAGTTGATTTGGATCAGAGGCAACCTCAACGCTCAAATTTATGCTGAGACGATTGTATCAGACGTCATCGTTCCTCTACAAGTGCAAATCGGTCCGTTATTTCAGTTAATGCATGATAATGCACGACCGCACACCGCAAGAGTTGTAAGACAGACTCTCGCCGCAGCTAACATCAATGTCCTGCCCTGGCCTGCTCAGTCGCCAGACTTGAACCCGATTGAGCATGCATGGGATATGCTACAGAGAAGAGCTCTGCCGAATATGGAGGGTATCCAGTCGCAAGAAGACCTTTTTTTGTTGTTGCAACGAACATGGGCGGCCATTCCACAGCGTGATTTGGATGAACTCATTTTGAGTATGCCAAACCGATGTTCTTGTGTTGTTAGTGTTCGCGGTAGAAACACGGATTATTAATTGTTTAAGTTACCCAATAAAATTTTAGAGAAAACTGTTATTTCAGTCTTTTTTTCGAACTTTTGTGTTAGTGGTTCAAATGTCAAAAATCCCTTTATTAGGAAAATGGCAAATTTCTTTATTAATGCAAAGGTGACTTGGTTTATCGTTACTGTGACAAACGAAAACACTTTATTTGATGAATCCTTAAAGAAAATTTTAATTAATATCAATCAGGAGAAAAGTTATTGCAAAAATATATGTTGATCCCTAGACACTTTTGATGTGTGTATTTCCTACCAATTGGACTATTCAAATAATTCTTGTTCAGGCGATAGTTGACGTTTTAATCTGGCGTTATTTTGTAAACGTCATCTATTTTAAAAAGAAGTAAAATCGTGTGCAGTGATATGACAACAAGACTGTACAACAATGGGCGGCGGGGCGCATGGTGTGCGAATGTGCGGGACGAGACAGTTGTCAGACGCTTATGTTTTTGTCTCTGAATAGTTTTTAATAACAACACGATGTGGTGGAGGCTACGCGACCGCGTGTACTTCTGGACGCTAGCCAGCCTTGAAATGTAAATCAAAAAGATTTCAAGGTTTTGCTATTCAGAAAAAATATTAACAAATATGCAGTCCTAATCCAGCGCACTGCGCAAATCAAGTTAACAACCTTAAGAAAACACGTTTTTACAAGTCATGAATTCATTATATTACCTATAAGTTATGAGAATTAAAACAAACTAAGTATAAATTAATGTCTGCACATCAATATTGCTATTTCCTGTCATAGAATTTAATTTGTAAATATACTTATTAAGAATTAAAGAAAATTATAATTAACCACCTAACTATTGTTTATGTTTATGAATAGTTGTTATAGAAATAGACGTTGCTTTATCCTGTTAGTTCATTTATTAAAAGGTTAATGTACAGAACTATGCGCATGCGATGTGACCGTCCTCAGGTTTACGATTACGAGAGATTTTTTGGAAAACGGCGACCCACTCTGAATTTCATGAAGTCTTTTGTTAGCCATTGAAACCGATCTAGCCAATGAAAATGTATTGGTTAAATCATCATCATCCTCCAGGCCGTATACCTAGTTACTTGGTCCGTGGTCGGCGTAGGTAAGTATGTCTTATTCTTCCGAAATTAAAGTTATTTTTCACTTTGTAGTGTTTTTTTTTTTGGAAGTGGTTGTTTATTTTTGTAAAAAAGTTTTTTATTATTAATACTTACATTATATGTATAATCAGTTCTAATGTCGCAATCGTTATTTCTTGAACTTGTACCTATAAAATTATATTAGCATATTATGTCACAAACTTCTTCAAGTTTTTGGATTGCGTCCAAATTAATATTATTATTCAATATTTGAATTATAGCACTGGGTCTTACAAAAAGCCAAAGCAAAAATAATTGATTTGCTCATTGACATCATTTCTTATTTAAGTTTTCGTAAAAATTATTTCGTATCGTTTTCAGTGGGTTCATCATCGTCATCATGTTCATTTGTACAGTGGACAAAATTGGCATATTTCCAAAATTCCTTAATATGCACCAAGATATCACGAACACACGAATTATTTATATTGTAGTGCTCAGAAGTTTATTAAACGTAGTTAGTGTCGTGTTAGAGTAGAGCCATCTCAACATCCCCTTGAATTTGTATATTTATATATATATCATTATTACATATTTATACATATATACACTAGCTGACCCGGCGAACTTTGTTCCGCCTTAGAGGCAATAAATGAGCAGATTTTTTATTTTTTAAATTAGGATAAATGTAAATAAAAAAATCTATTAATTCAATGATACTTTATTGGCCATTTATTTTGTTGCATGGGTTGCACTTTTCAGTTTAGCACCTTGTGATAAATGACATTTTTCGTTTTTTTATCAGGCGCAAAAACAAATAACGCAGAAGGTCTTCCGACCCGTGAACATGCCACATATAATTGACCATGGGAAAAACATGGATGTTCTAGATTAAGACCACAAACTTTCAAGGATTGGCCTTGTGAATTATTTACAGTCATGGCGAATGCAAGATGGATCGGAAATTGAAGTCGTTTAAACTCAAATGGCATGTCGGTTGGGATCATCGGGATCCTCGGAATGAGAACTTCCTCACCTTTGAATTTTCCTTTGATTATTTTGGCGTAAATCAAATTGTTCATCAATTTACTTACCACCAAACTTGTTCCGTTGCACAGTTTTGGTTGGTTTAAGTTTCGAAGCATGATTATTGAGGAACCAATATTTAGTCGTAAATTGTGCGGTGGTAAGCCAGGCACATCCAAGGAGTTTAAAAATTCAATTGGATAGTTGGTGGCATCATCTTCATTTGTTACACAGTCAATAGATTTGAAAGAATGCAATTTACCAATGATCTCATTCTGAATTATGTAGTTTAAGTCATCTACATCGCCAAAAGTGCTCGCTCACTCAACCATTCATAATTTTTGTGGTTAGTAATGATGTTTGGGATTACTTTGTTGATGAGTTCGTCTTTCGATGAGACAAAGTTACAGAAATTCGGAGGAAATGAAATCAATCCGCTCGATTCGTCGACAGGTACTCGACCATTACCGATAGTCAGCAATTGCTCAGAGAAATCTTCAGCAGATGTATCGTTCAGCAATGCAACTCTCATGTTTGTTGTCAGCTGAAGTTTCTTAACATAGCGCCATAGCTTCGATGATTTGAGGCAAGCGTTTATTTTGTCGGCAGCAGTCGATCTGGGAATTACTGGCAATGTTTGGCGGAAATCGCCAGACAGTAAAATCATTGCGCCTCCAAAACATCTCGAGTCATTGCGCAGATCTTGCAATGTTCGGTTAAGTGCTTCCAATGCACGTTTATGCGCCATTGTGCATTCGTCCCAGATGATGATCTTCGATTCGGATAAAACTTTGGCCATTGCGGAGCGCTTTGTAATGATGCATGTTGGTTCTTCAATAGATTGAAGATTTAACGGCAATTTAAATATTTAAATTTAAAAAAAAACGTGGAAAAAAAAACTTTACTGAATTGCAATACTCAACGTTACAATGTGAAAAAAAAGTAAAGTAAAAAAAAAAAGATAAAAGTATCCTATGTCCTTCTCCTGATTCTTAGCTACCTCCCTACCAATTTTCAGCCAAATCGGTTCAGCCGTTCTAGAGTTATAAATAGTGTAACTAACACGACTTTCTTTTATATACACACATCAAAAGTGTCTAGGGATCAAGCATTTTTATGCGGATTTCTTGAGATTGAGATGTGGCTTTGTAATAAATTTATGATTTTATAAATTTATATGGATCCTTTTTGGTGCATTTCATAATTTGAATCAGGAACTGTGAATCAAATTCGAGTAAAAGATGAAAATCAGCTGTCAATATTTTCCCTATAAAAACATACAACGCATTGAAGACATTATTAGTGCTACTGTTTCCCTACTACTGATTAAAACCAACGTTATTATGGAGCGGCGACGTCATTTAAGCAGGGAAGAAATGCTCAGAGCCGTGGGAATGATAGAAGCTGGTTCCCGGCAACGTACTGTGGCTTTAGCTCTGAATACAAGTCAGAGTGTTATCAGTCGACTTTGGACACGTTACCGAAGCACTGGTACCGTGGCTGAGCGCCATGGAGGACGGTATCGCTGCACCACACGGAGACAAGACCGATACATTCAAATCTTAACTCGAAGAGCTCCAACAATAACCGCCATGATGTTAGCCGTGAGGCTTCATCACTCTTCAGGGAACGTAATTAGCGACCAAACAGTCAGAAACCGCTTGCATGAAGTGAACCTTCATTCCCGAAGACCGCTACGGGTACCACCTATAGCAATGCACAATCGTAGGATTCGATATCAATGGGCTCTTGAACACAGAAATTGGGCAGAAGAACAATGGCGTTTCGTGTGCTTTTCTGATGAGTCTCGTTTTGGTATGAGACCGGATACAAGACGTATACGACACTGGAGAACCCCTGGACGCCAACAGCGATTAAAATCCTGCCAGGAAGTCCATCCTTATAGTGGTGGAACCATCATGGTATGGGCGGGTATTTGGATCGGCGGAAGAACTGAGTTGATTTGGATCAGAGGCAACCTCAACGCTCAAATTTATGCTGAGACGATTGTATCAGACGTCATCATTCCTCTACAAGTGCAAATCGGTCCCTTATTTCAGTTAATGCATGATAATGCACGACCGCACACCGCAAGAGTTGTAAGACAGACTCTCGCCGCAGCTAACATCAATGTCCTGCCCTGGCCTGCTCAGTCGCCAGACTTGAACCCGATTGAGCATGCATGGGATATGCTACAGAGAAGAGCTCTGCCGAATATGGAGGGTATCCAGTTGCAAGAAGACCTTTTTTTGTTGTTGCAACGAACATGGGCGGCCATTCCACAGCGTGATTTGGATGAACTCATTTTGAGTATGCCAAACCGATGTTCTTGTGTTGTTAGTGTTCGCGGTAGAAACACGGATTATTAATTGTTTAAGTTACCCAATAAAATTTTAGAGAAAACTGTTATTTCAGTCTTTTTTTCGAACTTTTGTGTTAGTGGTTCAAATGTCAAAAATCCCTTTATTAGGAAAATGGCAAATTTCTTTATTAATGCAAAGGTGACTTGGTTTATCGTTACTGTGACAAACGAAAACACTTTATTTGATGAATCCTTAAAGAAAATTTTAATTAATATCAATCAGGAGAAAAGTTATTGCAAAAATATATGTTGATCCCTAGACACTTTTGATGTGTGTATATAGATTAAATTATGTATGTGTATGTAACCTATTTATGTATTTGTGTACCTAGTTTTAACAGTTTTTTTTTCTTCATTGTTCCTCTCAACTGAAGCACCTGCCATCTAATCTCTTAACCACCCTTAGTTGACTGATAGAGAATGCCTAAGACAATAAGTCCGCCTTTGTACCTTTTTGTGCGAAAAGTTGAACATACCTACATTTGTGACTATGCTGTAGAATACCTACTACACAAAAAATATCCCGTTTGACCGTCGTTGTTTTTCGTATCATAATTTTATTCTTAAAGCTTCTGCGGACAAGCGCGACAAGCTCGTCACGACTCTAGAACAATTTCTATGAAAACTCGAAATTGTTCTACCAGAATCACGTCGCACCGGGAGCTTCTAATAAAATCTCCATGAAATATTAAAACAAGAATATTTTGACGGAGACATTAAATCATTGCCTTTATGCTCCATAAACACTTGCGAGAATTATAATCTAATTATACCTAATTTTGCATCTCAAATACATTAAATGTTAATAAGCATGTGTTGAGAATATCAAGTTGAGGACAAGACACATTTACTGCCTGTCAGTTTCCGGTAATATGCGAAACGTCGGTTGTGACTTGTGTCTACTAAGGTTATGCGCATAACTGTAAATCAGATTTTTAGCACCATTTGCATGAGAACTCAATTTGTTTTAACGTTTTTTTTTTTTCATATACTACGGAAGGTGAATTAATGTTTATTCACATTTGTTTTTTAAAGTTTAATGATTTAGTACTTGTAAAAAAATGTTGATCACGCTGAAAAAACCCAATAAAATCATGTGCAAAACCGTTTTCTACGCGTAAGAATTTATTGAAAATAATAATAAGTGTTAAATATTTTAAAATTTGAGGTATTTATCTACCAAAATCAATGTTTATATTTTTATTTTGACTACTTATATAATTGTAGTAAAATATCTAAATAATGCCTTATAAACCTAAATTCGATCGTTCGTGTACTAAAATTTAAATTCGTAGACTTACTAGATAAATAGGTGATAAATAACTATATTCAAAAAAAGAAACTAGATAACTTAAGGTTGTTGAGAAAATTGCGCTAAAAAAAACTGATTTTCTGTTTTTGCACTGCGAAATTGATAGGGACCCTTAAGGGGGTGATAGTTGACACCATTTAGAGCATTTTGAGCCATACATGTCTTAGACGAAGTATTTTTTTATATTTTTTACTGCAATCTTTTAGTAAAAAATAGCATACCAACTTTAACTGGGAAAAAATAAAAAAACATACTTCGTCTAAGACATGTTTGCCTCAAAATGCTGTAAATGGTGTCAACTATCATTCCCATAAAGCTTTGCACTCAGCTTCCAAACACCCTGTATACAAGTAAATAATCAAAAATTAAAAAAAAAAACGGTGTTGCATACCCTATCCATTAAAAAATAATGTTTTAAATCGATTTACAATTGCCGGAGATATCGCGTGACAAACATACAAAAAAAAACTACAATCAGTCGAATTGAGAACCTCCTCCTTTTTGAAATCGGTTAAAAAAGGTAGGAGCTCATTGGGCATCAAAACATTCGTCCGCATCGCTGTCAATGGGAAAAGTGCCCAAAAGGCTGGCAGCTTTACCACGTTGGATGGCAATGCTGATTCTTTGCGCTAAAAATAGGCCAGCCTTCTGGTCACGTGAAGATTCAACCAACCGCTTCGCGATGTCTCGAAATATTCAATGAGCACTCGGACCCCAAGGCCCTAGTATTTCAACCCGAAACGGTTCAAACATATAGTTCCCAATAAGGTTGTTATATTTGCGCCGTTTGAGGTTTAAAAAGACACATGAGAAAACAAAGGGTTTTGACTTTCGACAAAGGTGAACGTACGATCGCGGAAGCAGTGCGGACGCTGCATGACGAGCATGATGAAACCACCTTGCTCCATGACGTGTAGCGGAGCCTACGACGACTGCGACGCGTATAAAACGTTATTATTCTTATAATTTAATACAGATTTCCGCATGACTAAGACTAAACGAGTAGGTAATACAACGCCCACCCCACAACCTTTTACTTCTATTTCTCATCAAACTGTCCACTGTTGGTAATTGGGTGTTTGCGGAACATATTTTGCGAGTAGGTAGATATTAGAGGTCACTGTAGAGTAGCAATTATGAATTTGATCGGATCGTTTGTATAGTTTTATAATATGTAACAACGAAACAAATATGGAAAAACGGAAGGGAGGCCTTTGCCCTGCAGTGGGACATAACAGGCTCATAATAATAATAATAATAACCCCATCGTCGTATCTCTACGTTGACGTCGTGGTGGGGCTTGCGCGCTCAGAACTCTAGGCCTGTGCCGGAAGAGTTTACTCTGCCGGAACAGGTCTAAGGTGAGGAGCCAGACCAAGAGAGATACAGAAACCCGCAGGGCAGCATGTGGCGAGCTGTTGGGCAGTAGCGACCCCACGGACCCTATCTCCCGGGAGTAGTCTTGTTCCTCACCTCTGGCTTGCCTTAATTGGCTGGCTGGAGTGAACACTGATGAGGAACAGAGCTCCCACCTCATTCTTGCCTTTATTGGCCGGCTTGAGTGGAGATTCGCAAGAGCAAACGTGCTCGGGGGAAGGAAGTATTCCAGTAAGTGCTCGTAGGGATCTTGACCATCTTCCGGGCTCTGGGATTGTTCTGAAAGCCGTGGAATACCTCTCCACTCCTCAAGCACCTCAGGACATGTTGCCCCCTTGTCACTACGTCACTGTGTGCTAGCGACAGTTTCCGGGGGCCCATTATTGAGTGTGCAAGTCACCCCCTGCCATTTTATCCGTGTATATATAAAACATTGATCAGGCAGGGGCCATAGTTCTTCCATAGTTCTTGGTGACCAATCCACTTTAACCTCGAAAACCCATAGTACAACTTTTTATTTTTCCAATACTGCAATAGTCCTACACCAACCGAGGGTTATCCTTGGGTGCACTTTCATAGTGCATATAGGGATAATCGTCGGTTGGTGCCACATTTCATTAAAATGTTCTAAGGGGCCTCTGCGAGTTGGCTTCGGCCCCTCGTACGCCTTCCAAAGGACCGGGACCCCATGGTCCCGAGATATATAAAATAAAACAAAAATAATAATAATAATAATAATATTGAAAATATTCGAAGTTCCCAATTTCCTTCTGTTTATTAATAATTATTTGTTATTTAATATTGTACAAATCTAACATATCTACATACAATATGATTGGGACATAATATTTGGAAAACACCATCTGACGTATGGAAATAAAAAATAGCAAGCGCTTAAAACATCAGGCCTGTAATCCCCGAAGGGTTACTCAGAGGTTTGCCTATAGTGCACCCACCCACATTTCCACAGGACTGTCGTCTGTCACACTGAACTTCGAAGTTCAAAATACCGATATAAGTACTGTATTCATAAAGTTTAAAAGTACGAAGTATGTGAGTTACAAGGTACGCTATGACGACTTACTTTTTAGAATGTTCATAATCTCGATGTATAACTTCGAAAGTTTGCTATAAAGAACTAATTCATTGAGAATGTTCCTTATCGGGATGTACGGAACTTCGAAAGCATGCTATGACGAATTACTTCATTGAGAATGTTCCTTATCGCGATGTACGGAACTTCGAAAGCTTGCTATGACGAATAACTAAATTTCAAATCCTCATCATTGATAAACAAAATGTAGGCACTGGAATCATGCACAAATAGTCATTTTTAATTTCGTAATTAGACACGATTTTCCTTTTAGCTTCGGTTGAAAAGCTTCATTTAAGCTGCTGCCAAAAATGTAAGTTGGTGACCCATAAACTAAGTAACACCAGCCAATCATAATAATCATGATAAAACAACATGACGAGGGAAATAAAATCTAAATCATCAGGTCATTTATGATACAAACATATTAAAATTCTAAGATATTTGGCAGAAGATAAAGAGTGTGCAAATTCAGAAACACGAAACGGCTTTTAAGGCTCCCGCATATAGGTGCGACGCGACTGGTAGAACTATTTCTATGAAAACTTCATAGGAATTGTTATACCAGAATCGCGCCGTAACGTCGCGGGAGCCTTTAATACCTACGTACCTAATTAATTCCAAAGAGAGTCTTGTCATAAATAACGAGACAAGAATCGGTATTAGACTCAACAAATAAGGGAAACTGATAAATAGAGCAACTAAAAAATATTTTCAACTTTTAGAGAGATTATGAAAATATATGGTTTGTCCTATTTGATATTCGTAGACGATTATAGGAGCAAATTGTGGGATGATTTTTGTTTAAAACAAATAATGAAGATTACTTATTAGTTATTACTACTACTAGTTACTGCCTACTATTATTTAATGATGTATTATTTAGTACCTACTTAATGTGCGCTTTATATTTCTTAACGTGAGGATATTGTCGTAGACTTCCACGTCCACGTCCATAAAATGTATGGGGGCGCAATGTATGGTTATCGTGGACGGGAATTTAAAAGCGTCTTTATTATACAGGGTGAAATTGAAAACATGCGACAAATTGAAATAGGAGATTGTACTCATCATTATGAACAACTTTTACTATAGAACCCAAAATGAAATCACGAAAAAAAAAAAACAGAAGTTCCCTACATTTATGTTCGCATACTAGTCAAAATGTAGGGAACAACTGATTTTTTTTTTCGCGATTGGAGCTTTGGTCCCTAAGTAAAAATTGTTCATAATGATGAGTACAATCTTCCATTTCGGTTTGTCGCATGTTTTCAATTTCACCCTGTATATTTCTATACATTTTACTTCTCTGTGTTATCGTGATGCCGTGGACGTCCACGATAATATCGTCACGGAACGGAAGAATCAAATATTTTTGCCCAGCTGTCCATGCTCGTGGCTGCACAGCAATATTTTACTAAATTTTTCAGACTATTATAAGCACGAAAAGCGATAAAATCTAAAATTATTTTTTGATATTGCGAGTTTACTTTTTTATACGATAACGTGTAAGCGGCTGCTACTATATCTTGTAAATGCAAAGATTAAGAAATTGATTGATGAAATATTACGTCTGCTAGTTCATGTGTCTCGATGACGTAGTACATAAACCGTAGTTTTAGGCTGACCCCACATTAGGCGTGCGCGATCCTCGGGCGTGTGAGCAGCGCGGGCGCAGCGCCCGCTATCCCCGCCGCCCGCTACTGTTTCGGTCAGTCACATGGTGGCGAGCGACGCGTACGCGCCGCGCGCTCGCTGCACACACGTCACACGGCGGCAACACGCGACGCTTAGGCCGCTGCCTCGAATTTTGCGGGCAGCGGGGCGGCGGCGGCGGCGGCGCGGGAGCGGCGCGGGCAACGCAGACCAGTTCCCGAAACCAGCGGGCAGATCGCGCGGCGCTATAGCGGCGTAGTGTTGTGTTTGTGGTTGTGTCGTCGAGATATTTGTTTTTATTCGCGAATGAAATGTCTGACCAACGGCGACAGCATCTTCAACGCTCGATTTATAATTCCTACTATAGGGCAAAGAAAATAAAAGGCGAGTTTTTTAGAAATTACAATGAACAGAGGCAATGTCCCGACAAATTCTACGGCTACACCAGAATTAGTGTAGAAACTTTGACTATATTCTTGAAGCTATCAAAGGCGATTTAGAGTCTGAAATTAATCCAAAACTATACAGCATATACATATCCCCAGCAGAAAAATTATACTTGACGCTAAGGTAAGTATAACAATTTGCTCTTGCACGTCCGAGGACATTTCCATACGTCACAAAAATAAATAGCACAACACTGCAAAGCAGTTAAAAGACGCGCGGGCGGTCGCCGCTTGACTGGAGTGCACCGCTCGTTGCCCGCTCCCCCGCCGCTCCCGCGCCGCTGTGTTCGAGAACCGGTCCATTTAAATGTACGCATAAGTTCCTGCCGCTCCCGCGCCGCCGCCGCTGCCGCCCCGCTGCCCGCAAGATTCGAGGCAGAGGCCTTACGCAGCGCGCACGCGGCGCCCGCGGCGCTCACACGCCCGAGGAACGCGCGCGCCTAATGTGGGGGAGGCCTTACGTGAACGTACATTGGTATCATGGCGGAATAAGCGGCATGATATCAGGTGATACAAAATAAACTGAACAGGCTTCAGCGGTGTTAACGTTAATGATAATAAGTGTTATAAATTCAACAAATATTTGGGTAATATTGTAGGTAAAAATATTGTTTCTGATAAAAGTAATATACACGTAAATCTAGATAGTGTTTGTTACTGATTTATCAAAGCAAAATACTTGTAAATTTATCACCTCGCCTGTGTACATAATTTTACGTAGATAATGGAATTTTTTGGTGTTAAATAATAACCTATTGTTTTTCGGCTTTAGAAACTCATTCGTATACTACGCACAGTACGCACATGCACGAAGAAATTACCTAGCACCTTGAGAATTACAATATTTCGTTGGTAAACTAAACATAGAGAATTTAGACCGAATTTTACTGATCTACGACCATACTTATATACATAGATGATTTGATGATGATAGCTAATGCATATAAAAATTATTTCGTAGTACCACCCGCAATGTCGAGTAACCATGAGAGTTGCCACTTAGTTCACAAACAAACAATCGGACTCCGAGCATTAGGTCAAGGAAATCATGTACCCTAGCCCCACAACACAACTACCTATACACATTCTAATCCCGTAAAAGGAATACGAACATTATATCACATTGCATAGATTAGCTTCGGTTATTATAAATCAATGTATTCTTTCTAAGGGTTGATATTGAACCAAAGAAGTTAGTAGCTTATGAATGGTTCAAAACAAAACGGTTTATTTGACAACGATACCTGTTCTTCAGCATGTTATCTGGCACGAACACGTTCCACCAGGAGGGTCGTTTTTGCCGGACGTATGTCGGAGTGTCGCTTTCTTCGTCAGTGTCGTTCCCTCCCGACTTCCTTCTTTTTTTGCGTTCTAACTGTAGTCTGGCGGCCCACGAGCGCCGTCGACCTTTATCGTTAGGAGCAAAACCTTCCGCGCCCACTGGCACAGCCAGGGAAGCACGTCGATGTCCTTCGGGCAGAGGACCATCAAAATCGGTCAATTGTCTGTATCGTTCGGCGAAATTAGCTTCGGACGCCCTACGTCCATTGGACGTGGATAGAGAAGGTTCCTCTGAGACTACATCATCAGTGAAAGCCTCGTCATCGTCCGTGTCGGCAGCGAATGGTTCCCCACTGTATCGTCTGGGACTCTCGTCGGCAGACTCCTGCAAGCTGGCGAGAGTCAGGCTGGGGCGGTGCGTGCGCAGGTTGCGCGGCTGTCGCCCGGGCCGCGTCTGCAGCCGCGACAGTGCCAGCGGCACCGGCGACTCGGTCAATGTCGGTTCAACACTCATTTTGCAAAACACTTAGAACTCGTAAACTGTCACACTTTGTTTTTACTTTACGAAAGCCAACATGACAATCACGGCTCCTTCATTTTCGGACCCATTTCATCGAAATTTTGTAAGATCAGATCACTATTAACACAATCAGTCGTTATATTACTTATTATATTTGTTATTAACTTATTGCCACCACTGTAATTTCATAAAGAAAACGAGTTTTTAAATCAATCCCAATTCACGTGACACCTCTAGATAATATGTATCCTGAATAATCGAGTTCGTGAATCTACTGGCCACGGAACAATCTAAAAACGGGATGACCTAGGTATTTGTGACACGATTTAACCGTCGTAGAATCGGCAATTAAAAATACGAGCAAGAACAAGCGTAAAATGCAATGTAATGGCAAGCCACAGGCTAAATGTGCGTATGGGACGCAGGGTGTATGTATACAGACGTATCAGAATACATAAAGGGCACTTTGAAACATAAAAAAACTTTCGGGTCCATAGTCTTGGTAGACATTAAGTTATAAGAAATCGACCGTAACCGAGATGGGTCGAATTACGCCGGGTTTCACCCGGACACTATTTAAAAACCTCCGGACGCCCTCCAAACCTGGACAAATCCGGGGAAACCCGAACGGATAGCAGCCCTAAATGCAACCAAAGTTAATGAACAAGATTTACTGTAAATTCATCGAATAAGAATAATGCTCGACATGAAGACGGATCTGTCGAACATTACTGTTGGAGTATAGCAAAAACAAATCTATCCTACTTCAACACTATCGTCTTTCTCGTTCTAACTCATAAATATTATTTAAGTATCCGCCCTTAGCACTTGACTGAAATCCTTAGTTTCGCATAGTGACTGAACTACTCAATTAGCCTTGTGTGGGATCACACGTCTCACGTAATATTAGAAAACACACCTTCCAATATATAAATAAAAGGATAATAAACGTATTATTAAAATCCTTAGAACGGTCTTTCCTTTGGTGTTCCTCAATTAACCCTAACCGGTTATGGGCCCAGAGCGTTAAGCCAGAGTGCGAATAAATAATATAAAGTAAAAGTGATTGGACACTAAATAAAAAGTTATTTTAGTGCAAGTGTTTTTAAAATGGATTTAAGTTCTAAAAGGAACATCAAACAATTTGGTGGAGAAAAGTATAGTGTGTGGAAATTTAGAATTCGCAATCTATTAAGTGAACTTGGAGTTCTGAACATTATCGACGATGAATCTCCGACAGAGAGAAGTGCTGAGTGGCTTAAAAATAATGCATCAGCTAAGAATACTATAATAGAATGTTTGTCAGACTCATTACTTGGTCTGACTACAGAACAAGACACCGCAAAACAAATTTTCGCGAAGCTTGATTCTATCTTTGCAAGAAAAAGCGTAGCGACACAGCTGTCTCTTAGGAAAAGGTTGTTGAACTTGAAATTGGATAGAGATACCAAATTAATCAAACATTTCCAAATATTTGATGAGATTGTCACCGAACTTATGGCTGCAGGTGCGAAATTAGAGGAATCCGATAAAGTGACCCACCTTTTCATGACTCTACCGAACAGCTATAACAGCATCGTCACAGCAATCGAAACATTGACTGAAGACAATATAACATTAGCTTTTGTGAAAACGAGATTATTAGATCATGAAGTTAAATTAACAAGCGAAGGATATAATCTAAGTGTAAAAATACTTCAGGCTGAAAGTGCTAGACCACCTTCAAATATTTCAAGAAATCATTATCAACAAAAGCAAAAGTCAATAAAACCGTTCACGAACAATTTTAAATACAAGAAATTTTATCACTGTGGCAAAAAGGGTCATTTGAAAAAGCATTGTTTTTCTTACAAAAGAGCTATTGAAAACAAAAGAACCAACAATAAAACGGTTCAGATGGTGAGTTCAAAACCACAAAATGCTGGATTTGCTTTTATGACGGACAGTGATACAAATGAAAGTAATGACAGGAAAAACAATATTACTTTTGTGTTGGATTCAGGAGCTTCAGATCATTTGATAAATCGAGAAGATTTAGCCCTAAACTTCACTGAGCTTGAAAAGCCAATAAACATTTCTGTTGCGAAAAATGGCACGTTTATACAAGCGACAAAGAAAGGTGATCTCCCCGTTACCAGTAAGATGGGCATACCAGGTATACTACAGGATGTACTTTTCTGTTCTGATATTCCCAACAACCTGCTATCGGTAAAGAAAATGCAGAATGCGGGAATGACTGTCGTTTTCGATAAAAACAGGTAGTGTTGTTGTGTACAATGATGGTAAGCTGGTAATAAAGGGTGAGTCTTTGAACAATCTAATCAGCATTAAGTTTCTCCTTTCTAAACATGCTTTACATAGCGAATGCTCATTAAATAGAGTCGTAAATAATAGTTATGAATTGTGGCATCAGAGGTTAGGCCATATAGGCAAATCAAAATTTATGGAAATAAAAAGAAAGAAATTATTTTCTGATATTGATAAAATTGATAATATTATGCCAAACGATAAATTGTGTGAGGCTTGTATTTATGGTAAACAATCATGCCTGCCATTTAACAAATCGAAACCAAAAGTTTTGAAACGACCTCTATTTAAAGGCACACAGATGTTTGTGGTCCTATAACTCCGTCGTCTATTGATGGCAAAAATTATTTTGTGATTTTTGTGGATGAGTACACTCATTATTGTGCTACCTACTTGTTAGCTCGTAAATCAGATGTTTTTGTTATATTTCGGGATTATGTAGCAAAAAGTGAAGCACGTTTTTGTTTGAGAATTGTTAACTTATATTGTGATAATGGAGGGGAATTTTTATCCAATGAAATGAAAGAGTTCTGTGCGCGGAAAGGTATTAGCTACCACTTAACAGTGCCACATACTCCGGCTTTGAATGGTATTGCCGAACGTATGATAAGAACAATTACAGAACGGAGTCGTACAATGATACAAGGGTCTAAATTAAATCAATCGTTCTGGGGTGAGGCTGTGTTAATTGCTACTTATTTAATAAATATCAGCCCCACGAAAGCACTGTGGTTGGATAACACACCTTATGAGTTATGGCATAATACAAAGCCGCAACTGAAGTATTTAAAAGTTTTTGGTTCTACTGTCTATTTTGTTAATAAAAGTATAAAAACGAAATTTGACAAGAAATCATCAAAGGGAATTTTCGTTGGTTATGAACCAAATGGTTATAAGGTTTGGGATGTAGTAAATGAAAAGTTTGTGAGAGTCAGAGATGTGGTAATGGATGAGATTAATTTCTTATCAAATAGGCCAGTGCAACCTGCGCCAGAACGGATTATGGCTAGAAATAGCAATAACTCTGTTGTTGACAACTCTGTCAGAGATGTGGAAATGGATGAGATTAATTTCTTACCAAATTGGCCAGTGCAACCTGCGCCCGAACGGATTATGGCTAGAAATAGCAATAACTCTGTTGTTGACAATTCTGACTCTGTACACCCTTTTGAAAAGAGGTGTGAATCTCGTATGGATCAATCAGATTGTATGAGTAAACAAACGGATGAAATACCTACTAATCAATCTGTTCATGAAACAGGGGAGCGCTTGAACCGGTCTTTATATCACAATGAAAATGAGTTAACTTTATCTCAAGACAATGATACATCACATAATTTGAGACGAAGTAATAGGGTCCGAAACATGCCAACTGTTTCTTATAATGAAAATGATGAGGACAGTATTTATGGTAACTACTTGTTGTGTGCAGAATCTTTGATATTTCAAATTCCTCAATCATATACAGAAATTAAAACCAGGGATGATAAGCATCTATGGGAAAATGCTATCAAAGAGGAAATTAATTCACTTCTTGAAAATGATACGTGGACTTTAGTACCAAAGCCAGATAATAGAAATATTATCGATTGTAAGTGGGTATTTACAGTTAAAAATGATGAGTTTGGAAAACCTTTGAAATATAAAGCGAGATTAGTGGCTCGTGGTTTTAGTCAGAAATATTTGATTGATTATAATGAAACGTTTGCACCTGTTGCAAGGATTGCAAGTTTTAGACTGATAATAGCTTTAGCGAATCAATTTAATTTGCTGGTTCACCATATGGATGTAAAAACAGCATTTTTGAATGGGAAACTGAATGAGGAAATCTATATGAAAATTCCCGAGGGTATCCCGGCTGAAAGTAATATGGTTTGCAAATTAAATAAGTCATTATATGGATTGAAACAGTCTGCACGCTGTTGGTTCCAAATGTTTGAGCAAGCTTTGATAAAAAGGGGTTTTCAATACTCATCAGCGGACCGGTGCATTTACATTTTTAATGCAGGTCATGTTTTAAAGAATATTTATGTTCTACTTTATGTTGACGATCTTGTGATATCAACCGCAGATATAAATACTATGAATAGTTTTAAAACATACATAATGAACACTTTTAAAATGGTAGACTTAAAAGAGATCAAATGTTTTCTGGGAATCAAAATAATCAAGTCAGAAAACAAAGTTACTTTGGATCAGGAAATGTACATAAAAACAGTTCTTGAGAAGTTTAACATGAGTGACTGTAATTCTGTCACTGCACCCCTTGAAAGTAAACTAGATTACGAAGCATTAAATTCGTGTGAAATAACAAGTGCCCCTTGTAGAAATCTTATCGGGTGTTTGATATATATCATGCTGTGCACTCGACCTGACCTAAGTTTTTCTGTTAACATCTTGAGTCGATATGCAAGCAAAAACAACCATTCATTATGGTCACACTTAAAAAGGGTCTTGCGATATTTAAAGGGCACTATAAATCTCAAGTTAACATTTACACGAAATGATTATAAAAATATTCTAAGTGGCTTTGTTGATTCTGACTGGGGTAGTAATACACTAGATAGAAAAAGTACTACGGGTTATTTGTTTAAATTATTTGATCAATGCACAATATGCTGGCAAACAAAAAGGCAGCATACAGTCGCAACATCATCTACTGAAGCAGAGTACATGGCTCTATATGAAGCAGTAAAAGAAACTCTGTGGTTAAAGTCATTAGTAACAAGTATTGGCATTGCGATACCAGACTCTATTTGTATTTATGAGGATAATAATGGATGCATAAGCATCGTGAACAATCCTACTAGTCACAAAAGATCTAAACATATTGATATTAAGTATCATTTTTCTAGAGAACAGGTTGAGAAAAATGTGATTAAAATGGTTTATGTTTCTACAGATAACCAGCTGGCTGATATCCTGACAAAATCATTACCCGCGGTGCGTTTCACCGAGATGAGAATAAAACTCGGGGTGACGTTGTAATTGTATTCAACGTGGATAAATAAAATGATGAGGATATGTTAAATATAAGAGCTTGGTTATAATAAATGTAGATGAATAACATTCATAGTATCCAGTTATAATGGATAAATTGATTGATAATGGTTTGATTAGGTTTTTCTGGGTTTTACCTAATCCTGCGCAGCAAATGCTGGACCGTGATGATT
Organism: Globia sparganii; assembly: GCA_949316385.1. NCBI lineage: Eukaryota > Metazoa > Arthropoda > Insecta > Lepidoptera > Noctuidae > Globia > Globia sparganii. The sequence goes on along the minus strand of OX438655.1, from coordinate 10,444,442 downwards.
GATTGTATTCCCAGAGAGAGTGTGAAAAAATTGGAGGTGTGTGATTTTGTAATTGTATAAAGATGTTTGATATCTTTTAGCGTAATTAAAAGGAAAAGGATTTATTTTTGAGGGGGCGTGTTGGAGTATAGCAAAAACAAATCTATCCTACTTCAACACTATCGTCTTTCTCGTTCTAACTCATAAATATTATTTAAGTATCCGCCCTTAGCACTTGACTGAAATCCTTAGTTTCGCATAGTGACTGAACTACTCAATTAGCCTTGTGTGGGATCACACGTCTCACGTAATATTAGAAAACACACCTTCCAATATATAAATAAAAGGATAATAAACGTATTATTAAAATCCTTAGAACGGTCTTTCCTTTGGTGTTCCTCAATTAACCCTAACAATTACATGACACTACTTGGCATAAACAATAAATGTAGCCGTAGTAATCTAAATATAAAATTTTCCTTATTTTTGAAAATTATATGCCATTTATAGAACGTGTAGCGAAAACAACAGGCCGTGGTATAAATAGCTAGTGGTCGTTTACTAGTAAGCAACCTTAGCGACAAGTGTCGGCTCTATGCCATATAAGCAAGCGATTGCAGCTTTCGTAACAGCGCGCTCACGCGCTGTCCGTCATCATTCACGCGCACACATGCACCGCGGAGTGCGGGGAAAGTTGCCACCATCTTGCATAAATACGACGATCTCATATAATCACCATCGATTTCATTATCATTTTGATTTTGATCTTTTAAAGTTTATACGTATAAAAACTTGGAGTGTGGCCAAAATTTCGAATCCGTTTTGGATTTTACGATTAACCAGTGCCACCGCAGTCATTACTTATAAACTTTATAAATTATATATTCGTAGACACATTTATATATCTACTAAAGCTATTTTTACCTTGAATAGACAATAAATATTTACCCTATGTCTTTTGATTACGCTTCACCTACCGAATGCTACAACGTCCTGCTGACATGATGAAATAAATATAAACCACATCATGGGACTTCCGGCATGCACGGCAGCAACCTTCTCTGACAGAGAAGGTTGATTTGCAATGAACAACAAACAACATTAAATCTAATAAACCATAATGTTTAAATTAGCTAGAGCGTACGTTACGTTATACGACATAGGTAGGTAGTATATTAAGTAAACAGTGCACAGGAAATCAAATCTACCATTTCGCAACGTGGTATCTAGGTCAAGTAAGTGCGTATTAATGAGACTCGGAATATTAGTCTAGGTCGCGAGTAGGTATATATGATGAAGCAAAAACATTTGATTTTAATAAAGTACATATTACCAATTAGAATAAATATGTCCTCAAGTGTATCAAAGTCAACCCACTAACGTCAATCAAGCGGCGAAATGTTAGGTTAATGTCGACGAGAAGATTAACCTTTCACGAGAGGGCTCGACATACGACCCTTACATATCACAATTTCTAATCAAAACTATTCGTCTCGAACATACTAGTTCAAAACAAGGATACTCGGTTATTATGAAACTCGATCGAACCATTACTAATTGACTAATTGAGACACGACTCTATCACAAGACAAAACGGTCATCCCATAAAACACATTGCTACTTGTTGACGTATACAAATCATTGTTGTTTATAAAAGAGAGATAAAACTGAAAAACAAGTTAAAAACCATGCCGTTTCCCCTTGTCGTAATTCATCTAAAGCTTTGATGTTTGATGATCGTCCACACTTCCTTTGAAGAGCCCATCTCTGATGAAATGACTTGGTTATTTGAATTCACCGATCAGAAGTCGAATGAGATCTTGCTGAAAGTTGGTGATAGAAATTAATCACCAAAAATAGATTTTGTCCGAAATTTGTGATATGTGGCTTAAATACGTGACTGCATAATTATTTACCTACATTTATAAATAACCTTTTTGAATAAGCAGACGAGGTAAAAGACCAAAAATCACATTCAATAAGAGAGAGATATGATATTATCATTCACAATTAAAACAATAAACATGTGACTAGTGACTACACAATACAGATAGCCAATATTAAATATATCTTACAGACAGGGTGGATCTAATAGAAAAGCCTTGAAAACAGCACATAGTCTCACACGTAGTGGAAAATGTCTGGCTAAATCATTACGCGGTTTATGTTAATAACGTAAAGGGTGATAAAGCACGCACAAACGCTCATAAATGTGTTGGCATCATTACTGTTCTAGGTACTTCGTAGTTATCTCACGTCGTGTTCTAGAGACCTTCTTCTGTATCAGCGTTGAGAAAATAATATTCATAACAGCCGGTCTATTCTGTAAAAACCTCTCTCTGTGAAAACTCCGGTGAAGTGAGCTGAATTGTACTTGATGCTATAGGGATAGACACTCTTGACAGCTCACTTCACCTATAGTCTGACTTTTAATTAGCTGCGGTAAAATTACACTTCTTACTGTCATTTCGATACATTATGTTGCCAGACTACTAGTGATGTGAATGGAGCGCAAACTTTGATTTAACTCTAAACAATCAAATATTCTTTGTATTGATCGGATAAAAATATACGTTATAGTTTCATTCAAATATATGTATGATAGATTAATAGTACTAGTTCGCATCAAAATTGTGGTCGAATAGTGAATTTGCACAGAAATCGTTCAAACTATACTAATCCTAATTAAGTGTGCTATATTTCCGTAATTTTGTAGTTTTTTTAGTGCATCCAGGTAGACTAAGACCTAGACCTGGACCTAACGTTCAGATATCTAGTCTTTGAGAAAAGCATATTTAATTGAGTTTAATTTTGTAATACTCATAGTTTGTTAATTTTGTAAATATGGTTTTACCAACTTGCTTTCAGAGGCTCGTCACGCCCTAAAAACACAAGCTACTGACCTGATCAAAAATATACTATCCTCTTTTATAAAAATCAATTATTAGACATTGATCAATTTTGAATTGAATTTTAATTAAATGAATCGATTCTTTTGTCACATCACTATTTAAATGTCGTTAAAAAGCAACATACACATAAGCAACATATACATAAGCTGTAATTTTACTTCAGCTAATTAAAAGTCCTACTATAAGTTTTCACGGTGAGAATTTTACAGAATAGCTCGGCAGGTTCTAACCTTAATACAATCAATGTGACTACCACTGCTATGGGTTCCAATAATTATGATAACAGTGTTTGAGTCAAGTGAAATAGCTGCTTAGTTTTGAAAGATTCTTGTAGTACATCAGTAGTAGCGACTTGCAAGTACGTTTTCATGTTGTTTGGTAAATCATTGGAAACAACAAAGGAATCGATGCAGATACAGTCGAACACATCGATGGGTCACGAGCACGACGATGCGAAAGCAAGCACGATCTCAAAGTCAAAACGTCGGGTAAACAAAGGGGTCAGCGCACGCGGCGACGCCAGATTTTATATCAGACACATTCCAACTAATGCAATGTACTGAAATGAAAGCTCTCAAAGATATACGTTACCTAAGCCAACTTTATAAAAAAGGTATTTGTAAATTTCGAAGTTCAAGTATAAAGATGCAGAATCTGTTTCCATTTTTTCTAGAGCTATTTAATTTTATATAATATCAAATATACGATTTATACAAAATACAGGATTTAAATTGCCATTTTAGTAGTATATGCTCGTATGAACTTCTACAGCACGATTACTGTGACAAACAATTCGTTTATATGCTTACGATTTCTGCTCAGAAATTATCATGACGTCTCTTTAAACTTAGATTAAACGTGAATTCGCTCTCGCCACTTAGGCGAGAGCGCACAGTCAACAGGACTTTAGGGAGATAAGAAGATAGTAATTTTGTAATAGCATTTTAACTAACTTGTCCTTCTAAGCTTTATTTAATCACATGTGATTTACTAAATTTGAAAAAAACAATGGAATCGACCAAGAAGTACTAGCTGTAGAAGATAAAAACAAAGTAGAAATGGGAAAATTAGGAACTGTTAGTGAAATATCTACCGAATAATAAAACAAAAGAACGTTCTCATAAAATGTACGCAGATTTATCTTAAGAGAAACATGCGAGAATAGATAAGTCCGTGTCATGGGTCATTAGTTTCAATGTAATAAGAATGCATTTACGAGAACTAGATACAACAACATGTACAGTTTTACACAAACAATGATAATTGAAACGTAGAACAAACGTCGCATGTATAATAAGATGGTAGCAAGAAGCAAACGCACTGAATACAGATTAATTGGTAACAATAAATAAATCTACAGACAAAGAAAATACAGAGTTCATTAATACAGACGTTGTTAACAAATATACCGGTTTAACACTGTCTGATGTTTTTGAGATAGCTAATTGGCCTTTTAATAGTTCGTAGACCCCATGGTAAAGTTTATGGGTATCACAAGAAGATCACATGAATAAGCATATTACCTACCAGCTAGTCATAGCAGATATTCTAAGAAGAAATATTTTTAGAAGAAAATAAAATATAAAAATGTACATAAAATGCGTATATGGCAAAATCCAAAACGTTTTAGCACTGGGACGGCGAAGTTCGGCACTGCGGCGGCATCGATATCGTGTACGTGACGAGAAACATTCATTTACAAAATTATCGGATATCACTACATAGTATAAAACAAAGTCGCTTTCTCTGTCCCTTTGAACGCTTAGATCTTTAAAACTACGCAAGGGATTTTGATGCGGTTTTTTTTAATAGATAGAGTGATTCAAGAGGAAGGTTTATATATATAATACATGCATGCATGTGATGTCGTAAATAAACACATTTTTTTGCGCTTACTTTTCAAACGCTGGCTGAACCCTACGAGATAGGTCAAAATAATGTACTACAGTATTGTACACCTTAAAAAGGTCTACAAAAAAGTCAGCGATCGTATATGTCTCTCTTAGGGATAACCCACAATAATCATTTTTTATCCTTTACTTTTTACGAGAAATAATGGCTTATTTACGAAGCGATTTTAAGCAATACAGTATTAATCCTTATCCAATTAAGTACCTTAAATACATTGTGCATTTAATATGGATAAATATGGCCCTTTACACCATGTAATTTAAATGAATATTTTCGAAGATATTACAGATTTAAAATGCAGGGACATAGCGGTTGCTGCGGTACCGGCCGCGGCGGCGCGTGCTGGCATTCTTGAAATACCTGTACTTAGTATCAGTATTGCACCCGTGCGAAGCCGGGGCGGGTCGCTAGTATACTATATATTGTATATCCATAGACTGATATGATTCCAACTATTCCATGAATGACTAATGAGCTAACAAAACAGCAAATGGAAACGTTCAGGACGGCCACATGTGCAACCGTTAAGAGGAAAGTATATTATCTAACACCACCGGAATGACATAAATCAAAACCAATTACATTCAATTAAGAGCTTTTATTACCTACCATGAATGATTGGGTAATTAATAAATTGTGTAATTGATATTGAACAAATTAAATATAAAAATCCAATATAATACAACTGTAGCACCTCTTTTTTGCGCTAGACATCTAAATTTTCCTGATGTCACGCAAAAGCTGGGGTAAATACATTTAGGTAGAAATAATTACTAAAAACTGTAACATTGAACAACCATGTCACTAATTGGCGCTAATAACATACTGTTGTTGTTTTCAATTTTAATATAATTTTATGAGTCGTGTGTATTACTAACAAGGTATTATTGAAATGGTTCCGCGACATTAACAGAGATAATGTACACGGCATACTAGGATTTAACCAAACATTTATGCAACATAATTATTGTTTAAATCATTACTGGTATTTAATTTGTATATCATATCGTAACAAGTATGCGGAATTAGTTCTTGCAAAAACGAATATGTAAAGCAGAGGACAGATAACTCGCCAGCAATGCCCCGGTTTCATTGGCCGGTCTAGCCACACCCTTTAAAACAATTGACGTTGATCACAAAAAGAATGCATTGCAAATTAAATTAGCAGAGCTAATTTACTTCTCGTTTAACCTAAGAACTGATTAATGATCTTCGGTATGCTAATTCCTTTAGAAAATAATGAACTGACAAGGAGATGAATTCTCTCGACAAAAAAAAGAAACAATTACAAATGATAAATTTTATAGTTATTATATGTTTCACGTTACAGCTAATTTTAGAATTGTGTATAACAGGAAAGGTATTCAAAAACATAAAATCTAACGATTACTGGGGAACACTTTGTGAGGTGTTAGTATCTTATACACTCGAGCACCAGTACTAAGTGATATTATATATTATGTTTGAAATTTCTTCCTTGAATTCTGTTCCTTTAGAGTTATCGATTTTATGTTCAATACATCAAGCTTTGGGTACCCGCTTCAGGTGATTTAAATAAATGTGTTCGTCTTTCATTGCTGTCACGTTTGCATCCGCAGTGACCCAAATCTGAATTAAGAATTGAATATTTATAGTTATAATCGTGCCGGTATCCGTCCCATTGGTACGCGTAAGACTAAAATATACTTTCAAACATAATTTTTATTTTATTTTTAATTTTAATTATAATTTAAATTTGGGAGAAGTTTGAATATTTAAAGTAGGTAACACGTTTTGTCTGTTGTTTATTCATACATTAGGTACAAACTTAGAAAAGTACTTAACAGGAACAGAATTCCTATCACAGAAGCAAACAATATATTATAACACTAGCTTTTGCCAGCGACTTCGTCCGCGTGGAATAATGACTTCCGGAAATTGAGGCACTAACTCTCATAGAGTTTAACCGATGTGCTCTTTCTTCTGCCGATTCTTGAGAACGCGTATTTCTCATTCAACGCGTTTTTCAAGACAATAGCGGGCGGACGCCGGCGTCCGCTTGGGGCTTGAATAACTAAAAATATATAACTACGTCTAATATATAAAATAATATATAATAAAACCTACTTCACTTAAAACTAAATACCTATAACTACTATAATTAATAATACCTATACCTATAATTAATAAAAGTACCTACGCTTTTACCTACTTAATATTAAAAAAAACTGAGCATAAATTAACCAAAACTTACCTACTACTAACTAACTACTACTAACCTATTACTACTTCACCTAAAAAGAAATCCTGTTTTCCCAACATTTCCCTTCACTGCTCTGCTCCTATTGATCGTAGCGTGATGAAAAGTTTACTATAACCTGCCCAGGAGTATGAAGAACAATTGTACCAAATTTCGTTGAAATCCGTCGAGTGGTTTTTGTTTCTATAACGAACATACAGACAGACAGACAGACAGACAAAAATTTTACTGATTGCATTTTTAGCGTCAGTAACGATCACTAATCACCCGCTGATAGTTATTTTGGAAATATATTTCATGTACAGAATTGACCTCTCTACAGATTTATTATAAGTATAGCTAGATATAGATTGTGCAGGACAAGTGTTAGGTACTTGATCAATAAATCAGTGTCCTCAATAACATATCATATCGATCTTTAGATACACTGAAGTGTGCTTGATTAGAAAGAAAATATGTGGATTATTTCCTCAAATCAACTTCACGCTTAACTTGGTGTTAAAATTACCAAACATGTTTTGGAACATAAGGAAAACGAGACTTGAATCCGAGCACGAGGAGACCACATTCCTAAACTTGATACTATACTTAGAGTAAAAGATGCTACGTGCGCGAAATAACAACATAGACTAAAAATTGTGAGGAATTTATCGAGAGCAGCTCTGGCACCTTGCAAGTTGCAGCCGAGAGCGGTGCTGTACATAACACAATACTCAAGTTACGTCTATTGCTGAGAAAAATGTAGGTCGTGTCCGATTTCAAAGCGCAGCGGGACTTGCACAACTTAGTTCTAACTGCCAATGGCAAATCAACAACAAACTTTCGATATTTTTACTGTTTAGTATATTTCATGCTTCGCCGATTTATGGTAGGTATACATCGGCGATTAGATAAAACATCGAATCTACTTCGATTGAATCACTGCATGAGTTGATATACAATTTAATTTCATGGTCAAGAAAGTAATAGTTAACCGACTTCCAAAAAGGAGGAGGTTATATGTTCGACTTTATGTATTTTTTTAAATGTATGTTCACCGATTTCTCCGTCACCTATTTTAAAAATTCTTTTTTTGTTTGAAAGGGTATGGTTTCGAGGTAGTCCCATTGTCACCAAGTCGGAATCTGATGAGGGAATCCCATGAAAATTAAGGGAAACCCTCTAATTTTATAAGCACATCTGTAGGGTATTATTTATTAACTCGTTCATTTGCTCTCGGAAAGCATCAATTGGTGAAGTGGAACTGATGATGAAGACCACAGATGGCCATCGGAACTACTCAGTAATAAGTATTACACAGGTTGCGATTCGATTAGGTACTTTAATGTTGTTGCTAAGCAATTTAGCTCGTCACAATGCGTATGGTGAAGTGGAGCTGATAGTGATTTTTCAATCAGTTCCAGTAATCCTGGTTCTTACTAGGAGAACTCCTCAACAATTAACGTCCTTGCATCGGGAAAAGCAATATTTTGTAAAAGGTGATGAGCAGTTGCCATTAGGCTATTGTAACTTAGATTACAAACTGACCCACCCACTAAAAAGTGAAAAATAAAAACTTTTTTACAAAAAAACAACCGACTTCCAAAAAAAATACAAAGTGAAAAATAACTTTAATTTCGGAAGTCAGTGTCAATAAACGAAAATGCGGAACCAATGACACCGACTTCCGAAATTAAATTTATTTTATACTCTGCAGTTTTTTTGGAAGTCGGTTGTTTTTTTTTTTTTTGAATATAAGTTTTTTATTAAATCTAACTAACATCCGGATCACGGACATATAGTTATGGCAACTGGTAATCATTATGCACAGAAGTTATAACCTTAGCTAATTTTTTTTTTTTTACGGTCAATAATTTATTGTTTTTAGACCATTTATGGACGTCAGAAGACAGGACACATTTATTACGACTTTAGCTACCAAAAGCCCAGAAATAAGCAGGTATTTAAAAAGAGATCTACTGAATGGTAAATAAACAATTTATCAGTTTTACCCGGAGAGGCATCCACTGGCTATGGTTTACAAATTAATGTTTTTTTTTTTTTCTAAAGAAATAATAAATAATATGTGTCATGTATTGTATCTTTTTGTAATGCTCTCGTAAGCAGTGATAGAATTAAAAAATAACAATTAAAAATCAAATCAAGAACAAGAAGACAATGAATATTAAATTGTAGCTAGTAAGAATTTATTCGTTAGTCAATATGTATTATGAAAGAATAAAGTTTAATGAAAAGGTGCGTAATGCGGGAAAGGCGTAAGGGGTCACGGACGTGCACTCGGTTCTCGTTTTCACTTGCAGTTGTCTGTGGGTGCAACTTGAGGCAGCACACCACCGTCTAACTGACGCCTACCGACAACTGCTAACTTCTCGCCGCTTGTTGTTTCTCCACAACATCACCGTCCGAGACAGTCGTTCAAGTTTCCACAAGAACAAGCCGCGTTCTACAACTATCTAAGTAGGTACCTATGTAGGTACTACGAGGTGTCTACGAGCTCGTAGTATTTACGTTTTCATAACTTGTCTTCAATTATTTATCTTTGTCACAACAAAGCTTTCTTCAAGTACAACTTAAGAAAGTTTAGAACTTTAGAAGGTAATTTGAAAATACTTTTGCAATATAAACGTATCAATTTTAAAGCAACATTGAAAATAGTTTTGTAAATTTTTGGGCAAACGTATGCAAAATGTACATAACAATGGGTGATAAGAGTAAAATTGTAGTGTCACACAAACATGGGGTCGATTTAAAACTTCAGTATCACAAATCACGGTAGTGTTACGGGCTTTGGACAAGCACCGACCTCCTTTCCCCGTTGCACTGGCGCAACGAACAAACAGAATAACTAGACGAAGATGTCGGCGTACGAAATCGTAGCGGAACCTGCGCGCGCGACTTTCACTACCGTACGTATACGCGTGCTCGTGCGCAGCGTGCGAATCGCGCGCCGCTGTGAATGCTACTGATGACAAACGCCGGCCGCCACTCGCGCCGATGGGGGGGCAGCTGGATGTCTATCGTCAAAATCTGATAATAAACATACCTACTAAAACCTACCCCCTCGCTACTGACAGCGTTATCTGTTTTCAAAGCCTAGATATTCGTTTCGCTCTTCTGTGCCAATTTCTTTATCGTTGGTGTCACTCGTGCCCCACATTTTGACTCATCAGTAAGAAAATGTGTCGCAAGTAAATAACGAACATGTAAATAATTTTTTGGACCAAATTTTTATGAAGCATCAAAACAAAGTAATTAATTTATTCGTGGTAAGCGAAACACACGTAATTCAGTGTATCTTAATTATATCACGTTAAACCGAAATAACATAAGGTTTGATGAATATGACAACCCAGACAAGTGAATTGCGGTTATTGTATTTAAATTACAGCTGCTCCTATTTCTGTAGATTACTCGAGTGGGCCGACTGGGTCGTAGGGTGTCCTACCTTTGCATTATTAAATAATGGCGCAAATCGATCTGTTCGACAGCCTGCATTGCAATCAAACAGAAGGAAATATTGATTTTCTTACTAAATTATGAATGTTGTGCTGGTTTACTGGGTCAGTTTCTTGTACAGCAAACACTGTTGTTAAAATAATACTTTTATCGGTTTCGTCGATTCTATTTGAAGCAAGAATCTAGTGGAATGTGTGCTCATGATAATAAAGCTTTCGGTACAGAGTCATCTCTTAGCCCGACATTAAATTTAAGACAGCCGCTGACTACTATTGTCATTTATAATGAATGTATTTTCCTGCTCAACATTTCGCATTGCTGTCATTTTTATTTTTACTGATTCAACGTGGTAAATAGAATGTAAAAATAGTAAAAATACAATAAAGTAGAAAACAGATAATCGAAACGCCGTCATCAATGATTATACAGGGTGTCCCTGTAAGTATGGATCAAATCAAATAGGGGCGTGGGCAAAGTCAATCAATGATTATACAGGGTGTCCCTGGAAGTATGGATCAAATCAAATAGGGGCGTGGGCAAAGTCATTTCCAAACTTTTTGATCCTGAGAATGTTGGTGAATTTTTTTATGGTTCAAAAGTTATGACCAACTTTTGTTATTTTCAATCACTTTGCATAGTGATCAAAGAACAAAAACATTAAAAAAAAACTACCAGGAAGTGTCAATTTGAGTTTGTTAGACAGCCCTGATAGTTTTTTTAATGTTTTTTTTTCTTTGAGCACTATGCGAAACGATTGAAAAAAATTGGTCACAACTTTTGAACCGTAAAATAATTCTCAATCATCAATCATTCTCAGGATCAAAAGTTTGGAAATGACCTTGCCCATGCCCCTATTCGATTTGATCCATACTTCCAGGGATATCATGTATATATGCAATTATGCATCTACAAAAACAAGACCACTGAATCATGAAATAGTACCTAAGGATAAAAAGAGGTAATTTTTTGATTATCCTCAGGTTCACTACTGGTAATACAGTCGATGGCATTTTAGAATACGTTCAAAGCCTCTCAATCAGGCGACGACTCGTCTAAGGTATAATGCGCACTTAGTTAACATGTTGGCAATATCGAATTTATGATAATATATGTAAGTAGATTTAGTTTCAGGAAGTTTTTGAATCATGTAAATTAATTTTATCATGAAATTCACTACACAATGTATTTGTCTCGTGACGAGGTGAATGCAGGCAATGTTCTCCTGATGATGTAATATTCTACAATGGCGAAAAGTTTTAGAATCCTCTATTTTAAAACATCTTCAAAATAAAGCTCGGAACAGTTGCATTGCTATAATATTCACAAATTTTCATTCATAATTTATGACCGCATTTAATAAATATCTCTCATAAATTAATCATTCAGTTCGGTTAATCTGATCTGAATAATTTTTGCACATCACGCCACGCATAAAGGATTCCTGTTAATATCCATTGCGTGTTTACTGATAAATAGTCGATAAACATTAACGAAAAAAGCCATAAGACGCAATGGATATAAAAACACAAAATTCGCGCATCATATAATTTTAAGTAGACCCTGGTTAAACTGGCATATTGAGCAATCCTTGCCCTTTCATCTGACTTTGACATATTACAGTGATGCAAGCCTTCCATATGTTTCATATACACGCTCCAGCTGCCCCGTAAATTACAACACTTGAGTTTAATTCTATAATTTCTAAATAACGTGACATGATACGCATAAGCTACTGAAACTAGCGCATAAAGACTATCCACAATGTGGTTCTCCGCTAAACAAAAGCATTACGTAAATAATAGCACAAAGACTAATTTGCCTAATCGAGACTAGAGCCACGTCACGGATGAATAACGGCGTATTTGTGGTCTGCGCTGCTTCCAATTGAAAGTGTTCGCAACGGTACATCCGATTGTAAAAAAAATTTGAACTAATGGGGCCGTCACGGACCATAGAACTTTAATATTGGTAACATATCTATACAATAATAGCGCCAATCAAATGACCTACCATCTCATGAAGAAGCAATTCAAATAATTTCTATTTAAATGACTGATGCCTGGGAGCAAGGAGACAAAAACTAAGTACATCCTAAGTTCAGACTTTCCGCAAACTATTAAAGAAAGAAAGAAAGAAAGAAAGAACAACGTTTATTTGGACACAATTTGAACAATATAACAGTGAAAATAATATTTTAACAACAATAATGTGTGCCTCTCGGCTCACTAACACAACCACGACATTACCAATAACCACATCGACATCAGGAAGTTTCTCAAAAAAATTGTCAATGCCAATCCTAAATCCAAAAATCCCAATTCGTATTTATGTAAATTGGCAAGGAAAAAAATCTCAAAAGGCACATTCGTATTGATCAGCAGCGAAACGACGACACAATGTGAAACGAAATAGACAAATTACAGTATATCCATATTCATTACTGCACATTATTATAATGTACAAAAGTATAAGGCAAGTTATGTTTCAGATAAACTTATTGACTACGATGTCGCAGCGACGCGCGACGTATAGCTAGTCAAGTCATAAAAGCTTTGTATAATATGTATAATGAATAGTATGATTATAATAAATTAATAACTGCAAGAGACTCAACTGAGACTAAGGAAAGTAGTTTTAACACTAGGTATATTTTCTGCTTCAGATAATATTATGCGCACTAAGCATGTTTAGTTTGCCCTACTGTGAGTGTGAACATACATAGTAACAGAAACATATACAAGACCATATATGCATAACAGCGTTCAAACTGTAAGATTAAACACGTTTAGCAGGAAACAGTATTTTTATGAGCAGTTTCTAAGTGCACCGAAGTAATTAGAAAACGCACAATTACGTTGCTTGCATACGTCACTATATTGTGTGCATATATCGTATAGGCGCAGTGCTAGCCTTCCACTTAAGTACGGCTTCCAACAAGGGCTTCTGGTGTTGAATCAAAGATAAATCTATTTCACACGCAGTATAATGTTTCAGTGCATTATTGGCGGTTTCGCGAGACGCCATGATCAAAAACGGGATTTTTTTTAGGGAAAATCATTTCTATTTTCACTACATGGAAATATGCTTCAGTGAGTTTTGATGTGATTCTTGCATTTGAGCATTTGGGGTCGGTAGAACATGTCGTCTTCCATACATTTCTATCAACCGTCATCTCATAGTCATCGTCTCTCTTTCTATTTTCCATTAGTCATTGATGTCCCACACCTGGGCAAAGGCCTATCCCACTCTCTTTCCAGCGCTAGAGAGGTGGAGAGGGTCCCATTCAACCAACCAATTGACCAAGTTGGATTGGGGGGACCAATCTTTATTAAAGGAGTCCAGCTCATCCCTCTATCTCCGTCTGGGCCTGCCGCGATGTCGTTTGCTATTGAGTGGGACCCACAGGGTCGTGTTTGGGCCATTGATCGTCTTGAGATGCGGCAAATGTCTCCAGCCCAGTTCCATTTAAGCGTGGCGGCTTTCCGAGTGACATCAGTTATTTTAGTGTTAGAACGGATTGTTGTATTCTTAACATGGCCCACAATTTTATTCCCAGAATACTCCGTTTCATGGCTCTCTAGGAAATCTCAAGTGTGAACCTCTGCTGAATTGTCCAAGACCATTTTTGAGGATGGAAAGAATACACAAATGTCGAAGAGTCTTCTCTTGAGAGATAAAGGAAGATTGCCGTTCTTTGATCTTTCATGACCCAATAGCTCTTCCAAGCATTTTCGGTGCGTCTTGCAACTTCTTTATTTTATCTTGCCTGGAAAGAGACTACATATTCAATCTTTCTAATAGTTCCCTAAAAATAACAAACACTAATATTTATTCCACTTGTACCGATAATTCGTGTTCAGATAATATTGTGAGTTTACTAATTGCGAGTCGGAGTACGTCGACGGTCCTCATCAAAACTTGCGATGTTTTGGCAAAGCCCCAAAAAGTTAAATCATCAACCGTTGCTTTTATTATGAAACTAGCGACCAGCCCCGGCTCCGCATGTGTTTCACGACTTGACAAAACATCAAGATTACTTTATTTAAATTTAAACTTTTCAGAATAAATTATCTAAATTATGGTGTAAACCGCATTAAACTCTACTGTTTTGTTTAGAAGGACTAAGCGGACGCACATACAGACGAGGAGAGCGACTTTATTAATACTATTTATAATGGAAAATAGGTAGGTACGTTTTGCAGAATAGGAACAAGTGTCACCGATAATGGTAAATTTGTAATTCGTGTAAGTAAATATTTGTAAAAACTGATTTTTAGATAAAAAAAAAATTGTAGCTCCTATCACTGTAATAGAAAGCATCATGGTGAGAATGGTTTAACTACTTTGGTCTGATATTTCAGACCAAATGAGTTAAACCGTTCTCACCGAAAGCGGCTTTGTCCTGCAATAGCCTTAGGATAATATTAATCTAGTTGCGAGTAATAGCCTCCCCGACCGATTTCGGTCATAGTGACCAATCTCAACGGAGATTAGCCAGGTACGCAGGAGATATTATAGTGCACAAGTGTGCGCGCAGACACAGGTGCACTCCCTCTTCCCTCACTCTCATAGTCCGATGGGACGGCAATCCGACACGACCGGAGAGAGATCAGGCGCAGGACCAACGGCTTAACGTGCTTTCTGAGGCACGGGGGTATCACACCACCAACTTCCAAATTCAGGGCTGTTACTAAGCAATCCTAATGGAAAAACTTAATAACACTTTGCCCGACCCGGGAATCGAACCCAGGACCCCACGCTCAGCAGTCGCGCTTGCGACCACGAGACCAACGGGGCAGTTCAAGTTGCGAATATAATTATTATGAATTAACGATTATTAACTAATACTGGTAGATTGCTAGGGGGTCGTGGCTAAATAATAAGTTGCACAGGTCGATCTTCAAGATTAAGCAATGCTTGTCGAGGTCGGTCCATGGACCCGACCATCAATTACATATCTAGATCCCTCCGTGCCTCGGAAAGCACGTTAAGCCATTGGTCTCGGCTGTCATTCATAGATCTTTGACAGTCGTTACGGGTAGTCAGAAACCCAAGTTTGACAACCAATCTTACTGTCAAGGAGTTTCGTATTACCCAGTAACTGGGTTGTGAAGGCCCCATAGGCCGTCGCTCCATGTAAAATACTGATATTCACTGGAAGCTGACCCCAACATAATTGGGAAAAGGCTTGGTAACTGATGACTAGAAGCGTTTGATTTAAAGTCAGTGTTCAAAGAATTTTATCAAGACTCGCGGGAGTGGGTCAGACAATGTTAAAAGAAAAATACCACATAATAAAAAATCTACAATATCAGTAATTGAGAAAAATATGGTCATTATAATAATATGTCAAGTTTGGACTCTAAATTAATGAGGCACAACTTATTATATGTTGTGACGATACTGCCGGGATACACATATGGGAATACAATAATTATGTAGATTAAACAATAATTCTTATTAAGAACCATTCTAGTTGGAAAATCATACACGAGTTCTTCTTCTAGTTAGGTACTTTGCATTGGGCGTTTGTACAGCGTAGACGCGAGATGGCTAGAAATCGCGTGGACGTCTCTTAGACTCTCGTAGCCGTCTCTTTGAGGTCGAGGTTTTGGGTAGGAGCCTAGGAGGTGTCGTAGCCGTGTCGCAGGAGCCTCATAGGCATTTCGTAGAGGTATCAAGACATGTCGTAAAGGTCTCACAGTCAAGGCGTAAAGATCTCGTAGTTGTGGCGTGGAAGTCTCGTAGCCGTGTCGTAAAGGTCTCGTAGTCATGGCGTAAAGGTCTCGTTAGTCATGGTGTAGTCTCGTAGCCGCGGCGTAGAAGCTTTCTATATTTCTTGACACTGCTGTGACAAGACCTATCATGAAACAGGCTCAGTGTCATAGAAGAGAGGGCTTAAAGGCAGCTCGTAGCAGTATCGCCTTATCCAGACGCGGTCTCGTAGCCTTCTAGTAGACCCATTGGATAGTAGACGTCTCGTAGGCGCCTGATCCAGACGTCTCGTAACCGTGTCGTAGGCCCATAGAAGTTTCGTAGGCGCCTCATCCAGACTTCTAATTAAGGTCTCGCAGCTACCTCGTAGAGGTTTCGTAGCCATCAGAAGCTCATTACGAAAACGAAGG
Source organism: Globia sparganii (assembly GCA_949316385.1). Taxonomy (NCBI): domain Eukaryota; kingdom Metazoa; phylum Arthropoda; class Insecta; order Lepidoptera; family Noctuidae; genus Globia; species Globia sparganii. The sequence goes on along the minus strand of OX438655.1, from coordinate 10,427,820 downwards.
GAGACGGTTAAAAACGATGACTTATGTTTTGTATTTTTTCCCCTAAAATTACGAAAACGTGGCGTAGCCGTGGCGTAGCCGTGGCGTAGCCGTGGCGTATGCGCAACGTTCAGTCGCAGGTCGCAGCAATTGCGTGTGCGCTGGACCAACGCCCAATGCGAAGGCGCCCTTACACTTTTTAACCGACTTCAAAAAGGAGGAGGTTATCAATTCGGTTGTATTTTTTTTTTATGTTTGTTACCTCAGTACGTATCATTTATGAACCGATTTGGAATTTTTTTTTTTTTTTTTAAGGGTGTGCTTCCAGATTGGTCCCATTCTTGTCAAAATCCAGTTCTGATGATGGGATCCATGAGGAATTGAGGGAACTCCTCAAATATTATAGGCATACACATATAGCAATTTTGGTATTTTCATCAACATGTCAAGCATTTGCATTCAAAAAGTATAATTTGGTGAAGTGGAACTGATGAAGGAGACCACAGATAGCCACAGGAACTCTCCAATGATAATAAGTATTTCACGGGTGGCGATAAGATATCTCGATTAAGATAGTTAAGCGACTATGACGAAGCAAATTTAAATAAATGGTTCTGACGAAAATGGTACCATCAAACCGATCTGATGATGAAGCTGGAAGGTAGGTACCGGAACTTCGTAATAAAACCATGTATTCTAGCCGTGTTTGGGCTTATTGGAATTGTCATGAGATGCACTCTGACTATAAATGATTTTAATGGTAATGTCAAATTGCGTTACTTGAGTTACGTTAAGTGTGGCTTTGATTGTCAGAAGACAGATTCCGTAGCCTCGTTATTTCCGTCAATGATCTGTCGTCGTGTGGTCGCTTTAATAGTTTGTTATTGCTTATGTGGTAAGTAGGTATACGAATTGGTGTGGTACCTATGTACCACAACTAAAAAGTAAAAAATAAAAACTTTTTAACAAAAAAAAATAACCGACTTAAAAAAAAAACACTACAAAGTGTAAAATAACTTTAATTTTAATTTTGGAAGTCGGTGGCAAAATAACGTAAATACAAAACTTTTTAACAAAAAAAAAACAACCGACTTCCAAAAAAACACTACAAAGTGAAAAATAACTTTAATTTCGGAAGTCGGTGTCTTGGTTTTGTATTTACGTTTTTGCCACCGACTTCCAAAATTAAAATTAAAGTTATTTTACACTTTGTAGTGTTTTTTTTTTGAAGTCGGTTGTTTTTTTTTTTGTTAAAAAGTTTTTACTACTTGAATGTTTTCCTTATTCCGCTACTGCGCAACATTTCTAGATAATGCGACGTGTTGACAATGTTAATCATTCATATCACTGCTCTCATCACACACACGTTGTAAAGGGTGCGTAAATAACGAAAGGCAATTGTTACTGATCAGGAAGAACGACTGAAATGTTTATTAAACAGATTCCAACTGCGAGTCATCTGTGCGACTGCAACATATTTGTTTACTTTCGTCTACTGTAAACCATCCTTAAACAACTACTGTCGCGACGCACTTAACTGACGACTCAAATACATGTTCACGAAGGTACACACTCACATCTCGCAGAAATTCAGGTGGAAAATTCTTACACCAGAAAACATTTAGTTTTACTTATATCAACGTGTAAAAAAAATGGGAACTACGATAGTACAATGCGCTCAAATCTAATATTATCGATGAAAATCCACTCACATCTGGAGACAAGCGCCTCGGGAATTTTGTTTTATTCACTCGTTTTCGTGAATAATATTTGTCGCTTACCTATTTGCGCGGCAAGCTCGAGTTGATGATATGAATATTCATGACAATGTGGCAGTAAAGCAAACATACGCTATGCTAGAGGAGCGACGGAGCCATGCTGGTGACGGCGTGGGCGTCGTCGGCGGCGACAGAGTAACATAACTGAAATTTTAACAAACTTGGATTTCATTGCGATCCGAAGAAAAGAAGAAGACCACTCGCTCGCTCCCGAATAAAATGAGATTGATGACATGAAATGTATTTGGATACTACGAAGTGAACGCAAAACATATACTATACAAAGAAGAGAGGAGATATCTCGGTTGATGGAAAAGTGGCTTGTAAACACGTCCACATGACATGTGAGCGATGAGCTCGGCAAGAGTTCGTTGATTTTGATAAGGATTCCGGTCAGAGGCCCGACGAAGGGCTTCACAATGAGCACCAAACAAAAAAAAATCCAGTACGCCTATATTAATTAGGTATATTGGAACAAAACTGTATGTTACCTTACCATGTAAATATAACTTCAGCTGTGTAATAATAATACATTGAGTTAATCATATTTTTCTTAAGAAATCTTCATGACATGACTAAAATAAAGATGCGGTACCCAGCAGCCGAACAATAGCAGCACGGTGCGGTATGTACAAACATACAGCTTTATCTTGACAGGTTTACCTACTTCAATGTGATAAATAAGTTTCTAAGAAACATACGTTATTCTATTATCAAAATTAAACTGATATATAACGTTAATTATAATTATCTGATGATCGGAAGATGGTCACATGTTATTATTGACAATTAATGCAATTGAAAGTCAGATTGGGGATGCCAGCGAGCGGTTTCAGTGTTATGACAATGCGATCGAGTACTCACTCGATCTCGGCACTCCACAGTTGGTCCTCGTCGTCGTCGTTATTTTGCATTTTAATAATTAACAAAGTATTTTATATGCTTCTATCTTCGCGCTTGGAATAAACGCTACACCTGAAAATAGGTATGCCGATGCTATCTTTATTTATCGATTTTCAATTATCAGTTTCTCGTCTTCATACAATTTTGCCGTTTATATCGAGAAAGTTCTATGGAGTAACATTTCAGGAGGTTTTCGCAGTGGCGTGACATGCCTAGTGGAATGTTTTAACAGGCATGACTCTTCAATAACCTACTAAAGGTATGAGCGCCGTGATTCTTTAAAGGACGAAACACTTAGCAACATGAGCTGGTTCAATGTGCAACTGGCAGCGTGAAATTAACACCTGTTTGCACCAAGTCGTATCAAAGGTTAGCTAAGCCAAACTTTAATAAATCAAAGTTAGAAAAAGCGATTCCATATTTTAATCAAGTATTCTCTCTTTGGAGTTTGAACATACTGCAATGGTCCAGTCAGTCCAGTTCAAGTTCCTCATGCGTAATGATGTCATCAATAAAATGAGTATTCATTGATTTAAAAGCACACGCTCATACATAAATGTCCACATCTGCCAAAAGAATGACTCCCGCGACTGACTGAATATAATGCATAAATAACTTGAAAACCGAAACTGGTGTTCTTGAAAGATACAACTACAAGCGTTATAACGCATTTTCAACAATGGAACATTTAATTGGCTCAATAACTCATGTTTTCAATGGTCGTGACGTAAAAATGTTCATTCATGGTTAACAGCGGACAACGCAATTTGTTTTAAATCTTCTGTGACTATACGAATAAATCAGAATTGAGTTCTCATTAAACGTGAACGTGACATATTATCGCTTTAAAATGGTTCCTCATTAACATTGATATATTTAATATCAGGTTATCAGATAAAACTTCAGAATATTATACAATCTAAGATATTTTTAACGGTGCCTGTTCAATAAAATTATATTACTAAAACAACACGCAGTTATAAAAAAAATGTATTACATACCTGGTAATGAAATCAAAAAAACTCATTGAAAACGAGTGCACTCTTCGATGTTAACCGACACAACAATTTAGGTCACTGAAACTGTAGAAATAACCTCTAAAACTTGAAAAATTGAAACAATAGTGTATCAGCAAAGCATTGCTATCAACTGCCGCAATAGTATCGAAGGAACCAACACTTATCTTGGAAACATTAGCAATACGAAATTAGTTATGATAACAAAAGTTGATTAATTGTACCGATATTTGTGTTTTCGTTAAATATCAATATCATATGCTGTCCTTAAAAATGTCTACAACTGAAAGGAAACGAATGAAAATTGTAGTTATAATAACAGAATCAAAATCAAACGTCGACGTTCACAGAATTTTCATAGAACGAAAGTAAACTAAGATAGGTGCTTGCTTACAGTCTCTTCAGTGCACGTTCTAAATGAAAAAAACACGTTTCTTGTATGAGAATTGAGAACCCCTTTAATTTTTAACTTTATTTCATTTGTATTATTTGTTATTATAGCGGCAATAGAAATACACACTGCGATATTTTCAACTATCTACCTATTAAGGTTCATGAGATACAACCCGCTGCAAAAAACGCTGAAAAAACACGTTTCTTGTATCTTAATTTCTAACTTTATTTTATTTGTGATATAGAAATACACATTCTGTGAGAACTGTCTACCTATTACGGTTCATGAGATACATCCCGCTGACAGACAGTCGAACGGGCATACAGCGGAGGCTTAGTAATAGGGTCCCGTTGACGCCCTTAGGGCTCGAAACCCTAAAAGTAACACGTTAATGCTGTAGCATTTTGTACACCTCTAAGTTGGACATCCTCCATATAATATACAAGGTAAAACGGGATGTACCTACTCGAGTCGCGGCTAACAATGTGATGCATTACTGTCGGATGCAGCTCTGTGCAGCATCATACATCATCAAGTGTCCAGCTGGCGCCGCCGCCAATCATTCAATTACATGCAGAGCATAAACGATTCAATTCGCTTCAAGAATGTTAAAACTGTACTAATAAACGCCTGTGCGTTTCGAGCGATCATTTGAACGGTTACGTCACTTCATTAAGAGTAAACTAGTCGCGAGTTCGCACGCTGTCTCACCTGGCTTCGTGTCCGACAGAGATAGTATCAGTGACGAGCAGCAAAAAAAATCCCTATCTCGCGTACGCTGTGGAAACTATTGACAATAGAGCAAAGTGATGTATGCATCAATACCTATCTACAAAAAAGTCCGCGATACTATATGTCTAACTATTAAGGTTATGTCACAATAACTACTTTTCCATGTTAAAATATGCAATAGTAACTCCGAAAAATCATTATATCGCGTACGCTGCGGAAACTATTTACATTAGAGCAAAGTGATGTACTACAGATTTATAGAAGACATCAATATCTACAAAAAGTCCGCGATACCATATGTCTATTACAGTTTTATCACAACAACTACGTTTTCATGTTAAAATATGAAATAGTAATAACGCCGACACAAACCCATTATTCGTACCTTGGTATTAATCCTCTAAATTATCTTTATAAATATACCATTTTTTAATAAGCCGCGACACAAAAAGAGGGGTGTTAAGTGTTATAAGTTTGACGTGTGGACCTGTGTCTGTGTGTGTATCTATCTGTGGGTTTTTGCGTCATCATAGCTCCTATACGGATGATTTTGATTGTTTGTTTTGTAAAAGCAGACTTGATCGAGTGTTCTAAGCATGGAAAGCTTGGCAAGTGTCTTAAAATTTATATTTTTTTTGTTAAATACCAATATCTACCCGGGCGAAGCCGGGGCGGGCCGCTAGATACAAATAAAGCCTATTGAACTCTTCGATAACTGAGCTTTCTCGGTACCGACTTGCTTTTGAAGATTTTACAATTCTTTCATTACTTATTTACACCCAAAGTTACGTTAAAAATAGCAAGAAAAAAACTAATCTTTGTTGACTCATAACTTTTTATTTTACTATTCTGTTTCCGTACAGACAAAATTATTTAAGTCAAAACGATATCATGTTTAACTTTGGATGCACAATGTCAAACAGCGGTAATACTCTCCCGAAATTTTTATAGAAAAAATATAGACTAGTGGCACCTTAAGTGCATCCGTCAAGGTGCGTGGAGGCTAATTCGGTCAATGAAAGCAAATTATTTCGCTAAAGCCAGTATGAGGATCCAGACGAATAAACGAAACTGTAAAAGCTAGCTGGAAAACGAAGTTTGAAAACCGGAAACAGTTTCCATCAATTGACTCAAGACAAGACATTAGATCCACTCTTTGTTAACTTCTTTGAACGTATTCTAGAATTTTCAACGATGCTCAAGCGCGACTCTAGATTTAAAACCATTATTGAGCACCGTTTTAGAATACGGGCCGTAGTGTGGACATTAAAATGCAATAAAACGTTTTTGCGCACATTTGGCGTCACATAAACACTATTAAATGGTATTGTGCCAATATATATTATATACTTTTATCTGAAAACCGAGTACAAATATACTCGAACTAAATACCTAGGTAACATTGAAAGTAAAGTAAAAAACGAATTACTTCCTATGAATTACCTAAGTTATACAACATTAGTATATGCAAAACCCGATACACGTGTCTAGTATTTTTATGTAAAGAATCTATGTACAAAATTTCAAAAACTGTATCATGAAAAATCATAGTTTTAAGCTTGTTGTGTTACCTGGTTGTCCGTACAAAAACATGATCACCGCGCGGCGCGCGGCCCCCCGTGCCGCCTGCGCATGCAGCGTCGTCTTGCACTCGATAATGAATTAATAATTCTTACGTAGTTAACCTTTTTTAAATATTTTTGGAACAAAATATAACGTGGTGTAAAAATTATTGGAATCGATTCAGTTACTGATTCTGAACAAACTATATTCAGGTTTCGCTTACCAGTAATTCACTTCTCGTAAATATTTGTTTATTATAGTCACAAAAGTGATAGACGACACAGTAAGTACGGAATTTAGGAAGATAGTTGTTAACAAAACAAACTTATCTCGTACTTTCATTTGAAATTGCCAAACAGAAACTTGATGGGACACACAAATGCGCGGGGGCTCGACTATTATCTAACTATACGACAATCTGTCTGTTATCTGTCTCTCTGCACTGCGAAATTCCTCAAATTATCAATAAACAATTCAATTTAATTACCATAAAGTGAAACCAAGAAAAAAAACTGTAAGAAATTCTTTGAATAATATGTTTTTATCAAGTAACATTAAATCGGAATAATTTGTTGTGCAATATTTTATCATTTTTCTGTCATATTCCGAGAACATTTCACACATCTGAAGAGAAGTGACTCTTGAAGAAATTTGCATGAGTGTCGGATTAGATGTAATGATAAATGCTATCAGTCTAGTTCCTACAGTAGTGGGTGGGTATCTGTATAGTTGACAGAGATGCCTTATTTACAAAAATAACCTGATGAGTATTAGACACCAAACTACATCATCTCAGTTAATGGGCTTTTAGTTGTTATAACTATGCATTTTCCCTGAAGAAATGAATTGAAACTATTACTTTCCGGCACTTATTCTTTTGCGGCCACTGCCGAAAGTAATACAAGAATTACACCCAAAAACGAAAATTGCCGAAAACCGCAAAACGAAATTCGGTCGGACTCTAACATAAACCAGTACCTTTTGTCGACCTCATTGAAAACACTGTCATAAGAGTAATAAATACGGCGACGGATGTACTATATCAAGTGTAAACAATAAGCATTCAACCTGAAATCTGCCAGATCCGCCAGCTGCGAGAACAAGGAGTACTTAATCAACATGATGAGACAATAGTTGCCATTCTATAAACCCACATTGAGATGCTAATAATAAAAGAGAAAATAGATACGTTTGAAGCCAGCAAACGTTCGGCTGTGAAATTGATTTTACGCGCTAATGCGACAACAAAGCGATGCGTTGTGTGTGTCGCGGGCGACGCGTGACAGCACGGTTACGCGTACAATATCACAAGGCCTCGTGCACCCATCGCCGTCACGATCCGAGCTTGCAAAACACTATAGTACTGTACTACTGCCTGTCCACACACACAATACTCCAATGAAACCAAGTACTTTGTCAAGACGTCTTACATTAATAGCCGTTTCAATCATTGAAAAACGCTGGCACAACGGAAAATGCACGAAAATGAACTGGATGAAACCTCTGCATATTGGAAAAACAATCATTGCTGTCAAAAATGCAAATTGCTGGGAGCTCTCAGACAGAAGGATCTTTGAAAATAAATAATTTAATAAAGAGGATAAAAAGGGGCCAAACACATTTGCATTTTATTTGTTCTTTCTTGGTGTGGAACAAAGTATAAAAAGATTACTGTAGGAGGAACTGTATGAGTTTATAGCTTCTTCAAATTTGCATAAGTTCATATTATATTTTCACGTTTCGTAATATTGGTAACTCTACTGACATGCGTTCCAGACTCTTATAATAATCAAATAATCGGCGGTATATCCATCGAAATCAAAGCTACCAAAAAGCCGAGATTAGGAACTACTAGTAAAGGATCCGAACCGAAATCAATACCGTTGTGCAATCAAAAACTCAAGACACAAGTGGAAGGGCCTATCGTAACCGTAAGTAACAAGAACCAGACATCCTATACTAAGAGGCTATAGCTAACCGCAAACATGCTCCGCCGGCGGTTTAGAATAGATAGCACAAAAGGAAACAATGACGGGGTGATCCGGCCTGGCGCCCCCGGTCCACCCTCACCCACACTGCGATGGTGTTGTCGCCTAAACGTGTTATATCGGCCAAGGACGGCCTGCGACATGCACAGCGAAACTGAGCACTGCAACGATTCCACCAGCTCACCAAATATGCGAGACTGACGAGAATGAATTAGCTCGCCGAAACTGGGTCGACGAAGCCTAGGCACTCAGATTGTGATTCACGACGATATAATTTTATTAGTCGACTGTGCTATATTGTTCCAATGTTCGACACTCGTCGAGTGTCGGCTTGAGTAATTGTATTTTTCTTTCTGCCTTTCTGTTTATCAGCCTTTTATATTGTTGTTGATTTTGCTATGTTTATTAGATCGAAAATGAGAAGGAAATCTTTAAATAACGTATGAAAGACAGGCTGGTAACTTAAACAAATCAAATAACTAATTAGTTGATTACATTAGTATTAAATGTGCGTGTACGCCGACTGATATATTTGCTTACGTAGCAAATTACGTCAAACACGGAAACCAAAAATGTACAAAGTCATATGATATGACATTAAAGTGCACTTATAAGATAGGAAGCGAGACATCGGCAACACGGTGTAATTTCTCAGTTTACGGCGCTACGTGGCGCAAGCTTTTTAATTAAATGACGTTATAAAGGGGCGCGGTAAACAAGCGAGATTTAGTTTGGAAGGCCAGCGCTACCGTCGGAGGCTGCTCGAGTGGAGATAAGGAGGCAGTAGGTGGAGGTAATGTACACACCCGAGATAGAGAATGTTGCACAAGGCAAATATTTGCGCCCCGAACGACGGCTGCCGCTCAAAGTGCGTACTGACAGACATGTTATTAATTAAAGAAATGCTAGTTTCAGGCTGGCTGACACTACAGTCTGCTATTGAACAAACAATTCTTTTCGATAAGCCCCATGCAAAAATCTTCCCCGATGTTTTGTAATCAATATCAATGAAATAATTATAGAATGATTGATGACTGGTGACCTGACATACAGGTTTTGTAAAAAACTTAGTTTAGGCACCAGTCTTGCACAAATTAATTATGAAATTGTGTCTGTAGACTGTTAATTACTATATAATCTGTAATTTGTGGTAAGAAATAAATAAATTATTATTATTAATCTACAGGTAACCACTAAGCAGCTAAGCTACCCGCACAAGTAATAGTTACTCTATGTCAAATCATCAACCTTATGTTTTCATAACATATTAGGCGTAACATAAGATTATCGACGAATGATAATGACAACAGGCTGAAAATATTTCTGTGTTTATTGCTACAATATGATTAATTAACGAGACGACCATGTGTCACATTTCTTTATCGTAGTTAGATATTAATTAGGTAAATAAATGGCGAATGAAAAGCGCTGGCGCCGCGGCCTTTTGATAAATATGCCGAGTGGAATAATTCCACGAGGGAAAGAGGAAAAATAACGTTAACGTAAGGCAACAAGCGGCTAATCCGTGATGCATTCGCACAAATTGCGCGTCCCAGTTGGGAACAAATTGGATTCCCGGTGACGAGACGCCAGAGCTGTTCTAGTGCGGAGCGAAACCGCCCGCGGACCACTCAACGTCTAGCAAATTGAATACCGTACGCCCACAACTATATTTTTTTTAGTTTGCCTCTTTAGCAACCGTTTTATAGCGGTGCAGCAAAAACTTATTCCAACAATTTCCTTAATAAAATTCCTCTCAATCAAGTTAAATCAAATCTTCCAATACTGCTGCGTCACAATCTACTAGAGCTACATGCTTGGAGGATGTTTCCACAAATTCGAACTACCTTTCTTACGCATACACATTGGAACTTCGTTTAGGCTGTTTTTCCTTGGTCCTATACCGCTCATCATACATTAAGGTTACGTTCAGATGACAAGCGCTCAACGCGCGTTTAGATAACGCGCGTTTAGGCTACGTTCGCGCTTTGAGATCATTGGTTTTTTATGTTTCGCGCGCGTCTTCGACGCGGAAGGGTTCATCTTGTTCGTATGGAAATCGTTCGAAATGGAAACCGAAGCTTTTAATACGGAATTATTAATTGATGAAATAGAGAAACGCCCTGGGATATGGGACATGACTGAAACTGAAACAGGGCGGCCGTGACAACGCGCGTTTAACGCCTGACAAGCGCGCACCATGTGAACACTATAGAAAAATTTAACGCGCGTTCAACGCTCGCTGAGCGCTTGTCATCTGAACGTAGCCTAAAAGTCGGATCTTTTCCATCATATTCCTGCCCTTATTATGCCTAATTTATTTTCCTTCCACTGTCGGTTATTTTCCTCAAATACATCTTTATCTGTCCTTATCTCAGTATTCACTTACTTCCAAGCCAATATCATCTTCTGCAAAATCTAACCTTCTTATATATATAAAAAAAAAGAAAAAGCGTTTATTTTATGGTGACAACTCATTACAATCAGTTTTAGTTCTGCCAAACTGCACAGCAGTTTGTTGGCAGATGTAGCTCCCAAACACGATTTTTATCTTGGCACTTTTCCATCAGTAACAAGTACAAGTAAGTAATAGCAAGTTTATAAGTTACATGCTATAGATAGTGTGTAACGGCAAATCCACATTTATCGCTAAACACCACCCATACCTAAACACATAAGTATTTACAGCAGCACAAAGGCTGACTATTACGTAGGTAATGCTAATTAAATTTTGAATAATAATAAAAATAATAATAATAGTAATATCATTTCAATGCTTCACTCCGGCGAAGCCACAGACAAGTTCGCATAACAGATTCAATCTATACATCTCCATTTATGAGGTTTTGACAAAAGATGTTAAACAGAATCTTCCCCATTTTATTTTTGAAAGACATTTTTGTGGTACAGCTACTTTCTAAATCGATCGGTATGTCATTAAAAATTGTTGGGACTAAATATTTTCTACATCTCATATTTTCATTTCGAGTTCATATTTATTCAAAAATACCATTTACAATGCCTTTGCCTACAGAGCTACACCGTTCAGCAACATAATTGCGTAACACAGTTTCAATCACAATCCGAGAGATTTGAACGAAGGATTTTTCTATTCATTGTTTCATAGGTTTAATAAATTCGTCTGCTCAAAAACGTAAATAATGCAATGAACGTGGCTGAACTGTCAAAATAAAAGAAGATGGGATCAATTGTCATTTTATGTGTTATGCAATAACCCCCGCAGTTTTAAAATTTGCAAGTGATGTCGGGAGCCCACGACAGTGAGAGTATTCAACTTATACTTTGTTTAAGTTTTCCTGTTTCGCTTCGTCAGATAAAAACACGTCTTCCGGTTGCAACTTGACAACTTCCATTGTTCGCAGAGACAAACAGTTAATAGTTTTCTTTGATTTTACATTTCCTTACAATAAATACGTCGATGTTTATTATAATAATGACGCGTTGTTTATTTTATAAAAGCATCAAATGGTTCAATCACAGTAAGTGATAGTTCATGTACTCTGGTGACCTCAATGATGCTGCGAGCAATGTCCACGTCCTGTCATGACTTTGCTGTAACTATATTTTGCCCATCACCATTAATCAATTCATGTGTTTTTTTAATTAGATCATTCTAGTAATCGAATAGTTACGATTTGTGTAGTTTTCTTTCATAAGATTTCAATGAAATGGTAATGAGATGCATCAGTCTCGTTTCAAATATACAGGTGTCCCTGGAAGTATGGATCAAATCAAATAGGGGCGTGGGCAAAGTCATTTCCAAACTTTTTGATCCTGAGAATGTTAGTGAATTTTTTTACGGTTCAAAAGTTATGACCAACTTTTGTTATTTTCAATCACTTTGCATAGTGCTCAAAGAACAAAATCATTTTAAAAAAACTACCAGGAACTGTCAATTTAACTTTTTTATAACGATTTTTTTTTCTTTGAGCACTATGCGAAACGATTGAAAAAAAATTGGTACAACTTTTGAACCGTAAAATAATTCTCAATCATCAATCATTCTCAGGACAAAAAGTTTGGAAATGACCTTGCCCACGCCCCTATTCGATTTGATCCATACTTCCAGGGACATCCTGTATACAGGATTATTGGAAAAATCAGCTGTTCCCTACATTTATGTTCGTATAACTCGTCAAAATGTAGGGAACAGCTGATTTTTTTTTGGGATTTCAGGTTTAGTCCCATAGTAAAAGTTGTTCATAATGATGAGTACAATAACCTCTTAAGAGGTTATTAATGTTTTCCAATAACACTGTATACTACATAAGTTTGTATGGTGCTATTTATGGTTTACTATATAATAGGAGAATAACGACAGGTTTTACTGAAAAAGGTGTATTTGTGTTCTACAGCACATTTTATCCCGTATTTTTATCCTACTAATATTATAACTGTGAAAGTAGTTTGTACGTTGTACGTACGATGTTGAAATTCCCGAAGTATTCAAAGATTTCTGTTATTTGATTACAAGAAACACGTGCGTATAATAGCTTTTGCGACTCAAGAGGCTAGACAAATTATTCAACAGCAAAAACTGTTCTTTCTTGACGGAACTTTCAGAAGCTGCTCGTCTCCATTATACGAAATTTACAGCATGCATGTAGACTCAAGTGAAAATATAATGCATCTTTTTGTGCTACCCGATTAAAAAACAAAATACATACGAAATACTATTCACTGAACTAAAAAGATGTTTGCCTGATTGGAACCCAGTAAAGATGATCATAGACTTCGAACAAACTGTTATAAACGCTATTGGCACATGTCGTCCTTCAACTTCAATCAAAATTTCCACTTTCGATAGGCACTGACAAATAAAATCTCTTGCACTGAATATTACTTCAAAGGAAGAAAAAGACCACGTGGCAAAATGTGATGCTTTGTCGCATTTGCCTCATGATGTAATTGATGATGCGTGGTTGATAATCATGGCAGAAGCACCACAAAGTGAAAATATTTCCAAGTTTACCTAATGATTACTTTGTTGATCAATGGTTAGACAAAGGAAATTTACATACAGACATTTGGAATTATTCGGGAGAAAGACATCGAACAAACAACTTAGTAGAATCATGGCATCGTAAGCTCAATAACGAGTTACCAAAGAAACCGCGTTTAATTATCGCACAGGTCAATGCAATTCAAGCGAAACGATTAATGATCTTAAAAAAAAATTAGAACATTATTTTAATATTTTTATTAGATGTAGGTGGTTAAGTGGAATTTTTTAGGTCGATCGATCAGATTAAGCTACGCTTGCCGCGGTTGGTCTTGGATAGGTGACCATCTTTACTTACCAAGACCCTCCGTGCCTCAGAAAGCACGTTAAGCCGTTGGTCCCGGCTGTTATTCATGGATCTTTGACAGTCGTTACGGGTAGTCAGAAGCCCGAAAATCTGACAGCCAGTCTTACCAAGGGACACCGTATTACCCAGTAACTGGGTTGCGGAGTTCAGATAAGCAGTCGCTCCATGTAAAATACTGGTAATTAGCTGCATCCGGTTAGACTAGAAGCCGACCCCAAGATAGTTGGGAAAAGGCAAGCAGATGATGTGTCGTGATTATTACTGAATAAACATATTTGATATGCATCTTTTTTCTTTTTTATGATATTTAATACTTATGTAATATGTTCATAGAGAGGAGGCCTGTGTCCCAGCAGATGGGAACATTATAGGCTGATTATGTTATGTTATGTAATATGTTCATGATATTCGCAATAAAATTAGCTATGCAGTACTCAGAACAACAATATGCCGTGGGGTGCGCACAAGACCTTTACTCGCAGTAAGTTCTTGTCGTACAAACGCTGGCTTGTGAGCACCCCTACGCCGTCTTACCATAAAACAAGATCTTTGAAGACATCGACTTCTTTTCTGTCTCTGCTTAAAAATTTAGAAGACTTATCCACAAAATGATTTAGATTTTAATGGTTAGTTTAGTTTCTCTTTCTCTGTTGTTTGCATGCCTGTTGATGTTTAAGTTCATTACTAACTATTTTTCTGTTTTAACAGCTTACAATAGAGCACTGTTAGATATAACTTTTAATATGTTGTGGAAAATGTCGTAGGTTATACATTTATAATTCTTGTGTATTTATAACTTAGTAAGTATAAGATTTTAATGTATAACTGCTTATTTTCTCGAATAAATGAAAAAAAATGCTAACTCTACTCAAAATTTCTTGGAGCGGGGTGGAATTAAAATATTGAAATATTTTATTGCTACAAATTCTTGGAGCGCAGTAGAATCAATGTATGTACATTAAAATTTTGAGAACAATGGGTTTTGAAGCGCGGTGGAACAACCCAATTCAACACACGGATATTGGTTGCCTATTATTTGTACATAATACGCCAATCTAGTCTATCATAATTACCAATAAGTGTTCCTGCACGCCTTCTACAACTCTATGAAAATTAATCGCGCTACTGAACCTCACGTCATACGACTTTATACCAGATCGAGGCTTTATGACAAATGTATAATTCATATAGAATCATAGGTTCTCAACCTTATTTTGCCCACCGCCCTCCACTTTGAGATTTTTTTTTTCTAGAGCCCCCATTTTTTTACCTACTTATCTCTCGCGAATATGAAACCGCTATTGCCACGATTATATTTAAACGTGTAATATTGAATAATTTTCTCTGGGTCTTCTACAGCCCCCGGCCCCCCTGAAAATCTCAAATGCCCACGAGGGGGTGTTGTCACCCACGTTGAGAACCTATAATATAGATGAACTAAAAGGATGTGTTAACAAATGGCAATTCAAAGGAAAAGTGAAGGAAACGAGCACTGCGTCTATTTAACCGAGGTTTTCCTTTCCAGAAAGCAACCTGATATATATTCTTTCAGGAAATTGAAAACTCACAGCGAGACAGCGCGGTAGCTCATTTGTCATTAACCGACCTATCAAGATGTAATTTATTAGATATAGACTTTGTGGCCGTTTCTGTATAAATTTTGTGTAATTTAAGGTCAGAAGCGACAACCATCACCGTAAATTACAATGATATTATCTAAAACGCAATTCTACATTTTTAAAGGTTTAACATTGACCTTTAATGGCTAATTTTCTTATCTTCGGTACTGAACGACTGCTTTGCCTACAATCACGAGGAATTTATAAATCTACCATCCGATGAAACAGGTGTTATTAAGTGAGTTCAAAATGACGAAGCTACACAAAATGAATGGCAAGGGAAGCTTTCGTGAAATTATCATTAGTTTTAGAAATTAAATGAAATTTATTTGCAAGTTATGTAGAACATTACAGGTCAGGTTTTTTTTAAACTGTTTCTAAAACAATTCGCTAAAACTAGCATGCAAAATTATTGATTACATGAATGAAATAAATTAAGCTAATAAAACTGCATAAATCATAGTTACTAAATTTAAATCTCAATGTGTAAAAGTCCTTATAATAAATAAAAAAACTTTTTTTTTTAAATCTCAAGTATTTTCCAAATTATAATAGTGACATGTGATGTCAGTGGGAATCTTAAAATACTCCTTCACAGAATAGAATGATTTTTCTTTATGCCATTTGAACAAATGTTTCAAATCGATTGATTGGCAGTTCCCTATACGATTTTGGTAGTTTATTAAATATCCTTATACCCATATAGAGATCAAGCGTACCCGCAAGTCACATGTAACAATATAAGTACTGCCTGTTCAGAATTAACGCCAATTATGTCACGCACAAATATATCAGCGAAATCCAATCACGATTGGATTGCTAATTACATTTTGCAAGTGGCGTGCTCGCAAGCTGCAGCCTGCAGGGAGTTGGCACCATGAAAACATTCGACTTGCCAGCAAGTTAGGCGCTGAGCAGTCGATGGACATAACGACCGCGTCGTCGATGCTTACCGGATAATCTCTCTCGCGGTCATTCGCGGACAAAATGTCAGCTGTCGTGTGTGTTATTGCATAATTTCCAGGTTCTATCGTCGCGGACAAATTGTCCCTCGTCTGCTTAGCGCCTAAATTTACATTCGGTAGATTACGACCTTTGTAGCTGTTATACTTGCAAACAAGCTACTTGCACAGTGGAAACGCGACTTCGATATCATAAATACTGTGTTGTTACCCAAAAATAATAAAATGCATGCAATATTTTCGAAATAAGCTACAATTAAATTAGATTATATAGATAATAATAAAAAAAACAGCCGGCCGAAGACGCGTAGACCTGGAATATTTTGAAAGGAAATTAAAAGAAGCACTCACTGCCAGTGGAAGGGTCCGGTAATGCCTTCTCTAAGGCGATCCTTCAAGGAGCGTTGTCTTGCAGGGCCTGGCCCGGGGGGCAGCACGCCCGCGCCGGCCGGCACCGGCACCGGCACCGGCGGCGGGGGCGCGCGCGCCGGCGACGACATCACTATGAAACGCGGCGCACGCGCACTAACACCGC
Source organism: Globia sparganii (assembly GCA_949316385.1). Lineage (NCBI taxonomy): Eukaryota > Metazoa > Arthropoda > Insecta > Lepidoptera > Noctuidae > Globia > Globia sparganii. The sequence goes on along the minus strand of OX438655.1, from coordinate 10,411,021 downwards.
GCCCTCAACATCACACCACTGCACTACTAACGCGAGCTGTAACAAAGCAAAAACAACCAAAGCCACATAAATAAAGCAAAGCTATACAATGAGCGCAAAATATAATTTGCAAAATTAAATTTACAGATAAATAAAATTGTAGTAGGTAAAATCGCGCATAGGTGGAAAATATGAGGAGGTACAGTAGGCCGCACGTCAGTGGCAACAAAACCAGTATAACCTGGCCTCTTATTCTATTGAGACTCTGTACTACGGTAAACAACTAGGTCAAGGTCAAAAGTGTTACCACAGAGTCAGACGTGCGGTCGACTGTACATCACGCAAAGGTAGAAAATATGGGTAGGTACTGACCGGGACCAGCGTGTCAGTAAAAAAAGGCCCCGATTCTGTTGTGCGCAAACTAAACTAAATTTAGGTTCAGTGAAAGAAAGAAAGAAAGAAAGAAAAAGTATTTATTGCGACTCGTACAGGAGGATCACAAACTAAATTAAACACAGTCTAAATTAAAAGACCAAAATAAAAATTAAAAAAGTAACAAAAATAAAAATGAAACAAAAAGTCCTATACGAGGCCAAAAGGCTCCTATCTCAGTGCATCTTTTTCTTTCTATTTCATTAAGAAAAGGACAGAAGATAAACTTGTCTATCGATTATCTAATTTGACAGGACTAAACTAATATTTATCTTCTGTCCTTTTCATGATGAAATAGAAAGAAAAAGATGTACTGAACTTAAATTTAATTTAGTTTGTGAACAACAGAATCGGGGCCAATACATCATTAATTTTATAATAGTAATTACAGGAAATAGGATTTATTTCTATCTAGATCTTCCTGTATAGGACTCAGTAGGCTATTTCCAGTACAGCTTTCAAACTTCAAAGAAAGAAGATTTTAAAGAACTTTTTTATAATTACCTATTTTGAAATCTGTAAATAAATGTACTTAATTCGAACTATTGAATTTGAAAGCAATGGAATTTAACGCTATAATAGTAGAAGCTGAATAGAATAGTAAAATAAAAGCGGGTGCTATTTTATTTTTACGCCTATTACTTTTATAAAAGCAACGACTAGATGGTAGTTTGTAATAACATTTTCATCAGGCGTTCCTATAACAAATCTGCTCAAAGCAAACGCAAACATATCGTGTATTGTGTTTATATCAGTAGTTATTATTATTGTTTTCCGCGGTAGATTTTTGTATTTCAAATAAAAACCAAAGAGATACCTATATACGTCTCATAACGCCTTTGTCACATTACTTACATTATAGTGCTGTGTATGTATACCTATGGTTTAATACATTTATTTCTAAAAAGGAATACAATTCACTTATCATGAGAAATACAAGTTAATCATAATAGTACTTGATACACGAACGTAAGAAGAAGAACGGTAGGTACTCGTAAATACACTAATAAGGAGTGCGCAAATATTTTTTTTAGAAAAGTTGTGTACCATTATATATCGTTTCTTGATAGCAAGTCAATAGCTAATGTCTAGTGTCACTAACAATAATATAATCTATCTTGTAGACTGTGCATGAGGATTACATATCGACGGTTGAAAGGCTAATTGATCTAAGCGACATTTTGTAAAACTTGCAGTAGGACAGATTAAAGTTCTTTTTTTATTAAAAAGACCTATTACATAGACTATTATTTATTTAAATTAAATAAATAAAAGTGTATGCAATAATTCTTTTTTATGAATATTTTAATTTAAAAAAAAACTTTAATCTGTCCTACTGCAAGTTTTACAAAATGTCGCTTATATCAATTAGCCTTTGAACCGTCGATATAATACTTCTTCATAATTTCTAGTGAAAAAAGTATCTGATAAATGTATGTCTGTCACCGTATAATTATGAACTTTGCCAGTTTATAATTTATTTCGCGAGATTATAAATTATCGAAAAATTGTAAACTACTACATAACTATGCTTTTCCTGCACTTTATTGCTATTTTGAAATTCATGTTATGCAAGAAACGAGTAACGTCTCGGTCTCGTGACACAACCGAGCTCCGTGGCATCAGGCGATAGGCATACCGCATGCGACTGTCATAATAACTGTTTAACAACATACTCCTTATTCCAAAAGGTGGTTTTACGATAGTCTTAGTTAATCTTAAAAGATTATTGCTTCAAGTTTGTATTATGGGATCAGTGCTTCCAGATCCCAAAAGTAAAATTACAGTGGTGCCAGCTAAAAGATACAGGAGTTTCTAAAAACAATACAGTAGATTTCAAAATCGATTACAGTAAAATTACAGACAAACTTTGTTTACATATTGATAGAAAAATAAGTCTAAAATACAGTAAATCTACTGTAATTACAGTGAATCTGGAAGCACTGTATGGGATAATCCTCCAGGATGAATTCAAAATTTAAACTAGATTTGAAGAGAGTATAGTATTCATGTATTCATAAAGGATGAAATCTGACAGTTTTGATCGATGTTCTAGAATTGTGTTTAAGTGAGAACTGAAGACCAACGATATCTTTATCGAAATCGCTTTATGCAATAGCAAGTCCAAGTGTGTCAAGTACTATCGGAAACAAAACGGATCTAATGCCTAACAATTCAGTAACCAGTGGTTTTCAGAGCAGTTATGTACCATTAAATAAATAAATACTCCAAAATTAGTATTTATTTTTCATTAAAACCAACACTAATTTTGCCAAAACCTGAAAACGGTTCTGGATACGCGAGACGTTTACTCACTAGGACCCCCGATGGCCATCTTCAAGGCGAAAAAGCTCAAGCTCTACACTATGTATTCAGTGTTCAGATCAAGACCCCTCCCTCGTGCAGCCTAGCCTATAACAACTCCGGCTTCGCCATACACAGAAAGATAAAAATCAGAAACAGTTAAAAGGACATTCAGTCAGACTAATTAAATGCTGGTAAGCGGGATAGTTGTGCCTGTTACGATCCAATTTGCATAGACTTATACATGTATACATCTCTATCTAGTTGGCAATCAAAACAATACTTCTCGGTTAACTTTCCAGCATACCTACAGATATCATTTCATTCCTTCTTTGTTCTGTGACAGCGACAACATAAAAAAAGAATATGAATGGGTAAATGGAAATTCATTGTACCTTGACCTAATTTGATTCAGTTCAAATTGAGTCAATAGATGATCAATAGAACACTCTTTTCGGAGAAATTCTGCGTTAACAGGAAGCCAATAACAGGAAACTTGGAAATTACTTTAGGACGTAAAAAAGTAGCTATAGCATTTTTATTTACCAATCTCAATTGTATAGAAAACGTTTATTGGTTGGGTTGGAGAACTTTCGAGTTACTAGTTAAGATTCTTCTGAACAGTAAAAGTTTTGTTGAGAATACACTGAAACGGACAGGGCGATAGCAAGGGGCGAAAGCGGCTATCGATCGGCCCTAACCTCTCCCCGCGCGAACCCCGCGCCTCCCCGTCGTCCCAGCTCACCTTACGTAAGTCCAGCTGATCGCACCCACCCTGTAACCTTGGCAACGAGCCTTATGCACGCATTTCTGTACATTGTTTGATATATAGCAACAATTCATTATTTGATTACCCATAATGACGTATTTTACTGTCACGACATTGAATAAAATGTACTATGTGCCGTCACGTGAGGTACTAAATCTTAAACCTTAAAACTTTCTGTCAAACATGTTATACGTGGTCAATCTAAAAGTTTATTGATTGCCATTTTATTAAATACAGTTACACTGTCGGAGAATTGTCTCCACGGGAAATATCCCGAGGGGACAATTCTCCGCGTACCGTGTCCCATATTCTTGGACGGCACGTAGACATGTTAATTTCCTCCAACTAAGTGACCCTTCATCCATCTGTCAATATGCTACATAGGTACATGTGTGAGGATTGTATAGGCTACCTACAAGAAAATATGGATTTCGTTATTTATTTCGAGTCTGAAAGTCGATTCACAAACTCTTCAGCTTTGAAAAATACCATTTTTTCCAACAGCTCAAATGGAAGAGAACGATTAATAAAAATCATTTGAGCGCTTGTTTAGTATTAGTAGCAATAGATTTAAAAGTAATATAAACAAAAGCGAAATCGAAATACTGAGTTTCGTAATGCACAACGTGAAACAAAAGGAATTTAAAAAACAAAACATCTTAAACAAAGTTATAGTCATAACATCGTATTTCGTTACTCGGTGCCGGTGCGTATTCCAAAAGAACTTTGCGGTCATAAACATGACTGAGCTCAATTCAAGACAGTTCCTAATGACTACATGGAAAACAAGATGGAATATGGATTCAGAATTTTATTCTTGAAGTGATATTCTTTATATTTTTGAGACGTAAATTGCTAGAGTATCTCTCGTTGATACTTCTTTTGCGCGAGACGAAGCAGTTAGGTGAGATTTATTTCATGAACATAGAGCGCAGGAAGTTGGTACGCATCGGACATATTATAGGAAGCAAGGGAGATAAAATAACAATTCAATAAAAGTATGTACCATTTTTTGTCTGTATCATGAAAGTACATTACATCTGCCACCAACACAGCGAACACTCTAGAATAAAGTGTCCCAACGAGGGGCCGAGATTGAGGGAGGCCATACAAATAAGAACAGTTCTAAGGGTTCCGTAAATTTGACTGTAGGGAAGTGATGGGTCGGACGCGTACGGTTCGTTAAATATTTGACCGGTACCGCTCAATACTAACGACCTTGCGACCGCGAGACGTCGCGCTTGCTCGCTACCAAATAGCTACCAACGTGGCCCTAGCGATCAGCTGTTACTAGTTTTTGTCAACAATTAGCTATGCCACCAGATAAAATTACTTATATGATTCTTTTTTATGCAGATATGATATACAATGAATTTCTTGTTTTATTACTATCTTAAAAACAGGAAAATGAGTTTTTAAATCAACATCACAAATTGACAATTAATTATAGCACTCGCAGTTTCTATTATCGTTAATTATTCTTGAAATTAAGTTAAACTCATATTGTTTAAACAGACATCTATAGTATTATAAAATCTAGCTTTTACATGTGAGACTAATTACACCTACACAGCAATAGCACAAGTGTTCCAATAAATTTATCGAAATAAATGATTTACGACACACAATGAAACATTCTATCACTTTCGTGGTAGCAAATTATGGATCTAGAAACCCTAAATAGGAGTGAAATGAAGAAATTTTAATGAAAACAGTAGATGATACTTTCATTGCGACTAATGAATGAAAAGTGCACGTAAGCGTCTAAGAGTGGTCCATGCATTTGCATATAATATGCAACGAACCGAGGAAGAAGTACGATATTCATGTGAAGAAGCGCTGACGGAAGGTTGGATGACATAACGCGCACGCGGTTAACTCCGAAGGCTGAAAGCGTGCAACTGAACCAGCGCTAGGCTAGGCGGCGGGATGTGGGGGCGGGAGCGGAGCGGGGTGTAGTGAGTTGGCGCCCAACACGGGCCCGGCTTACCCCTACACCTCCTTCATAAAATCACAGGACAATTTCTGTACTCCGCCATAGCGATATATAGGAAGGTTATGTTTTAGTGTGTATTATTTCAGTGAAGAAATCAAAATGAGGCTCTTTAACCATTTTCAGGAATAATAATAATATAACGTTCGAAGCTACTTTCAGAAAGACAAGCTTATAATGTTATTCCAACGGAAAAAGAAAAAAATACTTTTTTATCAGTATTATCAAATAGAATCCTTCGTACATCGCAATATAACGTATACTAAAAACGTATACTACGCAGTCTTCTGTTGTGAACTTGTGATCAATAAATCGCATATACAGGGTATCGAAAATCCGGCACAGTTAATGGGTTCTAGGAATTGTGCGTGATTAACGGGAACAGGGAAATGCCGACTTAGCGTGTCGGCACTATGTGTTCGCCGGAATTAATTCACTAACGAATATAAAAATGTACAAGGTCGGTGTTATCACTTGTTTTATGCGTACCGAAAACTTAATACGAACGTTAGATTTTCAGTTATAGTAACAAATATTAGTTTCAAACAAGAAAATTTTCTTCACAACGTTATCGATTAGAAAATAACAGTAAATTGCACTGAGTGATTCACCACGCTAGTTCAACAAAGTCCAATATAGTTTTTATTTCTTTCGCGGTAACTAGGTTAGCCGAGTAAGAAAAGCAATGGAAAGGTGTGCAATTGAGAACGCTATAATTAATAAGAATGGTCATGTTATAATTATCTAAACGGAGTATCTAAATGCACTTTCCAGAATTCCAGATTTAGAGTAGGAAGCGGGCTAAACGACAACCGTAGTGTATAAATATAGCTGGAATTCACCACATGATGTGTCTGAAATAATGAGTCACTATCGATGTACACATAGTTGGTAACACTAGGTCACTAGCAGCCAATTCCTTCCAGCAGAGACAATATAGAGATAAAATATGAATAAAACGAAACATTCAGTCTAACTCTTATTAAAATGTAAAGCATTAATATCAAGGAATCGAAAAATACCTAAATTTCATGTTTATATGAGCGAGAAGGTATACACGAGGCCTAACTGGTTTTGTAAGTAGAACATTGTATTCCGAGAGGTGGCCTTGACCCGTGTTCTCTAAAGGCGGACCTCGAAATACTTGCCAGAAGCAAAACATCCCCACGGAATTACTCTCATGAAGTTTCAAGTACCATCATTCCAAAAAGGATTACTATATAAATTGTTTAACTTACCTATTGTATCTGATTTTACGTTTTCAAAGTTAACTAATAATAATAAATTAAATATACAGGATGAAATTTTTTGTACTCATCATTATGAACAACTTTTACTATGGGATCAAAGCTGAAATCGTGAAAAAAACAGCTGTTCCCTGCATTTTGACGAGTTATGCGAACATAAAATTCAGGGAACAGTTAATTTTTTTTTTTTCACGATTTCAGGTTTGGTCCCATAGTAAAAGTTGTTCATAATGATGAGTAGAATGACCCCTCAAGAGAAAAACGGTGATTAAAATTTCAACCTGTATACCTAGGCCTTTTTAGTCAAATAATCGTTAACTTTTTAACGAACAAAAGTTTATAAAACATGCCATGGCAATAAGAAGGGTAACATGTAGTCAATAAAATGCACGAGACGTGACAAAACAACAGACAAAACGGAACTATGAAACAATTGGCCGGAATTTTGTAATAAAAATATATTTTATCACAAGATTTGAGTTAACGCCAGTCATTGCTTGCAAGGGTTCAATAGCCAGTGAAGGTTGCTTTTATTTTCAAAACAGGATCCTGCAGTGCGCGAGAGTCAATGTCCAGACCATGCTGCACGATACTGACTATAGTTTCTTGTTTCATTTCCCTTGTTATAAAGGAAATTAGTTTTATGCATTATATCTATACAACAATACGTCAATAAAAATATTTATAATGAATATTTACGTCGTTGTTTTTTTTATCTAAACTTCTAATACCTAAGTCTCGTCACGAGCAAGAGAATGATGACAGCGGCTATCACACAAATTTTTACCCGACTACGACAGATCTTGGAAGGAAGTGTTGCCTATGTTTTAGCAGCCTACTTGCACGGTAAACCTACGAAGAGGTCACGAGTGGTTTTGTAGCGTTCATTTAGCGGATTATGGCAATTGCGGTGTCGCTTGATTCCAATTGAATTACACACGACTCACACGTCACAGACTACATACTCAAAACCTACAAAATATGCAGAGGTTGATTCCTGGTCCAGATGATGATTAATTAGCGCTAACATGAATGAAACATTTAATTTTATAATACTATTTCAATATAATGAACAATTTGAGTGTGCCACACACACAATCAATATTTAACATGTTTATCAACGCATATGTTGGCCCGGACGGTAGGTATCTGCAGTGTCAAGTATTGACCAGACACTTTTGAGTATTTTCATAAAATTCGTGTTATATTCTCATTTACAATCAGTAAGGCTTAATCTGTCCTTGCAGATTTTATACGGTTAGTTATTGACTGACATGTCGTGCCGTTTTTGTATTATAGCACAATAATAACTGATTATGTTTACATAGCGCGTGGTGGAGCCCTGATGATCTGGTATACAGCTATTCTTAATGCAGACACGTCTCTCACAAAATAGTGTCACATAGTTTCTAAGCTTTTCTAAATGAATATGAGGCCATTTCATGTGTTTAAATTATTTGAATTTGAGTAATCATCATACTTCATTAAATATGTACTAAGAACATAATTCAAAAGATTACTTACTCGATATTTTCAGCTTACTGCCAAGGGAATGGACAACAGCAATGACTCCAATAAATCAATAAAATGAGCAATCGTTTATTTTCGCGCTCGGGGAACTTATCGGTTGAAGTGTGAACCGCACAGGTGTATCTTTGAAATATCACTACAAAATGTATTACAATAAACTGTCAGACTGTCAGTAACGAAGAGAAAACAAGTACTGATAAGTTATTTTAGTAGATAACCCTTTATTTATGCCGAGATAAGGCCAAAATCTGTCCATGATGTCAATAAGTTTGTTTTGAATAAGACTTAACTGTCATAAAACTACGAATGTTGAATTTAAAAATAACTCCATTCACTGTAATCTTTACACTGACCTTTTACGATACCTACATGACAAAGACCACTATACAAAATTTACTTTTTAATACAGAATCCGTTTGTCCGCATGCACTAACAAAGAATCCAGAAGAGGTACCTGAATAAAAATTATGAGGGCCGGACCCAATAAAAACAAAGGAAATTACTTGTTCGGTTTTGTTTAGTTACAAAGTAAAGGAGATCAATAAAAAAATAACTTTTAACCTTTTCGGGTAAGGTGTCGTATGGCAGTTTTTTCCGTCCGTCCGTGGTAAAACTGAAAGTTTTGATATAGATTAACGTTTACACCTGCTATCAATGTCAAGATTAGTATATATGATCTAAAAAGCTACCTACGTAAATTGATAACATAATATCTAAATAAAATAAATCTGTACACTGTCCTTGAGGCACATCTGGTGGTACGCAACGCTGTTATTCATACATATTTTGTTTATCCAAATTTCGATTTGCGGCTTTTCCGAGTTAGCCACAACGCGCTTTAGCTGTTTTTTACAAGTACCACAGTCCACAACAGTAATATCGAGTTGTGGACGTTTTTGTCGCTCCATTACAGTTTTGAACTTTGGCCCTTACGTTTTAATAGTTTTTGTATAAATGTTGTAGGTGTATGACGAGACCTCACATGCATAAACTGTTTTGGCTCTATAATACACATTGGATGGAACACTATTGTATTAAAACAGTACAATTTTTCGTAGGACAAAGAGTTGTTAGTATACTGTGTCCAAGATGCGCTTTTATTTAGTACCTACTTAGAGACAATACAGGATGAGTAGATTGTGTTGTCGCAGCACAGTCAAAGAACCCTTTCGCCTTTGGGTATGACGGTAGCCTATTCCCAACTATGTTGGGGTCGGCTTCCAGTCTAACCGGATGACGTGTAACGTTAAATGCGCAAAACCTGAAAATAGTTTGTTCATAATTGACTACTGAATCGATTTCGGTAACTTTTAATATAGTTTTTTTTTTCAAAAATTGTGTATTTTGCCGTTTGCCATACTATCCGCCGATTGAGCCAAAGAAAATTAATTATTTTAAGGTACGCAATAAGACTCAATTTTGAATGCATAAATTAATGCTAGGATCAACACGATTTTCTTAATAATAATAGTTAGTTTAAAAAAATAGTTTTGGTCAATGTATTTATTTTTATATTTTTTTTGTTTTGGTTATTGTATTTTATTGCTTTTAAACGCAATGCTCTAATTGGGGTGTATGAGGTTTTGCGCATATAATGTTACACGTTGTATATTATGTTTATTCTGAGCGTATGGAAGCATTATGCTTTGTTCTAAGGACAACCAGGAAGTTTGGCCTGGTAGCATTAAACTTACGTGTTTGGTAATTTTAGGGTACGTAAGTATCGGGTATACCTTTTTTTTTTTTTTTTGTGGATGGGAAATCATCCCGCTCTGGGTGGAGCAGAAGGGAGTGTCAGACTCTTACTGACTAAAACCCACCCGTGTTCCTTCCTTAGCCCTTTGTGTTCCGGGGTAGCGGTAACCCTTTCGGACAATCCCGCTGCCCCGGCAGGCTTCGGCCCTTTCGGGCCCCTTTCTAATGCTGACATCTCTTTGAGGCGCGCGTGGAACACGTACGCGCCGTCCGGCACGGGCCTGGTCCTGATCGGACGGAGAGTTACCCATTACTCTCCGCCCGCAGGCCCGCGCCTACGGTGGCCGGGAGTCGTCTCGCGGCTCCCGACGCCCGGGGCGTCTCCCGCGGCGGCTGGGACGTGAGGCCCTCTCCCTCAGCCGTCCCGCCACCTCCTTCGCTAGCATGACTGCTTCGCAGAAGGAGGTGACTGCCTCCCACTCCCTCTCGCCCCGGACCATGGCTTGAACCAGGGCCGGGCGCGAGAGGTCGCCGCCGCTGCCGATCGCCTCTGCGAGAACACGGCGGTGCTCCGCCCAATTGGGGCATACCGCCACCGTATGCTCCACCGTGTCCTCCGGGCGACCCTCGCAGTGGTGACACCCGGGCGTTTCCTCCCGCATCGGGTATACCTTATATGTGAATGTAAGGATGAACTAAAGGGCAATAGAAAGGCCGGCGACTCCTATTCTTGCGCGATCGAATCCTAAATGAAGAAATCCGCAGGAGAAGGCCGATGGGGCCAAAAACTACTAGAGCCGCGAAGCGTATAGGAACCCACAACTACTCCCAGTCTCCCACTAGGTGGACCGACGACCTGGAGAAGGTTGCGGCCCGCTAGATAGAAATCGCAAGACCGATCGTTGTCGCAAGGGATGCTTGGTTATGGCATACGTTCAATAATGGACGAGTGTAGATTATGAAAATTATCTATGGAACCATCAGCGAGAGTCTACCTTCCACTTGTCTTACACAATTTTATTATTGGTACAAGTACTTAACACAATGTATTGATTCAACAAAGTCAACATGCACTGATTGGTAGATGATGTGATGTCACAACAGAATAGGATAATGCTTTAATGTTATGTTTAACATTCTTGACATCACACTTGGTTACATACAGTTGTTGTTAGATTCTGCTATGAATAATAATTCTGTATAATTTTTATAGTATTTTTGTAGGATATGTTATCCAGCTAAGCATAACATGTCACATGTATACCTCTTCACCAGACTGATATAAGGATATAAACTACAGAATTAACAACTTGTTGTGACTAAACTGCTTACAGACTTATCTGTTCTGATCCTAATCCCAATTATGTTTCAATAAACAAAGGGAATTTTACTGAACAAAGGAAATTGGAGTAAATCTTACTAAAAATATGAAGTGATGATAGATTATAGATAAGTCATAGCCAAAAGATAAGAGTTTTTACCTTATGTTTTATTGAAGCAGAAATAGCCATCAATAGCAAGAGGGTTAAGAAGTCCTTTGTGGGGTTAACTCGATCAAAAGTGTTCTATCTTCTTAGATTTTATGTTGTAGATCCTAACTAATGTTATAAATCTGAAATTAAGTTTGTTTTTTACACTTTCATGCTAAAACAGCTGCAAAGATTTGGATGAAATTTGGCACATGGGTAGACCATGACCTGGGGAAAGACATAGACTACTTTTCATCCTGAATTGCAGAAAAAGTTGTGTGCAACAGCTAGTAATTTATAAATTATCTACAACAACAAGCCTTCATTCAGTTTTAATATTACAATAACAACATAAAATCAAAGACATGTGATGTTCAGATTTAAGAAATAAAACATTTTAATAGACTTTTTATGGGTTTTTAACAATATGAACAAAAATGATGTCCAATAAATACTTGTAAGACAAAGCTTAGGTTAAAAAACAGCTATTGTTAGTCCTCACAGGAAACTCATAAACACAGGTGCATGACAATACCTAATAACTTTAGAAATGGCATCACGACTTATTACTTATTCGTAGGGCATCACCTTTTCATAATAATTATTGTATGGTCATGTTTCAAAGCTCATAAGCGCAGGATTTAAAGGACTAAGATAAGACTTGCTGAGACTGATGTATCATTTTGCAATGCAGTTGCCACCTTACATGGGCTGGTTCTGCTTGGCTTAATATATTTATGAACAATCAATCAAACAAAAATCGAAAGTCATTTATTCATAATAGGCTGAGAATTAGCACTTTTGAATGTCAAAATTACATGAGGTCAAAATGCCGGTCCTTCACCATTTCCTAGCACTTTAGCTGGGAAGAGGACTGGCGAACAAACTCCACAGCAGATCCCCAGCACAGTAAGGATATCACTCAATATGGAATGAAATATTTAATGGTTAAAGTATTTAGATATGAAACAAGAGTATGACATCATTATAAGTAACTTTTAAGAAAAAATTAAGATACAGTTAATATTTAAAACGGTTACTTGGCAGTACTTTTATTTTATTTTATAGGCTTTAACCTAGGCATCTGTACACCTATTACTGTGTCGGCAATATTAGTATGCCTTGCAAGGTAACACATAGAGATACCATACTTTTTAACCGACTTAAAAAAAGGAGGAGGTTCTGAATTCAGATGTGTATTCCGAAAGGGTCCCATTTAAATTTTGAAAAGATCTAATGATGAGTTTTGGAGACAGACAATGGAACTCTTCAATAAATGCCAGCAAACCAACCGCAATTGCTGCTGTAGCATATGTATGCATTGTTTACACAATCACACAATATAACATCATGCCTGTACTCTAAAGGGGTATATAGATGTGTTAAATAATTGGAATTTTTTCCACTTAGTTTATATTGATGATGTTTTAATAGCTTTCTGTCACTGATATTTACACAAATTCATAAATTTTATTTTATACAATATTCAACTTATCTTTAGACATAACATTCCTTGTGGAATCTTTGTTTCTGATGGCAACAAACTCATAGAATATTCACTTAACAAACTTACAATGCAAGGGTAAACTAAAATATCATTCAGCTGTTCTTTATTTATGTAGGACCAGCAAACAGGTAAGTACAACAAATACTTATTTTCAATATGAATTATACTAAATACATTGAAATTTATAAAATAATTAAGCTTTTTTTGGCAGAAACTGTTTATAGTATTGTTAAACATACATACCTGGTTTGTGGTGAATACAGTTAGGTATGCAGATGGGCATGCCACTCGCATAAACGATACATAGTACAAATTAATACTCACATTATGAAGAATTTTCCTCGCCTTACTCAGAAGCAATAAGCCGGAAACTAGGTGTACTGACAGTCAATTCATTTATTTATTTATTGTGACGCCCCAAGTCACAATAACAACTCAATAACGTCTCAGACAATGCAAGATATCTGGTAGAGCATAAAATGTTTTTTACAGATTTCATTCAAGTAATCGACGGCAATAAAAACCAAACAGAATTTTCAATCAATACTAATCTTATCTTTAAAACTATACCAATACAATCGAGCAAAGTCAGTCCCGAGTGCAGCGATGTCTATACCAATTTAATGTTACGCACTTCAATTATTACGAAAGAAAATGAACATATATTTTATAATTATGTCAATGAACATTATGAATTACTATTATTTTTATAGAAAAATGAATATATGTTGAAAGAGTACGAGGCGTTTCACTGATGTGCGCATCTGTCAACTTTTTTTCTGCGCTTCAAATCAACCTCGATCAAAATCAAAACAATGCTGTGAGAGCCATCTAGTGAGCCATAACTGAAATAAGCCGACCCGACGAGACGACACCCGACAACGAAAATGTTCTAGTTCCTAGGGGTTGGTACTTTAGACTTAGGAACTATATTATAAGGACTTGAAATGTTTGACTATAGAAAAAACAGTTATACAAATATGAGGCTTATCGACGCCAAAATTATAAAAATATAAAATAAATAAAAAAGTTTTTATTGTTTCTCATACAATTGTTCTAGAACACAAAATTGAGGCAGCTCCAGTAAATTATAAGGATACTTGTGATGGAGTTATCTCGCAACTTCCCATGGGTTTCTTTCTACAATGTTGAGACATTATTAAAAAAAAAAGAAAAGAAAAAGTTTTAATTCTAGGATGTTACACAATTTGTTGTATGTAGCATGTTCAGTAGGCCAATTCTCGTAATTTAAAATGTTCAAAATCTAGTCGCAGTCTCGTCTCGGCGACAAACAAATGTCAAAATATAGGGAAATTAGAGGTATTTTTGACAGATTGAGACTGAGATCAGACTGTGAACATACCTCTAGATGTAGCCACCTCGTGGCCGCACATGAGACAGCACTATAAAACTTCAATGTTGCTATTACAGAAACTTTTCCCTAAATATAACCAAAAACGTGAGGGTGTTTCGTTGTAACAACTACTAACTAAATTAATGTACTAATATGAATCGCATAATGTCATTCATATGAAGAGTGCAAAATTATTTGTATTATTTAACATATAAAAATTGCCAAAATGATTCTAATGATATTAACAGTAATATTTTAGTAAAACAATCTTGGAACATGATACTTTCTTAATTAAATACTTACGTAACTATTTTTACAAAGCAGAATTAAAAGTTTGATGGTTTGTTTGATTGAACAAACTAATAACAGAAACTCGAGAGGTCTATTTTATGAAATATTTTTGCCTCATTGTTTGCACATTGAATTGAAGATATAGGCTAAAACATATTTCAGTTTGAAGGAGATGAAATAGTTTACGTAGGTAACTAATATACTCATATTTATATTTATAATCAGCCAATTGTGCAAAACTAGGAAACGATCAGTTACATTTCATACCTAATAAAAATGCAGATGCAAACGATCTCAATTCTGCGCATCTCTGCCACAAGATGTATTCTACACCCGCTGAGTACCTACTACTTCATAAAATCAGGTCAGGTCTCTCAGAGTTGATATTTGTGTATTGTCATATGAAATATATTTATTTATTGAAAAAATAAAACCCACAAAAAGTTAATAAAGTTTTATTGATCATTATTATTAGACTAGAATGCGCTACTCCGGATGAGGTGGATGGTACTACACTTATTGTTTCCATCTGGTCTGATGAAACAACAGGAGCCTGTAAAGAAATTTAAAATATTATAAACTTATATCATTATTGTTTCTCTCTATGTGTTTTTTGACATATTATTAATTAAAAACTAATTTCAATATGTCTATTGGGCTATGAAATATAATGAATACATTTTGTCGCACTTGATTTTAGTATGCTAATGAGAACGGCTACTTTATAGTAAACTAGCTGACTCGGCAAACATAATTCTACCAGAAAAAAAATATCAAAGAGCAAATGGGGGGTGGGAGGGTAAAAAATAGTAAACTATTCTCAGACCTACTGAATATACGAAAAAAATTTCATAAGAATCGGTCAAGCTGTTTCGGAGGAGTTTTGTTTCAAACACTGACACGAGAATTTTATATATTAGAATAATATGAATTTTACTATATAATTCAAATTAATCTGGTGAACAAACTATTTATTTTATTCAATTTGATTTATGTAAGTACTTGCTGTTTTTATTACAGAGTTATGGGAAAAATAGATGACAAGGTATGGCAACACAATGAATAACAAGTTATAGGTTATGTGGAAATAAAAATAAACGATATCGCTAGAATTACGCCTAATTTTCATCGAAAGCCATGTCATTACATAAACACAAATGTATTTCTTCAATCAGTGCACAATAATTATTAACATTTGCATACTTACGACTGAAAAGTAACATTGTCGACTTCCTTACTTTCTGTGCGGCTTTTGCAGCCTAAAATACTGCATCCTCCCATTATATAGCATACAAAATGCACTAAACACTTAATTATTGGAGTTTGTTTCTCATACATACACTAAAACTATTACTTTAATTGCCGAAATTATTCTAAAAACATAAAAACTGACTCGAGTCGTCCTCTCAGTGACAGGTGACAGGCCTTTGTTTGGCTAACTTTTCAAAGTTCGCCAAGCAAAAAACCGGCACGTCGTATGAGACAGAGCATTTTATGTTTTGTCTCAATTTGCTTACTTATTTCGTATATATGTTTCTCACTTCCACACTTCCCTACAGTCTCATGGCTACATCTAGAGGTATTTAATCTAAGCTGTGAACGTTCTTATAATTACGAGAATTGCCCCTCAGGTGTCACGTTAAAGTAAATGCGAAGTGGTAGACCGCGAAATTCAAATATTCTTACGTTTTTTGCAATTTGCATGTCAGCGTCAGGTTGTATCTTGATCAAAATTTGATTCGCGACTATAACAGGTACGTTTTTACAGAATTATAATCATTATAAACATTCATATATCTTTACAAATCTAACTTACGAAGATGTATTAATGATTCTAATGACTATAATTCTGTGAGTAAGTACCTGTTATAGTCTTGAATCATATTATGATCAAGATACAACCTGACACTGACCTACAAATTGCAAAAAACGTAAGAAAATTTGAATTTCGCGGTAATCACTGCGCAATGCCGCAATCACCTTAACTTTTTTGACGGGAGCGTGGATGAAAAGATTGTCCACAACACCATTGAACTATTGAAGATGGCAACCTTGTCGTCAATTTAAGTTGCTTCCGTTGTAGGCTCCCAATCGACCACAGATGCATCTTCCTTGAACTTTTCGACATTCATCCGCGCAAAACAATACTTGTACAGAACCTTGGGCTTAGGTTTGGGAGGTTTCAGGATTTAAGAAAAAAAATCATGTCCTGATGAGAAAAGCCAGGAGCGTCGCATCGTGTTGACCATGGAAGAAAACGAGGGAAGGTTTCGAGCTCACCTCGAAACCTTCCGATCAGGTCGAGCCAGCCTATCGATTCTGTAAAAATCTCACCGTGCTATCATACGTGAAGTGAGCGTGAAGTGAACTATCAATGGAGGAAATCCCTAAAATCAGGTGGAATGACAGCTTACTTCACCTTAGTTTTCACGGTGAGATTTTTACAGAATAGCACTGCAGGTGTCATCGTGATATGATGAGTAGGTTTAACTTGTATACAGTTCACCAAATCCCTCTTTTACTTTATCTCTCAAGTACTTGTCTTATATTTTTACAGGTCACCGTGATCACTTGCTACAGTTGCTACCCTAGCTACAATAATGGAGTAGCGCCATCGTGTTATCCCGGACCTCCCAGAGTAATTAAAAAGAATGGTGGCAACAATCTTATTAGAGATATTTTGTATGTTTTACATAGATTGATGCTATATTAGTGATAAAAGCTAATAATAATGGTGGAAACAATATCTTGGACGCGATTGAATGATTGAACGTTTGGATTCATTATTTTACCCATCAATACTGCCTGCACTGCTAAAATAGACATACAACAAATATCTCTAATATATAAAATTCTCGTGTCACAGTGTTAGTTACCATACTCCTCCGAAACGGCTGGACCGATTTGTATGAAATTTTGTGTGCATATTGGGTAGGTCTGAGAATCGGCCAACATCTATTTTTCATACCCCTATTTTTTTTTTTTGCAAAACGACGTTTGCCGGGTCAGCTAGTATTTTATATAATTTTAGTTTTAAATATTGTAAATTCGTAATAACATTGTACAGAGGCCAGCACATCAAGCTACCCTAATCTGTCAGATTTTCCCAATTGAATATGAACCTTATTCCTTTGTACTAAAGTTGAAAATCTATCAAAGAAATTTGACAGATTGGGGTAGGTTGACCTGCTGGCGTCTGTACAATCGATTCTTTATAATCGACTACGTGCTCTAGTGCTCTAACACATTCGCTGAAATAAAATAAAAACTGGAATGTTCCATTAACACATTCAAATAACTTTTAGCATGTTACTTTCTGACAGCAGAACAGCATGACATAGATTTATGCAAGAGTAAAAGCGATAACAGTGAACAGATGTCAAAAATTAAAATTTGGCCTGATTATTGGAACAGAACCTAAAAACGATGATGGACACATTAGTTTTCGTAAAAGAAAGAAAATAATCATTTTGTTTAGTGTACAAATGAGTAAATATTATGGTTTCAAATCTAAGTTTGTTACGAACTAATTAGGAAATTATTCAACACAGTAAAGAACCGTAAAAATGAAGCTGTTTTCTTATCGTCTTGATTAGATTATAATCAAAATTGTTTCCACTTCAAGTTCCTATATATTTAGTTATCAATGAGAGTAATGAATTAGAAACAACCGTGTGTGCGAGATGTCTATTTCTAACTGTAGCGAAGAAGACGATGGGTTTCCACTCCACGAGTGTATATTTATTGGCGATGTTCGCAAGCTCTCGTCGTTACTAAGAAATCATGATGTGGCTCGAAAAGACAAACACGGCAATACGGCGCTGCACCTGGCCGTCATGCTGGGCCGAAAGGAATGCGTGCAGCTGCTGCTTGCACACGGCGCGCCTGTCAAAGTTAAGAACCTCGCAGGTTGGTCACCACTGGCTGAAGCCATCAGTTACGGAGATCGTCAGACCATATCATCACTAGTGCGCAAATTGAAGTCGCAGGCACGGGAACAGATGGAACGTCGTAGACCTGATCTTATTCGAGCTCTAGCCCAAATACAAGATTTCTATATGGAACTAAAATGGGATTTCCACTCATGGGTACCTCTAGTCTCCAGAATATTACCATCAGACGTATGCAAGATTTATAAATCGGGTTCTGGAATCAGATTGGATACCACTTTAGTAGATTTCACTGACATGAAATGGGAAAGAGGAGACATATCTTTTATTTTTCAGGGAGAGAAACCACCTAGTGAGTCACTAACTGTTTTAGATAACAAAGCTAAAGTGTACCAAAGAGTCCGCTATGAAGAAACAGAAAATGAAATAGAAGATGAGGTAGATATTCTCATGTCAAGTGATATACTTGCTGCTCAGATGTCAACCAAAGGGATTTCGTTTACAAGGGCTCAGTCTGGCTGGATATTCCGAGAAGATCGTAAAGAAACTGTTGCAGGAATATACAGGAGCAATATTTATACCATCACTGGTCTTGTATTAGAGTCACGTAAAAGACGAGAACATTTGTCAACTGATGACCTCCAAAAGAATAAGGCTATTATTGAAAGCCTTACTAAAGGAAATACACAAAATTTGGATACAAATGGGGAGCCTACCCGGCGTGCATCACTGAACCCCCCTCCTGACAACAATATTGATTGGACTTCATACATATCATCTCCCCCTGGGTATTATCCTAGCCTGGGTAGAGAGCTTGTCTACAAGGAGTCGTCAAGGAATTTCCGAGCCACTATTGCCATGAGTGATGATTTCCCACTCAGTGTTGATATGCTATTGAATGTGCTGGAAGTCATTGCACCCTTCAAGCATTTTGCTAAGCTACGAGAATTTGTAGCAATGAAATTACCCAGTGGGTTTCCTGTAAAAATTGATATACCAATTTTGCCAACTGTAACAGCGAAAATAACATTTCAAAAATTTGATTTCCGTAAAGATATTGCAGCTGATCTATTTGTGATACCGGATGACTTTATAGAAGACCCATTGAGGTTCCCTGACTTATGACGCTTTGATATTCTAACACTGTTTGCAGTTGATGAAAGGCCTAATTGGCGATGTGAGGTAAGGCGATGCATAGTTAAGCGAAAGCCACGACACAGGCCCATAAGGAATAGCCTACTCTCAATTGAATTCCCAATACCAATAGGTCTGGGCAGCTACTATTCCAGCCATTGTGTCCTTTTCGTCGAATAGCTAAATTTCAATGTAGGAATGTTAAATTTGTGTTGAATTGTCCCATGTAGTAGTTTTGGTCAACAGTGTTAGAATGAAAATGTGTAATATTATTCCTTTATTGTTTTTAGTTATGGAAAGAAATGGCTCATGTTTTGATTATGAAATTATAGATTGTTTTTAATTTATTTTTTACTTTTATACTTATATTTATAAAAAAACAACTTTGTGATTTTATTTCAGACAGGATATGTCATATTTAAGTAATTTCCATTATGTTATACTATTTTCTTATTATTATGTATTGCATATGATGTTGAGATTCATTGTAAACTTGAAATATGTGTATATTATTTATTCAGAAAATTATCATATCTTATATGATGTAAAAAGCACTCAGAGAACTGGCGAGAGTATAATAAGTTTTTGGGCCTCAGTATTAGCACCTATTCTGTAGTCCATGGCCTACACCCAATGTAAGGTACACTTATGATCACTTAGGTACTAATTTAGCCGTATTAAAGTTGCAGACTGGAACTTTTCAAGTAGGTACCTACCAAATGTTTTTGAAACATGACAATGCTCATTTATAGATTTGAGCTTGTGTGGTGGTTTTATAAATTAGTAATGCTATATAATATTACATAAGGTAGATCATCTTAAAGTAATTTCATATTGACGATATTTCATGTAGACTATACACATACTTATCTGTGTCTATACATCGGTAAATGAGGTTTTAAAGGTTAGGAACTGATATTTCATTTAAACCTTGTGCCTTCAGCATTTGGATACTTCCTTGTGTTAAAATATTGTTTAATTCAATTGTTCCTTGTTGTACTGCATTTGTGTAAAAAATAAATTGTTTTGTGTAATTTATCACATTTAAAATAACTTAGTCAATTGCCACATAAATTACCACAATATTCATGTGTATTACCACAGGTGTTCCTTTGTAAATATCAAAATTAATAAATGTATTTGAACTCTCTAGACTTATTGAAGTTTGAAAGCACAGAATGTACTTATTTTTACTGAATTTAGCACATAGGTAGTATAATATAAAGTAGAAGCCAGATGCTTTTGTAGTGACTTGCGAAATAGTTTCCTAATCGTAATTAGTATTTCGACAATAACTTTGAAATGACAATCCCACCAAAAAATTAAGATTTTTTTTAATGTATGAAAGAATTATTTCTTGCCAATAGTGTTTGATAA
Organism: Globia sparganii; assembly: GCA_949316385.1. Lineage (NCBI taxonomy): Eukaryota > Metazoa > Arthropoda > Insecta > Lepidoptera > Noctuidae > Globia > Globia sparganii. The sequence goes on along the minus strand of OX438655.1, from coordinate 10,390,050 downwards.
GTCAAAATATAAAGACAAGAGTGCAACCTGTAAAACTGAAATATAAAAAAAATGAAAATGTTGTAATAAAATTGAAAGTAATATTTGCAGTTTTACATTCACATAACATCTTGTATTATTTGAAGCGGTAGGCAGAAGAGCTGCACCTGGCGCACATTTAGCGAGGCGCAGCTCGGTTGTCAATGCCAAACAAATATCGACCTTGAGCCAGTTGAAATAAAAAACTCCTATTAGGCCGGGACTCCACCAAAGCAGAGATGTGTGCGGTGTGCTGTGAGCTGTGCGAGAAGAGATGTTTTTCAGCTCGGATACGAGGCGTTGAGTGCTGAGTACGCATTCTGACACGAATGGTAGACGATGTCGCTCACATCTCTCGTCTCCACTGCGTGTCGTCCGCGCACAGCTCACATCTCCGCTTCCATCGCGCCATACAAATATTACACATCTCCGCATAGCGATCTCCACTGAAGCTGAGCGGAGAGGAGATGTGTCAATAACACAATTCTATTGGTTGTTTAAAAAACATCTCTCCGCTCGTCCCGTATCCGCTTTGGTGGAGTTCCGGCCTTAGCCCAAGGGCGCATCAAAGAGGATGGAGACACGCATCTCCACAGAACACTAATACCCTAGGCGCATCTCAGGTTAGAGTCAGGTGATATATTTTCAACAGTATTTTAAGGAACACAATGTTCATAATCGTTTGGTAATGGCGCTGCCCTACGTCTATCCAGTAGGCAGTAGGCCAATTCTGCTAATTTAAAACGTTCAAAATCTAGTCGCAGTCTCATCTCAGCGACAAACAAATGTCAAAATATAGGGAAATTTGAAGTATTTTTGACAGATTGAGACTGAGATCAGACTGAACGTTCTTAAAAATTACGAGAATTGCCCCTCAGATGTGAGCCGGCTCTGAAGTGATCTGCTGGCGACTGTACCACTCCTGTTTGCCACCATCACGAAGTCATTGACCAGTCAGTCTGTGTTCAGTGGCTCTTCACTCGCTTAGCCGCTATTGTTATGTGGACACTGATGTACAGAGGCCAGCACATCAAGCTACCCCAATCTGTCAGATTTTCCCAATTGAATATGAACCTTATTCCTTTGTGCTAAAGTTGAAAATCTATCAAAGAAATTGACAGATTGGGGTAGGTTGACCTGCTGGCGTCTGTACAGTCATCAACAAAACTATCGGGACGAACAGACAGTTGAAAATGATTTTTGAACAAGTGAGAAAATTATAGGTAAGCACCTACTAATATAAGTAATATACCTGTCGTGGATGGATGGCGCCACAATGCAGCGGACAGCGCCATCTAACAATTTGATTGGTAAACGAAGAATCATGTGATCGGAAACGCAAGGGAGCCCTACCCTTGGACACGATCGTCGGTGGAGGGGATGCAGCGAGGACTGGCGGAGGGACTGAGTGTTGCGACAGTCTACAGTCTACAGTGCGATAGTCGACAGTCTACAGTCAACGGTTGACGGTCGAGCTCGGGCAGTCTTGGCAAACTCTCAATACCAACGCACGTGTTTGTTTCCGACGCACGTGTGCGTCTCGGTTGTTAATCGCTAGTTTATTAAAGTTACTGTAAATTCAAATTATCTTTTCGTTCGAGTACCCACTGTAATGCCCACACCTATCTAAACTATGTTATGACTGTGCCGACCGCACAGTGGCGCCCTCATCGTTTGTTTGGTTATTTCATACAATATAGAATGAAAATGCAGAAAATAAGCACGTTAAGTTGTGCTTCACAAGATTATACGTTAATATTATTAGAAGCGATAGTTATATATACGGTACGGTCGGCACAGTCTTAAATCGTGAAGGAGACCCGATGTATCGCATCTCGGCCACCCAATGATGCGACATACCTATTTACGCCAACCCACCTTGAGCAGGTGTGATTAATGCTCATGTTTTCTTTGTATGAGACTCTGCCTTTGCCCTGCAGAGGGACAGTAATATGCTAGTATTATTTATGTAAAAAATAATTATTCTGATAAAAATGCAAGTTGTTATGTATTGTGCTGTGTTCAGTCTGAAACAAACCTTGTGTCATTGAGATACAGTTTAATTTTCTGTTTCAGTGTAAGTTTTGATTAATTTTAACAGTACCTATGTAAATCCCGATATTATTAACGCTGTGCGAGTTCAAAAAATTTAATCAAGATTAGGGGAATTAAAAGGGTTGAATCTTTATAAATAATACGAAAATAATATTGATATAATGTTTATTTCATTCATTCAGGGCAGGTATAAAATTACTGCATGTTATTTGCAAGGCAGATACAAGCCACTATAAAATAAAAAATAAAATAAAAACAAACCTCAATTTTTAATTTATTGCGTCGTGCGTAGGCACCTACTTATCGTACGCACGACGACATACCGACACCTCCATGCAATAACATCGTAACTCACTTTTTGTGATTTTACAGGAGAGCGATTTTAAAGTTTGAAAAATTATAGCAAACTCAAAACACCCCGTACAATTTTTGAAGCTGGCTCTATTTAATATAGTTTAGGCGGGACTATAAATAGGTATGGTTAAGTTGTAAAAGAAAAATTGTTTTCACGGGTGGTCATGACTTACGTGAAAAACAAAACAGTGAAATGACATATAAGTTACGAGGACAAACATTGTATGTCTGAGTTACAATTTAGTTTTTTTGTAGTTTAATTTATTTTTGTGGTCAGATAATTGTAACTCCAAGGTGTTAAGTTACATATTTTTAGAAACAAAAGGGAACAGAATTACAATGATAGTACAGAAAAAATGCATTTTTTTTTTACATAAAATTTTTGGAAAAAAGTGAGTTACGATGTTATTGCATGGAGGTATCGATATTACCAAGCAATACATTTCCAGTAGCTGACTTCCCATTGTACGAAAAGCCTGTACAATGCGAGGTCAGCTAAAACTGGAAATGAATAGCTTGATAATTATGTCGTCGTGTGTACTAAGTAGTCACATTTGTCAAAACTAGCAACCTCGAAGTCATCATTCAGTGATACCTAGCAATTGCATTTCACAAGCGAGCGTCGATCATGATAATTCAAACCTACAACATTGCCCACGAATAACACCAACATTACATGTTATTTTCTTTTTTTGTATTAGTTATAAAAGACAGTCTATGTTTTGTAGTTTAAAAAAAGTTACAAACATCAAAAAAATGCAAGTAGGTAAAAATTAAGATTAGTATGTATAGGTAGTCCATCCGCTAAATCAGTGCCCTTTGAAACCTGCAGAAAGGCGCCTACAACCAAACATAGGTACCTACTGCACACGATGACACGACGTATATTAGGTGTTAAAAAATTAACCCGACAAATTTTAAGAGGTGCTTTAGACCATCGAACTGAACAACTTTCTATGGGATCATCTCGGAAATCACGAAAAAAAAAATTAGCTGTTTGCTGTTTAATACAAAACTCAATACCTACTTGACCAAAATGTAGGAAATAGCTGATTTTTTTTCGTGATTTCAGAGTTGGTCCTACAGTGAAAGTTGTTCAGTTCGATGGTCTAAAGCACCTCTTAAAGTCTTACGGGTTAATTTTTTAACACTTTGTATAAGATATTTTTGTTTTTACATGAAATATAAATATTTTTATTGCAAATTTTCTGCACGCGCCGTTCTGGTGAAACGCCACTATAAGAGTGGATGTACTATGCTTATAGACCCCCATTCCACAATCAGTTACATATAAAAACAAAATACAAACAATACCTCTTCATAAGTATAGTACAGATGGTAAGTAAAAACTAGTCAACATTGTTGTTAACCTGGTCACTTCGTCACAAAACCCTTGCGTGTGGCGGCGCGGGGCTTGTTCTCAGGCAGCATCAGGCCACCAGACTGCAGCCCCATGGTAACGACGTGCAGCGAGACAGTAGAGCGCCGTGCTAGAGGACAGAACATTCGGTCAACGATGGCAGTGACGTAACAGCGGCAACCTACCCTACAGTTCGGCCGACGAGAGAATGCGTTCTTGACACCTGTCAGTGCGACAATTCTAGTAGAGTCCGTTTCACGAAAGAAGTCCCGCAGGCGCGGCGCTACAGCTATTTATTAATTTATCTCAACAACATATTGCAAGCACTGGTTAATAAAATGCACAATCTGAAATAGAGTGAAGGCGTGTGAGGTAGGAGAATTGTTGTAGGAATGTTGCTAACTGTCAAAAAATAATTAGTTCCACTTTTTGCCGCGGGACTTCTTTCATGGGACGGACTAGCTATTGGCCCCGATTCTGTTGTTCATAAACTAAATTAAATTTAAGTTCAGTGCATCTTTTTCATTCTATTTCATTATGAAAAGGACAGAAGATAAATATTAGTTTAATCCTGTCCAATTAATCAATCCATAGACAAGTTTAGACGTGATTAAAAAATTGGCTACTAAAAATACGTCAATTTACGTCAGGCGCTGACTAATTTGACAGGCCTAAACTAATATTTATCTTCTGTCCTTTTCTTAATGAAATAGAAAAACATGCACTGAACTTAAATTTAGTTTAGTTTGTGAACAACAGAATCGGGATCATTATAGGTCAAATTCGCAAAACGTTTGTATGAAACTGACAGGTGTCAAGAACACAGTCATCCTCTCGTCGGCCGAACTGTAGGGTGGGTGACATGTAGGACAGCACTGCAGTCTAATTGCGTAACACGCTATCAATCACAATCTGAATCATTTTGAAGGACATAGGTTCTCAAAGTGGGCGATAAAGCCCCCTCGTGGGCACTACAGACTTTCAGGGGGACAGTAGAAGACCCAGATAAAATTATATTTCCTATCTTACGACTATACAATATTACACATTGAAATATAATCGTGGCAATAGCTGTTTCAAATTCGCGACAGATGGTGAGTAAAAAAAAATTAGGGACACTTTAAAAAAGAATATTCTCAAAGTGGGCGTTGGACAAAACAAGTTTGAGAGCCTCTGGTATAGCTAATTCATTGCTTCATATGTTCGAAAGATTTGTCTGCTCAACAACGCAAACAACGCAATGAATGTTGTTAAACTGTCAAAATTAAACCTGCTGTTAGTGTTACGCTATTACCCCGCAGGTCAAGGTGATAGAAAACAGGTGGTTTCGCCTGGTGCAAAATCGAATGACACTTCACTTTTCGTCTACTGTTATATGAGTGTTTGGTAAGATAGACGCCCTGGGTGTCGGGAATCGGCAGCCGATTCCCGGCTACCGTAGGCGCGGGCTTGCGGACGGCGAGCAATGGGCAGCTTGCCGTCCGGTAAGGACCAGGCCCGGGTCGACGGCGTTTGTGTTCTACGCGCGCCTCTAAAGAGATGTCAGCACTAACTGACGGGGTCCGCTAGGGCCGATGCCTGCCAGGGAAGCGGGTTGTTCGAAAGAGATACTGTGGACCCTGGCACAGGCAACTGAAGAAAAACTGGTTGGTTTTAGTCAATAAAAGTCTTGACATGCCCTTCCGCTCTGCCCAGAGCGGGAGAAGTTATTTGATAATTCCCCACTATCAAAAAAAAAGTGTTTGGTAAGCTCTATGGGTTTACCCAAGCCTCGGAAATTATTCAAAATAAATTACAAAATACCAAGAAATGCCTGTGTCCCAGCAGTGGAAACGCTGCTTTTGCAACAAGTAAAATTTATTTATTTTATGTTTATTTATTTATTTATGATAAGAATGTAATAAATACCTTCTTGACGAATTTCGTCAACCAACTGGAATAGAAAGAAAAATATTAATTCAAGTCGATGACAAAATACTACCTGTTGAAGAATCATTGGGAATGTTTGTACAGTCACAAGGTCACAAGCAATATGTATATTATTGCGATCTTCTTGAGAACAGATATTAATGAATAAATGACGAAATCAGAAATTATTGCTGAACTGTCCATAATATTAATATAAGTATTTATGCTCGAGGCAGTACATAAAATTTTAAAAAATTATTGAAATAGACATTCAATCAAAAACGTTGTCATGTAGGTAAGTAAGCCCGATTTTACCCATTGTTAGGTACTAGGCCTTGTACTTGGTTATAAGTATCGAGTTTTCGAATGTTATTAGGCTTCTTTCCGTCTGATTTAATGTTAATTACATTATATAGCCGCCCAATAACGTGTGTCGTAAATCCACACCCTACTACCAGTCTTAGGCTGCGTTTCCACAAGAAATGAGCGAAGATGCGTAGCGAGGAATGCGTGTAAAACTAACCAATAACAAGCTAACTTAGTTCAAGTTATGAAAATGAAGCGATGTTATTGGTTTGTTTTACACACATCCCTCGCTACGCATCCTCGTACATCTCTGGTATTTCAGTACATACAATACGAGGAGAAATAAGGCTGGGTTTCCCCAGCTTTATTCCTCCTCGTATTGTATGTACAATGCGAGTAGGAATAAAGCTGTATATTCAAGATTATTATTGGAAATCATGAAACAATAAAACGTCTGATGGCGTCATGTTAGCCGGTTCAGGTACAATCTTATCAAATGAGGACACTTCAACAACGCTAAATGCGACTATATTATTACGCCGTAGACGATGCCTCACCTACTGACTGTCAACCGATCGCTGGACATTTTTTTCTGACACAATAATTATAATCTATCGACACGACGACGAAGGACTCTAACGCACAAGTTAGGACCGACTCAAACCTGGCGACTCGCAGCGTAGTGTGGTTTTCCCTGCTAAAAAAACAGAAAAGTCGAAATAAAAAACTTTAACCGCGCACCTCTGTCTACCTTGAGGTTTATTTATTTTCAACTTTATTTTAACGAGAGCAAGGTTGATATTCGCTTGCCAGTGAAAATCAAACCACGCTGTGCTTTACCAGGCCTGGCCGACCCTTATTCTATGGGTAACGCAACACGAAAAGTAGAATGAATAAGTAATACATACAGCATCCTCTTGTACTTTGGGTGCCAGTTGTCTGCGGAAGCCGAGGAGCCGCCTGGTGTAGCCGCTGGCGACGCTCACGCCGCTCCGGGAAGACGACGCCACGGACGAGAAGACTGACTCTGTGCACAAAAGATAAAGGTGTAGGCATATCGATATAGTGCAGCAAGCTAATCTTGCATGGTGGCTTTTAACTACCCAAGACAGAGACACTATAAAAATATACTTTGTTTGGTATGTTGGTGTGTGAGCAATAGCAGCTAATATTTTATGTCTCATAAAATTACTTACTATTTATTGTATAACTGAACAGACAGCTGTGCTGCTGAAGAGTCTGTTGCGCCACTTCTTCCCAGATAAAGCACTAGGAAGTGGTGAAGGGCGGGCATTTTTGAGGACTGTCTCATGTAATTTTGACGTTCAAAAAGAGCTGATTTTCAGCCTTGTTTGAATAAATGACTTTTGATTTTGACAAGGATTTGTATTTTTTTTCTTCAGCGACGTGACCGCCATCACTAAGCTAGATATACTTGCTGCACTTTACACTTACATATTGCCAGTATCATGTACCAGGGGGCGAGCTTATTGCCATCAACCATAATAACAAGCTGCTGAGAAATTTCGAATGGAAAAATCGAACAACATTTTGCCCGACCTAGATATTGAACTCAGGATCCACTGCACAACCAATGATGCAGTAAAAAATCCTCTCAAAAAGTTCATAAGAATGGTTCATATATCTGGTGTGTAAGCACGGTTGTGAAGGCAAGGTCTTCTTCTGGGCATATAAAAAAATGTTACATATTGTGCATAGTGTAGTGTACCTACGCACGCGTGACGATACATCACCCTATACATACATAAACTCGCGGTTTCTTTCCATGGCGTGGCAGAAACTACAGAACTCCAACTGCTATGATCCTTACATACTTCTTTTGCTTCGACGTTTACGTTCATACATGTGAGGGGCAATTCTCGTTATTTTATGAACGTTTGCAGTCTGATCTTAGTCTCAATCTGCCAAAAATACCTCTAATTTCCCTACATGTTTCACAATGATTGTCGCTGAGATGAGATTGCGACTAAATTTTGTTCGTTTTTAATTACGAGAATTAGCCTTCTGGTCATAAACGCACGCCGCCGCCGCGCCGGTTGCGAATACGCACCTAATCTTTTTGAAGAGCATCATCAATAAGGTCTCTATATTATGTCCTCTCCTGACGTTTTCACTCACGTCTACCTTTTGCCTTTCATTCTTTCTCTCAATATGACCAAACAAACAAAGCATACTTTTTAATTTTTGTTACTACATCTTCTTTTAAACCATCCAGCATCCATAAGCAGTAAATAAAAATGAAAAGACATTGATCTGAACTGCTTTAAACAGTTCCATATGAGCCTAACATTCAAAACAGTATTTTTCACTGATCCGAAAACAGTTAAAGCTTCAGGCAAAATGTTACCGTCATGACAGTAAACTTTAACTTTTTTTTTTCAGTAAATGGTTATGTTCAATTATTAAACGTTACTGTTTTGTCTTTTATTGTTTTACAAACATTTCTTCATACTATATAAAGTCAGTAAGTTTTAATGAAATCGCCTTAATGTGATGTAGTAAGAAATATTTTTTTTAGTGTGCTTTATCATCACATTCTCCCCATTCCCATTTCCAGTATAAGCTGACCTCTTATTGTACGGAAACCATTAAAACATTCTACATATCTTACCATCATCATCTAAGGTTTCCTTCTTGTCGTTAATATCTGCACCTGACACGATCCTGCAAAAGAAGGTTTGATTAGTTATTGTCATGTCAACTTGCATGTCAGCTGCTGTGATTGGTTGGTCTAGAAAACGACTGTCAATCAACAAGAAAAAAAGGTAAATTAAAGGCAAATTTGCGAACTAGCTTTTGCCCCCGGCTTCGCCCGCGTGGTTGTCGGAAATTATCCCACGAAAATTTATTACCGGGATAAAAAGTATCCTATGTATTAATCCAGGTTATAAACTATCTGAGTACCAAATTTCATACAAATCCGATCAACCGTTTTTGCGTGACTGATTAACAAACATCTAAACATACAAACATTCACATTTATCCATACAAATAAATGAAATTGAATGTCAAAATAACAGCTTTTCACTAAATGCATATGAAAGTGTATCATCATCACCTGCCTAGCCTTTTCTCAACTGTGTTGGGTTCGGCTTCCAGTCTAACCGGATGCAGCTGTAATTAACATGTAGCGACTGCCTATCTGACCTTCACAACCCAGTTACTGGGTAATACGATACCCCTTGGTAAAACTGGTTGTCAGACTTTGGGGCTTCTGACGACCCGTAATGACTGTCAAAGATCCACGAATGACAGCCGGGACCAACAGCTTAACGTACTTTCCCAGGCACGACTACTTTCAAAGACCCCACCTTTGTATGTAAAGATGGTCACCCATCCACGGACCAACCGCGGCAAGCGTAGCTTAACCTGATCTATCGACCCGTGCAGCTATTGTTACTTAGCCACAAGCCCCTACCCTACCCTATATGAAAGTATATACGTTACTTATAATAATTTTTAAATATTTTGTCTTTGTCTGTTTGTTCCGGCTAAGTTGCGGCTGGACCAATTTTGACAGGACTTTCACTGGCTGTAAAAAAATCTGATAAACGTGAAATTTATCAAAATGTTGTTTAATGGATGTCAATACATAGCATTGATGTAGAAATCGTCACGTTCGAAAATGTATCATCGTATATCAACTGGACTGCTGATATCGGATTCCGGGTTCCGCCCCCTGACTGAGAAACTTACGATAACTCATTCAATTCTAACTCAATAAAATACATCCACATAACATAATAATATAAAGGTTTAAGAAAATAATCAAGCAAAAATAATCGAGCTACCTCTTCGCAAGACATAACTACGCAAATATCTACGCAATGTGCAGTTTTTAATTTAAATATTTCCTTTTATTTTATTTTTTCTATTCATTTATAAATTGTGAATGTGAGAACGTACTTCAATTTGTTCACCTTTTTATATTTTGTTAAGTACCTGGTACTTGTTGACAGACCTACCAATGTCCTTACCTATACCTATTAAAAAAAAAAAAATAGAATGACAGTTATTTTTAAAAGAGTAACCGTGGAGTTTCTTGCCGGCTCTTCTCCATGGGAAACGACCAATTCGAACCGTGCACCTAGCTTCTGACGTTTTATAAGTGCCCTTGTAGGTTTACATTAAAACTAGCTGACCTGACGATCGTTGCCCTGTCCACAATGATACCAAAATCCTATAAAGGATTTTTTCGTTCCACAAAAATCTAATTCGCACTATTATGAAGATTTTGAAATAAAAAACAGCCAAATCGGTCCAGCCCTTCTCAAGTGATGCTAACCAACGAACAGAATTTCATTTTTAGGGTTACGTACCAAAATGGTAAAACGGAACCCTTATGGTGAGACTCAGTCTGTCTGTCTGTTTGTCCGTCTGTCACAGCTGGATATCTCAACAACTACTAATGCTATATCAACTTGAAATTTGGAATAGTTTTAGATGACGTTTGCCAACTATTTTGCAAAAAGGAAAGAAATATTTTTTTTTGGAACAAGGACTCAAAAATTCGAAGTGAGGCTACTAGGGCATGCACATTTTTTCATTTTTCTTTTGGCCGCATAGTTTTCGACTTTTGATGAAAAATGTAAAAAAAAATACCGTTCCCCCTCCCCTTATCTCCGAAGTTTGCATAGAGAAAAATCTGAAATTATTCTATGTCATAGAAGTTTATCTAAAGATTACAGGAAAAATAAAACGATGTCCCTAAATAGCACACTTTTTCAGAAATTAAAAATTAGTTTCACTATCGGTCAATAGATGGCGCTGACATAAAATTGAAATATTCTCCACCGCCGCAGTGTTAAAATTCTCTGACGAATATAGGCCTTACCGATGAAAATTTAAAAACATGATGGTACGGAATCCTCGGTGCGCGAGTCTGACTCGCTTTTGACTGGTTTTATTTATACAGGATGGTAGCCTTCGACGCACAACCAGTTACCATGGATTCAGTACATGATTGTAATCTGCATTCGCGATTTATTTGCCAAAAATGTTAACAAATATGAGTTTATGGAAAAATAACTTTAAATCCCACAATAAAGTTCAGTTTACGTTACAACTTCAAACATTTTTATAACTTTTTCAATAGTGCTAGTCACTCTGAAATCAACTTAATTTCCATTAAAATAAAGTTGATATTTGCTTAACTCGATATTATATTAATTTGAAATATAAGTTAATAGACTTTAGACCCCCTGCGTTGAAATTTTTCGTCGGTTATCATTGGAAGTTTAATCATGTAAGTACTGAATTCATGGTGTAACAGGTCATGCGTCGATGTCTATGCCACCCTGTATAGAAAACAAGAGTGCAAATGATGATGATGAATGATACTGACTTTTGCAGAAGTGTATGCAGCCTGCGCATATTCTTAGGCACGAGCTCCTTCACGTCAGACGCGGACACGAGCACGGCCAGGCGCACGCCCAGCTCGGGCGCCTGCGCCGCCGCCTCGCACAGCGACGACACCGCCTTCAGCGCTGCTTCCCCGAAGTCGCGGGTCCACAGAGCCACCTGGTGTCACGTAAAGGGATTCTAAAAACTCAATAAACATTTATATTTAAATAAAAACCTATTTTAACGCCAACAGCAAATGCATGTACATTTTCAGTACAATAAATAATAAAAGTTAACAGGTAAGTATATACCAATTACAGGTGTACACGATATTCACATTACCTTCAAAATACAATTAACAAATATCATTACATTACAAGTATAAAAACGAGTGATAAAATAAACATGTCAAATATTATGTCACATCTCACTCTATTTGTGATTGGCCTAAGAGACAGAATTTAAAAAGTCACAGTGAACGAAACTGAACCCTCACACTCAGGATTGTGTCGCTGAATTGGGTATACTCGGCGTAGAATCGCGTATCTCGGCTCCAGTCGTAAGTTTCCATTTCTATCGTGTGGTCATAAGCACACACCCTCTTTGTAGTAGGGTAATTAAATTGTTCAGCTAGTAAATGCGACGTTGTCGTGACTGACCTGGAACAGTCGCCACTCGTCGTCTCCTTCCACTAGTTTCTGTGCGCGCTTGGCGTTGGTAGCGACGATCTCGCGCGCGTGTTGTAGGTGCACCTGTTGGCGCTCCATGCGCTCGCGAGACGTCTCCAACTCTTGCTCCGTTTCATTTCTGATGACATAAAATTTTACTCATGCACACCATATACTAAGGGAGGGTTGTATCACGCCCATTTGACGCACGCGTAAACGCCAAGAATGGCGCTAACTATCGTCAAATCAAAAAAAGGGTTGTTTCAGATTATAATTACAAAATTATGACCTTGCCGTACGTCAAATAGTAACGAGTACGTAATCGTTATTATTTGACGTACGTATATTACGTCAACCAAGTGTTTGATACAACCGGCCCTAACAACGTACACTTACTGGCTGTAAACTTGTCACGAAAAAATAACATGTAATTTCCATTTTTCTTCATAGGAAACTTCATTTTAGAATGGGCACTTCGATTTAGTTCTCATTTCTTTGTAATTTTCTTTTAAAAATGACTAAGGGCTGATATTTCAATAGTCTGATTTTCTCTTAAGAATAAATCTGACAGTATGACATATTTTCTATACAAAATAGCAGCTGTCAAACCACAATATTTATTATTCCGATACCAATTATCTGACTACTGAAAAATCAGCACTAATTGAAATAAATTGACTTTCGCAGACTTAAGACTAAATAGACACATGGAAAAACCAACTTTTATTTAAACTAACCAACTTTTTTATTTATAATAATTATAAACTAAAGTTGTTTTTTGTGTCTGTCTATGTGTACACACGGCTACACATCAAGCTATACATTTCCAGTTTTAGCTGACCTCGTATTGTATAGGTTTTTCGTACAATCAGAAGTCAGCTTATACTGGTTATGTATAGCTTGATGTGTAGCCGTGCGTACGTATGCAGAATAGATGCAGCCGGTCGATTCTGTAAAAATCTCACCGTGATAACTTAGGTGAAGTGAGCGTGAAGTGAGTTATCAATAGGGGTAATCCTTAACATCAGGTGGAGTGACAGCTCACTTCACCTAAGTTTTCACGGTGAGATTTTCACAGAATAGCACTGCTATATAGCAACCACAAATAAAACCAAAAACCAAACAACCAAAAACCCAAAAATAAAATGTTTACAAACTTCCTAGCCTCGAGCTGCTTGTTCTTCTCGGCGATAAGCGTGAGGCGCGCGTCGGCGTCGCGGTTGTAGTCCTCCAGGAGCGCACTGCTCGCCTGCAGCGCTTGTACCTCCGTGCGCAGCTCGTAGAACTGGTTCCTTAAGCTGTTCAGCTCTTCTATTTCAGGTGCTAAGAATATCAAATAAATGCTGTATGTTGTTTCATATTTATTTGGAGAAACAGCGCTCTATTAGCAGATGTTTAGACAAAACATGAGCACTGTTTTTAAAGGAATGAAATTGTACCCAGCCTATATAATTTAATTGTTTACTAATGACGTTTTTGAGGGGCCCGTGGCTAAATAATAACAGCCGCACAGGTCGATCGATCAGGTTAAGCTACGCTTGCCGCGGTTGGTCTGTGGATGGGTGACCATCTTTACATACCGAGACCCCTACGTGTCTCGGAAAGCACGATAAGCCGTTGGTCCCGGCTGTCATTCTTTGATATTTGACAGTCGTTACGGGTAGTCAGGAGCCCGAAAGTCTGACAACCAGTTTTACCAAGGGGTATCGTATAACCCAGTAACTGGGTTGTGGAGGTCAGATGGGCAGTCGCTCCATGTAAAATACTGGTATTCAGCTGCATCCGGTTAGACTGGAAGCCGACCCCAACATAGTTGGGAAAAGGCTAGGCAGATGATGCAGATGATAACTAATGACGTTTATTTCTGTAAGTAGATAATTTAAAACAACACATTTAAATGTCTTTTTTTTCCTAGTTAACTGATCCGTGAGAAAAAATGCCGATACAAGGTCACTTTTGTCAAACTCAGAGGTCTCTTATAAAGTCAGGACGGTATAAATAGTAAGCATACAATGTTCGCTGAGCGGCGAGATGTGGTGTATGAAGTGCTGGTGCGCGGCGTGCACGAGGCGCAGCGTGGCCTCCAGCGCCGCCACGTCGCGCTCGCGCCGCGCGATGTCCGCGTCCAGCGCCGCGCCGCGCTCGCGCAGTTCCGCGCGCTCGCCCGCCAACTGCGCGTGCCACTCAGTCAGCACTCACTCAGCGGCTGATGTGATTTTTTTCATACATTTTGAACTTAAGCGGGATGTGATAAGGTAGCCCGCGACATTCAAATTTACTTACGTTTTTGCAATTTACAGACCAGTTGCAGGTTGTACGTTGATTAGAATATGACGCTTTCGCCTTAATGCTCACAGTCGCCGACTGAATATACGTTTGGTGTGAACGCGGCCTTATTAGTAGGGCAATATTCGTCGTGTAGACGTTTCCGCGACCTCGCTTCGGTTAGACACGCTCTCGGTGTTGATGCTTGCCCGTACAAATCGGCTCGGCACATAGCGACTCATTATTTCAGGCGCCGTGAAAAGCGAGCTTCACATGTTATGTTATTATTTTATTAATGAAACTTTGAAACAGCAAATACTACTTCACCTGCAAAATACATATAATACAGTCTTCAGTAGAGGAATGTACAATGCTACTAATAAGAGTACCTTGATTTTGAAGAAAGTCACCGTGAGCTGCTGCCCAGAATCATCTTTACCCAGCGAGTCAATGAATATTTCGTATCTGAAACATGGATAAGATATATTAAATACCAAATCCTGCAGTTTTAAATGAAATAAAGAATGGAAAAACGCAGTTATCTTGCTGCGCCGGACAGTGTTGCGGTTTTGAATTTGACCGTGCGGTTTTTGTATACAAATCAAGATTCTACAGCCAAAGTTAAGAACTGCAGTACCACACACCGGAGCAGTGACCCGGTGTAGTGTGATAACCGCCAAAATGTCGTTTAGTACCTAATGTTTTCACGACTGAATTTACGAGCCGAATTTAACCCATTTAAGGACACTGAACGAGGCACAATGGAAGCTTAGTTGTTATTGTTACGTGCCACACTTAATGCCTGGTATGGTCACAGTAGTTACCACTAGCGCCATCTAGTACCGAGTAGCAGAACTAAATAATAATATAATAGAGTCAAGATCCTTTTTGAAACTTCGATGCTAGAACTTTCTAGAACTATCGCCATTTGGTCAGTGGTGTTTCTACAGTAGAAGGTTCTGGAACTCTCTGAGGCCCTATCACGGAGGGCCCTATATAAGGCCGGTATGGATCGCGACCCCAAGAAGTATTGAATAAGCGAATACATCAGAAGTGATATTCGAGCGCGATCAGTAGTGCAATTGGGTATGTAAAGTTTTTTTCAGGATTTTTTTTTATATTTTTAATTTATAGATTTAGTTATTTTATGCAACTAATTTCAAAATTTTGGTTTTCTAAGCAGCCATTAATTTTAAATAAATTTTCTAAATTCTGCTTCAAAAGTAGGCTGAAGAGTTCAATATCTATGCCACGTATAACACAGTAATAAAAATTCTAAATTTGACGTTTTTTTGCTTGACATCAGAAACTTCAAGCATGACACTAGACAGTTTTAGAGGTGGGAATGATCGACATAATCGATTGAACATTTACTTAATACATTTATTAATTTTGTATAGGGATAAGTGGAAGGAGGGAAGGGAGGCCTTTGCCCTGCAGTGGGACAGAAATTGACTGATAATTAATAATTAAATTAAATAATAGGTATTATTAATATGTCACTATCAAAATCAAACCAATAACAAGTAGCTACAGTACCTAGTTATATTTGCAAGTTTGCAACACCATTTGTGGTTACAAAATAGTTCGAATGATTTTATACTTAATATATTATTATTTAAAGGGAATGCATTTTATTTAAGCTATCATTATAATGATTGATTAACGATAATTCAGAATTCGGTATTTAGATTTTATGTGTGAATAGATTTTCAATGTTTGATTTGAATCGATTCAAAGGCCGAAATTTTCGCACGACTGCAATACATACCTATATTATTATGGTCATCACTATAGTTGACATTATATGACTTTAACTTTTTATCATATGATGAGAGGAGGCACCGAAAGTATTCTCAATCTGCTTACTTGTGACGTCATTTGGAGGTCAAATGAAAGTCAAGTGGTATTAAGTGTTTATGTTAAAATAAACTTCATCTTATAATTTTAAGCACTAAAAATAGAAAAATTAAGTTAAGAAACCTTAAATCTCGAAATGGTTTGGGAATCTGCGTAGAATTTTTTTTCTTTACATACCGAATTATTTTTTATAAATTATTAGTGCTTTGTCATTAGTGTTGTTTAATTAAAGTGTCATTTTTGGTAATCTATATCGGCAGTTTTTATTTGTCACGAACGCCAAGCTCGTAACATTATAATGTCTGGGGGCGTGTAGTGTTCCGCAGTACCTAGTGTTAATAAAACTTGATATGCTGGCCGCTCAGTATCTGCATTATTTCATCACATGTTATGTTATAGTAGGATATAATATGTCGTCTGCTGCGTCGGTCTAGTGGTCGCAAGCGCTACTGCTGAGCAATGAGGTTCCATTCCCGGATCGGGCAAAGTATTATTAGGTTTTGGCATCTAGAATTTCTCAATAACAGTCCGGAGTTTCAAATTTAACCCGGTTGTTGGTAACAGGCTCGCCCCCCTTTTAAGGGACTTAAATATAACCGGCGGAATGTGGGTGTACTATAATATGTAGGTACACCTCTGTCTAATCCTTCGAGGAATACAGGCGTGATATTTGATGCAGGAATTGAACATCTAAGTTATGTTAGTTGTAGTTAAACTTGTTCCAATCCTGAATGTTGACATATAGGAAAGGAGGTGGGAAATCATATCCTGTGAAGGAACTCCTTTACATTGTGTTTGTGTCCGAGATGGGTCCCAATTTGGCCAAATTAATTTATAACTACATCCTACTATCCTACTAATATATCACACTAATCACATCACAACATACACTAATATTATAAAGGCGAAAGGTTGTGAGTGTGTGTTTATATGTTTGTTACTTCTTCACGCAATGACCTACTGAATGGATTTGGATGAAATATGGCACACAGATAGTGTATAACCAGGAATTAACACATAGGATACTTTTATCATGATATTCCCACGGCATCGATACTTATATGGGTGAAACCACGGTGCGCTGCTAGTAAATATATAAATAAAAGTCGCTTTTCGTGTCGATCTGTGTGACTGCGTTGTTCTTCTAAACTGCGCAATAGATTTTAATGCTGTTTTCATCATTATTAAGATAATTTATTCCGGCACCTTTTGATAAGTTGATCGATGCGTTGCTCCCGCTCTCGGATCTCGGAGCGCAGTTTGCCGCAGTCCTCGAGCAGTGCGCGCTTCTGTACGGTGAACATCTCGCGCCGCATGCCTATCTCCACTATGCGCTCGTTCATCGCCTAGTGATGACAAAAATATAGCAGTAGCGGTATCTACAACACCACATGCGAATGACGCGTCATACCGACGTCACAAAATCCTGCATCTCGCAAGCAGAGTTTACCGCGCAACTAGCATACATACAACTGCCCGACACGAATCATCGGGCAGTTGCCCGTCAGACACAACACCCGTCTGGTCGGAGGATCCTCCCTTTTCTATGGAGGTTGAGTGAACTTTACACACTGTTCCTCATGCCTCTGTACTATAATAGCATTTAGTATGAAGGAAGGATGGGAAAGGAGTTTAGAAATTGCATCAAGTTGAAGTCGAATCAAGCTTACTTTACAGTTGGTGGCAGTTGCTCTCTATTTTGATATCTCATATGGCCATATACCAAATAATTTTTTGTTAAACTTTTCTTATTGGCGTCTTAAATATACCATTTTCTTTTTTATAAAACAAAAAACAAAACTTTGCCTATAACCATCGCAGGACGTAGACGAATCCAGACACATCAATTAAATCCATCCAGCCGTTAGGATGCTTCGTATAAAGAAGGTATAAAGAAGATGAGACATAGAAACGCTCGTTTATAACCTTGTTTTTTTTTTATAACACGCAGTCGGGTAAAAACTGCTGTTTTTTATTTCCATGCTCATTCTCCTAAAATTTTCTTTAAACACAAGTTTAGTGACAATTATTATTATATATATTTACTATACATATTTTTTGACGTTAATACGTCTCTAAAATTGCTTCCATGGGAGGCAAGTCAAAAAAAAGTAATGATAACAAAATCGGGGGATACAGTTTGGTGTTGCAGCTTCATAACTATCATCTCCATCTTTTCAATTACACCATTGGATAGCTAAAGGATCAAAGAATTCATTACGCCAAGTGAGGACTGTGACGCATCGCACACGGTGGAGAGGGAAGCGCCGCCATTTTGAGGTCAATATGATGCGTATCGAGATTTCCACTTAGTATAACTTTTGACTCGGAAAAGCTACGATGTTCGTATATGTTTCAATCGTCAGCTCTCGTCAAAATCTATCAATTGTATACAAAATATTAGTGTAAAATAGTGACAGTGAATATAATGTGTTAAAATAAAAAGAAAAATAATATCAAAAATATATAATGTTAGCTTATACGCGTCGAAAAGCCAAATCCAAATACAGAGATCGTATACGGTTGGAAAGGGCTTCTCAAGAGCAATCGAAAGGTACCAATAAAACACCACATGTCAAGCAGTGCCGGGAACGTAAAAGAGTGAATGCGGTCAAGCGGTTCAACCCCGTTACATAAACGTATTCATATACAACACACGGCCGTGTCCATGACACAGCCACATCCCATTTTTTTATTATTATTCCTGGGTTTAACTCCCAATTAGGGCAAAGTGTTATCAGGCTTTTCCGTTACGCATTTCTCAGACGCAGCTCAAAGTATGGAGTTGTGTGTATATCTGGCGAAATGTGGGTGTACTGTACATTTCAGCCAACCCTTCTGGAAAAACAGACGCGACGTTTATATTATATTTTTTAAAGATACGTACGGCATCGATCTGCAGGCGCTGCTCGTCCAGGCCGAAGGCGGCGTCCCCCAGGCGCCGCAGGGCGCGCGCCGCATGCGCCACTCGCAGGCGCACGAGCGCCTCCTCCACGCGCATGCGCCGCCACTGCGTGCGCGACCCCGCCAGCTCCTTGTCGCCGCCTTCCACGTTCAGCATCGCAGTTTTTAGGCGACTTTGCTGTGATATGATTTTATGTTTGTTCAAGTGACCGGACAGGTAGTGTTTATAAAAAGCTTATACGAGTCAGCATGAATTTTTAAAGACTCCGATGCTGTTTTGTTGCTGTTTTTCAAACACCGGTGCCGTCATTTACATGACCGCCGTTTGTCCGTTATGTAACGGCAACCGTTGACTTATTAAACCCAAACCATAGCGGATAAGTATTGGAATTTATTTCATCACCACAGCTCTCAAAACTTCGGGAGGAAATCGGTATATTTTACAGGGGGCTTAAGTGGTGGTGGGCTAGGGGTAACAGCCACGAATGAAGAATAGCGAGGTTCGGCACCAGATAGGCACTTTACTATGTGTAAATTATTTCATCGCCACTGCTCTCAAAACGGTGAAGGAACACATCGTGAGGAACCCGGCAGAACCAAAAAGTTGAAGAAACTGTGATATCTACCAACCCGCACTGGGCCCGCGTGGTGGATTACGGCCCACTCCTTCTCATTGAGAGGAGGCCTGTGTCCTGGCAGTGGAAACATTATTGGCTGCTTATGCTTATGTCCTAGTATGGGGAACATTATACAACGTGTAACGTTAAATGCGCAAAACCTAAAAAAAGTTTGTTCATAATTGACTACTGAGTTGAATTCAATAAGTTTTAATATAGGTTTTTTTTTTCAAAAATTATGTATTTTGCCATACTATAGCTATAGGATAGAGTAGATAGAGCCGGCTATAGGATAGAGTAGATAGTGACCAGGTTGGCGTGCTGTACGCTGCGGGTGTCCAGCTCGCGCGCCAGGCGCCGCATGTCGTCGTGCAGCTTGGCCGAGTGCCGCTCCAGCAGCGCCACGCGCGCCGCGTGCCGCCCGCACACGGCCTTCATCCTGCACACAGTACCATACACCACGATACATCCATAAACATTACTTATAACTCACATCAAACTTTATGGCGGCGCTGCGCAGTACCTCACCCGTCACCCCCGCAGCAGGGGTGACGGGTGCAATAACAAATTCACCTGTCAGCGGCTGACAGGTGAATTTGTTATTGTGCAGTGACTCGCCTCATGTTCCGACCCGCCATAAAGTTTGAATCGAGCTGTGCGGGGCACGGAATGGCCGTACCGGCAGCATCTCCAAACGTACTAATAAAATTCTTGGCGACGAAAGCGTGTTGAGCGCACAACGTCTGTTATGGGTGCATTGGACGCCTTTCAAAGCCACCAGTTCTACCTATACGTAATTTGAGTAGTAGTGCGGATAAACGGTTACACACTTGGTTTGTATGGAAAATGTTGACAAAGCCGGCTCTTCAGTTTAAGACTATGCCGACCGCACAGTGGCGCCCTCATCGTTTGTTTGGTTATTTCATACAATTTATAATGAAAATGCAGAAAATAAGCACGTTAAGTTGTGCTTCACAAGTATACCGTATAATCTTGTGAAGCAAAACTTAACGTGTTTATTTTCTGCATTTTCATTATAAATTGTATGAAATAACCAAACAAACAAACGATGAGGGCGCCACTGTGCGGTCGGCATAGTCTTAAGCTCAGGCATGGGCAATTCCAAGAGTCAAAAATCTAAGTATTTTTTTTGACGCGCTAGGATGCGCTCTGTTGGATTCTCAATGCTCGGCTCAATACCAAGAGTTGAAAATACACGGCGCTATAAAGAATCGTCACTTGCCCAGGTTTAGTTTAGCAGTTTTGCGACAGTGACAGGAATAATATTGACCCGAAACAAGTACTAAATAACGTTTATCAATCTCGGCCTGCGGGGTTTTATTTTCCAAAAGACCGCTTTTAATGCAAATATGCTGAAAATGAGTCCAAGATAGCGGCCATAAAATACGAAAACATAGGTATATGCTTTTCATAGTTTTTCGAGGATGCCGATATCGAAAAACAACTTCATTTCTTTTCTAACTCCAAGATAAGCTAAGAAAAGAAAAAAACAAGTGTTTTACTCCAAGATAGCAGCTAAGAAAATAATTTTCATGTATATAACTCCAAGATAGAAGCTAAGAAAATAATTTTCATGTATATAACTTCAAGATGGCAGCTAAGAAAATAATTTTCATGTATATAACTCCAAGATAGCAGGTAAGAAAATAATTTTCATGGTTTTAGATGATGTCAAAAATCCTACTAAGCCTGAAGTCGACCCACACAATGTAGGGAAATTCTAGGCACATGATGGGGATGTCGAAAATGAGGTCAATTCTCATATCAAAGGTAGCTTACATTAAAAATGCGAGTTTGTCTATATGTGCACACGCATAACAATGACGGAATATCCCTACATTACCTGTCCTCTTTCTCCGCGAGCTCGGCCGAGCACTCCCGCTCAGACTGTGCGCCTTCCATGTGCGCCACTCGTGCGCCGATCGTCTCCACTTGGTAACACTACGACATAGATACCTCTATCAATAGCCATTAGTGCATAAACATTAAAACAAAGCTATATTTCCCCGGATATCAATACCGACGGGTATCGATATCTAAATGAAGTCTGTGAAGTGTTGCCAGTTAATTTAGTTTGACCCAGTATTGTGCATACACATAAGTATACACTTAAGTATACAGATAAGTATACACTTAGAGCATTTAACCTATGCTCTAAGTGTATACTTATCTGTTTCAGTTTCCGAAGATGCAGAGTACCTACCAGATAAAATCTTACTTACAATACTATAGAGTGATTCTTTTTGAGACTGCGCCATTTTTTGTATGCCTTTCTGTTTGTATTCCAGCTTACTACACACCGCCTTGGAGGCTGCGGAACAAAACTCGTACTTTATTTACTTTTCTGTGTTATTTTAATTTTATTTCTTCTGAAAACTTACAGCTAGGATACAGATAGGTAGCCATAAAATGAAAGAAGGCCAATTACAAGTTTCAAATCGAGCCATCGTCTAAAACATCAAAATAATTATAAGACAAAAGTTTTTACGCGTATTTTGGTGTCATCACTGATCAAAATTTGTCAAACCTTCAATTAAGATTTGCACACCAGATACCAGATTATCACGGAAACTTACTATCCCAGTTTTTTGTACTCGTATTCCTGCAAATAAATAATAATTATTCTTACCTTTGAGTTGCATATGAAACAATTTCTCTTCGTTCTGTAGCGCCAGTAGTTTCTGCTGTTCGTTGAAGGAGCAGTGCATGGCGCGCTGCTGATTCGTCGTGATCTGATTGGCGTAGCGCTCTTCTTCCTAATTATTTTATCAAAAGTATGAATTCATCTTCTTACGACCCAGAGCTATCTGCTAGACACTGGCCCCGATTCTGTTGTTCACAAACAAACTAAGTTCAGTGCATCCTTTTCTTTCTATTTCAATGTGAAAAGGACAGAAGATAAATATTAGTTTAGTCCTGTCAAATTAGTCAGCGCCTGACGTATATTGACGTATTTTTAGTAGCCAATTTTATAATATCGTCTAACTTGTCTATGGATTATCTAATTTGACAGGACTGAACTAATATTTAATCTTCTGTCCTTTTCGTAATGAAAAAGAAAGAAAAAGATGCACTGAACTTAAATTTAGTTTAGTTTGTGAATAACAGAATCGGGCCATTGTCAGAAATTAATAAAAAACATTTTGTGTATAAGTTAAAAACTAACCGCCCGGTTGATGGCTATAGGCTCGCCCCCTATTACATGGGAGTTAACCATGACTGGTTAAATGTGGGTGTACAATAGGTGCACCTCTGCCTAACCCTTTGGGAATAAAGGTGTGATGTTATTGTTATGTAAATACATACAGAAGACGAGTATACAAGTTGAATTTTTTGTCTATACTACTAAACTGTCTCTTGTCTAACGCGCTACGAAAGAGGTACCGTGGCCCCTGGCACAAAAAACTGAAAGAACACTGGTCGGTTTTAGTCAGTAAAAGTGTGACACGCCCTCCCGCTCTGTCCACAGCGGGAGATTTTATTTGATAATATCCAATCCAAAAAAAAAGGGAGGGGATGCGCTAAGGTAGCCCGTGAAATTCTACGTTTTATGCAAGTTGCAGATCAGTGTCAGATTGTATGTTAAACAAAATATGATTCGCGACCGTAACGAAATTGTATTTACAGAATTAAAATCATCAATACAACCCTCTAAGGTCATATAATCCTGTTGAATGACTATTTCGTGAAATATCAATCAATACCCTGGTGCTTCCCCCTTACGTAAGATTCATATGAATGAGTGTTACATTCAGCATATCTTCAAGTTCCTTAGCCCTCTTCTCTGATGATTTTGATTTGTCCAAGGAGTCTGCCAATTTTTCTTTATGTTCTTTAATCTGAAAGTTTTTAAGAATTAAAGCATTTATTACTAAACAATAGTGCAGATCAGAGAGCAGTGGTGGCCAGTGGTAATGGCCCCAACTGAGTTGTTGATCGAGGGTTCGAACCTAGACAGGCGCTTTATTTACTTTGTTTAAAATATTTCATTACCACTGCTTTCAAAACGGTGAAGGAAAACATCGTGAGGAAACCGGCTTGTCCTAAAACCAAAAATTTGAAGACATGTGACATCTACCCAGCCGGACTGGGCCCGCGTGGTAGATTACAGCCCACTTCCTCGAGAGCGGGGAAGGAAAATACTACCCTTAATTTGCTTCGGTCTTTCTGCTCAGAATAGTCAAGAAACACTGAACTCGTCTAGTTTTAAAACATAATTTAATTATGCCGTGTAAAGTGTATGAAAAAACAAAAAAATTGTTTTTTTTTACCAATTTATAGAATTATACAACGTGTAACGTTAAATGCGCAAAACCTCATACACCCCAATTAGAGCATTGAGTTAAAAGCATAATACAATAACCAAAATTATTTTTTTTTAAAGCTAACTCCTATTATTAAGAAAATCGTGTTGATCCTAGCATTACTTTATGCATTCAAAATTGAGTATTATTGCCACGAAGTACAGAAAGAAGTACTTCTTTCTGTACTCCGTGATTATTGCCTTAAAATATGACTTAATTTTCTTTGGCTCAAGCGGCGGTTAGTATGGGATAATACATAATTTTGAAAAAAAAAAATCTATATAAGTTACTGAAATCGATTCAGTAGTCAATTATGAACAAACTATTTTCAGGTTTTGCGCATTTAACGTTACACGTTATATTTAAAAATGCATAATCTTTTCGTTCTGCGACTGTACAAAGACGAAGAAGTGTGATATTGAGCAAGCTACCTTGTTTTCAGTAGCGCGCAGCATTGCGTCCTTGCGGTACTGCTCGTCCATGATGGAGCGGTTCTCGCAGTGCAGCCGCTCCAGGACATTGCGCATGTTGCTCAGTTCTCGCTGAAGACTTTGAGCCTGGAACACAACATCGTATTATGTTACATTCGCACAATCCGACAGGTTGTTTATCTCAATGTTACTCAATTTGACATTATTTTTGGAACGAAGTTCCTTAAAACTGCTTTCGGTAGGAGTTGACTGGTAGAAATCGTCAAGTAAGAAAAAAGCGTTATCCCTTTGTGTGGCGGCCATTTTGTGCGTTATGCCCCCTCCACGCGACTCTCTTTCTATTTTATTATTTAAGAGTCCCTATCAATTTTGCGGGGTGAAAACAGAAAATCAGTTTTTTTCAGCGCAATTTTCTCAACAACCTTAAGTTATCTAGATTCTTTTTTCAAATACACAGTTATTTATCACCTATTTATCTGGTAAGTCTACGAATTTAAATTTTAGTATACAAATGATCGAATTTAAGTTTATAAGGCATTATTTAGATATTTTACTACAACTAAATAAGTAGTCAAAATAAAAATATAAACATTGATTTTGGTAGATAAATACCTCAAATTTTAAAATATTTAACACTTATTATTATTTTCAATAAATTCTTACGCGTAGACAACGGTTTTGCACATGATTTTATTGGGTTTTTTCAGCGTGATCAACATTTTTTTACAATGACTAAATCATTAAACTTTAAAAAACAAAATTGTACACTTACTAATATAATATGTGCCCAGTATTTATATATTTTTTTCAGATTGTTATTTACTGCCAGTAAGTTAATAAAGCAATTGAGAAACATGGTGTTTCGTGCTTACGTATAAACGTGTGTTAGATTTTTATTTTTTGTAATTTATATTAAGTAGTTATCAAAATTTAAAATTGTACATTTACTAGATAAATAGTTGATAAATAACTGTGTTAAAAAAAAACTAGTTAACTTAAGGTTATCTTTTGTATAGCAGATTTTTTTTGATAACCAACGAAAAATTTCTATGATAAAAGTCTATTCAAACTTATGTTTCAAATTAATATTATTTCAAGTTAAACGAAATAATTAAACTGAAATTTATTGTGTAGGATTTAAAGTTGTTTTTCCATAAACTCATATTTCTTTATATTTTTGGCAAATAAATCGCGAACGCAGATTAGGTGGTCTAGAACTACGAATAAGTAATAAGTCAGGAACTCTAATTCAGAACAAATTCCACAGAAAAAGTGGCCCTACTTCAAACCAAAACGACGTATGATTCCAAATACGAATCACTTCCAAGGTTACAAAAAGACATGCTTGGTGATTGGTTTAAATTCAGAACGAAAGCCGGGATTGGTTCTCGCGCGTGCTGCAATGTCTGTTATGACAGTTGAGTCAAGTGACGTGGACGATGTTATGCAATAAGTGCACCGGACCAAGTCAAACAATATTATTGTACACTAGCTGCGCCCCGCGGTTTCACCCGCGTAAGTTTTGATCCCGTGGGAATATCGGGATAAAAAGTATCCTATATGTTATTCTGATGTATAAGCTATATTACTGTAAAGTTTCATCAAAATCCGTTCAGTAGTTTTCGCGTGAAAGAGTAACAAACATCCATACATCCATACATACAAACTTTCGCATTTATAATATTAGTAGGATTGTTTTTTTTATAATATATTTTTTTTTTTGGGTTTCTTTTTACAATCCAATGGCCTCTATGTCCTGCGAAATATGATTAATTTATTAAGTTTTTGTCTAGAAGACATTAAAAGAGAATCTTTCAAACTAGTAGGTACATGGTATATGCTTTTAATGATTTATAAAAATATTTTTCGTCAAAATGAACGGAACATACTCTGCTGGCTTTCACAGGCATTCAGTCGTACTCTTTATTTCTAGCTTAACTGAAGCTATCCGCTTATTTTGCCGAATTGGATCGGCAGGGAAACTTAAAGAAAACAAAATAAGCAAAATAGAATAATGTTATAAAAATAACTAAATTTTATGGATTTACTTTTCAATATTTCATCAAGAAGAAAAGAAAAATGAAATTGGAAAAAAAATTACTGACTTCATTTTGCATAGTATTGACCACCTCGGTTTGATAACGTATTTGAACATCTTTGAATATAATTATAATTTTGCTACTATTTACCAGTGAAAAGTGATCCCTGGACATTTTAATCTTGTATGGCTCCTGCACCACTCCACAACACATGCTGGCATGATGATTCACAGCTGTAGTTCACCATGATAAAAACGAAAACGTACCCGAAGTGCTCGCTTGCAAGAAAAATGTCCGACTGATGACGCGCTGGGTACAATTTTTAAGCCCCGCCTACTTGGGCCTAATATTTGTTGGGTCATTTTTTTATCGCAGTTACATTTCCTGACTTATTACTTATTCGTAGGTCTAGAATCATGTGCTGAAATTCATGGTTACAGATTGCGCGTCGATGTCCTTGCCAGTCTGTATACCGGTTATGTGGGTAGTAACAAGATGAGGTACCCACCTCGCTGTCGAGCGAAGTATTAATGTCCATCAGTCGTTGGTGTGACATGCGGATCTGACCGAGCTGATTGGCGAGCCCCATGTTCTCCAGTAAAGCGTCGTTGTTGTTCCCGCGCTGTTGATCGCAGAACGCTTGTTGCTCGCGACAGTTCTCCGCGAGGTTGTTTGATTCTTTCTCCAGTACTGCATAGTCCTGGAACATAGTAAGTATACATGTTTTTTTTGGCAGGTCGATCGATCGGATGGGTCACATACCAAGACCACTCCGTGCCTCGGAAAGCACGTTAAGCCGCAGTCCAGGCAGCCATTTAACCACGTCACGACAGTTGTTACGCGTCATCAGCAGCCCAAATGTCCGACAACCATTTTATAATAACAATGCTGTTTGACAGTTCTTTAAATTCATAAATCGGTAGGTATACGGTAACAGGTTATTAACTAAAAATGTTTGACTTAAAGAATACAATACTACTAAAAAAACATGAACCGTGCGTATATAATGAACGTGCATGACGATAAAACAACAAAAACGTTGAGTTTAAAAAATATACAACGTGTAACGTCAAAACCTCATACACCCCAATTAGAGCATTGAATTAAAAGCATAATACAATAACCAAATTTTTTTTTTTAAGGGAACTATTATTATTATGAAAATCGTGTTGATCATAGCATTACTTTATGCATTCAAAATTGAGTGTTATTGCCATAGCATAAGACTTAATTTTCTTTGGCTCAATCGGGTGATAGTATGGCAAAATACATAATTTTTGAAAAAAAAAAACCTATATTAAAAGTTATTGAAATCGATTCAGTAGTCAATTATGAACAAACTATTTTCAGGTTTTGCGTATTTAACGTTACACGTTGTAAAGGTAACATGTATAGGTGAGGTTAGCCAATTATTGTTTAAGTATAGGAGTGGAAATATATTGAATTATTGTTTTGTAAACTTCAAATCATTTTCTAGAGTTGCCGTTCATCTGGACCAACGAAATGATTTCAGGATGCTGTCATTTTTGGTTGGACGACAATAAAAAATTGCCAAAACTGCTACTCAAATCAGTTAGTTAATTAAATCCGCTAAACGCAGTCCACTGCAGAAGGTTGACCTCTTCCAGGTTTTTCAAATTTGGGTACATATATGTGTCATTTCTAAGACTGATAATGGCTGGAACAATCGATCCAGCCATCATCAGTCTTAGATAATGATAATTGTTTACCTCTCGAATGTGCCTGATGTCTTTATCGCGCTGCCTCAAGTTCTCAACAGCGGATGTCCACATGGTCATGATTTGTTTCCTCTCCTCCAGTCCTTGGACCACCTGGTAACATAATTATCTAAACTTTGGAAGTAAATAGAAGTGTTCAAAGGAACTATGAGTTGTTTTGAACAACTGTCTAGAAAAGTCAGATATCGATATATTTTTATCGATAATAATACCCTGTATTATTTATACCCAACGATACCTAATGTTGCAGGAAGGAAGGGATCAAATCAATCAATAAATCAAAGCAATATACATATAAGCAATATTTTTGCAAAATTCCTTCATTTTAGGACAAGGACAAAGTGAAATTTGCGGTAATTAAAACGCTATCGACTTTTTATATAAATGTGACAAGGGCAGGCAGAAGAAATGGTATTATCCGCCCGAAGGGCACGCGCTTGAAAGTGGACGCGAAACGAAACGTAAACAACAAAATGTACGCACGGCCGAAAGTTACCACGAACATTATAGACAAATGTGCTGCTTGAGAGTTTATTGCGCCACTTCTTTCCAACTAACGCACTGGAAAGTAGTGACGGGCAGTTCTTTTAAGGGACTGTCTTATATCATTTTGACGTTCAAAAAATGCCGATTCTCAGTCTAATTTGAATAAAAGACTTTCGATTTGGTCGATTTGAGTTTGGTGGTGGTACCTGAACGGAGATCCTGTCGCAGGCGCGCTCCTCGGCGCTGAGGTTGGAGACCAGCTGCACCAGCCGATCGTGCATGCGGTCATGTTCCAGCTTCAGCTTCTGTCTCTTTGTCTCTAATGCCTATAAAGCAGTTCAACATATTAGTTTTATTATTTTAATAATCTGCCTGTAAAATAATTCAAAATTGCCAGCTGCAGTGCTTTATGAATTTCATGGAAGCACACATCCACATCACAATCGAATTTGCACCGAATTCACTAAACAATAAAGTTCGAAATAGCAAATCGCGTGACTTAAAACTGCTTGCGCCTATGGATCTTCAATTTTGATCTATCCATGGTTATTAATATGGTCAAAAGTGCATTTTTTGCAAACTGACCCATAAATCATGCAATGTGGGGAGCCACCTTAAGAAGAACTTTGTCTCAATATAGGTTTATCAATCACAGAGATTTTCACTATCAATAAAAATCAACAAATTAATGTAAAATGTGATTTTGATTAAGCAAATTTAATAACACTAGGCAGTTTCTAATTTCAACCAATATTTACTTTTGCTTTGGAAAGATCTTGTTTTGTAAACTGTTCAATAGCCGAGATGTCGCAAGCAAATCTCTCGAGGGCCGCTCGCCATTCTGCTAAGGCTCCTCGCTCACCACACACCTCAGCCTTCATAGAATCAGCCTTTTTCAAGAGGTTAGAGATCAGTTCTGAAATAGTTAAATTGATATTTTAATTTATTTTCAAAGGCATTTTTTGGAAGGTATGTTTTAGATTCTAAAAGGTAGTCATGTTAGTATATACAGTTATATGCTACTAGCTATTCCAAATTTTTTTTGTTGTAGATATTTCTAGAAAGAAAATTAACCTATGTCCCGGGCTACCTATCTATCACATTTCATAACAATTGGTTCAGTGGTATTGGCATGAAAATGTAACAGACACACAAAAGTTACTTTTGCAGCTATAATATTATGTATCATATGTATGGATTGTTTTTAAATGATTCTCCAGCAGGGAATCAGGGCATCCATGTCAATCCAATAAGCATGTTCAGTGTCATCAGTCTGATCAGAAAGCCTACAGATATAAGGTCACATGTTAAAATGTAATATTGTTTTATTTATTTTTTATTCCCTATTTTGTATGCCCACTAAAGTTTTTCTTTACATATAAACCCCCTTGAACATAAACAATATCTACACCTATGAGTAACTCTTGCTGGAAAGCACACTCCTGCCAAATATCTCATAACAAAAACAAATGTGCTATAGAGTACTGAAGACAGAATGCAGATTATAAAGAAATTATAAGTATAAACTATGATTTCAACCTGCTACATTATCTACTGTAAATTCTTTAATAAGAACACAGAAGCCGTCAATAAACCTTTATAAATGAATACCAAATCTATACTGTATTTTTCATTTGTAAAAATTAATGAAGGACAACTAACAAAGTAAACCAAACTAAAGAGAGTGGTAACATAGACTTAGTAATCAGGTATTACTTTGAAACCTGTCAATCCTAGTCTCAATGTCCCTGCTCTGCTTGCAAGTCTCAATCACATCCCGGTCAAGTATGTCCGCCTCATTGACACTCAACTGCTGCAGTTTCACTTCCTGCTCCATCTGCTGCTTGTGCGCAAACAGTAAACGCTAAAAAAAACATACATATGGCTTTTTATTAACTATAATGAATATCTGTCACTTAAAAATTTAATTACTTTCTGGAATTTAAGTCAACACTTACAGTATTCTCCTGATATTCTGTAAGGACATGGTTCTTGTAGTTGTTGAGATTATCGGTTTTCTGTTTTTGCAAAATTAAAGCCTCTTTCAGGCGCTGTAACTCAGTTTGTCTAAAATAATGATGTAAAGATTATAAAAATGATGAACACTGATGAAAACTTTCATTTTAATGCGCTATTATACCTGTCAATCAGCTGAGTTTCTAGTTTCTGGTTTGCTGAATGTGCTAAAGGAATTCGGGTTCCTTGACTCCATCCCAAAGCATCTAAAAGTTGGGCCATATAGCCTGGTTTTGCTCCTTCAGACATTTTCGCAAAAAAATATAAATTTAAGTTGTAAACAAAATATATTAGCAGCCAGCCAAAACCAAATTAACAAATTTATACGATATTGTTAAATCGATATTATAAAATGTATTGTCTAGCACTAGGCATCATCACCATTATCAATAACAAGAAACAAACAAATTCACCGCCATTTTTCAAACAATAACAAATGACATCGGCAAGATTTTTGAAGTTCTAAAAAGAAATGCAGGATGCACGATACCGTAGAATTCCGATAAATACTTTAAGTACGTTAAAAAATTACTTCTACGGGTCACAATCACGAATGAGTTCATTTTCTAGCCTATTCTCAAAGGCCTCTCTTCACACTTTAATTTTTGATATTTGTAATTTAACCGCCTTCAAAAAAAGGAAGAGGTTCTCAATAGACATGGGTCGTACTTGCAAAATCGAGTACCAGGGCTTCCAAGTACGTCCGCCTTAAAAAACCAGGGCCTAAAACCAGGGCTCGAAATACTTTCAAGTTTTCTATCTGCATCGAAATTCGATCCATGACTTCATACAAATAAGAAGTACAATCGCGTATTCAAAAGCCCTGTTGAAAGTAAAAATACTTGCATAGGAAATTGATCCGTGACTTCATACAAATAAGAAATACAATCGCGTATTCAAAAGCCCTGTTGGAAGTAAAAATACTTGCATAGGAAACTGATCCTTGACTTGCTATAAATAAGGAGCATTATGGCGTTTACAAATAAATACTTACAAAATCTGATTGAGTACCTACGTGGTTATGAAGTTTGTAAACATCGCTACTCAGTCAGATCACGTGGTAACTGGTAAGTAGAATAAAACGCCGTAATTAATAGATCGTTTATTTACTTATTATGAAATACATTCATTCGTCAATGAAAAGGTTAGCAAAATAGGAAAGTAGGCTAGTCAAAAAAGTTCGCAAGAAATTAGGTCATGCACAATGCACGAGCAATCGGTGACTTAAATAAATCACGACTAAAAACCGCTAAGCGCATGTGCATCAGAAAAAATCACAAATTTTAAAATCCCCTTCGTACGCGCGATAATGTATCTTATGACTCTTGATTATAGTGTCGCTACTAAGAACCGTTATTATTATTGCTGATTACATTTCAGAGTTCAAGGTTAAAAATCAAATCAACTCCAAGCCCTGTTAGAAGAAAAATACTTGCATAGGAAATTGATCCGTGTTATCCTATAAATAAGGAGCACAATCGCGTTTATAAATAAATACTTACAAACCAATGAAGTAAAAAATACTTGCATACGAAATTGTTCCGTATACTCTTATTAATAAGGACCATGATCGCATTTGCGAAAACTAACGCAATTGAGTACCTACGTAGTTGAGCGAGTAGCCGTATAAAATACTTTAAAGTCTTTCAAGTATTTCGGTCCCGTACATGGTGTGCGTACTTGGAAGCAAATACCTGGTATAAAAACCTGGTCGCGTAAATACGTACCTTCCCTAGTTCTCAATTCGATTGTTTCTTATGTTTCTTACCTCAGTACGCCGTCAGTTAGAAACCGATTTGGAAAATCCTTTTTTTATTTATTTTCTTTTTATATACCACCAGATTGTCAAAATCCAGTTCTGTCTGATGATGGGATCCATGAGTAATTGAGTGAACTCTTCAAATATATATCAACAAGTCAAGCATTTGCATTCAAAAAGTATAATTTGGTGAAGTGGAACTGATGGAGGAGACCAAAGATATCCACAGGAACTGTTCAATTATAATAAGTATAGTGATAAGATCTCTCGATTAATATAGATAAGCGACTATGACAAAGCAAATTTAAATAAATGGTTCTGACGAAAATGGTACTAAACCGATCTGATGATGAAGCTGGAAGGTAGGTACCGGAACTTCGTAATAAAACTATGTATTCTAGCCGTGTTTGGACTTAGGTTGGAATTATCATGAGATGCACTCTGGCTATAAATGATTCAAATTGCGCTACTCGAGTCGTACCTATCGTAAGTACGTTAAGTGTGGCTTTGATTCACAGAGTACATTTTAGTACTTTGATTGTCAGAAAACAGATTTTGCAGCCTTGTTATTTCCGTCCCAGAACTAAAAATAGAAAAATAACTTTAATTTCGAAAGTCGGTGGCAAAAAACGTAAATACAAAACCAAAGACACCGACTTCCGAAAATAAAGTAATTTTTCACTTTGTAGTGTTTTTTATCTCTGTCCACTCCTCAAGCACCTCAGGATATGATGTTACCCCTTTATCGCTACGACAATTTTTTAAGATCTGTTATTGAGCATGCAAGTCACCCCCTACCATTTCACATAAAAACATTGATTAGTCAGTGGCCATAGCTCTTCCATAGTTGTAGGTCACCACTCACCAGTCCACTTTAGCTTCCCAAACCCATAGGTAGTCCAATTTCTTTGTTTCCATATCCTGCAAAAGTCTTACACCAACGGGGGGTTTTCCTAGCATAGTTCGTCCAGGTACAATCGTTGGTTGTAGTCATATTTCATTAAAAACATCTTACAGGCCTCTGCGAGTTAACATCAGCCCCTCATACGGCTTTCAATTCAAAGATACGGATTTCCAAGGTACCGAGAAAAGTCAGAGACGTAAAAATAAAAATATTTTACGTATTTTTGCGGTTTGGTTTTGAAAAATATAAACATTTTGTAGCCACTTATTTACCCAGCAATGGGTCGTTACAGACTAAATACTTATATAGATAGAGATTCCATGAGCAAAATATACGTAATAGTGGTCCATTATGAATTAAAAGTGCACTATGCATTTGAAAATATTTTCTTTTCATTGACAAAACAAGAGAAGTATCTGCACAAAATCAAGTCAATCAAATCACAGCTTCGTAAAATTAATAAATTAGTTTTATAAAATATCTTGAAAGCCCGCCAAAAGATTAGGTACTACATAGCATCCATGGCATGGCAGCATCCAAAAATAACTCATCTGAGCTTTAGTTTCGCGTTATAGTGCTCGCATGTGGCGTGCTAACACTGTTTAATTTTCATTAACGTCATAATTGAGGAAGTCTCCTATTTCTTATTAGAATGAGTGCTAATGCAGCTTCTTTGCCCTGTCCAATTTGTGCGCATATTGGTGTATTCGAATCAGTGCAGTCATTAAGAGACAGATTAATACATGTGTCAACAAATAAAATGCTGTGTCCAGTGTGTCAGGAAGAAGTATTTGGTTTAGACAAACTTACGATACACTTATTTAGCCATGTGAAACTATTGACCACGAAAGGAAGCAAAGAAAAAGAAAGAATAAAAGGTTCGAATGAAAAAAGTAATACGGAAAATCAATCCACAGCGCAGCAGAAGAAATCGAAAACGTCGGTGGTTAAAAATAAAACTCCGTCATCTGCAACAAATGCTCCAGTTAAATTCGTGAAAATTTATCCGAAATTACCAGTGGTATCGGTAAACGCAGTCCCTATTTTAGACATATCAAGAAGTAAAGAATTTGTTCAAGGCAGTGAACCAATGTTTGTAAAAACGGAAGCAACATTAGTACAAACAAACACTACTTGCAACATCTGCGGCTTACAGTTTATCGATACCAACATTCTGAGAATGCACAGGTGCTTAATTCACAATATTGACGAAAATTCAAATCAAACTTTTACCCGCTATCACTGTCATTTGTGCCCAAAAAACTTTAAAATGAGAGGTTCTTTAATGGTTCATTTGAGGGTAGCACACTTCGGATTTTTGTCTGGAAATTCAAATTCTGATGCTAATGATGTAGACAAAACTACTGGAGGAAACCCAGATCAACAAGATGAAAAATTGTCTCAATTGGAAAGAAATGATAATAAACAATGGCAATGCGAAGTATGCCGTAAATGTTTTACGACTAAATATTTCCTGAAGAAACATAAACGTCTTCATACAGGTTAAAATAATAATTGGTGTTAGTTTTTGAGGTAATTCGTACTAACAGAATAATTTAAAATTTATTTATGAAGGAGGATAAATTTTAATGACTTCTAAGGGCCCGGGCACCTTGGCGGCACGGCATGGCAAGGCATTTTTATGCGATGAATAGGAATATAACATAATAGAATGACAATCAAATTGAAATTCCAATAAAATTTAAAAAAGGACATCGCGACACCAAATACCTAGACCTCATTACAGTTAGTATGCGCTTGCATGTATAGGATGCCGAAAGATCTCCTGCCGCGGCCGTGCCGTGCCGCCAGTGGGCGCAGCCCCTAAGCCATTATCGCTACATAATGTATAGTCGACCTCGTAATGAATAAAAACGACATGATCTATTCCGTCGTTATGCCGATATGATAGTTAGATACTTCCATTCAACCTTAGTGAAGGTAAGTTGTCAAAAGTGGTACAGCAATTATGATGTCGACTATACATTTTCGGAATAACTATTCACATTGTCTAACTAATGATAACGCCCAATTCATTCCGTTATTTACTATTATTTTGCTTTTTTTAGCTTTCAAAATATCACTACCATAAAGTCTAGTTAAAAATAAACTTATAACTACTAACTTAAAAAAAAAAAAATTCACTAATATTGTTTTTTAATTACAGGTGAAACTCCGTACGCCTGTGCACAATGTAACAAAACGTTTACATTTCAGCAGTCATATCATAAGCACCTATTGTATCACAACGATGAGAAACCTCACACATGTACCTACTGTGGGCGCGCTTTTAAAGAGCTATCAACGCTTCACAATCATCAACGTATCCATACAGGAGAAAAACCCTTCTCTTGCGAAACTTGTGGTAATAACCAATAATATCCAATGGCTGAAAAGTATGAGTATTTAAAAGTCAGTTGCCTAAAAGAAGTCTTGTGTATATTTTACAGGTAAATGTTTTCGTCAACGGGTTTCTTATCTCGTGCACAGGCGCATTCATACAGGTGTTATGCCTTACAAATGTACGTCTTGCCAAAAGAGTTTTCGGTACAAAGTATGTATTATTTTATCTTATAAAATGATTATATACACGGTGTCATATCGAGCTATAGGTACAGACACCAGCACATAAAGCTACTACAATCTGTCAAATTTCTTTAATAGATTTTCAACTTTATCGCTGAAGCTTATGGTTCAAAGTTGATTGGGAAAATTTGATAGTTTCGGGTAGCTTGATGTACTGGGGTCTGTACATTTACAGTTTTAGATAACCTCGATATAGGCTTTTCGTACGATGAGAAGTCAGCTTATACAGAAAATGTATAACTTGATGTATCGTCGTGCGTACCTAACTGAATATAGTATCTTATTGCTACTGTTTCTTATTTCAGGTATCACAGAGAACTCACAAATGCCAAGCGCAACCACCTGGGACAGTGGTAAGACAAACAGGGGAACTTGTGGAAAAACTTAAACAGAAACATAGTGAACCAGACACAAAGTCATCCGATAAAAGAATTTCAATGACAGATAATTTAAATTATAACGATGTGTCTGAAGCAAACGCTGAGTTAGTTCGCACCGGAGCTAAATTGTCATTGGAGGACATGGAATCCGAACACTTTTTGTTGATAGCTGAATCTTTTAATGAAAATGGAGTCTGTAGTAATAAGTCTTCTACTTCAGGAAATATGCATACTGCTATATCGGACAAAAGTGATGACGGCATGTTCAATCAAGATATAGAAGAATTAATAGACTCCATACCAATGCAGGATAAAAGCATGCCATCACCTTCGGAAATTCTTAAAAACTTGTGCCTATCTAAAGAAGACGACTACATCGGAATTCTTCAGCAAACAGAAGAAGAGAAAAACTACGAAATGTGCAAAGACTTCAATGTATTTCTTTGAATTATGCGAATTTAAGGGCTGATTTTTTAATCACCTTATAACTTTATTCGAGGAATAATTTTGAAATTTTGACAGTTATTTCATAGAAAAACTGTCAAACGTCAATTTTAATCCTTGAATAAAAGTTATCTGGCGATGGAAAAATCAGCCCTTAACTAAATATATAAATGATAAAATGCTACTTATTATTATGTATCCTCATAATTTCCACATATATTGTAAATAGCACTGAGAATCATCAACCAACAGTGCTATCAGGCTATCGTGTTAGTGTACTTCTTCTTTTCGTGGCGATATTGACTCAAACTCAGGGGCGTAGCTACTGTCGTATCAGCTGTATCAATTATACGGGACCCCCGAGCTACAAGGGCTCCCGACGCGACTCCGAGTCGCCGACGTGTATAAGCAAGAATTTGTAAAATACTATCGAGAACCTAAAATTCTTATTGATCACTAGCTTTTGCCAGCGACTTCGTCCGCGTGGAATAATGACTTCCGGAAATTGAGGCACTAACTCTCATAGAGTTTAACCGATGTGCTCTTTCTTCTGCCGATTCTTGAGAACGCGTATTTCTCATTCAACGTGTTTTTCAAGACAATAGCGGGTGGACGCCGGCGTCCTATTGGGGCTTGAATAACTAAAAATATATAACTACGTCTAATATATAAAATAATATATAATAAAACCTACTTCACTTAAAACTAAATACCTATAACTATTATAATTAATAATACCTATACCTATAATTAATAAAAGTACCTACGCTTTTACCTACTTAATATTAAAAAAAACTGAACATAAATTAACCAAAACTTACCTACTACTAACTAACTACTACTAACCTATTACTACTTCACCTAAAAAGAAATCCTGTTTTCCCAACATTTCCCTTCACTGCTCTGCTCCTATTGATCGTAGCGTGATGAAAAGTATACTATAACCTGCCCAGGAGTATGAAGAACAATTGTACCAAGTTTCGTTGAAATCCGTCGAGTGGTTTTTGTTTCTATAACGAACATACAGACAGACAGACAGACAAAAATTTTACTGATTGCATTTTTGGTGTCAGTAACGATCACTAATCACCCGCTGATAGTTATTTTGGAAATATATTTCATGTACAGAATTGACCTCTATACAGATTTATTATAAGTATAGATTTAAGAGGCTTGTAAGTAAATCTATAATTATATAATACAGGGTGTCCCAGAAGTTGACGTCAAGCAGGAATCGGGTAATAGGGCAAGTTATAATATTTATCAGAAAAATATTTTAAAAAGTCTAAATTGGCGAATCTACCAGTATCTCCCGAGCCCCTGACTCATGGTACTGGAAAGAACAGTGAAGTTTTCGGTAGGGGTCCGACATCAACAACCATTCTTCTCAGACGACTTCCAAAAAAAAAAAATAGGATCCGTGAAAAGGGTCCCCAAAAAAATTTGATAAGGGCCCCTTTAGGACAAGCTACGCCACTGCTCAAACTCATCACGGGTGATGCTCATGGTTCGCGCTTTGATGTCCTATTTGATTATTGGGCTAGTTGGGCAAAAAGAACGGATCAGAGGCTTGTCACGGATGGTTTGTGGATGGGTGACCATCCAAATATCGGGACCTTTCGAGCTTTGGAAAGCACGTAAAGCCGTTGGTCCCGGCTGTCATACGTAGATCTTTGACAGCGGTAAGGGTAGTCAGAAGCCCAAAAATCTGACAACTAGTCTTACCAAGGGGTATCGTGTTGCCCAGTAACTGAGTTGTGGGGGTCGGAGCAGTGATCGGTTCATGTAAAATACTGGTTTTCAGCTGCATCCGGTAGGACTGGAAGCTATCCCCAACATAGCGCTCCATGTAAAATTCTGATATTCAGCTGCATCCGGGGAAACTAGAAACCAACCCCAACATATTCGGAAAAAGGCTAGGCAGATTGACAAAAGACATTAAAAATTTAAAAAAATGTTTTACACATGTGGCCTAAGGATGTGGCATGTTTTTCTTTACTTTTTCGGTTCATTTCGTAAACGATACAGTAACATTTAATTTTGGACTACAAGAAATTTAAATCATAATGGGAAACCAATGAAACCGAAAATATTTTTATTTTTACCGTATAATTTCCGGTTCTTATCGGTTTTTTGATTTAAAAAAGCATCCAATGCACTATGCTTTTGCTTGCTTCGCTGTATGTGGCAGAAAAAAAACATAAATGAGGAACCAGCTGTTTTTGTTCTCGAAGCTCTTGAAAATTGGTGAAAATCAGTATGAATCAAAATTAAATAGTGTCATTTCATCCTAAGTTAGTGACATTTTGTGATCTGAATGTGAAATTAATAACATTCTTGTAAATTCACGTAGTGTAGAAAAATTAATCGATTTGAAGTTTTGTCAAACATCACTCGCGATAAATGGACTGCGTTAGTGATTTTTTATTCTGCGTCTTACTTGAAGTACATTACAATGTGTTGATTTAGGCCATCAGGCTAAGTTTTTTGTCCATTTCACTGCTGCAACGGGACTGCATGAAAACGTAAGTAATTTTATTATCTTAAGGGTAATTGAAAACTTAGTTATTGATTTCATTTCCTTAAAATTGTACAAGTACATAAGTACCTACGTTTTTGTCGTGAAGAATTATTATTTGGAAGGTCATGATAAATCTCCTGGCTTCAAATGACTTCCTCGTTAACGTGTAGAGAATTATTGTGAGACCTTACTCAATTTTAATAGAAGTACCTACTTAAACATATAAACACACTGCATCTATTTATCTTGCAACATGGAGAATATTGTACTTGAACAAAATGGAAATCGTTCTAGACAAAAGATTTTGCTTTTGGACCAGCACACTAATGAATATTTCAACATAATTTGATTGCAAAGACAATGGGAAGACTAAAATATGACAAATAATTGTTTGCTAAAGGTAATCCTTTGTTTTGTTTTTATTGAATTAATTTGACTGAATAAAATAGTGTAATATAAGTATTTAATATTAAATTTTCTATGGAGCATTATGTATTTTTGTATTAGGAACATATTCTATGATTAAGTGGAAATACTTTCATTACTACATAATATTAATTAACTCAAATGAGGAATTGATTTTATTAAAATGAATGCTATCAAAATAAGATTTGAACTCCTAAAATTATGATATTCATGATGGTCAGCTATGTTAACACAAGTAAGTTAAATAAAAGTAAATAATAATAATGTAAGTTAAATTATATGCTGATTCATAGAAGTTCTGGTCAAGGCCAGGCCTGTTCTCTTATTATTGTTCTCCATTGTGTAGGCTACACAGTAATAGTTAATGCCATGGTAACAAGATTATGTGGTGGGATCATTTAAGCAATATAGATACTTGTACTCTTTTAATGCACTCATTCTCATAATGACTAAAGTGTGTGTCCTCATGGAAACTCATTTGGTAGACAGTTCAACTATCATGAGAAAATCCATTCAATTATCATAAAGCAAACATTCTAGAATTGATTGGAAATCTATCAGTTTCTGCCATTTAGTGAATTGACAGTGACAATATAGTTTTATTCAATTTGGATTTATGGACTGTACCAAAGATCTGAAATATTGATCAGTGGGTCGTCTTAGGGGTGGAGTTAAACAAACCCACATAAAGGTGTAAACAAACTCTGTTCAGGTTAAATTCCTACACAATCACTTACTTAAAGGAATAAGTAACACATTCATCTGTATTTGGAAGGTTTTAATTTTATATTTCACGATTTCTTCCAAAAATGATTGAATACAGTATTAATCTCTAAGACAAATATTGTATGAACACCACAAATATTGTATGAATATAATTGTGAAAGCCGTTGAGTGCTTTCATACAAACTGCTTAGAATAGAGCAAGCATTTGATGGGTTAAATAATTATAATTGAAAAGTATATAACCTCTTGTGAAAACTTAAGTTATATAACATCTTGTGAAAACAAAATGATTTTTAATGTGATTTAAAATTAGAATTTTAGGTTTAATCATTCAAATCAAATAGCACTCGATTTGTAATTGGCACTACTCATCGGCTTCCATATGAATGTTTTCTGATGCATTTGTTTACATTTTCATCACATGCTTTTAGAACAGAATTTATTTAATTACAAACAAATATCTTGTATTAGCCTGATATTTATGGTAAACAAAGTTGCCCAACATATTATTTGTTTCTGAAATAATATGCAACAACATTTTAAAACTTTTCTTTATATAAATAATGATAATGATAAGTTTTATGAGAACAAAGTTAAAACTTACCTTCATCTTTTGACCCTTCTGCCCCCAACTTCCTTTCGTGTGGAAGTCAACTACACCATACAATATATTATCCTATGGCATTTGACAGTTGTATCTGTGAAATAATTTTTCTAATTGGATCAGTACTTACCTCCTCCAGAGATTACCTCTTATAAACAATCAAACAATTTTACCTCTAAAAAGATTTTAAAAAAGCTCAAAATCACTTTTACTTAAGTTCCACGGCAGGTTGGTTTTTGGAAAAAGGCCGATTATTATTAAAAAAAAAATTGTTACAATTTTTTTTGTCATAACTGAGTAGGTACCACTACTAAAAATTTGAGCAAATTTTTTGAGGTGTGAGTACACATCAATCAGTACTCTTAGCAATACTTGCTCAGTAAACAAAAGTGACAAAGTTTTATAACATCGTCAACATAAACCAAGTGGATTAAATATGTATTATTGAAGCTAACTCAAAAACAACCCAATTAAAGGAGGTGTTTCGTTTTTCATACAACTGTGGCCAAACAATGTACCTTATGAACAAAAGTACTGAAATATAGGAAAAAAATCGTAGATTCTGAAAAAATATATATTGGATTTATTTACACACTTGTACCACATGAAATTGTCTTTCAAAGATGTTAATAACTTGCAACCCATTTAATAATTTGGCAATCTCATGATACATTCTTCCGATGATGCGTTTCGTTACTTCATTTTATAAATGTAACAAAAAGAAATTATCCTAAAAATATTCTGATTATTATCTTATTTTTGTATTCAAAAAGTTTTTTGCCTTTGTATGATATTATTTTTGTGAAACAACAACAGCGAATAATAATGAAAAAAATGCATTTATTTTTTCAGATTATTGTATGCGTTTGGTTAGCTTTCTGAAAGGCCAAAAGACTGTGCTCCAAGGCCGATAATTATCTATTTTTATATTATTTGTTGTTACAATAGTGTCAACATTCCGTTTCTGTTCATTGCGTATGTTCGTTGGTTTCCCGTCTCTTGCTTGGAGTGCTATTTCGTGTGTGATTTCTTATTTGTTGAGTTGGCTATTCTTCCCTGGACTTTCAATTGATTTCTTTCATCTTGACGAACTGGCTAATCCATTTAGACTTGACACTGTGATTTGGCTGCGATCGTACTTTCGTTGGATTTCGACAACTTTGCTATTATACTCTGGACTCTGATTAGACGGACTTTTCACAGTTTTTTCCCTATGAAGTTTGAAATAAACTAAATGTTTAATATCTAAACGGCAGTTGGAATGTTGATGAACACAGCCCTTGAATATAAATAAGTAGATACTTAATCGTAGGTTGAAGGAAACGAGATGTATTCCATTCCACTTTTATATATTAATGGATCGACGGTGAAATGTATTCGCAGAATTTCGCTGAGGACAGGACATAAAATATTTTGCCAAATTAAATGGTTTGACAGCTGTCACTGCTGTTAAGAACGTTTCGTTGAATGCAGTCACTATTTGAGGTAGTGATTTTTTATATTCTTTTATTTCTTAATCTATCAAATATTGGAGGATTTAAAATACTGCTGATAACACAATTTATTGCAATGAATTTTACTTGTAATTTGTACCTCGGTACAAGTTTGGCCGAAAAAAAAACACATCCTTTAATAAAGGACATGTTTCAAAATGGGCCAGGTCTATGTACAGAGGCCAGCACATCAAGCTACCCCAATCTGTCAGATTTTCCCAATTGAATATGAACCTTATTCCTTTGCGCTAAAATTGAAAATCTATCAAAGAAATTTGGCAGATTGGGGTAGGTTGACCTGCTGGCGTCTGTACAGTATCTCAAAAAAAAGAGGAAAATCCGTAGAATTCGGGAAAAATACAGATAATTCAATTAAATGTGTACTGTTGTGGTAGTGAACTGATATTTATCAATTAATTTTATCGACTTTCAACATGGCGTCTCACAGATTTAGTTACTCTGTTGTTAAAAAGAGAACTGTCAGTTGTCACAACAGTGTCACTTCTGTCACTTTCGTCTAGCGTCGAAATAAACAAAAACATGTCAAACGTCATTAATCAATCAAAATGACAGCTTACCGCCATGACGGGTTGCTTTTTGTGTGTTGCAATTTCAAGTGTAATTTCTTCTGTTTACCAGAAAACCAAGCTATTTTAAAGCAATTGGACAGTTGAGAACTGTTTTAAATGAATTTCTCTATTTTTAAGTATAGTGTACACACGGCTACACATCAAGCTATACATTTCCAGTATAAGCTGATCTCACATTGTATAGGATTTCCGTACGATGCGAGACCAGCGTAAACTGGTTTTGTATAGCTTGATGTGTAGCCGTGTGTACAAGGACCTGGCCCAGGCTCCATACATTTTGGAACATCTCCTTTAAATGAGACCACTGCGCAAGCTTTGTCTACCAAATGATAGAAACATTTTCAAAATTGGTTCACAATTTATTGTTGAAAATATAGATGAACATACATTAAAAAAAACATACACAGTTACCAACAAACAGAGAAACTCCTCCTCTTTTAATCTGGTTATAAATGTGAAATATGGCCAATTTGTTATAAAGAATTGCCCTTAATTGATGTCATACATAACAAAAAAAGAAAGAAAAAACAGACACAGTACCTGAAACACAAAATAAAATACAAAATAAAAATAATGTTTAAAAAAATAGTGTGTGCCTCACGGCTGCGCCAAAAAGGTTCATTTCACCATTAATACAAATGGTGTCTGATGCTGGTTTTCTAATGAACCTTTAGGGACAAGTGACAGGGACACACAGTTTCAACATAGATAATACACTAGTAATCAAATCTCTCTTCAAATATTATAGGCACACCTATAAGGATTTGGGTATTATTTATAGTAACTCGTGCATTTGCTCTCGGAAAGCACCATTTGGTGAAGTGGAACTGATGATGAAGACCACATAAGGTCACCGGAACTACTCAATAATAAGTATTTCACTGGCTGCGATTCGATTACTTTAATACGGTTGCTAAGCAATTTATGCTCGTAACAATGCGAATGATGAAATGGAGCTGATTATGGAGTACCAGCAGAACTCCTCAACAATTAACGTCCCTGCATCGGAAAAAGCAATATTTTGTAAAAGGCGATGAGCAAGTTGACATTAGGCTATGGTAACTTAGATACATTATAAACAGACCCACTAAAAAGCCAGAAATAAAAACTTTTTAACAAAAAAAAAACCGACTTCCAAAAAACACTACAAAGTGAAAAATAACTTTAATTTCGGAAGTCGGTGGCAATAAAGTAAAATACAGTTTCAAAGACAAACCATGTACCATGTACATGATTCCGAAACCCCCTGGGTTGAAATTTTACGTCTGATAAAAAATAAAAATAGCTGTACCATACATTTTGTCCGCGTATACGTAACATAGTCAGCCTATAATGTTCCGAACCGTAATCCACCACGCGGGCCCAGGGCAGGTTAGCACATGTCACATGTCTTCGAGTTTTTGGTTTTAGAACGTGCCGGTTTTATCACAATATTTACCTTCACCGTTTTGTGAGCAGTGGTGATGAAATAATTTACATAAAGTAAAGTGCCTGTCTGGGTTCGAACCTACAACCTACAACTCGT
This sequence comes from Globia sparganii, assembly GCA_949316385.1. Lineage (NCBI taxonomy): Eukaryota > Metazoa > Arthropoda > Insecta > Lepidoptera > Noctuidae > Globia > Globia sparganii. Next base: position 10,345,377 of record OX438655.1, on the reverse strand, counting down.
AAGTCACGGTCGTTATCACTTGGCCACCACTGCTATGTTGAAATTTTACGTCGGTGATAAAAAATAAAAATAGGTGTACCATACATTTTGTCCGCGTATACCGCGTAGATATTGCACTTTTCTACGAAATAGCAGATTTAGTCTTTGATAACTGACGAAACATTTCAACGCAGTGGGGTTCAGAATCATGTACTGGTTGCGCGACGATGTCCCTGCCACCCTGTAAAGTAAATTGAATATTACTTTACTACTATTACTACTTTATTACTAATTTTGTTACTTATTTACACCCAAAGTTACGTTAAAAATAGCAAGAAAAACTAATCTTTGTTCGCTCATAACTTTTTAATGACTTTTTATTTTACTATTCTGTTTCCGTACAGACACAATTAACATAACAAGTCAAAACGATATCATGTTTAACTTTGAATGCACAATGTCAAACAGTGGAGTAATATTCTCCCGAAATTTATATAAGTACAAAAAATATCGACAAGCGGCACCTTAAGTAGCCGACTTGATGACTGCAAATTTTAGCTGCATTGTTAGCCGGTAAATATTTCACCGCATCGCGAACTTTTGGCATTGCTGAGGGTTGACTTATTGTCGTAAAGGCGTTACTGGTTCTTAAAAATGCTTTTACAGAATTCTGTCGCCCTATATGTCTCCTGAAGCGTATGACAGACGTTCCTCGAAAAGTGACAGTTCAAACAAACTCTTCGTTGCGGTTTACTCTCCAAAAAAGTGGCCTTTCTGTGTCACTAAAAGTAAACCCATTGACACGTCTAACTACTTATCCTACTTCCTACTAATATTATAAATGCGAAAGTTTGTGAGGATGGATGGATGGATGGATGTTTGTTACTCTTTCACGCAAAAACTACTAAACGGATTTTGATGAAACTTTACAGTAATATAGTTTATACATCAGAATAACACATAGGATACTTTTTATCCCGATATTCCCACGGGATCAAAACTTACGCGTGTGAAATCGCGGGGCGCAGCTAGTACCAATCTATCTATGATGTTCATATTAAATTGGTCTTTACCGAGTCTCAGAAATCCAAAGCCATGCACCGTATGATATTAAAAATAAAGCAGACCGGATTTGTAAAGATACACTTCGAGACCGGTATCGCCGATCGATGTAGGCAACAAGTCTGCCAGGTTAAAATGGAAGCGGTCGAGCCATATTTGCAGAATACATCCAGAAAAATATAAGTCATCAGTAAATAGTGGATCCGGATCGCGTTAAAATAATATTGTCGAGACTACTTGGACACTTTACAGCAATTGGCCAGAAAAAGCGATTTAAAGTGAAGTATAGCAGTACAGGGGGAAGATATTTGCCATCTTAGCATCTCGTACGTCGCCGACGCTTTCCTTGTCGAGGACAAGATCTCCTACGTTTTGCCAAAATCCTTCTACTAAGTTTTGTAACCGATGAAAATGTTGGCAATTTGCTGGCCTCGATTCCGTAGGTACCGGCTGTTCTGTGGCTTTCGTCTATTAATATTACCTAGTTATTGCTAAAAATATTGCAAAGGGCCCCACACTAGGCAAGCCTGAATCTTGGGTAATGCGCTCGATGGATTTGTGTAAAATTGCTGTTTTCGTTACTGAGTTTTCATAGCCAGCATTGAATATTAACGAACTCGAGTACTCCACAGTTGTCATCGAATGATTGGCAAGTCTTATTTCGCCAGTATTCGCCCACATCCCATTCTGCGTTACGCTCGCCGACGTATCTTGACACATTAAACGAAACGATAACTTATCGTCAGCGGTGCAGCCATTTTGTTTACCTCTGCCGAGTGTGGACCGAATTTACAGAGGTATACCTATAAATACCTTGCGTCACGTTGCAACTGACTGTGTCAACGTAAACCACGGTTTCATTACATTTAAGTATCTTATGTTAGCATTAATAATTATTCTAAGTGAGTATTCTTACGCATCTCAGTCTCTGTCCCTCGAGATAATAATGATTAATATTGAAAACAAGTTATATGCCCAATATTGTTGTTACGTTGTCGGGTAGTTCTGAATGAAATATGCCAATGTATACCAATATTCCTGTAAATTAAACATTTTATTTATGTCTAACAAACGTAATTCGACAATCCTATTATTCGCTTTTAGTATACAGTTTTGATTTGGTTTTGATGTCTGTCTGGAGCTGAGCGGGGTCTGGTGAATTGGCAGGGGTACAAGGTGGTAGGGCAGTGGCGGTGGCAGCCGCGTCCGTATCGATCCGGCGGCGGCGTAGCGGCCCGGACGCGGCTCACCCGACACCTCTCATTAGCTACTGTTACAATGCAGCAGTATAATTTACATGCATTATACAATTCTTTCATTTGAATAAGTATTCCTGTTATTGTGGACGTCTAACCCACTGACATTGATAACGAATATAGGTGGAGTCCTTATCGTTCACGCACATTCTGCATATCACGGTAGCTGGCAAACGTTATTTGTTTTGAAGATTACATTACCTTGAAAAGATTAGATTTCATTATAGGGACATAAACAAACGTCTCTGAAAATGTAAATATTCATTAGGGCCGTCCTTTTGTCGTTTATAGGTCACACTGCAACTGCGTAGGCATTTTTCCTTTGTTACAAAATGAAAAGCGCGTTATCATTTGAAGTTTAATCTCAGTTGTGCGATAGTGAGAACTCTTCAATTTCATGTAGAGAGACAAAAATAAAGATTAATAAGTTTGGGAAATCCCATTTTGAACATGCAATCTGTACTGCATAGTGCAATGGTTGTAAGAACATTAAAACCTTGCTCCACGTGTAAATGAGGACAAGGTTAACTCATAACACTTGTTTGATTTAGCAGTTAATACATAATGGGCTATTGATGCACAGAACTGCCTCCTCAGTGGCTTGAACAACAATATTAGCGCCCAGTCCAACCGCAAGTACCATGTTATATATCTTGAATAATATAATAATATAATTTGTTGCAACATTTGAAACTATTTCTGTACGTGAGTTTGCTATGTTAATCGTGCCGCTGGACATTTCTCCTACTTTATTCATAACTAGCTTTTGCCAGCGACTTCGTCCGCGTGGAATAATGACTTCCGGAAATTGAGGCACTAACTCTCATAGAGTTTAACCGATGTGCTCTTTCCTCTGCCGATTCTTGAGAACGCGTATTTCTCATTCAACGCCTTTTTCAAGACAATAGCGGGCGGACGCCGGCGTCCGCTTGGGTCTTGAATAACTAAAAATATATAACTACGTCTAATATATAAAATAATATATAATAAAACCTACTTCACTTAAAACTAAATACCTATAACTACTATTTAATAATACCTATACCTATAATTAATAAAAGTACCTACGCTTTTACCTACTTAATATTAAAAAAAACTGAACATAAATTAACCAAAACTTACCTACTACTAACCTATTACTACTTCACCTAAAAAGAAATCCTGTTTTCCCAACATTTCCCTTCACTGCTCTGCTCCTATTGATCGTAGCGTGATGAAAAGTATACTATAACCTGCCCAGGAGTATGAAGAACAATTGTACCAAGTTTCGTTGAAATCCGTCGAGTGGTTTTTGTTTCTATAACGAACATACAGACAGACAGACAGACAGACAAAAATTTTACTGATTGCATTTTTGGCGTCAGTATCGATCACTAATCACCCGCTGATAGTTATTTCGGAAATATATTTCATGTACAGAATTGACCTCTCTACAGATTTATTATAAGTATAGATAGCTTAGTAACTGAATATTTCAAAATAGCTACAGGCATCAAAATATTTTACCCACAGAATTCGACACTATTTCATTGACAACGATTTGATATGTAAAGGACAAACAAAGGAAAAGGTCCACGCAGTTGCAGGGTTGACCTATAAACGACAAAAGGACGGCCCTATTTAATATTATATTTTCAAACAGCTAAGATGATCGAAAAAACTAAGTACCTATGTGGGTCCGATTTTGTCAAAGAAACTTTGTTCACTGATCCATTTCATCATAGCTTAGCTTATTAATATTGTATGGAAACCGGAAAGCTAGTTTACATGAATTCAGAATTTCATTTGCTACCAAACTGAACGATGCGATAACGCTCAAAGAAATATCTTGCAATTTTGGAGCATCTTAAAATTCAAAACTTATCACAGTTACACAGCAGTCTCGCTGTTACGCAATTTAAATAAATTCATAATATTATGGAAATAAAATAAATACCATATCTGTGTTATTTACACACGGTTCATTGGTTTGTTGTGTGGACGCAGCACGTGGCAGTACTTACGTAACACCACACCGCTACAGAAATAGGCGCCCAACACCTGTCTGCTACTGACATGACATCCGACATGCAGGAATACGTCCGCATTCTATGTCTGAATGTAACAAAACACCCTCTGTGTTCATACTGACGTACTTTAGTACTTATCTGTAGGAGGAATCTTACCTTCAGGAGTGCTTGGTGATAACAAATTATTCATCTGTTGCGAAGAGCTCCAACTTCATCGGGCAGATTTCAATAATTGCAAAATTAGCACAATTTAAAAAAATGTTTCAATCATTTTCAGTACTTTTTATAGACAATGAATATAAACAAAAAGGAATTATTACTTGTTCACCACCACTTTGTAACGGTTGGAACAAGTTAGAAGGCAGACAGCCCATTTTTAGTGGCAATATTACAGAAACTACAATAAAATCTCGTCGCCCATGCTTGATTTTATTGCATCGTGTGGCAAGTACGTCTGTGGGTATAAAGCCCACAGAATCAGATACAATATTGGCCCACTTGCACGTGTTGCGTAAACGGCCGTACACTTGAACTCATTATTTTCGCTGATACACTTCTGTTCGTACGTCCTCAATAGGTTTTATCTTAAATTGGCATAAATACTGAAGTACTTATGTATTTTAAGTAGGTAATTAAATATTCAACTTCCTGGAAGTGTAGCTGTACCCTGAGGCTTAAATCGACGACGCAATGCTTTTATGAAAAAAATAGTTCAGTGAGAGCAGTCAGTCTTTACTTTTCCCAACTGGAGAAATCGTTTATATTCGATGATAGGTCGCGCAGAGGTTGATCGTGATCGTGGTGAACGCGGAAAATTATGCAAGAGACACAGTTTGTCGTCACGAAACCTTTTGGCTACACGTCGGCCGACACGGTTGCAACACCACAGCTTTCTCCGCTCGTATCGAACCGAAAGCGATATTTATAGTTTTTCAGATCCATTAACACACTACAGCCGTTATTCTCTTTATTTTCTGCTCTTGTGGAGATCACAACATTTAACGTTGCTAACTTATTTTGTTTTAAGATTTCTAGCACCTAGTCCTACGCTAGTCAAAATTTTACTGAAAATATGCCATTAAATGTCTGCTAGCAACAAAAGATCACGCTGTATAAATGTTTTAACAATGTTCTTTCCTTTGTTTATATCCGCATTGCATTGTTAGTTATTGCAACGTTTGCATTTCATAAGTGCGAGTTATTTGGGTCAAATGTGCAGTCTACGTTGTAGTCCGTGATACAACTTTTCCATATCTAACTATACAGTTTATTTCAAATAAGAAAGTCTAATACAATGAAATATTGATATGTCCGTTGCAAATGTCCGAATGATCCGCTTGTAACAGAACTTTATTATGCACAAATCGATTTCATTGAGCGCAGTTTATTTCAGTCCCGCGTGATATGGCAGTCGACGCTTACCGAGTTTCGTACCTCGCCTCGGCTCTGGCCCGTGTTCCTTCACTAATATCTTCATATTTCATGTGCATTACATCGTCGCTTTATAATATGGCTCCATCTTGGTAAGACTGATGTTTGCGGACATGAATAGTCACAGTACTTGCGACACACATTCACACAAACTTGTTGGGACCGCTTGACGACATGGTGAACGGCGCCGTTTTATTTCTCGTATAATGTGTCCGTGGCGGCAACTGGCTGTACAGAAATAGTCACAACTTTTTACATGCATCCGACCTAAGGAATCTCAGCTGGTTCTTCTAACATTTTACATCTTGCATTATGCGTAAGTGCATTGTAAACTGCAAGGCCTCAAACATAAGCATACGTACAATGCTTACATTTATCTAGTCAAAAACGTCCGTTCCCCATAAACTGTTCCGTCTCCATGGAAATAAAGATCGCGTGTGTCTCCTCTGTGACTGCTACACTGGCTATAGATATCCCACATGTCTAGTCTGTACATACCATATTAAATAGGTAGACACTTAGACAGCTATATACCTGACTGTCTATGCCTATCGATTGTTTTTAGAACGGGAGTTGATCTGTCTGGCTCGCTAAAGGTTTTACAGGGGGTTCGTTGAAGGGTCATTGAACCGCTAGGGCGCCGGAGAAGTCGCGTATGTTTGGTCGCGGGGGCGCGGGCGCCACAGTGGGCCGGTCGTTGACTCCCCAAGGGTGCACCGTGCACCCCAATTCAACTGCACATTGTTTAGTTGCACTCCCGCTGACTATTAAATGTATTCGTCAACTATCAATTTTAATAAGCATTTTTCTCGTCTAATGCGCTCTCTGTGTGATATAGAATTGGAATCCTTTGCTCCTTACATTCGTCTGGTTATTTATTTACTTATTGATAACTAGCTGCGCCCCGCGGTTTCACCCGCGTAAGTTTTGATCCCGTGGGAATATCGGGATAAAAAGTATCCTATGTGTTATTCTGATGTATAAGCTATATTACTGTAAAGTTTCATCAAAATCCGTTCAGTAGTTTTCGCGTGAAAGAGTAACAAACATCCATACATCCATACATACAAACTTTCGCATTTATAATATTAGTAGGATGATAAGGCACTTCAACGACTTAGTAAGTACAGTTTTAGGAATTGTGAATTCGTCACTTACAGAAAGTGCACAGCACTGCACTACCAGACAAATTAAGAGTAAACACGGCTACACATCAAGCTATACATTTCCAGTTTCAGCTGACCTCGCATTGTATAGGTTTTTCGTACAATCAGAAGTCAGCTTATACTGGTTATGTATAGCGTGATGTGTAGCCGTGCGTACTAAGTAACAATCTTAAAGTAATCCTACTAATATTATAAATGTGAAAGTTTGTGAAGATGTTTGGATGTTTGTTACTCAATCACGCACAAACGGCTAAACAGATTTGGATGAAATTTGGCACACAGATAGTTTATAATCAAGAATAACCTACGGGAAGCTAAGATAATTCTCGTAAGTTTACGAACGTTCAGTCTGATCTGTCTCTGTCAAAATACTTCTAATTTCCCTACATTTTTGACAAGTTTTTGACATTGATTGTCGCTGAGATGAAATTGCGACTAGATTTTAAACGTTTTTAATTACGGGAATTGGCCTTCTGTTGTTCTGTTGTCGAAATAATAATTAGATTTTAGTTTTTTTCATTCATAGTCCCCTGTCTGTTCACTGCCAACAATAAACTTTATAATTATTTAACTGCGTACTTAGCTGTTGTTAGAAACTTGCATTGTTAAGTTGTTGCAAAACCCTCGTCTGTTTGAGTCAAAGGAAGTAAAGCACTTGCCCTTAAAAAAAAGCTACCGGATGTTTTACCTGAGCCGGTCACCAGGCTACAGAGGTTACCCCAATTCATTTTAGAACAGCTGATCATAGAATTTTCTTATAACACAAAACCTCTTTTTTTCATTGCATTACAAAATGAAAGACATTTCAAAATATATCTTTGGATGTTGTGTTGCTCAGTTTCGCAGTACGCAGGCTCCGCAGCGTTGTTGTCGAGGTGAGCTGGTTTCGCACGTGGCTGCAGCACCGCGCTTGTCGACCTGCGGCCTTGTAGCATAGCCCCTCGATACGCATCCGTAATCACACCAAAATAGGCCTTACCAAACCTTCACCAAAGTACATATTCGCTTACCGACCCCTCAATCAATCAAAAACTAGAATAAAAATTCGCAATCCAAGTCGCGGTATCTAAGAGTACGGTCTACTCAGAATTACTAGTGAAGTGATTATTTCTTATCAACCGCACTGTGCCTAGTAACAAATAAAATACATAATATTTACCTATGCATCCAAACATTAAAATGTAACGATCCAGCCGTGACATTTACGATAGGTGTACGGAGTCGGAGCCAATGATACGTTTTAAGACAATGAGCCGGTTACGTTTTTGTTAGTCGAGGAGAGGATAAACGTTCAGAGTCAAGGAAGGTCATGTTGGAATAACAAATTAGTTACTGCGCCGAGTGGCGACGACGACGGCGATTTGCGTTGTTTTTTTATTTGGTCAACTCACGCGCAGTTCAATAACAAGGCGTCACGTGACCAACTTCTCGAGTTGGGTTCATCCCGGAGTTCGTGTACCTGCCTGAGTGATGAACAAGCTCACAAATTCAAAAGAAGGTAAACTTGAATTAATTGTTGTGTAGCTACCCTACCTGGCAAGTGCACCTGGTGAGTGCTGGTTATGTTTCGCCCGCAGCATGTTCCTTGAGATGAGATTGAATTATAACAACCTACTTAAACAGGTTTATTTCGAGCAAGTGCTGTTGTTGTTGCTTGCTTAGAATCGGTTTTACCGTTCTGATTGTGATTCTGATATAATTGTTTTGAAATAATATTTTTTTACACCATCTACGCTTATTTATAACAGTCCCACTTACCGATTAAAATTTATATTTGTGAGTCAAAACATAATTTTTCTCATTTTCCGGCGGGGACAGCTATGTTTATTTGGCACGCGACGATTGTCTTGTTTATTTCCTGACTGGTTTAGTTGACTAGCTAGCACATTGTCACATTAATTAATGTCGCAAGGTTAGCTACCTTCATTATTTTCTTTTCAAGTGTTTATTAAACGACCAACTTTAGTGCATTTCCAGGAATCCATTTTATGGTTTCTTGTGCATTGTGACAAAACTAGAGATGTAAAACTACAGGTCAATAATTATTGTTTTAATAACTATCCAAACCAAACAAGTAGCCAAATTCTGGGCCGAGTCCATTTAGATTGCTATCGACACGCTAAAAAGAAGAATAACTATCTTCCCCTTAATTTTTTGAGGTTTTTTATGTGTACCAAAAGAGTGGCAACGGCCAGTTTAGTCAGATTTAAGGCCCCCGCTGAGTCCAAACAAGCTCTAACCTAAGTTGGAGTGGACTTAGGACTCGTTTGGATTTAAAAGTTTGACCTCTATCTACTATCTAACTTCATGCGTTGTATTGTACTGGTTCTGGGTACAGTCATCACATCAAATTATATTAGCCACGGACTGATTGCAGTTCCGTACGCAGTTCATCACCAAAGTTCAGCGGGAACTAACCACCTACCGTTATAACAAAGATCGTACCTGTTTACTATGTATGACACGTCGCCGTAGTTGCATCGGGTTTCCACATACATAATCATTTTCAAGCTTATTCCATATTAGCGAGAAGCGGCTGCGCCCGTCCGACCGGACGGCGTACACCGCGACAGCGCGGTCGTTCACCATTGGCCCTTTGCCCCGCCTACGGAACCGCGATAGCTCATATACTTACATCCTTACCCACTCACCTATAAAGCAAACTTAAAATGGTGAAAGTGACCATAAAAAGAAAACTATTCAAAAGTGTTCGTGTTGTACCTACCATTAATTGTTCTCTACAAAGTATTACACAATATAGATAATTATGTAGATTTGGGTTGGAGACTATAAGGTCATGCGCCAGACAATGACGTCCTTGATCGCTTTAATTAAACACACCTTCAAACTGGTGTCGCCACTTGCGTTGCACGATTTGTGATGAGCACACGTCTGAATTGATGTTTCTAGGAAGTTACCAAATGACATTTTATGTTATGAAAATGATAAAAAAGGAAAGTTTTTTTTGCGATTTTTTGCTTTTCTGGCTGTTACTTTTAACCTTAGTTGGTCTAGAAGTCATAATCCTACTAAGAAACTGCATCGATTGGCATCATAAAGATAAAAGGCGAGAAATGTAAAGTTTGCAATGTACAAATTATAAAGTTACAGTGTAGTGTACTCATTGTTGAAAAGCCTAATAAATAAATAAATAAATTACATTTTTCTAGGTGACTGTACCATTTTTACAAAATCTGTTAATGCAGTTAGCAATTACTCAAAAAGTTAAGGACAGTCTCGTAAGATCATTTTCTTGTAGCTACAACAACGGTTATTGGTAACGGTTATCGGTTATTTGACCCGTCTCAAAAATCCACCCTGTTGGTAAACCTTTTAATCTTTCTAGCCAGAAATAACAAGAATTGAAGTTCGTCAAGTTCCATCTGCATTTGACCTAATGACCACTTATTCAACCCTAAATCAATGGTTGCCTCTGGCCAATGACTATACAACCTCCCTCTGGCCTTGCTTGTTGTTAGAATTTTCTACGATCATAACAACATAATAGCAATAAACATGCGCGATTGAATGCAATAAATAATGCATGTGGAAGTACCTAGTGGTTATTAGGTAACCTTTGTTTGCTCTAAGTACCTACTTGTTACCAACAGAATAATCTGTTAGTACCAGGTACTTATTTACTTTAAATTTCCACAGCCAGTACATTTATAGGTTCACTCCATCTTAAAGAAGTTCTTCCGCTTGATAAAATTTTACTATAACCTCTTACTAATAAACGTTGTATAGCATCTGTATAGTTACAGAACGCTTCTTTATCTTCTTTCGAAATTCAAATTACTGTGTTGTGCTCTGTAGGCACGCCACCGTATATTTTTTTATTACGATATAACCCATTTTTATGTACGGTTGACGGTATTGACGTACATGCATTGTTTGTGAATGTACGACTTTTAATTTAAACGAAAAACGTACATTAATGTGGCGTTGCTGGGGAATATTCTCTGTAGCCACGCCACCTGCAATCAACATTTGTAGATACAATTTCAGCTATTTCTCTGAAGTTATATAATGTACGAACGCTGTGTATTATGTACACGTGATAAGTATGAAAAAATATGTTAATTCTAAAGTTTAATTCTAAACTCACAAAATTGTCCCCTATAGTGGATTAAAACTAATGTATTTTAGCGATTACTTCAGATTAACAGGAAAATTAAAATAAAACTAAACAGATTTCATAAATAGAAGTTATTGATTATAAATCCATGTTATAACAATAGTTACAAACTGTTTTACCTTAATGATAACTAAAAAAAAGAAATAAACAGAAAATGTCTCTCAAACAAAGAAAAATCCGTAAAAAATACATTACACCAATTTACAGTGTATTTATGTATCTAAATGCTATTATTGTAAATTCAAATAAAGTCCGAGTTAAATAAATCCTGAAAATATATATATAAATGGGAATTAATGTTTGTATTTTCTTTAACGCGAATCAGTTTAGTAATCATGTCGTCATAACACTACCATTCTGTATTACGACGGTAACAATATGTTTTATAATGACCCAATCCTCCATTTTCATTCGAAGTGTATCCTATTACTGCTCCCTAAGTTCAAAAATTTTGTCAACATGTAACATTTCTGAAGGAACAGCCTCCAGAGATATATTTAAATCCAATTAAAAAAATATGAAATTGTCCGAAATGACATAATTTGTACATACTTTTTCATTACAAGCCCTTACTTTATAACCAGTTATTGTTACATCTTCAATCATAGATATTGCTGAATTGTTCAATGAACTTACACCATAGTCAGATAATGTAAGCAAATTTAATGGTAGAATATAACATTTTCTGGTTTCAGTTTTTCGCAGATTGAACAAATTTTTGACACAACTGCGCTGAAAATTTCATTATATAGAATTTTTTCTATCACAAAAGTTACATTACAACTGCAAAAAATCACTTCTAGATTTCCTTGAACTGACAATTCGTAATAATTTTTAAGGATTTCGGTTCTCATTTTTAATGGATTAACTGAAACATCTTTATGTCGCAATATACTGACCAGATTAGAAAAATAGCTTATTCATTGAACTAATAAACGCTGAAATATTAACGTAGTCTGTACAAATTACTACCAAAGCATGAGTACAGCATCGAACGCACAAGTGTTATTAACTACAACTTTATCAATATCAGAAGAACAAATGTTTCCATTTGGCAGTCTCTATTTTATTTGCTTTTACTTTAGCTTTGACTTGTCAATCAAAGGTACTTATGTGTTTTTGAATCTCTGTTTTATTCCGCCAGTTTTCTTCAAGTTTAGGATTTTTAGTAAAAACTGATTCTATAGTAAATTCATCTTTGTTATTAGTCTTGTCAGAAATTATGCTTAAACTAAGTAATTGGGGTCAGATCAATGAATATGATGTGTTCTGATATTTATATATTCTTTTATATTTAAGGATTTTTTTTCATTATGTACAGTCCGCAAAGGAGATAAGTATGCAGGGTCATCGAATATAATTGAAGTTTAGTATGAAACCGATTGATGTTTTTGACTGAAATTTAATTTGATAATGGGACTGTTTGTTTTCTATTAATTTTATTTTATTTTATTCGAAAACATCAATCGGTTTCTTGCTGAAATTCAACTATATTCGACGACCCTGCATACTTATCTCCTTTTCTGACTGTACATACTGCATAACATTCGAACATTGGCTATATTCAGAATTTGTTATATATAACACAGATTTATAATAAATAACTTCTATCTAAGAAATCTGTTTAGTTTAAATTTTCCTGTCAATCTGAAGTAATCGCTAAAATACATTAGTTTAATACACTATAGGGGACAATTTTGTGAGTTTAGAATTAAACTTTAGAATTAACATATTTTTGCATACTTATCACGTGTACATAATACACAGCGTTCGTACATTATATAACTTCAGAGAAATAGCTGAAATTGTATCTACAAATGTTGATTACAGGTGGCGTGGCTACAGAGAATATTCCCCAGCAACGCCACATTAATGTACGTTTTTCGTTTGAATTAAAAGTCGTACATTCACAAACAATGCATGTACGTCAATACCGTCAACCGTACATAAAAATTGGTTATATCATAATAAAAAAATATACGGTGGCGTGGCTACAGAGCACAACACAAATTACTGACGACTGAAAGAGAGAAATCAGTGTGTAACTATTCATCTGATATAATACGTTTATTAGTGAGGGGGTACTTATATAGGCCGAGTGATTTGTTGCTTACACATCATTCAGGGTGATTTTCAATAGCGTTTTTAAAATAAAGCAATAGAGTTTGCGTGTTTTTTTAAAGATCTACTTTGGTCCCTATACCTATGGGCAATGGATAAAGTGCCCCGTGTCATCACAAATACTAATAATTATTTTTATTCAGTTGAAAAATGGCAGCCCACGAACTGACCGACTACATACCTAGGTACAGACGCCAGCAGGTCAACCTACCCCAATCTGTCAGATTTCTTTGATAGATTTTCGACTTTAGCGCAAAGGAATAAGGTTCATATTCATTTGGGAAAATCTGACAGATTGGGGTAGCTTGATGTGCTGGCCTCTGTACCTATAAGTCTAGCACGTTTTCACGCGCACAGGGTGACATTGCCACGCGCGATTCGCGGGATTCGATATTTTGTGAATTCTACCAAGTCTGGTGATTTAATTTCCTCTTTTAGCACATAGACGACGACGGAAACCATCCACCACGAAAGTGATGCTGAGTAGAAAACTGCGAAACTTCGATTGCATTATTGCACACCTAGCAAGATTCAAAGAGTTCGGAACATGTACGAAAGAACTCGAGTTGACTTGCTAAAAGTCAACTCGTTCTTCCCGAACGTGGTCGCCGAGTGATTATTTGTATAATCGAGCTATTCATGTTGAGCATTGTCGGCCCCGTGGCTAAATAATAACAACCGCACAGGTCGATCAATTAGGTTAAGTTACACGTCTTGCCGCGGTTGTTCTGTGGATGGGTGAACATCTTTACATACCGAGACCCTTCCGTGCCTCAGAAAGCACGTTAACCCAATGGTTCTGGTTGTCATTCGTGGATCTTTGACAGTCGTTAAGGGTAGTCTGAAGTTCGAAAGTCTGACAGTCTTACCAAGCCGTATCGTATTACCCAGTAACTGGGTTAAAATACTGGTACTGGTACCCAAGGCATACAGACCCATAAGCCTCACATCCTTTCTGCTAAAGACCCTAGAGAGGTTATGTGATCGACACATCCGAGACGGGCCTCTACGGATAAAGCCACTCCACAAACAACAGCATGCGTACTCCACAGGCAAATCAACGGAATCCGCGCTGCACAGCGTGGTATCTAAAATTGAATGTGCAGTGGATCACAAATGCTCAGCACTAGCCGCCTTCATTGACATCGAGGGCGCCTTTGACAAGACCACATTCAAAAGCATCAACACGGCCCTAGACAGACATAATATAGACCCGTCCCTGAGCGGCTGGATCACCAACATGCTCAAACAGAGGGCAGTACAAGTGACTGTCAACGACACCACAAGGGCCATCGTGGCGAAGGGCTGTCCGCAAGGGGGTGTCCTTTCGCCGCTTCTATGGAACCTAGTCGTAGACAGTCTAATAAAAGAACTCAACGACAATGGTTACTTCACCGCAGGCTACGCCGACGACATAACCATAATAATAAATGGAACCCACGAAAACACCCTGTGCAACCTAATGCGCCAGGCCCTGAAAATAATAGAGAATTGGTGTGGTAAACACCAACTATCAGTGAACCCCACAAAAACTGAATTAGTTCTCTTCACAAAAAAGAGGAAACTGACGACACTAAAACTATCACGATTCTTTGGTACAACCCTAAGCCTATCAACTGAAACCAAATACCTGGGCATCTTTTTGGACAAACGGCTGAATTGGGCAAAACATATCAACTACATTACCACGAAAGCCAGCATATCCCTGTGGCAATGCAAGCGAATGCTTGGCAAGAATTGGGGGATTAGCCCCAAGGTCACTCACTGGCTATACGCCACAGTCATCCGACCAATCATTACATACGGCTCACTAGTCTGGTGGCCCAAGACAGACCTGAGCACAGCCCAAAAAGATCTCGAAAAGCTGCAGCGGTTCGCGTGTGTGGCAATCACTAGCTGCATGAGAACCACACCCACTGCTGCCCTACAGGCCATGCTCGGATTGCCGCCCCTACACCTCATAGTGCGGAAAGAGGCGGCCCTTGCTGCCTTTAGGCTCCATGTATCAGGTACCCTAAGCAAAGACTCTAGGGTCAAACACATACGTTTAAAAGAAGATGCGATCAAACGGCAGCCAATGATGGCATCACCCTGCGACAAAACCCCGAAACAATACAGCTCTCAAAAGCATTACAACATAGTGCTTAAAGAGGAGCAGTGCGACTACTCAGGCCCGAAGGAACTGAGAATTTATACTGATGGTTCAAAGACCGACTGTGGAACTGGAGTCGGAGTCTTCTCACACGACCTCAACATAAAAATATCGAGACCGCTGGGAATGCTCAACACTGTCTATCAAGCGGAGTGTGTGGGCATAATACAAGCGGCTTAAGCCATAACAGCCAGAAGAGTTACGGATGCCTGCATTCGCATACTCTCAGACAGCGCCTCAGTCCTCCAATCCCTAGGGAAAGAATGCATCACATCGAACCTAATACTAGAATGTCACAATGCGCTTGAACGGGTAACTGTTTTGAACCGCAATAAAGTGACACTACAATGGATAAAAGGACACAGTGGATCGCTAGGTAACGACGCAGCTGACGAGCTGGCCAGAAGGGCATCTAGTACGTCAGTTTGTGGACCGGAACCTGTCGTGCCCATCCCCTTCAACCAAATACGCAGGTGGCTAAAGGAGCACACCCATACACAAGCAGAAAATTGGTGGACGTCGTCACCAGGCTGCAGGCAGTCCAAGGAAGCTATGCCATCATTAGATGGCAGGCTAACCAGACGTTTATTGCGACTGGACATGAAAGGCTTGCGCCTGGTGACGGGGACCATCACGGGACACTGCTCACTGAATAAACACTTCCACACTATAGGCATAACGGACAGTCCCCTGTGCAGAGCTTGCATGGAGGCTGAAGAAACCGTTACGCATGTGCTCTTTGAGTGCACAGGCGTCACCCAGAGTAGATCAGAAACCCTTGGGACACCCAGATCGTACACAGATGTTCTCAATAGACCAGGAGACCTAATCAGCTTCTGGAGGAAGGTGGGCTGGTTGGAATAACCACCGACGGCCGCCATGGCCACGCACAATGGTCCAACTGAAGGACTAAGTGCGGAAACCAAACCCTTAACATAGAACATACTGGTATTCAGCTGCATCCGGTTAGACTGGAAGCCGACCTCAACATAGTTGGGAAAAGGCTAGGCAGATGATATTGTCGGAACATCTGTTCTTTATCCCTATACAATAGACATCCTTATTTGGGTCATACTAGGTCATACACTAATCTTTTCAAAGGTGGTGGTCAGTGGTGGTCCTTCCTATTTTAAAATCTTTCCAACTTTCGCTAAAACACAAATTACGCTTTAGCTCACGCTAAAGTTGTTTTATGAAACCGTCATACTAGCCATTTCATAAGGTAAACAAATACCTATAACAATAAAAACTGTACCATTGATTTGAATAATTCATGATTATTATAATAAAATAAATGCTTATTTATACTCACACAGTAAGCGGAAATTTTTTGGACTCTATTCTATTCTATTTACTTCCAATTATACCGCCATGTAGTTAAATATGTAAATCTGTCTCCTTCATTCGCTTTGTTGTTGTTATCTCTCCTATTCACTCGCACTCACAGTCCTAGTTCCAATTACTACTAAAATGTTGCCGAGTTCAAAGTTTCTACTTTGGTATTTTTTTTTTAATTTCCCTGAATACAATGGATCAATAATGTAATTGAACATATTTCGTAAAGTAAAAAAGCAGTTTTTATTTCACGAAATATATTATGTTCAATTACTCAAATTAAAAATTAAAAGCGTGGTAAACGGTAACTTGAGCTTATCAATCTAAGTAAAAACAGAACTATAAGCTAGAGTTGCCGCGAATAGTGTTTATAGCGAATAATCGAATACCGATTAATCGCCATTCACTTTGGCGAATAGTCGAATAACTCGACATTACTATTCGACATAAAAAAAAACATTAAACACATTAAAAATATTTCTAATTTCTTCTAAGGTTGTGAGAAAAGAAAACAATAAAGTTAAAGAAATCTGTTTCATGTTATACATACCTACATATGTGTAGTAAATTTAATTTTCCATTTTAAATATTAATTAAAAAGCCTTACTAATTTAATTTCATGAATATGATAGGCACAGGCACATATTACAGATAATAATTGATATTGTGTATTGTTTTATTAAGGAAAATAATTTAAAAAATGATTATTTTTCACTCATTAGTTCTTTTGTTCGTTAAAAGTTTATTTTCGACGACTATTCGCCGAATGCCGAATAATATTAGCTATTATTCGGTATTCGACGAATATCAAAAAAATGACGAGTAATGCCGAATACCGAATAATAGCGAGTATTCGCGGCAACTCTACTATAAGCATAAGTTGTGAAAATGCTCTTAGGACAGTCTCGTACACTCACACGAATATTAAATTGCGGAAAAACGCTTTTTAAAATGCATTTGGTGTATTGTATGTATCATTCGGACGATTATTACTAAACTGCGCCAGTTCATTCTCACGCATCAATACTACAAACATAAGAACAAGATTGGGATGCCTCAATTCTCGAGCTGTAGTTGTAATAAAATGCAGATATTTGTTTTTTTTTTATTCCTAATTGAAATGTTCTTTAATTAAGCTGGCCGCTGGCGCATTAAAAATATTTTAAGCAATATTTTTCTACACAGTATTGAAAAGTTACCATAAAAATCCTACCAAAGAAAAAATGAATGGTAGTAGTTCAGTTTTTTTAATGGCAATACTGTACATGACAGCCAGCCAGCTGTGTGGAATGGATTGAAAAATAACTCGAATCGTAGCTGTCCTTGATGTGTCATCCATTATAATAATTTCTATAAAACGTGTTGCTTGAAAGTCTGGAAATTCTTAGTAATCATCGTGTTTATTTATCAGTGTGTTAGTGCCCGATTATTAGTTTGTCCAATTTGCCTGCTTCGGTGACAGGTAGTGCTAATTGTTAAAATGTTTATGTAACGCAGCATTGTTCGATCGCTGACTGTGTATTTCATCTTTTGTTCCAGATAGCTTCACGGTGTGTCATTAGTCGTGTGGTGATTCGTGTTGAATACGGACAGCAAGTGCGAAGCGGACGGTGAGACTCGGGTGTGGACTGGTGATGTGGTAGTGAGTCAGTGTAGCGCAGTGGATGCGGAGACAGCGTCGTAGCGCTCGCCCTGGCATGGTGCCGGGCAGGTAGCGCGCGCGGGCGGCCTGCGCAGGCCCCACACAAGCAGCCGCGTGTGTCCCTCAGCGTCGTCTATGGCCGAGCAACACATCACACCGTCGTCGCACTCTGCACTCACGAGAGAGTCCAGCGGGTAACAACTTTGACATTATATTATAGTCCCAATCATTGTAGCTATTTCTTCAATCAGAGGGTTGTTTTATCAGTTACTGCACATGAAATTCACAGGTTCCCAATTGCGAGAATGCCACAGAACAGGAAATAATTGACAAAATAAACAATAATCATACATACTCACTGTTAGGCTTCATCAGCTGATTGTTTTTGGGCACACAACCTTGTATTGCTTAATTATGTGTTATCAATACTCAATATTTATCTTATCAATGACATGATATACACACAAGCAACAGCACTGCCCTAATTCTATATTGTGGTTTCCTGTGTTCAATAAATGACTTTGTTGTACCTTAAACAACCACGGTGGACTATTTAAAATTTGGTTTGATTCTACAATTGACTTCTTTTAATGGAAAATTTTATTTACTGTTTTATTTAACCACTTACATAAGGTATTTTTTTAAAGTGCTAATAGATTATTCTAGAATCACTATTGTTCAAAATGAAGTATGTACTACAGAAATAACAGGTTATCAAGACTACAATGAATCATTAGCAATGTTGATTGTAACTTCAAATTGACAAAGATTTGTCCTATTAAAAATTCCATGCACATGCTGTCATTTGCTTTAAACAAGTGAAAATACAAATTTTTTGGTCTTTATTAATAGACAGATGATGACAGCATCTTGTACTTGAATGTAAGCAAAAAAATACAATGAACTAAAAGCAATGTCTGCACTTGGTGAAAAATCAATAATATTTACAGAAGAGAATAAAAATAAAAACCCTCCTGATAATAATTTGAATATTATTATCATAGTGTAAAGATGACAATTTTATTATAATTATTATGAATCAGGTATCAGATAAAACAAAAAAAAAATAGTTCTCAGGAAAATGCATAACATGAGATAGCTTTAATCAATAATATCAAATCAATCAATCAATAGGAGATAATGTTTTTTTGTTAATGCATTGACATCATCATAATGTTAACATTTTATTAGTATTTTTAATCAAATCAAAAGTCATTCATTCAAATTGGGCTGAGAATCAGCTCTTTTCAAACATCAAAATGACATAAGACAGTCCCCGAAAATGCCCAACCTTAACCACTTCCGAGTGGGTTTGCTGGGAAGAAATGATGCAACAAACTCCCCAGCAGCACAGCTGTCTGTTATATATGTTACGGCTAAAGGTGGGTGTGAACATAAACTTAAGTTTAGCCGGCTAAAGATAGAAGAAACCTAACCTAACCTAAGTTTAGCCAGCTAATCTTAAGTTTATGTTCACACCCACCTTTAGCCATATCATATATATTAATGTTTAGTTACATCATGTAATCTTGTAGTTATATTAATAACTCTCTAATGGTGAATGCAATCAACTCATTGTGATAAAAAAATTTAATAGTATTGTATTAATATTGGCTTGTACCTGTGTGTAATAGATTCTTTTATTATATACATAAAATCACACCTGTAATCCCCGAAGGGTTTGACAGAGGTGTATGTTTATGTCCCATGTAATAGGGGGTGAGCCTATTGCTTCTATTATTAGTAGGGTATATAATACATACATGGTGGTAGGGACATTGATGCTCTTAACATCTAAACATGAATTCAGCACATGATTCTAGACGTCTCTACATAGAAATTTCTAGTTGTTTATAAAAAAAAAAACTGCTGTTTCATAGAAAGGCGAAAGATCTTTCTGTCACAATGTATGGAACAGCATTTTTTTTTTAATAACAATGAATAATTGCATTAAATGGGGTTCAGAATAATTTACTGAATCCATGGTAACAGCTTGTGTGTCGATATAATCTGGCCCTTTATAATCAGTCTGTATTGGCACATTGCAAGGCAAAAGCCTCTCTTTCCTTTATCCATTCAATTTGATAATTTTTACTTCTTTCAGTACGATAGTTATAGGATACTAGCTGACCCCGCAAACCTCGTTTTGCAAAAAAAAAATAGGGGTATGAAAAATAGATGTTGGCCGATTCTCAGACCTACCCGATATGCACACAAAATTTCATACAAATTGATCCAGCCGTTTTGGAGGAGTATGGTAACTAACACTGTGACACGAGAATTTTATATATTAGAAGATTACTTGTTGTCAGAAGTAGTGTTACCAATCAAAATGGTGGTTGGTTGACCACCATTTGCTAGAATTTCTGAAGATATCTTAATTAATTTGCTGTCTATAAAAGCACTGTTTTTATAAATAATATTTGTTATTGTATTTTCAAACATAATAACACAATATCAATGGAATTTTGTTGTGGTTTGAGATGACAATAAGTGCACTCACTAACAGACTATCAATATCGTGGCATGGTCTGGGTAATAAATAATGTCCATAGTATAGTAATAAGTCAAGACATGTGACATCTACCAACCACTGGGCCCATGTGGGGATTACGGCCCCTCCCTCTCACAGAGACAAGGCCAGTGTCCCAGCAGTGGGAACATAGGCTGATTATGTAGTAATATGTATCACAATTCTGCTTTTACTATAAGTACATCTTACTCCTCAGTCTATCAATCAAGACTTGAATAATGGTTTCATTAAATGAACACATAATGTGGTGAACTCAGGTGGAATAATGTTGAAAAACAGAGATTTTTATGGCATAAAAGTACATAAACTGCTTATCTACACTTCATCGTGCGAGAGGAGGCGGCCCTGGCTGCGTCCAGGCTATTATATGTATCAGGAACCCTGAGCAAAGACTAGGATCAAGCACATACGCATAAAGATGCGGTTAAACGGCAGCCAATGATGGCATCACAATACTGTTTTCAAAAGCATTACAACATAGCGCTTGAAAAGGAGCATTGCGACTACTCAAGCCTGAAAGAGTTGAGATTATACACTGACGGATCAAAGACCGACTGCGGAAGTGGTGTCAGAGTTTTGTCACATGACCTTAGCATAAACATATCCGGCCAGCTGGGAATGCGCAACACGGTCTACAAAGCGGAGCGTGTGGACATTATACAAGCGGCTTATGCCATAGAAGCCCTGGTGAGTTACGGGCAACCATATTCTGACAGCGCCTCAGCGCATGCTCTCTGACAGCGCCTCAGTCCTCCAATCCCTAGAGAAAAAATGCATCACATTGAACCTAATACTAGAATGTCTAAATGCGCTAGAACCGGTAACTGTATCGAACCGCAATACAGTGCACTATATAGATGAAAGGACTCAGTGGATCGCTAGGAAACGACGCAGCTCACAAGCTGGCCAGAAAGGCATCCAGCACGTCAGTCTTTGATCCCCTTCAACCAACTACGTAGGTGGAACAGAACAGAAGCACACCCACACACAAGCAGAGCTGGTGAACCTCGTCACCGAATTACATAACGCTAGGACCCTTAAGGTGCCACTTTTCGATATTTTTTTAATACAAATTTCGGGAGAATATTACTCCACTGTTTGACATTGTGAATCCAAAATTAAACATGATATCGTTTTGGCTTATTATTAATTGTGTCTGTACGGAAACAGAATAGTAAAATAATAAGCCATTAAAAAGTTATGAGCCAACAAAGATTCGTTTTTCTTGCTATTTTTAACGTAACTTTGGGTGTAAATAAGTATTAAAAGAACTGTAAAATCTTCAAAACCAAGTCCGTACCGACAAAGCTCTGTTATCGAAGAGATCAATAAACTTTATTTGTAATTGATTTATGGAGTGGTTTTTTCACAAATCTAGATTTTCCGAAGCAATTTTCGAATTTTTGTACGCGCCTATCAGTTGGGAACGGTGTTTCTGTGCGTGAGAACTAGACGTTGTTCGTTTAATTAGACTAGCGTCTAACTGCTCATCACTGATACTAGCACTGTCGGACACGAAGCCAGGCGAGACAGCGTGCTTTTGGCGATGACCAACAGTGAGTTCGAGCTCGCGACTAGTTTACTCTTAAGAGCCGATCAAAAAGAAAAAAAAAGTCAAAGACGCTAACCGAAATCTAAATAATAGTGTGAGCGGGCGATGCGATTTGAAGCGGAGGCTTGGGGGAACAAGACATCTCACGCGGACGAAGTTGCGGGCAGGAGCTAGTAATTTATAAAAATCAAAGCCACAGTCTCATTCATTACATTCTTGTCATCATCTGCCTAGCCTTTTCCCAAATATGTTGAGGTCGGCTTCCAGTCTAACCGGATGCAGCTGAATACTAGTATTTCATTACAGTCTTGTGTCTCCATAAATGGTAGCATCTAAATGGTGGTTTATCAACAATCAACATGTTCCAGCAAATGTGACAAACTGCCTGTTTCCTGGCAAACAATAGTTCCAATGGCTAGATGTGACTGAAATTCTGTACACCACCACAAGAGTAAAAAAATAAGAGATAAGATGAGTGACCATAGCAGTATACTGCAATCACCAATCGGTTTCACAGATAATAACGGCAATATCCTAACGGTGGCCATTAGAGTCGAGTGGCTGAGCTATATGGATAGGGTGTATATAGGGTTAAAACTAGGTACACAAATACATAGATACCTATTTATGTATTTGTGTACCTAGTTTTAACAGGTTTTTTTTTTTCCTCATTGTTCCTCTCAACTGAAGCACCTGCCATCTAATCTCTCCACCACCCTTGGTTGACTGGTAGAGAATGCCTAAGGCATTAAGTCCGCCTTTGTACCTTTTTGTGCGAAAAGTTTAAATAAATAAATAGGGCAATTTGGGCATGTGTTATAATTATTACCAACTAGCTTCCGCACGCGTGGTATGTCGATAATAAAAAGTCGTCTATTACACTACTAATAGTTATATGTCTATGCAGTTTGTCCTTTCCCAGGGTTCTAAGTATCCCCATAACAAACATCAGAATCGGTCCAGCTGTTTCAGGGATTCAGAACAAACAGACAAAATTTTTAAATATTGTTATTTTTTTTATAAGTACCGTACATATACATACTTTCATGTGCCTTTAGTAAAAAGCTGTTATTTTGACATTACAAACGGACACATTAATTTAATTTTTTTGTAAAGACATGCACATAATATGTGGGTATGGACCATGTCGCACCTTCAGAATAGTAGTGACCTAACTCAAAAATCTAAGAAATCGAGTTACGATCTTAGAGGGTCACTAAAAGGTACGCACTTTTATGTGAAGCGAAGAAGCAACGTTTTTATGGTGGAATAAAGACTTTATTCCACCATAAAAACGTCGCTTTTTTAATATTCACTTAAAAGTGCGTACCTTTTAGTGACCCTCTATGATCGTAACTCGATTTTTTAGATTTTTGAGTTAGGTCACTACTATTCTGAAGGTGCGATGTAATGTTAGTTTAGTTAATCAGACTCTCATGACTACAGCAACAAGACGATTGTTGCAGTTTCGGTTTTTTAATTCTCCAAATCCAATCCAATTATCAGTCAGTATGGATGCATCCATGGAGTAAATTCAGCTTGTCTTAGGGGCTGGACCTACCTTCCTACGAAATTAGGTTTTTTTTTTATACTTTCCTGTTGACAGTGATGCGGACACGGACGAATTCTTTTATGCCCTTTAATTATTTCCCTCCTTTTTATATACTTTTACTTACCTAATATTGTCTCTATTTCACTAAAATACATATAAATTATATTTTTAAACATTAGAATATAAAAATTTAAAAATATACAAAATAGTAGCCCACCGGTATCGGGAACGGGGTCCAAGTAACCGGCGGTCAAGGCTCCAGAGAGAGGAACCTTCTAAAAATGCGGGCCGTGTCCAGAAGTACCGCTTTCTGAATCAAGCTCTTGATCCAGCCGCCAATGAGAGCCTCCTCAGGTCTTGGTTGAAGCTCTTGGCTATCAAACCATTGGCTGTCACGACTATCGGCACAATGATCGCTGAGTCCACATCCCACATGCAGACAACCTCGCGAGCCAAGTCAAGATACTTGATTTGTTTATCTTTCTCGGCTTTCACGAGATTCTCATGCGGGACGGTTATGTCAACAATCATTGCGCGCCGCTCTGATCGTTCCACCACCACTATTTATCACGTTTATTGGCAGCAATAGTCCTGTCAGTGATGATGGATCGATCCCAGTACAATGTGATATTACCATTTTCGAGAACTGGGCACATACCTGTAGTACAGCACCTCCGATTCCACAAGGCTGTATTTCAGAGCAAGCTACTGATGGATTATCCTGGCTACAAGGTTATCTATGCAAGTACTCTCCATTAGCTTAGCTGCTATCACTTTTACGGACCCTGGATAAAAACTTCAAAAACCCTGGACATTTGGGTGAAATAAAGAATTTTCCTCGGACACGCTAGAAAAAAAAAAATACAATAAAATAAAAATATCGTTAAGAGGCCTCTTACAAAAATACGCGGAGATGCATGACTTCGTCGTTGAAATTGAATACTATTCGTTGGTTGGTATAAATAGCATTTAATTGGTAAAGATAGTTCGATTTCTCTTCTACAATAATAATAAAGCGATTTTTTTATTATTTGTCTATTTATTTAACAATAATCGTTCTCCTACCTAAAGAAAGTGGCTGGAACGGTCTGGGTGAGGAAGGCGGAGGACAGGGTGTTGTGGCGCAGCCTGGGAGAGGCCTATGTCTGGCAGTGGACTGCGATAGGCTGAGTTGATTGAATCGTTCTCCTGATGCATGTTTAAGCAAAAACATGAGAGCTCTAATTTGCAGATTTTGTTTAATATAATCCATCAAAACAATTATTTTTCATATCATAGATAATTATCATTTATTTTAATAATAATAGAATACATTTAAAAATAATAAGAAGTAAGAGTGAAGCACAACTTAACGTGCTTATTTTCTGCATTTTCATTCTAAATTGTATGAAATAACCAAACAAACGATGAGGGCGCCACTGTGCGGTCGGCATAGTCTTAAGAAGACGACAATCTCATAGGTTGAACTGCGAGATGTCATTATAAAAAAAAAAAAAGATGCGCTCAGAGTACCAAAATGTAAGAGGGCTCTTAACTCTTAAGTATCATTATATTTTTATCTTATTTATAGAAAATCAACTTAAACCTCAACAATACAAATGAAACGCTTAACTTATTAATCAATTAGGTATACATTCTTCTCGATGTGGGAGGTATTCTGGTAACAAAAATAATTAGGAACG
Organism: Globia sparganii; assembly: GCA_949316385.1. Taxonomy (NCBI): domain Eukaryota; kingdom Metazoa; phylum Arthropoda; class Insecta; order Lepidoptera; family Noctuidae; genus Globia; species Globia sparganii. The sequence goes on along the minus strand of OX438655.1, from coordinate 10,319,767 downwards.
CTCTTCTTTTTGGCATCAAGGAAAATAAAATTGGAAATCAAAAGCAAATTATGAATTGTCACAAGCGTACGGGTATATTTGCCGCGCGGCGAATTTTTACCAATTTGTATGCTTTCATTTATTGCAAATCATCCAAAGTCGGATTTCCCCAACACAAAGTGTCAGGGTTTCACCCAGACACTATTTTAAAACCCCGCCCGGACGTACCCCGGACGACCATCAAACTAAGGGTCAGTTCACACCGAGACACAGTGTACCGCGTAGAACATGCTAGGTGGACAATATTATTTTATGATATTTAACGATGCTTTTATATATAAGTAGTCATATTGAGGCATTATTAATAGTTTTTGGTATGATTTTGTAATAAAAAACAAACAAAATATATCTAAACAGAAAATTTTATTTAAAATAATAAACAAACAACAAAATTGCATTAAATAAATAAATACCTACAATTCAAATTAACTTAACCTAAACCTAATCATCAGAATCATCATCAAAATCTTCTGGTGAATCGTCATCATTTTGCGGCAATGTGCGACAATATGATGACGTTTCGGGTCTTGATGCTACTATGGTCGGGCTTACAATTAAGTTTAATACCTCTGCACATATTTTTTCCGGCTTTTTTTGGGGAATCTCACGAAGGCTATTAATCAAAGGGTCAGATGTTATTATTAACATGGACAGCAAGTCTCTATTCGTGGCAACACGTGAGCACTTGCGGGTGTTGTACTCCCTAAATCTGCGGCAATCTTTGTTACGTGCTTCTTGAGCCTCTTCGGAAAGCTGCCCAATTGGAAGCAATGCCGCTTTGATGACCTCAGTACTGTGTACTAATATTTTATGTACAGTAGCAGGCATATAGTACCACGAATAGAGACTAAGGTAATGTCTTCTAGTTTCAAGACAAAATTTATTAAATTCAACTAAGTTTATTTCGAACCCAGAAGACAATGTCCTCAAAATAACATCAAATTGTTTGATAATAGTAACATCCAACCCTGTGATTTGAGCGCTCATCTCAGCATTCTTAAAAAAGCGACGGGCTGTGTTTCCATCATTGGAAGAACCAAATCCTGGCTTTGGTTTATCTACAATGAGTCCCATTTCGTTCTTGAATTTCAACTTGATTTCTTCGGAACGAACCTTGATATCAGCTTTATCTTCGTCGCTTCTAGCCTGCCATTTCTTAATATTCAACTTATAGCTGATATGTAAAAGGCATTCAAAGCAACGAATCCAAGCATGAAGTGTAGATAAACCAAAGCCAAAATGTTCCTGATTGCTGTTAAACTTCGCGGGGTCATCGTTCATCGTCTTGGGGGTGGCACCACAGATGAAACACTTTTGAGATGAACGAGTTTCCGTTAAGGCGTTACATACCTTTCCGTCTGTCATTGTCAGAAGAAGTTCGTGTTTCACAGAGATTTGAGAATCACCAAAGTTGATAAGTGTTGGAAGAAGAGCATTAATTTCTTCCAACAATCTATTTGTCTCCGCTAACGTGAAGTCGTTCGTTTCCTTAGCAAATATAAATTTGATTGGGCGACAATACATAGTTGATGAAGACCGAGGATTTTGCCAAATAATTTTGGACCCATCATATAACTTAAGGGGAACGAAAGAAAATACGAAAAGAAATTCGTCCGTATCTTCAGTGTTCTCAAATTTCTGTTTGTATGTGCTGTGCCCAGAACTTCCATCACATCCCCATTTACTAACAAGTGTAAACGTTGAACTTGTTGGGAGGACACTGCTGATAACTTGATTCTGTGCTAATACTAGACGTTCCGCTGTTTTATTTAATAAGGCTTGCAAATTTATTTCAGCACGAGTTTCTGTTATAGCAATGTGCTCCTCTGCAGGGTAACAGGCCTGTTTGGATTTTACTACACTAAAATATGACGGAAACACATTATGTCCTGCCATTATGGACCACTTCCTAGTTTGTTTGTAAGCATGTGTTGTTGACTTAGAATCTATATAGTATGCTAAGGCTTCGTCACTACTTAACTGCCTAGGATCACAACTGGTATTTTTTGACTTAATAATATTATCTGGGCTCTCACTAATGTCTCTAATCACATGGGCAACTTTTCTTTGCCCTGCTGAACGCATAGCAATTTCGGCAGCAGTCACTAATTCACTGGCACTTCGAGATTCTACGAGATCCACGACTCGACGTTTCTTCGTCTTAAACGACGTTTCCTCAAAATCTTTGCGAGGTCTTCCTGCAGATGTCACAGCCTCACTCGATGTCGAAGGTTGTGGGGCTAAAGAACTCACAGTAAACTGTATGTCTCCTTCATCCAGCCATGTCTTATTTGTTATTAAAAAACGCTCCTTCGATTTTCCCGAAGCCAACCATTTGGCTCCAATCTTAGTAGAAAAGTTAGATATTTTCAGCTTTATTTCTCTTTGGCTGCTTTCAGTAATGTCACCAAAGTGAAATTTTGAAGAATGATAAACGGTCGCGTATTTATGACTATCTGTCATAAATACGCGACCGTTTATCATTCTTTGCGTGTTTCAACCACTCTTCAAAAAAGGCTACCCTTGAAATAGAGTAAACGTGTTCTGAAAAAAAAAGAAAAAAATATGTTGTACTGAAGTGTGCTGAACAATATGTGTAATTTTACAAACTACACAGTTATACCTACAATATATCTAAAAACTAGCCCGAATAGAGGCGAATCAATGTATTTCCTGAACGTTCTAAGTTTTCTTTATGAAAAAAATTACGCTAAAATTTATGCATCAAGTTAAAAAAATGCTAAAAATTCATTTAAATAGATTCTGATAAAAATAATATATTAAGTAATAGTACATACCCTCAGTATTAATATCCATCACAAAAAACTTTCACAATATCACTATAAACCACTATGAGATGTGCACAAATGTGTCGCTAAATTGCAACTGATTGCCGGAACGCTTGCATTAAACTCATTACCTGACTTCTGGACTCTATGACTCATCAGTTAAGTATTTGAAAAACAACTTTTTCTCGGAATTTGGAGTTTGGGGGTGTTGATTGTGTTATGCAATTAAGATCCACCTAGCATGTTCTAGGCGAAATACCGTGCGAGACGCGACTATACTGGAAGAGGCCGCACGCCGCGTGTACCGGCGAAGTACCGCTGCGTCGCTCTACGCCGCGAGGCGTCACGAGGCGCAGCGCTGCACGGCGCAACGCACAGTGTTTTTTGAGACTCAAAAAAGTGACATCAGCTTTTTATTGAATATTTTAACTTAATAGTTCATAACAAATGTACGAAAAGAACTCTCATGTGTCAATTTTGAATACTTTATTTTTTAAAAAATCTTAAAGTTTTTTGTCCTTCAAGGTGAAAATACTGAAAATAATTCGTCAAAAAAAAAACTGTATATAATTGAGTTTTGTGTTTATTGCACATTTATGAAGCAGGTCTAAGCGCATATTTTGTTAGCTTTCATTTAACCAAAAATGATAACAGAGCGTACAAAAAAAATATTTTACCAAAATCAGCATTTTTTTTTTTTTTTCTAGCTTGAAGTAGAACCTGTGTCTGGTACGAATAGATTCCTTATACTAAGGTTTATCACCCACAAAAATATTACGTTCAAGTTGGACGTAGGTTTTGAGGAAATATTTTTTATGTAATAAGGTCAAAACTCCAAATTTAGGGTTTTCACAAAAAGGTGAATTGGCTGTTTTATGATCAAGTACAAATAATTACAATTTTATTTAGCGATATCAAAGAAATAAATCATGAAAGCGAAATGTAGTCTGTTGATTCGCAAACAATGAAGCTAGGATAGGTAAGGTAGACATGACATAAAGTTTGTAGGTGTAGGGTAGCCCATTACTCAAATAAATTATCTTCGTTGCTTAAAATTATTGGATCCTGCGAGCACTGTTGCTCCTCTTGCACATTTTCGTCTGGTGGTACATTTTCGTCTGCACGCCAAATACTGTCTTCATCGACAGCCTTCAGTAGATCTCGCACAGCAACTGGCAGAGGACGACTTTTAGAGAACTTTTGTCGACGATGGAGACGAAGTTGTGATATTGCTGGATCATGGTTTTTTTCCTGTCCATTTTCCGGCAGTGTTGCTCTCTGTCTCTACGCCAAAATTTATTTCTAGATTCGGCTGTTTGTTCGGAGAGCATACCTACCGGAAGGGGATTGGAATCGATGATCTCTTGACCGTGCAATAGAATTTTGTGAACAGTCACCGTCATCGGATGCCATCCATACCCTGCGACATATTTTTCTGCAATTGCCCTGCAGTAGATGCCAAATTTAGTAGAGTCTATTGGCAACTCACAATTGATTGTGACCAGGATATTATAAAAGTCATCTAATAGGCCTGAATTTAGTCCTAAAATATCTGCAAACATATTTATTTATTTATCTGCCAGCGCTGTTCGCGCAGTATTGCCGTCGTTGGTGGTGCCTGCATTTGGCCTTACTACGTCGACTAACAACCCCATTTTGTTTCTAATTTCGGCTTGGATATGCTCTTTTCTTCGTTGGACTATGTGGCTCTCTTCTGTGTTTTGATTGATACGCCATTTTTGCACAGATGGATCATTCTTATATCCCAGGTGTAGCAAAAACTCAAAAATACGTATCCACGCATGCAGTGGATTGATACCATATTTTAAATTTTCTTTTATAGAATCTTTTGAAAAACATAACTCCAAATTATTAAAATTGCTCGCTGTCAACTTACAAAAAGGGCATCGCAATTGGGACGAGGTTCCGGTAATTGTATTTAACACCTTTCCATCAATAACACTCAAAGTCAACTCACAAATGAATGTTATGGTATGTCCTTTAGTGGTTTGTATAATTATAGGATCAGAATTTAAATCTTTAATCTCATCTTCTATTCGAGTCTTTTCCGTAAGAATGAGGTCATTTCTTTCTTTTTTGTATTGTATGTGTATGGGGCGACAAAAACGGTAAGATTGGGGTGTTGGGTTGAGCCAGATAACATAATTTTTATCAGCTTGGATACGCAAAGGTACAAATGTGGTAGCGAACGGGCTATTTTCATTTATCAAAGGATCCTGTGCAGACTGATCAAAGCTCTGTTTATAAAATGACTGGCCAGTACTACCGTCAAATCCCCAGGATCCTTCAAATGTACATTTCAACTGTTTTGTTCCTTTGCGATCGCAAAATTCGTGAAAGCTCTCTACACTACTATGTATTATTCTTTGTAATGTATGTGTCACTAATCCTTTTAGAGAAACTGATGCTTCAACATCCGTTACACTTATCTCCTCCGCAGGGTAGCATGCTTTTCTTGCAAGAAGCACTTGGGCATATGGTGGGTAAACAGAATAACCTCGACTGTTCAGATCTTGCTGTCTGTCTTTGTAAGTCTCAACACTAAATTTTCTGTCAATTATGACCCCCAAAGCCTCTTCGGCAGTATAGGGCTGTGGCTCCATGGCTAGCTTTTTCTTAATTTTGGAAGCCCGAGTAGGAGATGCAAGACATGATTGAAGACATGAATGATTGCTTCCAAGTCTTTCGCAGCTTTAGGTGCTATTATATTTTCATTAGATAATGTTGAAACTAAAGTTTTTATAATATTTGCTGAAGGCTGATTTTCAAATGATTCTTGTATGCGTTTTCTTTTTCGTAATTCCTGCCTGTAACTGTAACTTTTACTGTGACTATCTGAACTCAAAGTTGAACTGTCTACTCTTTCTTCAGGCTTCAAAGAAGAAGTAGTCAGTTCTACACTTGTACTGGCACCACTTGGTTGATTCATTAAAATGATTTTTAAATCGTTAGGTAGGTCGTCAAGAAAAGACTTTTCTAAATACGATTTGTGTCTTCTCTTAAAAAGATTTTTGTTGCTTTTGCAACCCCTGAACATCTTCATTGTTTTTGTTAGGAAGAAGCTGATACTGTTAGTAAGTTTACTCTTGTCAACAGACGACAGCGGTCTTAAATTATGCCCAATTTCCCTCAGAACTATACTTAGCAAATCAGAGTAAGGTAGATCTTCAGGTGATCCATTTCGTTTTAGTTTTTTGCTTTCTTCGGAAAAGCATTCGTATATATGAAGACGACTGTATCCTCCTTGCCTATTTGCGGATACCTCCGGAGGTCGTGAGGTACCGGCTGTGGCGCATTCCACAGCTTCGCTTTTCACTCGCCTACCAACATGAGGGTTGGCGCCCTCATGCCCCCCTTGCAGTAAGTCCTCCAGTCGGGGCCCGGATGGACATCCCCCAGCAGGTTGGGTAAGCCCCTGCTGAGGCAAAGGGGCGCCATGGGTCTGTAACGGCTCCATGGTGCCTCGCCCCCGTCCCTCCAGATCACGTATATTAGCGCGGGGTTTTAGCAACAGCTTATCGAGGGTGGACCGCTTCCCGCGCCACACGTAACCCTTCATCGGAAATAATTATATGTATAATATAATAATAAGTCAATCCCGGAATCGCGAGATTTTTTCGATGCAGAAGTGCATTCCATAATAGCCAACACCACAGCTATACATATATAAATATGCATCCGATTAACTGATCTCTAATAATAATTTAACTTGTGTAAGCGCTTGATGTCTTACTGGCATAATAATTATTACAGGTTTATCAGACAGATATGAATTATTAGTATTATTAAGAATTGACTGATGATTGCGTATGATTAAGAAAACAAGCAGCTGATTTTAGGTAATAAAAACTATGTCACAAAAGGTCAAAATAGTGACACCCCTAACACAAATTTTCAAAACTCGTTTTCTCAAAACCTACGCCCAACTTGAACGTAATATTTTTTTGGGTGATAAACCTTACTATAAGGAATCTATTAGTACCAGACACAGGTTCTACTTCAAGCTAGAAAAAAAAAAAAAAATACTGATTTTGGTAAAATATTTTTTTGTACGCTCTGTTATCATTTTTGGTTGAATGAAAGCTAACAAAATATGCGCTTAGACCTGCTTCATAAATGTGCAATAAACACAAAACTCAATTATATACAGTTTTTTTTTGACGAATTATTTTCAGTATTTTCACCTTGAAGGACACAAAAACTTTAAGATTTAAAAAAAAATAAAGTATTCAAAATTGACACATGAGAGTTCTTTTCGTACATTTGTTATGAACTATTAAGTTAAAATATTCAATAAAAAGCTGATGTCACTTTTTTGAGTCTCAAAAAACACTGCAACGTATTCTGAACTCTCACAATGCAATGTGTGCCTTTTCGTGTAGAAAATAAAGTATATTTTGAGTCACTCTTTTAAAGTTTGCGCGCAGCGTCGCGTTGCGTCTCGGTGTGAACTGACCCTAACAAATCTGGGGAAACCCGGGCGGATGGCAGCCCTACGTTAGCTAGACGAGAACATCAGGAGATATTAAGCCTGATTGGTTCCCCAGGCCGGTGGCATGCTCAACAGATGTCAACCGTTCGTCATCATAATTCCATAATTTATTCATTTATATTATACATAATTTATGTACACCACAAAAATACAACAAGAGATACAACAAACATTACAAAATATACAATGGGCGGCCTTATCGTTTTCAGCGATCTCTAATGCAATTGCGCAGACAAAACCTTTGGTTTCTCCAAAGAGGTCCCCAAAACACAGTCAGGCTGCGGATGCTAGTAGATCTACATCGGGTCCATGTAGGACCCGGATAAAGCATCCGTGAAGCTCGTTACTCTGCCATACCTCCTCCATGCGATCATTAGTGTCAAGCACTACTGGCTTGCGTCAGTTCTCTTTAGCCAAAGAGAGCGGGGTGAGGCCCTTGCCCACAGCGACTACATCTCGATGCAGCACCACGTCTGTTTCTAGGAAATATTCCCTGAGACTGCATGTCTCACGATTCTGGAGGGTCTTAGCGTTATTATATTATTTTAAGACTGTTAGCTTTCAAATTAAGTAAATATAATGGAGTTTTATAATACATATTACTGCTCGAAATTAGTTTTTTTTTTAAATATAATATTTTTACACTTTTCCTGTTGATAACGACAGTACGGCAGTTAATCAGGGAAATTATTGCCTTAACTTCTTTGTCTACAATGTAGGTACTCTTTAATTTTGTGGTGTTTTACTTTATTGGATAATTCCATAGATATCCGTGGATAATTCAATGAAACAACTGTTCTCTTCGGGACTGGAATCGCGCGGTCCTTCTAAGACTTAGGCCCGTATTACAGAACGTCACTCAATACTCAAACGTTACTTAAAACTAGATTCAAACCATTCGATTGGTTGAAACTAGTTTTAAGTAATGCTTGAGTATTGAGTGACGTTCTGTAATACGGGACTTAATCAGCCTATAATGTTCCCACTGCTGGAACACAGGTCTCCTCTCGGTGAGAGGGAGTGGGCCATAATCCACCACACGGGCCTAGTGCGGGTTGGTAGATATCACATGTCTTCGAATTTTTGGTTCTAGGACATGCCGGTTCCCTCACGATGTTTTCCTTCACCGTTTTGAGAGCAGTGGTGATGAAATATTTACCTAGAACTAGAAACTAGAACCTATACGATACGACCTACAACTCGTTGCCACTGTGCCACCACTGCTGTTCTTCGAAGAGCTTTGTAGCGATTCTATTGTTGCTAGGAATAATCCTAGGCTAGTAAAGAGCTGAGTTTAGCTCACAATTGGCGTCGCTATTTACAGGGTATTTTGCGACCTATTTATTGCCTATGCTGCAGTTTAGTTTTTATAATTGTAAAACTATAATTTCTAAAACATAATTATCAGATGGTGTTGGTACCTCTTAAACTTTCATGCTCTTTTCGCGCACAAGGCTTGTATGCAAACAAATTACTTAACAAAAACGATGCAGGTGTTTGTACTTTACTGTAGGGCTGAAATGTTGCTGCAACGTTTTAGGGATTATCACCCCATGTCAAATTACAGTAATAATACAAATCTACATTAGAGTAGATAGGTACCCTTAAAGAAAGAAATAGTATTTATTGTGACTCGCACAGGAAGATCACAAACTAATCTAAATCCTACTTCCTACTAATATTATAAATGCGAAAGTTTGTGAGGATGGATGTTTGTTAGGTGCAGCGCAGACGACAGACTTTTTGTGCGATCGAGTCTGCGGCGCGCAAAAAGTCGGCCGCGGATTTTTCACAGACTTAACGCACACGACGCACATCTTCGATCATTCTGTCGGCAGAGCTGTAGGGACGTAGAAGCTATGGAAATCGTGCAGAGATCGCGAAGTATTATTTTGATAATAAATCGCGCCATGATAATAGATCGCGTGCGTTACGTCCACCCCTAGCAAATGCAGATTGCCGACTAAAGATTGCGCCGTCTGCGTTAGCGCGCGTTGAAGCAAACGTTCCATTTTTTTCACAGACTTTGTGCGGAGCGGCGCGGCGCGCTCTGCCCGAATTACACGGATTTTTGTGCGCCGGACTTTTTGCGCGTCTTGTGCGTTACCTCATATAATTGCATAGGTTCTATTTTCACAGACTAAAAAGTGCGTCACGGATAGTCTGTCGTCTGCGTTGCACCTTACTCTTTCACGCAAAAACTACTGAACGGATTTTGATGAAACTACAGTAATATAGTTTATACATCAGAATATCACATAGGATACTTTATATCCCGATATTCCCACAGGATCAAAACTTACGCGGGTGAAACCGCGGGGCGCAGCTAGTACAATCATAAACATAAAAAACAAAATAAACATACGCGTACATACATACACATTGGATACCACATTGGATATTGGATTGGATCCAATGTGTGTGTGCGCGAATGTATATTTGACATTGTAATTGATAGTGTAAGAAATGTTGATGGTTAAATTAGTATAATGGCGAAGTGTGTGTTGTGTGACAGGTCTTCTCCTAGCAGGGTGGTGGGCGGTCGGTGGTTGCGTCAGGTGCGTCGAGCGAGCCACAGCCGTCGGAGTAGACGCAACGTGACGTCACCCCTGCCGCGCTCCACCAGCCGACACTCCAGCAGCCGCGTGTCCGACGCCGAGCCCTACGCGCACGTCGAGCTGCGCCGGAGCTCGCGCCTCGTCAACACACTGCCCAGGTCCGACTACTCCATCACTGAGCGCTGGTCCTACGGCACAGACGTATACGAGACACGCTGTGATACCACCGAGTTCAAGGGCAGTGACGGCCACAAATCCAACGTTCACCCGAAGCGCGGGCGGACTTCCTCGCATGACAGGAAAAAACGCAAGACTATATCAAACAACAGTGCAGAGGAGTGCGTCGCATACTGCACACGCTCACGGACTGCTCTTAAATCCAACGAGAGTGCTTTTGAGCAAATACCCAATAATTTAAAACCACAGACATTAACACAGTTGCCCCTGAATCAGAACGCCACAGCCACTTCCGCTCAGCCGGAGGGAGGATTACTGCCGCTTGACGAGAGAGACTTTGCTTACTCGCCGTACAGTTCGTCCACTGTCACAGAGTTACTGGACTCTGATTATTCTGTATACAGTCCGACAGCTAGTCGACGAAAAGGCAAGAAGAGAAAGCGATCAACACATCGCTCTCTATCGAGCAGAAAGAGCAGTTGTCTGCTCAACGTAGACGACTGCCGAAAGAAATTTAAAATAGATTCTCACGCTAAAGACGAGACAGATACTAGCAGTACCGGAAGGTCATCCAAACACGAACTCGACAAAGTCGAACTCCCGTCGTCCACTCTCACTTCGTGCACATACCTGTTGCGGAACAGGCACAGCCACCTTGGACCACCAACCTCTACGGTCATTAGTGATCACTCAGGTAATTTTTAAACCTCTTTCTTTTTGATTAATTGCGGCCTTGGATATTTTGTTTACTTGTAATTTATTAGTTACTTAGTCCTGTCCCTGTCTTATACATATCATAATACATAGTGTCTTAGTCCATTAGCGACTTTGAGGTTTGCTTATAATATTTGAGACCAAAGTCAAATCATTTATTTCAAATAGGCACATAAAAGGCACTTTTGAACGTCAAAAATTACAATGAATAATAGAATTGATTCTAGTCGCCCCTTCCAAAAGGTAGTTTTCGTATGGAGAATGGGCAAGATACTCCACCGTTACTCTTTTAAAAAAATTTAAAAGGTTTTGTATAATAGGTAATACGGGCTGGTGTCCGCAACTCCACGTAAATGCGCGTATTTTGCGTACGGAAGGTTTTATATGTATTCATTATGTATGTTTACGTAATTATATGTGAAGACGATGCACCTAGAATAAAAATAGTGTAACACAAAAGGTAAAAAGAATTAAAAATATAGCAATGACAGGTAAATCAATTATGTGATAGATACATGGTGCTCACATATTTACAAAGGTTGTAAAATTTTCCTAGAATTTTAACAAGTGTGTGAGTTACATTAGTCACAGAATGTAAAAACAATGGCATATGAGTAAATAAATAAAAAATAGCATCCGGTTTGATTTTGTCTAGACACCAGATTGTCCTATGGACCAGAACCAGCATTGTTATCTTGGATATAATCCTCTAATTTTAATATCTTTGTTGATGAGAGCGATTAATTAATTATCTACTAGTCTATTTCAACGTATTGGAGCATATGTAGGTCTCGAGCCGTAGCTTATCAGGTGGTGTTATCACGTGTATCAAGCGCAGTCATTCATCGCAGATAATGCATATTGATATTGCAGCCAACCCGCCCGGCGACGCGGCACACAGTCAAACAGTAGCGGGCCGCGTCAGTAGTGCCTCCGAGAGCCTCGGAAGTTTCCCAAGTACCCCCAGTACACCCCCTCTACCAGACAAAGATATCCAAGGTGATTATCGTTATCGATCATTACTAATCACGATTATTATTCAATCGTAATAATCATTTCGTGTAATGCTTGCACTTTTTGTTTACAGAGGCAAGTTCGTCCAAAGCACACAGCTCGGCGAGCAAATTATTAATAGTTCCGCGAGATCTTCCTTATTTGCGTCAAACTAACGCGCGAAGGGTAAACTTCTTTATTCTTACATAATTTAGCTAATGAGACGATTCGAAAAAACTACTTAAAGCACTGATAATATTCCTAATTATGTCGTATTTCATTATTGTAAATTATCGTAATTAATTACCAAAAATACCACGATTTTTTTTAACTAGAAACAGAAAATGTCGCTCAACCAATTTCAATATAAATACATTGTATCGAATATCATTATCAGTGTTAGTCGTGCGATCACTCTGTCTTGACGTAGACGTCAGAGCTGATATCTTCGCGAAAATAAAATATAGTTATTCATGATAGATTACATTATGAATAATTCACTATGTGCATTGCTTGGTGGTAAATATGTGGGACGCGTTGTGTTCGTGTAAGTGAGAGTTGTGTTGTGTGCAGAGTATTGCTGCTGCGACGGGGGCGACCCTGGGTGCTTGCTTGACGAGGGGAGCCAGCACTTCGCAGCGTCAGCGACAAGACACTGCGTCTAAAAGACAGGTATCTATATACATATCCATATTGATAATGTTTCATACTGCTCTTTAAAAGTAACCTTGCTGGTCTTTAGGCCCACGCACACGATAGATAATATAATAATGTAAATAAATTGAATTGCCTTTAGTATAATGACTTGTGCATTTGATTGATATTATAGTTCTACTGTCATAATGTAGTTTATTTTAGCTTCTATGTTTAACATGTTTCCTCAAGTTGAATTTGATAATAGGCATATTGTTTTCTTGCAAAAATATTTGACCCATTTTCTGTCGTTATTTTTGACAGATTTGTCCGAATTATTTTAAACTAACTAGAAACACTGTTCAATATAGTGATAAGTTCAAAATATAAATGCTAAGGTTACGCTTCGTAGATAAGAAACTACTTCAATACACTGGCTTTGCAGTTTGTTGTTTATGAAGACAAATAATATTTTATTAGCAATAAACGAGAAAGAGGAACGAATGTACAATTATGCTAATTGTACATTCGTTCCTCTTTCTCGTTTTAAATGCTGCTACAGCAGTGGTCAGGTTGAATTAAACATGCTAGTGTTGGGAGTAATAAGACCAGCGAAAAGAAAGAAGAATGTATTGTGTGAAGGATAATGTGGTGACTAACAGAGATGTATGCAAGGAGGGATTCTGTGACGGCCTAAAGTAAATTTCTATAAGGGTAGACTATGTTATGGTAGGCTAAGTCAGTCACGATCTTCGCAGGGCGGTTCGTAGCAACTGAATGATGAAACTAATTAATTATTTTTATGTTCTGAAATTGGGTAGCAAATTACTTTAACATGAAGTTTCTGGTATCTGTATTTCTTAACTAAATACATCTAAACCCGCGTTCTAACCGAAAGCGACCGTCGCGCCAGTATGCGATGATGACGAGACCGTTTAATGAATTATGAGGTTCAAACCCGACTTGATTGATCGCACGAGTATGTCATATTCGTATAAAAGAGCGCGACGATCGCGTACTTGTCTAACGATTGCTTTTGGTTGGGATGCGACCTGAGAAGAAATGCCGAAACAAACTTCGTCAATGTCCTGCAGTGGACTGGTGAAGGCTGATGATGAATGAGGGCCAGTGTTGACAGCAATGTTGTGTCGCCAGGTATCGGGCAGTGAGGGCGCAGGCAGCAGCGCGGCAGGCGGGCGGCGGGCGAGAGCTCGCGACATGCCGCAGCCGCAGCCAGCGTCCACGCGTCGAGACAAACGAGGTACCTATCACCAGCTGTCTCTTTAGAGTTTGCTATTAAGAGAGAATGTGGGCGGCGTTCATTCCTCAGTTTCCTCCCTGGATAGTTTTACTAGAACTATTTTGTTTTTACAATGATTTCAGTATTTACTAGTGCAATGTTCCTATATTTTGATTTTATCCATTAATTACTGTAAGAACTAGAAACTCTAAATTTATTAAAATTGTCCGGGGACACCGCCGTAATTCAGACACCTGGCAAACAAATTGTACCACTAAAAAGAAAAATGTACAGACCTATATGTATAGCTAGTCTTTCATAAATTATTCTTGAAAAAATTATTTATTCGGTTTGTTTTTAAGAAAAAACAGGGTTATACGTGATTATGATTTCGTTTATTTTGCATAGGAATAATCAGACCGAGCTAAAGTTGTCACTTTCGCGCTCAATAATGGCGAGATTTGCGGAGACCCCAGCAATAGATCAGTGAATTAGTTCAAAACCTATTCTTCAGATGTTCAAACGCAAATGGCGTAACGCAAACTTCTTGGCGTAACAAAAGAGAGTTTATTAACCTACAGAGTCCATTTTGAAGAGACTACATTAGTACATTGCCTTTGCAATCATTTTGACGCAGCGTACGGCTAGATGTGTATAGCCGATTGCGTTGTAGGAAACCATAGCCTCACTAAAACACTGACCACTTGTGGACTTTGTCATATTAAACTCGTTGCTTGTCAATTGATAGATGTTGATGTCTTTATCACTTGTTATTACGTCGTTAAAGCGTCATTTTTGTCGTCGCATTTGCATCGTATGATATGACAAGGTTTGCATAAGCCGACAGTATGCGTAATAATACCAACCAAAACATCCTACTGATATTTGCTTCCGATGTAAAAGAGAAATTGAAAAAATATGCCTTTTATAAAGGACCGGCTTTTGCCAAGTCCCTACCTGTGTTCCACGGCTGGATTGTAAATAGTTGGATAGCATATATGATCAGCCCTGGAAGTCTAGAGTTTTTTTGTAATTTGTAATGTTTATTCAGCGGTCAATAAACCATGAAACTACGCATTACAATGATACCTTATCTAACTGTACATTCATATTAAATTGTGTTTTTATTGCAGGTAAAAGCAGCCTGGGTTCGTGTGCCAGTACTGGAGGTGCGTCCAGCCGGTCTCACCCCCAACCACTAACAACGGTAAATATTACGTACATACATCATAAACAATTAACTAGAGATTACGTCCAATATAAAAAACCATTTGTACTCACTCATATTTTTTATTTATTTTGTGTTTTCCTTATGTTATCTTATTTGGTAAACAAATACAACGAACTGGGATTTCTATTTTAAGGAAATTAATGAGTTTAAAAGGTTAATACCAAGTAAAATTTTAATGTTATTTATAATGTACATGCTTCTTTTTATCATCTAGACGTTCATACCTAACTTAACACCTATGATTGATGTGAATAGTCGTCATTTTCAGGTTTACCAAAAAAGATAAGTAAGGTAAAATACACAATAAAGAGCAGGATATTAATGGTCAATGTTGTTTTATAGGGTGCCGTGGCATCCACTTCGTCCACACCGCCGGCCTCAGCGTCCGCTTCAATGCCTGACAACGCAGCCAGCGATGCTAAGCCCAAGGGCAAGGGTAAGTGTACACCTGTTGAGCAAAGTTTGATGTATTTTTGTAGTTTTTCTTGTTGTTTAAATAAGGGTTGTTTTCATTTAGTCTAGTTGGGTAACTCTTCAAACTTCAATGATTGAATTCTTGCTGAAGCCACTATTATAGTAAAAAAAAGGTCTTGGTATGTTGCTATCATTTTACATTAGAAATTGTTTGTTGTGACTGACAATGCCCTGTACAACAATGACACAAACAATGAACGAGTTTTGTAACTCTGGGCCGGTTGTTCTATGGCTAGATTTTTCAATGAACAAAACATATCTTGTTTGTGGTTACTGAGCATCTGCAGACGATAGGACGAACAGAACAAAACAAAATGGCTCAATCAACAATATTCATTCACAGCGTCGTCATCGTCAGAAGAATGCGCGGGCGGCGGTGGCAGCGGCGTGGGCGGCAGCGGCTCGACGGGGGCCGGCGCCGAAGAGTCCTCCTCCGAGGAGGGCGAGGTCGGCAGGCTGCAGGCGCTGCTCGAGGCAAGAGGCTTGCCTCCGCATCTGCTCGGAGCCTTGGGACCGCGCATGCAGCATCTACTGCATAGGACCGTCACAGCCAACTCGGGTTAGTCGAGAATTCTTCTGGTTTATTTAATTATATTATAACTTTCATTATTCTAATATAGCTAATCCGTACTGTCCCAACGTTGGACAAGGCGTCCTTCCATTCTTTCAACTAGTCACGATGATGCTTCTACTTTTTGCCAATTCCGCGGCGTCGTCTCGCTGTTTTAGGGATTGATCCTGTGATTTACGGACGCATAAAACAAGATATTGACAGTAATTAACATAGTGTGCCTTAGGCTCTGTGTACGTACACACACTTTTTTCTTGTCGTGAAAAACTACGGTTTATTAACCGTGTGTGCCGCATTAGGTCGTCAGTATTGTTTGGATCAATATGGAAACTTGTTGCCAGACACGTTTTTTCTACGGCGCGGTTTATACGCCGTACCGTAAAGAAACCGTGTCGTGTACAAAAAGCCTTGCTGTTCTTTGCACCCATCTCAAAAAGAATCTGAATCGTTATAATAAAAAAGTGCCGATTATGAAACCATCTCAACAACAGCCATTCTTGTCCATGAAACTTGTTGATGCACTTTTTGCTCATTAACAATATTCTCGTCCACAGCCGCATCAAAAGCCGCCCAGCTGTTGGCCGGTCTACAAGCGACCGGCGACGAAGGGCAGCAGCTGCAGGCCGTGATCGAGATGTGCCAGCTGCTGGTGATGGGCAACGAGGACACGCTGGCCGGCTTCCCCGTGCGCCAGGTCGTGCCCGCGCTCGTCAACCTGCTCGCGGCCGAGCATAACTTTGATATGGTTGGTACTACTTACTTTACTTATTATTTCATTGTAGATGTAGCGTTTCCTATCCGAGTATCCGACTATAAAAACCTAGACGCTTTTCGTATCTGTTTTTGTGACATCGTTGTATTTTTAAACTACAAAAACTTTTCACATATACATACATTAATATTAAACTTACATGAAATAAAGATATGTCAAAGTTTTATCAAGACGAAAAACCCGTGAAAAGCAAGCGCTAGTTTATTAATAATTTATGAGACAATATCTTTTTCTCCCCCAGATGAACCACGCATGTCGTGCTCTCACATACATGCTGGAGGCGCTACCTCGCAGCAGTGGCGCCGTGGCACTGGCCGTGCCCGCCTTCTTGGACAAGCTGCAGGCCATCACGTGCATGGACGTGGCCGAGCAGAGCCTCACCGCGCTCGACATGCTGTCGCGACGACACTCCAAGGCTATACTGCAAGCGGTAAGAACTGACATAGCAACGTAAAACATTATTGTTCAAGTAGGTTCCGACCGAATTTCGTTTTCGGTTATCAGTCATTTTCGGAAATTTTCTTGTTCGGCCGAAAAAATAATGTTATTTTCAGCCGTGGCCGTGAAAACATAAGTACCAGCAAATCAATACTTTCAATTCAGAGAAATTCAGCATACACAACAACGAAATGTGAAAATGCAGAAAAATAGAATAGAATACTCTTTATTATATACACCATATAAATAAAAAAAATAATATCTCGCAAATAACACCAGATTGTTTTGTTGTAATTGAGAAAAGAATAAAGTTTTGTGTGATTTATTATTCTTTATTTTTATTCTTTTACTTTTACAAAGGAAAGACCTGTCTATAAACAAAAAAAAAATATTTTGTATTTTCGGCCGAAAATGTAAATCACTTTCGGTATCAAAGGAAGGTTTGGCCTGCAAGTTGACAACCTGCAGATGAGGATGATAACACAATCTTGCAAGACCGGACCTAGATTGTGGCCTCCAAGATCGGTAAAGATGCCCAACAACAACCTCTGGGCAGTGGCCGTCCGCTGGCCGCAGGACCATCCCTTTTCCATGGAGGAACATTCATCACACTTTGCTTCATCCTAGAAAACGAATTTATCGACATATATAATGCTAGAAGTGTCTTGCTTCTCTGACGTCACTCATATCGTTACAGCGCGGTGTATCAGCGTGCCTGACATACCTGGACTTTTTCTCCATAAACGCGCAGCGCGCCGCGCTGTCCATCACGGCCAACTGCTGCCAGAACCTCACCCCGGACGAGTTCCATCTAGTGAGGGACTCGCTACAACTACTGGCTAATAGGTAACTAACACATACCTTTCATTATTACGTTTTTATTGAGGGTTTACCCAATTAGTTTCTACCACTAACTACCGGCCGGATCTTATTCCCACAGTCATATCTATACTAATATTATAAAGCTGAAGAGTTTGTTTGTTTGTTTGTTTGAACGCGCTAATCTTAGGAACTTCTGGTCCGATTTGAAAAACTCTTTCAGTGTTAGATAGCCCATTCATCGAGGAAGGCTATAGGCTATATATCATCACGCTAAAACCAATAGGAGCGGAGCACCAATGAAGAATGTTTCAAAATCGGGGGATTTTTTTCCTATTGAGAGCTTCCGCTGCGTGCGCTGCGTAAACGGTTAAAGTTTCGCAAAAATCATATATGACAGAATTGTTCCCCTTTAAAAGCTTTTAAAGAAAAGTCTGCAACAGCCTTTGTCTATCTTTTAAGGTTAGCTCACTATAACCTCTTTTATGCTAACCAATTTTGTTCTAAAATAATGCATTATTTGCGAAGGTGTTTTTATAACCATGGTATTAATCCTTATCCAAATAAATACGTTATTCATCACATGTATTTAATTTTGAACAAAATTGCCTCTGACATCATTTGATTTCAATGTATATCTTAGGAGATATCATAGTTTTAAAATAATACTAATAATAAAGCTGAAGAGTTTGTTTGTTTGAAACACGGTTTGAAAGCTCTAAATCTCTGGAAGTATTGGTCACATATATAAAAATATTTTTGCGTTTGATAGCCCAGTTCTTGAGGAAGGCTATATTCTGTTAAACTTGACGCTTAGGAGTTGAGCAAACAGAAAAAAAGTCTGAAGTTTTCGCCAAGCGAAAACGAAGTAATAGCGCAGGCCGGCGACACGTTGCGACGGGGTGGATCGGGGAAACAAAAAAAATTTACGCGGACGAAGTCGCGGGCAGAAGCTAGTTATACATATAACTTGTTATGTGAAGCCATCATCACAAGCAATGCACATGATGTTTGATAATAATTAAGTAATACATCCATCAGATGTTTCGAAACTTTTCAAAATAATTGCGCTATTTACGCAGTAGAATCAAAGCGCTAACTCAACATACACAAAGAGCAAGGAAGGGACAGGCAATAAATAAAAACTGACGAAAAGTTTCTAATCATGTTTTAACAAGACACGAGATTTCCGATTAGGGTCACATAGAACCATCAAGGAAACTCTACTATTCATCTTTCTGACATGTTTCACAGATTTTATATTTTATTTCAGACTTACCCAACAAGACAAGAAATCTGTGGAGTGTGTGTGTTTGGCGTTTTCGCGCCTTGTGGACAGTTTCCAACACGACCCGGCGCGCCTCCAGGAGATTGCTACACCCGAACTACTTACTAATCTGCAACAATTAGTGAGTGTTTGTCTTGTGTCTTACATGTTCTTATTATTTCTATAAACAACATGTACACACTACGCCACTGGCACTTGGTTTCCCATCATGAAGCAGTAATTAGACAGCAAGTTGCCGCAACATTATAGAATACGCTCATTTATGAATCCTAACAGACGAACTATAGGTGTGTAGAGGAAGCCAAACCTAAAGACATGTTTGCATTTGGTTTAGTCGAGCGATTAGTCAACCGAATTTGTGCATTTACAATAAGTCTATTGCCGAATGCATCTAATGCAATGACAACCAAATGAGTTTACGATTTAACTAAGACGCAACTTACGAAATGTCGGTGTACCGTAAACTGCACCGAGATATACAGGCGCAATATATTTTTGATTAAAGTATAATTAGCAGTATTTATAATAATTATTTATTTACAGCTGGTAGTCCAGCCGCCGCTGATCTCGGGCGCCACGTTCATCACGGTGCTGCGCCTGCTGTGGGTCATGTGCGCGGCGTGCCCGCAGCTGGCGCTGGCGCTGCACCAGCGCTCCATCGCCGACACCCTGCTGTGTCTGTTGACAGGCTCCAGCCTGCACCAGGAGGTAAAAAAATAGAGAAAAAATTAACAAATAACAGATCTAAATCGTGTCCCAAACTGCAGGATCGCAGTTTGGTACTTCAGCTCCTTGCTGTATGAAAATCTCGAATTGATCGTCCGTAAAGCCTATTACCACTTCTAGTGTCAACGCGAGTTCTGAGCGTAAAATGACCTGATAACAACAAGCTAATTTTATTGTTATCATATCAGCGCTATATTGCGCACGTTGTTGAAATCTAATAAGCACTTTTTACTCCGTGTTCATTCATACTTTCTAAGGCAAGCCATCTTTTACAGCAAGTGGAGTTAATCCCTCGTCTGCCGCAAGAGTTATACGAGATAACCTGCCTCATCGGTGAGTTGATGCCGCGCCTGCCGACTGACGGCATCTTCGCGGTCGACTCGCATCTCGACAGACCCTGGTCTGCTACCACAGAACGTACTGCTCACTGGCAATGGCGGGACGATAGAGGTGAGTTAAAAAACGTTACTGAAACTGTTGTAGAATATCTGTCGAATTAGGTAGGTGATTGAATAGCATACACAGCAGCCAAGACTGAAGAAGCACATTGTGTTGGCAGTGGAAATACAAACTAATAATATTATCAATCTTTATCTCGATAATATTTAGTATGTTAACTTTTGTATTGTTTCTTACGTATGTTCTATTCATTTTGATGTTCTGAAATTATTCATTTTATGAAACCCATAATAGGTTGACAAGATTTATGAATCAAAACTTTTCAGAACTCATGATGGTATCACGCACTTATCATGTTTTGGTATTATAACTATAAAAGTGTGTTATTTACTTAGGCGTATGGCGTTCATACTCGTGGGCCGAGAGCCGCGCCCTCGAAGCTGGCGCATCCGCCGGCGAGGAGGAGGTGTGCCTGACGACGCTGGGCCGCTCCTACACGGTGGACCTGACGGCCATGCAGCAGCTCAACGACCACACCGGCACCGCGCGGCCCGTGCAGCGCGTCGCGCCCGCGCCCGCGCCCTCCGACCAGCCCGCGTCCTCGCACGCGCCCGCGCCCGGTCAGTGCAGCACGCGACCTTAATTTAATATACACAATATGGAGGATTCTATTTTAAACGAGCTCTAAAATGTGTGAAAAAAACTATTTGTAAATCAATTTATTGTAAAAACTTGTTTTCTTTACAATAAATTGATTAATAGCCGGGTCCAAATACTGTTTAATAATCATTGTTATGATTTAGTTACCGCCGTGCAGTAAAAACCTCATACTTACCATAAACGTTGTTATACATGGGAAGATAAAAACTGCCTTCTGAAATAATTAATTTTCATGAAAACTTGTTGCCGTTAGTGCCTGGCCGTTTTTGACTTTCTCTGAAGTTCTCATTATCATCAATAGAAGGCATGAAGAATCTTAGATCTAAATATGCATTAAATAAAAAGAAAAATACTTAAGTTTTCTTTACGAGATTGTCACTGCACTGCCTTCGATTTCGTGCAATACCGCGTAATATACGTACTAAGTCTAGCCTGAAACAGGTTCTACCTAGTTCAGGCAAATGAGCAACTGTGTCCTCTATAATAATTTCAAGATATGTTATTGTAAATCTGCGCCGTTTTTATAAATAAACGATTTTATTTATTATTATTTTAACTCATGATGTTTTTTCCAGATCCTCGCATCGCCATGGTCCGCTCTCACCCCGGGCTGGCGCGCGCGCTGCTGGCCGTGCTGCACGAGGTGTACTGGAGCTCGGCCGGGCCCGCCGTGCGCTCGCAAGCGCTGAAGGCCATATTGCGCGCTGTCTACTATGCTGACGCGCCGTTGTTAAGACAAGTTCTGAAGATGCAGGTAGGAAAGCAACACTGTTAACTTTGTGGCTCAAGTATGTTCCTTTTTTTAATAATCTAGCTAATAAAGCCTCTGTAACTTCTCAAATAATTAATATTATGAATTAGTAAATTACTACTCTTTATTTTTATAATATCTCTGAATGCAAGAAGATAACTTGTGCGCCACGTGTACCACGTAAATGCCTATTCCTTAGGTATTTATGAATAACAAGCAATAACGTGGGATTCCTGTCATGATTCTTAAAACATCACACGTTTCTTGGTGCAGGTGATATCGTCCCACATCGCGGGCATGATGGCGTCAAGCGACTTACGCATAGTCGTAGGATCTCTGCAGCTTGCTGAGATCTTGATGCAGCGACTACCAGATGAGATGGGCGTGCAGTTCCGACGTGAAGGTGTGCTGCACCAAGTGGCGCAGCTTGCTGAGAGGGCGCCGCCCGCGCAGCCGGCCAGGCATCATCCACTCAAGGTAGGTCAACGAATGAAAATAATCATCACTTTGAAAAGTCAACATCTAAATAATAGGGGAAGAACAGACTTCAAAATTATCTGAAACAACTAAGAACTTTTGGTGGGTTTAAACCAAACAAGGCATAAGGATCTCATACTACAATGCGCCACGCGACGGAGCACGGGAGACTGAGCCAAATGCGCGGAAACGCGTATTCTCTTGATATTCTTGTACATTTTAGTATAGATAGACCAACAAAAGAATGTTCTATTCCTGTCACAAGAATTTGTTAGAATGGGAATAGAATGTGTATTACGGCGTTGACACGCCCTCTTTGACGTCTCCATTTGCCTTGCATACTAAGACAAGGTTCTGACGACGGACAAGGTAATTGACAATAATGATAAATATTGAAGAAATGTCTTTGCATTCTTCCACAGTCTCCAGGCGGTGGCAGCGTGCGCTCTTCAGGCGGGTCTTCTCCTCCCGCCTCCACATCGGCTACATCGCTAGAACATCAGAACAACCTCTCTCTTGCGTTCTCCGCTTCAGGATCATTCGTTGCCAGTACAATGCGTAAGGAGTTGTTTTTTTTTATCAAAGTTAAATATAGTAGGGAGGAAGTGTTTAGAAGCATTGTTTACTGGTCCACTCAAATCTGTGTAGTACTTTTCTCAAAAGACCAATTTAGACATCAATCTACACGATCTTCATCTGATCTGACCAAGATTTTGTCTGGGCTTCAGAAGACTGAACTGAACACTTGTGACCTCTGAGCTTGTTTCGGCCTTCCTTCTCAGAGTAGTCAGATGGGAAACGCCGACCTCATGTAGCTTTTTTTTTTGTGATTCTGTTATCACACAGAATAAACAATTTCATTTCATTGTATTAGGGCCGCCCTGAGTCGGACGGAACGGCCGAAAATTATGAAGTTCAGAATCAACATTCAGAATTAATTCTTGGGTTCCAAAATTATGAAATTGAGAAGCATGCCAAGCAGTATAATAAAAATAAATAGTCTAAAGTATAGCTTCAGGATTACAGTGACGACGTTTCAAACTGCTATAAATTGTGATATTTTTCTGTTACTAGCAACTGGGAGCGATGGAAGCGGCCCCGAGCCTGGACAAGCGTCAGCGTCGACACACTCACAGATGTCTGCTACGTCAGTACACAGGTAAGAGTAATGTTATGGCATGTAATAATTGTATCTTTATCGTCTTCATCACACTAAAGAACTGACTGTCAGATCAAGTACAGTCGAGTTCATTAATATATTGGCAGTGACAAAATTTCAAAATATTATGAGCGTTAAAATGATCATATAGTTCTATACAAAGACATAAATAAAATGTTAACATACATTTAAAGTTTCAAAATTTTATAAGCATTAAAATCATCATCATTTTAACGTTTATAATATTTTGAAACTTTGTCACTGCCAATATATTAATGAACTCGACTGTACACACGGCAACATATCAAGCTCTACATTTCCAGTTTTAGCTGATCTCGCATTGTATAGGGTTTTGGTACAATGAGAAGTCAGGCTATACTGGAAATGTATAGCTAGGTATGTCGTCGTGCGTACAATACCCGTTAATAAAGGCACTTAGTCTTTTGGAAAGAAACTGTCACACTAGTAAGAGTGACAGAAACGTCGCTTTACAAATTAGAACTTTTTCTGAAACTCTATGCATCCAGTAATTTTACTGCCTTCAGTGAAGGCTATCCAAGATGGCCTCCCCTTTTGTCATACCAAAGGTTTGTTCCTATTGTGGTATGGAAAATAGCATCGGTCATAATTTATGACTATAGTTTCGACTTTGTCAGGTCCGGCAGTCCCTTGCAACTGGCAGAGATGTTAAAACGCAAGCGCGCAGTAAAGCGGTCCGGAGGCGCGGGCACGCGGCACGCTCGGCGGCGCGACGAGCCCGCGCCCGCGCACGCGCCGGCGCCGCACGCGCACCTCGCGCACCCCGCACACGCCGCGCACGCCACGCATGCGCAGCCACATGCGCAGCCACATGGTATGTATCTGTTATAAAATTGACACAGTGCTCTTTTCTGACTCTAAAATCTAGCTTGATTTTTTTTTTGTAATTTGAATTCCTATTCGATTTCGGTTTGATCGGTCAATATACATTATTTATGTACATAGCTGTTGTCCGCGGCTTCACCCGCGTGAATGTCGGGAAATATCTACGGTTACATACTCTTTAGCACATAAATGACTACCATTGTTGATGATGTTCGATGTGATTGGTGGTACAAGCAGACCTTAAACCTGATCTACACAGTGCGATTTAATTGCCTGTGGCATGCCTTACGTTAGAGCAACAATACTGTTTAAACAGTGTTTTGATAGTGGAAGTAAGTCATTTATTGCTTTAATTTTAATGTATGCCACAAGTAAGAAACTTGCATTGAAATTTCTACATTTATGTACATAATAAAGAGTATTCTATTCTATTGGGCTTTAGTTGATGAGTGACCCCTACATTTGGCAGGCTCAGGCGTGTCAGTAGGAGCCCGGTCGGCCACGCGCGTGGGCGGCGCGTCCAAGACGTCGTCGTTCCTGTCGTCGCTGAACCCGTCGCGCTGGGGCCGCTCGCCGCACGCGCACAAGGACAGCGGCCTGCTGGCCTCGCCGCACACCTCCGCCAATCTCACTGTGCAAAACAAGTAAGTGCCCATTAGAAACTACGAAAGAAAATTCTTTTAAAGCTTAAATAACAATAAACAACTCGAAACTATATATTTTTTTTATAATAAATACTTATGCCTAAAGGGCCTTAGCTCAGCATGCCGTCAGATGGCAACACACGGTACAACGTGACTGATTTTCAGCTTCAGCCCACTAGTGCCATAAGCTCGATTACGTCATTTGTGCAATCTTAACTTTCTTTTGATTTTAAGTGGGAACCGGCTAAAAAATATGCTGTTGACTGGTTCAAATGAACATAACGTAAAAATATATGCAATGCAACATGAAATATAACACACATTGAAACAAATTAGAAGTTTAGATGTTTAAGTATTAGTAGTAAGTTATTTTTCAAGTTATTTGGTGTATGTTTACAAACCACTATTGTATTGGAGTTATCCTGTTAAGATAGTGTGTGTAATTTTAGTAATAAATAAATAAATAAAATTGATTACGTTTCACATAATTATGTGTACCCACCATCAGGTGCTGCACAGAAGATGTTATTCTTGAGAGATCAAAAACATTCTATGTATATTTTGATGTCTCTTTTTACGTGCAGTATGCGATCGTTTATGTAATTTAGGCGGTCCGCAGAGGGCAGACTTCCGCGAAGGGTAGCCAGCGTGAGTCGTCTATTTCTGGAAAATCAAAGACCAAGCAGCGTCCTTGTCGTTTTCATTGCGGTCGTCGACCAAATGCAGTGGATGGCTTTGTCATCCGGTTTTAATCGTGCAAATTGACGTTGAGGCGCTCAGCAGACGGCGGACATTCGGACTCCGTATGACCGCGGGAGAAGTCATCCTGCATTCTTCGGCAGTGCTTTCGTTTTGACCTCCATGTGCGTTATTGCATAGATTTCCATACGTTCTATAGTCACTGACAAATATTTCATCGTCTGTACAGCGCTTAATGGTGTCATCTATTCTGCCACTAAACGCGCATCTGTTATGTGTACAGAGAGAAGGTGCGCGAGTGGATCCAATGGACGGCATCCCGTGTGGTGCGCGAGTGGGGCGCGCTGGGCGGCTGCGGCGGCGCGCTGGAGCAGCTGGCGGCGCTGGCGGCCGCGCTGCCGCACCACCACCACCGCCGCGCCGCGCTGCACACGCTGCGCGACACGCTGCTGCACCACGACGTGTCGCCCTTCGAGGTACGTACGGCCACGACACCTATACACTCTGTCACCAAACACGTCTAGGCTGAGCACACGAACGGAGATTCGAGGTGAGGCGCGGAATAAGCGTTGCTCTCTAGCAAGACTGTGGTATAGGGCTAGTGCGCGAGAGAGAGGTACGGTGGACTCGCCTTTCGAGGTATACAATGTTTAATGATATTTTCACGTCGACATCGAACTACGTAGCAAATGTAACTACAAGCTGTAGATGACAACATCACGTGACGTTAAAGAATCTTCCATCGCGCACTCAAGATAGCCGCACATCACCAAACAATGGGATTACGACAATATCGACAGACTCAATAAAACATTTATTCACTTGCAACACTTACTTCCCAGGTGAACCACTCGGGCGTACTCGGCGCTCTGCTACAGTTCCTGACGGGTGTGGATCCCGAGGCCGAGGGGGGCGAAACGCGGGATGGCGACGGCGAAGGCTGCGACGACTACGTGGCTGCCGCTGAAGACAGGCTGAGGCTCTTCCTGCACGTCTTTGCTGACATGCCGCTCACGATCGAGTGAGTAATCTTTCTTAGTTTGTGTTAATGGTAACAAAGACATAAAAAAAAAATACATTTTGATTGGGCTATCTTTATAACCTAACACTACCTGGCAGCCAACAGTGCGCTAAGATAGACGAATATAAAAGGTCGATATTTCAGACAGGTTAGTAAGGGAAACCTAAAACGTAATTGTATAGGAGACTGTTGACTTAACTTTTTAAGACATTTTTGATCAGCATACACAGATCGTGCGTGAACTGTCTTTCTTTACAGAGGAGTTAGAAAGAAAATCACTTATCTAGTTCTAAATCTAGTTAAAAAAAAATAAAACACAATTTATTTTTAACTTGTCAGTGTTTTTTTTAACCAATCTATGGGACTAAAAATCGATTACAATAAAAAAAAAAAAAAATTGTCTACAAGAAATTCAAAAAGAATTTCAAAAATCTAGCCTGTGTAATTTTTTGTGGGACTTTGGTGAATGTATTACTTAAAATTTGAATTCGTATGCGCTAACTTAAAGGCACCGCCCGCGTCATACTTTTTGTGTCAGTCAGCTGGAGGAAACTGATTGCTTTTGAGAGGAAATTAGATGCCGTTAGAGTTTGAATGAGTCTCTTTTAGGCGTTATGGTTGTATTAGATAGTAAGACTGTTGTGATTGCAGTGCGGAGTGGAGCTCCGCCGTGGGCGCGCTGGGCGTGCTGGGCGCGGGCAGCAGCTCGGGCGGCGCGGCCGGCGCGGCCCTGTGCGCGCTGGTCAGCAAGGTCAACGCGTGCGTGTCGCACCTGGAGCAGTTCCCCGTGCGCGTGCACGACCTGCCCGCGCGCCCCGCCACCTCCGCGCTCAAGTTCTTCAACACGCATCAGCTTATGGTCAGTAAACAAATATAACTTGAGGATACCTCCCACTTTTGACAAATATCTTGACCCATGCTTGTTTTTTCTTTTTTACGATCTAACAATCCTGATATTCGCTACTTCAGAAGACGTACGTATCCGTGAAATCGTGCACCATAGAAGTCCAGTTTAATATTTACTGCTTAAGCTTCGTACGGTGATAAATATGCAGTAATAATGCACTAAACCATGGTCATCACTGGGGTTCTACGTACGTTCTTCTAGGGTTCTACGTGAAACAACCCGCCCTTAAGGGCGGGTTGTTTCACGTAGTGTCAAAAATGGCGCTAAATGTCGTTAAACCAATAAAAAACGTATCAAATTACAATTTTACAATTACAAAATTGTGGCCTTGCCGCACGTCAAATAATAACGGTACGTAATCATTATTATTTGACGTACACACGGCTATAGATCAAGCTATACATTTCCAGTTTTAGCTGACCTCGCATTGTAAAAGTTTTTCATTCAATCAGACGTCAGCTTATACTGGTTATGTACAGCTTGATGTGTAGCCGTGTGTACATAATTATGTTACGTTAACCAACCGTTTGAAACCCTTAAGGGCTGATTTTTCAATATTCAGATAACTTTTATCTAATGAATAAATATTGTGGTTTGACAACTTTTGTAAAATATGTCAAATCATTAAGATAAGATAAGATAAGATAAGATAAGAAATTTATTTGTAGAAACATGAGTATACATACAAGGCATGCAGGTTGTTCATATACAAAAAGATCCGTCATGTTCGGCCTTCGTGGCATACAAATATATAGGTCGGAAAAGTCATTCGTTGGTATTTAAACAAAACTAAAAACATTATTAAATTTTCACACAAAACTAAAAATAAAATTTAAACACTTAATATAAATTTGAATATAAATTGTCCTAATATCTAATTACAAATTGTCAAAATTATAAAATGTCAGTAAATACCTATGTGTTAAATTCGTAATTACACTTTGTCATTTAAAAATTCTAAAATACTGTAGTATGCTTTCCCAACTAGATATAATTTTAGCCGCTTTTTTAATATGTGTGCGCTTAGTTCCCTCCATCCCTTAGGAAGTTTATTAAATATTAAAGGTGCCATGCAAAATACACTTTTCCGCATCAATGCTGTTTTGGAACTATGTGAGCAAAGCATAGTGTTATCGCGTCTGACGCGACTGACTTTGTCTGCCATGCGTGGAAATAATTGCAGATTACATTTCACAAACATGACAACTTCGAATATGTACAGAGACGGTAACGTCAGTATGTTATAATTAATGAAATACGGTTTACAACTGTCAGTCGAATGTAATTTAAACATAGTCCTAATACACCGTTTTTGGGCTTTGAAAGGTATATCATTATAATTATTTTTCAGATAAAAGTTGTCTGACTAGTGAAAAATCAGATCTGAGGTATTTAGATAGCAAACATATTAGTTTAAACAAAATGCTTCTCAATATCTGTGTGCTGCAGATTCAATCTCACAAAAAATCTATCAGTTTACGCGAAATACTTACAATGACAATTTATTATTTTTTTCTTACAGTGTGATCTCAAACGTCACCCAAGTTGCTCAAATCTGAAGCAATGGAAGGGCGGCGTAGTGCGGATTGATCCGCTAGCTTTAGTTCAGGCCATTGAAAGGTATGTATGAAACAACTACGTAATAAGTTTTACAATATTTGTATAGACGTGTGTGTGGTGAATTAAATCTCAGATTTATGCAGGGTGCATGAATTTGGGATTATAAATACAAACAAAAGAGGACGACAGGATTTAAAATATTTAAGTTTTTGCATATCTTACCAATATGGCATGAAATTACATATTTTAATCTCGTGTCAGATGTGAGTTTCCTATTAAAGTCCATCGACCATACACGCGTCTTGCCGCGCCGAAATGTTTACTATGGAAATGGTCTTAACTTATGTGGTCTCTGACGCTGACGCCAGATATCACTGACAACAATAAGGCGATGCTTTCTAAAAGTTGCCAACGTCGCAAATAGCTGTTTTGATTAATTTGTCAACATTGTATGGAAATATGAAATATAGCGATGTTCTTCAGAAAGGTCAGAAGGGCAATTCTCGTAATTTTTAAGAACGTTCACAGTCTGATCTCAGTCTCAATCTGTCAAAAATACTTCAAATTTCCCTACTTTTTGACAAGTTTTTGACATTTGTTTGTCGCCGAAATGAGACTGCGACTAGATTTTTAACGTTTTAAATTATGAGAATTGACCTTCAGGTGCGTGGTACTCGCAACCGCGGCGATCAGATTTATGAACGTCAACGAAGGAAAAGATGTTTAGAAGGATCGTAGGAGGTGGCGTTCTGTAGTTTCTTGCCATGTGAAGAAGGCGTGAGTTTACGTTAGCGAAACTCCGCGGACGTGACATGACACCTGAAACACGATAAAACAAAAAATAAATTAATTCGACTATTTTTTTGTGGGGTCACCGACCGCAGTGTACTTGAATTATCAGTTTATTTATTTTTTTTTTTTTTTTTGTAAATTTGACAGACGTGTCTGATATCGATATCGCAACACGAAAAAACTAAGAAGAAAACAGATTTTCTCAACTCATACTTCAAGTAACAACATTACCAGCGGTCGTTAACTCCTAAGAAAAAACATCAAATCTTTTTTATTTTTATTGTATCGTGTTTAGATATCGATACCCATAACGTCTGCATAGTTTCGCTAGCTAATTTAATTTTAACCTGTAAGTGCACTAAAATATTGAATGTAAGGTTACTATTTGACAGCTATTTGCAAAGTTGCGAACTTATAGAATGCACGCTTTTAGTAGGAGGCTTCAGCTTAAATAGGATAGGATAGGAAACGCCGACCTTATCTAGTTTTTAACTTAACTGTATGTATAAAGTGTATCGATTGTTCTGCAGGTATTTAGCGCAGCGCGGCTACGCGAGCGGGCGCGCGCGCTCGGAGTCGCTCGGCGGGCCGCACTCGGACGACGATGGCGCCTCCGATGATGACGTGGACGACTCGCTCGCCACGCCGCCGCACCATCCCACTGAGTACGGAACACTATTTAACTCTTTAAAAATCATTTGTTACTTTACATAATGTATACCTTTCCCAAACATCGCTGTAACGTACGTCGATATAAGGTACACCCTTCTCGAACGCATTTACAATTCGACCGAAAGCCGAAACCTTCCGTTCTGCCAGCATATTGTCGCCTACTGTGACTAGACTTCAGCGAATTATTAGGTAATGTTGGTTACCTTGGGTGTCTTACGAATCTTATAATTTTTATGTATCTACGAAAATAACACTGTCGTTTGGGTATTTTTGCGGATTTTGCTCCGTGATACTTACCTTGTAGTATAAGCCCTACACCTGATTGAAAACTCGACTTATTCTATTTCCAACAAAATTTTGTTACCATCCAAGCTGCTCAACTATTTTTGTTCTCTACAGATAAAAAAAGGCAATAATATAAGCAAAGAATGCCTATACTTATCAAGGTACTAATCTTTCCCAGTTCTGACCACAAACTGGAGTTCTTGATCGGCGACACCGTGCTGCCGTACAACATGACCGTGTACCAGGCGGTGCGCCAGTTCGGCGAGCAGACTGACGCCGACACCGACACTGAGACACCACTCGGTAAGACTAAGTAGCTATAGAATACATCCACTCCAGTCCGTTCAGTTATTTTACGTCTGACAACAGCAAACTTATTGTGACCAGAATAAGGATCACTATGATTTGACACATTTGTCAGTGGCAGGAACCTTATTAGAATGAGAAAAAAGATCATGTGATTTTGACAGTGATGCAGAAGTAACTGAAAGGACGATAGTAAAGTACCTGGCCGTAAATATGACACATTGAGCTTTAGAAACGGACTGTCATACAGGTGAGAGATGGCAGAGACGATATTCTACAGAGCAGAACTTTTTGAAATATAATATGCCATATTTCATTAATTGATAAAAAGTTATTAATTGTCACCACCAGCTAAGTGTTTCTTCTAAACATACAAAAAAAAGCGTGTTTACATTTTTTTTTATCTCTAATTTAGCCAGGCAGGAATCCCAGAAAAAGTGAGTGATGTATTGTTGATTAGGAAGGAAAAATACTGCAAAATAATGTCAAGTCTAAGATAACAAACAAAAAACTAGTTTAGTCAGTATACTATGATCTACCTAGGATTTAGTAAAATCTTGATTTAAAAGATTATGCTTGATGTTTCTTGCCCGTTCTTCTCCATAGAGATCTATGGTTTGGAATGGGCAACTAAGTGTGAATACACACAAGCGACAAACGTCGACGACAGGCAACTGCAGCCGTCGACGCGTGTCGCTCGTGTGTATGCACATTTACTTTAACTTTCTGACTAACTGACCAACCCCTTGACAATTCTAAACTGCCTGAAAATGGTTTAATTGGAATAAATGCTGTGAGTTCGAGTTTGAACTCGATATAATATTACCAAAAAATAATTATCCAATTGTTGATAAGGAAGTATAAATACTTCAAAATAATGTGATGTCTTAAACTACAAGAAAATATATCCAGCTTAGTTAGTCATATAAACAAGTAAGTAAACTATATGTTTCTATGTTTCCAGCGAACGCGGGTATCTGGGTGCAGACGCACACGATCTACTACCGCGCCGTGGAGGCGGGCGAACAGCCGCGCGCCGACACGACCGCGTCGCGCAAGGGCAAGGGCCAGCCCACCAAGCTGTCCTCGCGCCGGAAACCTGATCTCTTGTGGAACGGTATGTTACAACTGTACTTTGTTATTAGATAAGAGTATATGAAACTATCAAAATCTGTCCGTTTCGGCCCAACAAATTAGAATAGCTCATTTCGGCCCGTATTAATAGACGTTCTTCAACGACGTACTCAAGTGCGTTGTCATTTGATATGCCATTATTACGATATCAGCATCTCAAGATCATTCATGAAAACAGTATCTCAGTTAGCAAGATCAGCTCCTCAAGACGCTGTACTTGAGGGCTTGATCTCGTGAACGATTATGTCACAGTGACCGAAGAATAGAATAACATTAGTCACATTTCGTTATTGCAATGTCGTAAGATTTATTGAAATACTTGCATTTTGTTAAAATTTTAATGAATAGCGCTGTATCACGTTATAAAGATGTTCTGACTCAAGAAAGCCTTAACCCTATAGTCCAGAAGCGCCCCCGATTGAACCCTAACATACGAACGTCCGCCGACTCGGTACCGGGTCCTATCGGACCCAAGAATCATGACATAGGACACCCTTAATTGATTATGTAAATATTGCAGTTTGACCGAACTCAATATATAAATTATACATATTTGGTAAACGATATCGCAAAGACCATAAAATATCGTCACAGTATTCTAAATATTTCATCGTAATAATTCATTTCACCCAAAATATTTTCAAATTCTATGTTTCACACGACCTCAAGTCACGGACTGCCTAAACTCAGGTTTAAGCATCTTGAGTACACCCATATATTGTGTACTTAAGTGTAGAGTTTCGTTTATTACCTTTCGCTCGTCGAGTGTACACCAAAGTACCGATAACAATTGAATTTCGATTGTTTCTGCTAATTAGCCGCGCGATGGGTTAATCAGTCCATCACTCGGCTGATATCGTAAACCCAAACCGTAACTTGAGTACGTAAATTATTATGTTTATTAACATGTTCATGACCTTAAGATTGATATCAAGTGCGAGCTCTTGGGCTGAGTAACGTTTATTAGTATTTGCCTTAGTGATGTTCATATCCATATCACAAGCCCTCTTCTCTTAATTTAATTTTCCTCTGCCATAAACAAAACTATGTCAAAATGACACAGTTTTAATAATGAACCTAAAAACTAAGTAAGATTTTTCGAAACTGTACTTTAACTTACCAATAATTATACTGTTTATGACTCACTGATTTCGAAGGGTCGCCGTTATCTAAATCGATAAGGAGGTCTAAGCAAAGTGTTGTTTTTATTGGGACAGCACGGGGAAATCGAATCCATAGGAGATACGGGGAAACTTTCTTAGGAACTGCAGGCTAATTGCGTAACACACTATCAGTAGCAATGGGTTTCATTTTGACAGTTCAACAACATTCATAGCGTTATTTACGTTGTTGAGCAGACACACTTTTCGAACATATGGAGCAATGGATTAGCAATACGCTTCGAAATGATTCAAATTGAGAGTAATAGTGTGTGGTGGTGATGACGGATTGCGATTGTGATGAAAGTGGTTGGCCCGTGTCCGCAGAGGGCATGGTGCCTGGGCGCGCGTCGCCGCTGGTGGGCATGGTGCGCGCGGCGGCGCTGTGCGCGGCGGGCGACGTGCGCGACGCGTCGCTGCCGGCGCTGGGCCTGCTGCGGGCGCTGCACGCGCTGTGCCGCCACTGGCACACGCTGTACCGCGCCGCCTGCCTGCCCGACCTGCGCCCGCTCGTGCCCAACCAGGACTTCATTAATGCCAAGGTGCCAATCTTATTAACATGTTTAAAGAGTAGAGGAGTAATCTATACTAATACTAGCTGACCCCGCAAACGTTGTTTTGAAAAAAAAAAAACAGATAATAACCGATACTCAAACCTACACACACAAAATTTCATACAAATCGGT
The DNA here is from genome assembly GCA_949316385.1 of Globia sparganii. Classification (NCBI taxonomy): domain Eukaryota; kingdom Metazoa; phylum Arthropoda; class Insecta; order Lepidoptera; family Noctuidae; genus Globia; species Globia sparganii. Next base: position 10,285,616 of record OX438655.1, on the reverse strand, counting down.
CCAACCGTTTCAGAGGAGTATGGTAACTAACACTGTGACACGAGAATTTTATATATTAGATTATAAAGTAGAAAGAATTGTATGTTTGTAACAAATTGGCTCAAAAAGTACAGGACCTATTTTAAAAATTCTTACACCATTTGAATGCTACATTATCACTGATTAATATAGGCTTCTTTTTTTTTCCACCCTTGCGAAGCCGGGACAGGCAATTTAATTATAATAAATTGATTAAATTGCGCGATAACCTTATCAACAGAATATTGGTCTGTTTCCGCATGAACAAGTGACCTCACCATGACCAATAGTACCTGATGCTAGTTTTCAATTAGACTTTAAATTGTATAGTGTTACGGATGTAAATTACTTGCCGCCTGATCGTAACGTTTTACAACCGACTACACATCCAAAGAATCTTATTTTCTTTTTGCTAATCATTGAACTTTGTTGTAGCTTGCTGCCAAAGCCAATCGCCAACTTCAAGATCCGCTCGTCATAATGACCGGAAATCTCCCACCGTGGCTGAAAAAGATAGCTTACGCATGGTAAGATATTATGTTTTGCAGACTGTTCTAAAAACTGTCGCGTTGAGAAATTTAGATTATAAAACACTAGCAACCCGCCCCGGCTTCGCACGGGTGCAATACTGATACTAAGTACAGGTATTTCAAGAATGCCAGCACGCGCCGCCGCGACCGGTACCGCAGCAACCGCTATGTCCCTGCATTTTAAATCTGTAATATCTTCGAAAATATTCATTTAAATTACATGCTGTAAAGGGCCATATTTATCTATATTAAATGCACAATGTATTTAAGGTACTTAATTGGATAAGGATTAATGCTGTATTGCTTAAAATCGCTTCGTAAATAAGCCATTATTTCTCGTAAAAAGTAAAGGATAAAAAATGATTATTGTGGGTTATCCCTAAGAGATAGACATATACCATCGCGGACTTTTTTGTAGACCTTTTTAAGGTGTACAATAGTGTAGTACATTATTTTGACCTATCTTGTAGGGTTCAGCCAGCGTTTGAAAAGTAAGCGCAAAAAAATGTGTTTATTTACGACATCACATGCATGCATGTATTATATATATAAACCTTCCTCTTGAATCACTCTATCTATTAAAAAAAACGCATCAAAATCTGTTGCGTAGTTTTAAAGATCTAAGCGTTCAAAGGGACAGAGAAAGCGACTTTGTTTTATACTATGTAGTGATGTGAACAATGTGTCGGGGCATTTAGATGTTTGTGATGTTCCAGTCCGTTCGTGTTGCCGTTCGAGTGCCGCCACCTGCTGTTCTACGTGGTGTCGTTCGACCGCGACCGCGCGCTGCAGCGCCTGCTGGAGGCGGGCGGCGAGCGCGGCGCGGGCGGCGCGGCCGGCGGGCCCGACGAGCGGGTCGCGCCGCGCCTGGACCGGCGCAAGCGCACCGTGCAGCGGCACAACGTGCTGCGCCAGGCCGAGCACGTCATGCACGAGTTCGCGCACTCCAAAGCCCTCCTCGAGATACAGTACGAGAACGAGGTCGGCACCGGCCTCGGGCCCACGCTCGAGTTCTATGCGCTGGTTTCACAAGAATTACAGCGTGCCGATTTGGACCTGTGGCACGGCTCGGAGAACTTCAAGCAGAAGCCGACTTCCTTCGGCGGAGAGATCGTGAAGAGTCAACCGCCGGTTGTGACTGACCGTTCGTCAGACGCGGCGGCACGTCTCGCCTCCTCGGTCCGTGATGCTCTGAACCTCGACGAAGAACGCTCTCCAGAGCCGTCGGAGCTCGAGAAAGAGACGTCAATCCCGTCGCCGGCGCCCGACGCCACATACGTGTCGTGGCCGTGCGGCCTGTTCCCGCAGGCCGTGGGCCGCAACGCGCGCGCCTCACACGTCTCAAGGGTTAAGGCCAAGTTCCGCTTCCTGGGCAAGTTTATGGCTAAAGCTGTTATGGATTCCAGAATGGTAAGTGTACACCTTGCCTAACGGTTTTTACTGTTCCAAAAATCTTTTTATTCTCCACAATTTTATTTGATAACAATAACTGACAATGGCCCCGATTCTGTTTTTCACAAACTAAACTAAATTTAAGTTCTGTGCATCTTTTTCCTTCTATTTCATTAAGAAAAGGACAGAAGATAGTTTAGTACTGTCAAATTAGTCAGCGTCTGACGTAAATTGACGTATTGTAGTAGCCAATTTTTTAATCACGTCTAAACTTGTCTGTGGATTATCTAATTTGACAGGACTAAACTAATATTTATCTTCTGTCCTTTTTATAATGAATTAAAAGGAAAAGATGCACTGAACTTAAATTTAGTTTAGTTTGTGAACAACAGAATCGGGGCAAATATCAAATTTTAAAATTATGCTGCATTTTTATTCTTGGAGAAATCACAGATTCCAAAAGTAAAAGTTCACATTGTTTCCACCATAAATTTGAATTTCACGGTATCACAATTTAACTTACTTTTGTAGTTGTTTAGGTATTTTGTGTCCATATTGTGTAACTCTAGGACACACCATTATTAAAGGTTCTGTATACTAAAGTCATGGTCGCGTTTCAGGTGGACATCCCACTGTCAGTGTCGATGTACCGCTGGCTCGTGAGCGAGGACAAGTGGCTGTCGCTGAGCGACGTGCGGCACGTGGCGCCCGAGCTGTGGCGCTCGCTGTGTCGCCTGCGCCGCGTGGCCGAGCGCGCGCGCCTGCTGGCGGCCGACACCAGGCACTCGCCCGAGCAGAAGACGCAGCTGGTACGTCACACACACACACAGTGCTGCAGGGTTCTTGTGGCGCGTGCCCAAAATTGGAACTAACGCCGCTACTGCATCCGACAAGCCTGTAGTGCTATTCTGTAAAAATCTCACTGTGAAAACTTAGGTGAAGTGAGCTGTCACTCCGCCTGATGTTAGGGATTACCCATATTATTCATAGCTCACTTCACCTAAGTTATCACGGTGAGATATTTACAGAATCGACCGGCTGGATCGAGTTATTTTGAGATAAAAAAGGAATATTCTTACTTAACATTATACTGTTATGGATTTCCATAAAATAAAGACTGATTCCATAACTTAGCATAATATTGAATGTTTGTTACAGATAAGCGCCCTGGAGCTGGACGGGTGTCCCATCGAGGAGTTGGGCCTGGACTTCATTCTGCCGGGTGACGGCTGCACGGAGCTGAGGCGCGGCGGCCGTGACCTGCCCGTCACCGCGCACAATCTGCACAACTACATTGATCTCGTTACCCACTGGCTACTTTACGAAGGTAACATTCTACCTATCCCCAGCAATAGCCATTCGACAGGTTGTCGTATACACTTGACAAAAGCACCTATCGTGGAAATTTGATAATTATGTAATTGCAAATATTTTGCATTGTCAGTTAGATAGGGATCTGATGGCCCTGATGGTACAACTGAAATAATGAAGTTCAATGCTAGAAATGAGGTTGACAATTTAGCTGCTTTATGAATTGTTGAAATGAGCTGTCATAAATACCGTGATTGGCAAACGGAAAGGTTGAACAATTGCCAGACTAAAAAACATTGTAAAAATGGATCTCATGACTTAATTGTCATTGCAATTAAAATATTGTAAGAAGGAAAAGGCACATAAACTTATGATGAATTCTGTTTTCCCACAGGTGTTACCAAACAAATGGAAGCATTCCGGGAAGGCTTTGAGTCAGTATTCCCACTAGCCAACCTCAAGATATTTTATCCAGAAGAATTGGAACAAGTGTTCTGTGGCAGTCCGTCCGGTAACATATTTATTACTACTATTCATACATACATCTATACATGACATCTATTCTAATCCAAAATAAATGGTTTATTTTGCATAGAAATTTATCTTCCTGTACCGTCACAATAATTAATTAGGCCTTTTGTACACGGCACGGTTTCTTTACGGTACGGCGTATAAACCGCGCTGTAGAAAAAATGTATCTGTCAACAAACTTCCATAGTCCCACCAACGCCCTACACACGATGAATAAACCTGTTTTTCACCAAGAAAAACGTGTGCGCATAAAGGGACTTACTGGTACTTCACGACTATGCGTCTTCACCATCATTACAACAAAGCTATTGTCTCTTAAAGGTGGCCGCGATCAGCGCTGGGAGCCGCGCATGCTGACGGAGTGCATCCGCCCCGACCACGGCTACAACGCAGAGTCGCGTGCCATTCGCATGCTCATCGACATACTAGCCTCATATAACCGTGAGGAGCAGCGTTTGTTCTTGCAGTTCGTGACTGGAAGCCCCAGGCTACCCACCGGAGGTAAATAAATTACTAAAAGAATAGCTCACAGGAACCTATCCATCCAGTCAATAAGTTTATCTGCTTTCGTAAACTTAGCGGTTTTACATGATGACGGTATTCCCCACAGGTTTCAAGGCACTGAACCCCCCGCTGACGGTGGTACGCAAGTCGCTGGAGTCGTCGCTGGACCCAGACGAGTACCTGCCGTCCGTGATGACGTGCGTCAACTACCTGAAGCTACCGGACTACACCAGCGCGGACGTCATGCGCGCCAAGCTGCGCCTCGCCGCCTCCGAGGGCCAGCACTCGTTCCACTTGTCGTGAACGCCCCACGTGTCCTCTCTCTCCATTACTGTGATTACGTATCGACCCCTCAGAGTTGTTTGTATACACGTGTGAATGCGGTTAGTGAAACCTATAATATGTGTTATATTGACGGTGCGCACGCTCCGGACGACTACTGTTTATGTGCAATCAAAGTGATTTTATTAACCTAAATGTGACAGACACTTAAAGTGCTGTGCGTTCTATAGTTTTGTTTTTCTTTGGATTCTTTTTAGATTACAGAAATATGTTTATATTATATTTTGTGTTAATTTAATGTGATAACTTGTATATTACTTTCTCTGTACATCAGAGATCTGCTGACTCTCAATATAAAGCTTATGGTAAATATGTAACATGGATGGATTTTGTTGGCTTCACTGTATGGAAACGAGACTGCACGAGTCGGTGTCGCGCCGCTAGCCACGGGACTGACCATCCATGTTGCCAAGTCTGCTGAACCTACATAATAATAATAGAGTGCCCATTCACTTTCACTTCGCGAGTTATTCCTCGAATACCACCTGCAGTTGATTATTTTTGATTAGATTGGCACGTTTATAATTAAGCTATTTGAAGGACCACTAAAACTTGTTTGAGAGTCCTATGAATTATAATAGCATTTATTACCAAACGGTGTATGTTTTAAGTATCATAAATGAGTAAAGAAAAAGTGCAAAATTTAATATGTAACAATTTCAATAAAACCATGTAAACAATATTGATCAACACTGGGTTTAATTTTTCACCTTTTTACTCTTTTATCCAACAGCTTATACTCATAAAGGCAATAGTGTTATGGATGTTACAAATAAATCCAGCCAACTTTCACTCTCCACCTGTTGAAGATATTGAAATTCATAACTTAGCTAAAGATGAAACAAATTGCATTATCTAACATATCATTTGGCATTTCTACATAATTTCTAAATTATGTAAAAATGCCAAATGGCATGTCAGATAATGCAATTTGTTTCATATTATTTTATGAACTCCTGCAACACAATCATGGCAATATAAATAAAACACAACATAGATTTTGAACAATAATATTAACCTTTATATTACTTTACACTGCCACCAAACTGTCCACAAAAATATGATAAATCCATAAACATTATGTAAAAAGTTGATTATGTTACTTTTCATTGAGTCTGTATATTTCATTTATATTATATATCTAATTACTCGAGACATATTAAACATGAATAAGAGTCTATTAATGGCCAACACCATTAATTATATTATCTATAAATATTATCAGCATAATTTGGATTATATGTGGTGCATGCAGGTTCAAACTCAACACTGGAATTAGATGTCATAATAAAATTATAAAATATAGTTCTAAAACTAGTTTATAGCAGTTAATAATAAAAATAACTGCAATAGTCTAAAAATAACCCTACACTAGAATGTACACTTGACCATCTATCAATATAAGAACATCTAGGAAATAGTCACAAGGGTTTACAGCACCATTGCAACCCAACCGAGGATGAGGCACGAGCCACCAATGGGAGTGAGCCTGCGGAAGCAGCGGTCACCGGTGAAGGCGTGGTAGTAGCATGTGCCACAAAATAGGCTCATCCCAGCAATGAAGAATGCACCAGCCTGGAAATAAATTTTACTGATGAAGTCATTTTATTGTGCAGAATATATCATATGTGAAAAAAAGATTTTTATTGTGCAACATTTAAAAAGTAAAAAATATATTGCAGTTTTTATTCCTACTCACACATGCACATCTTACATCTACATCTCGTAAACAATATCAGTAAAATGTTTCTATAGTGTAATGTTATGTTAATCAAATTTGTGACTTGTCATTCCCTCTGTGACTTGTCATTATATAATTACTTATTTCAAAGTTCAATGTCATTATTAGCAACTTGTTAAAATCTTGAGAAATTAAGATCTATTTGACTTACAATAAACGGTCGCCGGCAAAGAGGAACTGTGACAAGTGCAAGGGTGTGTAAGAAATGGAATCTGTTGGCTGTATCAAATATTTTCCTCAAGTCTTCTTTAGTTTCGGGCTCAGGGAAATTGCGGTGAGCGCCCATTGCACCGAGCACTACAGCAGCAGCACCGCTCAGCCCAGCGAGCCGCACAAAGGGTCCCGCCTCCTGCGCTAGTTGCCACAGCGGCATTCTAACCATAACTTGTTGAACAGGTGGTGGAGGACTTTGTTGAGGCTTGAAAATACCCTGTTGTACGAAACAAAGAGATTAATTTTGACAGCAAACAATGAACCCTTGTATCGGATTTAGGAAAGAACCTTCCCTAATACAAAGCTGAAGTCGGAACTTACAATTTGACGTAACAAATTCATAGCTCCGTCCGTCACCGTATTTATCATAAACGCGTCGGCCAAATTTACCATACCTTTACAGTTATTTTCTACTGTATGAAAAATATTCCCTGAAGAAATCCGCAAAACGATTTGTTCGACCAATATTGATAAAAATCTGTCAAACCAAATTTCAAACGTCAATACTAGAGATGTGAAATATCGTAAATCATAGTCGATTTTTTTGTTAAATCGACTAGTGTGTGAAGTTGCTATATTTCTTTCACACAGAAGTGGTCTGCATTAGCTGGCGCTGTGGCGGACACTTGTAAATGTTGTAATTTACTATCTCTGGAGGTATTGAAACATACGTGGTACACATTACGCGTGAGCAAATAATTGCTACATTTTTCAAAGCTAATCCTAATCGTTGAGAGATGACCTGAAACACAGGTTTAGATGAACCTAGATCAGGCAACGCACTATTACTTATAACTGAGACGTTGCCTGAGGTAGCTGCGCGGTGTTAGAAGGGGGGGGGGGGGGGCGTTTCGTTACTACAAGAACCACTGTATAACAGTATGAGAGTTTTTCACCTTACGCTCATGTGAATGTAGCGAAATGGCCAAGCCATATATTTTGACTTTTATTTATTTATTTATCACATATGTTTCCTTTGCCATAGGTGTAGTTTGCGAAGTTAGGGCTTGTACAGTTAGGGCGTGTAGAGTTAGAAACTTGGCTCTACATGAGATCTGATTACTTTTTGACAGTGCGAGCTACATGGTCTCGTCTTGACAACATTTAACATGAAATGTTTTTGTGGGATTTGCTTTGTCTGGTATATTGTTCTTCACCAACAACGCCGTTCTCGAGCTACATGGGCTTGTGGGACTATTTTGAAATTTAACTTTTACAACTTTGCATTATAAATCTATGTCATGATGACCTACCTATGGGCCTGTACAATAGGGTGTTCAAGCAATATCTTAAGTCAGGAACTCAGGACCTCTTTGACCAATAACAAAAACGATTTACACGTAATCTGGACCGATTTAAGTAATTCTTTTTGTGTTAGACAGTCCATTTATCGAGAAATACTATAGTTTATATAACATCACGCTACGACCAATAGGAGCGTCACAGCAATGAAAAGTGTTGCCAAAACGGGAAAAAATAGAGCTTCCGTTGCGTGCGCTGCGTAAAAGGTTAAAGTTACGCAAAAATAATGTATGACGGAATTGTTTCCCCTTAAAAGTTCTAAAAAAAAGTCCGTGACAGCATATGTCTATCTTTTCAGGTTCACTCACTATAACCGTTTTTATGATAATCAAAGTTCTAAAATAATGCATTATTTGCGAAGGTGTTTTTATAAACATGATATTAATCCTTATCCAAATAAATACGTTATTCATCACAAGTATTTAATTTTGAACAAAATTGCTCTTGACATCTTTTGATTTCAATAAATATCTTATGAGATATCATAGTTTTCAAATAAATCAGCACGGCCGCCGCGCGCCACCCGTTAGCGTTACGAAGTTTACTATTAGGTGCAGCGCAGACGACAGACTATCCGTGACGCGCTTTTTAGTCTGTGAAAATAGAACCTATGCAATTATATGCAGTAACGCACACGACGCGCAAAAAGTCCGGCGCACAAAAAATCCGTGTAATTCGGGCAGACCGCGCCGCGCCACGCCGCGCCGCTCCGCACAAAAAGTGTGTGAAACAAATGGAACGTTTGCTTCAACGCGCGCTAATGCAGACGGCGCACACTTTAGTCGGCAATCTGCATTTGCTAGGGGTGGACGTAACGCACGCGATCTATTATCATGGCGCGATTTATTATCAAAATAATGCTTCGCGATCTCTGCACGATTTCCATAGCGTCTACGTCCCTACAGCTCTGCCGACAGAATGATCGAGAATGTGCGTTGAGTCTGTGAAAAATCCGCGACCGACTTTTTGCGCGCCATGCAGACTTTTTGTGCGCCGCAGACTCGATCGCACAAAAAGTCTGTCGTCTGCGCTGCACCTTAGTTTCACTCTTACTGATCATAGCGTGATGTACCTAATTAAAATATCTTCATAAAGTAATGTACGACGCCAGCAGTGCTATTCTGTAAAAATCACACCGTAAAAACTAAGAAGTGAGCTGTTATTCGACCCGATGTTAGGGATTGCCTCCATTGATAGGGTACTTCACGTTCACTTCATCTACTTACTTACTATAACACGGTGTGATTTTTACAGAATCGATAGACTGCACAACAAGCTACTACAATCTGTCAAATTTCTTTAGTACATTTTTAACTTTACCGCTACAGTATAAGGTTCAAAGTTGATTGGGAAAATTTGACAGTTTCGGGTAGCTTGATGTGCTTGTACACACGGCTAACCAGTTTTAGATGACCTCGCATCGTATAGGTTTTTCGTACAATCAGAAGTCAGCTCATACTGGTTATGTATAGCTTGATGTGTAGCCGTGCGAACTAAGTAATAATGTTAAAGGAATCCTACTAATATTATAAATGTGAAAGTTTGTAAAGATGTTTGGATGTTTGTTACTCAATCACGCACAAACGGCTGAACAGATTTGGATGAAATTAGGCACACAGATAGTTTATAATCAGGAATAACACATAGGATAGGTAGGTAATACGGGCTGGTGTCCGCAACTCCACGTCAATGCGCGTATTTTGCGTACGGAAAATTTTAACACATAGGAAACTTTTTATCCCGATACTCCCACGGGATTGCTAACGCTACTAACGCGGGTGAAACCGCGGGGCGCTGCTATATTAGATAAAATGCTAATGTTAGTACGTGAAGACAGGGTTTTCTCTATGACCACCAACTCCAATCAACTTCCCGTTGGGGTGGTAAATACCTCTTGGTCTCCTGGTGAAAGTCAGGGAGTTTGGCCGCGGTGGGTGGAGATGAGTGGTTGTGGGTGGCGAAAATGTGGAAAAAAAATAAAATATATATATATATACAATGTGTTAATGAAATAACCCAAAACCTGAAACTAGTTTGTTTAGAATCGGCAGCAAAATCGAATACAATAATTTTTAATATGGGTTATTTTTTTCCAAAAAATAATTATTTGTGTCTAATATTTTTTAACGACGCTGTACGCTACTGTCCAACGCAATGAAACCAAACAGCGCGGGCGAGGGTGAGGAGAGGGGGTGCTAGAGCTGGCGCCAAGGCCGGGTTGCGCGCCGGCGGCGATAGAGGTACGAATCTGTAAGAAGTAGCGCGACAACAACATTAACAAATATCTTTTACTATAATTTTTGAAAATAAATAATTATACGTCATATCAATTTATTAATATAAAAATCGGTTGGGGTGTCCGAGGTTTTGGGTTATTTCATTAACACTTTGTATAAGTACCTATCTTATCTGTCCTTTTGTAACTCATGTCAACTGTAACAATCGATCTAGAAAGTTCTAGAAGATTCTAAAAAATTCTGAAATGATCTAGAAAGTTTCGCTGCTATCTAAATCTGTCCTTTTCTAACTCATGTGAAAACTCCAAAATGTCATACAACTATAACAATCGATCTAGAAAGCTCTAGAAGGTTCTAAAAAATTCTGAAAATTAGAATAAAAAAAAATTGCTCCCGTGCGAAGCCGGGCCGCTAGTCAATTAATATAATGAATATTATACTAGAGCAAACAATTAAAAATGTAAAGGAAACTTGTACCTAAATAAAACCCTCCAGGCATAGGGCGTGACAGCTTAGGTATATACATCAGTGCTGGATTATGTTCACATAGCTGTAATTTGAAGTCACAAATAATAAACTAGGACCATCGAAGTAAAATAAATAAACAGTTAATTACTAATAACAATAACAAAACCATGGTCAGCAAGACGACCAGTCACCACAAGCAGCACCTGGTCACAGTGGCGGCGTAGCATGGGTTGGCACCCGGGGCGACTTTCTATTGAGCACCCTCAAAATAGAACGGATAATACTAAACTATATTTTGGTAAAATATTCGATGACATTATCAAAATTTACTTTTCTGTCCTTTTCAATAGAAATATGGAAAGACTGGTAAGTCGTGTTTGGCTCATTTTAGACCTTAGGTAAGATTTTATCAACTATAATTTTGAGAAACTTCTTTCACAGGAACCCACCGAAACACAAATAGTTAAAAAAAATCTTAGACAGCGCTAGACTTGGAACGGGCTCAGAATAGTCCCCTTTTACTATAAATTTCAGAAGCTCCAGGGTAGTCCATTGGGCCGCTTCTAGAAGAGAAATACTGGTGGCTTCCAAGTGGCTCAGTCGTAAAATCTCCAAAATAATGTCCTCTGCAGAAAGTTCATCATAGATTTTAGTAAGATTTGGAACTACTTATATCACGAAGTACTTCTTCTGTTGGCGTAAGCAGAGTTTTAGGCTGAATAACACCAAATGTTATGACAATGTCATCCATTGCTCTGTAACGATGCTCTAGTTCTTCGTAAAATCTATCAAGACATTCTAACATAGCTCTCTGCAACTCTTCTGGCAATGGTAGTCCAGCGTCTTGGGACATTTCTCCTAGCATACGTTTTCGGAATCTCCTCCTTCCTCTTCTTTCAACGGAAATATCCAAGTCCTCACATTTTTCAGTTGCGTAGGAAATAACTCTTTCCACTATTTGGATTCGTTGAGTTTGAAGAAAAATTTTTAGGGCTTTGATTTTTATGACATACTTTTCGAGCGATAGCCCAGATGTTTGCTACTTTTGTGTCTGATTAACTTCTTCTAGGACTTCACACCAAAAAGAGAGGTAGCATAAAAAACTGAAGAAACACAAAGCTGGTAAGAGTGTGGATGCTGCTTCTCTTGTATCGACGTTTTCTCTGCTGCTGCTGGGATCACACTTGTCTTCGAGTGTTGATACAAGTTTCTCAAAATTATTTTTCAGTGATTTAACAGCATCGTGATGAGCACTCCATCTTGTGTCTACTAGTCTTTTGACCGATACGCCTACACTTTTCATTAGCATTTCCCATCGATGTGGGGATGACGAAAAGAACGTGTAAACTCTTTCTACTGTTCCAAAAAATGTTACACTTGAACTAACACTCCCGAAAGAGTGCACCCCACATAGATTTAGCGAATGATTAGCACAAGGCATAACCAACGCTTTAGGATTGTGTTCTTTAATTATTGCTTGTACACCACCAAGAACTCCTGCCATGGTTGCAGCGTTATCATATCCTTGTGCCCGACATGCAGATGCGCCAGTGGCTACTAATCTGCGCGACTGAGTTGGCATTCCGTTGTCACCCCTTGATGCTTGGCATCCGGGGCGGACCGCCTCCACCACCCTCCCCCCCCCCCCGTTTACGCCGCCACTGCCTGGTCAGACTGTACTAGTGGCCTGCCGATAGAAGTGATAACTTAGAACTATGAAATAGCAGCGGTTTTGTAAAATTTTCAAATTGAAGTTCAAATATTATAGTTTCATAAACCTCAAGGCCAATGAACTTAGGAGAATCGCCAATCTTGACGTTGCATATAAGGTGTCCCGTGGTGTTCCCCTACCCGGTTATCCTACTACCTACTCCCACATCCCAGTGGGTCCCGAAAGCTTGATTAGGCGATGATGATTACTATAGTAAAAAACAATTCTAAGTTATTTTTTTCATAAGTTTTATTCAGTTTAATAAAAATATTATTTAGTTTAATAAAAAGCTTGTTTCTAAAAAGGTTTTTACTTAAATCTTATTTTGTACTTTTTAGCATCAGAATTTGTTTAAATATCTGTTCTATCCTCTATCCACCTTCACTTGAAAGGTACTTTTAGAGACAAATCCAACGAACCCAAACACGCCTTTATACAAGTCATGGTGTGAATCCAACCGAGTTGCACTGTCCAAGTCATGGCATGCTTTAGAACGGGGCTATCATACTCGTAATTGAATGTGTTTACAAAATTACGTGCCTGTGCTGTTGACCGCTGAAGAGATCTATCGTATAGAGCCAACCCTGAATCAGCAGAATGGTCATGGTGTATGAATAGCAGAATCAGGCTATCATGTTCCCACTGTTGGGACGCAGCTAGGCCTCCTCTCATCGAGAGGGAGTGGGCTGTGATCTACCATGCGGGCCCTGAGCGGGTTGGTGCATGAATGCGTAAATAAAATGTTGTGTCTTTGCTTTTGACCGCTGACGAGTTCCCTTTTATGGAACCAACCCTGGGTGCAGCAGCCGGGTCATGGTGGACTTTAGATAGAACGGACTATCACAATTAAATGCGTAAACATATTGAATTTCGTGTCTGTACTGTTGACCGTTAAGGAGTTCCTTCGTCTGGAGCCAATCCTGGGTGTAGAATCTGGCCATAAAAATGCATTGTCTTCGAAACTGAACTAACAATTGTGAATTTAAAGAGGAAGTGGTTTCAGCTTGCAAGGTTTGACCCTGGATACAAACTAAAAAGGGAGGTTAAATAAAACACTCGCTGATCTTATTACAATCGCCGTAGAGGAAAAGACCCATAATACAAGTGTACAGCTTCATAATTATGGAGGATGGGAAAAGTATGCATTATAAGTAGGTCGCTACCTACCATACTACTATAATTGTGCTCTTGACTGTTTAAGAGTACAATTACATCAACTTGCGTCCCGCGGCCACCGGCTGGGGACGCCCTTGGCGGTCACCAGTTTTAGGAAACACTCGCTTTAGAGCTAGTCCAACTCCCACTTGGCGGGTTTTACCTTCCCTTGTTTAATTGACCCGCTACAGGGAACCTGCGGGGTAATTGCGTAACACACTATTAGTAGCAATGGGTTTCATTTTGACAGATCAACAACGTTCATTGCGTGTTTTACATTGTTGAGCAGACACATTTTTCGAACATATGAAGCAATGGATTAGCAATATGCTTCAAAATGTTTCAAATTGATATCGATAGTGTGTTTCGCAATTAGGGTGCTGATATGATTCTTGGTTCTATAACGTTGGGAATGTGGGAATATTTCGCAAAATAATAAAACTCTCCAATGAAAAATAATCTTATCTTTATTTAAGATTCAATTGTATAAAAACGAGAACTAGGTACATCTCACAACAGTAGGTCATGTTTAATTCTAATAATGGCACTATTGTAATAATCTAGCACCTTAAGTTTTCGGCAATTATTTTTTTTGCTCAAAACTAGTTTAAAACAACTTTATTTAATTACATAGTACCTAACTACGTCTAGTTAAATGTAAGCTTTAAAACTTGATACGTTTGCCACTGAAATATCTACAATAAAGCATATTTTTCTATAACATACTCTTTCGTTTGCTTCTAAACAGTCCGTTATTTTTTTTGGCAGTTCATTATACTTGCTCCTAGTAGGTACATCTTTGTTCGATATATACATTATACGAAATCAATACATTTGACTGTATGCTTGCTATGCCTGTAATCACAAATTCTCAAAACAACACTTTATTGTCATGGTTTCTTTCTATCTATCTTATTAATTTATAATATCGTAGGTACTTATCAATGTGTTAAGTCGACTTTCTTCTGTGGGCAGCAGACTCCCGCATATCTGAAAATGAAATAACATTGGTTACATTACAGATAAATCAATTAAAATAGAAATTTAATAAAATTGAAGTGTCAGTCGTAATGTCAACATAACAGCTTTTTACTAAGTGCATACGAAACGAAAATACAGAGGCCAGCACATCAAGCTACCACAATCTGTCAAAATTCTTTGATAGATTTTCAACTGAGTAAGGTTCATATTCAATTGGGAAAATTTGACAGATTGGGGTAGCTTGTTGTGCTGGCCTCTGTACCTATATACGCTAGGTAGGTACTCATAACAAAAAAAAAACATTCATAAAAATTTTGATGGACTGATTTTGATGATATTTGGTATGGGGATATTTTGAACCCTGGAGAGGACATACTTTTTATCGCAATACCGCACAGGTGAAGCTGCGGGCGGAAGCTAGTATGACATATTTTATCAATTGTCATTATTTCAAAGATGGCTTTTATATTGACTTGTAGACGTGCTACATCTTTGTTAGTTAGCAATGCATCGTTTCAAGCAGTTCTGTGCCTCCCACATGCGATTCGCGGCTTAAGCTCATTCACCAGGTCGTGAGCCGACTTTGTGTGGCTTACTTACTACCTACGCTGTAAGTTACGAACTTATCGTCTCAAACAGCCATTCAATCTGAGAGCAACGTGCCGCGCCCACTACTACTAGGTACATAAGTTAGGGAGTTCCTCGGGCTATATCGTTTACGATAATCTATAGCTGCATATAACGTACCCTTGACTGACGGTGCAGTAAGTCGTTCTGTAGACGTCCACAGTGATGTCCCGCGCGGCGTCACACCGCGACAGGTATACGCACACGCCCGCGCCGCCTTCCACAGCGCTTGCGCACTCTGCGTCACCGCTTGCCTCTTTGGGGGCCTGAAAAGTTAAAGATATCTTTGGAGTCGGTTTCCTAGCAATAAGTAATAAGAGAATAATATAACCGGCATTCAATCGGCCGCAATGAATAAGCCGAGCTTTCTTGCGGCCCGGAATATACTTCCGTTGGCAGTGGGACTTAGGGTTGCCAACTTTTTACATTTCAAATATAGTATTTTCGAAGCCATTGTCTGTAAAAATAGGTATAGCTTCTTTGTGGTTTTTTTAAATTACTCTTAGCTATTATTATAATTTAATTAAGGTTACAAAATATCTACCACTAGCGGCCCGTCCCGGCTTCGCACGGGTGGAAAAAAAAGCCTATATTAATCAGTGATAATGTAGCATTCAAATGGTGAAGAATTTTTAAAATCGGTCCAGTACTTTTTGAGCCAATTCGTTACAAACATACTTACATATAAATCTTTCCTCTTTATAATATTAGTATAGATAACGTAATTCAGCTTTTTTATGAGTAGTACTGGGCCCTATTGCGCTTATTTCGCCATTTTGTGTTGAAGTGAAATCATAATAGGGTCGCCTAACTACATTATATATATTTTTAATATTGTATTTAGGCCTCTAATATGGCAGGATTAGTTGGATTAGGATAATGTATTACATAGAAGGATTGGCAATCCTAGTTCAACTATTTGATTTACTTTAATAGTAACACAAACAAGTTAGAAAACGGCTACAGGACTGATGTTTTTCTGTTATCTCAATTGAAAACCAATTTATCACCTATTTCCTAATTAAGTTGACATCAAATAAGTTATAAATATACTTATTTCAAATTAAGTTGGCATGTTCGATCAACCCATAAAAAAAAAATCTGGTTTATTAACCCTTTGTATTAAAACATTACAGTCCGGAACGTGGATCCACGCGATACACAATTGCTTTTTATTTGTTTCTGTAATTACGACATTCAATTGTTTAATACTTACAACAGAGTCTTTGGCAAGTTTCAAGGTGACTGTTGTGTCATTCGTGGGCAGCACGATGTTGTCCGCACTGGCATCTAGCAGGGGCTCGACCCAGGTGAAGCCTTGTAGGTGCAGGTCGGCTAAGCTGGGTCGAGACGTGGTCGACACAGGTCGTGTCGTTGTCGGTACGTAGAAAGCGCCGGGAGGGACTGGTGTCGACAAGAATGAGTCTATCGAACATACAGAATAATGTTTAAGTACATTGCTAAGGTAGTTATAGCCCATTTACATGATGCAAGTTTCTTAAGTGTATTCATACAATAAAATTGAACCAACAGATGACTTGCATCGTATAAACTGTAACAAGTTTTGTTGTAACTGAAGTTGAAACTTACGGTGTGTCATTGGCAATTAAATAGCACCGTGCAAATCACCGGGGTAATTGCGTTATACACGAATAGTAGAAACGGCTTTAATTTTGACAGTTCGACAACATTCATTGCGTTATTTAAGTTGTTGAGCAGATTTTTTTTCGATCATATGAAGCAATGGATTAGCAATGTCCTTCAAAATGATTCAGATTCTGATTGATATTGTGTTACGCAATAAAATTAGGCTTTAAAATGATTTATAAGAGAAGTCACATGTAATAAGGTGCCAGCCTATTGGTGTAAAAAATAATCTGGAAGAAGGAATCTATAGAATCTACGCTGTTTCAACATTATTGAGAAATTCCTAATGGAAAACCGCAACAACACTTTACATGGCGGCTCAGATATCCAATAGACTAGTCTAGACCATAAGCAGCCGTTTTACGTGGGACTTTGATACACCTTTGCTCACCCCTTCGATAAATACAGTCGTGATGTAGGTACCCCTTTATGTAAAAGCGTTGCTTATAGTTAAGAGACGTTAAAATTTATTGTTAAACAGTCGCTAATCATTACTAATTAACTTTAAGTAACGTTTACAAATAAACCAGATAATGTTTTTGCGTTGAATTGTGCTCTGCAATATTCATCTCAACTTATTAAATATATGACATACTAGCAGCGGCCCTCGGTTTCACCCGCATAAGTTTCGATCCCTTGGGAATATCGGGATAAAAAGTAAGCTATATGTTAATCCAAGGTTTCAGCTACCTCCATACAAAATTTTATCAAAATTGGTCCAGCGCAGCCGTTTGAGCGTGAAGAAGTAAACACACAAACTTTCGCCTTTCTAATATTAGTGTGATTGTTTTATAAGACTGATTCCACAATCATATGTTTCGGTTCATTAAATACGGTTTGATAATGGCAACGACGAAATGACTGTATGAAATTGTACGGTCAGCCGCACGTCAAGTCACCAACAGTAGTAAAAATTGAACTACGAAAACCGATCTGACGTCTTACGTCATTAAGGCGAAAGCGTCAGGGTAGCCCAAGAAATTGAAAGGGTTTTGAAGGTCCCTGGCACACCTACCTGTCCACCATTTTGTATTTTTTCAAAATGGTGGACAAATGGTGGCAAAGTTGATCACGTGACATTCATGTTAGGTATCATGCGTGGCCGCTATTTTGAAAAAAAAAAAAACATAATGGCACGACAGTAGGTATATAATAAAAAAAAACTTTTAAAAAGATTCATAAGTATAAAAATCTTTAGTCCCCTTTCTTACGTTTTATTTTTTGTAATTTGCAGGTCATTATTCGCGATAGTAACAAGTATGTGTTAACAGAATTATAATATCATAGAAATTTATTTATTTATTTTATTACAAAGAAGGCTTACAGACTAACAGGCCAATGACTTAGAGAATGTAATATTAAAAAAATAGCTAATGGTGATAGGAATAGGCAGTGCCTATTTGCCTAAACTTCGAAGAACAGAGACAAGAAACGGAGACTTCCTTAGGACTACATTTTTTTCAAGACATCTGTCCCGAAATTCGGGACAACACCTAAATACATTAAAGAAAATATGTTGTTTGGAATAAGTAATTCGTCTATATTTACCTAAAGTTTGCGACTAGACATAACATAATAAATAACATACACAGTCGTTACAACCATAAAATTTTCTGAATTTTTTTTGGAGAACTTTTGTAAATGACTTGTTGATTGTAATACACAATGAATCACGGGATTTTATTGAATTTAATTCTTTTTTTCAATATGTATAATTTTTTATACATATTGACAAAAAGAATGAAATTCAATGAATGGATTGAATTGAATTGATTGAATTTTTTTCTACGTTCGTTTTATTTTTTTTTTACGTTGTAAATTTTACGTCAACAGCACGCTATAAAACTTTTGTGCCAAGCGCGCGACGTTGTCGCTTTGTTGAGACGCGCAATGTCGCCGCATAATGGAAACAAAAGAAAACAATAGCGGGGTGTTTCTGTCGCTAGAGTGACGCACCTATTTTTGTCTCTTTCTGCGCCACTAGAATTCAAATCTTTACCAACAGTAACTTGTTGTCTCACTCGATTACTTCGGTTCTTAGAGTGCGCTTGTTTGCTTCCTGTTGTGTTTTGTTGTGTGGTGCATATCTTCTGACCCTGGCTTATTCACTGGATTCTGGAACCTTCTTGCTACTACGACTTTGGCTAGCATTTATGGACTCTGATATTTGACCTTATTGCATTGGACGTTTTATTTTATTGGATACTGATTTGGTAAGTTCTATTTTTTAAGTAAAATATTGAATAAAACTAATGTATTAATATTATTCTACCTTGACATATTAGAAAAATTAATTTTTTGGGCTTAGCGAAAAGCTTGTTCTAAGTCGAACCAATAAAAACATTTTAAATACAAAAGTAAAGTAGGTACAGTGTTATTCGCACAAAACGCAAAACCTTTTCTTTTTAGCTAAACATTATTAATACTAATGTATTCCAATCCAGTATGTCACGCACGTGTCAAAGTTAACTTAGAAACTTATTAATCGCGACTAAAAATGTGTGGAATAAAATTAGTTGGCATGAACTAAAATTCACACTAACACCTCGACTTCAGGTGCAAAAACAGTACTGTATCTTTTTTTCAGGAAACCCGTAAACCCCTTAACTTCAACACGTTGGTAATAATTTTTCATATTTTCCATACAAAAGTGAAAAATTCCATAAAAAAAGACCTCTAGGCTGCCCCACTGCGCACCTTCGGCTCAAAAAAAGCACGGGGTAGGGCAAATAAGTACCTACTTTTTGGCTGAATGCACAAATCGTGCGAAGCCAAACAAAAAAAAAGCACCTATCTACTTACCACGTGGAATCGCGATTGTCAAATTCGTTTTGTTTGTGTCAAAATTATTTTTAAATTTAGAGATATTTTTTTGCAGAATAGCTTTAACCATAGTCGGCACTTTATGCGTTTTAAGATTCGTGTAAATACATGTGTAAGGGCTAGCACATTCCTTTTAAAAACCAAATCCCGGGACTCGGGGAATATCCATATTATTCTAACCTATGGCAAGTACATAAAACAGCTCTACCTATTTCGATCTCTTTTTTATAATTTATATAAAAGGATTAAGTACATATATATATTTATAAATCAATTTATATATTGTAGTGTCCCAGCACTGGGTCGTTTTTTAATTTTTAGGCTGATATAGGATAAGTTATTATTATGGAGTCATAAATTAACATTTTTAATTTATAACTCCATAATAATAACAAACCATAATAATCAATCCATATTAATATCTAGTCGCAAACTTTAGGTAAATATAGACGAATTACTTATTCCAAATAACATATATTTTTTAATGTATTTAAGTGTTGTCCCGAATTTCGGGACAGATGTCCCGGAAAAAATTTAGTCCTAAGAAAGTCTCCGTTTCTTGTCTCTGTTCTTCGAAGTTTAGGCAAATAGGCACTACCTATTCCTATCACTGCTAATGACCCCGATCCTGATGTTCACAAACTAAACTAAATTTAAATTCAGTGCATGTTTTTCTTTCTATTTCATTATGAAAAGGACAGAAGATAAATATTAGTTTAGTCCTGTCAAATTAGTCAGCGCCTGACGTAAATTGACGTATTTTTAGTAGCCAATTTTTTAATCACGTCTAAACTTGTCTATGGATTATCTAATTTGACAGGACTAAACTAATATTTATCTTCTGTCTTTTTCATAATGAAATAGAAAGAAATAGACGCACTGAACTTAAATTTAATTTAGTTTGTGAACAACAGAATCGGGGCCAATAACAAGCCTCCACATATAGTTAAAGAAAAAAGTCGATAAAAAGAAAGTATATACAAGTTAATATTATTAGTAAGAGAGTAGTAGGTAGATAAGACATAACTCTCCAAGTTCAAATTACCATATAGAATGATTACTTTCATGAAATAGAGGCATTTGAGGACGATTCAAAAGTTGTATTGATGATCCTAATGGCCTGCGCAGACGACGAATTTTTGTCCGCTAAAATAGATCGCTTGCAACTGTATCGAGTAACGCAAATGAGAGATTAAAAAGTCCCTCGAATAACCGAGGACATGCGGGGAGCGGACCGGACAAAAGTACGGGGGAGTCCGCAAAAAAAAATAGAACTCGTGTGACTAGGCGAAGCAACGCACATGGCGGATTTTAGTCCGCGTTGTGCGCTCGAGAGTGATGTACGTATGCCCGGAACAAATGATCGCACACCGTGTGCGTTGAGTCCGCGGTAAGTCCGCGGCGGACTTTTTATTCGCGGAGCGTACTTTTTTCTCCGCCGCGGAGAAAAGTCTGTCGTCTGCGCAGGCCATTATGGTTATAAATTTGTAGATACATATTTGTTACGGTCGCGTTTCATATTAGGTCCATACATATGAAATTGGCGTTTTGTACGGGAGAAATATAAAGACATTTTTTTTTGTAAAATATATTTAATTAATCAAAGTATGCACCGTTGTTATCTATGCACTTTTGCCATCTCATAGGTAGTTCATTGATCCCTTCGCTAAAAAAGCCATGGGGGCGAGAATCAATGAACTCTTTGAAGGCGGCTTGGACTGCCGAATCGGAGTTGAATTTTTTTCCTTGTAAGAAGTTGTCCAAATTCCGGACTAACTTAGTGGTTGTTTGTTGTGCAGTGTGTGGTCTTGCGTTGTCGTGAAGCAGCGGTGGCCTAGAGCGATTGACCAATCTCGGTTGTTTAGCAGCTAGTTCTTCCTTCATGGGTTGCAGTTGCTGACAATAGAAATCTGCCGTAATCAGTGTTGCAAAGGACTCGAGTCCTCGAGTCGTAATTTTAAAGACTCGACTCAATTACGCAAGACTCATTGTGCGAAAAAGGCTCGGAGTCTAGAGTCAAGCCGAGCCCGAGTCATTTAACAGCGACTTGAGTCTTACAAAGGACTCGAGTCTTAAAATGAACTCGAGTCTTTGAGAAAAACTCGGAGCATGAAGATGAGACTTGAAGCTCATCATTCGAAATGACTCGAATAGGTGATAAGTTTAAATTAGTGGTTATGATGTAATTCATAACAATTTATAAGAAAAAAGCGATTATCACGGATGAACTTCAAGAATATTTGACAATACATACAGAAACAGAGAAACTGATATTGCATCCTGGTGGACACAACAAACTATTAGATTGCCACAGCTTCAGAAATTAGCTCTTCATATTCTGAGTATTCCGGCAACGAGTGTGCCAAGCGAGCAGGCATTTTCAAGATCCGGCAATTTAATTACTAAAAAAAAGAAACCGTCTCGGCAATAACACTATACAAGCTTCAATTGTCTTGCATCATGGCTGGACTTTAATAAAATTACCCATTTTTTATGATTATTGTAAATTATTAACTTCCCGTCCTGTAAATGTAATAATTCAATTGATAGACTCATATACGAAGAAGACTTGAGTGCGACTCGCCGCATAAAAAGGACTCGAGCGCAGAAAGAGACTCGAGCTCTCATGTAACATTCAAAAGCTCGTAGAAAATTTAGTTCTCTAGTCTTGGAGCCCTGTTGTAATGAGTCGAGTCTTGTAAATTCATCATCTGAGTCCGTTTATATAGGACTCAAAGACTCGAGTTCTTTGCAACACTAGCCGTAATCGTTTGGCCAGATTAAAAAAAAAGTTAAGGAGAAAGCTGTAGTGAACGACACCGGCGCTAGTCCACCAAACACTCACAAGTAACATTTTCTGAGTCAGTTTTCGTTTAGGGCAGGATTTGGCTGGTTCTCCAGGGTTCAGCCATTGCGACGAGCGCTTCCGATTATCGTACAGTATCCACTTTTCATCACAAGTAATGATTCGATTTAAAATCCCTTCATTATTGTGTCGGTTGAGCAAAGTAACACAGCAGTCGACGCGTGTTTGCAAGTTCGATTCACTCAATTCATGGTAACCCATCGTTCAAGTTTTTTTTCTTTCCCGATTTGCTTCAAGTGGATTAATACAGTTTTATCACTTACCCCGAAGCCTGCAACTATCTCTGAAGTGCTTTGTGATGGATCCGCTTCCACAATAGCCTTTAATTCTTCATTTTCCACTTTGGTCTCCGGCCGTCCACGGGGTTGGTTCTGAAGGTCGAAATTTCCAGAACGAAAACGTTGAAACCAAAAACGTACCGTGCTTTCTTTTGCGACACCAGCGCCGTACACATAATTAATCCTTCGAGCTGTTTCTGCAGCACTGGTGCCACGGTAGAACTCGTACTCGTAAATATACCGATATTTCATGTTTTCCATTATTTACCGTAATGAGGAAAAAACAAATGAATGATTGTTTTCAAAACTGAAATGTACCAGCTAAATAAATTTATAAATTTGAATTTGGAATTCTTAACCAAAGAGATTATTATTTTTTTTATTATTATTATTATTTATTTCAGATCAAAGTGGTCAGTACAACAAAACGCTAATTTCATATGTAAGGACCTAATATTTTGATCTACAAACCACCTGACACTGACCTGTACTAAATTCCAAAAAACGTAAGAATATTTAAACTTCGCGGGCTACCCATTGATATATATGTTACACTAGATTAGTAATTACCGCACTAAGGCGTTGCCACTAGACTGATGGCCACAGCCATCAGCGTAGCTAACGTCAGTTCAGTGCTCTGTGTGACGCTAACCGAAGTCAACCGAGTGACATACGACAAAAAAAAATCGCGAAAGAGTGTGATTCAAGATCACAAAAACATAATAAATTAACCGGAATTACTTTCCACACGTAAATTAATTGTCTCTGTGTTTATATCAACGTAAAAACGCAATAAAATGTAGAATTTTGTAAATTAGGTTCAGTGTTACCACTAAAAACTTAGTTTTAATTTCCCACATTTCTGGGAGTTTTTAATTTATGGAATAAGTGATTTTAAATATTTTTTAATAATAACAACGTAGCAGGGTGCCTAAAAATGCAGCACGCTGTGAAAAATGAGTGGAAATAATCCGATTGCTGAGAAAAGAGACTGACTGGCTACCTAATAAATCATTCAATTTCATTAATACTATAGAGAAAATATTCAAAAAGAAAATGTCTTAGTTATTTTCACTATTTATAAACTTCTATTACACATCCAATAAGAAATACATAATTCAAATATTTAAAAAATAATTTTAATTAACGTATAACGCTTTTTATGGCTTAAAATGTTGGGTAAAATTTAGCATGGGTAGGTAACCCCATCCCGTCATTGCATGTTTATATTGCGGTCTTTGTCTAATCTAAGCGACGGTATTATTCTTACGACGTGTGTAAGTGAGACAGATACATATATGTTTACTCTTAAATGTTTAGTGGTTTCAAAGCTACGTCGTCGCGTTTAAAAAGTGGGTACACTTTTTTGACACATTTTATTGAGGTTTGCTTCTCTAGTTATCTAACTCAATGGGGCTACCTCCCAAAGTCAAACTGTTATCAAGTAGTTACGTGTGGTTTATTGTACTTCTAAAAACTTACCAGCACGGACAAAATTTTGTTGGACAAAATTTTCTATAATTTGCGATTGGAAACCGTTTTTCGGAGCTGGGTAGGAATACGCACTCTGCATCATTCCCCCAGAATAAGCATAGGCTGGTCTGACAAAGAAGCTGTTTCCTGCTGCACTTCCAGAACCTAACACACATTGATAAAAGTTGTTAAGTATTTAAATGGTGAAACTAGACCTTCATGTGAAATATACATAGGTAATATTTCATTTCATTCATCACTTCGACAATTTTAACACAAAAAATGTACTTATAGTAATGTTGCACACAATGGCCCCGATTCTGTTGTTCATAAACTAAACTAAATTTATGTTCAGTGCATCTTTTCCTTTCTATTTCATTAAGAAAAGGACAGAAGATAAATACGTATTAGTTTATTCCTGTCAAATTAGTCAGCGCCTGACGTAAATTGACGTATTTTTAGTAGCCAATTTTTTAATCACGTCTAAACTTGTCTATGGATTATCTAATTTGACAGGACTAAACTAATATTTATCTTCTGTCCTTTTCTTAATGAAATAGAAAGAAAAAGATGCACTGAACTTAAATTTAGTTTAGTTTGTGAACAATAGAATCGGGGCCAAAGTTGTAGTAGTAATGTTCTCCCGCATGCATGTTGGTCATCATGGGCGCCGGCAAGTTTATTTTCAGGGGGTGCATCTTCAACTCTACGAAGCAGCAGTGCTAATCTGTAAAAATGTCACCGTGAAAACTAAGCTGAAGTGAGCTGTCATTCCACCTGGTGTTAGGGATTGCCCCTATTGATAGCTCACTTCACCTAAGTTATCACGGTGAGATTTTTACAGAATCGATCGGCAGGCTCGCTCATTTTTTGCATTTCACGTATGATTTAGTGGATGTTACATTATCGTTTGTCCATGCATACAAGAAGTCTCTTTGGCGACTTAAGTCGATTAGATTTTGAGAAATAGGAGTTCGGTACTTTGTTGACTAATGCACAAAAGGTTTAGAACCGAGAGATTGCAGAATACAATCGAAAATTTTAGGATCTCGCCTCAAATAGTGAGTTCTCTATTAGACGTGTCCGGATATTTTTAGTTTTGAATGTTTTTACACCTATATTTTATTTTGAAGCCAGGGAGGTGCAAATGCAACCTCTTGCACCTCGCTCCCGGCGCCCATGTTGGTCATGGAACATGGACATCGTGAAGTTAAACCAAACTTAAATACCTACATTATATTACTACCTATATTATATTTCAACCACAGTAGGTCCTTAGCTTACGCCGCGCCACCGCCGTAACACTGTGGCATGAAATGGGATGGATGACGTCACCAAGTACAAGCGCATAATTACAGTGGTGGCATCTCTCATTTGTGGGTAATGGTATGAGATACGGTGACCGCCATGTAACAATAGTTACCACGCTTACAAGAAGCAATGGAGTAATGTGATGGATCATCAACGTCTTATGATTCTTTTCGACAAAATCGAATCGAATTTTCTTCTACGCCGCTTGCTTTCACATACCCTAAAGCATTTGTTAATATTACTCCTCATAGTAGAAATACACTGCCGGATCACACCATGCTGATGAAAATGATAGTTTATGCATGAATAATTGGGATCTACCTTACATTTTCTAACACACATGTTGTAAAATTAACCCGACCCTAAAAGTATGCCGTATTTACTGAACCGAATAACTTGTCTGATTTATTTTAAAACATGACTGTCTTAGTTGACAGTGACGAATATTCTGAGAGAGAGCACAATTCCCAACATTTTCTGTTTTATGGACACAGATGACATGGATGTCTCACCTTCGAGAGCATAATCCTCTCCCGCTATTTCCGATTCCTCCATGAAGTCTACAGGCAGCGACAAGCTATCCGGGCCTGGCGCATGACAGAACTTTCATTAAAAATACTTGTTTTGACTGTATTTACATTGCATTTGCACGAGTACCACCTTTTACCGTCACAAGCTTACAGAAATAGTGGGAATTTAATGTTTTATGAAAATAAAGAAAATAAGTTAAGGTAAAGATAGTAGAAAAATGGTAAAAAAAAAACGCCTAACCCAGCAAACTGGGAAGAAGTGTGAAAGAAAGAGAACTGACTATAGTATTTTTATCTCACGAAGCGACGCGCGTTTTACTTGAGGTAGCCAAGTGTACAAACACACACACGCACACACAGTTCCAACTTCGCCATTGTGTCGGACGGTACCGAGAGCTTCTGTGCTTACACATATTCACAGTGTTTGTATACTTGGTAACCACAAGTAAAGCGCGCGTCGCTTCGTGAGATAAAAATACTGCAGTGGGATTGAATGAGATCTGATGGTTCAATTTAATGCGTAACACCCGTAACTAAATGTAGGTCCATGGAACATGCAGATACCAAGATGAAAGATACATTATGTGCACGGTCAGCAACGAAAATAAACTGTTACTTTTACAGATGTAAAAGTAACTGTCTATTTTCACAGTGTTTCTAAACACCGTTTTTCAGATTTTCATGTCACGATCTGTGTTACCTTTTAATTTAAAAAGCTGAAGTGTTAATCGATTTTCGTTACTGACGGTGCCAAATGAAACCAAACTCGATGAATCCAAATTACGGTATTTCTAACCCTGTGACATATAAAGCCATAAGCTTTGAAAGAGGCATATGCATGTTATTTGCAGCACTTACTGGCAAAGCCACCTCCTCCAAAAGCACCCGGGGGACCGGGAATGCCAGCGAACGCAGGAGCCGGGGCGTATGCGCCGCCTGAGATGCTGAACGCTTGGCTAGCGTGGCTCGCCATTGGACGGCCCGCTAGGCTCACCGATAAAGCTGCATAAAACATACACTGTTATGTCCTGTGTGCGGAATAACACTATACACGTCAACCAGAGAAGAAATGCGCTTCGGAAATCTTCGTATTGCCGAATTAACATTGCACGTTTGTATAAAGTTTTCGTTCTGTCGGATGAAGGTTTTGGAATTTCCTGGTAGTAAATCCATAACTTTGTAATCATGGTAATACAAAATAGGCAAGTACAGTCAACAGCAAAAGTAGATGATGAAAATTAGAAATTCAATACTAATGAACGGACCTCGAGTCAGAACTGTGTGGCGTCGAAGTGTCGTTATGTGATTGTAAATTATACCAAACATTTACTACTTCGACGCCACACAGTTCTGACGCGAACTCCGTTCATTAATTAGTATTGAATTTCTGACTTTCATCATCTACTTTTGCTGTTGACTGTACTTCCATGTTTGTAACATGTCTGTACTAGATCTCATCACCACACTTTTGTATTTCCGAAAATACACGATGATTCCCGTAGCGCATACTTTCCTTGGGATATCTGTACTGGAATACACAATTTTAGATAATTTTAAATTGCCATTTAATCAAGTAAGTATCTACTTTATCGTTATGCAGTTTTGTTCGATTTTTGATTGACCGTATGTTTAAAGAGGTCGTAAATGAGTTTCGGTTGCAATGGAATATGAACTTTGTCTTGTATGCGATTGAGTTTGTGTTATCAAACCTTGATAATTATCTGAGCTGTGAATTCAAATATAAATAATAATCTCGGCGTGTGCGGCGGCGGTGGGGCGGAGTGATCTTTATTCTCATAATAATAAGACACTGATGTTAAAACTATTTCATTTCCTCTTGCAGATTTAAATAAGAATAATAGAAATGTGTAACTTTAGACTAATGTACTTACGAATACTGCTGGGGAATCCGGCGGCACCAGCTGTAAGTTTAACGATATTGTTAATAAAATTAGTTGATATTACGTACACATCACCAACCCGCACTGGGCCCGCGTGGTGGATGGCCCGCTCCCTCTCACACAGAGGAGGCCTGCGTCCAAGCATTGAACAAGTTGTGTCCTAAATATGCCACATTCACATACTCAATAAACTCATGCGGTTTCCCTTTAAAGTAGACAGAAGTCACTCATCATCTGCCTAGCCTTTTCCCAACTATGTTGACTCGGTTTCCAGTCAGACAGAAGACAGAAGTATCTATAAATAAGATAATCACCTGCTTTGTCTACAGACTCGGCGTTCACTGCGTTGGTAGCGTTGGGTTTCACCACCACCAGCGACGTCAGTGGCGTTACGAACTCGTACTGGAAATGTGTTCACATATTCATTTGAAGACCATGAAGAAGAAAGCAACAGTAAAGATATGGTAGGTACTGTAATGTCTGTTTTCACCAACACTAGGCGACTAAGAGCTGATTTTTCATTCGACAGATAATTTTTATTCGTGGAATAAAATTGTCGTCTGACAGAATTTGTCAAAAATTTTAAATTATTCCTCGGATAAAATTATCTGACGTTGGAAAAATCAGCCCTAAATGTAAATACATCAATGCTAGAGTTTATTTGAACGCACTAATCTCTAGAACTAACAGTAGGATTACAAAACGTATTTTTGCATTTGATAGGCCAATTTTTGAAGAAAGCTATAGTTAGGCTATTTAACATCACGCTAGGACTCTAAGGAGTCGAGCGTCGGGGGAATAAGAAATTGACAGAGGAGAGTTGTTGGTGAACGTTTTTGAAATCGCGTCGCGAAATTATATTGAAAAATGGCGACGTTAGTTTTTACTACACGTTAAGAACTTGCTGTATAGTTATAATTTGGTTGCCACACCTTCAGTGCAAGGGCAAGAGCCTTCTTCTCTGGCGAGTTCTCCTTGTCATCAGCGTCGCTGCTGTCTGAGGCGTCCCGTTGGTCCAGCAGCTGTTTGATGGTGAGGTACGACCACAGCCGCTCTAGGGGCAGGTAGCCCGCCTTCTTCTTCTCGACGGGAACCTTCGGGACTATCTCGTAGCGTTTCTGTAATTTGTTTTTAGTTGGAAGTTAGTTTATGATCTTTTAAGAGGGTGCAAACAGAAAATTGACAGTAGCACATTAAAAAATTGGTTAAAAATTGCAATAAGTTAAGATACTTAATGTTTATTTGCCAAAAAATGTGCTTTACATTTACTTATAATCTACGGTTTCTAATAGCTAGGTTTACATAAAATAAAAATAAGCAGCAAGCATTTCGCTTGGTCGAGCCTGTCTCGTGGAGTCCATGAGAAGTGAAAGTAAGCGATAGTAAGTTTTAGGTACAAATCAACCATAGGGAAAATTTCCAAATGTTTGATAACAAAATCAAAAGTCATTTAATCAAATTAGGCTGAGAACAGCACTATTCGAACATCTAATTTACAAAAGACAGTCCCCCAAAACCTTCTCCATAATACATAGGTATAAGGTGTTTCAAAATTAACTCAAAAAACTTTAAGAGCTTTAGACCTTTCCGTGCTTTAGACCTTCGAACTGAACATCCTTCACTATGGGACCAATTCAGAAATCACGAACAAAAAATCAGCTGTTACATACATTTTGGCAAGTAGGTATTAAACTTTTATATTAAACACCTGATTTTTTTTTCGTGATTTCAGGGTTAGTCCCATAGTTAAAGTTGTTCAGTTCGATGGTCTAAAGCACCTCTTAAAGTTTGTTAGGTTAATTTTGAAACACCTTATATAAATACTTACATAAATTAATATTCAGTGCTACCATATTACTTAATTATTGAAGAATTGTCGTACCTCTAATAAGTTGGGCCATTTTATTTTTTCTTTATTAATAAGGGTTTACCAACAGCTTCTGTATACAATATATCATAATCATAAGTATTGGTAACAAATAGCTTATAAACTAAAAAGTTCACTTACCCTGCCATATCCATCTCTTACTCCGCAGAAGGCGTGCACAGTGGGCTCCAGTTCGGGCACATCGTCCAGCACCTGTCCCGCCACCACCAGCTCGGAGCCCGCATAGTACGTGCGGAACGCGTGCTGCGTCAGCGAGTCTGACCGCACCTAGGACATGATACAATGTTGAGCACCTCTGCACTAGCAAGCGTTTCTCTGAACTTCGTTCACAGTAAAGGAGTTTATATACTTACAAACATTGCATATATTGAAGTGACATTTAAATGTCAAAAAAAAAATGGTTTTGCAGACCGTCGCATTTTCAATAGTGCTATTCATACTGAAATTTAGACAATTTACGCTTCTGTAAAGTTGACTTTTCAACCGGCATATTTTTTTATCTTAGGACGACGCGACGGTTCTACAGCGTTGGAATAGAATATAATAATTATGTCGAACAAACACAAAGTATTTCAACAGTTTTGTGACTATTGAAATCGGTCCCTAAAGCATTTAGGTACAAGAGACTTTTGCATTATCAAAAATAGGTACTATAAAGTCTACACCTTAGATTCTAAGGGTAAAATTCGCCAATATACTTTAAGACTTAGAGTATATTGGCGAAATTTATTTTATATGAATACTAGCTGACCCCAGCGAACTTCATACCGCCTCAGAATCATTAACTACAAAATATGTGAGAAAATGAATCTTCATTACTATTTTTTTTTATATTATTAGTTATTCTGCTAATTGGGGTGGGCACAAATCCAAAAAATCAAAGATCATAAAAATCGGTCCACCTGTTCTTGAGTTATAAACGGTGTAACTAACCCGACTTTATTTTATGTTTAGAGATAAGTGTAGGTTATATTTAGGGAAAAAAACGCCTAGTGAAGTGTCAGCTTTAAAGGTTTCTGATCAAGTTCTTCATCACTACACAATCATAACATTACTTAAGAGTAAACTAGTGGCGAGCTCGAACTCACTAGTGGTCATGGCCAAAAAGCACGTTGTCTCACCTGGCTCCGTGTCCGACAGAGCTAGTATCAGTGATGAGCAGTTAGACGCTAGTTTACACGAACAACGTCTAGTTTTCACGTACAGATACAACGTTCCGAACTGATAGGCGCGTAAAAAAATTCGAAAAGTGCTTCGAAAAATCGAGTTTTATGAAAAAACCACTACATAAATCAATAACAAATAAAGTTTATTGATCTCTTCGATAGCTGAGCTTTGTCGGTACGGACTTGGTTTTGAAGATTTTACAGTTCTTTTATTACTTATTTACACCCAAAGTTACTTTAAAAATAGCAAGAAAAACGAAACTTTGTTAGCTCATAACTTTTTAATGGATTTTTATTTTACTATTCTGTTTCCGTACAGACACAATTAATAGTAAGTCTAAACGATATCATGTTTAACTTTGGATGCACAATGTCAAACAGTAGAGTAATATTCTCCCGAAATGTGTATAGAAAAAATATCGACAAGTGGCACCTTAAAGTATAATTTATTCATATAAAATTAATTTGCATGCCCTAACCAGGGAAAATTAGGGCTGTGCATAAACCACAAACAGCTGTATTTTTAGCAAATAAATTATTCTTATTGTTACCTGTCCAGCTGGGTATGTGAACTTGAGGTCAGCGAGCAGCGGTGACGAGATCTGTCGGTAGAAGTCGCGCAGTTGCAGCGCAGCATCCGCCGCCTCGTAGATGTGTCGCATGAAGCCGCCGTTCCTCAGGGACAACTTGCGCAAGAACTTACGGTCTGCGTCCTCGCCTGCAAGTAACAAGTTCACAACCATTTGTGGATTTAAGTTTTATATTACAAACATCAAAAATGGCAACTTAGCAATTTAGTCTTGTGACTTTTATATCTTTGGCATAAGAAGGGAAATTCCTGTATCTTGAATTGTTACTTTATTCCGTATTTTTCTTTCTATTCATAACTCAGTCTAAATATGTCAAAAGTACGTACAGTCCATTCACAGTTATTTTACCTCTGACCAATCTAACAGCAACGTTATTGTAACGAGAATTAAGATCACTGTGATTTTGACAGACTTGTCAGAAGCAGCAACCCAATAGCAACCTTATTTGAATGAGAATAAAGATCATTGTGATTTGAACAGTGATGCAAAATCAGAGGTAAAATAACTGTAAACACTTGAACAGATTGTAGACTTCAAACGTTTATACAAAGTGTTAAAAAATTAACCCGACAAACTTTAAGAGGTGTTTTAGACCATCGAACTGAACAACTTTCACTATGGGAACAACTCTGAAATCATGAAAAAAAAAACAGCTGTTTCATACTTGACAAAAGTTCAATACCTACTTGACCAAAATGTATGAAACAGCTTATTTTTTTTCGTTATTTCAGAGTTGGTCCCATAGCGAAAGTTGTTCAGTTCGATGGTCTAAAGCACCTCTTAAAGTTTGTCGGGTAATTTTTTTAACACCTTATAGTTACGAGCATAGAAATATTTACTTATATCTTATTATTAATTTATATCTATGGTTACGAGAATTTACATTCTGGTTTATATTGCAATAACGCGAGCAACACATCGCCTGCAGTTTTTATTATCAGTATTTTATACGCACTGATGGTTTTTAAAATGAAAAACTTGACAAATAACTTTTCCCAGTTCATTGAAGTATCGTGCTTAAAAGTAAAGGTCGTCGGACGATAAGTGATTTGTTCAATGTTAAATGGTGTTGTGGCAGACCAGCCAGTGCTGCGCCTCCCACTTACAGAAGGTGTTTCCAACAAATATTTGTAGTTAGCTTAAAAATAATGTCTCTCGAACTTACCAAAAGCAAGTGAGAAGATGGTGGCCTTGTTAGGTCCGGAGTTCCTTTCCTGCACGCGTGTGATGATGCGCTTGGGGTCCGTCTCTCCGACGGTCGGGTCGCCATCGGTCAGGAAGATGATGATCGGCTCCAGGTTCTTGGGTTCTGCAAGTACAAATTGGTAAGTTAAAAGTTTTATATAATGTGAGGTGTGAGCTTCTTCATGGATACGAGCATTTATTTCATTTAAAACTGGTCTAGATGTCTTCTCATCACTTCTACAACTCGTAAGTAGGGTCCGTTGCCACTGGACCACCACTGCACTCTCCACAATTAATTTAATAATATAGTCTACATATAAGTTAGAGCATTGACACAAAAAACTTTCCATCTCATTTCTTAACAATATTAATTAGGATTCCACCTCCAGGAATTAAACGACGTAAACGACAGGTCCATCCAAGTCCCCGATACAATCCAATGAACTCTAACCGGATGCAGCTGAATACCAGTATTTTACACGGAACTACTGCCTATCTGATCTCCGCAACCCCCGGTAAGACTGGTTGTCAGACTTTCGGGCTCCTGACGACCCGTAACGACTGTCAAGTGTCAAAGATCCAAGAATGACAGCTGGGATCAACGGCTTAACGTGCTTTCCGAGGCACGGAGGGGTCTTGGTATGTAAAGATGGTCACCCATCTACGGACCAACTGCGGCAAATGTAGTTTTTCCTGTTCGAACGACCTGTGAGTGACAAACTAAAGACGTTAAAAGAAAAAAAAAATACAAAAAGATAGTTTACCTTTCTTGTCAGCAACTTCAGTCTTTACAGCAGCTTCAGTCTTTACAGCAGCTTCAGTCTTTATAGCAGCTTCAGTCTTTACAGCAGCTTCAGTAGTTGCAGCAGTAGTTACTTCAGTGGTGGCAGCAGTCGCCTCAGTGCCGTTAGTGGCCACAGCCGCAGGTGGTGCAACCGTCCAGTCGACTCCCTTATTAATCAGTTCCACAGCTACGTCCAAGGCTTTGCCTATGTTCGTGCCTGTAATGTAGGAACAGTTTGTTAGCAACGGTTATATTCTATCGTACTGAGAGAATAGTTGACTCAGTTAGCAAGTTTGGTAGCGGTAAACATGTATAGTCTGTTCCAAAAGTCTAAACAAACCCTGTTCTGTTGCCGCATTAAGACGGTTTAAATGCCAACATAATTCCATTGTAAGAGAGCGACGGAGCTATACATGACCGATAGCAAATAATATCTTCTAATATATAAAATTCTCGTGTCACAGTGTTAGTTACCATACTCCTCCGAAACGGCTGGACCGATTTGTATGAAATTTTGTGTGCATATCGGGTAAGTCTGAGAATCGGCTACTAGCCCCGATTCTGTTGTTCACAAACTAAACTAAATTCAAGTTCACTGCATCTTTTTCTTTATATTTCATTACGAAAAGGACAGAACATAAAATATTAGTTTAGTCCTGTCAAATTAGATAATCCATAGACAATTTAGACGAGATTAAAAAATTGGCTACTAAAAATACGTCAATTTAAGTCTCAGGCGCTGACTAATTTGACAGGACTTAACTAATATTTATCTTCTGTCCTTTTTATAATGAAATAGAAAGAAAAAGATGCACTGAACTTAAATTTAGTTTAGTTTGTGAACAACAGAATCGGAGCCACTATCTATTTTGCATACCCCTATTTTTCTATTTTTTTTGCAAAACGACGTTTGCGGGGTCAGCTAGTAATATATAATACATACAACTGTATTTTTAGCAAACAAATTATCTTTAAAAAAAAAATCTTAGGCACCTATTTTTCGTAAACTCAAGAATGTGCGCCTTTTTCGAAGATGACTACTACTTATCTATATTAGTAATATACCGTATACAAAGTAAAAATACAGGTTATAAAACTATGTTTATGTGTACCTAAATTAGAGTTTTAGACCGAGTTTGGTCGATGCTTAGGGGGGGAGGGGGAGGGCAACTGCACCCTTTGTATCCGCACCTGCAGTGCGATACTGTAACCATCTCACCGTGAAAACTTAGGTGAAGTGAGCGTGGAGTGAGCTGTCAGTGTCATCCTGATGCTAGAGATTGATACTCTTGACAGCTCACTCTAAGCTCACTTCACCTAACTTTTCACGGTGAGATTTTTACAGAATCGATCGTCTGGTTCGCTTTATTATTTCCTTATATCCTATTCCTAGAATATCATTATGGTAATATTATTGTCGTTATCGAGTGACTGTAGCAAGTCATGTGACGATAATGCGCCTACCTATTATTTAATACAAACTCCAGACTGTTTATTTTATGTTATCTCACTTTCTTCAGATAATAAGGTCAAAGATTATACACAGATTACATATACGTACCTAAATAATTGGGACCAACACACATTTAAGTACAACTTAATTAGGTACGTGACATAATAAAAACTAAAAAATCTGGAAAATCCAAAGGTGTACGAATTATATTGCTCATTTGATCGTATAAAAAACCATAGACATTGTATTAGTTCGTTTTTTATTAATTGAACAAAAAGGTAATTTTCAATAAGGTTCCTCCTATTGGTGAAACAAAACTATTAAAAAAAATTAACTCAATTAATAGATTTTTTCGCAATTTTTTTTTTAATCTTTGATTTTTTTCGTTTCTACTGCATTAGGTAAATGTTTTTTTTTTTGAAAAGTACAGAATTAATCTCCATTAAATTATCTATACAATGGTAAATTAAGTATGTTCTGTGTACTAGCAGGAGTTTAACAATAGAAACAGTTGCAGAAAAGAGGCAAAAAAAAAATCGATCGTAAAGGACTCTCTAATACTTCGCATTATGAGTCGTGCAATGTCACGCTTTTATTGCCTGATGGGATAGACAGAGGTACACCTCTATCTATAGATTTCTATGTTAAGTAGGTACCTAAGTAGGTCCACCCATATTTGGTCAGGTCGAAAGTCTCATGTATTGAAGGCGAGTCATTAAACTTAGACAAATCCAGATTCACTGCTAAGTACTACTTAGAGAACGTGTATTCAAATAGAAATATCTTTTATTCTAATTAAGAGTGCTGCACTTCAAACTAATTTGGTATGTAGGCCTATGATAGGGTTTCGTTGATAATGAGCCTACGCCGTCTGTATGTCTGTTTGTAATTCACCGGAGAATTAAGTTTTATTCTGAGAAAGAAAGGTGCAATAAACTAATATGGTATATAGAGCTACGCGTAGTTAATTTTAAGTGGTTTGATCAAAATTTTGCAATAGAATCCTATCACTAGTCCTATGGCACCTTTATCAAGTCATTCATCAGCTTATAATGTAGTCTCTTCATATCATAATTATTTTTGGAGTTTATGAGAAAGATTAAGACAAAGATTGCCATAATCTTTGACGACGACGGTGATGTTGTTAATAGCAGAAAATAGTTTCTGCTGACAACTTTGTGCCTACCTGTTAGTCTGTCTGTAATTCACAACGCTGTACCCATGTAAGAAATTGACAAATTAATCAAAACAGCGAAATATTTGGCAGTTATATGCGACGTTGTCAACTTTCCGAATGCACTTTAGGTAGGTTATAGAGTATTCGACTTACCTCCGGCAGCTTGAAGCCAGCTAACGATAACTTTGGCCCTGGCGATGTTTTCCTTGGTGGCCTTGGACGGCGGCACCAGGGTCGCTCCCTTGTCGTGGTAATCGAAGAACGAGTACGAGTACGAGCTCTTGGGAGGCTCACCCTCCGCTTCTTTGAGATCGTGCACCTACATTAAAGAACATTTCAGTAAAAGTAGGCCAGTTTTGATCAAATGTATTCGTAATTTTGGAGATAGATACAGTCGGAACATTGTTGATCGCCAGATGACGCAGTCAGTGTGGTTTTATGGGTTTTTACTGACAATTAAGTATCGACATTGTGCACGTTTAAATAAGGTCGTAAATTAAAAAAAAACAAAAGCTTTGACTGCGTGTCTTTCTGTTTTGATGCTCACTTGGACCAGTGGTTGAACCAATGTTTAAGTTCTGAAGTTATTTCTCACTGTCCGAACTCTATTTCTTAGCTAAAACGAGCAAATATCTTGATTAAACGACTGGTCCGCCGCCGCGGTGTATAAAAACAACAAGTTGATAGGTAGGCAAGTCCAAAAAAGTTCTTATTAGTCTTGCGCCAAAATCTCTGAGCTACATACCGTGACGACAGACGCAAACTCGACGATGCTGAAGTAGTCCCCTTCGTTGAGTTCTCCGAGGATGGTCTGCATGGCTTCACGCAGCTGGATGATCTTGCGGTCCATCATGGAGCCGGAGGTGTCCAGGACGAAGACTACGAACTTGTTCAGAGGAGGCAGTTCCGTAGGCGCGAAGAAGTGCACGAAGTAGCCGTCGTTTACCTAAAAAAATATAAATAAAGCTTTATCCATACTATACCATATCAATGCGAAAGTAACTCTGTGTGTTTCACGCTTAAAATTTAGCACACAGGTAGACCACCATGACCCAACTCAGGCTAGGACAAACGATATATTTTATCGCGGTAGTATGTTCACGTGGGATAATTCCGTCCACCACGCGGATGAAGCCGCAAGCAAATGCTAGTCGATAATATTTTTTGAAAACCAACGATTTCGTATTGGCACAGGTAAAATTGGAAAACGGTTCCTAACCGAGCAAATCGTTATGGTTGACCCAAGAGGAACACTAAAGAAAGGGATTCAGAGAAACATAGAGTATAGCTAAAGACGCCTATACCTTCTAATGATGCATGGAAGAAAATATATTGCTTCGACCCTAAATAAATCAGTATAAGCGCAGAATAGGATAACGATGATGATAAAATGAGACTCACCAGGATCTCGCCGTCTTTCGGGCGCGCGACATCGTACTGCACCACGAACTGACCGAGCACTCCCTCGGTGGCCACCTCCTCGGGCTCAGAGTACGACCACGACGAGTAGGAGTGGGTGCTGGCGGCAGACTCTTTGGCCTTTTGCTGTAAATACGTCATAGAGATTAATACAGAGTGGTATCCCGACATCAACGCGCATCCTGTTACCATTCACTAAATGATTTGTTTTTATTAGCCTGTTGTGCTCCATACATTTTGACCGCGTAGCTATTTCACTTTTCTATGAAACGGCAGTTTTTTTTTGAAAACTTACTAAAAATTTCTACGTGGTAATTTTATATTTAGCAAGCTAGTCCAGACTCATGTGCTGAATTCATGGGTACAGTTTGCGCGTTGATGGCTCTGTCACCCAGGCCATCACGCCATCACGCGCTGAAGGATTATGGTTATATAAGTAAGAAGTATTGCATACTAGGTTTTAGGTAAAACGAGGGGCATACTTTACTATGTCCTGAAACATGAAAAAAATATCAGCTGCTTCCTACAAAGTGCAAAACCTTGTTGTGCAATTTTTCATATTTCAGAGTTGATCCCACATTAAAAATTGTTTATTAGTAAACTCACATTTCCCCACATAATCTGATGGCTTACTCCCGAAGTCTTTGAGTTCAGTTGAATCGAAACAAACAACAATTTGATTCAGTAATTCAAAACAGACTTCAAGAGTAAGTCTGCTTATATCCAAATAATTGTATTCTAAAATTTGGCAGAAGTCAATAATTTCTTAGAGATATTTAGGATAAGATAATGCAATTTATTTCACACCACAATAAATACAATAATTGGAGGCTAACAATATTACTCTGAGTATTGAATTACCAATAGTAGAATGTTAAGCCATCGTTTACAAAAGTGACCGTAGGTAAACTAGACATTTGTTCATAACGGTCACTCAGACTTGAAGACTCAGGTACTCCCAACATCTTTAAGTTCTGGATCGAATCAAAAACAAATTCCATTGATACACCAATTATTTTCTTCGAATTAATTCTATTCAGATCTTGGAAGACATTGCTACTGAATTAGATTAATAAGCTCGCTTGCTAGTGTAAAATTTAGGTATCCTAAAGATGTGGGCCCAGGATATAAAGTTTCTTCGAAATTCATATCATACAGGTTGCTTACCGCGTATATTTGAATGAGTCTCTCCTGTTCCTGCAGGTCTGGTGTGAACGTGATGGTCGCCTCGCGGTCATCGTGGGCTCGCACGATTGATACCTTCAAGTTCTCTGCAAATTACAATTTACTTGTGAATTTTGAAGACCAGCAATACACAACAGCGGTTTTTATTGCCAATTGTCAAAATGAAGCAAAAAATTAAATAAGAATTCGGTCAATCGCCATAGATCAATCGATAAAATTAAAATGAGCACCTATTTATTTTATTCTGTAAATCTATTTTTACAGAATGAAATAAATACCGTAATTCCGATATCCTAATATCGAAATCACTTTTACACGTCATGTTTAAAAAAGTAAAATAATCTGGGTGGAGTCAAAATTTCCAAAATTAAATGGATAAATACAAGAGAAGTCCAAACTCAACAACGGACAATCCCAGCCTAATAGGAACAGATCGCGTTAGAAGGCAGAAGTGGCAGTGGGCTGGCAACGTCGCACGGAGAGATGGGCATCGTCACTCGCTGGACGCCTGAGGGAGGCCATCGCCGTCGAATAAAACCGTGACGAATATGGTGTGACGATGTAATCTTGTTAGAGGGGCCAACATGGCCAGAGATCGCACAAAAAGAAAGGTATCCAAAAAAAAAAGGGAGGCCTTTGTCCAGCAGTGGGACACAACATTGGCTAATATAAAAAAGTATAAACTCACGAGCATCATCCTTAGTAGCATCAATTTCGTTTCCAGTCCTGATCTCAGGCACTCTCAGCTCCACAAGTTTCTCAGTCTCCTTGATGTTGACGGTGACGGTCAGCTTGGGCACCAGCGCGCCGGGGTGTAGGTTGATGGCATGGTTGTACACGCCGTTGCGACGTACCAACAACTCTTCATAAGTCAGGTTGAAGACTGCGTTGGAAGAAGCTTCCACGTTCACGGAAACTGTGAAGTGGTTGGAGTCGCGCGCTCTGAAAGTTAAAGGAAATTTACAGTAGGTACCCGACCGTAAGTGAACGAAGTTTTGTGAATTTTGAAGGAAAACGCTTTTAACAACGTTGTTTCTATGTCATTCATACTCGTATCTATGTGCATCATATGTAACAGTCTCTTTCTAGAGCCCCGTGCTTTGATCTGATGAGCGCACCAAAAACGGCCGGAAAAATACGTTTCTCGCAACACAAATACATTTTGCTGAAACATATTGGCCATCTTTGTTTCCCCACTTTGTTTCAACACGGGTCTATAAAGATGCTATTCTTGTACAGTTGTACCTAGTATTGAAGCAAAACTTTTTTTTTTGTTAACTTTCAAGTCACGTATGTTTAGAAGTTCAGTTGGACACGGAAAGTGTGTTCGTCAAAGATATACCTACCTACTCAAAAATATACAACTTTTCCATACGAGTAAGCTGTTGACAAAAGCTAGTTGTTTCTAAACAATGGCTACTTAAACATCGGCCCATGCATGGCGGCTCAGCTGTACCTATACTACTTTACATATAATAGACAGTAGATACAACACTTTCAATTTTGTAGCTTGTATGGCCATCAATGTCTCGTGCCATTTTCGGCAAGCATGCGTTTGTCACTATTATTGTGGGTGCACCAAGAAAAAAAAAGTGTAAGTATTAAGTCTTAAGTGTAAGTATTAATTTATGATGAAATTGGCGTTTTTCGAACTGGCCACTTTGATCTCAAATATCTGGCGTTTGGTTAGGAATTGCAAATTCAAATTTATTTCAAACTAGCTGACCCGGCGAACTTCGTACCGCCTTAGCGTAGCCTTGATGCACTACTTTATTTTGTATAGCTGACCTATCTTATGTATGAGTACCTAAAAAAATGAAAAAAAATGAAAAAGAAAAATGAAATGGAATGGAATGATTTTCTTTATATTTTTTTCCGTAAGAACCTTGTACAGAGTATTAGAAAACTACAAAAAAAAAATCAGCCAAATCGGTCAAGCCGTTTTCATGTTATGTCGTGACAACGGAAAACGGGTTTCATTTTTATATATATAGACTAGCGGCCTGTCCCGGCTTCGCACGGGTGGACATTTATTTTTTAAACATTTTATTTTTTTCTTGCAATTAAAAAAGCCTAAGTATATTAATCAGTGATAAGGATAACGTAGCATTCAAATGGTGAAAGAATTTTTAAAATCGGTCCAGTACTTTTTGAGCCAATTCGTTACAAACATACATACAAATCTTTCCTCTTTATAATATTAGTATAGATTTATAGATTTAGGCTTGTGTACTTATTTGCGTTTCGAATTTAGTGATTCATTATTTTGTTTTCACGCCACTTGATTTTGTTTTCACATCGTTCTGTTCACAATTGGAAAACATAAAATATTGCGTTATTTACGAATATTTGGTCACAAATATGGTGTTGGTAGGTGGTATATTTAGATTTAGAGAAAATGTATGTTCTAAGCCAAGAAACCAATTGATGTTTTCGAATTAAATTTAATTTGATAAATTAACTGTTTGTTTTCTATTAATTAAATTAAATTTTATTCGAAAACATCAATCGGTTTCTTACTAAACTTCAATTCTATTCGACGACCCTAAATACTATCTCCCTTGCTGACTGTACATATTTTACATAAAGTCGTGGTTGGTGCGAAAGCTCGTGATTTTCCTACCATGGCGTGGCGTGGTTTACCTTGGGTTTACCCCATTTAACATGTAGGTAGGGGAAAATGCACTGTATAGGTAAGTGTAAGTAGGTACTAACTTGGCAGAAATGTGAGCAGCACCAATTCCCTGGTTAACGGCATTCTGATAAATTTGCTTAGCCTCTTCCTTTTCCTTCACGTAAGCCTTGTACGATTTGCCATCGAGTGTCCTGTAAAAATAGAGCATTGTAAATATTGGAGTGGGGTACCTACTAAGTTAACACACTATTTTGATCACAATCTAAATCATTTTGAAGGTATATTCCTAATCCATTGCTCCTAATGTTTGAAAATAAAAAGTAACTTTATGTTGCTCAGAAGACATTTTTTTATCTTAACGCAATGAATTTTGTTGAATGAATGAAGACATTTTGCTACTGTTAGTGTGTTACCTTTACTTCAGTGCTTGTCCTTCTGTGTTCTTTTATTGTGTACCATAAACCTGGGTTAAATAATTTTTATATTTTTTCTCTTTCTTACATGATAAATCCGCTGATGAAGGCAGTCTCAGGTAGCAGCACTCTGAAGTTAGCTTCCTGCGCCTTCTTGGCGGGGTTGCGTACTTTAGCGACCACCGTGGTATGTGCATATCGGAGCGACACAACCGACACTACATCCATCTCCGTCAGTTTGATTGGTGGACTCGACTCTTCTGTTGTGATGTCTGCTACGGACGGTGTCGAAGTCGCGATCTGTACGAGAGAAAATATTAGTTATGAGATATACCTAGGTATAGGTACTGTGTTGTCGTTATTCGGCGAAAATGATGTCACGAAAGCGTATTACAGCTCCCACAGACAAAAGCGACGCGACGCGGACGGTGCGACGCGATTCTGGTAGAACAATTTCCATGAAGTTTTCATAGAAATAAATTGTTCTATTATAGTCGCATAGCGCTGTCGCGGTTTCTGCGGCAGCCTTTAGGGTATGTAATACTTTTATCACCGTAAATAATTAAATTTCATTTTTAATCTCATTCCGTTTGTTTCTTTGGTTCTTTGTTCTTGTGTCCTTGGTTCTTTGACGTACCTAGTGGTAGGTAGCCTTAGGTAACCTATTCTTTAATGCCTGAAAGGTTGCATCACGTTTGTGATGTATCGATCACGCACTGCTGGGTAAGTGAGATAGACCTTGCAGCTGCCTTTCTACCAGGAATGTGCCAGCCTGGCTATATGCAGCCCTGGTTGAAAGTCCGCCCAAGGGTTCCCCCTTCCGTCCTTCCTACATACCTACTAACAAGCTTCATAAAAACTTACAGTATCGTCAGACTTCGCGACGACCATGGTGTCCTGTGTGGGCACCGCGGCCGAGTGCGCAAGCGCAGCCACTGCGCACAGGCACCCCAACACCGCTATCAAGCGGCTCATGATGCTTCCCTGCGGAACAAACGTATAACATCAATATATCGCAGCATCAGATGTAAATCCAAAATTATCAGATCTAATGTTAATAAAGAGTAGGTACCTACTTAGGTAGTCGATGTTCGCAGTCAGAGACAACTAGGTAATCAAATATAAACCTAAGGAGCTCCTTCGATAATAATGTAACTCGGAAAAAACATCAAGTCATTAATTTACTAATGAATCAGTATACTGCAGGTACAGTCAACAGCAAAAGTAGATGATGAAAATCAGAAATTCAATACTAATGATCGGAGTTCGCGTCACAACTGTGTGTCTGGTGGTTACCTAAATGTTCTTCACTTCGACGCCACACAGTTCTGACGCGAACTCCGATCATTAGTATTTAATTTCTGATTTTCATCATCTACTTTTGCTGTTGAAGTGTTGACTGTACCGAAAGCATTGAATTAAGTACCTAAGATACTGATTAATTAGGTAGGTAGGTACTTATTAGTAGGTAGGTATAATATTATATGTAGGGACCTACGTACTTAGTATTGTTAATCTAATTAGCTGGCTTCCAGTGAAACGTCAAACAAACATTATCAGTTTATTCTAAGTAAATGAGCTGTTATGTGCCTACAGATAAAACGAAATGGTAAGTTTGTTTTCAAAGTTTTGCAAAACCTAATCAGTACAGAGGGACACCAAACTGTTATTTGCATTCAGTTCTTGGTAAAGTAATACAAAATAGGTATCATTATGTTTATTTTCGTCAAAATAACATTTAAAACAAAACTTCTTCGAAAGACAAACAGTTTCATTTGAGTATGACAGATAAAACTGTGTCATACGAACTCCCCTTACTAATGACAATGATAATAGCCAGTCGTGAACTCGTGAGTAAGGTCAAGTAAATATGGAATTCTATACAAAATTCGACAAACAGATAGGTATATCA
This sequence comes from Globia sparganii, assembly GCA_949316385.1. Taxonomy (NCBI): domain Eukaryota; kingdom Metazoa; phylum Arthropoda; class Insecta; order Lepidoptera; family Noctuidae; genus Globia; species Globia sparganii. The sequence goes on along the minus strand of OX438655.1, from coordinate 10,241,917 downwards.
GGTAGAAACAAACACTGTAAAGTATTGTCAGCTGTTGTCAATACTGCGAGGATCGCTCAGAGGACACGGTGGAGCATACGGTGGAGGTCCTGGGCGAGAGGAGTGGGAGGCAGAAGGAGGTGACTCCTTCTGCGAAGCAGTCATGCTATAGCAAAGGAGGTGACGGGACGACTGAGGGAGAGAGCCTCACGTCCCAGCCGCCGCGGGAGACGCTCCGGGCGTCGGGAGCCGCGTGACGACTCCCGGCCACCGTAGGCGCGGGCCTGCGGGCGGAGAGTAATGGGTAACTCTCCGTCCGATCAGGACCAGGCCCGTGCCGGACGGCGCGTACGTGTTCCACGCGCGCCTCAGAGAGATGTCAGCAATAAGGAAGGGGCCCGTAAGGGCCGAAGCCTGCCGGGGCAGCGGGATTGTCCGAAAGGGTTACCGCTACCCCGGAACACAAAGGGCTAAGGAAGGAACACGGGTGGGATTTAGTCAGTAATAGTCTGACACTCCCTTCTGCTCCACCCGGAGCGAATCATCAAAGGTCATTTGATGATTTCCCATCCACAAAAAAAAAAGCTGTTGTCAATGAGACTAGCGGATGATGACGTCTATAAAATAAATCACGGTTTTCCCAAACCCCGCAAAAAAAATAGCAAATCGTGCCCATCAATATTTACAATGTCTGAACTTTAACTAAGTGTGAACGGGTTCCAAGAATTGATATATATTGTTTTCCTGTTATAAGAAAAATGAAGTAGGTACCTATCTCTCAAGGAGACTGAAAAGATACCTACCGAGGTACCTACAAACTTCTTTTAGTCTTAAATGGTGATTGATGTTACCCTCTATTATAATGTCTTTGATTGATGTGGATAACACGACGGCTTTTTGTATATGTACAAAAAATAAACAAAAAAATCTTATATCGCTTTGCATGTCTGTCTGACACGACACATGCAATAAGCCTAGGAGTTGTAGGCTTTCCACCAGAGTTAGGTAAGTATAGAAATTATAAAATCCTAGGTAGGAAAGTATTCAAAATGGAGGATTTAAAAGAAAAAACCACTCACATTCGGTTCCATATTATAACATCACACAAAAACAATTTCGTTTACTTGAATTTTCACCAGTAATTTTGGTTTAAAAACCAAACTAATTAACCGATTTTGATGAAATTTATATGGGAGCAATCTGAAAGTATATCCTTTCAAATAAAAAAAATAATTTTTCAAATCGGCTTATAAATAACGGAGGTCTGAGGTAACAAACATTTTAAAAAAACAACCGAATTGATAACTTCCCCTTTTTTTAGAAGTCGGTTAAAAATGAGCTATTGTATGACCTGTAATGATGCACAATTACTTTTTCTATTGTTACCGAACTTAATAAACTTACCTAACAGAAGAGGGGTTAAATTATATGACAAACCTAATGCTTTTTTGGTTTGCTAACAAAATATACGAAATCATGGGAAATACTTGGATAATAAATTGTGGCATGCACAATAGGTATGCACATAGAGCTAACGCCAGCTACCAGTTAGGCTCCTTGTTGTAATAAATAGTCAAGTCACATTGGACGCAGTCGTTAACCTTATCGGTAGGTACCTACTCCGGTTATGAACATAAATGTTATACTATGTATCAAATCAATATCAATAATATCCGATTGACAACTATAAAACGATATTTATACGATACGATAAGATATTTATAAATAAGCTCAAGCAAATATTAATTAAGTCGGTAAAAAGCTTAAGTACTACACACGGGTACTACACGATATACGAATATACATACATGACAAAAACACATGCACGGTCCGAGGGAGGGGTTGTGGGGGTCATGACCCCCCCCAAAATCATTCAAGCTGTCGAGTCTGAATTATTGACTTGTCTTACTAACCTAACTTGTGCCACAGAGACCTCGACGGGCTTATAACATTAAGAACATAGGCAGCCATGGGGACTGCCACAGAAGTAAAAACATAAAACTATAAAATGACAGTGGGTTTTTTAACACGCGTAAAAAGTTTTTACTTCAAAAAGCCTGTTGTAAAATATACTGGATGAAATTGAATAGGTTCGCCAAATTAATTAGATGTATTAATTTGGCGAACCTATTCAATTTCATCCAGTATATTTTTATTCAACGTGATATAAAGAAAATTTAGATCATGTCATTAAGGAAAGTGATGCACATGATACAGTGCGCTTATGCAAGCGGTTTGGTAACGTCGTCGGGCGTCCTTTTTTCGTAGGTACGGTCAAAATTAGGTAAGTACTACTAGTTCAACGTGTTGCCAACTTGATTCATGTTGTAAACTTGTGATTTCTGCGATGACTAGATTGCATATCGGACGCGCGCTAAAATTTACACTTTAATTTTCTTATTTGTTTTGATAATTTAGAAAAAAAAAATCCGTAAGTATCGACGTTTATTCGTATCTACTTGAAGGCAATAACTTAGCTTGGAATATCTAACACTATAATTACACGATTTTTTTCAAGAATTTTGATTTGGGACATGACAATTTATAATGATGTAGCAGTTACTGGACCTCCTATTTCGATTTGGCACAAGTTTTCAATTTCATCCTGTAGAATCTAGGCTGCAAGAGCGAGATAAGCAAACTCGGGATATTGGGCACCCCGTTCGTAAGGCCAAATTCCAAAGCCTAAACTGTTGTAAAACGAGTGCATTTCGTCTTAATTTAGTTCTATTTCTGTCTATTGGTCAAAAGAAAACGGAACCTATTTAACTAAGGTAGGGTGCTAAAATTTTCAGGCTCGCTTCACTCGCTCTTGCAATCTGCATTCTGTTGATTCTTGAGCATTTCTTCTTAAGTCGGCAAAGCAAGCAATTCCTAGTCCTTTTAGAATGAAAAGAAAATCGCAAAATGTGCAAAATTTTCGAGCTCGCTTCGCTCGCTCTTGCAATCTAAATTATCATAGTTGCTTGGACTTGCCTGCATAAATCGACAATGTAACTCCTATTTCAGCATAAAAATATCAAACAAAACCTAACCGAACCGAGGCGGGTCGTTAAAATTTTCGAGCTCGCTTCGCTCGCTCTTACACTCTAAATTCTCTTATTTGCTTGGACTTGCCTGCATAAATCGACAATGTAACTCCTATTTCAGCATAAAAATATCAAACAAACCGAGGCGGGTTGTTAAGATTTTTGAGCTCGCTTCGCTCGCTCTTCCCATCCTACATGATAATCTATCGTTTTTATACATACGACCAATTTGCCGGCATTATTAAATAACTCCCCATGTTATAGGGGGCGAGTCTACTGCAATCAACGGGCATAAATCCATACACCGGGCTATTTCTGAGAAATTTCTGATTTAAAAACCTAATAACAATTTACCCGACCTAGGAATCGAACCCAGGACCTCATGCTCAGCAGCAACGCTTGCGACCACTACATTAACGAGGACATGTACCCTTAAAATATTCCTCGGCCCCCATGGTGACCCCCCCCAAAATCTTGGGCTGCGACCGCGCCTGCAAAAACATCTATTAAACACAAGCAGACACCACACACAGTTAGTTATATAGATACATTCATACATACACGGATAAATATTATATTATATGATAGGTATATGTTTAATAACTTCACCAAATAATTATTATGTAGCAACCTCTTACAGGCTGATCTCAATAATACAAAATGTTATATTTAGTTCATCATCATCTGCCTAGCCTTTTCCCAACTATGTTGGGGTCGGCTTCCAGGGGGGGGGGGGTTGTTGGTGTTATTTACTAATTTAATGTTAAAACATATTTTAAAAAAAATTGCTTAATGTTAATTTGTGTCCTAGATATAATATTTTATAGTTCTGGCTGTGCCCTACAGGGTCCAAAATTGTACCTTAGCTTTAAGCCATTATAACACCTCTACTGCATTATGGAATGCAAATCATTATTATGATATGAATAAAAACCATTGTTTCGTCTAGAGATGAAGCACGCAATAATAGCGATGCAGCGATGTTGAAAACATTCTGCAGACTGGTTTGGATACGGCACATAGCAACTAACAAGATGTGCAAAACAAAAATATTGCTATTATCCTCTGGCCATAAATATTTTTTTGTACCTAAAGAGGTAAAAACCAAGGAAACATAAAACAGGTTCTAGGCGAGCCACAGACAGGGGAACTGTGCGAAGGTGAGCTAACTCTAGAACATCTTTTGCTAGTCTATGAACAAAATGACTAAACTCATCTTGTGTTGATGTTATTTCGATTAGGGAAAATGGACAACCTGTAGGTCGAGTGTCGAGACGTAGATAGAGATTAATGAACAGACGTACTGTAGGCTCCCGATTACTCAGTGGCATTTATTTGCCTATAACCGTAGCCGTAGGCCAATACGAGTTACCTACAAATACAAAAGGCATAACGATACATGATTACATCACATGATAGCGTCATCTAGAGACCTCGACCTTGCATCTATCTCCAGTTGTTATTTTATCTCGAAACAGAAATAAATAATTTTAAATAAGTAGTTAGGTAAATTCAATCTCTATCCACAAAATGATAGCACCTACCTACAGACGAATGCAAAGGCGATTTTATTGACACTCGAATTGAGTGAAATTCGGCAACTTGAGTGGTTATGTTACGATGCGCGGATACAAAAATGGCTTAAATTCGTTATTGCTGTTCCATTAATCATAGAAATGCGAAAGCATCTCGTGTGCCGCCTTTTCACGCTAAACCACTGAACCGATCTTAATGAAATTTGACATATAAGTAGGTAGCCTGGGGTCTGGAGAAGTAATAGGCAACTTTTATCCTGGATTTGTATTAAAAAAAATACAGACAGACGAAGTAGCGGGCAACAGCTAGTGTTTGTATAATCACATCAACGTCCGCTGCTGAAGCAGAACTTCTACTAGATTGATACAATGTAAGCGGTTGAAAGATAATTTTTCCAATTTTTTAAAATAATTTTGCAAAGATCTGCAACCACTTGTGACATAATTTGACATTACTAAGCCATAAGATTTTATAGAAAATCTTTTTTGCCTGCACTTATTCTGTGCGGTATTCGCCTCGCTGTGATTGAACCTGTCAAAAGCCGATAAACGAGACGGTATAGAAGATTTAGGTTGACATGGAGTTAACAATCAATCATTCATCTATGCATTACCCATTACCTACTAAAACACATTCGTGACAATGACAATTTTAAGGACATCTTGCAAAACTAGCACCAATTCCAAGTTATGAAATCGATTGCAACACCTTAGGATAATTACGACGAGAAACTAAAGCGTTTCGTGCACATAACGAGAACAAATTGGTAAAAATTCATTGCTGTTTGACATCCACTGGCTCCATCAGAAACGAGTTAAGAAGGAACTTAGGAACACTTATAGCTACATAATACAAACATAGACACATCTTATACCTGATATACCTGTAAATATGTGGAAAACACCAACATATATGGTCACATATGTATTAGGTATACAACATAGGTAAAGAAATGCCTGTTGGCAGAAATTAAATTAAGGATAGGAAAATTCTACAAAAATTCCGTGGTTTGGATTCTTTGGACGCCCAACAACATCAAATTAAAAGTTGCGCATCAAGCAGAGATTTATTACAATTAGTGATTCCTTAACATTCCACCTCAGTTAAAATGTTAAAATATCATACAAATACAAATCGTGCTACCAACTATGCTTATAAGCCCGAAATAATTACCTATGCGTAGTCCATGTCGGGGACCGGTCCCCACTTGGACAGTTATAAAACTGTTAATCGCGGAATCAATCGTTTAACTACATCAACTCACAAATAACATCAAAACAATGATATTTTCAAACACCGGCAGCTACTCAGCCGCTACGTTGTTACATAGAGGCAGACCATACTTACTCGTTTGTTTACGCTCAACGAGATGATTGCACCAATTGTCCCTCAAGCTCTGGCACGTTCCACGTTCACCCTCAGCAATGGGTCTATCGTCACTGGAGACTGGAGCGCGAATGGCGTGCGTGCTCGTCGTCGTCCGCCGCGAAACTCGATAGGACGCCGCTCACGAACGGCTTAAGTAGGTACACAACATATTGTGCACATATCTGTGTTGACCGCCGAGTCGCGGGCTTCCCGCGAGCCCGCGACGTATTCGTGAATCTTCGGGTCAATCGAACAACGATTCTCAAACTGTTTGCTTCAATTTCGATCCCGGATATCAGGTTTTTGATACCAATTTGATATTAATGGCTAATACAAACAGAATCAACTTTAATAATGGTCTTCTTATGAAAATCAACTTCATGCATAATAGGATGATACAACAACTGCAACAGAAAATATAGTTGAATCATTTATTATTCCTGCCTGGCCTTGACTGAATAGTCAACCGCATCACTTCCTGCGAACTGTGGATGTCATTTTAGTAGCGAATAAGGCAATCTCATGTAGTGGATTAGCAGCAACAGTCAGGACACATTAGAATGTTAACGAGAACTGCAAATAAAAGCTAACACGAAATATTGTGATGTTCTCACAATGCCTGGATTTTTCGAAAGCGTTTCAAAACCAAACAGCTATCAGAAATTGAGGCGTAGAGCGTACCCTAAGTTACGTTTACGAGCTGATTATATTATCTGACTTACAACACATTGATGCTAAGTACAAAATAAAGGTGAGCTGAACACCCCTGGTGTACTCCCGGAGAGGGATAATTGACCCTTCATAAATTTGGACAAAACAATTTAGAAATGTCGCTATCACAACCTTTTTTGTTCGAAGGAGAGAGGGCTATCGGGCTTAACCTTTGAGGCAAATAACCGCCCAACTCTTGGGCTGCCACTGCACCTGACTAGGGCAAGTGGCAACGAAGCAGGAGGCCCTCGACTTGATATACAGGGTTACTTTTCAATGACCAGCCAAATTTAAGGATGTGGTACAGACCATCAAACTAAACAACTTTCTTCATGGTGCCAACATCGTAATCGCAAATAAAAATTCAGCCGTCCCATACGTTTAGGTCGAGTAGGTATTGAAGTTTTCTATGGGACAGTTGATAAATTTTTCGCGATTACGATATTGGTCCCATGGAGAAAGTTGTTTAGTTTGATGGTCTGTAGCACATCCTTAAATTTGGCTGGTCATTGAAAAGTAACCCTGTATAGTAAGATGGTCACCACCACTCCATTGTAGCAGCAATACCTACCAGAGTAAGGTACGTTGCCATCCCAGATACAATGCTGAATTGTATCTGGCTCATGTACCTGTAATTTCACAGTAATATTATAAAGGCGAAAGTTTGTGAGTGTATGTTTGTTTAAATGTTTGTTACTTCTTCACGCTCAAACGGCTGAACCAATTTTGATAAAATTTTGCATGGAGGTAGCTGGCACCCTGGATTAACATATAGGCTACCTTTCATCTCAATATTCCTACGGGATCGACACTTATGCGGGTGAAACCGCGGGGCGCAGCTAGTGATTATAATAAGTAATTTGCCCCATAAAAGAGTTCCTTCCTACCTGATGATACTTTAATATATACCTACATCACACATAGGTACCATCACGCCTGTATTTCCTGCGGGTACCAACGGGACCCTATTCCTAAGGCTCCGCTGTCCGTCCGTCTGTCACAGGGGTGCATCTTTTGAACCCTATCTAATAGGTAGACACTTGAAACTTTCACAGAGAATAAAAATCTTACTACTTAGGTACAGAAGCCAGCACATCAAGCTATCCCAATCTGTCAAATTTTCCCAATTGAATATGAACCTTATTCCTTTGCAGTAAAGTCGAAAATCTTTCAAAGAAATTTGACAGATTGGGGTAGCTTGATGTGCTGGCCTCTGTACTATGGCTGCAATAACAACAAATAATAAAAATATGTAGTTTTATAATTATATTGTACCTAAATGATAAATGATAAATGATTTTATTTCTGTAAGTAGGTTTGTAGAAACACTTTTACACGTCAATGATATTTTTTAAAACGAGATGAGGTCGGCGTTTCCTAACTGACTACTCTGAGAAGAAAGGCCGAAACAAACTCAGAGTTCACAGTCTCTTTTAAAGTCCAGACATAATCTTGGTCAGATCATGTGGAGACCATGTAGATTGGTGTCTGAAATGGTCTTTTGAGGAAAGAACCACACCGATTGAGTGGACCTGTCCAGTCAGTGCACGCATTTGTCAGTAATCATGCTGCTCAACTCAAACTTAGGGAGCTCAACGATTCGACGAACAATACCAAAGAAAGGACATTTGGCACCTACTACGATAGTACGAATTTACGGAACCCTTCTTGTGCGGGCTGCTTTTTAACCGACTTCAAAAAAGGAGGAGGTTGTCAATTCGACGGTTTTTTTTGTGTGTTTGTTACGCGATTACTCCTCCAATTGTGGACCGATTATCAAAATTCTTTTTTTGTTCGAAAGGAGATACTTCTGAAGTAGTCCCATAGTCGCCAAGTCAGGATCTGATGATTGGATCCTGGAGAAATCGAGGGCAACCCTCAAATTTTGTAGGCACACCTATAGCGATTTGGGTATTTTTTATAGTAAGTCGTGCATTTGCTCTCAGAAAGCACCATTCGGTGAAGTGGAACTGATGATGAAGTCCACAGGTGGCCATCGGAACTACTCAATAATACATATTACACGGTTTGCGATTCGATTAGGTACTTTAATGTGGTTGCTAAGCACAATGCGTATCGTGAAGTGGAGCTGATGGTGACTTCTCAATCAGCTCCAGTTCTCCTGGTTTTTACAAGGAGAACTCCTCAACAATTAACGTCCCTGCATCGGGAAAAACAATATTTTGTAAAAGGTGATGAGCCGTTGACATTAGGCTATTGTAACTCAGATAAGTTACAAACTGGCCCACTAAAAAGTGGAAAATAAAAATCTTTTTTTACAAAAAATACAACCGACTTCCAAAATTTCGGAAGTCGGTGTCAATAAAAAAAATGCGGAACCAATGACACCGACTTCCAAAATTTAAGTTATTTTTCACTTTGTAGTGTTTTTTGGTTGTATTTTTTGTAAAAAAAAGTTTTTTATTAATTCCCAAACAGGCGAGCTTTTAGATTCCTGACTAGTGATACTGTGAAATTAATAAAAAATAAACCTAATAAAATTATGACAAACCCTACCTATACTTTGCCTGACCTGTGTGTGGAGTGCGGATCGCACTCAGGACCTCACGCTCAGCAGTCGTGCTGGCGACCATCATCAGCGAAGCAGTACTTAATAACAAAATCATTAAAAACTAATGAGTATATCTCACTTCTGGGTATCAAAATTGTTTTGAACGTAATTCCCAGCTTGAGGAAAAGTAGTTAAACCGAACCGACATAAATAAAACATTATAATTATGATAAGAAATTGCCAGAGCGAAAACAAAAAAAACCTGTTTGTTTACGTAAATTACGGCCGTACGCACGGCTACACATCAAGCTATACATAACCAGTATAAGCTGACTTCTGATTGTACGAAAAACCTATACAATGCAAGGTCAGCTAAAACTGGAAATGTGTAGCTTGATGTGTAGCCGTGTGTACAAAGCGCGCCCCAGTACAGAGGCCAGCACATCAAGCTACCCCAATCTGTCAAATTTCTTTGATTGATTTTCAACTTTAGCACAAAGAAATAAGGTTCATATTCAATTGGGAAATTTTGACAGATTGGGATAGCGTGATGTGCTGGCCTCTGTACATTCTGTGCAGCTTTATGCGATTTTTAATCTACCTATAGTTTTTGAGATACTTATTACATCGTTTAATCTACACTAATATTATAAAGAGGAAAGATTTGTTTGTTTAAACAAACAAACAAATGTCAACCGGAACTGGTGGAGCTATTTGAAAAATTATTTTTGTGTTGGATAGTCCATTTATCGAGGAATGCTATAGGCTACTAACATCACGCTACGATTAATAGGAGCGTCGCACCAATGAAAAATGTTGCAAAAACGAGAAAAATTATTCCTTTTGAGAGCTTCCGTTACGTGCGCTGCGTAAACTGTTAAAGTTACGCAAAAATAATGTAAGTGTCACGGAAGTGTTCCCCCGCGAAAGCATAATATCTATCTTTTAAGGGTGACTCACTACTTATAACCTTTTTTATGATAATCAAAGGACAATGCCAGAAACTCTATAGAACTTTGCCCCGTTCAATACAATTATTCATTTACAACCATGCAATATGCAGCACCTTATTGCTTTTGTATTACTGATAACTAAATTACTAAACATTTTTCCTGATGCCTGCTAGAACTTGCGGTTTCTGAAATGTTTGTTTCGGAAACAGCAAAAAAGAATTTAAGGGGTTGAATTCAAATTAACATTGATTTGTAATCCGCAGGTCCTAAAGATAAACGATTTAATATGATAAGGTCCTATATTCATTAAAATTATTTCCATAATTTACATTTTCTGTAAACTGATGGGGCAGGATCTGGCATTGTCCTTTGTTCTAAAAGAATGCGATTTTGCAAAGGTGTTTTTATAAACATGATATTAATCATTATCCAAATAAATACGTTATTCATCACAAGTATTTAATTTTGAACAAAATTGCCATTGACATCTTTTGATTTCAATAAATATCTTGGGAGATATCATAGTTTTAAAATAAATCCGCGCGGCCGCCGCGTGCAACTAGCTGTGCGAGGCTTACTATAGTTCCACTCTTACTGATCATAGCGTGATGTACCTAAAATAGCGTCTTAAAGTAATGTACATACAGACGCCAGCACATCAAGCTACCACAATCTGTCAAATTTCTTTAAGTAATAGATTTTCAACTTTAATGCTAAAGCAAAAAGTTCAAAGTTGATAGGGAAAATTTGACATTTTCGGGTAGCTTGTTGTGCTGGCGTCTGTACACACGGCTACACATCAAGCTATACATTTCCAGTTTTAGCTGACCTCGCATTGTATAGGTTTTTCGTACAATCAGAAGTCAGCTTATCATCATCTGCCTAGCCTTTTCCCAACTACTTAGGGGTCGGCTTCCAGTCTAACCGGATGCAGCTGAATACCAGTGTCTTACATGGAGCGACTGCCTATCTGACCTCCACAACCCAGTTACTGGGTAATACGATACGCCTTGGTAAGACTGGTTGTCAGACTCGTGCTTCTGACTACCCGTAACGACTGTCAAAGATCCACGAATGACAGCCGGGACCAACGGCTTATCGTGCTTTCCGAAGCCCGGAGAGGTCTCGGTATGTAAAGATGGTCACCTATCCACAGACCAACCGCGGCAAGCGTAGCTTAACCTGATCGATCGACCTGTGCGTCTGTTATTATTTAGCCACAGGCCCCTCGTTAGCCCCTAGCTTATACGCATTTATTTCAATTAAACCATTTCCAGGCACTTTTGAATTGTCAAAATTAACTAGTCGGTCAGTTAGTCAGAAAGTTGAAGCTAGTTGCCCATTCCAAAACGTAGATCTCTTGGAGAAGAACGGGCAAGAAACTCCAAGGACACTCTTTTAAATTAAGATATTACAAAATCCTGAGTACAGTATTCTTGTTGCTTCTATATGTGAGAACAATGTTATGAAGAAACAATTCAAGATAGTTATAAGATTAAAAAGAAGCCCTGGCAGCTAAGAGATGACCAGTCTCAACTGACAGCGCCCGTTCACGAACATGACGCATGGATCAGCACCATCCAGCTCAACCATTTTGAAGGGAACCGAATGATCCAACACACACGCCACCATCAGTGAGACATTTAAGTGAGCATGACACATTCTCAACTGCCATGCTCTTTCAAGTCAATATAAAAAAAAATATAATGAACGGATCCATGGTTCTTACATTTAGAAAATTAAAAAAAAAAAAAAAATGCTTCTAAATTATAAAAAACTATAGTTACCAATTTATTTACGAGATGAATAAAATTTTACTAGAAAGAGGTATAAGATATTAAAGTAACAATTAAAACTTGATTGAATTAAAAATACACATTATTATTTGTCCCAAATAAATAAATAAATAAATTAAGTTCGAATGTCAGAAACACTTAAAAAAAAAGAAAAGAAAAAAAAGGGAAGCATGTCTTCCAAATATTGAAATTTTAACTAGTGAGCCCAAGTGTCTGTGGAGCAGGACCAGCATTTAGCCAAGCATTTTTATCTACGATATAATCATCCAACTTATAGTATGCTTGTCTACATAGTGTGCGTTTAATGCATGTTTTAAATTTCTTCTCATTTAGTTGAAGAATATCGAGTGGTATTTTATTATAACACTCTACACAATAACCCATAAAAGAAGTTACTTTAGACAATCTGAAACGAGGTTGATCTAATTTGTTCCTATTTCTAGTGTTAAAATTATGCCTGTCACATATCTTACTAAAAAGATGTAGATTTTTTCGAACGTACATAATGTTTTCATATACACACATCAAAAGTGTCTAGGGATCAACATATATTTTTGCAATAACTTTTCTCCTGATTGATATTAATTAAAATTTTCTTTAAGGATTCATCAAATAAAGTGTTTTCGTTTGTCACAGTAACGATAAACCAAGTCACCTTTGCATTAATAAAGAAATTTGCCATTTTCCTAATAAAGGGATTTTTGACATTTGAACCACTAACACAAAAGTTCGAAAAAAAGACTGAAATAACAGTTTTCTCTAAAATTTTATTGGGTAACTTAAACAATTAATAATCCGTGTTTCTACCGCGAACACTAACAACACAAGAACATCGGTTTGGCATACTCAAAATGAGTTCATCCAAATCACGCTGTGGAATGGCCGCCCATGTTCGTTGCAACAACAAAAAAAGTCTTCTTGCGACTGGATACCCTCCATATTCGGCAGAGCTCTTCTCTGTAGCATATCCCATGCATGCTCAATCGGGTTCAAGTCTGGCGACTGAGCAGGCCAGGGCAGGACATTGATGTTAGCTGCGGCGAGAGTCTGTCTTACAACTCTTGCGGTGTGCGGTCGTGCATTATCATGCATTAACTGAAATAAGGGACCGATTTGCACTTGTAGAGGAACGATGACGTCTGATACAATCGTCTCAGCATAAATTTGAGCGTTGAGGTTGCCTCTGATCCAAATCAACTCAGTTCTTCCGCCGATCCAAATACCCGCCCATACCATGATGGTTCCACCACTATAAGGATGGACTTCCTGGCAGGATTTTAATCGCTGTTGGCGTCCAGGGGTTCTCCAGTGTCGTATACGTCTTGTATCCGGTCTCATACCAAAACGAGACTCATCAGAAAAGCACACGAAACGCCATTGTTCTTCTGCCCAATTTCTGTGTTCAAGAGCCCATTGATATCGAATCCTACGATTGTGCATTGCTATAGGTGGTACCCGTAGCGGTCTTCGGGAATGAAGGTTCACTTCATGCAAGCGGTTTCTGACTGTTTGGTCGCTAATTAAGTTCCCTGAAGAGTGATGAAGCCTCACGGCTAACATCATGGCGGTTATTGTTGGAGCTCTTCGAGTTAAGATTTGAATGTATCGGTCTTGTCTCCGTGTGGTGCAGCGATACCGTCCTCCATGGCGCTCAGCCACGGTACCAGTGCTTCGGTAACGTGTCCAAAGTCGACTGATAACACTCTGACTTGTATTCAGAGCTAAAGCCACAGTACGTTGCCGAGAACCAGCTTCTATCATTCCCACGGCTCTGAGCATTTCTTCCCTGCTTAAATGACGTCGCCGCTCCATAATAACGTTGGTTTTAATCAGTAGTAGGGAAACAGTAGCACTAATAATGTCTTCAATGCGTTGTATGTTTTTATAGGGAAAATATTGACAGCTGATTTTCATCTTTTACTCGAATTTGATTCACAGTTCCTGATTCAAATTATGAAATGCACCAAAAAGGATCCATATAAATTTATAAAATCATAAATTTATTACAAAGCCACATCTCAATCTCAAGAAATCCGCATAAAAATGCTTGATCCCTAGACACTTTTGATGTGTGTATATATATTGACAAGGAACCGTCATGATGTTAATTTTTTTAAACAGTTCCCTTAGAGATTCACGTCTGCTGAGGTTGTAGATAGCTCTGATAGCCCTCTTTTGCAGAATGAAGATAGATTCAATATCTGCAGCCCGTCCCCACAACAAAATACCGTAAGACATGATGCTATGAAAGTAACTAAAATAGACCAGTCTCGCGGTATCCACGTCTGTTAATTGACGGATTTTCCAAACAGCGTAAGCGGCTGAACTTAGCCGCCCTGCAAGTGATGTTAAGTGAGGACCCCACTGCAGCTTTGAGTCAAGCGTGATCCCCAGGAAAACCGTATTTTCGACGAATTCAAGTATCTCCTTATTCAATACAACGTGACATTCACTACTTCTAACATTCGGTAAAGTGAATCTAATGCATTTAGTTTTTTTCTCATTTAATACCAAATTATTTACAGTAAACCAATTATGGACCACAAGCATAGCGTTATTTACGTCGTCAAGCTCCTGTGCACGTCTGCTTACTTTAAAAATCAGTGATGTGTCATCAGCAAATAACACCATTTGTGGTCGGTTTTCCAGTAAATAAGGTAAATCATTTATATATACTAAAAATAAGAACGGCCCCAATATTGAGCCTTGCGGTACACCCATTTTAACTTTTAAACCCAATGAATTTACACCGTTTATTTGAACTTGCTGAAACCTATCATTTAAATATGATTTTATTAAGCTAAGAGCGAGTTTACCCAGTCCGTAATGCTCAAGTTTCAAAAGCAGTGTTTCGTAATTCACGCAATCAAATGCCTTGGATAGGTCGCAGAAGATGCCTATTGCATCTTGTGCCTCTTCCCATGCGTCAAATATGTGTTTTAATAAGGTGACACCGGCGTCGGTTGTACAACGTCCTTTGGTGAAACCATATTGTTGATCGTGTAGGATGTTATTACGATTAAAATGATTGAGCATCTGATTTAACATTACTTTTCGACTGCTCGGCCACAGTGTCGTCGAAGAAAAACGACTACTTCGACATTACCACATTACGAAGGAATTTGTAAAACACTAACAATGAAAATATAACAATAACACTAACTGGTTATTAATAGCTTGATGTGTAGTGGTGCGTACTAAGTAATAATCTTAAGATGGATGCTCCAGGTAGCCCGAAAAATCCAAATTTTCTTACGTTTTTTGCAATTTGCAAGTCAGTATAGGTTTTAAGGTAATCAAAACTTGATTCGCGACTGTAACAAGGATGTATTTATAGAATTATGATCATTAAACTCATCAGTAGGTATAGCTCTTTATGCCAAGGTAATCCTAAACTCATGGAATTGTCGTAGTTAGGATTACCTGCCGATCGATTCTGTAAAAATCTCACCGTGAAAAGTTAGGTGAAGTGAGCTTAGAGTGAGCTATCAAGAGTATCAATCCCTAGTATCAGGATGACTCTGAAAGTTTACACGGAGAAATGGTTACAGAATCGCACTGCTGGTCGTTTAAAGTTGTACTGATGACTTTAATGATTATAATAATTATGTAAATGACTTTAATGATTATAATAATTCTGTAAACACTTAAATGTGCATTTGGATTGAGTGATCTTTTTTTATTTCGTGACAAAATCTGATTGTACATTCAGTCAAAAATAGTCAAAACTCATAGCCCAAAGTAAAAAATTTGTCACTCTCAAGGGTCTTCAGTTATTGCCCAAAATATGGATCACTCAAATCAGACATTTTGCAAAAACGGCTATGAGCTAAATCTCAACAAAAACTTACTCTACTGACTAAGTTTATACCTCAAAAATTTGTTAACAAATTGTCACAATATTTTTTAAAACCATCAAGGCATTTAAAGCTACTTCCAGGTATATATGCCAGTATCATTGGATCACTCAGTACAGACACCATTTTGTCTGAGAGATCGTTGTAAAAAGGTTTAGGTTGACTTTTTCTATACATCTTTTTTTTAATCCTAAAATGTATGTTCCGAATATATTTGTACAATAAATATCATAACACAAATACCTTTTGTTAAAAAGTTATGAGTAATTCAATGTTTTTAAATTTGCTGAACTGAGTGATCCTTATGAATACTTATAGGCATCTACCTGTTTCGTATTGAGTTACACAACTTACGATTAATTTTTGTACAACTTTATGACTAAAGTTTTACATAAAAATTATTTACATATACGGCTTAGCTTACGAGATATTAGATTTTTAATTTTTTAAAGAAATTGAGTGTTGTAGGGTACATATGATTTTAACTTTTAATGTATATATTTAAGTTTTTCATATTTAATAAATTACAATTTCGAGCGGCTATTGTTGTTTACATCTTTGGCAAATTTTGAGACGTCGGACCCTAAATAAATACGTTCGGTACTTATATTGTTCTTGCATAAAACAGGAAAACCACTGATACTGTCACTATCACGTAAGCTCACTTATGTGCACTAAATGTCGTACAAAACTAAATGAAACGTGCGACTAAGCAAATAACAATAAAATATGAAACTTTTAAATATATACATTAAAAGTTAAAATCATATGTACCCTACAACACGCAATTACTTTAAAAAATTAAAAGTCTAATATCTCGTAAACTAAGCCGTCTGTGTAAATAATTTTTATGTAAAACTTTAGTCATAAAGTTGTACAAAAATTAATTGTAAGTTGTGTAAATCAAAACGAAACAAGTAGTTACCTATAAGTATTCAGAAGGATCACTCAGTTCAGCAAATTTAAAAACATTGAATTACTCATAACTTTTTAACAAAAGGTATTTGTGTTATGATATTTATTGTACAAATATATTTGCAACATACATTTTAGGATAAAAAAAAAGTTGTATAGAAAAAGTCAACCTAAACCTTATTACAACGATCTCTCAGACAAAATGGTGTCTGTACTGAGTGATCCAATGATACTGGCTTAAATACCTGGAAGGAGCTTCAAATGGCTTGATGGTTTTAAAAATATTGTGACAATTTGTTAACAAATTTTTGAGGTATAAACTTAGTCAGTAGAGTAAGTTTTTGTTGAGATTTAGCTCATAGCCGTTTTTGCAAAATGTCTGATTTGAGTGATCCACATTTTGGGCAATAACTGAAGACCCTTGAGAGTGACAAATTTTTTACTTTGGGCTATCAGTTTTGACTATTTTTGACTAAATGTACAATCAGATTTTGTCACGAAATAAAAAAAGATCACTCAATCCAAATGCACATAACACTTAATTGTTATGGCCGCGAATCAAATTTTGATCAACAATCTGTGTTTTTAGTAAAAACACAGATGATTTGTCTGTGTTGTACGATTAATGTGATAATAATTTTTTTGACGAGACAGCATTTTTGAAGCGTACAATTAAAATATTTGTAAGATACTATTATTATATTATCGCTCATAATTTTAATTATTTTGTTGAATACTTTTATGTTCATAGCTTAATTGAAGTGCCAGCTACGATATATTTTTTTAATAGTACCCATTCAATATGTAGTTTTTATTTTATTTGGAATTAAATGTCAAATTTTGGTTATATATCGAAAAACCCTTAAAAATTCAAATATCTCGAAAACTATTGAATTTCGGCCATACCTACTAGGGCATGCAAACCGGATACCCGGTTAACCGAAAAAACCGGATAACCGACTGATTCCAAACTCCGGTTTTTTGGATACCAAAACCGGAATTTTCGGTTTTTTTTTATTTGATTTAATAATACAAAAAACATTAAATTTTAGTCACCTTAGTTCCTATTTCGGTCACGTTAACTTTTATCCTTGTCGCACTACTATGCCACCTTGTCGCCATTTATTTTTCGATTAGTCTGTGGCTAGTGAGTGAGTGTGCATAGTGAGTAGCGACTAGTGACACGAGTGCACGTGTTGTGTTAGACGGTGGTTACATAGAGATGTCAGCATTAAGGAAGGGGCCCGTAAGGGCCGAAGCCTGCCGGGGCAGCGGGTTTGTCCGAAAGGGTTACCAACTTACCGCTACCCCGGAACATAAAGGGCTAAGGAAGGAACAGGGGCGGGTTTTAGTCAGTAAGAGTCTGACACTGCCTTCTGCTCCACCCAGAGCGGGAGGGGTCATTTGATGATTTCCCATCCTCAAAAAAAAAAAGAAGACGGTGGTTACATTGCAGATATTATTTTTATCAAAGTAAGTTTAATCACAATCTTTCTCATAAATTATGCATTGCTAATATTTCATGAAGTGATGACCAAATACTGATAATTGTTGTGTCAGCAGAGATAGCTTTCATTAATTAGGTTATGCCAGCCGGCACGTTTTTATTTTTGTAAATATGTAATGTGCCTATAAACAAGAGCCTATTTTTGTTTGTAGTAGTTTGAGCTGATCAATAAGCACATTGCTACTTTCAAACTTTAATGTTTTTTTTTGCGTATGTTAATAATGAAGTAAATTTGAATGGTTTTGGATAATGTGAATATTGTGAATGTTGAAAATATAAAACTAATACTTAGGTTAGGTAAGGAGGCTTAGAATTCCTTTTTTTTTGTTTAGTAGTAGTTAGTAAGTTTATACAGTGGTTAATATGGCACAAATGTGCTGTCTTTTGCTTTTGTGTTTAAATAGACTACGTCGCGTAAAAGTTCCTTCCAGTTGTCCGTTATTTATTTTCAAGATTATGATCACGAAAGATTGCTAAAATGGCTCTTAATATTTACAGCAAGAAACATCATGAAGAGGGCTGGTGATATACAAAGTGTTAATGAAATAACCCAAAACCTCGGACACCCCAACCGATTTTTATATTAATAAATTGATATGACATATAATTTTTTTTTTTTCAAAAATTATAGTAAAAGATATTTGTAAATGTTGTTGTCGCGCTACTTCTTACAGATTCGTAGCTCTATCGCCGCCGGGTGCTTCCCGGCCTTGGCGCCAGCTCTAGCACCCTCTCCTCACCCTCGCTGTTTGTTTTCATTGCGTTGGACAGTAGCGTACAGCGTCGTTAAAAAATATTAGACACGGCATGACAAATAATTATTTTTTGGAAAAAAAAAATAACCAATATTAAAAATTATTGTATTCGATTTTGCTGCCGATTCTAAACAAACTAGTTTCAGGTTTTGGGTTATTTCATTAACATATTGTAGATGATGCCGATACAGCGAAGACAAAATACGTGGAAAATAAAAAATATGCTGGTGATAAATCATCAATATGGTTTTATTTTTTACGTGCCACGGACGGAAGCACTGCAAAATGCAAAGAATGCGATAGAATATTAAAGTGGCAGGCAGTTCTACATCAAGCTTACGAAACCACTTGCTTTATTCTATGTCAAAAAATATTTTAGTGTAAGTGGTAAACTGGTACATTATTTTAAAAATAAGTCACATAAGTGTAAAAAATACATATTTTGATTAGACTTCAGCATTTTCACTTCTTTACACACATATTTCTCATTTCCTTAGTAAAAACTGAAAAAAAAACCCGAAAAAACCGATTTACCCGGTTGTACCGGTTTTGTAAACAAGTAAACCCGAAAAAGTCGGTTTTCTTAATCAACCCGGTTTTTGCATGCCCTAATACCTACATACCTATGGGGTTCAATTTGTTGCATTTTGGCTCCCCTATCAGCTCCTGACAGATATACGTCGAATTACAAGTAACCCTGTATAACATCACGCTATGGCCAATAGGAGCGTCGCAGCAATGAAAAATGTTGCAAAAACAGGAAATATTATTTTTCACTTTGTAGTGTTTTTTTGGAAGTCGGTTTTTTTTTTGCTAAAAAGTTTTTATTTCTCGCTTTTTATTTTTAGTGGGTCTGTTTATAAAGTATCTAAGTTACAGTAGCCTAATGTCAACTTGCTCATCGCCTTTTACAAAATATTGCTTTTCCCGATGCAGGGACGTTAATTGTTGAGGAGTTCTCTTGGCACTCCACCATCAGCTCCATTTCACCATTCGCATTGTGACGAGCATAAATTGTGCTTACCAAACATATTAAAGTAATCGAATCGCAACCTGTGAAATACTTATTATTGAGTAGTCCCGGTGGCCATTTGTGGTCTTCATCATCAGTTCCACTTCACTAAATGTTGCTATCCCAGAGCAAATGCCCATGCAAATAAGGTACTTAGCTAAATATTGCTTACACTAAAATATTTTCGTTTAAATGACCTACTTAACTATAAATAATCGGTTATTATAATTATCGCATGGTATTAAAATGCGATATCTTACAAACATTTATGTAAATACAAATTCGGAAAAGCATCACATTGTGATGCTTTTCCGAATTTGTGATGCTTTTCCGAATTTGTATTTACATAAATGTTTGTAAGATATCGCATTTTAATACCATGCGATATAATAACCGATTATTTATAGTTAAGTAGGTCATTTAAACGAAAATATTTTAGTGTAAGCAATATTTAGCTAAGTACCTTATTTGCATGGGTATTTGCTCTGGGATAGCAACATTTAGTGAAGTGGAACTGAAGACCACAGATGGCCACCGGGACTACTCAATAATAAGTATTTCACAGGTTGCGATTCGATTACTTTAATATGTTTGCTAAGCACAATTTATGCTCGTCACAATGCGAATGGTGAAATGGAGCTGATGATGGAGTACCAAAAGAACTCCTCAACAATTAACGTCCCTGCATCGGGAAAAGCAATATTTTGTACAAGGCGATGAGCAAGTTGACATTAGGCTATTGTAACTTAGATACTTTATAAACAGACCCACTAAAAAGCGAGAAATAAAAACTTTTTAGCAAAAAAAAAACCGACTTCCAAAAAAACACTAAGTACAAACAGTAAGTGAAAAATAACTTTAATTTCGTAAGTCGGTGGCAATAAACTAAAATACAGATCCAAGGACACCGACTTCCGAAATTAAAGTTATTGTTAAAAAGTTTTACATTTATTACTTAACTATTATAATATTATTTTTATTTCAATATGAACCCGACTAATTAGATAAACAATCAAACTAGTCCTTTCTAGTCGCGTCGTCGTCGTTCCCGCCATTTTTTTTACGCTCCGCACGACAACCAACCCTACTAGAGTTTACGCACACATTTGCACGTGTACCAACGTCATTTGGCTATGTAGTAGTAGTAGGTAATTATTTTGCGCGCGTTGTACGGAGTGTCCGGGGTGTGGCTATAGTTCCACTCTTACTGATCATATCATAGCGTGATGTACCTAAAATATTTTCAGGTGAATGCTTCAGGTAGCCCGCGAAATTCAAATACTCTTACGTTTTTTGCAATATGCAAGTATTAAGTTGTGTGTTGATCAAAATTTGATTCGCGGCCGTAAAAAGTATGTGTAATCAATAAAGTCATCAATACAACTCTATAAGACAAGGTAATCCTAACTACGACAATTCCATGATTTTAGGATTACCTGGCCATAAAGAATTGTATTGATGAGTTTAATGATTATAATTCCGTAAATACATCCTCGTTACAGCCGGGAATAAAATTTTGATCACCTTATAACCTATACTGACTTGCACATTGCAAAAAATATAAGAAAATTTGGATTTCGCGGGCTACCTGGAGCATAATAATGTACAGACAACAGCACATCGACACCTGCAAGAAAAAACATCGTAACTCATTTTTAGTAAATTTTCAGGAGAGTGCGTCAAAGATAAAAAAAATCTCTCAGGTTTCGGTTAAGTAATTAGTATATTTCATTACAAGTGCGGAAAGGTTGTCATTGCAAAGAGTTCCGACAAATGTCTACCCGAGCCGAGGTGCAGCCGAAGGCGAGGGTTGACAGTCGGAACAAGTTGCAATGACGGTTTCGCACGTGTACTGAACGACTATTTTTAATACAGTTGCGAAAAAATGAAGCAATTAAATAAAATAAGGTGGTGTTAATTAAAAAAAACTAGGGTCGAAATTACTCATTTTGTGCAACAAACAACTAAAACTCCCAAAGAAAATTTCTGAAAAATGGCGCCAACCGTAGAATATAAGCAGAGATTTTTTTTTCTTCACCCATTCTGGTAGGCAAAGGGAACTATGCCCATACAGCCAAGTTTTCAGTAGAATTTTTTTATTGATATGAAATGAAAATGAAATTTAATGAGATGAAATGAAATGAAACCTAACCTAACTTATTCAATCAAATCATTAAACCTGATATTGAAACATATTAGTAGCTTCTTTTTAGAAATATACGTATTTGCATGAATCATAAAAACTTCTATGAATTTTTTTAGTAAAAACTTCATGGTTGGTTTTTCATAGACATGATTTTGACAGTTGGGAAAGAGAACGCACGAGTTCGGGAAAGGTAAAAAAAAGCACGAGTATGTAATAGCCCACATCCCGAACGCTATACGTCCCTGCAATACGCCACTTTTTGAGCAACTGTATTAAAAAATACTTTTCATACTTAATATTATAATATAATCATAAAAAAAGTAAGGCCATTCTATCGTTGCCTCAAATTTTCAAGGTTGATTGGCATTACGACTTAACCAAAACCTGAGAGATTTTTTTAATCTTTGACGCGCTCTCCTGAATATTTACTAAAAATGTGTTACGATGTTTTTCCTTGCAGGTGTCGACATCAAGCTACTACAATCTGTCAAATTTCTTTAATAGATTTTTAACTTTATCGCTACAGTATAAGGTTCAAAGTTGATTGGGAAAATTTGACAGTTTCAGGTAGCTTGGTGTACCAGCGTCTGTACATACTAAGTCGTCTTCAGAATAAAAAAAAAACAGAAATCAAAATCAAAAAGTTTTATTCATCAGAAAAATATTTCCTTTTAAAGTTTCCTTTTCCTCTTTAAAATATTATATTTTTATTAAAATACATTTTCTATGGCTATTTTTGCTATCTATTGTCACGTAAACGTAATTTTAATTCAATTAAAAAGATAAATATTTGAAAACTTCTTCCCGCTTTCGACGAAAGAATCCCGCTGTTTTCACTCAAAAATTTCCAAAATCCCGACTTGGCAAAAAAAAAAACTGGCAACGCTGGACTCACATGACATCCCCGACTTCTAACTATGGGCTACCACTGAGAAATTCCTGATTTAAAAAAACTTATTAACACCTTGCCCAACCCCCAAGTCAGGCAAGGTGTTACTGCTGAGCGTGGGGTACGCTCAGCAATCATGCTTGCCCAACAGGGCAGTCTCGACCAATAATGTGCACATGAGCCAATTTTATTCTTCTTTGGTGTGCACTGGAGTTCTTTTTTCACCCAAGATTTGTGTCTAGCCTTACGCGTCTTGTCTCCAGCAGATTTGGCTATCACACTAGGATTATTAAACTGAAGCAATGCAGCTCTAGAAAGTGGTGATGGGCGGGTATTTTGAGGGACTGTCTGTAATGTCGATGTTTGAAAAATACTGATTCTCAGCCTAATTTAAATAAATGTCTATTGATTTTTGAAGGAGGCCAGTGACTATCAATCTTAACTAATCCTACTGAGCAGGACCTATAGAACCCAGGAGCAAAATAATTGCGAAAACAAAGAAGTAAACGAGAATGTGAAATTTAGAAAAGTATACTGTAAGATAGTGTACATTTCCAGACTCCTAAATCAGGCCACAGTGCACTTCCATGTAAGTAAGGCATAGGCCAAAATAATGATGAGTCAAACAAATGCAATTTGAAGCATGCATTTTGGTGTCTACATTGTTACAAATTTGAATCCAATACTATTAAAAAGTCACAGATAAAAAATGCAGGAATCCGGGAGTGTTTGTGTACTTTTTATTAAAGGGTAAGCGCCAGGGTAGCAAGCAAAATTCAAAATTGTTATGCTTGCGAATCAGATTTTAATCAACATGACACTAACTTGCAAATTGCAGAAAACATAATAAAATTTGAACCTAGCATAATAATCCTTGTTAATTCTGTTTTAACTGGATTGAGTTCTTGATATCTGAAAGGATGATGTGTGGTTTCTCAAGAAATAGATAAAATAGAGGAAAGCCAGGAGTGGAACACCACAAGCAAGCAGAAAAAAAAATCAAAAAGTTACAAAGTTTTGTGATCAATGAGTTTCCTTAGAGAATATTCTAAAATCAAATTCAATTTCATCAGAATTATTTTTATTGTGGTATTTTGATTTAATGACTATTATAATATTAGTTCAATAAATTATTTGTCTTTGCTCCTTTTTTATCCGACTGCCTCAGAAGAAGGGTACTGTTTTTAACAAATGCATTATTAAAATAACAAGATATTTTAACAGATCAATCATAAAACTAAGAAACCAAAAGAACCAGCTCTCCGATTTTTTTTAAATTGTAAGTTATACTTAATTGTCTACAGAAGACAAGGGAAAATGTATTAGCTGGATGAATGCCATAACTACAGAAACAATTAAAAAGCCATGAAGCATCCAACCACAATAAATGATAAATGTTAATACTTCTGAAAAGGCATGAACCCACTGCAATGGTTAGCTTTACACAAACACCTAGTCAGATCAGTCTTGGTCACAGGATTACCATTATCACTTGAACCATAATGAAATGTCACCTCCTCATTAGGTAAAATGTTGCCACAGGCAAATATTGCCAACTTTGGGATAGGACTCCCACACCTGACTGGCAAAATTTGACAATTAGGCTCACAACTATGATTTATATATCTCCCAATATTACCAAACACACTTGGATCAATAATAGTTACTACAGGGTGGCTGCCAGACAGTTCTCTTAGATAAAATATATAATTGTTTTTTCCCTGCATCTTATTATTATTATGTCTTATGGAAGCCTGGTTTGGAGTTATTATTTCTCCTGCATATTCACATAAAAATGTCCCAGCAGGAATGGAACATGATGCAAAAAGACCAAATCCTTTGTCACAATGCCTGATCTCTAGCCCTTCCACAGGTCCTTTCTGCACAACTCTATTTCCACACTCAATTGAACAAGGACAGCTGTCATTGCACTCCAAAATTGGATATGATTTAGATTTAGGTTTCAGTTTGTACTTCAACTGACCATCTTTCTGGTAGGCAATATAGTTAGCACCACAAGATTTTTGAAGGCACTTACATGTCGCTTGGGAACAAATGTCTTGGCAACTGCAATTTTCATCATAAATAGAATTAAAGTCATTCAGCAATTGTTCATATTCAGCACTCTGATCGCATGGACCAATAATATTTTCAGTAACGTAAAATACATTGCTGTCTATATGTGTGTAATTATCATTCATTTTTAAGGAATATTTGTAACACATTTACAATAACTGCTGCTACAGTACTATTTTTAGTCTAATCTTACAATTTATCTAAAATATCCTGAAGGGTGCAGTTCAAAATATATTTTTCCAAAATTCCAATGTCAACCTGACTGTCACTTGTCAGATTTGACAGCACCTGGGCACAGGTTCACGACAAGAAACCACAGAATATTGCACAGAACACCACCAGAATATTGAACAATTCCTAGCATAGACATGAATACTAAGACCTTAGTTACTAAAAAAGTAATAGTTATATCAGAACAGTAATTCTATTACGGGCTGATTTTTCAATCATCTCATCTTTAAAGTAATAATTAAGTATCATGATAACTTTATTTTGAAATTTTGACAATTATTTCTCACAAAAACTGTCAAACGTCAATTTTATTCCTCGAATCTAAGTTATTTGGCGATGGAAAAATGAGCCATTTATATGATATAGAATAAAAAGTTTGAAAATTCAAAAATACATACCTTCAGCCAATAGCCTTCAGCATTTACTTTTTTTATGGGGATGTGCTAGGTAACCCGTGAAATTCAACGTTTTTTTGCATGTCAGTGTCATGCAGTCATGCTAAATGTTGATTAACGATTCGCGAGCGTAACAAATATGAATTTACAGAATTATAATTATTAATACCATCAATACAACCCTCCAAGTTCTTAAAATCCTACTGAATGACTATTTCATGACACAAACCTGCAAATTGCAAAAAATAAATTTCGTGGGATAACTAGCGAACCCCCCCCGTACACACCGGAATCAGTAGATGGCGGATCTTGTTAAACCCATGCTATACCCATACGAAAAGCAAGCAAACATTTTGGATTTTTGGTTCAGATGGCGCCTATACAAAGAGATGTATGATAAATTACTAGTTGCAGTAACTTATAGAGCGGTTTCGCACTACATCCGATCCGAATCTGAATTAATAATAAAACTAATATTTATTTATTTCCAAGTGGTACAGAGGCCAGCACATCAAGCTACCCCATTCTGTCAGATTTTTCCAATTGAATATGAACCTTATTCCTTTGTACAGACGCCAGCAGGTCAACCTACCCCAATCTGTCAAATTTCTTTGATAGATTT
Source organism: Globia sparganii (assembly GCA_949316385.1). Taxonomy (NCBI): domain Eukaryota; kingdom Metazoa; phylum Arthropoda; class Insecta; order Lepidoptera; family Noctuidae; genus Globia; species Globia sparganii. The sequence goes on along the minus strand of OX438655.1, from coordinate 10,215,628 downwards.
TCGACTTTAGCCCAAAGGAATAAGGTTCATATTCATTTGGGAAAATCTGACAGATTGGGGTAGCTTGATGTGCTGGCCTCTGTACTAAAGTTGAAAATCTATCAAAGAAATTTGACAGATTGGGGTAGGTTGACCTGCTGGCGTCTGTACATTGAGATCTTAAATTAAAACTAGTTTATGTTTATTTTTTTTTGTTTTTTTTTTTTTTATGTGAATCAATGTTTAAACAGAGATCAATGCTTGAGTTTCCTTCTGTAATACGGACCTAAATGTACAGACGCCATTAGGTCAACCTACCCCAATCTGTCAAATTTCTTTGATAGATTTTCAACTTTAGCACAAAGGAATAAGATTCATATTCAATTGGGAAAATCTGCGTACGTGCCAGGATGCCAGTAGAGCAAAGAGTAAAATAATATATGAACAGTAGAGGCAATTTTTATATACCACGACCTCCCAATATACAAAATCAAAGCTGATTATATAAATAATAAGAAAAAACTGTTGAAAACAAAAAATGTTTTAGTCAGTTTGCAACAGTAATACCTACAATAAAAAAAATTTGCTTGGATGCGCTTTTTCCAAATTTTCATACAAGTCAGTATTAGGTGGTGATCAAAATGGAAAAGTGCATAAGGTACTCAGAGATATTTTAATGATATTAGTGACTATAATTCCGTAAATATATATCTATTATAGTCACGAATCATATCGTCGACCGTAGGTTCAATTGAGGTAAGGGACATTGAATATCTTGTCCTTTACCTCAATTGAACCTACGGTCGACGATATTTTGATCGAGATACAACCTGAGACTGGCCTGCAAATTGCAAAAAACTTAAGAAAATTCGAATTTCGCGGTCTACCACTGCGACAAGTTAGTCTGACGCTTTCAGAATATTACCATGTAAAAAATGCCGAACCCTTCGGATAATAATATGGCGTAACCAAGTGATGATAAGATATGTGTTAAAAGTTTCGATTATATCCAGGATTGACTTTGTTATGTCAACATTTTACAATAAGTATGAAGTAAAACGACGAAACATCACTATAAAGTTGTAAAATACACTACGGGTTTTTAGCAAAATCTGCCGCTAAATAAGACTACTTAACTACCAGCAATTTACTTTTAATTATAATTCCTGTTCTTGTACCCCATTATTACAGGGCAATCTGTTATGCAAATAGAATACAATCATGACAAATATAGATTTTGTATCAGTGTGACAACCCAGTGCATTTGGAAGGATCATGAAAATAGTAAATATAGTAGTAGTAAAATTGCTGCAGATTTGTCACTAGTGATTTCAAATCATTTATTTTTTGTACTTACTTTTCTACTCCCTGGCGATTATAAAATCCAATAAAGTTAAAATTTATTTTTCTTGTTGCCATTTTATAAATTAACCTGAAATCTTTATAATCTATGCATCCAGTACAGACGAGCGAGATATAAACATATTTCCCTCTCTCTCTCTCGATATTAGGGACGAGAGCAGCGAACGAGGCGATGGATGGTGTTCGAAGTTGGAACGAACGAATTCACCCGTGGCCGCGCAGGCGCAACGTTGAACGTCTTGACGTGACGTAATTGCCCATTCATAGTTTTTATTCATTGAGAAATGAAGTTTCCAAAACATTTTCATGATATTATGTTGTGTTGCATAGAATCAATTATTCGAAACGCGAGATAAGTGTTTAGTAAAAAATTACATTGAAAACAAGAAAAGGACTATGAAGTGGGAATAAGTGCGTTCATTCATTGATAGAAGAGTGCTTAGTGCATGTATGTATTGAGCACATGCGCAATGCAAGCGTGAATTCATTCGGTTTACTGTGTGTAATAAATGTATATTCAAAACATCGTCGAAAATGTGGATTCTTAGAGTGAACTTTGTGTATGGATTTCAATTACCCAGCTTATTCGAAAACAGGCTCAAGTAGACCATTACGACACTCCGGAAGTGGCGGGACAAGCCGGCCGAACGGGCTCGTTCCGAAAGAGATAACAGCGGATGAAAGAGATAAACAGTTATGGATTTAACATGGCGGACGATATGCGTAAAGTGCGAGTTGAAGAAAGATTGAAAATAAAGATCGGTACGTATTGTTTTGCCAGCTTTCTTTACTGTTTGCGTCTAGTAAGTGTCCTAAAATCATTGTATAATGAAATATTCTTTAATTAACGCCTGTCGTGTTGTAAGAAAAATATTGTTGTCATTGTGGTGAACAGGTGGTACCAAAGAACTCTTTAATATTCTGAGCCAGATGTGAATGAATATCTCCACAGGCACAGGAGTAAATTAGGTGATTGATAGTTGCAAGTGCACATCATACGACTGATGTGATCTCTTTCACATTTATTCAGGAGTGTAGTTCTTTGTTATCGTACTGTACTGTTTTGACAGTTCAAGCAAACTTTATGAATGAATTTGATGAATTGCCGTGGATACAATGAATAACGTGCCTAGATCTTATAAGATTAGATATTGCTGTGTACTCTCATAATTTTATTCATTATGAGATGAACTTGATACTGGAACTCTCCATCTGTTTGCTTTCTTTGGCGAAAGATACTTGCACTTTTCAATAATCTTGTTGCAGTCAAGAATTTAGTATGGAGATTGTTTTACTACTTTGTTGTACAATGAGAGTGTTTCTACACATATTCATTCAAATTATGTACTCATCCATTATGTATTTATTGTTTTTGTTTTGCTTGTTTATTTTTTATTTTGATTACATTATCTTTTATTGACCAATACTTAAAAACTTGATTATGTATTTTATTTTACAAAAGTCAATTCATCAGATAGTCTGGCTAGATAACAGTTATATATCAACTTTGATGTGTCCACTTCTGCACTTGTTCTAATTTTATTAGAGATCTGTTTTTAAGTCTAGCATATTAAGTTTTGGAGTGGAAGGAAAATTATATACATTTTTGTTTAATAAATAGTAATGGGCATTGAGTCGGCCTTTGTACTTTTTTTGTGTGCAAAAAGTTTAAATAAATATTGTGTCTATATATAATTGGGGCATTCATCTGGTTAGATATTACATATTTTACTTTAAAAAAATAAGGAAAACTAACCATCTTAACCTATTTTTCACTTCAATAATATTGACAAAGTTCATCACACAATACAATGCTTCAATAAAATATATTAATTTATCAAATATTCATAGTTTCATAATGTAAAAGTTACTTTGTGCTAGTTTAGTACTCATGCAGACTAATATTTGTATGCAGAGAAAATACATGAATGAAGAAAATTGGATAAGTTGCTATAGAGTAATAAAGTTCACTGCTTTTTAGCATGCCGATGGCAAAATAAAATAACATGTAAATAGTTTTTTTCAAATTTGTTCGGTTTTTAAGGTAGTTAAAATGTTTCTCTGCCCACTAATAGGCAGAGACATTTTAACTAACTTCTGAAAGGAAAAAAAAGACAATCAACTCCTTTGAAAAAGAAACAGATTTTATTTGTAAATGGCCATGAGCATAACAATTGTGATTTTGACACAGTGTATACATAGGTGCCAGTAAACTGCACAATCGGATGACGTGAGCTAAGTAATGCATTTCCATATGTAGGTACAGAAATGTATGATATGATTGATTTGTGCCGGCACGCGGTGGCGGCGCGGGCGCATAAATCTATGATAACACGAAGTGTGTCTGCCACGATAAGGGTGCAGTATGCCTTCCGGGGCGCGACCCGCCGACGCTTTCGCTTCTAACTATGTTGCTTTGTTATATTAATATTTTTGTATGTCTTGGTTTACTTAGTTAAGTTCCAGAATTAATGTGCTGGACTTAGTAACCAAGAACTTTCCTTTATTTTATATGTATGCATTTGTGAAGCAAATTTTAACACTGTTACTATATCATAATCTCTCAGTGTTTGGAACCACTGATTGTTGTATCCAGTAAAGCCAAAAAGAAAAAGACCCTGAAACATTATCATTGGCCCCGATTCTATTGTTCATAAACTAAATTTAAGTTCAGTGCATCTTTTTCTTTCTATTTCCATATGAAAAGGACAGAAGATAAATATTAGTTTAGTCCCGTCAAATTAGATAATCCATAGACAAGTTTAGACGTGATTAAAAAATTGGCCACTAAAAAATTAAAAATACGTCAATTTACGTCAGGTGCTGACTACTTTGACAGGACTAAACTAATATTTATCTTCTGTCCTTTTCATAATGAAATAGCAAGAAAAAGATGCACTGAACTTAAATTTAGTTTAGTTCGTGAACAATAGAATCGGGACCATTATAAAAGTTCTTTTATTTTAGTTATACCGCTGATCTAATATTCCATCTCTGTGCATCATAAAATCTAAATACACTTGAAACTTCTTTTTAGGATAGATTAAAAATTAAACATCTTTAACAATAGAAAATAATAAGGACTAGCTTTTGCCCGCGGTTTCGCCCGCGTGGTTATCGGAAAGTATTCCACGGGAACATACTATCGGAATTACAAGTACCCTATGTGTTAATCTAGTTTGTAAATTATCTGTGTGCTAAATTTCATTCAAAAATTCTAAAATCTATATTTTCAGCATCAGACTCATTCTCACACCTTTGCTAAATTTCATCCAAATCTGTTCAGCTGTTTTTTCGGCAATCCGGATGTACATAACATCCAGTCAAAAGGACAAAAATTCTAAAATCTATATTTTCGGCATCAGACTCGTTCTCACGCCTTTGCTAAATTTTATCCAAATCTGTTCAGCTGTTTTTGCGGCAATCCGGATGTATATTACATCCAGTCAAAAGGACAAAAATTCTAAAATCTATATTTTCGGCATCAGACTCGTTCCCACACCTCGTTACCACTCTTTGTCAAAAATATTCAGTGTTCAGTTCTGACTTCGTTACTATTTTATTATAGAAAAATAATTAGGATAACTTCGTAAAGTGCAATTTGTTTTTACATTACAATTTATGTTTGAAAGTGCCAAGTGTTGAAACCTAACCCAAAAGCAGTCCTTATTTTTCTATGAATCTGTTAAAATATCGCCATTGGTGCCGATTCCCTTGTTCACAAACTAATATATAAATTTAATTTCAGTGCATCTTTTTCTGTCTATTTCATTATGAAAAAGACAGAAGATACATTTTAGTGTAGTCCTGTCAAATTAATCAGCGCATCATCATGAAATAGAAGATGCACTGAACTTAAATGTTTGTGAACAACTGAATCGGCATCATTATAGAATGTCTTAATTAGTTCTGTACTTAGTAGATTGCCTTGTTTATGGCCGTGGGCGACGGCGTCTCGTCTCGGACCTCTGTCCTCACAGGCTCTCTCCTCTCTGTAGGCTAGAACAAGCGATAATGTGACCACCTTATATATACTATACCATACTTATGGCAACTTCCGTTGCTCCTGCGCCTTATCTACTCATACGCCGTCGAACACCTTTGTTCATTCTAACACTTACCCGAACCCGAAAGGGCAACTGCTAATTGAATCCTATTATTTATTTTATGTGTGGTATGACTCAGGCATCGGTTACCTGCGCCTTTTGAGGCCTGTCGACATAAGCATCGTTTAGAAGTTCGTCTCGAGTCTTAGCGCGGGCGTCTCGACTGTGTAATAAACGTTGTTTTTGTACAACACTACATTAACATGTGAATGTGAGTCACGCACGTACCCAAGTACAAACGTATCGTGTCTTATTTCTTGGGTAAACAGAGATTTCTGATTAGCAGTGTGTATTTCACTGTGCCACAGTATAATTATATACAGTATTGTAACTCGGCCGTATCTTGGACATAAATGCCTACAGCCGCGCGGTACGTAAACATGCGATAGGGCTGCCCGCCTCCAGCATTTGAATTACATTTGCCTACTTTGTGTTTCCATTTAGTTTTGTGATTGTAAATATACTTTATTTTATATAAAAAAATAAAATAAGTACTTTGTGAATTGAATAGGAAGTGTTCAATAAAATGCATGTTGGTTTTTGATTGGTAGATTTAATTAAAAAACCATGTTTATGTTTGAATAACAAATCGGTCTTATAAATTTGCGACCGAAAAATATTTGCGCCTTGACTGAGACGTACGAAACGCTTTATTATTAAATTTTAAAGTATAAAAAATCCGCATTCTAATATAAAGCTTAATTAAAAATTGTTTTGGGAAACATGGACAAGGTGGAGAACTCCAATCTTTACAAACTTCAACACCTACCTACTCGCAATGCAAGAAACAGCTGACGAGTAATTTTAATAACTTTTTATCTCAGCTTATTAACGTCTCTATAAATTAGGTACCTACAACTCAAAACAAAAATTCTTTGGTCACCAATGCCAAGCTGAACAGCTGGCTACGAATGTTTTAAAATCACAACCCTCTCAAATATCTAAATATTCTGTGAATATCTCATGAGTCTAGCTGTTGTTGTCGTTATTAATACCGAGAAAAAAATACGGTTTTTAGTGGTATAATTGTTGTTATAGCATCAGCAGAAATACTTAATCTGAGAAAATTTCAACTATCTAGTGACAGACAGACGGTCAAATTTATTTTTTCTAGTATTATTCATACACACAGTACAATAAACAACTATTATTAATAATAAAATACCACGTCTTTACTTTGAATTATACAAACTAACAAAACAAAACACACATGCCCCGAGGTTTTTAACACAAGCGTAAGTACCTACCGTATCATGATTCATGAACCGCCTATAACTACCTATTTCACTCTTGTCAATCACTTTACTCTATTCACTTTATTAATCCAGACATCGTTTTTTTTTCGGGAGATAAAAGGAAATACTTATCCATTAAAAAGACACATTATGTACCTACCTTCTAGTAAGTAAAATTATTTTATAGTCTTACCTTTCAGAGTTTCCAGGTAATCTAAAAAAAAGTTATCCCTGGATGCGTTATTGACGAATTCATGCAACCAAAAACAGCACAATATATCCTACTCGTCATATTAAATATGTACTTGAACTTATTTTTAGTGAAAAAATCGCGCGGTTATTGTTAAAAAAACAACACACCGACCGTTCGTCACTGCGGCACAGTCACGACTGTCTGCCTGCCGAGCGAATGCCGAGATCGAGGCGCGTAAGCATAGCTCGCGCATCGTCCGTTTGTATGAAGATGGAATACTGAATATAATTATACCGTGCTGCGGCACAGTCGCGACTGTCTGCCTGCCGAGCGAATGCCGAGATCGAGGCGCGTAGGCTTAGCTTGCGCATCGTCGTGTATGAAGATGGAATACTGTATATAATTATACCGTGACTGTGCTGCCTGTCGCCTGCCGACGGAAGGACGAGTAGCAATTCTTCGGAGTTATGTTTATTTACAAATGGCGATATCGTGTTGATACCTACTTGTTGTTGTTAATAGACGTTAAATAATACAATTTGTTTGTAACAAACACGATAAGCACCGGCCGGTTGATGATACACCTAATCATATTTGACCGATAGTGATTGTTATTATTAGCTGCCCTTTGCAGCTAGTTCACAAATAGGTGTGATTGATTGATTCGAGACAGGACATTTTAAGAACTCTCCATCTTCATAAAAAAAAACTCCCTCCTCGTATATTACTTAATTAATATTGCCGATTGAACTACACACATCAAAAGTGTCTAGGGATCAAGCATTTTTATGCGGATTTCTTGAGATTGAGATGTGGCTTTGTAATAAATTTATGATTTTATAAATTTATATGGATCCTTTTTGGTGCATTTCATAATTTGAATCAGGAACTGTGAATCAAATTCGAGTAAAAGATGAAAATCAGCTGTCAATATTTTCCCTATAAAAACATACAACGCATTGAAGACATTATTAGTGCTACTGTTTCCCTACTACTGATTAAAACCAACGTTATTATGGAGCGGCGACGTCATTTAAGCAGGGAAGAAATGCTCAGAGCCGTGGGAATGATAGAAGCTGGTTCCCGGCAACGTACTGTGGCTTTAGCTCTGAATACAAGTCAGAGTGTTATCAGTCGACTTTGGACACGTTACCGAAGCACTGGTACCGTGGCTGAGCGCCATGGAGGACGGTATCGCTGCACCACACGGAGACAAGACCGATACATTCAAATCTTAACTCGAAGAGCTCCAACAATAACCGCCATGATGTTAGCCGTGAGGCTTCATCACTCTTCAGGGAACTTAATTAGCGACCAAACAGTCAGAAACCGCTTGCATGAAGTGAACCTTCATTCCCGAAGACCGCTACGGGTACCACCTATAGCAATGCACAATCGTAGGATTCGATATCAATGGGCTCTTGAACACAGAAATTGGGCAGAAGAACAATGGCGTTTCGTGTGCTTTTCTGATGAGTCTCGTTTTGGTATGAGACCGGATACAAGACGTATACGACACTGGAGAACCCCTGGACGCCAACAGCGATTAAAATCCTGCCAGGAAGTCCATCCTTATAGTGGTGGAACCATCATGGTATGGGCGGGTATTTGGATCGGCGGAAGAACTGAGTTGATTTGGATCAGAGGCAACCTCAACGCTCAAATTTATGCTGAGACGATTGTATCAGACGTCATCGTTCCTCTACAAGTGCAAATCGGTCCCTTATTTCAGTTAATGCATGATAATGCACGACCGCACACCGCAAGAGTTGTAAGACAGACTCTCGCCGCAGCTAACATCAATGTCCTGCCCTGGCCTGCTCAGTCGCCAGACTTGAACCCGATTGAGCATGCATGGGATATGCTACAGAGAAGAGCTCTGCCGAATATGGAGGGTATCCAGTCGCAAGAAGACCTTTTTTTGTTGTTGCAACGAACATGGGCGGCCATTCCACAGCGTGATTTGGATGAACTCATTTTGAGTATGCCAAACCGATGTTCTTGTGTTGTTGGTGTTCGCGGTAGAAACACGGATTATTAATTGTTTAAGTTGCCCAATAACATTTTAGAGAAAACTGTTATTTCAGTCTTTTTTTCGAACTTTTGTGTTAGTGGTTCAAATGTCAAAAATCCCTTTATTAGGAAAATGGCAAATTTCTTTATTAATGCAAAGGTGACTTGGTTTATCGTTACTGTGACAAACGAAAACACTTTATTTGATGAATCCTTAAAGAAAATTTTAATTAATATCAATCAGGAGAAAAGTTATTGCAAAAATATATGTTGATCCCTAGACACTTTTGATGTGTGTAGTTACGAGAAATTACGTCGTTTTTTTTAGCGCACCTACCGCGTTTACAAATCGTGATTGCATTGTTTATAATTTATTTGTTATGCATTAAGTTTTTCATATACTATGATTAGAAAACACAAATCTAGGTTGAATCGTTTCGCCGAACATACTGTTTAGTGTACAAATATTAACCCTACTCTGGTTATATGTACAGGCAGCTAGCTAATCCATTTTTATACTAGACAGCTATGATTCAAGCGATAGTTTAGTATCCGTGGAAGGAATGGAGATCAGCTTCAACGTCGTATAAACTCATATTCGTAACGTATAGGTAGCTAAGTTGTTTAGGCGAATAATGATTAGCAGGATTTTTACTAGAAAGAAATGAGATCCGAGTGGCGCGACGCATTGGGCATTGGCGGGGGCGGCGGGCGGGCGTCGAGCGTCGCGCCTTGTACATCGTACATAGTTATCTCGGATTCAACAACAACGCTAGTGAGGGGCGGGCGGCGGCGCGGCGGCGCGCTGTGAATGGGGCAAACCAAGCGTTTTCCATTCAACGCACCCATTCATGGAAACTCGTCGATCCGTTAATGAAAAACGCGCTCGTTTATCGTCACCGTTATCGCCGTCTCTGCGGAGTATCTACCACATGTGAGCCGCGCCACTTGCCTATATCATTATATTCATTCAATCAAACACATTCGTGCATCATATATAGGAATTACCATTGATAAGATTGCTTATTTAATACGATGGTGAATGGTAATCGCTTTATTGCGTTGCAGATACCTGTAATTTTAGCATGTTTAAATATTGTGTTATCCATTCATTAATCAAGTAGAGATTTCAATAGAGATCGTTTCTATTTTTGTTTAACGGAAATTGGTGATTGAGATTTGAGGTGAGGAGTAAACCACTTGCCTTTATTCGAAAAATTTTACTGGAATGAAACTTAATCTACTTAACACTATTATAGTAAACTTATCTAAGTTCACTGCTCTTTTAAAATATTCATAAATACCTGTGTCGCCATTTTAGGTATCGCTTGGTGGACTATGTAATGGAGTAACCCGAGTACTTAATCACTATATGCACCACTGCAAGTATGATTATTTTTATTAGCAGGCACAGGGCTGACACTGACATGTTAGATATTAAACTTGGGACCGGTGCAGGTGCACAGTATTCAGACCTAATAATTATATAGAAGGGGGATTTATAAAGACCATCAGGATACCAGGAGAACCCACATTTACGCACCACCACGCTGGTTTAGTTGGCGCTGTGATTAGTAGATAGTAATCGTGTAATGTACGTGCACCTACCTGTCATCAATAACATAACATCACGTTTTGTTTCCCTGAAAGGTCGGGCAGAGGCGTACAGTCGGAAACAAAAATCGATTAACATTTCAGTTTTTTTTAATCTCGGTTATTGAGGAAAATATTAACAATTCAGTTTTTTAATCTCAGTTATTGAGCAAAATATTTGTTCAAAATTGCATTGCACACTTCTGCTGCAATTTTGAACAAATATTTTGCTCAATAACTGAGATTAAAAAAACTGAAGTGTTAATCGACTTTGTTGCTGACCGTACCTTAATAGTACACCCACACTTCGCCAGTTAAATTTATTTAATAGGGGGCGAGCCTATTGCCATCAACCGGGTACAATTATTCTGGACTGCTACTGAGAAATTCCAGATAGAAAAATCCAATAACACTGCCCGACCTGGGAATCGAACCTAGGACCTCATGCTCACCAGTAGCGCTTGCGACCACTAGACCAAAGAGGTATCTGATAACAATAGGAAAACCGGTATGAACGAACATATGCACACAGCACCAAAGGTTGTGTACGATTTCACACACATGGAGATGAGAAAGTATACCTACAGTTGTAATAACAGTACCTACACATGCACACGCTCTGGTCGACTACAATGTAGATATCGTCTTTCACTTTTAACTTTCAAGATAAAAGAAAATCTTATTTTCTCAAAGTCAAATTACTTACTGTTATGTTCACTATGTGAAGTAAATTCACTGTTGCGAAATTAGTGGCTTGACTCGGATTACGTTTCTGCGAAAAAGTGCGTTCCACTTCGCAACCCACCTGCACAGCGATTGTATCCTATGTGGCGTGGGTGAACGTCTTGGGCCGCTGGATATTATACCACGAATCTTACGAACGTAGGTTTCCTCCCACATCCCTTGGTTAGGTATCTACTTATTAGAGCTGATTAAAAAAAAAATATCTACGAATCAACATAATATTCATTCAAATAGTTTTAGACAAATTTTTGGCAAAAGGAATTGAATACTACTATGCTGTGCTGGTATACTATTATGTTTGATAGAAGTTTAACAATCATCAAACAAAATTGATCTTCTGAGAAAACACATCATGTCTAAAAACTCATACATTAAGAACAACGGGGCTATCGACCTGTGAGCGCATACGCAGAATTAAATAATTGGACATGAGCTGTTTGTTCCCGGGAAACTTGAAAAAGCTGAGACTTCATGATCTCTAAAATTCAGGGCGATTCATGTAAAATGGTGTTATAAAAACTGAACCTCGTAACCAGTCTTGATTCATATTAATACCCTCTGTAACTGTAGTTATAAATTTAGTATAACATAATCAACCTATTATGTTCCCAGTGCTGAACCACAGGTCTCATCTCTGAGAGGGAACATCTAGTATACTTGGTATCCCGACATCAACGCACAAACTGTAATCATGAATTCAGCACAATTGATTCTATATCACTTTGCTTTTTTATAGAAAAGTACGCGGTGAAAATGTACTGAACACCATTTTTTTTAATAGCCGACGAAATATTTGGGGACGATGCACGGGGTTCAGTATCATGTACTAAATCCATGGTAACATGGTGGTTGTGCGTCGATGTCTCTGCCACCTTTTAAAGCTAGTTAAAAAGTTCATTTAAAAAATCTATCGTCTCGTCTTCCCTTCGTATAGCAAACAATGTAATTTAAGACTAGGAGAGAGATGCCAACATTATCAAGCAGTTTATATGAGCGACATTTTTGACGTCCGCCTCAAGAGAACGTTGGCCTGCTAAGTTTGATACAGACATTACTGAAGCCAAGGCATTTACTATCAATGGAAAAGCGAGGGATTAGGTAGGTATTACCTACGCTGCGACCTTGTTATTTTCCGGTAATGCTTAAAACCGTATTGAAATCGATCACTTTGTTACTCAAACGGTTCCCATGCGCTCTGACAAAGAACTGAGGTAAAATACTCTCGATTTCGAAACAATCGCACTACGCATACGAGCGTGTGGAAACATCTTAATGATCACCATTGTGACTGTGGCTAAATAGCTGGTGCGTATTCGTTTCCTCAGCCGCTGATGGCGCTATTCAAAGGATCCCGTTTCTCTCCCACGATCCAGTTTAGTGGCGTGTGTTACTGTCATGTTGATGATGATGACGGTTGTTTTTGCATCAGCAATTATGTACAGTTTGTTGTGAGTTTCTCTAGCACTACAATTACGAATTTGTGAGAGTCGCAGGAAGGTCTTTCCTTTGTTTAACGGTCCTAACTATCGCAGCGTGCCTCAATTTACAACAATTACGTGCAACGTTTTAATTGACCAATTTGTTTAAGAAAAAATATATGAAAGTACTATGAAACTTGAGTGACGTATCTATGTATACCTAAAATAAAAACAATGATTATCAGTATTCTTATCGTTATAACGAGTGTTAAATAATAAGTGCAGTGCTTATCACTGCTGTACAATATCAGTATCGGTCACGGCCGTTACACCTATTGGTTATTTCCTCAAACCAGGAAATTGTTTTCAAAACATAATTCCCTATTATTATCATTGGCAAGCATTACGTCATCTTTGTAAGAAGAACCACAGAATGTGAGCGACACGTCACATGTGTATGGTTTACGTATTATGTACCTATTTATTAGTAAATTAAACTTGAACAATAAATAAAGTTAGGCTTAGATGAGTAGGCGCGCCGCAAGAGAAGTTCCATTTAATTCGTCACGACTATTACACCAGTTGATCATTAATCATCGCAATCCCTTTAACCGTGTGAGCTCCGTGGAAATTGCTTCAATTTTGACGTAATGTTTTGCTTAACATGGGACAGAGAAGGTTAATGGACTAAGTGACTAATTGAGCATTCGCTTTGAAGTCCATCGCCTGTCCTATTCGGTCATTGCGCCGGTCCATAGTCAGTTACATTGTTTTATCTACCTAACCTGGATTCGTTCCTGATTAGAAGAATAGCTTCGACACCAGCTTAACCTTCTCCGACAGGACCTTCCGTTTATTTCAGAAGTTCAGGACCCATGTCTGCCAGAGCCTAAAAGATACACAATGTTTTAACACAGAAATCTTATGGATCTGCTTATCTATCCAATTCAGAAGCACTGTGGGTACCTATAACTTAATCCACTTTAAAACAAATCTTTGAAATTGTGGGCTATGAAACGTGAAATAAGTACGCATGACGCCATAATATCAAGCTACACTTCCAGTATAAGCTGACACTCAATGTACGAATAGCCTGTCATGCGAGGTCAGCTAAAACTCGAAATTTATAGCTTGTCATCGTGTGTACAATTTGGTTATGAATCAACCAAGAAAAGACTACAGAATGAAAAGCGTCAACCCGCCTATCACCGCTACTTTCCACACTATTTCGCAAACCGACATCCATTAATGGGACTCGAGGTTTTGGCCAAATACTGCTTTGTCTTTACATTATTATTCTATCACAGTTTCTAGTCTATCTATTACATCTGTGTTTATATTAGAAGCTACTTAGACTTACATTTCGTCATGTTCCTCTTACAAATGGGCCATTCATGGCACTCTAATTGTTAGTATACGCGGCTAAAGAAAACAGTGGGAATATCTTTCTTGTCGTCTAGTATGCAATCGTGCAGCCCATGTATGAACGGAATTTTATAAAGTACTGGCATCAATGTACGAACGTACTTTAATAAATCAATAATTGCTATTGTAAAGGTCGATTCGTCTGTCTAAGCATTAGGAAGTGATCAATCTATACTTATATACTAATACTATAAAGAGGCAAAATTTGTTTGTTTGTTTGTTATTTTGTGTGAATATCAGTAGTAATCATCAGAAATACCAGTCCGATTAAAAAAAATCTTTTCGCATTTGATAGCCCAATTCTTGAGGAAGGCTTAATAGGCTATATAACAAGACGGTAGGACCCTAAGGAGCCGAGCAGAAAGAAAAAAAAGAACGCTAAGCAAAAACGAAGTAGGTACCTACTAGCGCGGGCAGGCAATGCGATAAAGCTAGTCAATTATAAAATCATTAAGTAGGACATAATATATAGTTGATAAGGTATCACAAGAATCTAGAGTTAAGTAGAACATAAAAATGTCAAACAGGTTTTGTTTGCAGGTAAGCGTCAGGGCAGTAGTTACTTATGGGCCGATGGTCGCCTCACCTTGTGTCTCCGTATTTAGCGATAACTGACGAGGTCGCAACACGTTGCGCAACCAATGGGCTCGCCATCTTTAGTGTATCATTATTTCAGGCTTTAATCCAAAAAAAGTAATGAATGACTAACGAGTGCTTTATCTTTATGCTCAAGCACGAGAACAAGAAAAATACGCTTAACTTTTCACAAGTCTCCCTTTCCATAACTCTTTATGCACAATCAGCCTATAATGTTCTCACTGCTGAGCCTCAGGCCTCCTCTCTTCGAGAGGGAGTGGACTGTAATCTACCACGCAGGCCCAGTGCGGGTTGGAAGATGTCACATGTCTTCGAGGTTTTAGCTCTAAGACATACTGGTTTCCTAACAATGATTTCCTTCACCGTTTTGAGAGCAGTGGTGATGAAATTATTTACACAAAGTAAAGTGCCTGCCTGGGTTCGAACCCACGACCTACAAATCGTAAGTCAAGGCCATTATAATATCTTGAACTGTTCTGCCAATAATTTGGCAATTAATGACATTGATTTTCATTTAAATTAGAAATTAAGACAATAGAGGCAACCTCTTGCAAAAATGTAAGGAAGGCAAATAATAGATCAAACAAAAGTGTAAAAGAAGTAAATAGTATCAACCTGGTGCATCAAAATATTCAAGGGTTTTTGAACAAAGATTTAGAAGTGGAATTATTCCTGAATTATAACAATATAGATATTCTTTGCATAACAGAACATTGGCTCAAAAGCCACCAATTCATGTTCAATTTTAGCAATCACCAGATTGGTAGTTCGTTCAGCAGAGTAAATGCTATACACGGTGGTTCATTAATTTTAGTAAATAGCCAGCTTAAATTTAAAGACCGAAAGGATATTGTGAACCTCTCTGTTGAGCGGACAATTGAAATAGCTTGTATAGAATTGGAGCAGTTCATTATATTAAGTGTGTACAGACCTCCTTCAGGATTGTATGATTGTTTTGAAAAGGTTATGGATGAAGTTTTGCATAAAATTTGTAATTCGAACAAGTCTATCATCACTTGTGGTGATTTTAATATTAATTTGTTAGATAACTCTGGGTTAAGTTCAAAAATTATAAGTTTGTTTCAGTCATACAATCTTGATAACCAATTTTTGGAGCCCACTAGAATAACTCCCACTAGTGCCACATGCTTAGATAACATCTATACAGATGTTATACCATCCCACAAAGAAATTATTAATTTAATAGACTCGGACCACTGCGGACAATTGATCACTATTCCAAATTTAAACAAAAAGGCTACTAAAAAAGATATCACTGTAAACCCAAAAACTACTAAACGCTTGGAAACATTTAAGACTAAACTTCTTAGTAATTTACCACTTTTGTCATCTAATGTTGTCCCTAATCAACAATATAATGATTTTTTTAATATGTATTGTACGCAATTTGATAACACTTTCACTCCAAAGACATTCTCGGTTAATAGTAATGCTTCTTTCAGTGACTGGGCCACCATTGGTATTCATAAAAGTAGAAAACGACTTTATGAGTTGTATGATGAACGGATTTGTATAAATACTGCTGAATTTAATTTATATGTTAAAAATTACTCAAAATTATTTAAAAAAGTTTGTTGTATGGCCAAGTCACGTTACTTGAGTTCAAAAATTAAAAATAGTAGTAATGTAATTAAAATGACATGGAATGTCATTAATAGCGAAACGGGAAGGTCATGCAACCGAGGTAGTGAGTACAGCCTTGCTATTGATGACAATATAATTAAATCAGATTCTCAAGTCGCCGCGGCCTTTGAAAATTTCTTTGCTGAGATTCCCGTATCGACGACTAAATCCCTCAACTCATCACCCTCCGCTGCAGAGTCTTTACTTAAAGAAAACGTTCCAGTTTGTGATTCTGATTTTTCTTTTCAATATGTCACTTGTAAAGATATTATTAAAACCTTTCACACGTTAAATGTTAAAAAGACCCCGGATCTATGGGGTAATTCTGTGGACGTTGCGAAGACGATTATAAACATTGTTGCACCTACTCTAGCTGTTATTTTTAATAATTGTATTGACTGTGGTGAGTTTCCTGATCTTATGAAATACAGTAAAATAATACCTTTGTTTAAATCGGGTAGTACATCAGACCCTACTAATTATAGACCAATTTCAGTGCTACCTACCTTTAGCAAAATTTTTGAAAAACTTATTTTAGATCAAATGCAAAGATTTTTTAATAAACATAAATTACTACATAACAAACAGTTCGGTTTCACAAGGGGTCGTTCGACTACTGATGCCGGTGTTGAACTTTTAGAACATGTTTATAATGCATGGGAGGATAAATGCGATGCTTTGGGCATCTTTTGCGACTTGTCCAAGGCATTCGATTGCGTTTTTCATGAAACATTAATCAGGAAACTGCACCACTACGGAGTCCGGAATGCCGCTTTAGATCTTCTTACTTCATACTTAGGTAATAGGATTCAGAGAGTTGATGTTAACGGGAAAAGATCACCCGGATCAATTGTAAAAATGGGGGTCCCCCAGGGGTCAATTCTTGGTCCTTTTTTGTTTCTTATTTATATTAACGACTTGCCTTACCTCATAAAGGATAATCATGATATAGTGTTGTTTGCAGATGACACTTCACTTTTATTTAAACTCAAACGTCAGCAGCTGGTTACTGACAATATAAATAGCGCCCTCGATAAAGTAGTTAACTGGTTTAATGTTAATAACCTACTTCTTAACGAGAAAAAAACTAAATGTATTAAGTTTACCATACCTCACGTTAGACAAGTAAAAACTAGTGTGCTTATAAAGGATGAAGTGTTGAATCCCGAAGATACCACCGTATTCTTGGGCATAACTTTAGATGCCAAGCTTCAATGGGGCCCCCATATAGATAAATTATCAAAAAAGCTTAGCTCCGCAGCATACGCCGTTAGGAAAATTCGTGACTTAACTGATTTAGAGACAGCCCGTTTAGTATACTTTAGTTATTTTCATAGTGTGATGTCGTACGGTATTATGTTGTGGGGAAATGCCGCCGATATTCAGATAATATTTGTCTTACAAAAAAGGGCAGTTCGTTCAATTTATAAATTAAGTCCCAGACACTCCCTCAGAGACAAATTTAAAGAGATTAATATAATGACTGTGCCTTCTCAGTATATTTATGAAAATCTTTTGTACGCACATAAAAATATTAATCTGTTTAAAAAATACGGTGATATCCATAATATAAATACTAGGAACAAACACAAATTCGTTGTTCCTACAACCAGGCTTAAGAAAATAAGTGGCTCGTTTAGATGCCAATGTATACGTTTTTATAATAAACTTCCTAGCCACATTCAAGATCTAAGCCTTAATAAATTCAAATCTTCTATAAAGCGGAAACTATGCCAGAAAGCCTTTTATTCTGTTAAAGACTATATTGAGGATAAACATGCTTGGGATTGAGCTGCTCCAATAAATTTACACAGTGAATCTTGTTTGGTTTTTTTTTTTTTTTTTGCTTATTATTTATTTTATTTTCTCTCTTTATAGACGTGAATATTTACTTTGTAAAGTATAATATTATTTTAATTGTCGTGTAGCTATTATTTTAATTGTCGTGAAAGTGAGGACTATGTGGGTCTTTTCTATCTTTTTTTTATGTTTTCCTTCTTAGTTAGTTTTATTCATGATCTGGCAGTTTGAGTAATTTACGCGGCCTACCTAAATGTCCATTCTTTGGTATTGTTTGTCGAATCGTTGAGCTCCTCAAGTTCTGAGTTGAGCTGCACATTTTTTTTGACAAATGGGAGCACTGACTGGACAGGTCCCCTCAATCTGTGTGGTTCTTTCCTCAAAAGACCATTTCAGACACCAATCTACATGGTCCTCAAAATGATCTGACCAAGACTATTTCTGGATTTTTATATACACATTGACATTGATAAATTTTACATATACAGTGACATGAATATTTACTTTGTAAAGTATTATGTTATTTTTAATGACTGTGAATGTGAAGACTATGTGGGTTAATTTTAGTTTGCCTTTGTTTTTTTCTCAGATAGTTTTAGTCATGGTCTGGCAGTTTGAGTAATTTATGCGACCTACCCAAATGTCCTTTCTTTGGTATTGTTCGTCGAATCGTTGAGCTCCCTAAGTTTGAGTTGAGCTGCATGATTACTGACAAATGCGTGCACTGACTGGACGGGTCCCCTCAATCTGTGTGGTTCTTTCCTCAAAAGACCATTTCAGACACCAATCTACATGGTCCTCAAAATGATCTGACCAAGACTATTTCTGGATTTTTATATACACATTGACATTGATAAATTTTACATATACAGTGACATGAATATTTACTTTGTAAAGTATTATGTTATTTTTAATGACTGTGAATGTGAAGACTATGTGGGCTAATTTTAGTTTGCCTTTGTTTTTTTCTCAGATAGTTTTAGTCATGGTCTGGCAGTTTGAGTAATTTATGCGACCTACCCAAATGTCCTTTCTTTGGTATTGTTCGTCGAATCGTTGAGCTCCCTAAGTTTGAGTTGAGCTGCATGATTACTGACAAATGCGTGCACTGACTGGACGGGTCCACTCAATCTGTGTGGTTCTTTCCTCAAAAGACCATTTCAGACACCAATCTACATGGTCTCCACATGATCTCACCAAGATTATGTCTGGACTTTAAAAGAGACTGTGACCTCTGAGTTTGTTTCGGCCTTTCTTCTCAGAGTAGTCAGATAGGAAACGCCGACATCATCTCGTTTTAAAAAAAAATATGATTGACGTGTAAAAGTGTTTGTTCAAACCTACTTACAGAAATAAAATCATTTATCATTTATCATTTATCATTACCTGGCCTCCACTGCTCTCACCTGGCCCACCACAGTCACTGTTCTCAACTCTCTATGATTCTCCCTTTATTTAACTTTTCACGGGTCTCTTTTTCCATAACTTTTTATGACTCTCCCTTCATTTAACGTTTGATCGATAGGGTATTTGTAAACTGTATTTAGTATTTTATTGGAGGTCAGGCAAACTATGAAAGCCTCGGCGGTGTTGTTTACTTTGTCGGCTACCTACGGCATATTATGAAGACTTCTTGAAACCTTATCCTTTAAATAACATAATAATATGTATATCCATACTAATATCACGGTAATATTACCGTGCTAATATAAAAATTTGAAAGTGTATGTGTGTGTCTGTTTGTTTGTCCGTCTTTCACGGCAAAACGGAGCGACGAATTGACGTGATTTTTTAAGTGGAGATAGTTGAAGGGATGGAGAGTGACATAGGCTACTTTTATTTTTAACCGTGTTAAAGCTAGTCAATAATACAAAGAAAAACCTTATGAACATTTTTCAATCGTCAACACTCTAATAAAATGGTCTCAGGAACTCGAGAAAACATTAAAAACATACAGAATTCGGTGTCTTTGTTGGTTAGGAAAAATACTTGGTTCGTGCACGTTATGCAATACGCCATCTCATTGCAGAACATCTTAAAAAAAAACTAGAAAGCTGCATTAAACGTCCATTGAAATTACAACCACTCAAGGTCTTACTTCGCAAGCTCTATAAAATAAGCAATAACATGGAAACTATGGGAAACTCACAGTAATTAGTAAAATTTAATGTCAACAGTGATCATGTTAAACAAAGCAAGATAAGAACGTTTGCGCGAAGATGGCAATGGTAATTTGTGGGTGACTAGGTACTACGGGATAATTGTGTAACACACTAACAGTAGGAATGGCTTTCATTTTGAAAATACAATAACATTCTTTGCGTTATTTACGATGTTGAGCAGACAATGTTCGAAACATATGCAACAATGGATTTTAGCAATATCCTTCAAAATGATGATTCAGAT
Source organism: Globia sparganii (assembly GCA_949316385.1). NCBI lineage: Eukaryota > Metazoa > Arthropoda > Insecta > Lepidoptera > Noctuidae > Globia > Globia sparganii. Next base: position 10,195,113 of record OX438655.1, on the reverse strand, counting down.
TGAGATTGATAGTGTGTTACACAATTATAAGGCTACTGATTAGTCAAAATGAAGTGTAGGGCAGGCGTTTTGGGGGACTTTCTTTTGTCATTTTGACGTTTGAAAAGTATTGATTCTCAGCCTAATTTGAATAAATGATTTTTGGTTTTGAAATACAGGTGAGCGTGCTTGCTATGTTGATAATGGACCAGAAACGATGCTATCTTAATTGTCTCCTTATTTTTGTTTTAATCTTAAATACTGAGATGAATGAATATCATCAATGCTTAGATAGTATCTACGCCCTTGGGGTATTGGTTGCATGGAAACAGGCAACCTTTATTCTTCAAATATCATTAAGTATGTATCTGATTTTCATGTCACGTTCATTATGTTGTTTCAGGTGAAGCAAAAAACTTGCCAGGTCGTAGCCATGGGGCGGCGTGCCACCGCGACATATACTGCGTGCTGTCGCTCGACCAAGAGGAGATATTTCGCACATCAACCATGGAGAGAACTCTCAAGTGAGTATAACCGTTTCTCATGTGGTTTCAACAAGACAGTTAAGGCTACCACAGATAGGCGCGACGCAACTGTTTAGGACAATTTCTAGCTCTACCAGAATCGCTTCGCACCGCCGCGCATAGCGTCGCGCCTGTCTGCCTGTGCGCCTGTGGAGCCTTTAACCAGCGCATTCACGATCAAAGTAGAATGACGTAAAACTATTATTAAGTCATTGCAATGTAACTCTTATCTGATCGTTTTAAAGTATAAATTAGATTGACTGCCGTGAGTTTGATAAAACTCGATAATTCTGCGTTGTTGATTACAGCCCACTCCCTCTCGAACAGAGGAGGCTTATGCCTCAGCAGTGGGAACATTATAGGCGATTAAGCTTACCGAGATAAGTCACATTGCAATAACTTACTAATGGTTTTACGTCGATTGTGAAGCTCCTAACTTAATAATTTCACCGAGATTCATCACACTTATTTCGGCGCTTTTCTGGTAGTTGCCACTGTAGATTATGAGTTAACGGAGTTGTAATGGAATAGAGAGATCAAGTTGTGATTGGTTGACCGAATGTTATCGGTTAGCTCGCGTGAAGGTTTCCTAATCTAACCGATCGAGGTTCTTTATCGAGTAATAAAAACTAATTCTGGTTCTGGTCGCAATTCAAATTATAATTATAAATATTGTAATACATTTGTTGTCTATTCGCGGCTACTATACATTTAACAGCGATTGACTCATGATGACTTTTAGCATAATATCAGTATCAGCTAGAGTAGATTTTTGTATATGCCGTAATAACTTTATTCATATCATTTATCTAGTTTTCACATATTTAAATGCCACGTGTTTGTATTATGATTGTGATTTAGCCGTTAATATTTCAAAGTTTCCTGTAGGGCCCTTCACGAATTCTACAAAACGGTAACTTCATTCGCTCCAGAATTGACATAATAATAACGGATCCATTGTCCGGTGTCCGGTGTCGCTTCCGCCCGTTATCGTGTGGGAACAGCTTACCAACATTTAGGGAGAGCAAACAATTTAATAGGTCAAGGTTCCTCTACTTCATGAATGAAGTATTTTAAGTGGTAGATCATACGTTTAATTGGAGTAAATTAATGCATGTTGTACGTTGTACTACGGGCGTACAAATATTTGTTTCCACATCCTGGAATACAAGGTTTATTGCGAAATTGTATTTCTTTTTACAGAATGTATACTTTTCTTTGTTTGTATTTTCAAAATCATCATCTGCCTAGCCTTTTCCCAACCAACTATGTTGGGGTCGGCTTCCAGTCTAGCCGGATGCAGCTGAATACTAGTATTTTACATGGAGCGACTGCCTATCTGACCTCCACAACCCAGTGACTCGGTAATACGATACCCCTTGGTAAGACTGGTTGTCAGATTTTCGGGCTTCTGACTACCCGTAACGACTGTCAAAGATCCACGCAAGACAGCCGGGACCAACGGCTTAACGTGCTTTCCGAGGCACAGAGGGGTCTCGTTATGTAAAGATGGTCACCCATCCACAGACTAACCGCGGCAAGCGTAGCTTACCCTGATCGATCGACCTGTGCGGCTGTTTTTATTTAGCCACGGGCCCCTCTGTTTGTATTTTCAAAATAAATTAGATACTAATTTAGTTTTTGTTTATAGAAATATTAAAAAGAACACAATGTCGTAAAACTTCCAGTCATCACACGATATAAAATTAGTTTAGAAACACTAGTCTAATGCACTACGTACGAATATACGACGTGTAACTTTCTTCGAAACATTAATGTGTCGTCACGAAAGTGTGCAGGCGCACTCCTAATCTCTTGCATATTATGATATATATTACTTCCGGCGCTTTCACGAGCATGTGTCACTCAGGAATAAAATAATCCAAGTTTCGGTCTTTACTGTGTCCGATTTAATGTGTGTACTTACTAGGAAATACGTACCTAGCCTGGATAGAGTTTTTGTTAAATACGATAAAATTGTTTCATTTAAGTAGAAACAACAAAAAGCATACAACATCTATCATGATTTCTTTGACAAAACAAAATCTATTCATCAGGTTATGCGCAACGTTAAAATATAAATAAAGAAGGCTGGTTATATGCAACTTCATGTATATCACAGAACATTCTATAACCTGTATAAAAACATTCAAAGCCACCTGCTCTGCCGCGCCTCGCGTGTTGAATGATTTGTCATCAATTAAACATTAGTCACAAATTCACAATTAATTCATGGTTGCGTTGCGGTGCGGCTTTTGATAGCGCGTATAATTCGGGGGAGGCGCTATTGTGCTGTAAGGGAGGGCGGCGCTGTGGCGCGCCACGTCCCGGACGCGCTTCCGGTGCGCGTGCGTCGACGCGGAACGTCCCTTCCGTTTCACCCCCTTTGCCATTCAGTTTTTAGAATGAATAAAAGACAGACGCACCGCAGCGATGATTTTAATTACTGCCGCCGGTTACGCTTCCCCTGATTAGTTGTGGGAACGGTCCACGCCTCCACCACCTACATTCTTTTCATAACTGGTAAATTACGCACAATAATTCAAATTATCGAAAACCGACGCATCTGTAAAACGAGCGTGCTATGAATGTATTTATCCTGTTGACAATTTTTGACGGTCCTCCTTGTTACCGAATACCGCTTCATACCTATATCGTTATAAATAGAACTGGGAATTCCTAAAAGTAATAAAACCGTTAAAATCTGTAGTTTCCGTTATGAATACACCTCTGATGAAGTAGAGAACGTCCATACATTTCATTGTTTATCTGTAATGATAGTCTGTTTTGCTTGTTAATGAACGGAAGCGATAATGATTTTGTGACCCAAGAGGTGAGGCCACAGTGGACTGGCGGATATCGAAGGAAATGTCACGTCACTCGTCGAGTTAATTTAATGGGTTCTTTGTCTCGCGATACGTTATCACTGCACTTACTATGTGCCTCTGTCCAAACTATCTGTGCTTCGCTAACTATGTACCTACTGATAATGTCCCTACATATTAGTTGCTTGTATGTTTTCTGACTGGGCTCCCCATGGAATAACGATCTCTGATGCTGACAAAATTTGTTTAAGATAAAATTTTAAATTCCACAGGTGACTAATTTGAACTCAAATATATTTACTTAATTAGCTTGTAAATCAAGGAACCCTCCTTTTTCAACAGACTTCCTAAAAATCCGACAAGATTTCTTCGACAAACTTCCATAAAATCCGACAAGATTTTCAATCTGACGCATACCGCTTTTTAAATAACGTAATTTAAGAATAGCTTTTAAAAAAAAAAACACCTATCGTCCATCATTGTATTAAAAACCATTGATAAAACTAAGAACAACTAAAATGTTCGAAGCAGAAATAGATCGGCAACCAAAAAAATATGACAAGTGAAACTTCGTCGGGAGACTCGTAAAAATCGCGTGAGTAGCTCTCCAACATTAAACGGAAGCTTTTAAGTGATAAATTGGTCCCGGAACTTCGTGGCACGTAAAATGATCATCGCCTGCGCCTGAGCAGTCCCCGGCCGGAGTGGCGGCAGTCTTAAGTGCATTGCTCTGGTTTCTAACATGTGCTATTTTGTGCTCCCGACCCGACAACATGTATACGAATAAAGGTGTTCCGGAGTTCATTCAAAATGCGTCATCATGAGTCGACCTACTAAACGCTCTGTGCAAATTCAATCAATTAATTAAGTTATAAGTTTTTACTTTTTATTGCGATGGTGTAGTATGAATTATACCAGGATGCATAGATAACAAAGCACTGTCAGCCGTGTCCCATATTTCCGAGTATTAAGGCACAGCACGAGGTGTAATAAATATAACCAAGTCAATAGTATTATTGTTGGTTACGTATCCGGGTTATTGAATGAGTGGTGTCACTTAATCAATTCAACGTATTAAAATTAGAGGCGTGAAGTATGTGCAATGGCAAGTGAGCTTGAGCCGCCCCCGCTCAGCTGGTGCGGTTCCGCCTCCGGTTTATAAATACTGCGCCGGCGCCGGATGCGCCTGCGAGCCTGCCCCCGACTCGATACACTGCGAGCTTCTTATACCTATGTACACTCCAAACGAGTCAATAAACCCCTTTATTGAGTTATTATCGTGTTTTACAAATAGCTACACGTAATGTTCGGTATGATATAGTTTATACATTTAGGGTTGCCAGAACTATTAAAAGTAAACGTTAAGCGATAACAGATCATCATCTTATCCAAGGATTTTTAAATCAAGTAAATCAATGAGTATCGTAAATCTGGCACAAGTGGAAAGAGGCAAAAGCAGAGCGAGGCTTAATGCCCAGCAGTGGGTGAACTCGGGCTGTTGATAACATTAAATCAGTTGCGTAATACATTATCAATGGGAATCACATTTTGACAGTTCAACAACATACATTGCGTTATTTACGTGTAGAGCAAACAAAGTTTTCGAACTTATGAAGCAATGGATTAGCAATTTGTTTCAAAATGATTCAGATTCCGATTGATAGTGTGTTACTCAATTAGGGTGACGTTCTTTAAAAAAAAATGCCCGCCTGCACAAAATAGAGAAAAAAAGTTTCACAAAATTACGTACTTTATTTTTTCTATTCTCATTTTTCATAAATTAACTATAGCATCATTACATTGTCATAAAGCATACTGCACTTTCAAGTGTAGGTACGTGCTTTATTTATTATTAGGCTGTGAGATGAGATTTCATCGGGAATGTCAAACTTTCTCCTTTGTACAAGGCAATCCCACGCATACGTCACTGCAATGGTCTTACATCATGAAACCAGAGTTGTTTACATACTAGAAAATTGAATAAGTAACTACGTTTTGCCTCCTACTTTTAATACCCGCTTTTCCGGGATTGCATATACTGTGTAAACCAGGAAATACACTGCTGCTGTTCCAAATTTACATTTATTCAGTTGTTACGAGCGTTTGGTACTCTGGTCATTGGAGACTCATGTTTATCGCTAGAAGAATATGGGCTGATGAAAGTCTTTGATTAGAAACATTGGAATGTACCAATTTATAGCGTTATTAGGATAAAGCTTTTCAATTACTAATTCTATTTAATTGAACTGTTTGTGTTGCGTTTAAGGGCCAAGAGCAATCATGTCCAACATTTTAATGTTTTCCATTTGGATTTAATTCAAGAATATAAAGTTTTATAACCGCTTTCTTGGAGGCGTTAGGCGCCGCTGTTCATTAAATTGTTTTAGTGTTTCGTCTGAACATTTTGTGTTACTCGGTTCTGCAAATTGGCAAATAAACCTTTACCTATACTTTATCAGTTTAACAACAAACCTATTTCTTCATATACATTTAATTACCTATTTAAAATTTAAATGAATTTTCTGCTTGAAATACGATTAATACGTTATGATAACAAGCAAATATCACCGGCTATTGGAAAAATAGCACCACCACCACCATAACAAAATCGGATAAGGTTTAATAAAACATAAGTTCAGAAAATTATTCATTTAGCTGTGGGTGGCAATACCGACACTCGTGTAAGAAAGGCACCCCACGTGTCCACAACTAGGCTGCAAGACGGCTATAAATTATCGCGCAGTCGAAACTTGATAACGATTGTCGGATGTAATATTCAACAAATATTAGTACTTCGAATAACTTATCTCAACAAAAATCATACCTGTATATGTATGACTTAAATCAATAATTTTATTATTTTGTTTTAGTCCATTCTTCGGCGAGGAGTTCCAATTCGAGGTGCCGCGACGATTTCGATACCTTTCCATATACGTGTTCGATCGTGACAAGCATCTCAAGCAGGACAAAGTGCTCGGTAAAGTGGCCATCAAGCGAGAAGATCTGCACCGGTACAACAATAAAGACCACTGGTTTGCGTTGCGACCGGTCGACGCAGACTCAGAGGTCCAGGGAAAGGCATATATCGAACTCACTCTCGAAGACTCCAGAAAGAGGTTACGAATGGAACCGAAGCCTCCCGACCCTGACCCTGCTACTGCAGCAGACAACTGTTCGACAAAATCAAAAGGAAATAACCTCGTAAGATTATCTGAATATTGTAAGGAGAGTATGAGGTTTGGTTCTTGTTCGAGTTCAACGAGCAAGAAGCTGTTGAGTGCTGTCGCGACGGAGCCAGCTCTGTCGTTGTCGCGCTCAGAGAGTTTGAAGGATCGGGCACAGTGGGCGGCGCGGACGAAGCCGCCCATGCATGCGATGCCTGAGTCAGATGCCTCGCCCACCCCCACCGCCGCTGACTACTGGTCAGACCCCGAGAGGCACTGCGCAGCGCGAGTAGGACACGACACCCTACGCCTCCGAGTCCTGGAATGCTCTGAGCTAACCACTAAGAACGGACAGTGTGACCCGTTTGCTCTCGTCACGTTATTATATTCGAACGGACGAAGAGTTGAAAAACGTACGAAACCTAAAAAGAAGACTGTTAATCCACAATTTGATGAAATTTTTTGTTTTGATCTCGTTATGGACGCAGACCCGAAGGATAAAGATGGCTCACAAACGGTAAGTCAATCTGACTTCTGCTTTTTGTTGGAAAGAATATTAATTGGTCACTTGGAATGAAATGGAATGTTATTTTATATTCCAGGCGGGGGTGGCTTGCGAAGCCAGAGTGTCGGTTTGGCATGACGGTGCGACGCCGATCTTTCTCGGCGAGGTGCGATTGCAATTGCGACAACCTTCGCCGACACCTTTACGTGCATGGTAAGAGACGAGAATCTATAAAGAATACTGCAACTAATTTAAATTTATAATTTGAATCAATTGATGTGATCTCAGAACTGCACGACATTACTATTCGTCATTTTAACAGCACCGTCGACCAGTCGCCAGCCACGGGGATTAATGCATCAAAATGTTATGATAACTAGTGGTTTTGTGTTTGAGCAACAACTAGCCGCGACTATTGGCTCAGTTCCGCCACTAATGGCCAAGTTTGTGTGCTTTAAATTTAAACACTTCTTTCATTACACTTACAGATTTTAAAGTTGTAAATTATTATAATGCATGATATTACCAGGTTCTTCCTAACATCTCGCGCGGGTGGAGCCCTGTCCCGAGGCGCGACACCGCCCGGCACGCGGTTGTCGGCCGCGGGCAGCGCCACGCTGGGCTCACTACGGCTACTGTTGCAATACACAGTGGACCACGTCTTCCCACTACAACACTATAGGACACTCGAGCAATTGTTTCTTAGGAGTGTTCTTCAGAAGGTATGTTCAAGAAATAAGCCCTTTTCAACGTCAAAAACAAGAACATAGAATTTATTCTAGGTTAGACAGATGGGAGCAGTGCTTTCTTTGTGTAATTTATTTCATCACCACTGCTCTCAAAACGGTGAAGGAAAACATCGTGAGGAAACCGGCATGTCCTTTTACCAAAAATTGGAAGACATGTCACATCTACCAACCCGCACTGGGCCCGCGTGGTGGATTACGGCCCACTCCCTATCACAAAGAGGAAGGCCTGTGTCCCACTGGGACAATTACAGGCTTATTATGCTTATGCTATGTAGTCAAAGAGAACGAGTCTTCTATCTAACTATGTTCATTCTTTGGAACTTTCAATAAAATGGACGTTTTCTGTACATATGCGAGCTATCGACAACGATCTTTAAGATAATTATGTTGGTAAACCTCAAGTGACAGAGTGATAATGTTAATGTTAATAAGTGGTTAGGGACAAAAAAAATGATCAATGGATTGTGTGAAGAATGATAAAAATATTATTGAAAATGGAGGTGAATCTAAAGTAGGCAGACTAAGTCGGGGAAAAAAATTGTTCTGATCTAAAGTAAATTGGGACAAAAGATAAGCAGAACAAGAAGTTATAAAATATATAGTAATAATGTTTCCTGTTACTGTTTTGTTCTCTACCTATCACTATTTCTCCTGACAAAGTTTATTTTCGTTGTATGTAAGTATGTATTAGTATGTATTAGTATTTACTCTTTTTCGAGTTATCTATTCCTTATGTTGCACTCGCAACGTTTTATCTCCGCATCACCCTAAGGTTGACTGATGGAAAATGCCTCAGGCATTAAGTCCGCCTTTGTACAATATTTTTTACTTGTGCATAAAGTTCTAATAAATAAATGAATAATAATTAACTTATTATGTTTTCAGCCCATCACAGCATCGGCAGTGTACATACTGGGGGAGATAGTGTCGAGTAAGACGGACGCGGCACAACCCCTCGTAAGGCTATTTACTCACCATGATCTCATTGTACCTATCGTCAAGGAGCTAGCAGATGCTGAGATATCTGCGCTTACGTGAGTACCTGCATTAATAATGAAACTAGCTTCTGCCCGCGACTTCGTCCGCATTAAATTGATTGTTCTCCCGACCCACCTCGTCGCATCGCATTGTCTGCCCGCGATATTACTGCGTTTTTGCTTGCCGTTCTTTCTTACCTTTTCCATTTTGTTCGGTTCCTAAATAACCTAGTGTTACTTAGCCTTCCTGAAGAATTAGGCTATCAAGTGCAAAAAAAAAATCAAATCCAACGGGTAGTTCCAGAGAATCGCGCTCTCAAATAAACTAACTATTAATATTATTTGTATAGATATAATCTGCGAAGAGTTAGGCAGAGATGGTAAAGATAAAGACACACTATACTAACACATTTCACCAGTTATGTGTACTTTAATGTGTATGTTAATACCATATGTCCATGTCACCCTATTCTTACTTTTTACAAAATATTCCTCTTTGGGACCCCATGCTTGCTCTGTTGAGTATAAGCAAATGAAACGCTATTTTTTTATGTTGTTGTTTGTTTATTTGTGTTATTGTTTATGCTAATCTGCTATATTCCAATAAGAAATCGTGAGTTGTCGAATAAAGTAATTCTTAACAAGGCTGTGCAAATGAATAATTGCGTCCAGAATAGCTATGATGATACAAATAAATTGGGTACAAATACATAATTCCAATTGGGTATGTAAAGTTTTTTTCAGGTATTTTTTTTATATTTTTAATTTATAGATTTAGTTATTTTATGCAACTAATTTCAAAATTTTGGTTTTCTAAGCAGCCATTAATTTTAAATAAATTTTCTAAATTCTGCTTCAAAAGTAGGCTGAAGAGTTCAATATCTATGCCACGTATAACACAATAATAAAAATCCTAAATTTGACGTTTTTTGCTTGACATCAGAAACTTCAAGCATGACACTAGACAGTTTTAGAGGTGGGAATGATCGACATAATCGATTGAACCTTAACTTAATACAGTTATTAATTTTGTATAGGGATAAGTGGAAGGAGGGAAGGGAGGCCTTTGCCCTGCAGTGGGACAGAAATGACTGATAATTAATAATTAAATTAAATAATAGGTATTATTAATATTTAATTATCAAAATCAAACCAATAACAAGTAGCTACAGTACCTAGTTATATTTGAAAGTTTCCAACACCATTTGTGGTTACAAAATAGTTCGAATGATTTTATACTTGATATTATTATTTAAAGGGAATGCATTTTATTTAAGCTATCATTATATTGCTTGAATTGTATTGATTACTATTAATTGACACTAAACTGACATTTTATTCTACGTATTAATTCATCTTTGTAATTTATTTTTATTATTATTTTATTATTATTTATAAACTGAACATTATTGCTATTTTTATAAAATCTATTGTATAAAGTGACGAGCATGTGTAGTGTATTAAGCCATAATTTAATTGTATTGTAAGAAAATTAACCGTATGAGCGTTTTGGATGTACAATCTGTTAGCTCGTAAGGTCAATTGAATAGATAAATAAATAAATTATAATGATTGATTAACGATAATTCAGAATTCGGGATTTAGATTTTTTTGTGTGAATAGATTTTCAATGTTTGATTTGAATCGATTCAAAGGCCGAAATTTTCGCACGACTGCATTACATACCTATATTACTATGGTCATCCCTATAGTTGACATTATATGACTTTAACTTTTTATCATATGATGAGAGGAGGCACCGAAAGTATTCTCAATCTGCTTACTTGTGACGTCATTTGGAGGTCAAATGAAAGTCAAGTGGTATTAAGTGTTTATGTTAAAATAAACTCCATCTTATGATTTTAAGCGCTAAAAATAGAAAAATTAAGTTAAGAAACCTTAAATCTCGAAATGGTTTGGGAATCAGCGTAGGATTTTTTTTCTTTACATACCGAATTGAGGGCACACGTGAATTATTATGTTACCATTACAATCAGTTTGTGCCATTCTAATCATAATAATTGATTGTAAATAGCGTCCGGTGCATGAGTAAGCCTCTACGTCATCTTTACTCTTATCTCTTATCATCTCAGCTGATTTACTCCCCAGTTTCCACTACTCATTATTATTCTGTGATTTATAGGCCATTTTCTTTTATTGGTTCTCTAAAAACGCTTTATTTTTTTTACTATGGCGCCACCGACCATTAGGCCTTCCCAGTGCTTGCTTATACTGACTGTTATTTTGTTCTGTGTGTTATCCCGTAAACTTCTACATCATATTTAATTATTTATATAGGATGTCTCCTATATGGATGGAGGATGTCTCTTAACGGCCGCGACTTACGAGTTGTAGGTCGTAGGTTCGAACCCCGTCGGGCGTCAGGCGTGAGGAAACCGGCATGTCCTAGAACCAAAAATTCGAAGACATGTGACATCTACCAACCCGCACTGGGCCCGCATGGTGGATTACGGCCCACTCCCTCTCATAGAGAGGAGGCCTGTGTCCCAGCAGTGGGAACATTATAGGCTGATTATGTATAGGATGTCTCTATTTATTGCATTAAAAGAAATAAAAACTACTTTACAAGACGACCATAAAGTAAGACATAACATTTTAAATAGCTTTGTTGTTTGCATATGTTGCATACTGCAACCTAGGCAATTAAGCATATATATAAGAAAAAAAAATAGTGAAATCTACACTTATTTATAATATGGATTTTTTCACCAAGAAGAATTATACAGTAATTTTTATTTTCTTCCAGTGATGCAACAACAATATTTAGAGGCAACACTCTTGTCTCAAAGATGATGGACGAAGCGATGCGACTGAGCGGCGCGTCATACCTCCGGTCAGTGTTGCGGCCAACGTTGGCGGCAGTGTTGGCCGAGCGACGGCCATGTGAGATTGACCCCGCTAGGGTCAAACCCACAGCTGCTGTTAGTGCCAACCTCGCCAACTTAAAAGACTATGTTGAACGGGTAAGTTTATTTAATATTACTTGTAGCCGTATTTACATATTTGTTACTTTATCCAAAGAGATATACCATTTCGTAATTTTCATGTTAGAAGAGTGAGATACATAAATGCACCAAGTATATAAAAAAGCGTTGTAGGAGTTTATTGATGCAACAAACATTTGAACGTTAAAGTAAAGATATTAAGTTGCGACACCACACTTGGTTCTTTGCCTTCTGCATCCAGTCTATCTCTGTGTGTGACTATCAATATCCATGTCCAGTACCATATGTTATATTATCTATTTCTCCGTCTTAAGCAAGCTTGCTCAATGTTTGTGCCTTCTCTGTATGAGATAAGGCCTTTGGCCTGCAGTGAGACAGTAATAGGCTGGTAAATAATAGTATTATTTAGCTATAAATCTAAAATTACACCATTCTCAAAAACATTATTGTCACCAGGTATTCGCAGCAATAACGTCATCTTACGCCACATGCCCTACCGCGATGTGTCGTCTCTTCGACGCGTTACGACAATGTGCGGCGCGACACTTCCCACGCAACGCTGAGGTGCGGTACTCTGTCGTGTCGGGCTTCATCTTTCTGAGGTTCTTCGCGCCCGCCATACTCGGGCCCAGGCTGTTTGATCTCACTACGGAGCAAATTGTGAGTTTTATCATCGATTTTACCTTTAATTGAATATCTAGTTTTGGATAATTTACATGTAATGCTACTTAATCAACTGTCTACTTTAGCTTTATGTAGTCTAGTTGATGTTTGATTGACCGTGATATTAAAAATGTCTTAAATAAAGTCGGTTGTAATGGAAATTAAACATATTGCGAAATAACTGTACTATAGGTGGTGTAGCTATAGTACACCAATATTTGCCTAACCCTTCGGGAATTACAGGCGTGATATTATTTTATGTTTTGTAACTTGACAATTATTTAAGATTCTGAATTCAAATATTATTGTTTTGATTAATACTGGCAGAAGAAGTTTACATGATATTAAAATCTGATGATTTGTTTTTGGTAAAAACAGAAGCGGTTTCATCTCTATTAGTGTATCGATAAATAAATAATGTTGCTGATGCCGTAAAGGTCGGCAGACATATCAGCTCGACACCGGAACATATCAACTCGAGCCATGCATTCATAGAAAATCCATATTGCAACGCATACTTACCAGCAACGTAAGGGGACATTGGGCACAAACTAATGAGACACAGTCCCTTGTTCAGCTAGTACAATGTATGATGTGTCTTCCAGGACCCACAAACAAACCGGACGTTGACACTGATCTCTAAGACCATCCAGTCGCTGGGCAACCTCGTCAGCAGCCGGTCAGCGCAGCAGGTGTGCAAGGAGGAGTATATGGCCGAACTGTACCGCAGCTTCTGCACGCCAAGACATGTATGTAATACTTCCTAAACGTAAACTTAACCTATCGTAGATTGCAGCCACCTTGGAGCAGGAGACCATTCATAACTCACCAAGTTCTTGGCAGGCGTTGTCATTGAATGTGGTAGCAAGATAGCTCTCATGAGACTTAGTATACAGGGTTATTTGAAAAACACCAGCAACCTCTTAAGAGGTCATTGTACTCATCATTATGAACAACTTTTACTTTGGAACCAAACCAGAAATCGCGAAAAAAAAATCAGCTGTTCCCTACATTTTGACGAGATAGACGAAGATAATAGCTGATTTTTATTTCGCGATTTCAGGTTTGGTCCCATAGTAAAAGTTGTTCATAATGATGAGTACAATGACCTTTTAAGAGGTTGCTGGTGTTTTTCAAATAACCCTGTATACTATACAGGTTGTACTTAAAATGAGTGGTCAAATTTAAGGGTGTGGTACAGACCATTAAACTGAACAATATTCTCCATGAAACCAATATCGTAATCGCGAAAATTTATTTTGAGTATCAACTGCCCCCATGAAGAAAGTTGTTCAGTTTGATGGTCTGTACTACTTCCTTTAATTTGACCACACCTTTCTGGTACACCTTGTATACTCTATACTATAAAGTGTTTAGAGAGACCGTGATATATATTTGCCATCGTACTTCCACGTTTTACGATCGCGTTGTTTGTGTCGCAGGCTGCCGCTTATACACTCGATTTAAATTGAATTAGGTAAACTTAGAAAATGTGGTAAAAAAATGCCACTGTATAGCGTGGCAGGGTTTATGAAAAAGATGTCACGCACATAATTTAACTATTTTAACATTACAGGTGCAAGCAATAAAGCAGTTCCTCGAAATAATCTCCACGAGTACGGACACACAAAACAACAACATTCAAGAAACCCCTGTGCTGCTTAAAGAAGGGTGAGTTTTTATACCCTCTAAAGCTTATTATATTTTGTACTCATTGAAAATGGCGCCGATTCTGTCAGAATTAAGTGCCAAGAAAATCATCACCAATGTCATTGCAATAAAGATTTAACATTACCTTGAACTGTTTTTGCATCCTTGGATTAGATTGGGGTATGTATAGTTTTAATCTGTGTACTTGTCAGTATAATGTCGGCAAATTGCACTCGTCAGCCTATGTTGTCAACTTGGCTGATTGTGTGTGAGGCGTGCTCGAAGCAGGCATGATTCGGTACAGCCAGTCCAAAAAAATATACATTCGATTTTGCAATCCGGCCTGTGCCGAATCATACCGACCCGAACATAGAGGGAAAAAAAATTAACCGGTGCGTAAACTTTAACCATGAATTCAGCATAAAAAAAAAATTGGTCCATACACTTTGACCGCGTAGGTATTGCACTTTTCTATGAAACAGCAGATTTTTTTGATAACCAACGTAAAGTTTCACCCCCTAGGTAGAAATTTTAATTTGGAATTTTAACTTGAACCGTTAATTCAGCATATAATTTTAGACCCCTAGGTCTAGAATTATACGCTGAATTAACGGTTACAGTTTGCACACTGGTTAAAAGAATCCTGTATGTAGCACCCCTGAGGTTTAAACGTCCTATAGGGCTGGTGTTCGCCATGTGTAGACAAACAATTTGGTTGCTTCATGTTTAGTAAGCTTTTGTTTATACACCACCAAAGCAAGTCATTGAAGGTGTGGTAGAGAAGGATGCTCATAGTAATCACGATGTTTCAGAACTATGATCAAGCGGTCGGAAGGAGTGCGAGCAGGCGCAGGATCGCCTCGGCGTCGCTGGACGCGCGCCGCCCAAGCGCATGCAAAGCGAAGACATTTTAGACTCACCAGGTAAACACTTCTTACCTTCAGTCTATGGTCTGGTCTGGTCCAAAAGTATATGATGAAAATATAAAAAAAAACCTTTCTAGGTTGAACTATTACGCAATCATTCACTAAAGGGAATTAGTAACACATTAATTAGTATTTAAAAGGTTTTAACTTTATAGCTCATCACTTTTTTCCAATTGGATTTGTTAAATAGAGCAAACTCCTTTCTGCGTGTTGTGTCCATACTACAGTAACGCGCCGCTTGTAAGTTTGTTGATTGTAACGAGCCTCGTGGTGCTGTTCCAGCGGCGAGCTGTCGTGGTCGCGGCCGAGCGCGCGGGCCGGGGCGCAGCGCCTGGCGCTGTCGGGCGTGCTGGCCGTGGCGGCCGTGGACGGGCCGCCCGCCGGCGCGCCGCTGGGAGCCAACAACATCTTCCAGATAGGTGTGTGCTCTATCACTCACAACTCACTGCGTATACCTACTCGGTTATCCAGATATTTTATCCAAAATGAGCCATATTAGTCGGAACTTATAATCGGTAACATTTTTGCTATTTTGAACTGACACATCCCAAAAGAAGTTTTGGGTTACTAAAATGTTCACACTTCATTAAATAATTATTCATAAAAACACTATAAACGAATATCCTTTGCGATAATGAACCTTAATTCCATTGTGTATAGTTCATATTTTATTGTATCAAAAGCATGTCCCTAAAAAGACTCCGAACCCAAGTAAGCCGTAGCAAAGACAATCTCCACAGATGGGGGTTTATGGACGACTTGGATCTCATGTGTATATGCGGCGTCTCTCCGCAGACAATAGCCCACCTTCCTGCGCCGCATGCTCTACACTACACTGTACATTTGAGAATCTTATGACTGCATTGATGAGCGGAGTTCGCGTGGCTGAATTTTGGGCCAAACATAATATTAAAGCTTTACCAAATAAAAAGAAGAAAGGGCGAGTAGTCCAGTAGTATAATTAGAACATTATGTATTCCAGTGCACCGCGAGCGCGTCCTGTTCGTGCAGGCGTCGAACTGCGTGGAGCGCGCGGAGTGGATGCGTCTGCTGAGCGCGCTGTGCCGGCACTCGCCCGCCACGCCGCCGCACCGCGGGTACTACGCCGACTGCGAGTGGACCTGGTGAGACATACACGATCATAGTTCTATAAAAAGTGAAAAGCTCAATATAAAGATTTCACCAAGTTAATTTTTATTTAATATTCTGCCACCTTCTTATTATTTCAATAAAATAAAAAAAAAATCGTTATTTACGAAATACAGTGCATAAGCGTGCAAACGACCATTGGAAGCTAAAACTCACCGGTGAGATGGGAAAAGTCGATCAGTTATAATGCAAAATTATGAACTACCTTTTTTGTGTCATTAGTTGCGGTCGGACGGAAGCAGCGGCGGAAGGCTGCGGCGGTCCTGATGGCGCCTACGAACTTACCGAGTCAGGCGCGCGCGAGGTGAGGCGCGGCGGCGCGGCGCTGGCGCTGCGCCTGGACCCGGCGCGCGACCTGCAGCGGCTGCACGCGCTGCTGGTCAGCCACGCGCACCGCCTCGACGACCGCCTGCACCGCCCGCAAGGTAACTGGGCACTGGAGCTCGGATGAACCCCAAGATTCGCACTAGCTCCTGTAACCGACCATTGCATATCAAGGAAAAGACCGGGGGGCGCGGTAATTGGTAGGGAGGACGTGCCCGTAAGATAGGGAAGGATTGAAGAGCCTACTAATTCTGAGAACGCGGGATCTTGATGACAGTAGCCAGGCACTGCAGTAGTGCAATATGTTTTGAATTCTTATTTATATTTTTTGTTCACAGAGGGCACAAGCGTAGAAGAGCGCGAGGCAGAAGCTGCGACTTTACGCGAACTTCAAGAAACTATGTTCGACCTCGAGCATCGACATCGCATATACCGGCGGTCGCTCGCCCGAGAGACCAAGTACGGCAGCAAGCAGGCGCCCATCGGCGACGACAACTACCTGCACCTGGCTGGTGCCGCAGGCGACGGCGGGCCCTTCCTGTGGCGCGCCTGGCGCGGCGACGCCTCGCCCAGCGTCGACCTCGACGGCAAGACGCTGCCGCTGCAGGCCTGCCTCGACATCGGCTCCAGCACCGAGTCGCTCAAGCTAGCGCGCCACGCCGACGAGCGCTCCTCCGGCAAGTCCACTAAATCCACCGGCAGCGGCTACCTCACCATGTCCTGCATCAAGCACGAGCCCTCTGAGGACAGCGACGCGTCCGCCGAGCGCCCTGCGCGCCCGCCCAAGCCCGCGCGCCTGTCACCCGCGCGCGCGCACGTGTCGCCCGCGCGTGCGCACGTGTCGCCCGGCGCGCCCGTGTGCGAGTACGTGCACGTGGAGCCGCGCCCGCCCGAGCGCCGGCCGCGCCCCGAGACCTCGCCGCACTCGCCGCCCGAGCACGACGTCGCCTACCGCTGCAAGGAGTACGAGCTGATGACCGACTTCATGAGCCACGCGCGCGACGAGAGCCCGCCCGCCGTGCCGCCGCGCGGGCACGCGGCACGTGCGCGCCCGCCGCCGCGCCCGGCTGAGCACGACGCGCCGCCGCGCAGCGCCTCGGCCGTCAGCCTGCCGCCGCACGACGACTGCGCGCGCACCGACACCATATCCACCGACGACAGCCTGCTGGACGAGCTGCAACGCGATACCTACTGCGTACTCAAGGTGTGCGAGGACGAGCCGCCCGCACCCGACGCCAGCCTCGCGTCCCTGGCGCCCACGCCGGACGCCGGACCCTTCTCGCGGGTCTGCGCCCAGCGCAAGTCCAATCCGATCAAAAGCCAGACGACCTCAACGCGACCGCTGAAGACTTCCAGCTCGACGTCGAACGTCCACGACGCGGGTTCGACGTCGTCGCGTCCGCTCGCCGAGCGCCTGACGCCCTTCTTTCTAAAGAGAAAGTCGAAACCACCAGAGGAGGCGCAGACGGCGCCGCGATCCACACGGAAGGAGGAAAATCTCATAGGACGGCTGACGCCCCGCTTCGGTCAGTCCAGACTTTACGGGCGGGGACAGTCGCTCGAACTTGCGCCGCCGGAGGGCCGGACGAAACGGATCGAACGGTCGGCGACGACCGTGAACATCCCGACAAGGCCGATAAACTCGTCGATCGTGGCCAACCTTAAGTTCCTGAGCCTGCACCGGTACGGCGCGGCACCGGGCGCAGGGGGCGCGGGCGGCGCGGCGCCGGAGCCGGACGCGGCCTGGCGCCGCACGTCGCTGCTGGCGGCCGCGTCCAGCGACATCAGACTGTAGCGCGCACTGCGAGGTTGCGACTAGACTATCGTGATTCCGAGTTCCACGGAGACGCGCGGCGGGACTGTATATTTTTAGAATAAGGTTGTATTTATTTCTATATTTTTCGAGATCCTTTTCGTCGACCTGAAGTGTGTGCCTCCTCTAGATAGTAGTCTATTTCTGGAAGAAAGCCGGTACGTTTAAGTATATTATGATATGGTAGCGTTAATGCGTAAATACTCAAAAGGTGCCAAGTGTTGTGCGACTCTTATGTCGACGTCGAACGTACTCTCATTCCTGTAGCACGATAATATTGTAAAACTCTAAACATTGACATGAAATTTTTTATTTGTTTTGTATGATCGGTGTCCTATCTAAACTTGAACCTAGCGATACGTTGTAGCGTATTTTTATATATTTTTTAAATCGTTTAGTATGGTACTAGTTGAAAAGTGCATGTATTTTCGCACAATTACATTTAATAAAAAAATTACTTTAAAATAAAATATAATGTGTTCCGTTTGACATCTGATCCATCGTGACTCCGTGCATCATTTGTTTCCGTCAGCGCTAGCTTGAAACTGCCACAGCACAGATCTCGCTATTATACACTTCTTCATAAAAACTATTTACAGATCGTTGTATCTTTTCAAGGGTTCTGGATATGAACTTGATCAACATCCATCTGCGTAGCTTTCACAATCGAGATAAAAATCAGGGGCGAAACCGCTGTCGAAAACACCATTCTAAGCTTCTAAATTCCGTCATTTATTAATATATCCTAATATTTTAAAAAGTGCTTTACGTTTGTTTAACAAACAGTTTGTATAACCATGTAGATTTTCGTAGTTGAATGCTCGTTAGTTAATGCTGTTATTGACGCGTCACTCGTTTGAACTTTGAATGGTTCACTCGACTGAAGGTTTATTTGAAACAAATGGTTCATCTGCTCCTTGCATTTCATTTTTCGATTATTCTCTAGGCAAGTGAAAGATGCCGAGTGCCGAAATCTAACATCATTGGATCACTATTAAATCCATTTTTCACTTTAAATTCATTTTGTGTTCAGACGTTTCACTTTTAGTGAAAGATGCTGAACGATAGGCAAAAATGGACGAAAGTGAAGTGTCTGATATTGGCTGCATGGCACATGGCAGAAACATAAGAAAATGTAACTAACACACAAAGCACTCTAATAATGGAGTTCCGATGTTAAACAGCACACATCATAACAATTTCAGGTTCTACGAGCAATTTTAATACTGTTACAAAGTAACTGTAAATATTTTATCAAAAAAATCTGCACTGCTTCTTGATAAATTGTTACCTTTCCAATTTTAGCACCGTAATGTGTACTTAAGTTCGATATTACCGATATCAAAAACTTGTCAAGTAATTACTCATAAACCTGTTATTGTATTAACGATTTTAAATATTACCTATTATGTCAAATTATGGCCTTAGTGTTATTACGCCTACAGTAACGGCCTTCAGGTTAAACACCATTTACTTAAACTGTGATTCACTTTACAAACTCAGCTCATATGTTAAAATATCGTAATAATATTTTTAGTCTGTACATATTATATAATTAGTCAATTATAAAACATAAAACAAAAACTGTATCGAATATTCGCACAGGACGTTACAATTAGTTTTATGATTATGTATGAATAAATTTTGTCAATTTAATATGCCGTTCTACTGCCAAACAAGTTACTATTGTGATATTTCTCGTAGGCACATATTGCGTGGGTTCAACTAGTGGGCGCCAGTCCATGAAGGCCACAGCATGCCTTAGAAAGTTTTAGCTTAAGCTACGGTATATTTTACGACTCCAGTTCTATTTTAATTACATTTAACATTAATATATTATTTCATGGGTTTGGAGACAGTACCATTCCTTAGAAAAACAATTCCAATGGTTTCATATTGTTGTGATTCATTTAAACTTATCTCAATTTGTTAATTTTCTATAACTCACATAATAGTACCTAACTAAATTATAAATAGTAACTTATAAATTAAACTATGCTCTCCTGTTGGTGCTAAATACTTGTTGTAATTTAAAATAAAAACTAATTGACTTGTACTAAAATTATAAGTATATTTAAAACTAGAATATGTCAAGAGAAACAGTATTTCTTGGCAGTATAACGGCATTGCTACTCGTTTATAACTCAATTGGTATTTTATGTGCGTTATTGCCTTTTTTAGATGAATAATTTACATTTAAGAAGAAATACATAATGTACAAATTAATACGACGTGAAAATATATAATGTTATTTATTTCCACCTATTTTCATTTTGTTAATAAACCACATACGTTCAAATTATTTAGAGTGTTTTTGTCTCCGTAAAATACAAGTGAGTAAACTTGCTCACAGAGTGTTCCCCATAAAAAAAATAACGACATTTTTTCCAGAGTTATATTTTTTCCGTTTAGTTTGTGGTTGCTAGCAACCGAATTCTAGTGCATACTGTACCTATCTTATCTAACAATTAACGTATCGGT
The DNA here is from genome assembly GCA_949316385.1 of Globia sparganii. Classification (NCBI taxonomy): domain Eukaryota; kingdom Metazoa; phylum Arthropoda; class Insecta; order Lepidoptera; family Noctuidae; genus Globia; species Globia sparganii. The sequence continues at coordinate 10,174,418 of OX438655.1, read as the reverse complement.
ATCTTTAAACTTTTATTCCTCCGAAAAATAATTGGGCTAGGCTAATTCGCATGTGACGACAATTTGAAGAGAAGAACATGTTCGAATCCACAAAGATAGTGGAAGCTCGAACCAAAGAGAATCTAAACACTAGCGGCTCGAACAAAAAGTTAACCTCCCCTAGAGTATATATGTTCTGTGACCTTCATCTAGTTCTAGTGTTTGGTAAAGAATGCACCAAATTCCTAAGCTTGCTAAGTTTTATAAGCTTGATATGTTCCTATTTCTGTACAACTTGCGTAATTTATAGGTAAAAATATAAAATCCGGCAAATACCTTGTGTGAAAAAAATATAAAATCATTGCTCAGAGAGCGTACCGATTATTTTATATATTAATCTGTTCTCTGTATTAGAAATAAAATCAACGATTTCCAACCGGATGCTGCGGTTGCAATTTTACAACTACCGCCCATAAGGCTGCGTTTCCACCAGAGATGTGCGAGGATGCGTAGCGAGGGATGTGTGTGAAAGGAAGGCTTCATTTTCACAACTTGAACTAAGTTAACGTTGCTGTTGGTTAGTTTTACACACATTCCTCACTAAGCATTCTCGCTCATCTGGTGGGACCGCAGTCTAAAGAAGCACATTCACGTCCAGTAGACGTGCCTACCAAAAAAAATGATCATGTAGTAAAATTTTGGCATGATGCCGGAGTCCGGCGTCAAGCAGCCTGCTGTTTTTCGTCGATGCGTGGGAGTTCCAGTGCCTTAGGCATCTCCTGGGCACGCTCGTTCCAGCATAGACCTGAACCATCGCTTTCCATCAGGCGTGATCGAGGTCAAGAGCTGGTCCATTCTGCAATAAAAAAAAATTGGTTGTCTGTAATGTCGGTTTACGGACGATAGTTTTACGTGATAACGTCCTAAAGAAAAATTAATGAAAATGTGTCACACAAACCAACGCTTGGGCCGATCGTGCCTCTCTATCGCTTATTCCGCGCTCTCGCTTGTACGCTCAGGCTCAGGCGGAACGTGACACTTTTTCGTGCATGCAGCCGGTGTTCATCGATTTATCACGTCAAAAAAATCTTGGATTTTTATTTAGACCACAATAATTTGCTATAACACCCTCGAAAACCATAAAAACGTCACCCGTGACGAACAATTTGAAATTTTTGACAGCCGAAATTTCGGATTTTCGTTTTGAATTTGACCTCACTATCGGCTTCAGCACCCTCGAAAACCATGAAAACGACACAATCATGACGAAAAATAAATTGTCACCATCTTGGATTTTCATTTTGACTTCCTTTTTTAAACAAGGTGTATCAGAATAAATCCAAGTCCTGAAAGTAGTTTGTTCATAATTGACTACTGAATCGATTTTTTTCAAAAATTATGTATTTTTTCATTACTAGCTGCCGATTGAGCCAAATAAAATTAAATCTTATCTCAACGAAATAAGACTCAATTTTAAATGCAGCAATGCTAGTGTCAACACGATTTTTATATACCAAGCTTTAAAAAATAAGTTGTAGTCATTAATGTCTGCTTTTATCTCAATACCATAATTTTATTATTTGATTGTTTTCTGTCTGTCAAAGGAGGTGTTTCTTTTTTCATACAACTGTGGCCAAACAATGTACCTTATGAACAAAAGTACTGAAATATAGGAAAAAAAATCGTAGGTTCTAAAAAAATATATATTGGATTTATTTACACATTTGTACCACATGAAATTGTCTTTCAAAGATGTTAATAACTTGCAACCCATTTAATAATTTGGCAATCTCATGATACATTCTTCCGATGATGCGTTTCGTTACTTCATTTTATAAATGTAACAAAAAGAAATTATCTTAAAAATCAGTATATGATTATTATCTTATTTTTGTATTAAAAAAGTTTTTGCCTTCTTATGACATTATTTTTGTGAAACAATAACAACGAATAATAATGAAAAAAATACATTTATTTTTTCAGATTATTGTTTGCGTTTGGTTAGCTTTCTGAAAGGCCAAAAGACTGTGCTCCAAGGCCGATAATTATCTATTTTTATATTATTTGTTGTTGTCAACATTCCGTTTCGGTTCATTGCTTAAATTCGTTGGTTTCCCGTCTCTTGCTTGGAGTGCTATTTCGTGTGTGATTTCTTATTTGTTGAGTTGGCTATTCTTCCCTGGACTTTCAATTGATTTCTTCCATTTTGACGACCTGGCTAATCCATTTGGACTTGACACTGTGATTTGGCTGCGATCGTACTTTCGTTGGATTTCGACAACTTTGCTATTATACTCTGGACTCTGATTAGACGGACTTTTCACAGTTTTTTCCCTATGAAGTTTGAAATAAACTAAATGTTTAATATCTAAACGGCAGTTGGAATGTTGATGAACACAGCCCTTGAATATAAATAAGTAGACACTTAATCGTAGGTTGAAGGAAACGAGATGTATTCCATTCCACTTTTATATTTAATGGCTCCCTAGATCGACGGTGAAATGTATTCGCAGAATTTCGCTGAGGACAGGATCACAGGACATATAATATTTTGACAAATGAAATGGTTTGACAGCTGTCACTGCTGTTAAGAACGTTTCGTTGAACGCAGTTACTATGTATATGAGGTAGTGTTTTTTTTATTTCTTAATCTATCAAATATTGAAGGATTTTAAAATACTGCTGATAACACAATTTATTGCAAGGAATTTTACTTGTAATTTGTACCTCGGTACAAGTTTAGCCGAAAAAAAAACATCCTTTGACACATTGTAGTAGCTTGATGTGCTGGCGCGTCTGTACTATGAATTGAAATTGACATACCTTCTTTTATAGTGTTCTAAGAACAAGACTTCACACAATTCCGTTGAAAAAAACTGAATATGAATCGTATCTATTAAAAAATACAATAATTAGTTTCAGTTAAACTGATTTTAATTTTTACCCGGTATAAATTAAAAATTGGAAGGTAAAAATGGGTATAAATGGGTATTTACCCATTTATACCCATTTTTACCGGGTATATTCCCATCTCTGAACCTGACACTGACCTACAAATTGCAAAAAACGTATGAAAATTTGAATTTTGCGGTCTATCACTGCGCAATCACCTTAAAAACAAGTCACAAAACTCACAAATAAAAATGAGACAAGGAACTACGAATAACTTATTCGTAGACTTACGCTATTCTCATTTCTCTGTATCGAACCACTGATTCGGACGCTAGGATCATCCCTACGATCATAGACAATGGAAACGATTCGAGTAGAAAACAATAAATATTATCTGTGACATAGACATTCGCATTGCATTTTTTGAAGTCTTGTCTCGTCTTCTTTTTCGTTTTTCGTGCTAAATGCTAACCTAACATAACATAAAATTTCTTTAGAACTTATTCAAATACAGAAAACATCGAAGTTTAATATAAAAGTTTAATCATGGCGGATTCAGTTAATATGTCGTTAGGTAAGTAAAACACTAGGTAATATTCGAACATACTGAATTACAGGTCTATTTTTGGATATTAGTAAGATTTCTGATGACTTGGATGCTATTATTTATTTGTATGCCATTTTAAACAACGTATTTTGTCTATATTTAATCAATCCTTTAATTTTCTAATCTAAAATAAGAAAATGAAAATGACTTTGCGCACCCGCCAACTCCTCTTGTCAACAAGAAATATTTTAATATTAAGAAAATTTATTTTACATAATGATTCCGTTTCAGATGATATCATAAAACAAAACAGATCAAGTAGATCTCGTGGAAGAGGTGGCGGAAATATCCGCGGTCGAGGCGGTGGCAGGGGCCGAGGTGGCAGAGGTCGTGGGCGCGGAGGCGTTGCTCGCACTCGCTCACAGACGAGGCCAAACACGCCGTCGGGAGCTCGACGTGGCCGTTCACGTTCGCGAGGACCCAGCGCGGGGCAAGGCGGCAGGTCTCAGTCACGGCCTCGCTCCCAGTCGCGCAACCGCTCTCGCTCTAGACAGCGGCGTTCCAACTCTCGCGCTAGGTCGGCCTCAAGATCTCGCTCTCAACTGAGAGGCTTGACACCAAAAGGAAGAGCAGGATTGGAAGATCAGTTGGTTATGCCTCATCTAGTGAGGGGTGGACGAATGAATAGAGGTAATTTTCTGTTTAGTAACTGTAGCATACCTGCATCAAACACATACTTATGAAACTATCACTATTTGTTAAGAACTTACTCCTCATCAGTACTTAATATTGCATTTGTTGTAAAAACGCTTGTTATGATTATGATAATGGTGTTGCACTTAAAGAAATTATCTTTGCGAGAGTTACATTTTAATGTTATACAGATAAAATATATAAATTTATATAATTCAACTCAGTCTATCGCAGTCCACTGCTGGACATAGGCCTCTCCCAGGCTGCGCCACAACACCCTGTCCTCCACCTTCCTCATCCAGTCCATTCCAGCCACTTTTTTGGGTCATCCATCCATGTAGCTGGGGGACGTGGGGGAGGATGCAACATTTATATAATTATTACATACATATTTGAAACATCTTGAACTTGCCTTGCTCACTATTCTGTTTATTTAGCTGTAAGTAGTGATGTATTAGATCTCATCAAGTATCTGCTTGCCTTTCAATCCTGAAATTAAAGGCTGCTAGGTTATAAATAAAATCCAGTTTGCAATCAATAATTTGAGAAATTTCTAATTCATTAAAGTCTCCTAATCCTTAATGCATGCATATTCACATGCTGTTGTTGTAATATATAAAGCAATATGCAGACATGATACTGATTATGTCCTATTTGCAAAAATAAATTGCATTCTTGCTTTAAATTGTATGTGAGGAATCTGTTTGTCTAAATTAATAATTAATAATAAAAAGTGAAGTGTATGTAATGTAATAACTTTTTAATTAATGCATAATATGAAAGTATATAGGTAATTACATCATTTTTTTTTAAATTTTCGTCTGTTTGTTCTGGTTAATCAGCTCCAGCTCTGAAACGGCTGGACTGACTTTGACAGAACTTTCACTGGCAGATAGCTGCTGTTATAAGGAGTAACTTGTTACTTGCTACTACTGTCAAGGTGTATTTTAGAAAAAGAATTAGGGTTCCATGCAAAAAAATTAAAACCCATGACCATGAAATGTCCCACATCTATGCGGGCAAAGCCGCATTTAGAAGCTAGTAATTCATAAAATCAATAGTGGGTCAATTATTCTAAGACAAGTATTTCTATTTACAGGAGGCATGCGTGGCAGGCTGCAGCGTGGTTATTCCAACACAAATCTTCAAAGCAGTGTTCATAGTAGACTTGGTGTTACAACACGAAGAGGAATGAATAACATCCGCCGACCTCTGGCTGTAGCCAAGAGGGGAATTTCTAAACGAGGACGAGGTTTGAGTACTGGCAATAGATATAGTGCAGTTGGTTTGAGATCGGACCAGATTTTAAAAGAGCAACATCAAAATATGATGCTACGGAACAATATAATAAAGTCTCAAACATTCACACGTTCAAGGAATAACTCATTCAGTAATTCACCTTCACAGTTGACTGTCAGTGTTGCCAACGATTTTGCAAAGAGGCGTCGTAACAGTGTCGGCAGCGCAGGCTATTTGAACAAAAAGAGTCTAGCTCAGTTAAATAATCAGTTTGGTGGCTACAACACAAGGAGAGGCCCTGGCAGTGTTAAATCCATGGGCTCCAACAGATCCAATCGGTCCAACAGATCCAATAGGTCCAACAGGTCTAATGCTAGTAGAGGATCTATTCGCTCGAGGGGCCGCGGCCGTGGTGGCAACCGCGGTGTTGGCCGGAAGTTCACGAATAAACATGTCCTGAATGCTAAACTGCAAAAAGAAATAGCTGTTATTCAGGGTAAAACATATGGTACCGCTGCAAACAGTGAGGCCCCCACTGGTATCAATTTTTCGCCGACCCCTGCAGCTACTGCACAGTCATTACATCAAAGATTTGCTACTTCTTAAATTAGTAGATTTATAAAATAAATTGTGATTTGTTATTGTTAAGTACAGATTGAACTAAAAACTGTGTATGCTAATTAAAAATTTTGAAGATAGTGACAGCAAGTTGAAACAAGAGTGAAATCCTGGAGCTGCAAAAAAATTCATTCTGAACAGGTTTAAAATCAGGTTAGTTTTAAGATAATGTCCAATTTTGCTAATTTGGGTACATACCTACTGAAATGTAATTAGTATGTTAACAAGCCATTCAGGGCCGTAATTCTGTAAGACACAAATGAAACCTCGCGAGATTGACGGGATTAGCTAAGGAATTGAGGTGGTTTCGGTAAAGAATCGTTAAGTGTTCTTAGTGAATTAGGGCTGGTTGTATGTTATTCAGCTTTTATAATTATTGCAATAAAATATATAGGGTGACTGGTAATTAGTGACCGATACCTAAACACGTGATTGTACTCATGATAACAAACAACTTTTACTATGGGACCAAACCTGAATTCGCGAAAAAAAAAATCTGCTGTTCAGTACCTACATTTTGACCAGTTAGGCGAACATAAATGACTGAACAGCAGATTTTTTATTTACAATTTCAGGTTTGGTCCCATAGTAAAAGTTGTCTGTTATCATGAGTACAAGCACGTGTTTAAGTATCGGTCACTAATTATCAGTCACCATATCGCACGCTTAATAATAAACCGGAATATGTCAAAAATTAAGGATTCCCACTTTTTTTAATAAAACGAACTAACTCCGATTGAAGAATCTATAGGTACAATCCCACCATGCGAAACAAACCAAAATGGCCGATTGTTAGATCATCCCTCACTTTTCTACAAAAGCGCGCGACAATGCATTAAACTTTGACCGTGATTTCCCAAAAAAGTGAAGTTTTGTCTTATTCCGGTTTATTATTAAGCGTGCGATATATAAATTGCAATTTAATTTCAAAATCATATCAGCATGTAATGTAAATGCCTGAAACTTGCTTACTTAAGGCAGTGTATTTGCAGCTTATTTGTTTCACATAGTTGATCTAAAATAGACAATTTAATTTGAAGTTTGTGACTTAACTAAACCTATTGATTTAATTCGTTTTTTTAACAAGATTTGCATGGATTGCAAGCTACAAATAATAAAAGTCAAGAAATGTAAGTCAAGCTCAAAAATGACACCACGCAAATCTTTACCGCGGTGGGTGTTGCCGAAAAGGCCACCGCGCACCAGAACCAATCACGGCGCTTGCCGGAATACAACGCTTTACGCGAGCGCAGCTGATTGGCTTATTTGCAAGTGTGTTCTTTCGTTCGAATACTCGAGGTATTTTGTCAATGTAGTGAAGTTTGGAGCAGAATTTCTCGTCGATTTTGTTCATAATTACGCTTCCTGACTTTTCATTATTCGTAGATTGCAAGTATGATGCAATAAAGTAACAGGCTTACTTCGATCAGGTACACAATAACCCCCGACAGCAATGAACCCTTCGAATGGAACGTGGATCCACGCGAGACTCGTTTGGCCTTATTACAAACCAAGGTTTATCTTTATAGCCAGGTTTAAGACATCAAGCCATTTTTTTTTTAATTTCTAACTATAATCCGACAAAGTTAAGTTCTTATTACAAAAACAGCGTTAAACCGGAGTCCTATGTTGTCAATTTAGCATTTAGAACTTTACGCTTGTCTGAATAAAGTTCAAAATATAGTAACTGGCTCGCAAGGTTCAAGCTAGGTCTAAAGTAAGAACTCGTTTTGTAATAAGACGGAATGTCTTTTTGTTTCTGTAATTACGGCATTCAACCGGGTAGTCACATGTCAGCTTCCAGGTGTGTTTTCAGTCAAAACAATGGTTTCTGAAGTCTGAGTCTGTCATTATTAGGTACTAAGCTAGTATTATTGTACACGGACCCAACAAAAATAGTGTAAAATATTCTAAAATGATTTGGTATGTAACTTCTTTAACTAGCTTCTGCCCGCGGCCTCGCCCTCGGGGAGGTCGGAATTTAACCAACGGGAACGTTATCCAGGATATTTAAAAAGTATCCTTAACACAGGTCCATAGTCTGTCCTTGTGCCAATTTCATCCAAATTCGTTTAGCCGCTAAGGCGTGAAAAGGCAGAGATTAACCATTTTAAAAATGAATGCTCTTCCTTCCTTTTTTGTTGCATAAAAATTCTCACTTTTTTCACATTTTTGTATAGAAATTTTAGTGGAGGGGTGTGCAGTTTTATAATGGTTTATCTCTAACAGAGTTACTTTCGCATTTATAATAATAAATTCATTTATTTTCAGGTACCTAAATAACACCCATTGATAGAACACGTATAAAATCAGATAAAATAAATACAAAAAAATATACAACGTGTAACGAAATGGTTATATATATAGAGAAGGCCCGGCTTCTTTGGATGATATCAAACGATATAGGAAGGGTTTTTTAATCCTATCGCTACATGTTCGGAAGTTATGAGATTTTTTAATACATTGATACCAGAAACCGAACTTTTCAAATTGAAATAAACACATCACTAGCACTAAAACAGCTGATCGGTGTCACCGACCTATTTGTAAGTAAAGATAAACCTCCTACTCCTGGTATTTCTGAATAAACGGTTCCGCATGTTTATTTTTTATTCACAAAATATTATTAAGTACTGACTTTTCCTAAACTTTGATTATGTTTGTGAACTAGCTACCTACAATACAATTAATTGGTCTAGGTATCAAAAGTTAACGAAATATTTAGATACCTGCTTGAATTGTCACGTATCATTTACACACTTGTTGGTTTTTTACGTAGTTGTCCTTTTGTAGAAGATTACTTTGTAGATAATTATTATCTACCTCGTAGTAATCTTCCACCCGCCACCCACCTTTCCATCATACCTACAACACAATAAATACCTAATTCAAAAACAATATTCCTGTAAATTTCCTAACATTATTTCTAACCTTTTATTTTGGTGGCCATAAAGATGAACGATTTTTTGCTTTAAATCGATTTTTCATTCGATTCACAGATCGAATCTCGTGCTCTTCTTACATCGATCTTCTAAAAATTCATTCAAAAATCGTAATTAAAAAATTTTAAACAGCATTTAACACACCTCTATTTTGTGACATATTTACAGTTGCCAGTCAGGTAGGTACGTCAATAATATTTGATAACCTTTCCGGCGTAATTCAAATGGATGATTAATATGTTTCAATCTTCGGACAAGTTAAAAAGTGTCGGCATACTTATGTAATTGATCTTGTTTGAAATAGATAAACCTACCTATTCGCTGTTTATGATTGTCAGCACAATGCTTTGGGCAAATATGAACTTGAACTATTAAGAGCCTTTATTTACACATACGATCCAAGAGATTCGATTCACGTTACTATTGAATCGATTTGCTTGAAGATCGCATTAAAACGATTTTTTCGAAAAATCGACAGCTTGTACAACCATTGAATTGATCATAAAAATCGAATCCTTACGTGCATCCTACCGGGAATTAATTGCTTAAATAAACATTATTATTTGCCATTAGTACTTAGAATAGAAAAAGGATTTAGAAACCATTTTTTTGTCCAACTGAACCCAAAACATCATTTCAATTCACCTCTTCGCAACTTATTCTTCTCCTAGTACAAATAAAATCACAGTGGGTTCCGTTCATAATTTTTAAAATAAGGTTATTTTTTTACTAAATAAGACGTAAACTATTAGCAACAAGTTAATCGTTTTTTTTTATTACAAAATAATACCACGCACGCATAATTTTTGTGTGTAGGACTAACCGAAAGAATTATCGGAGTTCACGGTCTGTCGGTGCTGTTTGAGTGGTACATACTTAGGTTTTATTAGTTTGAGCACGTTTAGTCTTTGTTATTATAATTCAAATAAAGAATGTCGCAAAATTGCATGTAACTGTCGAAAGAAATTAATAAAAGTACTAGAAGCGCATGAGTAACAGGAATTGTCATTTCCGAATTGAATATCGTTTGCTCACAGAACCCTGATTACGTCGCTACACACACAATGTAACATCGATGTGTGTGTAAACCTAATGACTTTTAGGTACCAGGATAGCAGGGAATAGGAGTTTCATTTTGGGCATTATTGTTATTGCTTTGCTCGTCGCCGTCAGTCGACGTCTGTCCTGCGTCTAGTACATTCGTTTTTATCCCTATGATAATTATGCGCATCAGTAATTTGCGAGCTGCCCAAGAACTGTACCGTCACCGTTTTATTGAGGGTAGACCAGATGCTGAGCGTCGATAGATGCCTTCGTCAGCATGTTTTAGTTTGATCTCGGATGGTACATCGGCTTGGTGCCTCTAACCATAGGTAATCAGGTACCTATGGCGAGCGCTGCGCAACGACGGTCAGCACCCATGTGCGTGTGTAGTGTACGCAGTGCAGTGTGATACAAATTAAAGTGCGGATTGAGGCCGCTTTCAGGACAATAACACCAGACATGCTACGTAATGTGTGTCCATGAACAAGTGAGCGGCCTTGTGCATACAATACCAAGGTCACCACATCGAACCCCATCTTTAAAAATGTAAGTCAATTTACTAAATTAAGCAAAGCTTTAAGATTTTACTGTTTACTCGGTGTAAAGTAATAATAAGGGATGAAACTAGTTAACCTAGGTACCTACCTAAACTTTGTTTCGATTGTTTACGTAAGTTTTGTTATTCCAGTTTTTACGTGCAATTTCTAGCTTAATAACGAGTAAACTGTAAATCAATAATTAGAATTACACATTAATTTTTACATCACGGTAAAGTACGTATGGCTTATTGCGCGCGCGCGCGGCGGCGGCGGAATATTCCGTCAGTTGGCGCCGACAAAGAACACCGCCTCGCGCCTGCGCAGTAGGCTACGGTACTAGGCGCGCAGAGTTACGGAAGAGATTTATCGTGATATTAGCAAGTAACTTAAAAAGTTACTGACCTACGTAGTGCGGTGACACGTTTGTTATGATTTGAATTTAAGAAACCAATGAAACCGAAAATTTGGTATCAATTCTTAGAGTATTTTATTTTGAGTTGAAACTATGTATAGTGACTCTATACCAGCTGTTATATTTACTCCTTCAGGATCACTACACCGTTTAAATTACACCCTGTATATATAATAAGTATTATAGTACGAATATTCGCTTTTTAGTCGTCATTACAAATTCATGTAGGTACTGCTTGTGTGTTAACGTAGTGGTTTTATTGTAAAATAAAATAACTCACAAGTTGATAAAAAAATTTACATATCTTTCGTTAATCTCTTAAAATATTTTATGCTATTTATGTTAGACATTTGCTGTTAAACAGGTACATATAGAATAACTTAAGTGTACATTTACCACGTCATTTCAGTAAGAAGTGTTAGTCCCTTATTACACGCGAAACCCGCGTCCTAACCACAAGCGATCGTCGCGCGATTGACGCGGTTTACTTGTAAATTATGACATTTATGACAGACATCGCTCGAGTATTTCATCTAAACATATTATAAACTAGCACTTTGCCCGCGACTTCGTCCGCGTGTATTTCGTACTTTCCTCTAAACATTTCGAAAATGTATGTTTATGATCTTTATCATTTATTTAGATAATTATGTATTCGGGCCAATTTTTCAGTTTATAGATCAACAAAGGAATCAGGTTTTTCAAATAAACGATATCCCCCCGCTTTTCACCCCCACAGGGGTGGAATTTTGAAAAATCGTTTGGGATGAGTTCATAACTTGACTCAAAGATTATTTATACCAATTTTCGAGTTGATCAAGCCACGCTGTAAAATCCTCCCCTGTAAAATTAACTATCCCTTTTCACCCCGTTCGGTGTACATTTTCTTAAAACTGAGACGTTACTCTATTTTTGATCTTAAGTAGAAATACTGATTCTTCCATACAAATTTTGTCACCCCTAATCCCCTTTAGGGGTAGATTAGAAAAACAAAAAATGCCAAACTTCATAATTTACTTAGTTAAGTATTCGTGCCAAGTTTCAAGTTTATAAACTCAAAGAATAAGATTTTTCATACAAACAAAATCCCCCCTTTTCACCCCCTTAATGGTTGAATTTCCTAAAACGCCTTCTTAGTGCTACCACACATTATAAAAGGAAGCCGTGTGCAAAATTTCACATTTCACAATATAATAAACATACATATAATAAAGAAATCTCGATGTTTTGTCAAGTCGTAAAAACCATGCGAAGCAGGGGCAGCATTAGTATTCACATCTTCTTCGTGTCGTTGGCACGACTGTATTTTATTTAAATCTTGTTTTCCTGAAACTGCCACTTCTACGTCGTTGTCGGTGTTTATAAATATAAGAGCGCGACGCGACGATCAATGCGATCTTTTGTATGAATTTTGTCATACTAACGCGACTTGATTGTTCGCGCCACGATCGGTTTTGGCTAGGACGCGGCTTCAGGCAGCCGGCGTTACTGTAGTGTATGGATAACTACGAATATGTAAGCTTTCACACATCAAGCAATTTCACCGTTTAGTTTAAATAGCCAGATTTTGGCGCCGGCTTTGGCAGCCTAAATATTGGACCGTAGATTATAAGATTTTCCTCATTACGATTATTAGAATTAAGATTGTTTCAATGTCATCAGGTACATTAAATTTTTTTTTTATGACATGTAAGAAAACTATTTTCAGTTTTTCATTTATATTTGACTAAATTGTTAATTTTACTTCGGTATTTTTGTTACTTACACAAGTAAGAGATTCTTCTTCTTTTCGTTTCGACGGCACGTCTATATTATTATATGTAGGTACTGTTTGGGCCCCGGTACTAACCAAAGCGATCGTCGCACGAGTATGCGACTGTCGCGTTCATTTTGTTCGGCGAACCAGAACGCTTGAATGCGCTTTCGGTTTTCCAAACAAGACAAAACAACGCGATAAACGCGTATTGGCGCGAACGATTTTTTTGGCTAGGACGCGGCAATTTGGCCCAAACAGTATGAATATAGATGTGCAAGGCTACGATTATTGCAAGGAAGAGATTAAAATAAAATAAGTGGTTCATAAATATGTGTTTAATATTTAGCCTTACAGTGTTTTTTACTTCTAGTATTAACATTGGAAATCCATAAATGTATAAAGATAACCGTCATTTACAATACTTACAGGCCAGCATACATTCTCTCTTCAATAATAATATGACTTTTCTAAATATAAATCACATTTTATACATGTTCGGCATCATTATAAGAGAGTCAGTAACTGCAATATAAAAACAAGGATACGTATTTGAATCAAAGAAGTCCAAACATAATAAATTCTCAAGATAAAATTACAGTACTTACAATTTTCACCAAGTATGTTTTTCAAGATAAGTCCATGAAAAGTTTTAATTTTCTCACTAGTTTGCTTTTCTGCATTTCCGTCTGTCTTCTCAAATGTCCAACCTAGATGTTGACCGCAGTGTTTACAAGCGCAGATCCGCCAGCTGTACCCAGGAAACCACGAGTCCGCACCCTGGTTCTAAATTGATTGCATTGATAGCTTACAAAAATTATAATTGTATTGAACAAATACCCCACCATTTACTTACAGGTCCTATGTTATCACATCTCGCTTTCTCTGCAGTGACCACTTCGAAATTGATGCCAAATGGGTTCACTAAAGTTTGCACAGTTACATTCTGTTGTCCAAATATATTTTGTTTTTCAGTTTTACGAGCTCCTGGGCTTGGTTTACTGAACAAGTAATAGGAGTCTGCCACATCAGCACCGCATTTTCGACATAGAAGTAATTCTAGAATTAACAAATCAATTAGTAACCTTCCTGGCTCCCTAATTATTATGTAAACAAGTGATAAGATAAACTTCTAGAAATATTCCAGAATCTGTACATACCTTGCCCATTTTTGTCTGATCTTGGGTATTTTTCAGCGAGAGTATAAATATTACGTGTACAATAAGAAAGTAATATAAAATGTAAGAGATAAAACATGCCTTTTTAGTTCTTTTTTAACCGAGTCTAGTCGGTTCCAGAAAACAGATATTGAAAGTACTTTACTGGTTATTAGAATTATTGTTCAAACTAAAAAGTAAAAAAAAAATACAAAAGGAATGAAAATAGTCTGCCCCAATTTGAATGTATACAAAAATTCACAATAAATTATATGGATTAGCTATCTCAGTCCTAGATAAAAACAGATTGTCTGTCAATGATGACTAAATGACACGGCCGGCCGGCGCGGAGCGGACTGACACTGACAGTGACAAGATAAGTTTTGTTTCTGTCTTAGGCGGCCCGTACATAGTCAATCTCGATCGCGATCCGCGATCAAATTCAATGATCGCGATCCAGATTGATAATGTACGAATTAGATTGACGGATTGATGCATCTGATTTCAAAATATCTAGATATTTTCGCGATCCGCGATCAAAATCAATGATCGATCGAGATTGACTGTGTATGGGCCGCCTTAGGGCCGTTTAAACAATAAACCGAAACTGTTTTGAGTGTTGTGACTAGAGATGGGAATATACCCGGTAAAAGTGGGTATAAATGGGTAAATACCCATTTTTACCTTCCCATTTTTAATTTATACCGGGTAAAAATTAAAATCAGTTTAACTGAAACTAATTATTGTATTTTTTAATAGATACGATTTATATTCAGTTTTTTTCAACGGAATTGTGTGAAGTCTTGTTCTTAGAACACTATAAAAGAAGGTATGTTAATTTTAATTCATAGTACAGACGCGCCAGCAAATCAAGCTACTACAATGTGTCAAATTTCTGTAATAGATTTTCAATATCGCTAAAGTTGGTTCTTTAAATACTAATTATAATCAATTTTGTACTTATAAGTCTAGAAGAACTTGGCCCACGTGTTATTTTCTAACGTCTTTTTTATTTGATTTTGTTTTTTTTTACATGGGTAGGTATTCGGGATCGAACTAACAACCGTCAAGAAATACTATGTCAAAAGCTAAATATAATATGTTAAATGTGTTATGCACTTCATTAAATTCACTGTTTTTTTTTTAGATAATGGGAAAAGGCAGAAATAAACGAGATGAAATTTGGAAACACTACAGTGTGGGTCCTGATAAATCAGTAATTTGCAAGTATTGTGATCATAAATATAAAATAGCAAATTTCAACAAAATGGGAGGTCATTTAATTAAATGTAATAATTTGTGTCTAAAAAAAATATCTCTGTTGCTAAAAATGACCTGAAGAATCAAACTGACGTAAATATCACCAATACTACTAACGCTCCTATTATAACAATGACATCCTCGCACCCAGCGCCCCATGTAGGTTCGCTGGATTCAGAATAATCACAATCTGAATCAGCCATCGTCGTCATCACAAAAGGCAATAAGAGGAAGAAATCGAAAGGCTGACAGTAAAATTAGCAAAGGCAGTATTCATTTCTGGATCAGCTTTGAGCCTGGTCTTCTTCTTAGCGTGTCGATAGCAATCTAAATGGACTAGGTCCAGAATTCAGCTACTTGTTTGGCGCCATCACCAGCGTCCACCAATTCCTGTAACGTACAGCTGACAGGACACGCAGGACACGATATTACGTGTCCCATCGTTTGTGGAACAGCACCACATTTACACTCCAAGGCGGAGTCGTCTATGAAACTCCAGATTCAGATTTATTTATTTGCCATCAATGTAGATACAAGTTTAAGATGATACAAATAGCTGACGGTTACCGCTACATTCTACCTTACGGCATGCAAATTCATAGAGACTAATATAATAATAATAATATTGCATACAATATTATTATAAATTAACAACTAACATGTCATTCTAATTAACACAAACAGACATAAAAAGAAGGAAATAATAATAAAGTAATAAAAATCAACACATAGTCAATTGCACATAAATTAATCTTGTCAATAAAATGAATTTCATTGGAATTATAATAAGTACAATAATAACATTTATCCAATAATAATGCAGTAAGCTTAGATTTAAATGTTCGAATAGGGTGTTCTTTGAAACTGTGCGGAATTTTATTGTATAAGATAGGTCCCATCGACATAATATTTTTCCTTAGTAGTGCTGTTCTGTAATTGCCTGTATGTAATAAGTTTTTATATTGGAGTCTCACTGGACCTGACCGCATTCTAATATCGGCTAGTGATGGAAATAAATCTAAATTAGTTTTAACAAAAATTGCGACCTCTAAAATGTACAGTGATGGGAAGGTCAGTACTTTCAACGACTTAAACACAGGTACACAGCTGTCTGTAGTTTTCAGATTTAACATAGATCTTATGCAACGTTTTTGGGCTCTAAAAATCTGCTCCCTCTCACTGCAATTGCCCCAAAATATTACTCCGAATCTTAAAATTGGCGCCACTAGACCGTGGTAAGCTACTACGAGTATATTATTGCTTACTTTATGCGATAGATTATGCAGCACATAGGCTGACTTGCTAAGTTTACAACAAACGTCTTCAGCATGAGGTTTCCAAGTAAGATTGCTGTCAATTAAGATACCCAGGAATTTAGCAATATTTGTTGTTTCAATATTTTGTCCATTATGACCAATGTAAACATTAAGAGGGCAAGTCCTTTGGTAAAAATGCATAATTTTTGTTTTTTTTTAAATTGATGACTAAGTTATTTATGTCAAGCCAGTCAATAATGTTTTCCAATGCTGTATTGATATCATCTTCATAATCTTTAATGTCATTACATTTTACTATCACAGTACTATCATCCGCAAATAACACCATAGGATGTTGGATTTGACGCAGCAAATCATTGATATAGAGCAAAAATAGAGGTGGCCCAAGAACGTTACCCTGTGGAACACCATATTTGACTACTCTACCGTCTGATGCATATTTAAGCTCGCGTTTCGTTTCAAGAGATATTCTCGATATTTCTGTTACTTGCTTTCGACCACTGAGGTAAGAGGTTATAAGGTCCAGGACATTACCCCTAATGCCATAGCGGTGTAGTTTACATAAAAGGACGTCATGGCTAACGTAATCGAACGCCTTAGTCATATCAGTTAATATGGCACATACCGGGACTTTCTTGTCAACATTATTCATAACGGGAAATAGAAGATTATAGATTGCCATATTAATATTTTTGTTTTTTCTAAAGCCCATTTGTTCTTTGCACAATATATTATATTTAGTCAAATAATTGTCAAGTGCTTCATAAATAATCTTTTTAAGTATCTTGGAGAATATAGGGATCAATGCTACTGGTCTATAGTTAGACATATCTTCTTTGCTATTTTTTTTATGTATTGGTTTTTAATAACAACTGTTTTCAGGCTATTAGGGAAAATACCAGAAGCAATACAATTGTTCACTATGTGACTTAGAGGCACAGCTATAATATCACTGACAAACTTCACAACCTTGGTAGTTACCTATACCGTCATAACCATGACTTTGTGTATTTTTCAGGCTTTTGATCACCCTTACTAAGTCGTTTGAGACAGTTGGGGCCATAAACATTGAACTCGAGTTGTAATTCAGGTCAATAGTACTAACGTTTGTTTTGTTACTTACACTTTGTACTTGGTCAATAAAAAAGTCGTTAAATGATGTCCACCATGTCTCCACCTGAACAGGTGTTCCTAGCTTCGGCCAACCTAGGTCCGGTGTCTGTTTAAAGAATTCCAGGTTACCCAAGGTAACTCATGTCACGGCTATTGGCTATCTTTTTCATGGTCAGTGACTAACAAGACCGGGAACGGTGCTCTTCATCCCAGCACTTGACGCCTCTATTTTTTATCGACTATTATGCGGCTAAGTTGAGTATCGCCTTTTGAGCGTTACAATACTACATTTTAGAGATCATTTTATATTAAGCGGTTTATAGACACTTGAAACGTAAAGCTGGCGGTAAATTCAATCTTGTGCAGTTGTAATTCGACAGTCTAACGGAATTAAATCAAATAGTGTGTTTGAAAATAAATCCATAAAGTAAAGGTAAGTAAATAAAACTACAAAATAGATAGATAGATCGTTTATAATGTGCAAGTTTAGTTTTAGAATTGATTTAGAATACCTATCTGTTATGAATCATTACTTACTACAAAAGTATAAATAGGTACGACTTAATTTGTTTCATCATAATGTTGCATTCTCATACATTTTTTGTCACATGACCCTTGGACCCTTCCTTAAGGGCTCATAAAAATACCCCACTTAGAACCGGGACTCAACAAGTGCCCACTTATCAAAAATGCACTCTAAAAATAGCTTGCATGTTTACGTTAAGTTCTTATTAGTTTTGCTTGATTTAGTGAAGACAATTTTTTTTCTGACAAAGTTATAAAAGCTTTTTATTTTATTTCTATCTAGTACTGGATAGAATTTAAGGCGAAAACAAAGGGGAAAGCTGCGGATTCAAGGAGAAATGCATCGGCAACTGGTTGAGGGCCTAACAAGCTTATTCCTCTAAATTAACTAGAGAAGAGAGTGCTAGCACTAATAGGTCCAGTGGCGGTGGAGGGATTACGTGGAGTGGGCGTGCCTTGTGAAGTTAGTTTCACAATTAATTATTATAAATGTAATGGAATGTCATCATTATCGGCGGGCTGTGAGACACAGCGCGCCGCCGATACTGAAGACATAAACACAAACACACATACATAAATTAATCATAAAAAAAAACTAATAAGTATTACTTATTACAAAGAATTTTTGATTATTATGAGCATTATTACACACAATAAAGTATTACAATGATCTCTAGCATTCCATAATCTTTAGACTATTCACACAAAGTAATCAATGAACAACTAATATTAATTCAAGAAAATAAGAGTTTTAGACTATTATGAGCAACATTACACAAAATAGAATATTACAAAAATTATCTCTAGCATTCTACAATCTTTGGACTTTATCCACATAAAATAATGAATAAAAACTAATATTAATACAAGAAAATAAGAATTGTTAAACACAACAGAATATTAATTATTATTGTTTCTGGCATTCCATAATCTTTGGAATCAATGAACAACTAATATTAATTCAAGAAAATAAGAGTTTTAGACTATTATGGGCAACATTACACACAATAGAATATTACAAAAATTATCTCTAGCATTCTACAATCTTTGGACTTTATCCACATAAAATAATGAATAAAAACTAATATTAATACAAGAAAATAAGAATTGTTAAACACAATAGAATATTAATTATATATTGTTTCTGGCATTCCATAATCCTTGGATCAGAATATCCCTAGTATTGTCTCTAATTTCCTCGCTTCTTGCCACCTCTCTAAAGACTTGATTCTGTAAATCTTTGTAGAGATCATCACTGTTAGGCTCAGGCATTGGAACATTCCGTGCATTAGCGATGTTGTGTAGAACAACACATGCATTCACTATCTTGGCTGCTGTAACTGGGTCATAGTGAAGTACCCTGTGTGATAACAAACACCGCCAACATGCTTTCAGAACTCCAATGCAATGCTCAACAGTGTTTCTGACCTTACAATGAAATTCAGTGTAATATTCTGCTGGTGAACCTGCAGTTGTGCCTAAGACTGGTGTCATCATCCAAGGGCGCTGTGCATATCCAGAATCACCTAAAATATTAATAAAATAATATAAATATTTCCATTGGGTTATTATTTCAAATTCCACTTAGCAAACATCACAATAGAACTACTCATTTTAGTATCCAACTCATATTTATTAACACAATTATGAGTATTCCATTATCAATAACCAGCCAAAATAATGTATCAATAATTATAATGCCATACCTAATAGCCAACAGTGCTCTCTATTCCTTTGCAATCTTTCTAAATGACCTTTTAAGGGGCATTGATTCCAGACAAAGGAATCATGTGAAGCACCACCAAATGATGCATCCGCATGCAATATGTTCAAATGTGCATCACAAATCTGGAACAAGTTTTAACTTTAAACTAAATTGTTGTTAAACTTAGTAGATATTATTCATGATGATTTTATGAATGAACTTCTTAATGTTGTTTTAAAAAGATTTTTCTCAGTATGTAGTATTATATACCTACTAATTACTTACTATTAAAACATTTAAAGAATGATAACTTTTCCTATTAAAAAATGCCTCCTCATGATCTGTTGGTCGGATTATGGCCACATGTGTACCATCAATGCACCCAATAATGCCTGGAAAGCTAAACTTTTCCATGAACCTGAAACCAATCATAGATCAAATTAAATTAATTTGAATATCATAATAATACTATTATAATTAAAATATACAATAAACTTACCCTTTCATAATGATTTCCCTCTCCCACTGGGATGAAGGGAACTTTATGTGGTTACTGAGTACTTCCTGGACATTGAGTGCATCAGTAACTTCATGTAGACACTTACTAAACGTTGGCTGGGACATGTTGCATAGATATGAGGCTCCTACATTACGTTGGTATGATCCATTGGCAAAAAAGCTTAACGCAGCCAAGATCTGCAACAGACAATTAAAAATATCATTATGTTGCTCAGTCAAATAAGTTGATAATGCTATATGTATAAAGGCAAACTATATTTTCACAACAAAAACACATTACTTTTAGAATTAAGAAAGTGGGTTAGTACTTACTTTTATTTCATTGCGAACAGCTGTTTTTCGTCGAGCTTGTGGTAGATAAGGGCTGAGTTCTTCCAATACCTGTTGGAACCCAGCTTTACTCAGACGGAAATTCGCAATAAACTCTTTCTCAGGCAACTGCAATGGGTTACTAGCGTCGCGTAAGCGGCGTCTCTCAATTCGCAGAAGACTTTGTTTTCGTTGTTCTTCAGCAAATCCCAGCAATAATAAACGTGCCATACTTCTGCCACGAACAAGACTCACAATAAAACAACTTAAGACGTAATATTTATACGCTTTACTTTAATACCGGCTTCGGTGATAATCACTAGAACTTCTAAAACACTACCTTTGAGCAGTGTCTTTCACGAAAGTCACGGCGAAATAAATGATTATCAATTTGATGTCCACTAAGCTTAGGCAATCGCAATCTTTCAAGTATCGATATCGATACAAAAACATCTGTCAAAATGTGTTACGGTGACTCAGTGTTACCAACCTATACCAAAATTTACCCCCAAGATTTTTTAAAAATCCCCCCAAAAAAACCCTAAGTATCTCATAAGTTATACTTTCATGTAGTGCCCAACTCCCTAAATCGTTCGTAACTCATAAAATAAAACGCATAGGTACTTAGTCAAGAGACATAAACAATCATCATTACGTCAGGTTGTCAGTTGTCACCTGTCAGATGTCACGGGGCGAAGATTTGAGAGAAAGGATTGAGCAAACAAATCATAAAACAAAGGTGCAAACCTCTCAGATTGAGGTCTGAGGTGCAAACCGTAGATAGAGAATGAGATCTACGGTACAAAAGGCATTGAGTTACGGAAAGATATGGATAAATAAGTGAATGAAAATTGATATGAAAAGATCTAGGCTCGCGGTTCATTGATTTATAGGACGTTATCACGTCAAAAATTGTTGGTCAGGGGTACTAACCAGACTTAGAAACTCACTAACTTGATTTTAGATTGACACAGCAGCGCAGTTCGTTCCATTCCACGCTCATGCCACGTTCGTTTCATTCATTCGAGAACTAAATCGCGTTGCGGTGATGTCATTCTATTCCTACTATTGTTCGATTAAAATTGCACATGTTTTTTGAAGTCCCTAAAAATACCCCCAAAAAATTTCTGTCCCTAAAAATCCCCCTTTTAACACTTCTTCCCCCTAAATTTAGGGGGAAAACCCCAAAGTTGGCACCACTGCGGTGACTATCAGCGATACTGGGTGCTTATGACGTCATCCTAGTTGGTCACTGAAGATAACCAATACGAAACTAACTGTTTGACAGCTAATCGATGTACACTTTGCCAAATGATCATCATTATGAACTGTCAACAGAGATACGCAATAGCCCTGGTGGGAGGTCTTCAGCGGGTGGAACAAACGGTTTGGGTAAGGAAGCACTGTCTCGCCACAACTTCAGTCTTTCTTGTGATGGTTCCTCAGTGAGTGGGACGACACACTTTAAAAAACTGTATCGGCTTTTCAGCCTTTGTCGCACAAGGAAGTTGTCACGCAAAGGGTGTTGTGTGACGTAGACCATTTTGGCTCTTTCGCTTGAGCTTGCCACCGCTCTGCGAACTACTGCGCCACCAGTAGTGGATTCCTGCTAGTGGATACAGCATTTGTACCGGGGTCGGTTTTAGGCAACCAGTGATGATCCGGCACGTTTCATTCAAAGCTGTATTCACCAACTTTGCATGACCAGAACGACTCCACACGGGGCACGCGAATTCTTCCGTAGAAAAGATAGCGCTAGACCAGTATTCCGTATAACGTCAGGCGAAGCACCCCACTTCGATGAGACCAGTCGACGAAGAAGACTGTTGCGAGTTTGCACTTTCTGCTTGATAATCTTGCAGTTTTTGCTGAATGTTAGAGACCTGTCTAGGGTAACACCAAGATATTTAGAGAAGTGCCTGTGCCCGATGGACACCCTACCCCAAACGATGTTAAGTTTACGGCCCGCCTCTCAATTGCGGAGATGAAATATGCAAGACTGGGTTTTGCTCGGATTGGGCTTGAATGAGTTAGCGAAGTAATATGTGGCTAAGTTACCAAGAGCGTCTGACAAGTGGGCCTCAACCTCCTCAAAGGTGGTGGCTTGTGACGTGAGAGCAAGTTTGTCTGTATAGAGAAAGCGGGACGTGTTAGGGTTAGACGGTTGGTCGTTGGTGTAGATATTAAAAAGAAGCGGTGCCTTGACGTAGGCCGTTTTTCTGCGCTCTCCAACGACTTCTTTTCGAGAGAAAGTGGACCTGAAACCGACGATTGTGGAGAAACTCTCGGAGCCTAGTGGAACATATATTGTGGATAGACTTTTTTAAAGATCTGCAACCATTATTTGAATTAGCATCACGATTGTGGAGATCAGA
Source organism: Globia sparganii (assembly GCA_949316385.1). NCBI lineage: Eukaryota > Metazoa > Arthropoda > Insecta > Lepidoptera > Noctuidae > Globia > Globia sparganii. The sequence continues at coordinate 10,151,520 of OX438655.1, read as the reverse complement.
TAGGCAGTCGCTCTAGGTAAAATACTGGTATTCAGCTGCATCCAGTTAGACTGGAAGCCGGCCCCAACATATTTGGGAAAAGACTAGGCAGATGAGATGAATTCTAAACAGTTAATTTGAAAATATATGTTGATTAAAGATTTAAAAGATATTTAACTTCGTTTTATAATCAATATTTTATCTTCAATGCTTAAGGTCAATATTAACATGGTAAATCGTAGTATTGATGACGAAGCCATTTAAATAATTTATAGATAGTAATCATTTTTTACCCGGTATTTATTATTAATACCAGGTAAAAAAGAGTATTTTTTAATTTTTAACTTTTTTACCCTTTTTTACCTTTCCTTCCAATTTTTACCTTCCCTATTTTTACCCACCCACCCATCTCTAGTTGTGACACAATCACACAACTAGAGTTGTGCTGGTACCGACCACGCAGTTTCGGCAAGTAGTAGTACGTACGCTAATCACTGCACGTGGACTCCCGAAACGCTGTTGGCAGGGTCGCGAGAATATCTTAATATTAAAATTTCGTGGCGTCGAAATAGTTAATTTTTTATTTGTAGTACAGTCAGCAAAAGAGATAAGTATGCATAGTGTTGGGCAATGATAATAATCCGGATGATATAATTTGGCTAATAATCGATTAAAAGTAGTTAATAATAGCCATTAATAGCAATTATGGATGATAACCCTGCTATTACTGTTATTTTAGTGATTGAAAATTTCCCTTCATAGTTTTCAGGCTTAGGACTGTCAGATTAGACTTCATTTTCATAATCTTTCTTTGTAGTAAATAAATGTGCAATTTAAAACTAATCTGGCCCATTTAAAAATTTTCAATCAGTATGATAATTAGATATTTATGTAATTTTTTTTTAAATTGTTAATCAGTCATTTATTTGGGATTTTTTTATTTTCGTTTTTAGTTGTTTTTTTTTTTGTTTGTTGCTCAAAACAAAAAAATACATCAGCTGGAGTACTAAAGGTCCTTTCCGTAGCTGCTGACGTGTAAGGAGCTGATAAAATAGCAACTGCAATTTTATGAAGCTTAGCAAAACTGCAAATACCCTTCCACCAGCTAAGGGCGTCTGTTTCTTCGACTTGAGACCAAATAAAGCGATTCTTCCAAAAGTTATCTTTTGCTTTGTAATCGGCGGGGATGCATATTACCTATTAACCGCTCGGGTATTTTCCATTGCTTATAATTTACCTACGTCGTATTCACAGATAAGAGCTAATAAGTAACTTACTCATTGTACAGAGGCCAGCACATCAAGCCACCCCAATCTGTCAGATTTTCCCAATTGAATATGAACCTTATTCCTTTGTACTAAAGTTGAAAATCTATCAAAGAAATTTGACAGGTTGGGGTAGGTTGACCTGCTGGCGTCTGTACCTTACATTTTTACGTATCGGTTAAATTTATTTGTAGGTATACATACACCTACATATTTAGCTCGCTTTGTTAAATCAAGTAATTAATTAGGTAGATGGTTAAATCACAAAGCGATACGTCAATAGTAATTATGGTTTTTATAGTATTGGACCTCTAAATTAACAAAACTGAATTTCCCGAAAAATCTGTATTTATTTTATTATTAACACTTTTTCACATAACAAAAGTGAAAATAAATAAAAAGAATAACAATACACTGAATCACACTGCGTACACGCACCCAATTTATGTTCACACCCACAGATTTTACAATAAAACAAAAAAAAAGCATTTCTTTTTTTAACAATACATTAATACCAGGGTTATCATTCATTGCAAGGCTATTAATGGACACTTATTATAATCGATAATAACTAAAAGCATCCGGCTATTTACCCAACATTAACTATGCAGGGTCGTCGAATATAGTTAAAGTTTAGTAAGAAACCCATTGATGATTTTGAATAAAATTTAATTTAATTAATAGAAAACAAACAGTTCATTTACCAAATTAAATTTCATTCAAAACATCAATCGATTTCTTAGTAAACTTGAACTATATTCGACGACCCTGCATACCTATCTCCTTTGCTGACTGTAGTACAGACACCAGCACATCAAGCTACCACAATCTGTCAAATTTTTTTAATAGATTTTCAACTTTATTGCTAAAGCCTAAGGTTCAAAGTTGATTGGGAAAATTTAACAATTTCGGGTAGCTTGATGTGTTGGCGTCTGTACATACGTAAATTATTGATAGTGCCGCCTCTAGTAGCGGCCGCCGAAGTGTCTCCGTGCTCTGTGGCTCTAATGGCGAACTGAAACTTTGAACGGAACAGGGACCCTGAAAGTGGGAAAGCAGAAAAACAAGTTTCAATTGTCAATTTATATTTAATTTACTGTCGATTGACATCTTCAAGAGTTTATACTTTTTCTTGGCCTACCTAGCTTTTGGCAGCATCAATCATAATCTGGATCCAGTGATTATGTCCATTGAAAGTAAAGCCAAGTGCACATACAAAACGTAAGGTGTGGCCTGGCCTGTGCCAGTGATGAAGGAGAATTTTCACAATACGGTACGGCCCATACAACTTGCTTTAACCTCATAACGCCACCGCCACTGTTTGAATAACGCATCAATTCAATGTAAAAAAAAATCGACTAAATGGTTTATTGAAGTGGTTTGGGCTTTGGGATACTTTTATAGTTACTGTCAAACCAGTCAGCAGTCACTGTTCTGTCAAGTTTTTTCTGAACGTGATTTCGTTATCGTAGCAAAAAAATATCAAGGCAGCAAACAAGTTGATTGTGATGGTTTTTGTGCGATATGATTACAAGAAAATATAGCTTTTATTTACGTGAATCGCTGAAAAAGGAAAGGAAAACAAAATATATGTGCTTACAATCACAGTGGTAGCTAAAAGTGACAATTACTGAGTGACGTTTATGATTTTTTGTTGACGATTTTAAAGAAACACGTAAATTGCAGTAATTGTGATCGGGAAGAAGATAATGCTCTTAGTTTTGTTTGAATATCTCTGATACTAAAGATACATCGTAATACTACAATCATGTCTTTCTTCAAGAACGTCGCCTCAGGATTTACAGTCCGAAGTCGGGATTCTATGTTAAAAGAAGCACTGATAAAAAATTTGTCTGAAAGTGTAAAAGACATCCAATACAGCAATCAATTTGAAGAAAACTTCCACAGCGTGTTAGGTTCGACAGACTCCACAAACACATTGTGTATGGCCCTAGAGGCAGTATTTCTTCATGGCTTGAAAGACACATTCTTAAGAAAGGCCAAAAATGCACTAACAGGAGAGTCCGACCAGCAGCCACAGCCAAACTTTTGGCCCCTCATTCTTGTGCTATCTCATAGACAAAACATTGACCAAATATCATCCCTGCCACAGATCAATACAGAAATAGGTCAGTGTCGGGCATGGCTCCGAATTGCCTTGAATGAGTGTCTCTTGTCCTCCTATATGTCTACTCTCCTCAAGAACATATCTGCTGTGAAACCTTTCTACAACAGGACAGCTTTTGTATGTGATTCTGAAATATTAGAGGTGGCCCAAAAACTTGTTGAAGGCATAGAAACATGCATTCAGTTTAATTTACCCATTAATTCAAGCTTGCTGAACTACTGGCCAGAGCAGGTCCTGATGCTAGCTGGTATATGGGTGCCTAAGATTAGACAAGCTCCAATCAGTGCTGCTCTGGATGTGGCTAGTACTATTACTGATGAGGAAGTGAAACCAAAATTAGCATCAACACCCACACATACCTCAAACATCACTGGACTGGGTCGGATGCTGGCTTTGAATGAAGATGAGGCTTTGGATTTCATTCTCTCAAAAGATATTAAAGATATCACCAGTCAACATTTAGAACCAGACGTAATAGAAGAGCAGAAATTACCGAAACGCAAGACAGAAACGAAGAACGAAAGAACTGACTCCAAAAATAAATTGAGTCCATTACAAATAGACAAGCCATCCACCAGCCAGGAACCAAAAGATGAAGCTCCCATGTCACCCTCCTCTGTGAATTCAGAGGACTTTGTGGCTCCCGCTGATGTCATTGTCACAGGAAACTCCTTGTGTGGAAAGGGATGGTCTACAGACAACAACGATGATATGAATGCCTCTATCAATTCCAATTCATCTCATGGTAGCAGCATGATAAAAACACCTGAGCTAAAGAGTTTATCATCTTTAGTTGACAATTCAAATAACTTTGGGGAAACTTATACTGCCACTCCTAATTTAAGAGACATAATGAAGGATATTCATAAAGAGCTAAAGCTAAATACAGAGGATACTGACATTTGTGATTTGAAAGCAGAAATGGTAACCCCAGAAGACCCAATGTTACAAGGTTTAGATTTTGAAGTTGTTCCCACTACTTTGTCAACATCTTTTACAGTCCAAGAATTACAGAAGATGATATCACAGTTGGGTACATTGTCAAGGGAACAGGGGCTTGATCATCAGAATTATCAATGTAAGGGATGCCAGGATTTAATGGGTAGCACAATCTCTAAAGCAAAAGTATGTGCTTACACTGGAGAGTACTACTGTTGTAACTGCATGGACCCCAATGTGTTTATCATTCCAGCACGAGTCATACATAACTGGGACTTTAAAAGATACCCAGTCTCTAAAAAGTCTGCTCTCTTTTTGTTGGAATTTCAACATCACCCCTGGATAGACATGAAAAAACTTAACCCAAAGATCTACAGTGGTGTTTCAGATATGGCACATTTACAGGAATTAAGGATACAACTGAATTTCCTGAGAGCTTACATATTTACTTGTAGAGAACCAGTCATTGAGGAGTTACAAAAACGTGTATGGCCACGGGAATATCTGTATGAACATCTTCACTTGTATACAATATCAGACTTAGCTCTTATACCCAATGGTTCCTTAGCATTGCAGCTAGAGAAAGTGGTAAACTTTGCTAAGACTCATGTTCTGGAATGTTGGCTATGCAGTCAAAAGGGCTTCATTTGCGAAGTATGTCGTGATCCTAAAATACTGTACCCTTTCGAGACAAGCACAACCTACCGCTGTGATGAGTGTTCAAGTGTGTTTCATGCTAAATGTCTCAATGCCGATGTACCTTGTCCCAAATGTAAAAGAAGACAAGAACGTACAAATGAGGCATCTTTAATCCAAGCTGTACACTCTCACCTCATTAAATAGACTGTGGCACATTCTGTTCTCTGTTCTGTACAAAACTTGCATTTGATTATTTGGTCATTATATAAAGTCATTAACAAACATCCTATTTAACAGAATCATGCAGGATTATTGATTATATCTCATAAATAAATTACTATTTGTTTAACAATGTACAATTAAAATGTTGTAAATAGCAACTTCTCATTACAAATGATTTTTTTAAGTACTGCACAAGTACATGCCTATATTATAACCAAATATAATTTTAAGATATATTATAATATAATTATGTAACATATTTAGGAATGTTTTATACATAAAATATCATTATATTTATACAGATGATTATGAATAGGTAGGTACTCTATATGATACCTTGTATAAGTAAAATTTTGGCTTCTTTATAGATGTTTAATAAAATGTGATATGATATACTAACTAGATGGAGCTATTTTATATTTATAAGTTGCATCATTATAGATTATATTTTTATAAATTTTAATAACACCGGCCCTGCTACGCACAGGTGCAATGGCGACGTCAAAATTTCGAGATTTCTGTGCTATACCTAAGTTAAATATAAAATTTTAAATTAATCACACACATAAAACTCTCGTAATATTGCTCTAAATTATGGTGAAAATGGCATCAAGAAGAATTAGAAGCATGCAGCATTGGCATTTAGAAGATCTAAGCGGTCACACAGCATACGAAAAGCGACTGTGTGGTCCTGTTCATAGATAAAAATATTTGTCATCTAACAACAGTTTGGGCTGCATGTAAATAAGCGACCGTAGCGTACAGAGGCCAGCACATCAAGCTACCCCAATCTGTAAAATTTTCCCAATTGAATACGAACTTTATTGCCTTGCGGTAAAGTTGAAAATCTATCAAAGTTTGACAGATTGGGGTAGCTTGATGTGCTGGCCTCTGTACATACAATGAAACTGAAAATCTTATGGCCACTAATATCAGTAAAAAGTAAAAATAACTTTAATTTCGAAAGTCGGTGTCGTTGGTTGCCGCATTTTCTTTTATTGACACCGACTTCCGAAATTAAAGTTATTTTTCACTTTGTAGTGTTTTTTTTGGAAGTCGGTTGTTTTTTTTTGTAAAAAAGTTTTTATTTTTCATTTTTTAGGGGGCCAGTTTCTAACTTATCTAAGTTACAATAGCCTAATGTCAACTGCTCATCCCGATTTACAAAATATTGCTTTTCCCGATGCATGGACGTTAATTGTTGAGGAGTTCTCCTTGTAAGAACCAGGAAAACTGGAGCTGATTGAGAAGTCACCATCAGCTGCATTTCACGATACGCATTGTGCTTAGCAACCACAATAAAGTACCTAATCGAATCGCAACCCTTCTTCGAAATATTTATTATTGATAGTTCCGATGGCCATCTGTGGTCTTCATCGTCAGTTCCATTTCACCGAATGCTGCTTTTTGAGAGCAAATGCACGAGTTACTATAAAAAATACCCAAATCGCTATAGGAGTGCCTACAAAATTTGAGGGTTTCCCTCGATTTCCATGGGATCCCCTCATCAGATTCCGATTTGGTGACAATGGGACCACCTCGGGGGCATACCCATTCAAATAAAAAAGAATTTTGAAAATCGGTCCACAATTGGCGGAATAATCGCGTAACAAACACAAAAAAAAAAAACATACCGTCGAATTGAGAACCTCCTCCTTTTTTGAAGTCGGTTAAAAACTAAAAGAACTTCAGGATTTCGTGAAATCACCCCTTTGAAAAGGTTGCGCTGTTCCACACTAATGTTTCATCGGAGTCTTTTGGCGCAGCTGGCACCAGGTCAAATTGCACGACTTTGGAACAATAGTGTGCACTTTGCCGATACTAACTATATTTCAAGTCAAAAGTTCGCGCCTCAGCAGGCCGCTTAGCCCAGCCTGCTGGTAAAGTAGTGATTTGTTCTCTAGCCCTCTAGGGTGAGTGTCCTTTGAACTACAATAAAAACTATTACCTACTTAGATAAATAATAGACAAATAGCTAAAGAAGTCGGTCTTAGCATCCACAAAAAAAAAAAAAGGGGTAACTTTTCAATCGACAGATAATTTTTATTCGTGGAATAATATTGAAGTCTTACACATTATTCGAGGAATAATTTTCAAGTTTTGATAGTTATTTCATACGAAAATTGTCAAACGTCAATTGTATTCCTCGAATAAAAGCTATCTGGCGATGGAAAAATCTCAGCCCTTAGTGAAATAATCCTACAGTTATGAATGTTTATGTTAATATTGACAAAAATACAAAAAGTATATTGCAGTAACTTGTACAACTTTTACAGTAAATCTTACATAGGGAACGACGTTGGCGTTATTATATTATAAATACAAAACTTCATAAATAGAAATATTTTTTATGATAGTCTTTTTGCAATAAGCAATTACATGTTATATCTTCTTACTTCGGTAGCTGATGATGCGATAGTTTCTTATGAATTTATCTATGTTATGCTGCTACTATAGAATAATTTAAAAAAGGGCCTTGGCATTACAGTTGCTATAGAGTGTGCTGATAAAAAACTGAGAAAATTTTAAATGTAATTTATTAAAAAATATATACTTAAGTACTTATCTCTAATTTTAACTAAGTAGTTCTTTCGTAATTAGGATTCGGACTATTGTAATGTTATATTATTGATGTGTTATTAATAGTATATTGTATTGTAAGACGGCTATCTGATTGGCTAATACGTCGCTGCCGTCCTGTAAAAAAGATCTATGTTTGTTTTCCTTTGTAATCAAATTCTCATAAAAATAGTTGTTATCATATCATTATTGGTGATACGATAGACAGTGGCCCCGATTCTGAGTTCAGTGCATCTTTTTCTTTCTATTTTATTATGAAAACAGAAGATAAATATTAGTTTAGTCCTGTCAAATTAGATAATCCGACAAGTTTAGACGAGATTAAAAAAATGGCTACTAAAATTACGTCAAATTACATCAGGCGCTGACTAATTTGACAGGACTAAACTAATATTTTATCTTCTGTCCTTTTCTTAATGAAATAGAAAGAAAAAGATGCACTGAACTTAAATTTAGTTTAGTTTGTGAACAACAGAATCGGGGCTAGTAGCGCACAGCTCGTCATTAAAATAAATACAAAAGCTTTACATACTTACTTATTTGTATTATTTCAAAATTCATCTCCCTTCCGCTGTGGAATACCTGCACGAGAATGAACGATAGGACTAGAGGACAAGTCCCTTCCGGTACCAATGAAGTTCAGAAAAGAAAATTAATAAAGAAACTAGCAATGTAATTGCATTATCACAATGCGTCTTGCGAGATAATTCAGAAAGAATTTCTGCTTTATCCTGAGAGAACCCTTCGATTTTGATCGAGATTACACACAGGGCTGGTTGGTCCCAGCCGCCGCGGGAGATGCTCCGGGCGTCGGGAGCCGCGTGACGACTCCCGGCCACCGTAGGCGCGGGCCTGCGGGCGGAGAGTAATGGGTAGGTAACCCTCCGTCCGATCAGGACCAGGCCCGTGCCGGACGGCGCGTACGTGTTCCACGCGCGCCTCAAAGAGATGTCAGCAGTAAGGAAGGGGCCCGAAAGGGCCGTAGCCTGCCGGGGCAGCGGGATTGTCCGAAAGGGTTACCGCTACCCCGGAACACAAAGGGCTAAGGAAGGAACACGGGTGGGTTTTAGTCAGTAAGAGTCTGACACTCCCCTTCTGCTCCACCCAGAGCGGGAGGGGTCATTTGATGATTACCCATCCTCAAAAAAAAAGGTCTGGTTTTGTTAGTGGCTGATTGAAACTTATATTTAATAATAAACCATTTATTTTTAGGTGTTAAAAAGACACATAGATAAATACCTTAACCTAAGTATACGTGCGTTCCGATGGCACTTGTCCGCGAAAGCGGCCAATATTACATCCTATGGCCTGTGTGACAGCACGGTTGGCGCAATGGTTAAGCGATTGACTGCTGCGCTGCGTGTCGCGGGATCGATTCCCGCACGGAACAAATATTTGTATGACCTACAAGTAGTTGTCGTAGGTCTGGCTGTTTGTATATGTGAGTTTAAATGTTTGTAAACGCACCCACGATACCTACAGGAATAATTCCCAGTGTGGGGCAACGTTTTTTAAAAAGAAAAGGAGAAGAAGAAAAGCTTTCTCCCATCACCTGATGCAGGTAGCATGTTGTTATGTGCACCACAAACGCCTTAAAGTTGACGTCGCGATGCGACTCCAGCAGCTGCACTCTCGGCGCATTATAGGTACGACAGCCTCTGGTGCACGTACTTACTTCACGATATCTTCGGCTTCGCAACACGCAGTTTTTCGTTTGGCTCCTTATGAGCCTTGCCGCAGCGGTTCTTACAGCTACTCTGACGACGCTTCCTCCTTCGCACCGTCACGAAGCCGTCATCAGCCTGATCCGTTTCCTTTATAGGCAAGGGCTTTGTGGGGGCAGCAGTGGGGGTGCTCACAGTGACCAACGGGTCAGATGGACGTGTCGGTCGGGAAGCGCTGCGGGGACGGGAGCGGGGCTACGAGGCACGCATATTTGCCATCGTGAAAGGATTAGCCAATTGACAGAATTCGATTGCCCAGGGTGCGCCAGACTTAATAAAAGGTCGGAGGGTACGTCACTCGGGGAGGCTCTTTTCATGCACTCCAGAAACATACATTGGTCGCCTAACATCCACCAGATGGGGGGCATCTGCTCAAGTCCAGCGAACAACTGGAATTGCGCTTTGTTTCTTTGCAAGTGAATAAGGCGAATGCTGTATCCACTGACTGGCATCGTGCCTCCAAAAATTCGTAGGACTGTAGCCAACAGCATCGAGAGGGCGAAGCTACAAGTGACCCACGCCACTCGACGCAAGACTTTAATTCATTGCCATAGATGCTCAAAAGCCGCAACATTTTTCTTAAGTGCGTGAGTCCAGCCAAAGGCTCCCCACGTTAGTGTTTACATTCTCTTTGGGTTCCACGGAAAGATGTGATCTTTGGAAAGAACTGCTTAAACCTCCTGATCTCTTTTTTAAGCCATCAGAGTCTCCCATCCGGGCAAAAAATCCCATGATTCGTACAGACGCCAGCAGGTCAACCTACCCCAATCTGTCAAAATTCTTTGATATATTTTCAACTTTAGTACAAAGGAATAAAGTTCATATTCAATTGGGAAAATCTGACAGATTGGGGTAGCTTGATGTGCTGGCCACCGTACCTACCCAAGTAGGCCGCAGAACGGACAACTTCCATACAAATTCAATAAAAAAGCATTTCCGCGCGGGGCATTTGTATCCGTTTCCCGCGCCCCGTTGCGTGGCGCGTTGTAGTGTGAGATCCCCCTTAGATGGAGAGGACAGTCCGATTTGAACTTTTTCTGTTCGGAATATGAGGCGAGTCGCTACGCAGTAACAAATTTAACTGTCAGTAGGGGTGAGGGGTGGGGTACTGCATAATGAGTAGCGCACTTCAGAGCCGCCATAAAGTTTGAATCGGGCTGTAGGTTTACTCGATCTTTGCCTAGTTTAAATTAATTATTAGTAAAAATCCTCAATGTTATTCTACTGTTTTATAGGGACATTCAGTAAAAGATTCTCATTCAGTAATCAGTTCATTTATTTAAATAAATATTTTATTTACATTTTGTAAAGGAATGAATGTTATCCTTAAATACTATCTATTTGAATTCAAAACATCGCTTAAATAACTACTAGGCTGGTCTTTGTGACGGGTATTTTGTGATTTTCTTGAGAAATCTCCGCGTGATTTTTTATCATCGAAATCGTCAATATAATTAGCGTCGTCGACTGAGTATTCTTTGAAGCATTGGTTCAATAGTTTATCTGGCTCATCTGTTTTACTTTTGCTTTTCTTCTTGGCTTGGTAGCTGAGCGCGTCTTTGTCGAAGTCGAGAGGTACAATGCCTAGCTCGCCGCTGTAACGGTTTTTGGCAACTTGTAAGTACTTTTTGCCGCGCACTGCTGTTAGTCGTTTGTCCTGTAATAAAAATGAAAAACTCTTCACATATTGCTACTATTTCTACAAGCGATGGCATTTATAATTAAACAAAATGTTGAGGGTTTTTTTTATTGTTGAATCGGCCTGTTCTTGACCTCGATCACGCCTGATGGAACGCGATGAAGGTCTATGATGGAATGAGCGTGCCCAAAAGATGCCTGTTCACTCTTGCTTTGAAGGCTTGAAAGAATGACGGCTCATTCTATTACGCTAAGGCGCCGTCTCCACGACCGAGACAATCGCGACGGATCCGCGCTTCTGTCGTCGGGTAATCTCCTCAAACGAGCGATTATTCCGCCAGCGTATCGTCGCGACTCGTAACGGAATCGCCATGTGTCCACGATGAAGCATTGTGCAATAGTTTTGTTGAAAGAGTTCAGTTAGTTACAGACGAGAGCGAAATAAGTAGTGTCATAATACTGCGTTTGACAGTGCGCTCGCCGCGCCCTCGCTGCGAGGACACCACGGTCGTCGGTCGCTACTGGCGCGCGGCGATACGATGACGTTTTGCTCGCACTCAGCCACTCTTCGCATCGTCGTGTGTAGACACGTTCTAAGAAAGTGTATAGAAATACGTGGCACGACGATAATATCGCCGCGATTCTTTCGTTTGTGGAGATGGTGCTTAAGGTTGAAACTTTTGGTTAATGACTTTTACCTGTATTATGAGAACGTTATCCGCTTCCTGAGAAGCTTTCGCGCTGCCAAATATAGAGCTCGTTGACAAGTCCTCTGATTCACGTTCCTGTGAACAACGACGATATTGATTGATTATTGTGATGTGATATTGATTGTTTTTAGGCTTGAATTTGCGCAATAACATGCGTATTTTATGGTTATTGCTTTAACTCTTCCTACCCGGAACGTGGATCCACGCGAGGCTTTTTAATTGTTTCTGTAATTACGGCATTCAACCGGTTAATAACCAAAACTGATATCAAATCCCAGATACTTTAGAAAATGAAAACAAGGCTAAAATAACATAAAAAGAAAGTATAAAACAGCGAATCAATAAATAACAAAAAAAACCTGATAGACAGATCATATTTTTTTTTTTTTGTGGATGGGAAATCATCAAATGACCCCTACCGCTCAGGGTGGAGCTGAAGGGAGTATCAGACTCTTACTGACTAAAACCCACCCGTGTTCCTTCCTTAGCCCTTTATGTTCCTGGGCAGCGGTAACCCTTTCGGACAATCCCGCTCCCCCTGCAGGCTAGGGCCCTTACGGGCCCCTTCCTTATTGCTGACATCTCTTTGAGGCGCGCGTGGAACACGTACGCGCCGTCCAGCACGAGCTTGGTCCTGATCAGACGGAGAGTTACCCATTACTGTCCGCCCGCAGGCCCGCGAGATCATAATATTGACACTAAAATTAAATTCACTTATTACCTACATGACATGATGATGACATTGAATAATAGACTTCATAATCAGTGTCGTAAAGCGCATAATCGAGCGCACTCTTGGAAATCTAAGGAGCCCATATGACTGTGTTAATTTTCGTAGAACTTTGCACTTTATGACGATTGAGATAAAGTCTATTATTCAATGTCATCGAACAATCCTCTGATTTACACTACTCTCGCTGACTGTGCAGCTGTACTGACCTTTCTAGGATGCATAACGAGCGTGACGTGGCAGTGTCGCGCGGTCGCGAATGTTCGGAACGCGGCGATGACGGCGTCTTGTCGGTGGTAGCGGTCACCGTCGCGGTCTTCGCCCAGTCCTAGCATGAACTGCACGTTGTCCACTACAACGTGCGAGATGTCGTGCATATACCGCGCGTGCTCTACTGCCTGCACAAAATACAAAAGGTGATCAAGTTATTTTATAGGTGTTCTAATGGGTTTTTCCGTTTATCCACCCCAAAAAATACACCCTAAGATGGGTACGCGGAAACGCATGTACGAGAATCCACCCTAGGCCAAGTTGGATAAACAGAATTTATAGGCTTAGTGTGGATTCTCGAACATACCATTCCGCGTATCCACCTTAGGGTAGTTAGCCAGTTCTAATTCGCGTGCTCGCATCATGTGGTTTTTCTAAATGACGTATGCGTCGTTACGCATGAGAGTATACAACGACGGAGCAGGACGAAACACTTGAAGAATTATGATCGAACTTCAGTTACAGGTAAGTTATTTTTCTTTCACGCCTTACCTCCATAACAACTTTGATGGGCTGCTGCCCATGGAAGGCCAGGTAGTAGATGGGCAGTTTCTGGAAGTCGTCGGCATATTTGTTGAAGTCTTGCAGGTTCTGCTCCAGAGGCACTCCGGCGTACTGCTGCAGCATCGTCCGCGCTAAGCGGGAGTTACGGATCTCGAAGCTACCCCATAAGGTGTTCACCTGGTTTTATAGAAAAATTATGAGTGGTTTTTTATATTATGTTTGATGTGGAACCTCTATTGGCACGCAGTCTGGGTAAGACTAACTCGTAGGTCGTGACGGCAAACGGCATGACGTTCTCTTATGCCGTCATGCACCCTCTCTTTTCGATGTTTCACATCTGCCGGGCGTCCCGTGATGGCCATAGTTTTTAAAATGTATAAATCTTAATCTGAAAGAAGACAAGTTAGGATATGCTTTTGACAATCGACATTGTCATTTTAAAGGACGTCCACTGCTGAATGTAGGCCTTGGGGCGTAGGAGCTTTTGATAAGTATGATCGACGATCAACGGTATGCAATAGCAATAGGATGAGTTCGAAGACTTAAAATAAATATTAAAAAAAAAAAACATTCTCACCCCTTGCTGTGCTAGGTCCAAGGACATTTCCGCACATAGAGTAGTCTTACCGCAGCCGGTGGGTCCGGTCAGCACAGTGAGCTCTCCGCGCCGGTGACCGCCCAACAGACGAGTTAGCGCGGGAAAACGACGCCATTTTATACCACGTACCTGATAGTAACAATATTAAGATAGGAGTTCGGATTTTCGAATTTGTAATAGTGTTTGTGGCAACTTCCGCTATGTGGTTTTGTTAGTATTTTTAAGCTTTACTGTCCTACTAGGTCAAAAGCCTCACAGACTTAAGCAAAAAAAGGGGTCAACCTCGAAATGAGAGATAAACAAAAATATTAAGCTGAAAACTCGTATACACCTTCATTTTAGTGTTCTAACAGTTGTCTCAATAGTCTCATATTCCAGTCAGGACTATCAGTCTCCCTTTTCCACGCAAACCATGAAATCGTTCCTTGGTAATGCGAGCTTGTTCTCTCGGTAGGAGTAATTTCATGATTTCTAATTCGTCCCGCCATATTAGCCTGGCTTGGTCAACCGCGATGTCACCTAAGGTCTATTAAAACCCTTGTTTCCAATTGATGTTAGTTTCATTTAAACCAATATCGACTTTATCCTAGTGCAGTTTAAGTTGATTTCAGAATGAGTAGTCTTGCTGAAGTCATAAAAATGTTTGAAGTTGCAGCGCAAACTGAACTTTATGCGTGGGTATTAAATTTTTTTTTCGAAGAACATATTTGTTTACATATTTTGATGTCTGGAAACTTAATCGAATCGTGGGAATCACTTGGGGAGACAATGAGACTGGTATGTTATTTAAGATGAATTTCTGACGTACCCTATCAACATTGGTGACTTCATAGTAGACGTCATCTCGTAGGGCTGCGAAGGTGGTGATGGAGCGGTGTGCGGCAGGCTTCGCTTCAGAAACCAGCGTCTTCAGCGACAGGTTCGCGTCCGCAGCCTCCGTCGCGGTTACTAGGCCATCTGTCGGCCTAGGGACACACACTATGTTTAGTTATTCTATGGTTTAAGAGACGCGAGAGAGAGAGATAATAGATGAAGACAGTCATCATCTTTGTTCAGTCGAAAGACGATCCTCAAGCATTGCCACAACCACCGATCCTGCGCTTTCCACATGCAGCGGATCCCCGTGACTTACCAGGACGTCGGTCCACTTTGTGGAAGACCAATCCACGCTGCACCGTCGTCACTCCAGGCAGATTTCTCTTTATCGTGTTTGCGTGTAAACTAATCTGACTACAATCACCTTCCTTAATTCATTTTCGTTTTTAATTTACATAATGTGTATCTTTTTACATTGCTGTTTGATGAAAATATCATAGATAGTTTGTTTCGTCAGATAGGCAGTCGCTCCATGTAAAATAGTGGTATTCAGCTGCATCCGGTTAGACTGGAAGCCGACCCCAACATAGTTGGGAAAAGCTAGGCAGATGATGATGATGTTTGATAAAAATAATGTTATAAGGCAATAGGGACCATCGGTCCGTATTGAAGATATACCTGACAAAGCGACATCTATCCTCGCCTAATTTTTCTGCTACGGCGCGCATGTTGTCCCAATCGCCCCACAAACATAGCTTTTGATACGCTTCAAGAGTGGGTAACACTATGGGCGGTAAGCTACAGTTGCTCAGCCAGGTTAGTGTTCCTAAAAAACATTAATTGTTAAATGTGCTCTAAAAAACAAATTGTTATTGTTCACAGGGATATTAACAAATCTACTCAGCCTGTTACACATAAACCTAATTTAATTTATAATAAAGCTGTTCGATGTGATCCATACTTCCAGGGACACCCAGTATAATGAATGTATGCAAAACCTTGTAAAACATTTTAAAAGAGTAGGTAACGTTGGAGTTTCTTGCCCATTCTTCTCCATACGAAAACTACCTTTTGGAAGGGGCGACTAGAATCAATTCTGTTTTTTTATTTTAATTTTTGACGTTCAAAAGTGCCTTTAAGTGCCTATTTGAAATAAATGACTTGACTTTGACTTAAACCTCTCACAAGTTGCGCTACAAGCATCAATTCAGACCCAAGCGGCAGGTATGGTTGTCAGTCTATCAAAATGGGAACAGTTCGGTATCAGCATCTCCTGTGCAACTATTTTGATATCTGACTCATTGTAACAATTTCTTTACTAAGCCCACGTTCGCACGGACCTAAAATATATTGGCGGGATTTTATCACGCACTGGATTTTCAACATTCGGTGTTGGGCCGAGCATTGAGAAAATCTAACAGAGTGCATCCCAGCGCGTCAAAAAAACACACTGTTGGATTTAATTAAACTCTCGGCGCTAAGCAGTATCTGGGCTTATTATAAATGAAAATAATGTAAAAAGTCATTAAACACATCCGTCCCTAAAATTTTGAAACCAAGTTTATAAATATATAAGGTGTTCAAAAATTAACCCAAAAAACTTTAAGAGGTGCTTTAGACCATCGAACTGAACAACTTTCACTACTCTGAAATCACGAAAAATAAAATCAGCTGTTTCATACATTTTGGTCAAGTAGGTATTGAACTTTTGTATTAAACAGCTGATTTTATTTTTCGTGATTTCAGAGTAGTGAAAGTTGTTCAGTTCGATGATCTAAAGCACCTCTTAAAGTTTGTCAGGTTAATTTTTTAACACTGTATTTACCAGGAATTTTCTGAGCAGCTAAATGTAATACATCTTGTATGGTTGGCACAAGTACGGCTTGATCACTGCGGCTAACCTTCGGCACTCTACAAGTGAACAGGCCTGCGGTGTGCAGCCCGTGTGTTTCAGCCTCCTCCTCTCTTCCTGCTTGTACTTTACGGTAACCTACCACGTTGTCTAGTGAGTTTTTTAGTGGGAAGTATAATACTGTGTGGTCAGGTGAGACTCTTACGTCTGATAATATTTTGTTGGCTTCAGGATGAAACTGGAACAAATAAAGATTATTAAATGTTTTGATTGAAATTAAATATTTATTTCTGTAAGTGTCAACTGTAATAATAGCCTCCCGACCGATTTCGGCCACGGTAGCCAAACTCAACGGAGATTAGCCAGGTACGCAGGAGATATTATAGTGCACAAGTGTGTGCGCGAACTCAGGTGCACTCTCTGTTCCTTTACTCTCATAGTCCGATGGGACGGCAAACCGTCACAACCGGGGAGAGATCAGGGGCAGAGCCAAGGGCTTTACGTGATTTCCGAAGCACGGGGGTATTAAACCGCCAACTTCGAAACTCTGGGCTGTTTATAAGAAATTCCTAATGGAAAACCCAATAAAACTTTGCCCAACTTGGGAATCGAACCCAGGACCCCATGCTCAGCAGTCGCGCTTGCAACCATGAGACCAATGGGGCAGTCAACTGTATGTATTTACTGTACACATACATTTTTCTGTCAATAGTTTAAAACTATATGGCACCAGCATTTCCTAAGAAGAAAAGCCGAAACGAACTTAGAGGTCATGGTCTCTTAACATTATATTATTAAGATATTAAGTGAGTTTAAAAATAATATGGGCCATTAGCTTTGGCACACACCTTTTAGTAAGGTTGTTAAGTTCTTATCTGCTATCCTTTAGCATTTAATTATTTCAATTCTTTAAGATTAGAATATATTGTAAAAGTAGGTGAGTAGATAATGCAATGTGTATATTGTTAAAATCTACAAGTATAGATTAAAATATAGTTTAGTAGCACACTAGATTATGATTTAATTTCATGAATAAGAGATAAAATACTTACAGGAAATTCAAATAACCTAAATAGATCTAACAGTTGGGTTTCATTCAATTTCGTGAATGATGTTGTGTCCTTTACTATTTGTTGCCAATCTTTCTGAAATTCTTCTGATTGTTTTTGGCATTTTTCAATAAAATCTTTAATAGTTGCTTCAACTTTAGCTTTTTTGACTAGTCTCTCTAATATATTCCAATCTCCATGTACATTGCATTTGGGACAAAGAAAGTATCCTGAAAACAAAAAAACGGTGTTGAAATATTTTCTGGTGTGTATGATGTAATACACTGCTGTTGCTGCTATTGTTCCCACTGCTGGGACACAGGCCTCCTCTCTGTGAGAGGGACCGGGCCACATACAAGACATGTGTGACCCGGTCCCTCTCACAGAGAGGAGTTTGGTCCTAGGACTATATTATGCCGTTTCCTCATGACGTTTTCCTTCAACGTTTTGAGAGTAGTGGTGATGAAATTATTTACACAAAGTAAAGCACTTGGCTGGGTTCGAACCCACGAATGACAACCCTTAATTTGCGACCACTGGGCCACCACTCTCCTATCATGCCATATGGCTAAGATGTTTTTCTAACTTTTCATTTCTTTGCTCATGCAGTCTAATTTACAGAGTAGGACAAAGCTACAAAACAATAATATATCAGGTGATTAGGAAGATAGACTGCAAATAATAATTTAATCTAACAACAACAAAGTTTGCCAAATAAGGCAATGTTTCCTGAAAATCATTGATAGAATTTGGTGCTCCTGAAATTTCAGGCCACCCACCTTACTCTGTAGCTGTACTGGAAGAATATGAGATTTAATTTAAATTAAGGGTTATTTCGCAGTCGAGAAAGGTTATGTTTACAATATTTTTATGATACTAACCTGTTGTTTTGTTCACATAAACTTTACTATCTGCACATTTCTGGTCTCCAGAACATATAGAACACTTTGTAGTAAGTGCCGTGAACCCGTCCTGTACAGCTAAGCCTTTTTGTCGTAACAACTTTCGAATATCGGTGGTTGATATCTTCGGTATATCGTTTAGTCCTACATTGTGTATTTTTCTATTGTTACACCCACAATTGTGCCCATTTATGAAAGATTTGATGGCACTATGTCTAGAAATTTTAATATAATTAAGCATTTTATCAAAATGTTTGTAAAACTTCCTGCGCTATAATCATAACATAACCTAAAATAAAAACGAGCGTTTGACAGCTGACAGATAAACAAAACAAAATTACGCTCTGTTCTAAGCATGAAAGTTAGATTACAAGCGTCCGCAGCATTCAGTATTATCAGCGTCTCGATATTTTTTAGATGTGAAGCAGGCTCAAATATTGGTTCCAGGTATTTACTAATTCGGTGCGCATTATCTTTTACTAGCTGCGCCCCGCGGTTTCGATCCCGTGGGTATATAGGGATAAAAAGTAGCCTATATGTTAATCCAGGGTGTCAGCTACCGGGGCAGCGGGATTGTCCGAAAGGTTTACCGCTGCCCCGGAACATAAAGGGCTAAGGAAAGAACACAGGTGGGTTTTAGCCAGTAAGAGTCTGACACTCCCTTCTGCTCCATCCAGAGCGGGAGGGGTCATTTGATGATTTCCCATCCTCAAAAAAAAAAAGGGTATCAGCTACCTCCATACAAAATTTTATCAAAATTGGTCGCCGTTTGAGCGTGAAGAAGACACAAACATACACCACTTTCAAACTTTCGCCTATAAAATAATAGTGTGACCTATGATTAATTAATGGAATCAGAAGTGATTATATTTTTGTGTGTAAAAAGTATTGAAGTTTTTATTGAGTTATAATACCATAGCATAATGAAAAGATTCATGATTATAAATAATCAAAAACTCATGATGTCTGTCGCCAAGGGTAGGTTACGAAGTAAGGTTTTTTTTTCAATCAATAAAACAACAATCATCTTCTATATTCTCCTTATAATAAACATAAATCACAAACTATTTACAATTAACTTAAAACTAGTGGTTGTGAGTTCGTCTAATTGTACTAGAGTAAAATAAAATAGATACATCCAACTTGTTTTGTTGATTTATAAACATTAGTATGATCACGGAATATAGGTCTAAAGCCGATCTGTGATAAAAGCCTTGTATTCTTGGTAAATAAAAGTTTCTCAACAGCACACAAACTTTATGAAGTGTTGCCAGCAACATGTTTCTTCTAGCAATACAAAACTATATCACTGTGATAATATTGCGCAGCTTTCTTTTTACCTGGACACAAGTCCCAAGTCTGGAACTGTTAAATTAATATCGACTACGACGGGCACAAAACAAACTATAGAACTCACAAAATAAGATCTGTCTACTAAATAAAAAATAAATACATTCGTAGTTTCCCTACAATTCGATTATTATAATGCGTGGATCAAATTACGCACTAAAAATATGCAGTAAAATCAAAGTAACTGCGTTGATAAAATATCTTCAATTTGTCATCATCACACTCATATGTGTTCGTCTATGAAAATAGGTACATTTTTTATGTTAGGACCACATTATAGAATTCTCAAAACAATGCATTTTAACACTGAATAAATGTAAAAATATATATTATTGGTTTCGAGTACCTTATTTCAGACATTCCGATGTTCGCATGTTCGCTGAGAAAACTATAATGTAGTTCTATTTTTATTAACACCCTTATTTCTGAATACCTGTTCAATTTAATCTGTTGTCATATCTTATACTAGCGATTCGACTGGCTGTTGTTCCGACGGCCTATCATAACAGCTACAATGGTACAGTATCTCACGACGCGACGCGCGCATTTCTTGTTTACAAACACGCTGTGAATGTGTGTGAAAGCGCAGGTGCTCTTGATACCGTCCGAGACAATGGCGAAGTCGGAAGTATGTGTGTACGTGAGTTATTTGCTGACGCTACCTGTCCACACTACACTTGGTTACCACAAAAAAGCGCGCGTCGCGTCGTGAGATTAAAATATTGTACCGTTGTAGTTAAGATAGGCTGTCTGAACAACAGCCAGTCGAATCACTGGCTTGAGATACCACAAGTAAAGCGCGTGTCGCTTCGAAAGATAAAATAATTTGTTAATAGATTAATTGATGAGAAACTCGACGTGCCTTTCAGAAACGGGGTGTTAGCCTAAAAATATTCTTAAATAAGTAGCCGTTTATGTGTTATCGTGTATGGACGGCATATCACATTTTAATGATGTTATATCGGAATTAGCTGTCGTGTCTGCATTGACTGAGTTTATCTCACAAAATATACCTGTTTCTGAATGTTCCAGAAGGATATCGAGAAGTACTATGGCAAAGAGATATACGTGAATACCGTTCCGATTAAGAGAACATACAGACTTCAAAATGCACAACAAACAATGTGCATCTCAGTCAATGTAAACACGACATAAAAAGTATTTCTTTGTTTTTGGTCCATTATTGAGGCACCCTTCGCGACTAGCGTAGGCGTTTGTCGAATGTAGCCGCTGCGCAAAAGCGACAGTAATGCCGCGTCAACTCGTATCTTGCTTTGACGTCACGTTACCGAAGCGTAGACGCTGCTCTTGCATTGCGTAGACGTTACTACAATACCTAAACGACAGTGGTGTTGAAACGGCGTTAGTGTCACGTTCAAGGCGCTCACTAGGCAGCACGAGGTGGCATGGCACGGTAGTCTTACCATTTGTATGTTCCGGCTGCTGAAATCTTCCGCAGCATACAGCAGCTTTTCGGTGAATACTCAAGTCCCCTTGTGCCGAAATCAACGAAATGTGTGTGCTAACTGTATGGAAATAAGATTCAAAATCATTTCCGCTTACAAAAACCCTTTGCGACGCCATGCCGCGCCGTGCCGCCGGATTTTACGTTCAACGAACGCTTTCACTCAGTGCGAAGACTATCTTATTCGTAAGACGATAGTGTCGGCTGGAAGCCGGCAAGGTGTCGACGACTCGTCAACAATATTGAAGGTTGTATGACGTTAATTATTTCTAATATGGCGGCTGGTACTGTTGCCTCTGTAAATGTTGTACAAGCGGCCCCTGTTGTTGTTGTTGTTGTTGCATGGCCAGCATCTGTTGTCGCATGCGTTGTTGGTTCATTTGTTGTTGGTATTGTGAGCTCTGCTGATTTTGCATGCCGCGGGGATATGGTGGTGCTGGGCCGCCCATGCCGCCCATTGTGACGTTTGGTGCTTGCTGTAACGAAGGAAATTGTTTTTTCTTAAATTATACTTATTATGAGAACAGATGGGTGAGATGTGATTGAATTGAAAGTAGATATAAATGGGAGGTTTGTTTTACTTAATTACTTGAAAATAAAACCTTAATACCTAATGAGTAAAGCCGATTTTCTTTTGCCATGTTAAGTCAACGGGACATCAGTAAACATAAATCATTATTATTTTCTGTACTAACCTGCATGTACGGTGGTCGAGCAGCGTTTTGTCTCTGCTGCGCTAGGTAGGCTTCTTGGCTTGCGCGACTACCCATCATGTTCTAAAAAGAACCACAATACATTAGAATCTCCAGCACAATCACATTAAAACAACATACAGATTACATTATATGGTTTAAAATTAACTAATTGGCATCCTTTCAGGGGATAATTGAAATTTTGTACAAAACATTTATTTTCAGTATTATTAATTAATCCCTTTATATTCTTCATATTCATGAGTACTTTCACCCCATGGAAAAAATTCGATTGAGTTCAAAGTAAGCCGGTAGCTATTAAATACCTGTTGGAATGTCTGTTGTCCTGGGAACCCTCCCATGGAGTTACCACCCTGGGGTCCCATAGAAGCGGCTTGGCTGTTCATGGCGGACATACCACCACCTTGCCCCATCTGTCCCATCTGTCCCATAGGCTGGCCCATCTGCCCCATGCCCTGGCTCATCTGTCCCATTGACTGCGGCATCTGAGACGGCTGACCGACGCCCTGGTTCATTTGACCTACGCTCTGACCGATGGAGTTGACGCCTTGGCTCATTGGGTTGACTTGCTGGCCCATTTGGTTGACGCTCTGGCCCATTCCCTAGAAAATGGGCATGAATGACTTGTAATGGGCAGTACTCACATTCGGTATTACTCGATAGTTTTACTCCGAAACGAGTAAAAATCAAGGTGTGGACCGCAAAACTCACAACGCGAAGGCTCGCATCGGGCCGGCTCGAAGGAATTAAATATAAGTAATTTCCTTCACACTTACTCGAAGCGAGCCATCGAGCTTGACTCGAGCGTATGTACGTGTTCGCGAGTCGACCGTCAGTCCGCCATTGTTGATCGTAGTTAAAACATGTTTTGGCTCGAACGGTTCGGTGAATACTGAACGTCACGCGGCACTCGATAAATGAATGCTGAATGTGTGGACGAAAGCCCGTGCTGTGGTTTTTGACATGTTTGCTCGATCGAGTAAAACCGTATGTGAGTACTTAGCTTTAAATAGACATGGAGTCCGACTGAAGAGAAGGAATGAGCAGCTTAGTAAACATTCTCTGTATTTTATTTTATGTGTGTAAATACTTGAGACCTTTACGAGACAAACGGCAATAATGTGGCTCTTGTGGTAATGATTTGGTCTAGCATAGACAGACACGATGAAGAAGAAAGAGTGACATAGTATAATTTAAAATTTATTAACCAGTAAAGACACTTATTGAAAATGGCGGACAAACAAATGAGCTTATTATGCTCTTTCACTCGCACAATATGATATGAGAATATAAAAAGTTGGTTAGGGTAGCTATTTTTTAATCGTTTCTTTAATGGCACAGGTTATCAGTCTTTGTCCTATACCTTTGCAACAAAATAAAGTCATAACCATTCCGTTACATTCTTGTTACCTTGTCTATGAACTTTTTGTCTAAAATAAATGAGTTTTATTTATATTTATTTTTATACCTGGTTCATCATCTGTTGCTGTCCGCCCTGCATCATCTGTTGCCCATAGCCTCCATACCCCTGCTGCATGCCCGCGTACTGTCCTCCAAACATTTGCCCGCCCATGCCGCCCATCTGACCACCAGCCATCTGACCTGCGCCCATTTGACCAGCACCCATCTGACTGGCTGCCATCTGACCGCCACCCATTTGACCGGGCATTTGTACTCCGCCCATTTGGCCCATAGGACCCATGCCGCCCATTCCACCCATTGGGTTCATTTGTCTGGACAATAACATGAATAAGTTATAATTTGATGAAATTAAAAAAGAACTTCAATTTTATGATCATCTATGTTATTGCAAAGAATACAGTTGGATGCGAAATGCGATTTAAAGCCAAGCACAGTTAAATACAGCCGCAACGGGCTGCAGCACAACACATTTTCCTCCAAAAAAAGTGCGGCGCGGTCCTCTTGTGGTGTGCGTTCATAGAAAATTTCCGAAAGTGGTGAAGGAGGATTTTTACTATGCGTTCCGTTGCGACGCAGCCCGCTCTAATCTGCGTTAGCCTTAAGTTTTCTTCACGTATAATCTTAGCCATGGAAGATAGCTAAGTAGAACAATATGTTCTATGATAAAGTACAAGAAAGCTGTAGGGTCCGCAGGTCAGCTTTATACGATTAAAAGGTTAGTTTATGTCATCAGAAAGTATAAAGATAAAATATATTCAGGCTCAGTCCATAATTATTAAAGGTGTGCTACTTACGCGGACTGCATGGCGCCCATCTGGTTGGGCTGCATCTGTCGCATGGTCTGCCGCGGGAACGGCGCGCGGGTGTGTGGTGCGCCAGGGTAACCGCCGGTTTGCTGAATATTATTGAGGCACAAATCATTCCGTTTTTGTAAGTAGATTATTAGGTGAAATCGTAATTCTGCGATTACGATCTTTGAAGCTAGATCGGTCTATTCTGTAATAAATCGCACCGTGAAAACTAAGGTGAATTGAGGCGTCATTCCACCTGATGCCCGACTATTGACAACTCACTTCACTTAAGTTTTCATAGTGATCATTTTACAGAATAGATCGGCTGCTAATAACATTAATCAAAATAGATATGACTAGCTGCGCCCCGCGGTTTCACCCGCGTAAGTTTTGATCCCGTAGGAATATCGGGATAAAAAGTATCCTATGTGTTATTCTGATGTATAAACTATATTACTGTAAAGTTTCATCAAAATCCGTTCAGTAGTTTTTGCGTGAAAGAGTAACAAACATCCATCCATCCATCCTCACAAACTTTTGCATTTATAATATTACTAGCTGCGCCCCGCGGTTTCACCCGCGTAAGTTTTGATCCCGTGGGAATATCGGTATAAAAAGTATCCTATGTGTTATTCTGATGTATGAACTATATTACTGTAAAGTTTCATCAACATCCGTTCAGTAGTTTTTGCGTGAAAGAGTAACACACATCCATCCATGCATCCTCACAAACTTTTGCATTTATAATATTAGTAGGATTTGTGATAAAAGGTTGCTAGCTTTAGCAACCTATCATAAAATTACCTTGTTTAATTAGGATACAAAGAATAAGCGGACTCAATCAAAAGTCGTTTTGCATTGTGTGGAGGAAATGAAATATTTTAGTAACAACAATATGTAGTACATACATTGACCTGCATCTGCGTCATTTGGTTGAAGGGCACTCGTTGTCGCAGCATGTTGCTGAGCGCCTGCTTCGACTGGTTGTTGGAGGGCGGCGCCGCGGCCACGCTGCGAGGGCTCACGCCGGCTGCGCAACCATCATCGTCATTTATTTATAACTTAACCCCCTTATTAATAAACTTATTATATCAGATGAATAGTTGAGGGGCTTGTAGCTAAGTTACGCTTGCCGCGGTTGGTCCGTGGATGGGTGACCATTTTCACATACCAAGACCCCTCCGTGCCTCGGAAAGCACGTTAAGACTATGCCGACCGCACAGTGGCGCCCTCATGCTTTGTTTGGTTATTTCATACAATTTAGAATGAAAATGCAGAAAATAAGCACGTTAAGTTGTGCTTCACAAGATTATACGTTACTATTATTAGAAACGGTAGTTTTACATTGTTTAGTTTTATTATAATCCTTCAAACGGATAACGGTGGCCACTATATTCCGTTTTAAGGATTATAATAAAACCAAACAATGTAAAACTACCGTTAGTACTTATTACCGTAGTCGTCAGTAGGTAATTTGACTTTAGAAAGAAGAAGACAAAGCATTGTGTAACTATACAGACGCTATACAACATTTATTAGTAAGGGGGAATGTAGATCGACGCGCAAACTGTTACCATGCATGCTAAAACGAACAACGTACATATTTTGCGTCGGCTATAAAATTATTATCTATGCAATGTCACACACGGAAATGTGTTATGCTGGCATTTTACTTGGATGAACTTCCAATACAAAATACACCAACGCCCCGCCTCATTGAAAACCGGACGCAAAGCTGTGTGGCACAGAGTACATTTTCTCTTGACAGCGTGCACTAACCAGGCGGGTTGTAGTAGTTCTGCCCGGGCGGCGGGAACCACTGCTGCTGCTGCATGAACTGCGGCTGCTGCGGCGGCTGCGGCGGCATGCCGCCCGCGCCCACTGCACCCGGCGTCGGGACGCCGCTCGTCTGTGCAGAACGAGCGCATTATAGTTCGTCTATACTGACTGTTCAGTCACCGAAAGCATTTTTCTCGGAAAAATTGTAACTTTGAGAAAATAGCTATTTCATAATAGTATGGTTCCGATAGTAATATGTTCGTAACATAAAAAAAACTATAAATTTTTTGGGAGAAAATCGCTTTTGAATCTTGCGTAAGCGTAGCGTATTTATGCTCTTGACTCTACAGTCGACCATTGAAAACCCTTAGGCTTTAGAACATTATTATTGACCTAGAAAAACTGTGACAGACTATTACTTTTTATAAGAACAGTCAGAAAAATGATAAAATAATCAGTTCTAGATCTGCGCACGGCCGAATGCGATGCAAATATTGATGTCAACAAAGTACAAAATTCCGCTCCTAAAATCCGACCCTGTATATTTTTGTGCGTGATGTAATAAGAATTATATATATAAGGTCCAAAAGTGGTCAACTTTTCTTTATATGATTGTACGAGTTACACAGCTGTGAGTTACCGGAGTGGTCGGCTTAGATTTCTTAATATTCTTGCATGGTGCGTTTCGTGATCTTGTTTTCCCGGCGCCAGTCGGGCTTGAATCCAAACTCCCATTGTCCTGAATATTATATAAAAATATTATATTAGGCACTTATAAAAAAGCACTTCCTCTCTCCTTAAACATCATCATTATATCTTCTTTGCTCCCATTTCATGTTTATTATTATAATATATCGAATATATATAAAATTCTTGTGTCACAGTTTTAGTGTTTATACTCCTCCGAAATGAAATGATGATGAATGATTTTGATGAAATTTTATATTCAGTAGGTATGAGATTAGGTTTATAACTAATTTTTATACCCCTATTTTTTTTTTTGTAAAACGGTGTTTGCGGCGTCAGCATGTACGTAAGGAAAAATTTAAATCTTTTCAGTAAAAGAGGTGAAAGACACACCTATGGGACTAGAAATAGGGACCAATTAGTTCAACCAGGTTTCAGATTGGCTAAAGTAGACTCATCCTTCATGGGGTACTGTTTAAAATGTTACAATAAAATACCCGCCCACATACTCCAACTCAATGAAACGAAATTCAAATCTTGCATAAAACGCACACTATGCAGCCAAGCATATTATAAGTTGGGGGATTACATCGCTGACAAAAATGCTTGGCTGAACGCTGGTCCTGCTCCACAAGGGCGCATAAACTAATTAATTAGCATTCGAAATTATAGTTGGAGCTGCTGAAGATTGAAAAACTATCTTTGCATTGTATAAATTCAATCTCTTAGTATTGTATAATTGCATAGCACACGTGTGAGCACTATGTACCTAAACTATAAAGCTACCATTTACTGGGTACGTCTTTAATTGACTTGAATGTGCCCTGGCAGCTGAGAGTATGTCATGCTCACTCAAATGTCTCGCTGATGGTGGCGTGTGTGTTGGATCATTGGGTTCCCTTCAAAATGGTTGAGCTGAATGGTGCTGATCCATACGTCATGTTCGTGAACGGGCGCCGTCAGTAGGGACTGGTCATCTCTTAGCCGCCACGGCTTATTTTAATTTATGAATTGTTCTTTTTAGTACGGACGCCTTAACGTGCACGTCTTTCTGCATCGTTCTCACATGTATAATTTCAACATGAATGATGTAATCAAGATTTTTGTAACAATTTTATGATTTAAAAGAGTGTCCGTGGAGTTTCTTGCCCGTTCTTCTCCACAGGGATCTACGCTTTGGAATGGGCAACTAGCTTCATCTTTCTGACTGACCGACCCTTGACAATTCAAAAGTGCCTATAATTGGTTTATTTGAAATAAATGCTTTGAGTTTGAGTTTGAGTTTGAGCTAGTGTATGCATATATTTATTTAGATTAGTATACCTACTTTATGTATTTATTTATTGTTTTAAGTATATGGTACACCACAGACTACATACAGTATTTGTCTCTCCTTCCCCTTTTTAATCCATCCAAAGGTTGTCTTTAAAATATCGCTTTTAACGATAAGACCGCCCATTGTGTAAAATTCACCCTTTGTAAAATTTATATATTTATGTCTGTAATTTATATGGTGTTCATAATACAGAGTATTCTATTCTATTATATCAAAAGGTGTTCCTACCACAGGACTATTTGAATTTTGGACTTTAAAATGAATAAAATAATGCATTTTATCAGTTTTATTGACTAACCTGTTTAGTGTCATTTGTTTCAAGATCCTCGGGCGGTAGCGGCAACGGTTCTAGATAGTAACTCAGCGGTTTTACCAGACTGTGTGTGTGGTATTTTAGCAGTCTACAACAAAATAAACGTGATTATAGTTTTTCTATAATTTTTAATACGTGTTCTGGAATTCAGTCCAGAAATATGGCAAATGTTTACCGACACTCATGGGTATTTACGGTAGAGAATCTCATTCTGGAAATAATGCTGACATGTTCCATGTGCCTGTAATTACTGTAGTTTTACTTGGCGACGAAAGTAAGTAAGGTGGTCATTAAATACTTCTCGGCTTATTCACAAGCAGCTATACTAACCGTAGATTCGCGTATGTAACTTTAGAATGATTGAGTGTTACCTGTGAGCATTCTCATAAGTAAGCGGTTTCCTCTCGATCTTGGTGGCGGCGAACCAGGCCCAGGACAGCGGCGCAGGGTTGCGCCCTCCCTCTACCAGCTCCCAGCTCGACACACGCTGCTTGTCCGTTAACCGGAGACCCTGTGGACAACGACATCAACTTTGTTTAGTATACGATGTAAATGGCAACGTCACAATGGAAGTTTCGATGTAGATACACGAAAGTAAAAGCAGTGGTCAAAAGCGATCAATAACACATACCGTCACGCCTGTAATCCTGGAAGAGTAAGGCAGAGTTACACCCATTTTTCGTTAGTTTAAGTCCCTTGTAATAGGGGGAGATCCTATACTGCCATCAATCGGGCACAAAGCGATCAATGCTTTTAGTTATTGCCGCGGTTTCACCCGCATATGTCTCGATCCCGTGGTACTATCGGGATAAAAAGTATCCTATATTCTAACCCAGATCATGGTCAATCCATTTGCGAAATTTCACCCAAATCCGTTCAACCGTTTTAGCGTGAAAGCATAACAAAAAAAAAAACATACAACAAATCAATTTTTTTGATGTTTCGGATACCCAGTTACTATCCATTCTATTATTATTAGTATCCGGTTTTCGGGCGGATACTTAAAACTTAGCTAACAAAACAAATACTCCCAGAATTATAAAGGGTAAAGGGTATGCCTGCTTGTTACAAATGAGGGAATGCAATGAGGACTTACCTGTTTCTTATCACTATCGAATCCAGTGATCTTGTTCCCTTTTTGGTCCACGAGACACCCGATGGGTTCACAGGCGATGACCTGCAGAACATTGATATTTACAGCACACGAATAAAACAAACAAGTATGGACGTGTTCAATGTAAGGATTATGCGTGGGCCACGAAACTAGCGCTTAGGGCTTTATTTCGTTACACGTTTCTAAGTGTAAATAAAGTTGATTTTGTTTTTTGCTGCTACTCGTTGCTGGCTTTTGAAGCGCAGAGCAAAAATCCTATTGACGTTCGTTTCATGGCCATCAGGTTAATTCGGAGAGTTAATAGCTTCGACATTTTATGAGATATATTAAAGTTTAGACACACTTTAGCTTTTATGAAAACGCATATGAAGGAATGATTATAAAGGTGAAGTAATGCTAGAATGCCGAAAGGTACGCGCAAGACGA
Organism: Globia sparganii; assembly: GCA_949316385.1. Lineage (NCBI taxonomy): Eukaryota > Metazoa > Arthropoda > Insecta > Lepidoptera > Noctuidae > Globia > Globia sparganii. The sequence continues at coordinate 10,121,579 of OX438655.1, read as the reverse complement.
ACACTTCTGAATGTACATGTTCAGATAAAGCGGTTTATGCGCGTAGTTAAGCGAGTGGAACGTATCATGTGAACGGGAAATATTGGTTAATTGTATATCGGTTACCCGAGTATCCGTACGCGAGTATCCGTGCATGCGTACTCATACACGCGTAAAACGTCTTATTTTGCAAGCTCCAGGACATACTTAATTTGTGATATGCTGTAATTAACACATCAGTCCTATTTTATAACTTGAGCTTCTTTTAAATATCTCATCCGTTTCTAATAAATATTCCGAAACGAAACAAAATGACAGACAAAAAATAATAGACAAACAACTTACTTCAATAATAGTATTCTTGGACAATGGCAGAAGCTGCCTGATGCACTGCACAGACGGACCGTGTCGCTCCCCGATCTCCTTCTTCAATTTCTTCATAAGGTTCTGGTAATGTTTCCGGTTGTTATCGTCACCGCCGTCAGCCAGGGTGGAGTGGATCAGAGTGGCAAGCATGTCGATCAGAGTGGAGAAGAGGTTGCTGCGACACAAACTATATTAATTTATTGTAGGTACACTGTCTGCCAGGCCATTTGTGTTGCCGACGAATCTGTTGGAAGAAGTGCTACTGCGATATTTAGTGATGGAGAACTCAGGCCTTCCTGGAAAGATGCTGATATTCGATATATCTCAAAATATCAGACAGGTGACGGAGCAAGGTGCTGGCAACTTGGGCCCACAGTCTTCCAAGGGAGAAAGGGACGGGGGAAGTTATAGCCTCGTAAATCTATTTCTGGTACGAGATTTAATATGACGTGAGTGCAGTCTGCACATCCACGTAATTCAGGACAGTGGCGTAACTATACCGTTCGAGGCCCGTGGCAAATTCATCGAATGGGCCCTCCCACTTCCCCAATATATAAAGAAGCTGAACCAACAACAATAGTATTTTTTATTTTATAATATTTATTTATACACTTTTATTTGTAAGAGTTAACTAATAAATCACTACGTGAAGTAGGTACATACAAACTTTATAATTATAATTTCTTGATTTTCTAATTATTCACTTTTAATTAAAGGTACCTAATTTAAAGTACATATTGAACTGAAATCACAATTTTATTTTAAGTACACAATTTTAATTATTAAAATTCCTTTCTTCGGATTTTCTGTTCAGCAAAAGTGTTACGACGATGTAAATGATTAATTTTATGGGTAGATTAAAAATTAAAATAATTGTAATAGTATAAATTATTTTAAATATTAGAATAAAATTCTTACCGAGTAGACATTGTCAACCTATTTTCACAATAAACTAATTAAAATATATCCTCACTTGCAACAAACAACCAATTCTTACAACAATAAACTGCTAATGAGGAACAAAACGCAAAGCTAACTGCAGAGGTCGCCACCAGCAACTGTACTCAACTCCGCCATTATGTACAGTGTTGTTTATTTGTGTCGAGTTTTCTTTCTTCAGTTTACTTATGAAAATGTACTCCGCAGTGACAGTGATTCAGTTAAAAGACGAGTTGCGGAAAAGAAAAGCTTCTGTTAGTGGTAAAAAAGCGGCTTTAATCGAAAGGTCAGTACAAATTAATACAATAAATATTTGTAGGTTATATTGTTAAGATTTTTTATGCAGGTGCTTTTTATAAGTTCATGAGTGCTAACAAGCTTGTTGTTGTTACAGATTGGAAGCATACGACCGTAATATAAATTTCGGTGTAGAGGATGACAATGAAGACGAGGTTTACGCTGCTCCTGCAGCTGAATCTTTCAGAGATATTAATGCTAGCTCATGTCTACCTCAGTTGACAAAATTCAAGCATTTGTTGAAAGGTAATTGTGCATTAAAATCCATATGTATTTCATTCGTATACTTATTCGACTTGTACTTACCTATATTCTACTTATGGTTATGTCCATTGGGACCATTGGCATCCATGGGTAGCTCAGTTGGAAGGTACTCTTTAGACATGTTAACTAAATCAAAAACCTTTTTCAGATTCCAAGCACAGTTCAAAGGAAGACAGATGTATGAGTCGCGATTTCTTTTGACTGCTCGTGTAGCTGTAGATGGTCATTTCACATTCATTCAGGGTCAGTGTAAAGCTCAGATGAAGAAAATAACATATGTTGTGAACATAAAACTAAACCCTGATGGTTCAATCGAACAAACTCATTGTGAATGTGCAGCTGGCAGTGGTGTTGAAGCACATTGCAAACACATTATGGTGTTATTACATGGGATTGAGGATATGGTACGCACCAAAACTATTATTTTGCACCAAGTGTGCACTCAGAAATTAATGAATTTCAAGCGGCCACGGAAAGTGTTCTTTGACTCACCAATGCAAGCTCAAAAATTGCCTAATAAACGGAAAAAGAGTGTAAATTATTTGCCTCTTAAAGATGAACACATTATGGAAAATTATGAAGATTATGTTAGAAATTTAGCCATCTCACATGGTAATACTAAAATGCCAATACTACAAACTATAAGGCCTGCTAACCCATATGCTGTAGAGTGGGATCATCAATACTTGAGCAAAAGCCCTCAGGATCAATGTCTAGAAGACCTGCTACTTAAAAATGTGACAATACAGAAAATAAATGATGTTGAAATGGAAACAAGAGGGCAGCATAAATGCGAAGAATGGCATAAGCATAGGTTATTTAGAATAACAGCAAGCAATTTTTATACTGTTACACACAGCAAGTCATGGACTCAACAACATTTGTCTGAAAAGTTGTTAAACCCAAAACCATTTGTGAGCAAGGCTACTACTCATGGGAAAGTACAAGAGCCCATAGCCATACAAAAATATTGTGAAAATTATGACTTAGAAGTAAAAGCATGTGGATTATTTATATCAGAGACACATCCATTTTTGGGAGCTTCACCCGATGGACTTCTTGGTGAAGAAACAATAATTGAAGTAAAGTGTCCTTATGTTTGCCGATATTGTGATATCAGTCCTATTACAGTACCATACCTTGAAGTCAGAGATGGACAATATTTCTTGAAAAAAAATCACCCATATTATTGCCAAATACAAGGCCAACTGTTTTGTGCCAATAAAAAGTACTGTAATTTAATAATATACACTTTCATCAGTTTGAAAGTTGTGTATGTATATAGAGATGAACCATTTATTTTGGATATGGTAACTAAACTAAGTACATTTTATGAAACTCATTTCAAAAAAGGTATTTTAGAAAAAGTTATGTATAAAAATTATAATAAATTAAAACACAAGGAAAAATATAAAAAATGGTTTTATTTTTTCATAATAGTTTCTCTAAAATTACAACACATAAAACACACAAAAAATATTTTAGAAGCTAAAGGTATATAGCTATGGTGTAAATCATTTTTCAAAATTTTATAAGTTTTTATTAGTCCTATTATACGTTCTATATGGACCCTCTTACTGGCTAACTTACGATCATGTAGCACAGTTAGACCAGGAATTTGTGATTTTCCTTTTAAGAAAGTAGGTATGTTAACAGTAATATCTTTTCCGGCAAATAAATCTTGAATATTAAACCCTCTATCTGCTAGTATACTGTCACCAGGTTCACACTTCTGCAATAAGTTGCTTCGCTCTACTGTTTGCCGATCACTCACTGATCCACCATAAGCTTCTGAACAATAGGAAAGTAAACCACCTGGAGTTGCTCCAACTAATATTTTCAATGTATTAGCATGCTTATAGCTACTCCACGAAGCTTGCTGAGAGACAGGATTTTGTGGCTTTTGCACTTTTATTTCAGTCCCATCTAATATTACATGTGTACTACAACTGTACTTTCTAAAACTTTCAGGGGTATAGTATTCAACTAAATCTTTATCAGGCCAAATATTTAATCTACTCCACAATTGATGAATAAAATTAACAAAGGTTATAAAAACATTGGAAACTGTTGTCTGACTTATATTAAAGAATCTGCTTAGTTCAAAGTTACATCTATCTTGCCTAAGTTTAATCATTGTGAGAAAAAACTGATCCTCTGTGCTTATATTGATCACCTTACTTCCATAATACTGAATATTGCTAGCCATAGGACTTAAAGTCGAGTAAACGAAATAAAATTTTCTGTAAGACTCAAACCCTGTGTAGAATGAGATGGCTTCATCATCATTCACAAATCTTTTAATGCAACCATATACATGTTCAATGTTCACTTGAGTCCCTTGTTCATTAGTAGGATTAATAATTATATTTTGAGGAAACTGATGAATTCCCTCAATGGTGCTCACTTCAATAGTATCTTCGACATTTTCTATATGACTGGACGTACATGGCGTTTCGGTGGACGTACTTGGCGTTTCGGAGGACGTGAAGAGTTTTCTCCGATTTCTATTTTCAATGCGAGCTTGTCGTTCTTTGGCTAGTGGAGTTTCAGTTTTTGAAAAAGAAAATACACTTGGTACAGCAGTACGCTTCAGAAACTTGGCTAGAGGTTCATTCCCTATAAACAACATAAAACATAGTTATATTTTCAATTATTTACCTGGGTATTTAATGAATGTAATTTCAGGGTTTCAGTACTTACCAGTATAAGCACTTATTCCATAGTAATCATCAGATTTAAAATGACTGGAACATAACCTTGACGTATTAGTCGCTTTCCAATTTTTTCTTCTAAGGACTCGTTCCCACAATTTTCGGCGCTTAGAATCTTTAGGAAATACATGAATACCTTTGTTTTTGCAACCAAATGCAGAACATTGAGTCATTTCAAGCAATTTAACCAAAAAAACTATCTTTGTTTACGTTTTTTGTATTGGATTTGACAGGTCACTAGGCACAGTTGACGAAACGCCACCTGACGGGATAAAAAAGCAGTTTTCTTCCTCATTGCTTGGTGAGTTCTTGCGTAATACAATAGTGGAGTTTTTCGTAAATACAAACTCGAATCGGGGATTCCCCAAGCATCAACAAGTATTACCAACATAAATTTTAAGCAGTGTTGCCGTTTGAGAAAGAAAAAAATACACCAAACTCATTTCAAAATTGCGCTAAATTTTAGCTGTGAATTTTTAATGGCAATAAGAGAAGATGTGTTTTTATGTGAATTTATTTAACCATTATTAATAATGGTTAATAATGGTTAAATAAATTCACATAAAAACACATCTTCTCTTATTGCCATTAAAAATTCACAGCTAAAATTTAAATTATTACATTTATCAAAATCAACTGAATTCGGTATGTAAAGAAAAAAAAACCTACGCTGATTCCAAAACCATTTCGAGATTTAAGGTTTCTTAACTTAATTTTTCTATTTTTAGGGCTTTAAATTATAAGATGGAGTTTATTTTAACATAAACACTTAATACCACTTGACTTTCATTTGACCTCCAAATGACGTCACAAGTAAGCAGATTGAGAATACTTTCGGTGCCTCCTCTCATCATATGATAAAAAGTTAAAGTCATATAATGTCAACTATAGGGATGACCATAATATGTAATGCAGTCATGCGAAAATTTCGGCCTTTGAATCGATTCAAATCAAACATTCACACAAAAAATCTAAATCCCGAATTCTGAATTATCGTTAATCAATAATTATAACGATAGCTTAAATAAAATGCATTTCCTTTAAATAATAATATTAAGTATAAAATCATTCGAACTATTTTGTAACCACAAATGGTGTTGGAAACTTGCAAATATAACTAGGTACTGTAGCTACTTGTTATTGGTTTGATTTTGATAATTACATATTAATAATACCTATTATTTAATTTAATTATTAATTATCAGTCATTTCTGTCCCACTGCAGGGCAAAGGCCTCCCTTCCCTCCTTCTACTTATCCCTATACAAAATTAATAACTGTATTAAGTAAAGGTTCAATCGATTATGTCGATCATTCCCACCTCTAAAACTGTCTAGTGTCATGCTTGAAGTTTCTGATGTCAAGCAAAAAACGTCAAATTTAGGATTTTTATGATTGTGTTATACGTGGCATAGATATTGAACTCTTCAGGCTACTTTTGAAGCAGAATTTAGAAAATTTATTTAAAATTAATGGCTGCTTAGAAAACCAAAATCTTGAAATTAGTTGCATAAAATAACTAAATCTATAAATTAAAAATATAAAAAAAGTACCTGAAAAAAACTTTACATGCCCAATTAAATAACTGAATATCTTTCTGGTCATCATTACGTTCGGGTGCGGTTGGTGTGCCTTCACCAGATGCCGTTTCTTTTTTTACAGTTTTAGTCATTTTCTTCAAACCGTGTTCAGGCAACATAAAAGTGTGGCAATTTTTCTTAAGAACTTTCAACTGATGACGTATCATTATAATTGAACTCTGTTAGTAAAATCAGAGACAGTCATAACATAACACTTTAATGTAAAAAAGAGACAAAATAATAAACGCATCAATAACATTGTGGTCGGGGAATACTAAATCCTTTGGGGAATTCCCAGCTCGTTATTTTCCTAACGTTTTACGGCTTTGGCAATTAACTTATTGGCTTAAATTTACGATCGTCAATAATTTTTACAATTTTCTACTAGATTCCGAAAAATATTTTTTAGCGCATTGTATTGAGAAAAAAAGCGCTGAAGAGTTTAGAATTGCACTATCTAGCGCGAAATGCGCTAAAACGGCAACACTGATTTTAATGCCGGCAGTATACCTAGTCTCAGCGAGACACCCTGAGACATGCCCAGTGAATATAAATGTAAACCAATATACACATTTTTGAGGTATGTTTGTACACACATGTTTCCGAAATTATTACGAGTAATTGGATTTTGACCATTCTTTCTAAAACTGGGTTAAATTTTTTTTTTACTAATGCATTGAAAGTTTAATACCTAGGTATATTTTTTTTACTTGTGTATGCAACTAAGAAGGTAACAAATAAATTAAAGACAAAACTTTTGTTTTACTTAAGTAATGTGTATGTGTAATAATAAATGTTGGGAATTGAGATTTCCTCTGACCGGGGGCCCCTTCGGGCTGGGGGCCCGTGGCATTTTGCCGACTTGCCACCCTATAGTTACGCCACTGATTCAGGATGTCCATCCTTCTTTAAAATACTTTAAGAACACCAACAATATCTTACATGCATCAACAAATAATGAGTGACAATAGCTGCTAGAGTTAGCAAGCTGAAGTGGCAGTGAGGATGTCTGTCGATGGACCGATGGCCATTGTGAAGTTCCGAAGTGGAGACCGAGATTCGGCAAGCGTAGAGTATGACATATATCCTAGTTAGATGGACCGATAACCTCAAAAAGGCGATTAGGTCATCCTGCACGGGAAAGGCGGAGGACCGGGTATTGTGGCACAACATGGGAGAGGTATATGTCCAGTTGTGAACTGTGGTAGGTTGAATGAGAGATAGTAGTTAATAGAACATTAGTTAGTAATGAGTGATTCTAGTATAAAAATGAATACTGTCGCTACCTGTTATTGTACGCGTCGATCAGCTGATGCGCGACGAGCTGCGTGAGTAAAACTGCCCAATCAGCGGTGAGTTGGTAGGAGCGTCGGATGGCGTCAAACATGCCGCCAGCCAATGAGAAGCGCAGCAGTAATGCGTCGGGTGCGGCGTCGTCCTGCCAGTTGTCTGCGCACGCGGCGCGGTCGTGTTCCCGCGCGTGGGTGAGGTAGTGTTGGAGTTGTGCGTGGATTGAACTAAGGAGGCTCTCCTGTTGGGTAAAAAAGATAGGTTTACATCATTTGGGATTTTGAACCTTATTTCTTTCTCCTTATTTTAAAATTTTATTGTGATATTTAAATTTATATTAGGTATCATTAATGTTATTGACCACGACATGGTCGACTGTTATTTTACCTCTAATACATTAAAAATAATTTTATTTAATTTTGTCACGAATTAACTCATATTACATTCACTATTCAAGTTTACATGATTGTACCTATAGTTTAAGCAAAGTAAATTTTACTTACTCACTTAAAGGGGGTAAATACTGAGATGAGGAGGAGGAGGAGGAGGGATGAGGAGGAGGAGGAGGAGGGATGAGCAGGAGGAGGAGGAGGGATGAGGAGGAGGAGAAGTATGGAAGAAGATATGTTGCGCCGAACCTAAATAAATTGGGTCAAGGGCAAGAGAATAAGGATTCCTTTTTCTTTATAGTCAAGTTTCCATTGACATTAATTTAATGTACATCCGTTGTCCTAATACCTTCTGATCGTCCTGATGCCTTAGACACGTGAGTACTAGCGACAGTAGCGGCTCGTTGGCGAGGCGCACGGAGTTGCCGCCGCCGCACGCGCAGCCGCCACCGCAGCCTCCACTACTGACCCCACGTTTGCCTCCACTACCTCCACCAGAAGAACTGGTAAAGGATACAAAGTATATTAAATACGAGTATAATAACATTATGACTAATAATGTTACTATACTCGTATTTAATATACTTACCAGAATATAGATAGTAGAATCATAAAAAGAGTATGACCGTCATTCCAAATTCATACAATACACGAGAAAACCGGCTCTCTCAAACATATTTTTATAGGACCAATTCTAAGCCTTAACAGTTTTTAAAAGCTCCAGCCTCAAGTTTTAAAAACCATAGGTTCAAATTATAAAAAAAAAAATGTGTACATTTTGCCAAACAACAGTTTTCTTTCGCGACGGATCGGTTTATATGAATAGGAAAAGATATCAGTTAAGCAGGCTCAAAGGCTTTTTTTCTAACACAACTCACCCTTTATAACTAGGACTTTGATGACTCTTGCAGTCTCTATGGGAGCTTCCGCCTCCACCGCCGCCGCTAGAACAGTTGCCACTGCAGCCTGCGCCCCAACCGCTTTCTAGTATCTGATAAGATATACAAATAAAATAAAGTAATCGTCAGAAAACCAGTTTAATTTTTATTTACATCAAATCAAATCAAATCAAAATATTTATTTGCTAGAATACGGTACATAGGGTGTTATAGTGAATTTGTTTCAGCATATCCTGCCATGACATGGCGTGCAAATGTATTCACAATAACAATTAAGTTTATTTTGGAATGCTTGTACGGAACACACTTGTAGGGTAATAGTATATTTCATTACAAGTGCGGAAAGGTTGTCATTGCAAAGAGTTCCGACAAATGTCTACCCGAGCCGAGGTGCAGCCGAAGGCGAGGGTTGACAGTCGGAACAAGTTGCAATGACGGTTTCGCACGTGTACTGAACGACTATTTTTAATACAGTTGCGAAAAAATGAAGCAATTTAATAAAATAAGGTGGTGTTAATTCAAAAACACTAGGATCGAAATTACTCATTATGTGCAACAAACAACTAAAACTCGCAAAGAAAATTTCTGAAAAATGGCGCCAACCGTAGAATATAAGCAGATATTTTTTTTTCTTCACCCATTCTGGTAGGCAAAGGGAACTATGCCCATACAGCCAAGTCTTCAGTAGAATTTTTTTATTGATATGAAATGAAAATTAAATTTAATGAGATGAAATGAAATGATACCTAACCTAACTTATTCAATCAAATCATTAAATCTGATATTGAAACAAATTAGCTTCTTTTTAGAAATATACGTATTTGCATGAATCATAAAAACTTCTATGAATTTTTTTAGTAAAAACTTCATGGTTGGTTTTTCTTTTTAATAGACATTATTTTGACAGTTGGGAAAGAGAACGCACGAGTTCGGGAAAGGTAAAAAAAAAGCACGAATATGTAATAGCCCACATCCCGAACGCTATACGTCCCTGCAATACGCCACTTTTTGAGCAACTGTATTAAAATAGTATATTTCATTACAAGTGCGGAAAGGTTGTCATTGCAAAGAGTTCCGACAAATGTCTACCCGAGCCGAGGTGCAGCCGAAGGCGAGGGTTGACAGTCGGAACAAGTTGCAATGACGGTTTCGCACGTGTACTGAACGACTATTTTTAATACAGTTGCGAAAAAATGAAGCAATTTAATAAAATAAGGTGGTGTTAATTCAAAAAAACTAGGGTCGAAATTACTCATTTTGTGCAACAAACAACTAAAACTCGCAAAAAAAATTTCTGAAAAATGGCGCCAACCATAGAATATAAGCAGAGATTTTTTTTTCTTCACCCATTCTGGTAGGCAAAGGGATCTATGCCCATACAGCCAAGTCTTCAGTAGAATTTTTTATTGATATGAAATGAAAATTAAATTTAATGAGATGAAATGAAATGATACCTAACCTAACTTATTCAATCAAATCATTAAATCTGATATTGAAACAAATTAGTAGCTCCTTTTTAGAAATATACGTATTTGCATGAATCATAAAAACTTCTATGATTTTTTTTAGTAAAAACTTCATGGTTGGTTTTTTTTTTTTAATAGACATTATTTTGACAGTTGGGAAAGAGAACGCACGAGTTCGGGAAAGGTAAAAAAAAAGCACGAATATGTAATAGCCCACATCCCGAACGCTATACATCCCTGCAATACGCCACTTTTTGAGCAACTGTATTAAAAATACTTTTTCCATAGCTTCTATCACATTCATCACATTATAATCTGTACATATGTCGTTGCCATGGTGATTAGAGTTAGTTGACTGGAAACGTCTGTTGTGGAAAAAAGGATATTTAAGTTTTATTTATATTTTATATTATAATCTCATTTATTTTAAATATACTCCTTCTGCTATACATTTTACTTCTTTCCCTAAACACTTATTACTCACACTTCGCATTTATACCTACTATTGCAAATAATATAGTCAATAAACTAATGTTTAACGAACATTCAAGGCGGTCGGTTTTATTTTATCATCCCAATAGAATCGCCCCGTTATCATATCAGTAAGTTTGGCAATCTCCTACAATGCATAAAAAAAAAAAAAATCTGTAAAATAAAAATACATATTCTCAGTAATATTAATGAAAAAAACATATTTTTAATACAGTTGCTCAAAAAGTGGCGTATTGCAGGGACGTATAGCGTTCGGGATGTGGGCTATTACATATTCGTGCTTTTTTTTTACCTTTCCCGAACTCGTGCGTTCTCTTTCCCAACTGTCAAAATCATGTCTATGAAAAACCAACCATGAAGTTTTTACTAAAAAAATTCATAGAAGTTTTTATGATTCATGCAAATACGTATATTTCTAAAAAGAAGCTACTAATATGTTTCAATATCAGATTTAATGATTTGATTGAATAAGTTAGGTTAGGTTTCATTTAATTTCATCTCATTAAATTTCATTTTCATTTCATATCAATAAAAAAATTCGACTGAAAACTTGGCTGTATGGGCATAGTTCCCTTTGCCTACCAGAATGGGTGAAGAAAAAAAAATCTCAGCTTATATTCTACGGTTGGCGCCATTTTTCAGAAATTTTCTTTGCGAGTTTTAGTTGTTTGTTGCACAAAATGAGTAGGTAATTTCGACCCTAGTTTTTTTTAATTAACACCACCTTATTTTATTAAATTGCTTCATTTTTTCGCAACTGTATTAAAAATAGTCGTTCAGTACACGTGCGAAACCGTCATTGCAACTTGTTCCGACAGTCAACCCTCGCCTTCGGCTGCACCTCGGCTCGGGTAGACATTTGTCGGAACTCTTTGCAATGACAACCTTTCCGCACTTGTAATGAAATATACTATTTTAATACAGTTGCTCAAAAAGTGGCGTATTGCAGGGACTTAAAGCGTTCGAGATGTGGGCTATTACATATTCGTGCTTTTTTTTTACCTTTCCCGAACTCGTGCGTTCTCTTTCCCAACTGTCAAAATAATGTCTATTAAAAAGAAAAACCAACCATGAAGTTTTTACTAAAAAAAATTCATAGAAGTTTTTATGATTCATGCAAATACGTATATTTCTAAAAAGAAGCTAATAATTTGTTTCAATATCAGATTTAATGATTTGATTGAATAAGTTAGGTTAGGTATCATTTCATTTCATCTCATTAAATTTCATTTTCATTTCATATCAATAAAAAATTCTACTGAAGACTTGGCTGTATGGGCATAGTTCCCTTTGCCTACCAGAATGGGTGAAGAAAAAAAAATCTCTGCTTATATTCTACGGTTGGCGCCATTTTTCAGAAATTTTCTTTGCGAGTTTTAGTTGTTTGTTGCACAAAATGAGTAATTTCGACCATAGTTTTTTTGAATTAACACCACCTTATTTTATTAAATTGCTTCATTTTTTCGCAATTGTATTAAAAATAGTCGTTCAGTACACGTGCGAAACCGTCATTGCAACTTGTTCCGACTGTCAACCCTCGCCTTCGGCTGCACCTCGGCTCGGGTAGACATTTGTCGGAACTCTTTGCAATGACAACCTTTCCGCACTTGTAATGAAATATACTATACTGAAAATTTCAAGCTTCATTTGTTACAGTGAACAGATGTAATACTCACCTGTCCTGCTTGTTTGAGCACTCGACCCTGCACGGCGTCGGGAAGCTTGGCGACCAGTGGCGCGACCAGCCACACTGACTCCGACCACTTGCTGGTGCTAACCACGCCGCGGTCTGTCCCCGTCCTGAAATCATCATTTAGGTCATTGTGGTATTCTATTAAATCATATTGGTACTGATTTAATATAAATGTGCATAAAGCGGGCGGTGAGAGCAACCCCGACAAGGTGGGTGGGGACACTTCGCTGTCATCCACCGGAGAGAGCGGTCGTTGTGATCACTGAGCGTTTGCTGTACGCAAATACAGACCTTGTGTTTTATTTCCAATACATACTTATATTATTTGTGGAGCTTGGAGTACTCCAAAGTCATCAAATCATTATTAACTGAGCCCTATTCTATAATTGTTTATTTCTTGGATCACCGTCAGAAGCTAACACAATTACATGCACGTTAACATAAACAGGGACAAATACAAGTGTGCACTTCCAATTTATAGGAGACCACATAATTCACTTATTATCTAGGTAGGTACAGACGGCAGCACATCAAGCTACCCGAAATTGTCAAATTTTCCCAATCAACATTAAATCCTATGCTTTAGCGATAAAGTTGAAAATATATTAAAGAAATTTGACAAATTGTAGTAGCTAGATGTGCTGACGTCTGCACAACAAGTCTGAAAAGAAAGAAAACATTAAAATAAACAAAATAAAATACACGAAAATCATAAAAATATTATACAAAACTTATAAGTTCTAACTGACTATGCGACATATTTGTCAAAATATGATAAAATTGCCCAATTTTCATGACTTTAATAAAGGACTACTATAGAAAAAGAACTTAAAAGTAATAAACTAGCTAAAACTGTCGGACTGTCAGTTTATTTGTTATGCCCCTGGTCATATACACTTCTGATTTTTGTTTACACGATGACTGAAGGCCTGAAGCCCAGGGGGTCATTGCCCTCATCATTATGAACAAGTTTTACTTTGAAACCAATTTTTTAGAACATAATATAATATAGTCTACCTGTCTTTATCAGGCGGCGGCGGCGCCGGCTGTTGAAACACGTTGATGACGGCGCGCGCGACGGTGTCAAGCCACGCGCTCAACTCTGATGACCCGCTAAGAAATTGCTTGAACATCAGCTGCAAATCCAACCAGGACATACGCAGCGACCATTGTTCTAGATTCTGTTAACAAATGTATGGCTTTATGACTTTTATCCACATTGACATAAGGTTTAAATGAGTAAAACAAAAGTATAATAAGTTACCTCTAAAAGTCGTGTGATCATGGTCTTCTGATCGAGATCCGGGTGAGTGTGACTCGCTGACTCAGGATAGCAAATCATATGGAGTAATCTGTGTGAAAATATATGTTCCTGTTAATGTAACCTGTCTTCTAACAAAAAGTAATTAGGTACATTAAGGTGTATAAGTCAAATTAAATGGTAGCGAATTTTTATTTAAAATAGAGCTATGTAACTAACTAAAGTACAAAATATAATGTTAATTCTATTAATATACATTTCACTAACCTTTGAGCCTGTCTCGGTGTCAACATAGGATCCAGGAGCATATCCGGCTGATACAACTCATCAGGGTTCTGTAGACATTTCTGCAGTACCCACTCCTCAGAGCAAATATCAGCTAGAACTCTTCTAGCCAACGAAGAAAGCGACTGCGAAGAGTCCAGCAGGGTGGAGCCCACGCCACCGCTGCCCCTGTAACCATTGCCGGCTCTCCATTGACGAGGATATTGTGATGAGTTTATAAAAGGCTAGCGCACATTTGGGTAGGCCGCGCCGCAACGCAACGCATTGCTAAAAGGCATATACAGGGTTATTTGAAAAACACCAGCAACCTCTTAAGAGGTCATTGTACTCATCATTATGAACAACTTTTACTATGGGACCAAACCTGAAATCGCGAAATAAAAATCAGCTGTTCCCTACATTTATCTTCGTCTATCTCGTGAAAATGTAGGGAACAGCTGATTTTTTTTCACGATTTCAGGTTTGGTCCCATAGTAAAAATTGTTCATAATGATGAGTACAATGACCTCTTAAGAGGTTGCTGGTGTTTTTCAAATAACTCTGTATTTAATCCATTCCCAAATGATTTCCATTTTGAATTTCTAAATACGCTAATATGGAGTGGCAGAAACATCGACGCGCAACCTGTTGCCATGGATACAGAACACAATTCTGAACCCCCTGCGTTGAAATTGTTCGTCGGTAATTATACAAAATACTAGCTGACCCGGCGAACTTCGTACACACGGCTACACATTAAGTTATACAATTCCAGTTTTAGCTGACCTCGCATTGTATAGGTTTTTCGTACAATCAGAAGTCAGCTTATACTGGTTATGTATAGCTTGATGTGTAGCCGTGTCTTCCACCTAAGAATCAATACATGTAACTCATTAGCTATAACATCAAAAAAGCCGTTCCATTCAAAATGTATGAGAACATTAATTACCTTCAATATTATTTTTTTCGTGAATTTTTCCATACTTTAATAGTATTCTGCTATTCGACAAATTAATTTTATTTTAAATTCAACAAATCAAAGATCATAAAAATCGGTCCAGCCGTTCTCGAGTTATAAATGGTGTAACTAACCCGACTTTGTTTTATTTTATATAGATTAGCTGTTTCATACATTTTGACCGTGTAAGTTTTGCATTTTTCTATGAAACAATTTTTTTTTTTGATAAAGAACGAATAATAATTTCTACTCTAGGGGGTCATGAATCATATACTGAATTCATGGTTTCAGTTTGCGCGTCGATGTGGGATACCCTGTATACTCACTGATCGCCTTTTTGTGATGTGTAGCCTAACTTATCAAGATCAACTTGAATGTAGCAAGTTGGCCACAGTTCTAATCTTATTCAACCCATTTGTTTGGGGTGCCCTGGCTTAGTTTTAGCGACCAACTTTTACGGCACAGATACTTTTTTAAAAGAACAGACAGTTAAAGGAACATCACTGAGTAAAAAAGGCGATCATAATTAGAAGATCAAAAAGGTTTTTAGAGGATCAATTCAATATTTCCCTTGCTAAAATCCTACATCACTTTCGTATATTTCGTAGGAACCATTGCTCACTAGTGGGCTTTTATGTTTTGCAATGCGACGCGCTGTTTCCCGATACGGTTGTCATATGCGCTAGCCTTAGCAGACCTAACCGGACTAGACCGGATACAACCCATGTATGCCAAAGTTAACCCATTAGTTATTATGTTGTGCGTTTTAGTTTATTGACATGAAGAAGCTTGGAACCCAATTTAATGGGAATTTTAAGGACAATTTTAAATTAAGGATGTGCACTGACCAAGTGATATTTCTGACAGTAAAAATGACGCATCGTTTTCTACACATTATCCCACTAAATTATGTATGGAACACGATACTATAATGTATAACACTGGCTGACAGTATTGGCTTGGTGTGAACACACCTTAATTGATAGGCAAACTTCGAACTTATTGGTAATTTAATTTTCCAGGGCGTGACTACTCATGAATTAAAACAACTTTTATTATAGGATCAAACCCTGTAATAGCGAAATTAAAACATCTCTTTCATACGTTTTGGTTTAATTACTACATTTTACTATGAAACAGTAGATATTTACTTCGAAATTTCAGATTTGAACCTATAGTAAAGGTTTTATACAAGCGGCAGGGGCATCGAGGCGCAAACCCATTACCATGGATTCAGTACACAATTCTGAAACCCCAACGTTAAAAGTGACCATTGGTTATTAAAAAAAAAATGCTATTCCACAGTGGCGAAGGGTGAATTTATGACAGAGGTAAGCCGGAGCAAGAAAAAAATGTAAACCGTTTCATTATATTACAATGATGAATTGACTATAGAGTGGATGTGTTCTGAATTTTCGAAGGGAAGCCGGCGGGAATCGAGTTGTATGGTACCTTCGCCACTGCTATTCCATACATTTTGACCGCGTAGGTACTTTTTGCATTTTTCTATGAAACAGCTTGTTTTTTTTTATAGCCGACGAAAGCTTTTTATGCTAGCTAAAATCATGTGCTGAAGTCATGGTTTCAGTTTGCACGTCGATTTCCATGCCACCTTGTATTAATTAATAATTATTTTCCCTGAAGGATATCCAATGAATTCAAAGATCAACCTGTAAAGGAGGGCTATTAGCTAGATTGTTGACTACAAACTAAATACTAAGATAACAGATGAGGAATTAGTCAAAGAGTCGCTGTGAAGACCTGTAGAGAATAAACATTAAGGGGTGAAACACAGAGTCGATTGTTAACACATGACGTTACCTGTGGACGACACAACCGATGGGGATATGAACTCTTTACTTAGAAATATTGTGCGATCTTATTTACAGTTTGTGCGGCAAAAATACTTTATTATTGATGTTGAAGACGACTAGATCAATCTAAACGAGATTAAAACGACTAGAAAATTAAAAAAGAATCATATGTTATTACCACTGCTTAAAATTAGGGTTGCCAGAGGTGGATAGCACAACCAATAGATATTTTGCCAATTACATAATGTTCTAAACTCTAAAGCACGGAATTCAGTATTACTGTGAAATCATTTAAAATGCTAGATATTTGTAAGTAAAGAGTTGAATTAGTAAGGGCAACGTTACAACCATAGGGTGTCCACTATTCACAGACAAAGGGATGAAGCAACTACACATCGAGACGTCCCTTGCACAGAGTATGATGGGCGGGAGCAAACAATATGAAGAGAAGCGAAGCGAGTGAGCATTGGCGTAGCTAAGTTGATAGTGACAGAGAACTTGGATCTATGAACAAGAAACTTAAAATCGCGGCAGGGCCTTTTGCAGGTGAAGACTTTTACAAACATTAAAAAAAAAAAAAAACAAGCTGCAAACGCAATATAGTGGCAACCTGTTTAAGTCATAATCATCATAACCGGCTTAGGCTTATAATGTTCCCACTGCTGGGACACAGGCTTCCTATCAGTTTGTTTAGTTGTTGGTCCGTTTTTAAAGCTTTTGTTGCCCGATGACCACGCGCGAATCAGTCGTCGTATGAAAAGGCCTAAACGCGATATGTGGTAATCAGTCATAATGTCTTTGTATAGTGTATGCGTAGGAAAGGGAAAACAGGATCCCGAATGCACGCCAGTGCACATCGGCGGACGGCGAGTCAGAGTATTTTAAAATTACCAACGTAAAATCGTACGTATCTAATGGTAACAAGATATAGATTCCAAAGCTCAGAGACCGACTACGGAGAATCAAAGAGGATTTATCTCTGAGGTATTGTGGAGCGCCCTGGAGCATACCGCGGCGGGATGCGCCGGAGTTTGCTAGCATACGATCGCGCGGGGGAAGCAGTGCCAGCGAGGGTGCACTCCGCATTTCCCCAGTGGGATGCTGCGGGATTTTCCTCGGAAAATCCTCGTCGCGATGCCGTCCGCCGCCGGTGTGCGTTGGCCTTTCATCATTTATTGTATTTTTATTTTTTAGAATTAAGTACAAAACCGTGTTTTAGAATCAATGATTTCACATGAAGCTTGTGGTGGTCTTGGCCCTAGAATAACCACATCAACACTTGATTGAAACCAAATCTAAATTCAACATTTTCCTGTAGCGTGTTAGTGGATGGACAGGGAGAGGGAAACCAAACAAAAGGTGAATGGATTGTGTGATGTATTATATGAATGCAGAGTGAGTAAATGATACGTTGACAGTTGACATGAGAGAAAAGAAGAAAGACGCATTTTGCGTCAACCCGTGGGATGTGGGACCAGCACTCTAATTACGTAACACATTTTGAATAACAATCTGAATTATTTTGAAGAATATTACTAATCCATTGCGTAATGTTGTGTAAAATTTGCTCAACAACGTAAGTAACGCAATGAATGTTGTTGAACTGTCAAAATGAAACCCATTGCTACTGTTAGTTAGGCCCGTATTACAGAACGTCACTCAATACTCAAGCATTAATTAAAACTAGATTCAAGCCATTTGATTGGTTGAAACTAGTTTTAAGTAATGCTTGAGTATTGAGTGACGTTCTGTAATACGAGACTAAGGCCCGTATTACAGAACGTCACTCAATACTCAAGCATTACTTAAAACTAGTTTCAACAGGCAGGCAGAATAGGGATGCAGTGTTGGTGACGTCACTTTTTTTTAGTTTCTTCCCTAGCTACGCCAATGACAAACATCATGTCAGAATGATACGAGTATATGTACAACAGTACACAGTGAAGCCAAGTCTGTGGTCGTAGGATGTGCAACCGAGTAACTCAATATCAAAAAAACAAACCTAGGAGTTCTATGGCCCCCACTCATCTCTGAATCTACCATCCTAAGGATAAAAAAAAAACATCGCGAGTCAATAAATAATATTATGATTTTTATTTGGCATGATCCTTGAGTGCTTCTAAAATAAACTTATTCGAACCTCATTCTATATTTTGAAATATTCCATCTCGAATGACAAAATGTAATTATAAGTTTATAATTTTAACTAACAAAAATATTTTTTATAAAAATAATTTTCAAGGATCATGTTGAGATGTCAATGGTAACAAAACTACTATGCCAAGTAAGTATTCTACGTAGCAAACAAACATTATCTTTGGCACAATGCTTTAGGGGATGCAAAGGCAGACTATACTGACTAAAGCAGTGTTCCACCAATTTTATGTTGAAATCTGCCAAGCAATTAGACACCTAAAATCGAATGAGTTAAGTCGCCTTATTGCTTGGCAGTTAACAGAGTTTGTTTACTAAACAGGACACAATATATCAAGGCATGAATTATACTTGTATCGAAGCTTATTTACTTGTGTAAAAGGCGTTAACTTACGACATAAGATCCAGTTGCGCGTCAGTGGGCACTGTGTCACTGGTTCCTAATATATGTGACAGTTCACACGACTTCTTGCCTCCTGCCTTGCCGCCGTCTCGGGCCGTTGAATCGCCCACCACTAAGGAGAAATGTATTAGATTCTATTGAAGATGAAAAACAGTGTACGAATACTGTTTGAAATTGAGCTTATTTCAGAAGGACTACGAGTGAACAACTAGTCCGTGGAACCTTATAATATACTTAAGAGGGAGTAAACGTCTATAGTCCGCGCGGAACTAGTTGCCTGCTGAGGTGGGGAAAGGGGTGAGGCGGCGGTTAGCAACGCCTGTACTGAGTAATGCGCCCCCGCCCCTCCGTCCCACCGCTCACATACCTAAGGCGCGGCTAACTAGTTCCGCGCGGACTATAATAAAATTGTTCATATTTGTATGAAACGCTCATCACAATCGCTTTGCACTTAAAGTTACTTAGACTTTACTTATCTTGAATAAAGTCCGCGTTCGTTTGATCGATCAGAGCCTTAGCCGACGTTCACACGGACGTAAATAAAACGCGGCGGGAATTTTTCGCGTACTGGATTTTAACGCACTGCTTAGCGTCAAGAGTTGAACAGTGTGGTTTTTTTACGCGCTGGGATGCGTTGTTGGATTCTCAATGCTTGGCTCAACACCGAGAGTTCAAAATCTAGTGCGCGATATTTGTACGTCCGTACGAACGTCGTAGTTCGTCGTAGTTACGAGGTCAATTTATATTTTTAAGCGGTCTCAGAATTGCAAGCTAGTAACTAACGGGTTCAGTATTGACATTACTGACGAAAAAAACAAGGCAGCAGGGTTTCGGCACCAACAACATTTGTCTTCCAAATAAAAATGTTACACATACTGAGTATAGCTTTTAGCGTAGCTAGTACTGGCCCAACGCCGATGTTCTTGTGCGCAGCCGCTAACAAGTGACGGTCGCAGGACAGACGCACGCCTGCCGCCGCGCCGCCGGGACCCGGAGATGTGGATACTGAATATAAACCTGGGAAGGTAGAAAGATTATTGCAAAGGCATCACAAATAACAGCAAGTATTCTTCTCCTTGTAACAAGAATCTATTCTATTTTCTTGTTTTCGACGCCTACTTATGATACGCTCAACGTGAAGAAAATTTTAGATTTTCCTAGGACTTAAATTGATTACTGCAAAATTCTTGTCGTTAAGCAATTAATGTATAGACTTATATTAAAAAAAGAAACGAAACTATATTTCGACACGCAAATACGTCATCTTTCTTAATACAAGTTTTTTTTTGTCAATAAAAACAGTTTCCATACCAGGCTGCGGTGTATCCACAGTTTTAAAAAGCCTCAGTAGCAAATGACAAGTCAGCCTAGCCCCGGTATCAGGCGAGGGTGCGTTGGGTGCATTGCCTGAACTGCCGCCTCCTCCGCAGGCCTTTAGTAGTGATGGTAACGCTGCATGGCGCACAAAGTCTTCAAGAGAGAAGCAGTGGCGCGCTGGAACAAGGTGTTTTGAATTAACATACAGTATTATTAAGGTACATAGTGGAATTGTAATCTGGAGGATTGTGGCTAAGTAATAACAGCCGCACAGGTCGATCGATCAGGTTAAGCTACGCTTGCCGCGGTTGGTCCGTGGATGTGTGACCATCTTTACATACCATGACCCATGGGTTTCATTCGTGGATCTTTGACAGTCGTTCCTGGTCGTCAGAAGCTCGAAAGTCTGACAACCAGTCTTACTAAATGGTATTGTATCATCCAGAAATTAGGTTGTGGAGGTCAGATAGGCAGTTGTTCCATGTAAAATATTGGTACTCAGCTGCGTCCGGTTAGACTGGAAACTGACCTACATATAGTTCGGACAAGGCTAGGCAGATGGATGAATGGAATCGGCCCTTTCGATATTTAAGACACTTTGTTTAGCATGTTTATTTCTTCCGCTGTGTGATTTTAGGCACAAGCATGCACATTTTAATGGTGAATTTACCTATATCATATAACAAAATGAAATAGCCTGAAGAATAGGTAAACTTAACAGGCAGTGGGCGGGGCACATGTACATACATATCTACCTATCTATGATAGCAGGCAGGCTTGATTGTGTGATTGTGATCCACTGCTGCAAAGTTTCGGCTGGGCCTGTCACCTTGCAGTAGTGATTTCACAATCTGTTTTTTTTTTGTTTTTGTTTTTGTCCTTGTAAGTGTATTACTAACATAGTTTGTAAGTATATTGTTACTAACACTATGAGTCTTCTTGCTCGAAATAAAAATGATGATTGATTAATTGCTTGCCGAACGGATGGCCGACAGGGCCTAAAAGTTCTTGAGTGGCGATTGTGACCCCTGTGGTAGGCCGCCGACGACTTAGTGAAGATCGTGGGGATCCATTGGAGGAGGTCATCCGATCATTCGTTGTGAGGAAGACATTTTCAGTAATGTCTTTCAGCTGACCTAATGACGCTGACTCACCCACGAGTATGCAGGTGAAGACGGCGAGCGCGTCGTGCGCGGCGGCGTCGTGCAGGTCGCGCTGCAGCAGCAGCTCGGGGTAGAGCGCGGGCGCGGCGTGCGCGGGCGCCGGGTAGTGCTGCGCGCCGCACAGCGCCACCAGCGCGCCCAGCCACTCGGCCGCCAGCCCGCTGCACCACGCGGTCATCTCCGCGCACACCACGCCGAGCTCGTTCACTCTGCACCGATACGATCGTCACTATTAGCACTCAAACTACGAAATCTCTAAGTTTTCTATGGGACAGTTGAAAAATTTATCAACTGTCCCATAGAAAACTTCAATATCTACTCGACCTAAATGTATGGGTCGGCTGAATTTTTATTCGCGATTACGATGTTGGTCCCATGGAGAAAGTTGTTTAGTTTGATGGTCACATCCTTAAATTTGGCTGGTCATTGAAAAGTAACCCTGTATATGTATTTTTTTTTAATGTATTTTATTTTTTTAATGTAACTCCGTCATTTATAGACGGATTTTCAAAATTCTTTTTTTTTGTTCGAAAATGTGTATTCCGAAATGGTCCCATTTAAATTTTGTAAAGATCTGAAGATGAGTTTCGGAGACAGACAACGCTTCCGTTGTCTGTCTTCAATAAATGCTAGCAAATCAACCGCGATTGCTGCTATCGCATATGTATGCATTGTTTACGCAATCACACAACATAACATCACGCCTGTACACTCTAAAGGGGTACGCATATGTGTTCAGTATACCATGGTACACACTAATTTCTCTGTAGCAAGAAGTGTTATAAATGAATTTGTGTGGGGTAAGTACAACTAAAAAGTGAAAAATAAAAACTTTTTTCAAAAACGAAAATGCGGGACCAACAACACCGACTTCCGAAATTAAAGTAATTTTTCACTTTGTAGTGTTTTTTTTTTTGGGAGTCTGTTTTTTTTTTAATTTTTGTGTCTGACTGTTTATTCCGTTTAATCTCCGAAACGACTGGACCGATTTTGACGGGACTTTCACTGGCAAATAGCTGATGTATAAGGAATAACTTAAGTAGTTTTATTTTCAAAAAATAATTAGTTAAGAGACACATATTGTTTTTCAAAATCCACGTAAACGAAGTCGCGAATACAGCCAGTAATTATTAAAATTAGATTTATTAACTGTTCGCCTTACCGATCGTTGTCCACTTCCCGACACACGGCGAGCATTGCCGAGCACACGAAGCTGCATCTATTCGCCGGTGACTCGGCCACTTGACGCGCCCATGCTATTTCTATTTTACCTAAAATTACAGTAATAATTAGCCTAAATAATAGACCTGCTTAGTAATAAATGCGGAGTAGCTAACACTGAACCTCGAAAAATGTATGAGTAATCTGAAGTTCTAAACGCGGAGAAGTACTTATACACACGAGCGACACTCGACATCAACAGAGGCAACTGCAGCACAGAATACCTAGAATAGTACTTCGTACTGTTGTACAGAACGGACACTCGCTTCCCCGCGCTCACATCAGATACCGCACCTCACCCCGCACATCGAGGCATTCGTCGCCGACTCTTTCGCTAGTGTGTATAAGTGTACTGCTGACACGCACACAATTATGCGATTTAAAAGTTTTAATCACGACGGCTGGATATTGTGATGCTTTTCCGAATTTGTATTTACATAAATGTTTGTAAGATATCGCGTTTTTAATATCATGCGATTTAATAACCAATTATTTATAGTTAAGTCATTTAAACGAAAATATTTTAGTGTTAGCAATATTTAGTTAGGTACCTACCTTATTTTGGCATTATTGATTAAATAAATAAACCTCTTTTACACATTAACTAACAGAATATTATTTTTATTTCATTACGAACCCGACTAACTAGATAAAAAATTGAACGCCACTCGTACAAAGTCACGTATTCTTTCTCGTCGTCTTCGTTCCCGCCATTTTTTTTTTACGCTACGCACGACAGCCAACCCTACTAGAGTTCACGCACAAATTTACACGTGTACAAACGTCATTTGTTTATGTAGTAGTAATAGGTAATTATTTTGCGAGCGTTGTATGAGTGTCCGGGGTGTGACTGCAGCCACCGAGTGTCCACTGCTGCCGTCAAAGTGTTTACAACCATACTGGTTGTACCCTTGGT
Source organism: Globia sparganii (assembly GCA_949316385.1). Taxonomy (NCBI): domain Eukaryota; kingdom Metazoa; phylum Arthropoda; class Insecta; order Lepidoptera; family Noctuidae; genus Globia; species Globia sparganii. The sequence continues at coordinate 10,097,741 of OX438655.1, read as the reverse complement.
GTGTATACGCACGTCGTTTACGGCAGCCGCCGACGCACCGAGGCCGGCCGTCGACGGGTGTTGAGGCTGCGGTTCCACTGAAGCGGAGTTGGGCGGAGCGGAGCTGAGACGTGCAGGAATCAACCAATCACAATGGTGGAAATCCTCATAGCGTCACTCGTCTCATCTGTGATTGGACGATTCCTGGACGTCTCCGCTCCGCTCCAGTTGCTTCTGTCTTTGACGCGTGCCGCACGTGTGTTTTTATAAGCGGCCCATTTGTATTAAAATTAATAATTCCATTGTAAAATCTTTACCTTTGCGTGGATTGGTGAAAAACTCGCTCAAAAACTGAGGATTGTACGGATAGTTCGATGGAGTCGGCTGCAGTGGAGAATACAGAGCTTGTCTGAAAAGTACATTATCATTTATAATGGCATAATGAGAAAGGCCAAGAACGAAACTATGCTTATTTATTGCACAGTTCTCATGAATGAAAACTAATTTTATTAAGATACCAACACCCTAAGGGGCCGTCTACACGAGCGAGAGAATCGCGCCGATATTATCATCGTGCCATGAAAGTCAACAGAAACTCTATGAATCAATCTCTACACGGCGGATATCATCGCGACGATAATTTTATGGCACCACATGACTATCGCCGCGATTATATCGCCCGTGGAGATGGCGCCTAATTGCGAAAATGAGTTTTTTGTTAGGATGCGCTAATCTATGGAAATACAAGTCGGATTAGAAAAAAAAAAATCATTTGATAGCCCAATTCTTGAGGAAGGTTACAGATATTAATTAACATTACGCTAAGACCCTTAGGGACCGAACAAAAAGAAAAAAAGTCAAAAAAACGCTAAGCGAAAAGAAGTAATAGCGAGCGGCGGGAAATGTGGCTGTTATTTTAGTATATTGAGGCGTTTTACGACTTCACGCAAATAAAGTCACGGGCAGAAACTAGTTTCTTATAAAATCAACACAATATTAATTTAAAAAAAAAACAAACACATATTCTGTTAAAAGTTTGTCGAAGTATTTTCCTATGGAGCTAATATTGTACTAACTTGATCTTAGGGTACGCATTAGCGAAGGTGTCGGCGTGAGGTGCGTGGCATAGATGCGCGGCCGCCTTGTACAGGTCGTGCAGCTGCGCCAGCACGCAGCGCTCGGCCGAGCCGCAGTCGCCGGGGTTCACCACACACTTGACGAGGCGGCACAGTTGCTCGAATACTGCTGACGTTTGCTCGACGCATACTGGGGATAAAAGCAAATGTCAATGACTAATCTCCGTTCGCGATTTATTTGCCAAACATATAAACAAATATTAGTATTTGGAAAAAATACTTGAATGCCCACACAATAAAGTTCAGTTTACGCTAAAACTTCAAACATTTTTTATAACTTCTTAATTAGTGTTAGTCACTCTGAAATCAACTTAATTTCCATTAAAATAACGTTGATATTTGTTTAACAACAATTAGAAACATACACTTGAATAGACCATAAGTGTTAGATATTGGTTTAACGTAGGCGTTCCTCGAAGTTATGGGTAGCGCAGACGCCGTAATTATGGCTCTAGACGACTTTAACGCGTAATTAAGTGGCGTGTACATTTTTCCTACGCCGTCCATACGTCCAAGTTACGCTCACACTGTACGTCAAATGCAAAGACAGTTCTAAGAACGATTGTATCGGGATGGTATTATAGAGTATTGAGTCTGTTACTCAAAACTGAATAAAACCATACCGACAAAAGCCGTTTATCTTGATTGATGAAATAAGGTAGTAAAATACTTGTCACTACAGGACAAGTCTTCTACTTAGAACTGTAAAAGTAGAGAATAACGTATTCTTAGTGCATAACTTACATAGTAAGGAGGAGTGGTATTTCCTTAACGCGCCAACGGTGTACAGTGCTAACGCAGAGGTGTAGGCGCGCGGCGCGGCCAGGCCGCTACTGGGCGCACCGCGAGAGATCAATGCACTTTCCACCTCTGATAACTCCTTCAGAATCTGTCGAGTTTTCAAAATAAATAATAAATTTTTAGATAATAAATAACCATTGGTAGGCGTTTATTTTACATTCGATCAAAAACTAATGGCGTCGAATATCGATGGGACTAATGCTTCGGCATAGGCAATCACACCTATGCGACGCAAGCGCATCGGACATGCTTTCAGTCCGAAGACACACATCCCATTTATTATTAAACCCGGACTAAATTATGCCAAACTTGGAACCTCAAAAAATGCAATGTTAACTAAAGTTAAAGGCTGGATTTTTTATATTGACGTATTTTATTAATAAGGATATCTAGTTTAAAAGTAGGATGTATAAATCATCATTTATACCTGTATACAAGTTTCAATGAGTCCGTGCACGTTGAGCGCGATCTCCATGAGATCTAGCGCGAATGCCACATGCTCGGCCTGAGGTAGGTACGTGGTGGCTCCAGCTGCGTACGCCGCTAGGGCTTCGCACACCGCACTGCCGACTGCCCAGGAAACTGCGCCTTGTTCGTACATGGACATTGCCTAAGGGAACAAATGTTTCAATAGGAATGAAACCGAAATATGTTTTGAAGTGATATTTGATATTGGGCTGCCAGGGGTAAGAACGACGCCTATGGCAAGTCATGGCGCACTATTTGGACGACATTGTGACGTTTCAGATCTCCAACAATTTTTCATCCCAGTATAATTATATCTTGTATTTTTTAATATTTTATATCTGATATTTATTATGAAAAAGACAGTGAACAGACATAATAGAAGTGTAATTTTTATGTTAATACCTGAAACTTCTGCGTTACTGCTTCGAAGTTGAATTCGCTACGGGAGTGCTTCTTTATCTTTCCGCCTTCAGCTACATCGATTGAGAACTTCTTGGAGAATAATTTACATATTTCTGTAATAAAAAGCAATTTCTTTACAAACAGCTTGACGATTACCACAATAAACAATTTTCAAATAGAGACAAACATAGTTTGTATCGCAAAAAATAAACTGGGGCTAACTGAATGTTCACTTTGATTTAATAATTTCGCTAGGACCCATTTTGCGTCAAGAGGGGCGCAAATTTTAATATTTTTTAAATGTAATACTTTTTTTAGTCTAACACCCGCTTACATCACAAATCACTAACTACGTTTAGCCCTAGGCAATCATTATTCTATATATTGTCAATCGTATAAAGATGACTGAGACAGAATTATGATTTACATAAATCGGTGAGCAAGACGTGTTTACGTGAGGTTGTGTGTTGCCTTCATTAATAGGTCACACAATCTTCAGAATTTCGCGAAATAAATAGGTATGTCTAGCGTTAAACGTATTTAGTGATTTGTAGTGCAAGTGGGCCTAAGTGATAAAAGCTTGCTTTTACGATAAACCACGTTATACCTTTGGTCATCTTCTTGACAACATGCTTGGCCTCATCTCTCGCCCTCCCCACGCCGTACAGCAGTATATGTCTCTGATTGGCGTCGTGCGGGGTGTGCTCGGGCTCCGCGGGCGGCAGCGGGAAGTGCAGCGTGTAGTGGTAGTGTCGCGACATTGTGCCGGACGTCACGCCGCCGCAGCCGCTTGAAGGACCCGAGCTTGTTGTGCGAATACCTGGGAAAACAGGTTAAAATTATACAGGGTGAAATTTGAATCACCGTTATCCTCTTAATGGGTCATTGTACTCATCATTATGAACAACTTTTACTATGGGACAAAACCTGAAATCGCGAAAAAAAAAATCAGCTGTTCCCTACATTTTGACGAGATAAGACGAAGATAAATGTAGGGAACAGCTGATTTTTATTTCGCGATTTCAGGTTTGGTCCCATAGTAAAAGTTGTTCATAATGATGAGTACAATGACCTCTTAAGAGGTTGCTGGTGTTTTTCAAATAACCCTGTATAAAAACACACAAAAAATCAAATTAATATATCCAGTAGTTTAGCCACAGGACATTATTTTTCATTTTAAATATTTTCTACATGATGTATTTGTAAACAGGAGAGCACGCGACAGGTTAACGACACACGTTGCCAGCTCGCTACTTCAAAAACCTACGCCTTTTCTTTAAAATTTATTTTCTCAATCCAAAATATACTTTATGTCTGAGCCCAAAGAGTCATAAAGCGTGTCATCACAACTAGATAAAAAAAAAATGCATACGAAAGTTATTACTTCCTGTTACGCACTCATGTCAATCGCAAAATATGTATGTGCAAAAGAGATAGGTAAGTTTGCTTGTTTCCACTTTGCTTACTTGTCGAAACTTGCAAAAAATTACTCGTGTCTGGAATTACCAGGTACCAGGAATTACGCGCACGCGGTCAGTGTGTCATCGGACTTCCTTCCTGCCTGTGGCGTGCTTTGTTCCGCTCTGGAATTTCGGATGCACCCGCGCCCGTTTGAAGTCGCCGTGCGAGTGTTATTGTATCTTTGTTGTTGTGTTGTGCGAAATTTGACGCTTTGTTTTAATAGTGACAGGACACAACGTATTATTATTATACACTATTGTACAAGCTGTCCAGAGGATACGGGAAAATCAATCCTTGATCCCGCACGTAGACGGTGCTCCTTTACGTGCAAATGTGATTCCAGACGAAAGAGTTATTAATTATTATGATTGCAATCCGACGTCCAGTCTGCGTAATGCACATAACTAAGTGATCGAAAAGTGATTGTAAATAATAAATTGATTAGTGAATAACTCGCGGGTGAAAGATGCCCGACTATTTGGTTAATAATCTGTGATTTGATTTGTATAATTGAGCAATAATATTAGTAATGGCACCAAAACATTACGTCGCTGGCTGCGTCGGCCGTCGTCGGCGTCGCCGCGCAACCCCGCGCTTTATCATGAATGAAACCACGCTGCGTTGCTATTCTTACCGCAGGTCAGTGTACCAATTTTACAAATGGTGTTTTATTTTGTTTGCAGTTTTAAGCTATTTAGTTTGTTAGGAAAAATAGTTTTTTTAATTTCGATGTTCGGATATATTTGATAGTTTACAAATGTTTCTATAGACCAGTATTGCCAGTGTTTTCATTTAAAGTCATATTGTCATCTCCACATTGTATAATAAGTATATAAATATAAATTTTTTATCGTTTTAATATGTGAATAGGTTTCGTACCTGGTACAGACATTGGCCCCATGCTCATAGACGGCATGCCCGGGATACTCATGCCGCTCGGACCCATCATTGGCGAGTTTACGCTGTAACAAGAATTAAATTAAAATCTTAACAGGTATGAAAAAAAAAAATGAACACAAAACTTGTCTTTTGCACTTTCATCGGTCAGTAAAAAAAGGACACAGAAGCAAACATCGCATAATGTCAATGAATAAATAGAAGATTCAAACGAATGTGTCTGATTATCAGTTTTCACACGCCTTTTACACGATCCGGTGTTTGGGTGCCCGGGAAACATTTGAAAGGACAGTTAGAGCAAATCCACAATAAATCTCAAATGTAACCGAACATTGCAATTATTACTGCAGTGCTGTTCTGTAAAAATCTCACCGTGATAACTAAGGTGAAGTGAGCTGTCATTCCACGTGATGTTAGGGATTGCCTCATTGATACTTCACTTTACGCTCACTTCACCTATGTTATCACGGTGAGATTTTTACAGAATCGATAGGCTGTATTACCCACCTGTGTGAAGGCTCTCCAGGGTCTTTCGGACTATCAGGCGCGTCCATAGAATTTTGTTGGTCTTCTTTGATATGCTGCAGCAACTTGTCAAGGTCATCGTCAATCTTTGAGTCGTCTAAATCCATTCGAACGTTCTCCTAAAAAAATATACGATTTTAAGATAGAGAAAAAGATGAGAACTTATTGTCAAAATCGAACGAAAGTAGTGCTCCTCAAGTGCAGTATTATAATGCTTTGCTTTAGTCTAACTGTGTGCCATTTCAAATTTTCAAGTAGTCGTTACTAATTAGGATCTCGCGTCACATGACAGTTATGTCAATGGAATAAGGTTTTAATTGCAACCACTATAACTTCAAACGGGTTGGCACACGTCATTTTCGCCACATATTCGCTTCGCCTTAGCAAGGGATTTGGAAAAATTATATTTGTAAATAAGACTTGAATTTGAGTGTTTTTCGTACTCACCTCCATCTTAGGTTTGAGATCGATGCCAGCAAAGATGTCGTCATCCATGTTGTGATTAGTACCGGTGCTGTTGGCAGGGGGCGCCACCGTATGTCCACTGCTACCATTCGTCGATGTAGGCTCCGTGGGAGATATTAAATCACCTGCATTTAAACAACCCGTCAAATTCGTTTCTTTGGGACAGCATGTTCGCATGTTGTGAGCTGACAATAAGGAATCTTTCTCTCATAATGGATTTTCATGGTGTTTAAACTTTGTTCAACGTTTTCCTTAACTGTTTGCCAGTGGTGATGATAAAAATTGCACAAAGAATGCTGCTACGCCTAGTAATTTATGAGCGATAGAACTAATGAAATACATTATTTAATTCGTTCTCGTAATTTTAGACCTTTTAGAGCGATCATTTTTGTTTTATTTTTAGTTAAATACCTCTCGAAATAAGCGTGCACATGTAAGCGTCGTGCGAAAACACGTCACGTCGAATCAGTTCGCCGAACAAGTGCACCAGGTTGGCGAACTGCTGTCTGTTGCCCGGCGGGGAGTTGGGGCTCTCGTCTAGAAGAGAAATACTTATTGGTACCAAAAACCAATAAACACAAAAAGAAACAATAGATGAACAAACATATTGTGGTATCTGTTAATAGCCAGAGTTTTCTAACAGCATAATTAACTTCGCCGACCTGAGGACTCACCCCACCGAAGCTTTCGAGTCACGCGTAATGAAAACATTTGCTCCGACTTATTCTAGTTATTACAAAATAATTATGAAATTAAGAACCTTTTGGTGTTTTTAAGTCGCAACTTAGTATTTTAATAATCCAGGTAAGACTAGAATCGAAGTGTTTTTGACAGCTACAGACTATATAGTTCACTTACCTAAAACCGGGGCGTCGTTGTCAAGGAAGCGTAAAAGAAGGTTCTGGAATATGGGCGGTCCATTGTAAAGACCTGTGCCGGAGCTTACGGATTCTTTGTCATCTGATCCTGTAATAAAGTCAATCCCTTGCTTGTCGGTAGTCCCAAACTACATGCGTTAGTAAATATGTTATAAGCCATTGTCGACATCAAATTGTTTAGTTCGAAAGGATTAAGGGGGATTCACTGGAAGCCCGCAAAATTAAAATTTTCTTACGTTTTTTGCTATTTGCAGGTCAGTGTCAGGCTGTATGTTGAACAAAATTTGTTCCGCGAGCGTAACAAGTATGTATTTACAGAATTATAATAATTAAAATCATTCTAAGTTCGTATAATCCTATTGATTAATATTTCAGAAATAATCATTCAATAGGATTATTGACCTGCAAATTGCAAAAAACGTAAGAAAATTAATATTGTGCCAAAAACCATGGTTTTGGAGAAAAAGGTATTTGCTTGCACAGTAACCAAAAAATATTGGGGGGCCGCTTCGGACTTGCCTTGCAACTTGCGAATCAGTTGCAATTGTCCAATGCTCAAGTGTGCAATCGACGAAAAACAAAAGATAATTGTGTTCTACAAGGGTAGGTTCCTGCGAGCTGTGTCGAGCTTAAGAGTCCGTGCACAAAATTCCCTCGCTAGAGTTTAGGTAAATTCATTGCGATGCTATGTTTGTGTGCACCGTTCACGCACACACGCCTAAAGATTGAGCGTAGTGATCGCTTATACAGTTTTGATCCTTTAATGATATTTTTTTATTGATATATATATGGTTAAGAAATAAAAGTTGGAATGTTTGTCTAGTATAGTATTCGTGTAGTATAATTACCACAATCAACATAAAAATGGTACAATTTGTTGTTATATGCATTTAGGTACCTACATATTTTAGACATTCAATAACATTGAGGTACGGTAATATTATTACAGTATTGTGACTCGGTCCTGTTCTAGAAGTAATTACTGACAGCCGCGCGGTACGTAAGCACGCGATAGGGCTGCCCGCCTACAGTATTTTAATTTCATCAACCTACTTGAGTTTATTTTAGAGATGCACCGAAATTCGTTTCACATTCGGTATTACCGAAGATCGGCAGCTTTTACCGAACTTCGTCTCCGGCCGAATTTCGGTTAGATCTGCCGAATGTCGGCCGAAATTCGGTAGCTTAAATAAATTTAAATAAGAAATGGAAAAATGAAAAGAAATTTATTTTAAAATGAAATCTAGATCAAAAGATGATTTGTAAATAAATAGGTAACGTGGATGTTCGTTTTTGTTTTTATTTCTGTAGAAAAGAAACAACATCACGTATCAAAAATATGCTTTATTAAAATTATCAATTGTAATATTATTATCTATCAGCAAGGTAACATAACATTCTGGGTGACCGCGGGTGGCGAACGGGACGCGCGCGTGAGTGAAATTACAAGCAACGACGAGGAACGAACACGATCTGACCTGTTCATTGAACAAAAGCGCGCGAAATGTAACCGAAGTTCGGCCGAACTTTGGCTTCGGTACATGTTTAAAACGAACATTCCGCCGAATTCGACATTCGGCAGGACCCACATTCAGTGCAACACTAGTTTATTTCTAGTCTTGTGATTGTATAAGTAAATATTATATTTTTAGTAAAAAAATTAAGTTCGTTATGAATGAAATAGGAAGATTTCAATAAAAAAACATGTTGTATTTTTTTATTAGTAGATTTAATAAAAAAAAACTTTATTCAACAGTAAACAACCAAGGACCCATTAATCGGATTAAAGGTTAACCGGTTAGACATTTAAGCCCTATATTTGATTAAGCTTTATACGGGTTAACCTGTATACTATTAAGGTTAGTCTATAAAATATTGCTGATTAATCTGAATGAAAGAGACAGAATAAGTTGCACGACCTCGGCGGCGTCGCGGTAATTTACGTCACACGTGGCTGTTTGTTACGCGCTCGGGTATAGCTGTCGCTGCCCGCTCGTTTTTTGAATTTTGCGCTTATTCAAAACTAGCGGCCTGTCCCGGCTTCGCACGGGTGGACATTTATTTTTTAAACATTTTATTTTTCTCGCAATTAAAATAGCCTATAATCCAATATTAATCAGTGATAATGTAGCATTCAATAGGTGATAGAATTTTTAAAATCGGTTCAGTACTTTTTGAGCCAATTCGTTACAAACATACATACAAATATTTCCTCTTTATAATATTAGTATAGATATACAGCAGACAAAACAAAAATCATGCCTTTTAAATATAAACAATGAAAAATTATACGTAGGTAAGTATTCTCGCGTAGGTACCTGAACAATCATAATTTTTATTACGTAGGTACCTAGTACCTTAGGTAGGTAGGTTTTCATAGTTCAATTCGATATTGGTGCCGATTCTCTTGTACACCGAACTAAACTACCACTAAAATTCCTTACTTTTGGCTATGAGAATCTTAGAGCTATTCTGCGTTAAAATATCTCTAAATTTAAAAATAATTTTGACACAACCAAATCGAATTTGACAAACGCGACTCCACGTGGTAAGTAGGTACTTTTTTTTGTTTGTTTGGCTTCGCACGGGTTGTGCATTCAGCCAAAAAGTAGGTACTTATTTTCTCTCATCATCATCATCTGCTTAGCCTTTCCAAACTATGTTGGGGTCGGCTTCCAGTCTAACCGGATGCAGCTGAATACCAGTGTTTTACATGTAGCGACTGCCTATCTGACCTCCACAACCCAGTTACTGGGTAATACGATACCCCTTGATAAGACTGGTTGTCAGACTTTCGGGCTTCTGACTACCCGTAATGACTGTCAAAGATCCACGAATGACAGCCGGGACCAACGGCTTAACGTGCTTTCCGAGGCACGGAGGGGTCTCGGTATGTAAACATGGTCACCCATCCACAGATCAACCGCGGCAAGCGTAGCTTAATCTGATCGATTGACCTATGCGGCTGTTATTAATTAGCCACGGGCCCCTCCCCGTGTTTTTTTTGAGTCGAAGATGCGCAGTGGGGCAACTTCGACCTCTTTTTTTTATGGAATTTTTCACTTTTGTATGGAAAATATGAAAAAATCTTACCAACGTGTTCAGTTTGAGAGGTTTACGGGTTTCTAAAAGGGGGTCAAAATTTTCATTATTTTTGCGATAGGACATACCATTTTCGAGATATAAGCAAAAGAAAAGAAAATAAAAAAACCGTACTGTTTTTGCATCTGAAGTCGAGGTGTTGTTGTGAATTTTAATTCATGCCAACTATTTTTATTCCACACCTTTTTAGTCGCGATTAAAAATACTCAGATTTAGTTAGAAAATCTAACTTTTAAATGATAAACGTCAAATTCAGAATAGCAAAATTACTATTTTCACTAAACTAATATCTCAGTGCAATCTTAGTGCTGTCAAACTAAAATTTAGTTAAGTTGTGCCACTTTAATTAATTTCAGAATGGGAAATCATCGTTTGACAGGAATAAACAAAATTTTGGTGATTTTTAGTCTAGTTTAGACGCATTTGTGACAAGAGAATCGGCACCAATATTTCTTCTATGTTTGTTCTGTTGTTATCACCCTCGAAAACTATAAAAATGATACCCATGACGAAAAATTTGAAAATTTTCGCAGCCGCCGTTTTGGATTTACATTTTAACGTCACTATCGGCTTTAAAACCTCGAAAATCATGAAAACGACATCAATGACTAAACATTTGAATTTTTTCGCAACCGCCATTTTGGATTCATATATTGACCTCACTACTGACTTTAGCACCCTCGAAAACTATGAAAATGACACCCATGAAGAAAATTTAGAAAATTTTCGCAGCCACCATCTTGGATTTACATTTTGACCTCACCGGCTATTGACTTTAGCACCCTAGAAAACTATGAAAATGACACCCATGACGAAAATTTAGAAAATTTTCGCAGCCACCATCTTGGATTTACATTTTGACCTCACCGGCTATCGACTATCAAAAACTATAAAAATGACAACAGCGCCAGCCGAGTCCAACTATATAGCTAAGAACCATCCAAGTGACACAACACGCGCACACCAGTATTTTATATTTATATCAAAAGATATAATGTTCTTCATAAATATACAAAGTACTTACTTAAAATAAAATTAATACTTACCGGATCAAAATATAAATCAAAAGATTTAATATTCTCCATAAATATACAAAGTACTTACTTAAAATAAAATGAATACTTACGGGATCAAAATATGGTAGTCGGCGTACAATTTCTGAAAATTATGATTACGTAGAACGCACGCGCCTGCGATACAAAGTGACGCGTCCTCACGCTGGGAAGGCCCGGTCGCTACTGACGGGATCGATTTTGCGCGGTCGATAATATAGCTAATTTTGCCTTTTATTTACGAAATGAAGTTATTGTTTATTTATAAAATAAAATTTAGATTCTATTAAATGGTTAGCTTAAGATTAATAGGTAATTTTTAAAATTTCTTAAAAGTATTTCTAAGGAATAGAAAAAAATACTTATTTGTCTAGAACTTTTCCAAAAATTATGTTATTTCAACATTTTTTCCTGCTATATTTTGTATTGAAGTTGAAAAAAGTGGTTCAGCCACGTGCAAGTAGACCATATAATGATGCTGATGATATTTTTTAATGTTCAAAATCAAAAGTAGTTTCTTGTAAACGGATAATCAAACGTCAGTCTCGCGTCATTTTTCGGAAAACTTGTTGCGAAATTTAGTGATTTTCCATGAATCCTTAATTTTTTTGAAAAATCCCTTTCAGCCACATGCAAGACAAAGAACTAAACTCTTTAATTCACAAATAATTTTGTTTAAATTTTCTTTCCCTTTCCCACAACGAATGAACAAAATTGATCAAAATCAGCCAATTTCGTGCACGGCCCCTTAAGGTGAATGCTTCACATCGAAATGAGATTTATACTGAGTATGTGTGATGTGATGTGGTATACAGTTACCTGTGGCGTGATGATCGTGGTGGTGGTGCGTGGTGTGGTGTTGACGTCGGTCTAGTAACGCAGCCGCGGCCTGCGCTCGATGCTCACCCCAGCGCGCACCGCATACTGACCACTCGCAGATCACACGTACCACTGAGTAGGGACATGCCCATTCCTAGATATGGAACATTGCAAGTTATACTGGGAGATCACGACGTTGGTTCTACATCCAACTTACGCAAATATCAATTTTATTTCAAAGTGTTCAAAGTTCAATTTAGAATAGTCATCATCATCTTCGCTGCAGATTCAGAAGGAAACGACGGTATGAACTGGAACCTTACGTGAAGGATAGGTCTCAGAACGCAATAAATGGGACAATTGGAACGAGGGTAAGGAGGCTTTTGCCCTGTATTGGGACGCTTTAGGCAAAATATAATAATAAATACCGAAATTACTATAAACAAAAACTCAGTGAAAACTGAACTCTACAATATTGGATATAAGGTCCACAATGTATCTCTTACCGGGTCTTTGGTATCACTGTTATCCTTAGAAGGCGGCGGGCAGTTGGCAAACACTTCTTTATACAGCGTGTCCAGATTATTGTTAGGGTCTACCCGGTCGAAGCAGTGCCTGTCTAGAGCCTCTAGCACTGCTAGTACTCGCGCTGGAAAAAAGACAACCTATATGATGTACACATATTTGAATTTATTGGTTTCCTTCAAGGTAGAAAAATGAAATAATAGAACACTTTTTATCAAGGGACTTTTTGATGTATAGAAAAATCTACTAGATTTTTTTATAGCTGTATTTTATTGATTGAGTGAAAAAAATAATTACATGCATATAATTCTCTATTGAAAATCTGACCGACGCGACGATCGTGAATGCGCGCGACAGTATATTTCTATTAGGATACCCAGTTAGACGTTTATCGCGAAATAAATATAAGCATTTTACAAAAAACAGGTTTATTATGTAGTAAGAAAGCATTTACAAGTATACCTTGAGAGCTAGTCTGCCACTTATCCGTGCACCATTTGCTTTCAGCCTTTTTACTTCTCGCCGAGATTTCTTGTTCAGCCTCATACACCTAGCATAAACGAATATAAATCAAATTAAAAGCAAGGTGTTCCTGTTCTTTAGAAACATCTGAATTGGCTACAATCGTGACATTCATGATCATAAAACGCGGGAGCGACACCACCCGAGACTAAATATGGTTTTTTAGATACCCTAATCATTCACCGTCCTACTCGAACATTTTATGACCGAGACTGCACGAGTCTTTACATTTAACCCCTCACTAATAAACGTATTATATCAAATGAATAGTTACACTCCGATTTCTCTCTTTCAGTCGTCAGTGATTTGACTTTTGAAAGAAGAAGACAAAGCATTGTGTAACTGTACAGATGCTATACAACGTTTATTAGTAAGAGGGTTAGTATTGGATCTCTATCATATTACATTTAGAAAAGAAAACAAAAGATTATAATCAAACACATTAGTCCAAGAAGAACTATAAACATTGATACATACCAATTTTCTGTGCTCCTCTGTAATGGCGGTGTCCATGTGAGGCATAGGCAAGGCGGATGGTGGTAACGGTAGCAGATCTAGTGGCGATCCTTGTAAAGACGAACCGCAACCTGACCATACCATGGCCGTTGGACACTCGATGGAAATTATCTGTTGAGAAAATAGTCTTGATTTGAAGATGGATTTCCATAAAGTGAAGGTACTATGCAGGGTCAAAAAAGCGAAAACTCATACAGAGCTCAGCGCAGTGGCTGGATAGTTATTCAACTTTGAAATGAGGTTTAATATTTTAAAAAATCCGGTGCAGACAATAAGGAAATATTTTAAAATTATTTTCTACAATTTTAGCTCTACATTGCACACATAGTATGGTAGATCAGGAGTTTAAGTGATGATTTAAATGCTAGACTGTAGGGACAATTCTCGTAAGTTTAAGAACGTTCACAGTCTGATCTCAGTCTCAATCTGTAAAATATACCTCTAATTTCCCTACATTTTCACAAGTTTCTGACATTTGTTTGTAGCTGAGATGAGACTGCGATTAGATTTTGAACGTTTTAAATTACGAGAATTGGAATTGGGAATATAAATCATCCCTAAGATTATAGATTACAGGCAAATTGAACTTTTAAATCTTGTCTTCAAACTATTTCACACTTTGGAAAAAATCTCTGTAGAAATTACAGTCAAGATTATTATATTGTTTTATTACAAACGCTATAATAATAAAACAATCTCTTACCTGCAGAATCGTAGCCAGCTGTATAATAACATCTCTATGGTAGGAACAGTTGAGTATCTCTCCGAAACCAACTTGAACCGGATTCATGGCCGCAGCCACCACAGTCGTCAGCGTAGCCTTAGTATCTCTGGCAGGAGAGGCCCTTTCCTCCTTCACCTGGACGTCCATTGGCTGTGGGGGATTTGGGGTCCCAAGCGAATGATTGGGGTTCGGAGTTCCCAAGGAATGGGTCGGGTTTGGTGTGCCTATGGAGTGATTGGGGTTTGGAGTCCCCTGGCTTTCTACGGGAGTAGGTTCCCGTTTGATTTGAGATATGTTTGGCTTGACATCAGCATTCGATTCGGGTGCTGGTGACATTGGTGCGCCGTTTAGTTCTGGATAGAAAAGTTTATGTTTACTTTTATGTAGATAGAAGATGTAATCATCACATTTGAATAAACTGTTCATAAACCGTGTTGCAAATGTAACATGTTAATGTTCCTTGTTATTTTATTTTGACTTAACATTTGCACATACGTAAGGTTCAATATAGTGTGACAAACAAACTGTATAACATCTATTACATCCTATATTCTAGCAAATAAATATATCATTCATTCATTCATTCCCCTTTATTTATTAAATGTTAGTAGTGATTAGAGACTGTTTAACCATACATTCTTAACGTTTAAACGTCACTTAACTTTGATCATCTTTTATAAATAAACCCCATTGTGTTAGAAAAACAGTATGTAAGTCGATTGACGAATGATTTGATTAATTAATTCAGCACAAGTTGCAGAAATTCCTTGAATGGGGGAGTTAACTCTGCTGTAATACTGTTAAATTAAATCAAATTGATTGGTAATCTCTAAGTCTAAGTAAACAAGCAAAATATCATTCTAATCTCACCTGCATTCCTATCAACAGTATTAGCAAACACAGCAGGTTGGTTGAGAGTCCTCAGTGTAGTATCTGACAGTACCGAGCAGATGGCCGCGGCCTTCTTAGCACAGGAGGTGGCAAGCCTTCGAGACAGGTTCTCACAGCATATGAACTCACACATGTGCTGTAACGCTAGCGGGAGGAACAACCTGGAGAAAATGGGGTATTTTAATAATGATTGTGTTCAGACAACAAAAGGTCCATCCAGAATTCCAGATGCGTCATAAGTATAATCAGCCTATAATGTTCCAACAGCTGGGACACAAGCCTCCTCTATGTGAGAGGGAGTGGGCCGTAATCGACCACGCGGCCCCAGTGCTGGTTGTTAGATGTCACATGTCTTCGAATATTTTGTTCTAGGACCTGACGATTTCCTCACGATGTTTTCCTTCACTATTATATTATGTAAAAAAAGTGTATTTGTGTCATAAAAGGCGACTAAAAAGGGTTCAATCCTTGGAAGTATTACAGCCAAGTTCTCAGGTCATCATTTTGAGACATAACTCATAGCAATTTTATTTAAACTTTGTCACTGAAATGAAAATACTATACAGGATTTTCTTAAGTTTAAAGTACGCAATATGAAGAGAGTGATACTTACAAAATCTCTACTTAGTTTTAAATTACCTTAACAGTCCATCATCAGGAGCCCTCTTATCGAGCAGTTCAATGATCCAGGTGAGAAAGTCATGCCTGTCAAGCAGACCTTCGTCCAGCAGGTACTTAGCGAGGCGGCAGCAGTAGTTCCAGAGCTTGAGGGCTTGTCGCCAGTCTGTGCTTTCGCTTCCTCCAGGAGTTAGTGAGCCAAGAGCTGGAGAAAATAAATCATGTGTAATTTCAAAACTGTATTTTTCAAAGAGTTAGCAAGAGGGTGTTTTAAAGGCACGCCAGTTTTATAATCACATCTAAAAAGATATAAATAGTGATACTGTATAATACATTCATAAAAAAATCGACCAAGTGCGAGTCTGTCACCATGAAAGATCGTAGGACGTCGGATTTAGTACCACAAGGCAAAAACGTCGAAAAAAATCACATTTCTTTATGGAGATCCCTTAAATTTTTATTATAACTTTATTCTATTTTTATTATTATAGCGGCTGTAGTAATACACACCCTGTGAAAATTTGAACTGTCTATCTATTACGATTCATGGGATACAGCCCACTGAGCGTCGGACGGACGGACTGCGCATGCTTAGTAATAGAGTTCCGTTGGCACCATTTGGGTACAGAACACTAAAAAGTGATGTTGCTAATGCAGATATCTTATAATTACACCTTTTTTTGTGGTAAAAAAGGGGTTCTAATTCTAATATACTTACTACTGGAATTCCCTGGAGAATGCATGGAGTTGGGCACAGTAGAGTTGGGTGTGGAACTCCCTGGTGGATTGCCAGATGAGTTGTGGCTAGGAGTTCCCTGGCCTGATTGTGACGGAGGTGTTTTATCAGACACATTTCCTGGAACTGCACTCTGGTAGTGTTCAGCCAATTTAGGAATCTGATCCTTGAGGAACTTGATCAAAGTCGTGGTCCATTCTACAAGAAAGGAGATAATGTTATTATAACTTTCTATAATGGTAAAAATAGTTGATTATCCTTTCGTATCCACGTGTATATAGGCCACACCGCGTACATAAAGCGTTCTCAGCCGTGGAGAAAGCGCGCGAGTGCGATAGTAACACGTAGATATACGCTCTGGCAGCCTACTGTAACTTATTTTGGAGCATTGATCTACGTTCATTCATACGACAGGTTAATTATGAGCAGAGTTATGATATTGGATAACATTACGACATTTAGGTACTTAGATTATATTGTAATGCTTCTTATAAGGTTTTTTAACCACTTGTATTTTCAACTATAAACACTACAACATTTCCATTGTGTCTTGAGATCTTGTTGTGCGTACATTAAGTATTCACATAGTGATAGCTGTTTTATGTACAACCACAGATAATATAATACTCTACGTAGTACAACATAATACTTTTTGCAACGAAGTTCCATATGAGGAAATGCGGTTGGAGAGACTTTTGAAAAAGTCTAAGTAAAATGTTATAATTCGAGGTTTGGCTCTCACCAAATAGGCGAGAACCAAACCTCGACTTATAACTTAATACAAGAACTATTCTAAACAGAAAAGGAATGAACAGTGAATAAATTTTTCACCTGCGCCCATGTGATGGTAGCGAAACGGCCAAGCCACATATTTTGACTAAGGTGTAGACTCTACACCTTAGTCAAAATATGTGGTAACTCTACACTGTAGTTTGTGAAGTTAGGGGGTGTAGAGTTAGAAGCTTGGCTCTATATGAGATCTGATAATTTTTTGACAGGGCGAGCCATATGGTCTCGTCTTGGCAACAATGAAAATGTTTTTGGTGGGATTTCACTTCTTTTTATAAGTTGGTAAAAAACAACAAATTTTTTGGGGCTGATTTACTAAAAATCCTCAAATATGTATTTTATTATTCATAACAAGGAGTCCCTATATCAATTTTCAGACCTCTAGCATCAAAATTTGCGGAAGTCTCATACAAACTTCCATCCCTAGTTTAAGAGGTTGGGGGGTAAAAGATTGAAGTTTTTTATTTTTTTTTTTGTTGTTTGTGTACAAATACTAGCTTACATACAAAATTTCAGCTTTCTAGGACTTCAGGAAGTACTCTAAGAATTTTGATGATCATCAGTGAGTCAGTGACAAACTCAGGTTTTTTATTTAATAAAATCTAAATTCTAAAGTATAAGAGCTATGCAATTGAAACTTTATATGTTTAATAAGTCCACTATTGACATCATAACCCGAGAATTTTGTTTATAGTCGTTTTTTTGAACCCTCATAACTTGGGTTTGGTATAATCCAAACCCAAGTTAAGAGGGTTCAAAAAAACGACGAAGCTCTTCGAGAAAAGGTAGGTAAGGCCCTTGCACTTTGCTTGGCTCGTCTTGACGGGGGCACTGCCATGCCCCCAGATATTATTATATTTAACCATACTTACCAGTGGTAGGATCAGGCAACTGTCTCTTCTTGATCTTAGCCTCAGACACAGCCACAGTATAAGCAGAGCTAAGTTTAATGAACCAGGCAGCTCTGGGCATAGACACCTGGTACTCTGTCAGTGTTATAAAAATCTCTTCCTTTTTGTTAAAGTTTGGCGCTTTTTTTGCTAGTTGGGACAGTGGTTTGCTTCCTGTGAATGATAATGGTATGTAATGTGAAAAATAGAATAGAATACTCTTCATTACTTACAAATGTATAAAAATGATGTATTTAATGACCTCATCTAACGTTAGTGTTGAAGTTAATAACTTTCAGTAACACATGGATTAAGCAGTGGCCAAGGGCCGCAGCTTACGAGTTGTTGGTCGTAGGTTCGACTCCAGACAGTCGCCTTACTTTGTGTAAATTATTTTAACACCACTGCTCTCAAAATGGTGAAGGAAAACATCATTAGGAAACCGGCATGTTCTAGAACCAAAAATTCGGTGACATCTTCCCACACTAGGCCATCATGGTGTATTGCTGCCCACTCTCTCTCACTGAGAGAAGACCTGTTTCCCAGCAGTGGGAACATTATCTTAAGCTAATTATGAACACACATGGAGTTATTGTGGTTTATAAACAATAATAAGTTTAATGCAGTAGAAAAGATATTAACAGGTTCCGGCGCGGTAAACGAGACACAATAGAAGTGTTATTGTTATGATGGCTATAGCCATATAGTGCCCTTGAAAGTGTTAATGACCTTTAAGAATATTTCACAATTTTTCTTCCCTTCTTTAGTCTTTTCTAATAGTTTTAATTGAAGAAAATCTTCCAAGACAAAATAAAAAAATATTGATAAATAAAGTGTAAGCAGAAGGCCAATTCTCGTAATTGAAAACATTCAAAATCTAGTCTCAGTCTCATCTTAACACAAACAAATTTCAAAAATTTGTCAAAAATTTAGGAAATTAGAGATTATTTTGACAGATTGAGACTGACTGACTGACTGTGAATGATCTTAAAATTACGAGAATTGGAGCTTGGGTCACTTGGTTTTACTACTTGTAACAAGTAATGGTAAGTGATTAAGTGTGAGTAACAAGTAAATGATTCAGCCCCAGCCAAACCGGAAGCGCTTTTTATTGAATTATGTTAAAAATACAACTTGTTACCATTATCCATTAATGTTAAATATGGTTAAGTTATTCTTATTACCTGCTAAATCCTTGAACCAAGCTTCAATCTGTGCTTTAGTACGGGCAGTAGCTGGCCAGAAATTGTCCTTAGGATTCACTTGCTGCCTTTTCCTCCCACAATCAGGCAGAGTATTCAACTCTTCTTTCTTAGAAAGTATACTAGAAAAGAACTGTCCTATCTGCAAAGAGAAATGTGTAATGTGAAATATGTTGACAAACAATTTTATTCTGATGTTAATGTCTTCCATTCCTTCAAAAAAAAGTTTATAAGATTTGTTCATTTATAATTCATACAGGATTTGGAACAGAGGAAGGGTTATTTAAATAAATTATAACATCATTGTCAATGTGAAGGAATATATAACCTTCTCAGGTTGTTTTTATAATGTAATAAACATACAAGACCTGTTGACCTATTTACAAAGGTAACATATTGCATACTAATGTAAGGTAAAGAAGAAATACATGACTGTATTTGGTGCACAGTATTTTCTTACCTTAGATGCTGAATAATTAAAATTCCTTGCGGTACCAAACTCATCGCTGGATTGTGGTGTTGTGGAAAAACCATGTTTTACGTTTGTGGATGTTAGCTCATCCTCCTTCTGGCGGGGCTCCTGAGGGTACACATCCGGAGGCCCGAGCCGTGGCCTCTTCAGAGGACGCTTTTCGTACATAATCCCCATGGTTATTGGGTGTATTGTATCTATTTCGCAAAACCACTAATATATATGCAAGGGCAATGTACACGACGGCAATTTCATGTTTTACGTATCAGGCCGATTAGATTGACTATTTATTTAAAATCTACACAAATTAAACATGATTATAGTCTCACGAGGAACCAAATAAGTAAATCTAACGCATATAGAAATTCATATAAAAAAGAAAACAAATTATTACTTCGAGCTAAACAAAAACCATTTTTCTTGAATGAGAAATTTTGGATCAGTCAGTTCAATGAATGAAAGATTTTGAATGAAACATTTAAGTTGATACAGATAAAAAAATAACTCAAAGGTAGTCGTCTTTTCCCGGAAGTTTACGGTTATTCTCTCTGCTCTTGACACTACAAAAACACCAACATTGTTGTTTTGCTGGTTTAATTTTCTAGATATCCACGCCTGGCACTTTAGCCACAGGCTCGGCTTTGAAATCACAAAAAAATCGAGAAACAAGCATTAGAGGTAAAGTATCATTAAAAAAAACTAAACACGCTTCAAAAAATTGTTTAGTCTGGTAACATTTGGTTTAATAATGATTACGCCTGAAGGACTTGTACCCATGGTTAAGAATAAAGTTTAAAAAAAAAAATAACCCTACTTTTCATAAACAGCTGATGTGATAGCATTCTACTGTTTATGTTTTAGTACGAAAAAAAGTAAGAAGTAATAGCTACATTACCGAAGAAAAGAACATGCCACCTAAAAAGCAACCTGAAAAGGGTAAAGCCGGTGGAGGAGCTAAATCCGGCGCGGGAAAATCTAGCGGCGATGCGAAAGGTTTGTTTACATTTTGTTTAATTGATTATTCCTATAAATATTGACAAACCTAATAGAAATTCTCTTTGTTTTAAATTTAGAATCTGCAGCAAAAGAGAAAAAAGGCGGTTCAGCTGTCAAGGTACGTCATATTTTGTGTGAGAAGCAGTCAAGATGTTTGGAGGCGTTGGAAAAATTGAAAGCCGGTCAAAAATTCCCGGATGTAGCGGCCGCGTATAGTGAAGACAAAGCGCGGCAAGGCGGGGACCTTGGCTGGCAGATACGTGGTTCAATGGTGGGCCCCTTCCAGGATGCGGCATTTGCCTTGCCCATATCTACAGTCACGAGTCCCGTATACACAGATCCCCCTATAAAAACCAAGTTTGGTTATCATATAATAATGGTAGAAGGTAAAAAATGACAGACATGGTGTTTGAATTTGAATATTTCTGGGCGATACTTTTGCTATTTATTATGGAACGGATATGCTGCCTTCAGGAACAGTTTGATAAGGATTACTGCATACTACCAGACAATCAGAGGTCCAATGAGTCTATAGACATTAATATGGAGGACTTTGCTAATAGAGAGTAAGTAAATGTAAATTTTACTTATTCAAATAGCCTTTATATCCAAAATACAAAATGTACATTTAGTTATAAGAGCAAACAACTGCTTGGTAAAAGTAGGTACCTACAAATGGGGTAAATAGGGATGCAGAGGTGAATTGGGAGAAAATAAAGTTTGTTGCTAACAGAGGCACTGAATCATTCATTATAATGCAGTAAACACTAGAGTCCTTTTTGGCAACAAACTATATTTTTCAATGTTATAATCCCTTTTAAAGTTTCGCCCCAATTCAACTTTGCATCCATCCCTATTCATCCCATTTGACGGTAACAGGTGCTTTGGTAATAACATAACATAATCAGCCTATAATGTTCCCACTGCTGGGACACAGGCCTCCTCTCTGTGAGAGGGAGGGGCTTTGGTAATAGATTCCACAAATTTAGTTTGTATTCTAAAATATACACTTCCTATTAGATTTTTGTAGTCAAACACACAACTATTTAATTGTTTAAGGCTATGAAACACTTTAATCTCTTATAAGTACAATAAAGTTGTAATTAAGTAAACCTGTATTATTTCCAGTTTTGGTTTAAAAATGAGCTTCCTCCGTCTGTGTCGTTTAATGCATGTCACGATGCTCCTGACTCTTTTATATTTCTGCAATATCTGCCTCTGGTTCATAATGACCAAGAAATCATCGCCCAAGTCTTCTCTCAGATACAGGTTCCAAGTTGCAATGCCTTCCTTATGACAATGTACTAAGTATTTTTGAATAAAATTTTATATCTACCAAATTATGACTTAGTAATGAACTTAATAATTATCGAAATCTGTTATGTATGTTTAAAAATATTGCAATATAATAATTTCATAAATTAAAATTTTATTTGTAAGTGCAGTGCTAAAATAAATGCATTTATGTTGTCTCGATTTATGTGTTTTTCTAAGTGGGTGCTGTAATATTTTTTCACAGTAATAAAATAATTAATAGGATTTTTTAGCCTTTTCTTCGACTTTGGAACAACTCAAATTGTTAAGAATAAAATAATACTTTAAAGTAATGTAATCACTACATAATATAAAACAAAGTCGTTTTCTCTGTCCCTATGAATGCTTAAATCTTTAAAACTACGCAACGGATTTTGATGCGGTTTTTTTTAATAGATAGAGTGATTGAAGAGGAAGGTTTATATGTATAATGTAGTGTATTTAGTATCAACATTGTACCCGTGCAAAGCCGGGGCGGGTCGCTAGTTTTGTACAAAATATATTGACACACCTCATGGTATCCATTCACAGCGGCCATCAAAACTAGTATTTTAGAAAAAGCGACGTTTTAAAGATTAGATCCGAAGATATTATTGATAGGTACAGTCAGCAATCTAATCTCAATTATTGAGCAAAATATTAACACTTCAGTTTTTTTAATCTCAGTTATTAAGCAAAATATTTGTTCGAAATTGCATTGTACTTCTGCTTCAATTTTGAACTAATATTTTGTTCAATAGCCGAGATTTTAAAAAATGAAATGTTAATCGACTTTTGTTGCTGATCGTACCATAATTTACACCGATCGGCGCCACAACCTTTAGCGCCTGCTACGGGCTGCTAGGAAAATAAAAATACGCCGATCGTTGCTTTCAGCAGCGAATGGGTTAACACAATGCTGCCGCGCTGCAGGCACACACATCATCTGAATACTTTGTACTTTTCAAGGACAAGTACACAAGTAGTAGACCTTCAAGTATTTTGGCAAGGATAAATTATTTTTATTGGGTATTTATTTATTTATAAAGAGTATACAGTTGTCTACGTCAGCAGTTTTTACCATCATATAATGTCGCTTTGTTAAAGCTATTAACTTAGCAATACACTAAGCTATAAATTAGGTAGACGCAGGCTTAGCCAGGCATAAATCAGCTTACCTACCAGTCTATATACACTCGACGTCTGTGGTAGCACCTTGGGCTTGAGCTGGCGTAGGGTAGCACGGAGTTTCAATAGAATGCGATGCCAGCTTATACTGGCTTTTTAATTAACTACCACCGTGTGGCCTACTCTAGCCACCACACAACCACCACCAGTCCACCACCACAATACCGGCTGGTTCAATACACAGGGAGACTGCAGTTTTCTATCAACTGATTTGTTTAATTCTTCTCAAGTTATGGATTTTTTATTTCGGTAGCTGGCGTGCGCTGTCTTGGAAACGAAAGCTATACATCGCCACCTATGGTTGATCCCAACTAGGAAGAGAACCTAGATCAGACGCACGATATAAGTGTAAAGAACGATATATTAATCTAAAATAACCTTTAGCATTTTGGTTTTTTATGCGGTAAGCACAATTAGTATCACCCAGTTATGAATAAATATAGGTCAAAAATTATGTGCAAAGTGTATTTTTAATTTTAAAATCGATCGCATTTACGTTACCTACGTTTACTCCACCCATTCGTGCTAGACCCACAGGAATGTAATTAATGTATAGGAATATCAGTGGTCATGGTAATCAGTTTTAGGGTTTTCGTCTTAATTATTCGTGCAGGATTCGGGGCTTCCATGGCCTTTATCTTTTCATAAGGCACGTTGATGCCACGCCACGCCAACCGCAATCCTTGTCTAGGAGAATAGTGAATACAATTCTAGGCTAACGGCATTTATGAGAAAGTTATAGGTAATGAAACAAAACTTAAAAAATTAAAACAGTCTTTATTGACAGATCTTAAATATTTATTATTAAAGTCGACTGCAACAGTTACGTGACTAAAGTAATGTACAATACTGCAATAAATATTCATGTTATGAGGTATTTAAAGCTAGAACCGGATCCTTCATTTTGGATATCGAAAGTTATAAATCGTGATTTTAGCAGTTTTTATGATAATATTTGGTTGTATGGTTACTACCTCATGATTTTAAATGTAAGCACGAACATTTACATGGAGAATTGTTTCGTTAAATATAAATAATTTGTTCGAGTCGAGAATAGTCCATGTTTACTGCTTACAAAATACTTTTTTAACTTCTAATTTATTCTTGAGACAGCGTGAGTGAATGGGATCAAACTCTGAGGTTAGGGTTGGTGTATCGTACATATTTTAGGAGGGCATCATTTTCCTCGCAGACGAAAGGCTTGCGGTGGTGGCAGGCCACGTCGTGCCAGTGAACGCCATCGTTGTAGAAGTTGTTCAAGATGGCTACGCAGTGCTCAGCAGCGCCGCCTTGATGCAGCTCCTGTTAATATAAAGATACATGGTCAGATAGTGTCTTTTACCTAACCTTTGACTTAACACAGCTTCACGCATTGATTCTTCGGCAGGGGTCTCTAAAAAGTAGGCAGAACTTGGTTTATCGAATTTAAAGATACCGGTATTTCTTAGGACACTTATAAATATAACACTTGACTGTCTGAAAATAGTCTGACCCTGACTCACAGCAAGCGCACTTTAGCTAAGTACGTCAATAAACAAACTCCTGAAGGTTCCATTAACTGTCTGGGAAGAATAAGATTTCAAATGAATGTAAATAATAAAATGGCGAAGTTTTGTTTAAGATTAACGCCATTACTTCAATCGGTCGGTTGCGTACAATAACCGCATAATGCGCGAGGCCTTGAACGCCGTACAACAACGGATGCGGAGGATGCGCGTGCGACCGCAAAGGGTTACGTATTGTTTGTTCCGCAGCGTAGGCGCGAGCGCAGGCCGCGGGTACGCGCGGCTCGCGGGGAAAGTGACGCGCAAACAACGCGGCGACGCGACGCGCGCCGAATAACGATGAGCTTTTGTTGTACAGCTTGCGGTCGCTGTTTGTAGAAAGTGGCCGCGACATGCGGGTACGCCCTTCGGCGAATATTTCGCAGGCCCATAAATATTCACGTGTCGCTTTCGTTTTCATTGCGTTATATCCGCTGTATGGATGCATTAACGGGTTCGGCGGGTGCGTATGACAAACGTTACTCAACTGTTCGCGGAATTGGCTCCTTACGTTGCGTCATGAGTATGACCGATTTCGTAATGTCATGCTTTCTTACGCACCCATTGTATACACCGCGGAACGATTCCTTAATTTGGTAACAGTTTTCTAGGCGAGGAAATGAGTGCATAACTTACCCTGTTGTCTGGTTGAGGTTTGCCGATGCCGCCGCCCTCGGACCAGTCGTTCTGCTGACGGTTCGTGGTGGGAGCCAACTTCTGCAGCTCAGCGGTCCAGAACCAGCCGTTGATTTCGTTGGGGATCAGGTCAGGACGATTGCATCCTTTGAAGTCGCAGAGACGACCCGATGTCCAGATGTATTTTTGCTACAGGAAACACATTAGCATAAGAATGGTAATTTTCTACAACTACTGACGTTAGATGACTTTGTTGTTAAATTATAGATGTAGGTACCTTGACACAAAACCTCTGGGTATTTGTATGAACACGTGGACGAACAATTACCTATTCGTCTGCTGGCTACATGATTCTATCTGTTGGGTACGCAGAAAAAAATAACAATGGCAAAACGGCCATTAAGAAAGAAGTCTATTAGATAAGCGAATAAGGCGAAACAATTTGATGATTCTTAACAATACCGTGGAGATACGACAATCATGATTAAATACGACAATTTGTCACAATTATCGAGGATCTTTGAGCACTCAGCGTTAGATTGTAAGAACATACTTATTAAACGCGCTACTTCATTAGCATCAGTGAACGGAAAAAAACATGGAAGCATTCCTAGCTCTAAAAAATGACCCAACGCAGATTGCGCCGCGGTGGGCGGGGCTTACAGATTGCGCCGCGAAAGCTTTTAGTTCGTCCGCAACAGCGGCGGTCGACTGTTATTTACCGGTTTTTGCGTGTTAAATATTTAAAAATGCCTTCTTGTGCAGTGAAGTGGTGTATAAATAAATCACATTTGCATAAAAAGAATGCTGGAATTAGTTTTCACGTATAAGTACATCGCTATTTATTATATTTCTTTTAAAAATGTAGTCGGTTTGAATTATGCCACGAAGTCTATGTGGATGGTGTTATGCCAACCAAACAATTGTACAATAATGACAAATTTTATTATTTTGATTATAATCTAAGTCACAATACATAATTTTATTTTTTTCTATGTGGACGGCATTATGCAAAATATACAAAGTTAAGCTATTGTCGAAAATATACAAAATAAGTTATTGAAAATTTCGTTTTTATTTTAAATCATGCGTAAGCAGGAACTTCGTTCTTGACGGTGGTCCCCCGACTGCTCACGTTTTTTTATGCTTATTTAATTCTCTATATTATTTTCTTTTAGATTTCCACAAGATCCATATCAAAGAGAACTATGGACGGAAGCTGTTTGTTTAGAAAGACAACAAAGTGAATGGACCCCAAGTAAAAAGACAAGGATATGCTCGGTTCATTTTAGAAATGACGATTTTTATGTGACAAAAAAGGATACACGAAGCTTAAAGCAAACGCTATTCCAATTTGCACGGTAAGATTGATTATGCTATAAATGCAATGCTATTATAGTGTTTGAAAAAATATTATACCTCGTGTTGTAAAATGTTTCATACTAAAAACCTACATACTTTTGATTCCAGATGGTGTTTTCGATTAAAAAACCAGTTCAATCGACTCCATTAGAAATGTTGCAGTCGATTCAAAAGTTACTAGTGAGTGTTTGGTGGACTAGCGCCGGTGTCGTTCACTACAGCTTTCTAAAATCTGGCCAAACGATTACGGCAGATATCTATTGTCAGTAACTGCAAACCATGAAGGAAGAACTAATAGAAAGAAGACCGATTTCGGTCACGGTGGCCAATCTCAACGGAGATTAGCCAGGTACGCAGGAGATATTATAGTGCACAAGTGTGCGCAGACACAGATGCACTCCCTCTTCCCTCACTCTCATATTTCGATGGGACGGCAATCCGACACGACCGGAGAGAGATCAGGTGCAGGACCAACGGCTTAACGTGCTTTCCGAGGCACAAGGGTATCACACCGCCAACTCCCAAACTCCGGGCTGTTACTAAGAAATTCCTAATGAAAAAACTCAATAACACTTTGCCCGACCCGGTAATCGAACCCAGGACCCCACGCTCAGCAGTCGCGCTTGCGACCACGAGACCAACGGGGCAGTCAATTATATTACGTTATTTGGCAATATAATACGAAATAATACGTAAAAAAAATGTGATATTAATGTATAGATAGGTACCTAACTGTGAATAATAATAAATAAAAAATAGACCACAATTTTTTTTTTATTTACTTACCTTATAATTTTAGCATACATACCTACCAATTACTCTCTAAATAATAGTCTATTTACAGACCTTATAACAACCTGTACCGACCAATACTATACAAGTTCATAAAACATGTTTTATCATAATTCTATATTTTAATACCATCAATATCACGATTAATTATTTGCGTTGCACCTTATTACATAAAACATCCCGGGCGACGAATGGTGGGCGAAGTGGCGTCGTAGAAATGTCGTTAGCGGCCTATACGCTACATGGTAATTTAAACACAAATCAACAGGAAATAAGGTCCATTTTTAACTGTGCATCTAGAGTAGTAATAATATTGTTTTTGTGGTTTCGCGAAAGTGACAGGGTTTCGGTATGTCAGTTTGTTTGGAATTTTGTGTCAAGATGTGCGCTTAGTTACGTTGAAGTAATGTTTCCATGTTTTTTTCCGTTCACTGATTAGCATACCAATACGGTGTCAACGGGGCAACGGCCAGTTTGGCAACGAGACAATCGGATCATTTGGCATTAATAACTCTGTGCTGAACAAATTGTCATTCTGAAATGCGGCGAACAATGTCAACAGAAAGTTACGGGCCTGGTTGAATCTAAGTAGGACCTACTACCTACCTACCTACGCTAGATAAGGTTCTACCATTACTAGTTTCACCGGTTGGTCATAGTTCAAGCCCAACAAGATCTCTTCTTCCGTCTTTAAGTTTTACTTGCAGATTTCTACAAAAAACAAGTGCTAATTATTCCCGAGTGTCGATATTCTCCGGAGGAACAGACAATGCAACAAAACATTGTATTTCCCACGTAGCGCGAAACACATTCCGTAGCAATAGTGAAACTCGTTTAGGAAAAATCGACGCCGCCATTGTTGCGTTCCTGAAACGATTATTTTTCTTTATTTCGAACTAAGAAGTGAGGTTAACGTAAAATTTAGTCACAAGTGACGCGGCCCATTAGTTAAATAACTCCTTCACGCAACAGATAGAGATTCTCGAAGACTCAAAGCTTTAGGTACGAAAAGAGGTAACAATATGCATTCTTTTAAAGATTCTGAGTTGAATACGAATACCACACTTTCTATTTAGCTTTGAAAAAGTGATATGTTTTCGCGTCACGGTCACGATCGTTTTCCTCGTGTTTTGAACTCGGGACACGCGTGGACATTTGCTACAGTCTTTGGCAACCGTCGTGAAGTCATTTGCTTTAAATAAGGACGTCCCAAAGCAAGGACCGTTCTAGAATCGTCTCTAATAGTAAAATACCATTTTCCTTTGCACTTAAAATGCCGCTGTGTCTGTTTAATTATTCACAACTTCAGCCGTTGCATGTTGCATCAGAGTCGTTAATGAACTTCGAATAAAGGAAATGGGAACTTGATTATGTTTTATTGCCGAGTTCCGTCTTATATAACTGTTTAAAAGACTTCATCTAATCACAGATATAGGTACATTAAATTGTGCAACGATTTAACGATTTTGTATAGTTAGTAAAAGCTCACTAACTGCATGTATCTTTGAAAGTTAGGTTTAGAAGATTCAAACGAATACGAATTTATCAAGACGCAGCAATTTCACTAAAAAATCATTGGTTTTTGTTTTACTCTAGATTACCTATAATAGCGTCAATAAGGTTCGTTGGTAACTGAAGCTACTGCTGTATCTTTTAGTTCTGAAGTCTTGAACAAAGCTTCTAAAAATGTATCACTGTTCCTTACCTTGTCCTGCACGATGCGTGCTTTAACCCACTCATTCTCGTCGCTGGTCTCCAAAGACACGAGGTCCATGCACCGCTGACGGCAGTAGTTCCTGGCACTCAGCCAGTCTTCCTCCACACCACGGAGCGCAGGGTCTCTCCATGAGAAGAAGTAGCCTTTGTCTGAAAAGACAGCTGAATTTAACATTTTGCTTTAAGAAGAAAGGCTACGCTACGAACAGCACCCTAATTGCGTAACACACCATTACTCTCAATTTGAATCATTTTGAAGCTTATTGCTAATCCATTGCTCCATTTACGTTCGAAAAGTGCGTCTGCTCAACAACGTAAACAGCGCAATGTATGTTGTGTAACCTGATAGTGTGTTACGCTACGCAATTACCCTGCGGATCATCGTATAACCTGCGGGGTACCTAATGGCGTAAATAACAATAGGAATGGCTTTCATTTTGACAGTTCAACTACATTCATTGCGTTACTTTGCGTTGTTGAGTAGACAATTTTTCGAACATGTGAAGCATTGGATTAGATATATCCTTCAAAATGTTTCAGATTACGATTGATAGTGTGTTACGTAATTAGGATGCTAGGAACATTGAGAAACTAAAATGAACAAGACTAATTAGGTCCGGACGACGATTGAACGTGTACCTTACCTGCCTTTACTCATTGATAGTCTGCCTATATCAAGGGTTATACAACCTAACCTTTGAACTAACTTTCGAAATACCTACCTAACAGGTTGCCTTATTTACAACCTTGTTGATATAACAGCTTACAGTATTTACATTATGTTAAAGGAGTTGGGCCCAGTAGGTGCCCACGCCAATCGTGGTGTTTTTTTTAGATCCTCAGAAGTGCAGATGTATGGACACTTTGGACCGTAGACTGCGCTGTGGACACTCCAACATAGGTATGGGATATGGTAAATTCGAGGTTAACTTTTCCATCATTTCCAAGTCTTCTACCCGCGTAATTTGATCTAAGCGAGAAAAATATCCGAAAGACATAAAAAGCATGCCCTGAGGGCGGTTCTGCACTACATCCGATACGAATCCGAATTAAAGATCCGACTTCAATCCGAATTGGGAATGTTCTAAATTCGGACGGATAGAATGGATGTAGTGTGCAACTCCTCATGCAAATAGGACTACGGTCATTTTTGACCGGCATTTCTCAGATTCGGATCGGATGTAGTGCGGAACCGGGCTAACACCTCTTACGATTGGATATTTTGATCTCTTCCGCGAGTAACAACAACGCAGAATAGGTAGGCTACCTACTTCGTGATTTTATTACTAGATATTGACAATCTCGTGGGAACTGACGGCGTATAGAAACTCTTCGCTTTCGATGTTCCGATGAAAGGAATGGAGGTAGATATTATACGGTTTCTATAGTGTTTAGATTAGAAGTTACACGTGGATCGAGGTTTTATAATACGGTCACCAAAGGAAATAAGTAACCAGGTTCGTCGGTATATTTGAAGTTTAATAGAAACCGATAGATGTTTTCGAATAAAATTTAATTTAATTAATAGAAAACAAACAGTTCATTTATGAAATTAAATTTCATTCGAAAATATCATCGGTTTCTTACTAAAATTCAACTATATTGACGACCCTGGTTGCTTATCTCTTTTGGTGACTGAACCTATAGTCATGAAAGCTGAAACTATATCTTTTTTGTTCCAGCTTTCATGACTTCCTTCGATCCATCTGTAATTTAGGCTACTAGGCTCAAGACTATCTATATCTAGGTAGTTTGTAGTACCTAAGTGTAGAGAAACGGTGAACATCGTGGGTTTATGAAGAATGGTAATTAATTTTATCGTTTACAAAGCCACTGTTCTTTGTAACGATCTTTGCTACGATTGTGCTTAGCAGTTGTTGTTTAGGAGCTGATTTATTTGTCCTATATAGCGTTGACAATAACAGAAGTTATTTATTATTATTTATTTAATTAAACCGCAATTATAACACCTTTACAGAATCATCCATGGCGATGTTATACTTATAATAAGTCACAATGTCTATTGTATATCCCTTTACAAAAAATAAAATAAAATCACCTGCCATGTAGATAAGCAAAATTGCAACAATGTTATCTGTGATCAGAACTTTTAAAACCGACTTCAAAAGGGAGGAGGTTCTCAATTCGACTGTGTTTTTTTTTTGTATGTTTGTTACGCGATATCTTCGGCAATTGTAAATCGATTTCAAAAAATCCTTTTTTAATGGATAGGGTATGCCCCATATTTTGATTAACTTTGCTTGGGTAGTTTTTGAGTTAGCTTCAATAATACATATTTTTGCCACTTAATTTATATTGATGATGTTATAATGACTTCCTGTCAATGATATTTACATAGCGAGTAGTGTTACTTGAATTTGTGTGGGGCAACTACAACTTAAAAGTGAAAAATAAAAACTTTTATTACAAAAAAAAATAAAATAAACAACGACTTCCAAAAAAGACGCTACAAAGTGAAAAATAACTTTAATTTCGGAAGTGATAATCTTAGTAATACTATTTTAGTAGGTTTTTTCCTCAAATTACGGCGGGTGAAAAGGCGGGGCACAGCTAGTATAAAGTAACAGGAGATCTAGCAACGTGAAGACTCAAATCTGTCATACCTAACACATAACTAGACTTGTATCCAAAACAGAATAATCTATGCTAGTGGCATATATGAAATAGAAATATGACAAAATTATGTAAATACATTTAAAAATACTTCATAAACCACAACAAAATATTATGTAGTAACAAAACTAGTTGAAAACTTCTGACATATACTTCTGCTTCGCGCTTTGCATGCGGAAGTCCCGAAGTGTTTGCTGATATCATAAGAATTTCATGTATTTCTCGTTCCGCGGGGGCATGCTGGCATGGCGGACCAGTTTCCCCTTATCTCACTGAGATAAGCGAACAACTTGTACCTTCTGATGAGGTCCTATGATAGTATACACAGCTTTCTAATGATAAGCTTGGAATCGTTCGTTACAGACAAATACAGCGCTGTTTTTGTTAAGTTATTTTCTATACCTATTCATCATTCTCTTGTCATCTCTATTTAATTGAAGTTAATCGAATTTCTTCAATAGATCTTCAACTTCTAAGAGCTGATTTTTCCATCGCCATATTACTTTTATTCGAGGAATAAAATTGGCGTTTCACAGATTGCCAAAATTTCAAAATTATTTCTCGACAAAATTTGTCACATGTTTGAAAAATCAGCCCTTAATCCAATATCATCTACCTTTATTTGATTCAGGGACGATTTTTCAATCGACAGATAATTTTTATGCGTGGAATAAAATTGACGTCTGACCGTTTTTGTGGAAGAACTGTCAAAAATTCAAAATGTTGTGCAGTCGTGCGTCGATGTCTTTGTCACCAGTGCTACCCTGCAGTGCTATTCTGTAAAAATCTCACCGTGAAAACTAAGGCGAAGTGAGCTGTCATTCCACCTGATGTTAGGGATTGCTTCCATTGATAGCTCACTTCACGCTCACTTCACCTTTGTTATCACGGTGAGATTTTTACAGAATCGATAGGCTGTATAGGTACTGTGCCTGTGCCTACCGGTGACCATGAAGTGACGGAGGGTTTACATAATATAGTGAAACCTGAGTAACTGGGATCTCAAGGGACCTTGAATTTTTTATCACATAGAGATGTTATTAATTTACCCAGTTTCCCAAAATAGGCAGATTAACATGACACTTGTCTTATATAAAGAGAGTCCCACTGTGTGGGACATAAATGTGGGTCATTTATGTAAAAAAAACAAGCATAAAAAGAAACAAGCATATCATACCTTGTCTAACCCTTTGACCGCCACGGTCGTGTATAGCCGACAAATGAAAACGTGCCCAACACGCCAATGCCGACAAGAAAACACCATGTTTTAAGTATAAATACAGAAAACTGAATTTAGTTTATTTATTTTGTACTTAAAACATGGTGTTTTCTTGTCGGCATTAGCTGACGGTGGCGTGTTGGGCACGTTTTCATTTGTCTGCTATACACGACCGTGGCGGTCAAAGGGCTAAACCTGATAAATTGTCTCACGTTTATGGGTTATTGAGCTGTGAAGTCCCAAATATAGAGGTAAACATCGAAAAAATCTATGAAATGTAATCTCAGTTAACAAGGTCCAGTAACAAGGTATTTCATTATCAGAGGTTTCTCACATATCCAGGGCCCAGTTAACAGGTTTCACTGTATCTCACACTGTCTGTAAATAAATAGGTATACCTACGCACGGAGTAAATAAAAAGTATTTACTTTTTTTTATTTACTCCGTAGGTACCTACTGAAACAAAGGGTCATTGTACGAACTCTTGTTGACAATTTATTACCCATACAATGAAGACGAGTTAATTTTTATTGGAATTTCCATAAAACATCACAAAAAATGTCCTTCATTAAAATATTACTATCGTACATGAAGTTTTCCGGAATCCTCTTGTGCGTTAATTGCTCATTACTCATTACCTATAGGTACCGTAGGTAAACTTCTTTGCCGGAGTAAAATAACTTCGGTCAACTTGACAATAATATGGTTCATAAATTCCTCATGCCAAATATGGACATAATAATTGGTTAATAAGACCTTGTATTGTATCATCGACCTTGTATTGATGTTTTATGATGCGCCGAAAATTTTAAAGCATGTTTTATCTAGGTAGGAAAAGAGACTACTCTAGTACGGAAAAGCTACTTTAGAGTGTTTGGGTAGCCTTTTGCTAATCGGGCACAAATCCATTGGAAACGTCTTGACTGAACTACTGAGAATTCTTAATGAAAAACCCCAATAACACTTTAGCTACCCTGGGAATCGAACCCAGGACTTCATGCTCAGTAGCAGAGGTTGCGACCACTAGATCACCGAGCCAGTAACTCTATAATATATTGCCTTTGACATAATCATCTCATAAATAATGTTCTTTAGCCAAGCCAAATACCTTTTTTTTTTTTTTTTTTTTTTTTTTTTTTTTTTTTTTTTTTTTTTTTGTGGATGGGAAATCATCCAATGACCCCTCCCGCTCTGGGTGGAGCAGAAGGGAGTGTCAGACTCTTACTGACTAAAACCCACCCGTGTTCCTTCCTTAGCCCTTTGTGTTCCGGGGTAGCGGTAACCCTTTCGGACAATCCCGCTGCCCCGGCAGGCTTCGGCCCTTTCGGGCCCCTTCCTAATGCTGCCATCTCTTTGAGGCGCGCGTGGAACACATACGCGCCGTCCGGCACGGGCCTGGTCCTGATCGGACGGAGAGTTACCCATTACTCTCCGCCCGCAGGCCCGCGCCTACGGTGGCCGGGAGTCGTCTCGCGGCTCCCGACGCCCGGGGCGTCTCCCGCGGCGGCTGGGACGTGAGGCCCTCTCCCTCAGCCGTCCCGCCACCTCCTTCGCTAGCATGACTGCTTCGCAGAAGGAGGTGACTGCCTCCCACAGCCAAATACCCTTGCCCGAGATTTGATTTTACCTGCAATAAAACATCCGGTACTGGTAGACCGCGAATTTCAAATTTTCTTACGTTTTTTGCAATTTGCAGATCAGTGTCAGGTTGTAACTTGATCAAAATTTGTTTCGCGACTATAACAGGTAGGTATTTACAGAATTATAATCATTAGAAACATTAATAAATTTTCATAAGTTAGATTAATGTACCATAAGAACAAAAAGTGCTGTAAATCCGTACCGTTTATAGAAGGACTTCTCTACACAGCCTAATTGAACAGTTTCAAAGAACTTACTGTCAGCGTATCTCTCGTGGATGGATCTCTGCACACATAGCGAGGGTACTGGGGGCTCCAGGATCCGGCCGTTCTGGAACTGCGCGTGCGCAACCACCGCAAAAAGGGCTAAAAACACCAACTGTTTCATTTTCTGGAACAAAGAGAAAAATCGTCACTTCACTTAGAACACCATACCTGTTTTTTTATAGTTTTAAAATGTCTCCTATTTGCCCCGAAGTG
Organism: Globia sparganii; assembly: GCA_949316385.1. Taxonomy (NCBI): domain Eukaryota; kingdom Metazoa; phylum Arthropoda; class Insecta; order Lepidoptera; family Noctuidae; genus Globia; species Globia sparganii. The sequence goes on along the minus strand of OX438655.1, from coordinate 10,062,371 downwards.
GTAGGTAGAGTGTATTGGTACCTACTGGGTATGGGGTACCGTACAACTGTATTGCGGCTGCAAGATTGGCGGACGACATTGTTACCGTTGCGGATAGAATCTGGATGAGGCTGGCACAAGAACGTGGGGATTAGCACAAGAATAAAGAGACCTAAGTATATGCTCAGCATATGTATATTATTGCCACTAACCGAGTTTAAATTCCATAAGGGAAACCCGAATATGAATTTGCCCGCCTTGGGAATCGGACCCCATTGCAAGGCCAGCAGTCGATTACGATCATTAGACCATCTTACAGTCTTACTAGAAGATAGACAGTAAAAAGTGGCCAGCTAGTAATTGAACCTATGTAGCTTTTATAGCGGTACGGAACCAAGAAGTATGGTAGAAAAAGTGGAGGCCTATACCCGGGTTAGGGGACCCAGCAGTGGGCGCCAGTGGGTGATTCCGGGGTGAAATGATGATTCATGATGAGCTTTTAAAGCAGTGTCGATGGACACAAATTTCCAAGCCTCCTAAGAGCCTTCCTAAGAAAAAATTCCTTCCTAAAAAAGAAACCTTCCTAAGAAAAAAATCCAGAAGCAAGAGTAGTGTGAAGCCGGGATTAGTATCAAAAATATTTATAGGCTCAAAGTACATTTGTTTTCGTTTAAGTATATAAAGATTTCGCTTATTATAATCTGCCAGTTATGTATGAATACTGTAGGTAGGTATATGTTAACTCATCACAGTTTACATAGTCGTAAAATATTTAACTATGTTCGTTAACATTATGAAAGTGTAAACGCGTAATTTTGCATAAGTTTACCGAGGCATCTGGCACCTGCTATTCCTACTGAGAAGTATTTAGTGACGCTAGTGCCGCTGTACTATGCTAACATACATACTATTATAAATAAGCCATGGTAGCATGCGACCACGGGAAGGACTTTCTTGTTTCATCCTTTTCAGTAGTTGGGTTTTAGTTTTTATACTTATTTTTTTACTTTTGTGATGATGATGAATCAGTAGTTCGCTTCATAGGTAAGAAAAACAAAAGACATCAACTGTCAAGGATAGGTAAAACTAAATGTGCTGTCCTAAATGTCTGTTAGCCAGTTGTTGCCGTGAAACTAGTTTTTTTCATTGTTAAATCTACAGCAAGCTACAATATTAAATTAATAACATAATTCCGAGTAGGTAGGTATAGCTAGAAAAGGTCACGGACCTTCGGGTTTATGTGATGTGACTAGCGAAACAAAAATATATAAAGAAAAACCCGGAATTTTCTTGAAATAAATATTTGGTTATAAGTACCTAATTATTTTATGCCGGTCAAGGTTCAATTACAACTTCAAAATATTTGAAGTAGTAGGGACCACAGATTATGGACTAGCCCGTGGTAGGGACAAACTTTTAAAATAGGGATGGACCGTTACATAACATACATAATCAGCCTATAATGTTCCCACTGCTGGGACACAGCACAGGCCTCCACTCTATGAGAGGGAGTGGGCCGTAATCCACCACGCGGGCCCAGTGCGGGTTGGTAGATGTCACATGTCTTTGAATTTTTGGTTCTAGGACATGCCGGTTTCTCCTTCACCGTTTTAAGAGCAATGGTGATGAAATAATTTACACAAAGTAAAGCGCCTGACGGGGTTCGAACCTGCGACCTACAACTCGTAAGTCGCGGCCGTTACCACTGGGCCACCACTGCTCTCACCGTTACCCTACCGTTACCGTTACCCTAATTAAATGTCCACGATTCAAGTAGGTACGGTCCATTCGACCATACCTAATTTAAAGTTTATCCCTACCACGGACTATTCTGTCCTGCAGTCAGTCCCTCTAGATACTATGCTCTTTGCCGACTGGCTAGTTTTTGTCACCATGGCGCGAGCTATTCTCATTAATTTCATCTCGATACGAAAGAAGACGATCGTTGATTTCTAATGCTGTAATGGGTCTCGTGACAAGACAAGACTGTAAACATTTCTTAAAAGACATCTATTATTGTAACACGATGGTGCCTGTTTTGTCGTAAGGACGTTATCCTGGACAAAACCAGCATCGTCATCACTGTCAGGAATTCAATTGTGTTCGTTCTTGTTGTGTTTTATCCGACAATCACGTGCGTGTGATTAAAAATGTTGAATATTTTGACAACAGTTAACGCATAGCAATTTAAATTAATTAGAGGAGTTTTTTAGAAATCGGTACTGCCTGCTAGGTAAGAAAAAAGGTAAGTTACTACTATAGGTAAGAAAAGAGGTTACTAACTACTATCGACAACTTATTGCAAACTAGCAAGCATTAGCTTAGGCCATGTTTCCTGGTCAAAAAATCAAAGTCAGATCAAAGGCCTTTTAGTCCTGGCCCTAGCTCTCGTTCGTTCTTTATTCTATAAAGTTAGTCTATTTAGGTACTTTATTTTATTCCCATAAGTTAGTCTGATAAACCGCGAAACCTTCGGGGCTTTGTAAAACAAGAAGAAATCGAGAATTTAAAAGCACAACAAAAATCTTTTCTTATGCTAAAACTAACTATTTCAGACAATGTCCTGTTTTTAAGCAATTATTTGTGACAAATAATTTGTATCTTTGTCACGTTCAAGTCGTCGAAAATTTTCTTTTTTAACTTTTACTTAGGAATAGACATAACATTAACTTAAGTGTGTACTTAAGCACGTGCATTAAACTAATTAGGCTGCTTGCCTTTTATAATGTAAGTATTCAAAATAGAAAAAACAACCTCGATGTATTTGAGTACAGGGACACACAAAATATACAATCTTCCGAGTTCTAAGCATATATTAGATGAAGGATTGTTTACAAACACAACCCGGGATGATTGCGCAAGATACCGGGATTACAGACCGGTCCTATGTTAGAAAGCGACCTTGTCCGGGACAAAAAGAAGTTCATTACACTCGACACTTTCCGAGGCCGTATAGGCCTATCATTACAAAATTCCGATAAATTAACCGATTCCTACTTGATTTTATAGCTTTTTATTGCTTTGATTCGTGTGAAGCTTGCGACTAGTTGCGACATAAATTATATTTAATTATAATTATTATAATACTAAGGCGAGTTTACTAAATCACCATTCATTCATGTTTATCATTAATTTTAAGCTATTTATTTTTGGATTTAAATTAAAAAATATACCTCACGAATTCACACTATTTAAGGCAGGCCTCGTAAAACACTTAATTTTTCACTGGTTTTTTCCAAATAAAAATTCGATAACTAACTCGACAAAGCACTGGCTAATTAGGGGGGAACATCGAACAACAGAAAAAGAAAATTTCACTCACCGTGTGTAGTGTATGTCTGAGGGGGCCGTCACAAACTGATGCGTTTGCGCGCAGCGATCGTTTTATATGGAGGAAGTCGGCGCTCAGATGATCTGACGCACGCGCACCCTTGCCACGGGGTGGTGTCAGCATGTCACCTGGGTCACATGACTGAATTCTTCTGTTTTGCTACCAGCTAACTACTTAGCTGCTGTAACCAATTAAATACAAGGCAACTTGATGACTTGGTCGAATTGGGTCTTAATCAGCTACAATGGCAACAATTAAAACGAGTCCCTTTTTTTAAATTCACCTTCTGCATTTAAAGAACTAAATAGAAAAATATTAGCTGGGGATATTAAATACAAGGAAATTAGTTTGTATAACCTACTTGAATTTTTAGGAGTAAATTCGTTGAAAGTTTTAACAGACACGCTTATATGTATAAAGTTTGCATTTATGTTCTTGGGCAGGCTCCAACGGTGGATCAAGGCCACAATAAAAATAAGGCATGGGTTATTATTATCGTTAGCTACGTAAAAGAGCCACCCTGGCTACCAAGCCCGTGGATCGAACGCTATGGATTTTTAACCGACTTCAAAAAGGAGGAGGTTATCAATTCGGTTGTATTTTTTTTTTTTTATGTTTGTTACCTCAGTACGCCGTCATTTATGAACCGATTTGGAATTTTTTTTTTATTTGAAAGGATATGCTTCCAGATTGGTCCCATTCTTGTCAAAATCCAGTTCTGATGATGGGATCCATGAGGAATTGAGGCAACTCCTCAAATATTATAGGCATACATATAGCAATTTTGGTATTTTCATCAACATGTCAAGCATTTGCATTCAAAAAGTATAATTTGGTGAAGTGGAACTGATGAAGGAGACCACAGATAGCCACAGGAACTCTTCAATGATAATAAGTATTTCACGGGTGGCGATAAGATATCTCCATTAAGATAGTTAAGCGACTATGACGAAGCAAATTTAAATAAATGGTTCTCACGAAAATGGTACCATCAAACCGATCTGATGATGAAGCTGGAAGGTAGGTACCGGAACTTCGTAATAAAACCATGTATTCTAGCCGTGTTTGGGCTTATTGGAATTGTCATGAGATGCACTCTGACTATAAAAAGTAAAAAATAAAAAAATTTTAACAAAAAAAAACAACCGACTTCAAAAAAAAAACACTACAAAGTGTAAAATAACTTTAATTTTAATTTTGGAAGTCGGTGGCAAAAACGTAAATACAAAACCAAAGACACCGACTTCTGAAATTAAAATTAAAGTTATTTTACACTTTGTATTGTTTTTTTTTTTGAAGTCGGTTGTTTTTTTTTGTTAAAAAGTTTTTATAGTACCTACTAACAAAATGCTGCTGGCTGACTACTATTTATGAAATGGAATCCAAAATCACTTTTATGTAAAGTTGTAAAACTAAAATTATTAAGAGGTAAAATTGTTTGTTTGTTTATAAGAGGTATCTCTGGAAGTGCTGGTCGGATTATAAAAATTCTTTCACTGATAGTACCTACCCAAGTTATACCTACACCATTGCCGAGACATGTTTCTTCCATATGGAAGAATTCGCAGGCAGAAGTTGGCGAGCAATATTTTCAATTGATCGTATCTACTAGTTATAATCATCATGACTACCTAATGACCGTACAATTGGGAATAGCCATATCATATGTACAGTAGGTAGGTATATTAGGTAGGTACTTATTGAGTATTAATGGCAGACAAATTGTCGCTGATCATTGTTATAAAGGCAGACCGTCCTGTTTTACATTCCTACAACACTGTTTTACATTTATTGAAATTATCTAGTCACCTTCTATAACCACGTGTTTTATTTTGTACAATCCTTACCGTGCAATTCAATTGAACTGTAAGTATCCTAATAATATATCTAAAGTATAGATACATTTAGCAAATATACTTACATTTCTTAAACGTATGTTTTTATTAGCACTGTCTTGTGGTTTCATTTACTAATTATTTACTATTTTTTCCGTATTGATAGTTTACAAATATGTAGTTAACTGGTAGGTATAGGTACTTTTGTTTCTTATTAGTTTTTACATATTATCATCATGATTTTCCGAAGGTAGGGTTGACTACTGCTGCCAGGGTTATATCTATGATTATCTATATCTATTTGTTAGATCTATGGAACAACTGCTTTTCCAAACCCCCAGGAGTATTTTTTACAGATAACTCATAATGTCTTAATACCTACTTGAGCTTGACCTTGCAATTAAATCGAAGCTATTGCCATGATCAAGACCTAAGTACTCGTCGAAGCACTCCACGACGCCAAGACAATATAAAAATGGAGCAAAACCGACAGGGAGAAAATGATTCAGAATGAATACGACGCGAGAAGTAGGGGTAGGTCTAGCTATAGGGATAAAATATAATTAGAATAGAATACATAGAAAACGAGTGAGAGTATCTCTCTTGGTTGTCAAAGTCCCAGTTTCAAAAATAAGTAGATACTTATATCTAAATAGACAAAGGCCTCTCATATGCTGTACCACAAGAGCCACAACACCCGTTTCTCCGACTTCCCGTCTCTTTTAAGCCTGTAAGTACATTGGATTGTGATAGGCTGAATTGAATGATTGATGGATACATAGACGTGGTGTTTTTTACAGAAGATCTTTCGAGGAATGCTATGCTTAGCAGGTATCGCAAAATAACAGTACGGTGCGTACCGTGGCCACACATAGCGTACTATACATAAGTATACATAGTCTCTATACATTAACATTAATGTATAACTTGACATTTACGTGGTGGTCGGCACGCGTGTCAAAAAGAAAGTATATGGCCCTGTTGTAGGCATGAAACAACTTGATGATTGAACACACGATTAATTGGCTGATAACAAAATGTCAATATGAGTGAAATACGAGCACTTTATAATACCTACGGATTTGGGAATAATTAAAAAATAACATTTTCACGTAGGTATCAAAATCCATTTGTTCAGTTTAAATGAACAATTTACCACCCTTTCGCGTTGGGGATATCCGAGTAGGTAGGTATGCTTATTAGCAGTAGCCTCAGTTGGTAAGTGATTAAAAGAAAAAACTTAGGTACCAAATAGGAAGTCATCACTACATAGTATAAAACAAAGTCGCTTTCTCTGTCCCTTTGAACGCTTAGATCTTTAAAACTACGCAACCGATTTTGATGCGGTTTTTTTTAATAGATAGAGTGATTCAAGAGGAAGGTTTATATATATATAATACATGCATGCATGTGATGTTGTAAATAAACACATTTTTTTGCGCTTACTTTTCAAACGCTGGCTAAACCCTACGAGATAGGTCAAAATAATGTACTACAGCATTGTACACGTTAAAAAGGTCTACAAAAAAGTCCGCGATGGTATATGTCTATCTCTTAGGGATAACCCACAATAATCATTTTTTATCCTTTACTTTTTACGAGAAATAATGGCTTATTTACGAAGCAATTTTAAGCAATACAGCATTAATCCTTATCCAATTAAGTACCTTAAATACATTATGCATTTAATATAGATAAATATGGCCCCTTACAGCATGTAATTTAAATGAATATTTTCGAAGATATTATTACAGATTTAAAATGCAGGGACATAGCGGTTGCTGCGGTACCGGCCGCGGCGTGAAGACACTCTGAAGTAAAGAAACAGAGAACTAGCTGAAAAAAAAAAACTAACTTGACATAGGCCGCTACGATAGTTGGGTGCTTCCCAGGAACCTCAAATCTACTTAAACTAATTTCTGCTCGCGACTTCGTCCGCGTGAAATCTCGGACCCCGACTCACGCGTCGCATCCCAACGTGCGCCTGCGCTATTACCTCGTTTTCGCTCAGCATTCTCTCTGAATTTTTTTATTTTTGTTCAGTTCATATGAGCCCTCGTTCCTCAACAATTATCCTATCAAATTCAAAAAGTATTTTGTATAACCGTCTGGTAGTTCCAGAGATTTCAACCAAACAAACAGACTCCAAAAGTATCACCTAAGTTTGGGAGGCAGATAGCTTCTTCTTATAAGGGCGCATTCCACCAAATCTTTAAAGATAGATTAAGTCATAAACTGATAATAAATTTTGAATTTTTGACAGTTTTTCCATACTAGAACTGTCAGGCGTCAATTTACTCCACGGTTAAAATATAACTGACTTTGGTAAAATCCGCTCTTAGCGTGTCGATGACGATCTAAATAGAGTCGGCCCAGAATTTGGCAACGAGTTCGGTTCTGATAGGATTTTGTTTAACAGACAGAATATCGCGCGTCCATTTTCTTGACAGCATCTTACTCCTTGGTAGGAAGGGGTGCAGATATGAATGATCGCGTGTTCGGATGATGTGAATTCTTACATTAATTGAATCCCGGTAGGTACTATGGGAAACGTAAACGGTGGGTACGACACACATAAAATTATGAGCATGACAATACAATGCTGTTATTTGTAACTTGCGACGTGTCGACCTGGAAAATACATTGTTTAACCTTTTGACCGCCACGGTCGTGTATAGACGACAAATGAAAACGTGCCCAAAACGCCACCGTCGGCTAATGCCGACAAGAAAACATCATGTTTTAAGTACAAAATAAATAAACTAAATTCAGTTTTCTGTGTTTATACTTAAAATATGGTGTTTTCTTGTCGGCAATCGGCATTAGCCGACATTGGCGTTTTGGGCACATTTTCATTTGTCGTCTATACACGACCGTGGCGGTCAAAGGGTTAACGAAATTTCCGGTTAACATGTGGTGTTTGGATGAGAGCCTGTCTCCTCTGGTAAACAAGGGATTTGTTAGATCGGAGACATAACCGGTACTTTGTCTGGTACGTTTTTATGTATCTACCGGTTGCCTAAAGAAGGTGCTGTGAACCCGGATATGTATACCTAAGATTGTAGGGTGATTCCGGAAACCATGCGAGCCCGGAATCAGTAGTTTGAATCTCCTATTTCATAACTGCCCATGAGATGAATTTCACAAAATAAGTAAGGCTCTAGACAGACGGACTGCATTTCAACTGCAATCCAACCGCAAATTGCAGTTTAAGTGCAGTTTGAATGCAGTTGACACGACTGCAAACCGTGTCAACTGCATTCAAACTGCATCCGAACTGCAATTTGCGGTTGGATTGCAGTTGAAATGCAGTCCGTCTGTCTAGAGCCTAAGTAAGCGTTTGGTGGAAAATTAAACATTCGAGTTATCTACTCCACCCACATCGTAGAATTCGGCTAAGTTTTTTTTTTAAAGTAGTAGTCAAAAACCTAGTAAGTAGTACCTACTTACTAGGTTTTGATTTTGAACAGCCGAATTGTATTAGTAGTTGCGATCATAATTATTTGATGATACTTAGTAATCTGCCTTAGCTTACATCGATGTGATTTTTATAGTAACACCTGCGTAAGTTGCCTATTAAAAATATTCTCGTCAGTCTTGTGCGTGTAGGCAGGTAGGGATTTGACTCTCTACAAGTCGATGGTTTACCTTTACTCATCGTTCATAACTTGTAACAGGATCTAATTTCTCATAACCGGTCCAGATTTGGAGATAGGTAGGTATTAAACAAATATTCATTGTATTAAAATTATAATCAGAACTTGTTCTTTTTGATGGTAGGTATGTGCCCGTTGAACGTGTTACGGAATTCCCGCATAGTGTTAATAATTATCACACTTTAGACAAGTTATTATAATGGTGATTATGTACATGTATATCTTTGGCATTCAACTCTAGGCTTTAGTTTATAAGTTATTGTTTGTTAAAAATGCTAAGAGGTTAGGTTTAATGACCGCTGCGGGATTCCTAAAAAATACTAAGTTACCTATTTGGTAAAACTTTGTTCCAAAAATATTAAACTGACCGGTATGTTATTGGAAGAGTTCACCAACATTCAAACCACCGGTTAGGTTATAGCAGTTGGTTTATGTCAAACCTTAGGAAATTTAAAATATAGAACTGATTAAATATTTAATCAGTTGATTAAATTTTGGTGAACACAAGGCTAATAGGCATGTTTTTTGTTGTATCTCTGACTAAAATCATCACCACAGTTCAAACCTGTGGTCCAAACTTTCATTAGGAGGCGACCTCTGGAATTCTACTCTAGGAGACTTTATATTACGGTATTGTAAGGCCTCCTATTATGTATATAGTATTATGTATATCCTCCTGCGGGTACTGGTACCTACCCAGTACCTAAGTGGGCATATGAATTATCGGATGTTGAATATAGTATACAGGGTGGCGGGACATCGACGTGCAACTGGTTACCATGGACTAAGCTTATCGATTCTGTAAAATCTCACCGTGATTACATAGGTGCAGTCCGTGCAGTGAGCGTGAAGTGAGCTATCAATGAGGCAATCCCTAACATCAGGTGTAATGACAGCTCACTTCAGTTTTCACGGTGAGATTTTTACAGAATAGCACTGCAGTACCTGATGATGATGGGACTCCCTTTTCCGCACTTTAGACTCTCATTTGATCCATTGTGCGTCTGCAGTACCTACCTGATTCTGAACGTTGAAATTTTTCGTCTCTATGTATACATTTTGACCGCGAGGTTTTCTAAGCATATTTTGGTTTTGATAACTGACGAAAACTTTCTACGATAGGGGTCTAGAATCATGTGCTGAATTCATGGTTACAGTTTGCGTGTCGATGTTATTACCACCCTGTATTTAAATAGGAATATGAAATTTAAAAAAGCCAGAAGGTTCCATGGTTTTGCTTGTTATCTATCAACAAAAAAGTTCCGAGCCTTTTAGGAATTTTCTTATCTTTTAGTTTGTTCTAAGAAAAGGGAGCATTGAGGAATTCTCCAACTTTGGTTAATCGGTGATATGTAGTAATTCTGTGATAGTTTGCTCATTCTTTATGTCAAAGTTACTACTTATGGCAAAACTTGGCTAATCAGTGATAGTTTGATGATTTGACTGCAAAATTTTATTTTCCAATCGGATAATTTAGTAAATATATTATGTAGTAACTTTGATATAAAGGACGAACAAACTATTACAGAATTACTACATATCACCGATTAACCAAAGTTTGCCCTATCTAAAATGATAATCTTATATGGCTTTAAAATCTTTGAGGCTAAATAAATTGTCCTAACGATGTTTACCTAATCATGTAAAAGTGGGTAAATATTACACAACGTTGAAATACCCAAATCATGACGCCGTTACTCGAAAGCGAAAAGTAACTAAGTACTTACATTAAAAACTTGAGCTAAATAGGTATTAAGTACCTACTTTGATGATAATTATTTAATTTATTTTTAGGTAATGGTCACAAACTTGTTAGTTTGAAACGTATGACTTGTTAACAAGCCCCACCTATCATAACCACAGACAAATATAGATACACCTAGATAACGCAAGAGCAACTACTTCGCGTGCTAAAAATCGCACCAACTTACGTTCAAAAATCGTAAGCCGCCACTTTCGCGCTCAGTCCTGTGTATTGCTGACTGGGTGAGCGTGAGTGAGAAAGAGCGCTTGTGACATCATACTAGGTAGTCAAAAAAATGGCACGCTTGGTTTTCATACAGATTGTGATACTTGCATTATCTAGGTATCTATATCTGTGATCATAACCTATCCCAAGGACTTTTAATAGGCATGGTGAAATAGCAAGAGCTGCCCTAGACGAGCTTCTTTAGGGGTCACCCGGGTCTTCTAATTTTGGTACTTCCCACTTAGGCAGGTACTTCTGGCAGTCGCTTCATGTAAGATGCTAGTAATCGGCTGCATCCGGTTAGACTGGAAGCCGACTTCAACATAGTTAGGAAAAGGCTAGGCAGATGATGATCAAGACTTGGGTACTCCTAACTTTTGTAGAAGATAATTAACAATATATTATCTTCTAATATGTATATATATTTCTCAAGTGTCACAGTGTTAGTTACCATACTCCTCCGAAACGGCTGGACCGATTTGTATAAAATTTTGTGTGCATATCGGGTAGGTCTGAGAATCGGCTACTATCTATTTTTTTTTTGCAAAACGACGTTTGCGGGGTCAGCTAGTTATTAATAAAATTGTTTAAAGTTCAGATTTTGTACAGGAATCCCTGTTCAAATTCTGCAGGTCGTTAAAACTAAACATGACTGTCATTTTGCATCCAGTTTGTCTAGACAAATAGTTGGTCTAAACAAATACATCATAAGTTCTTAAATATGATCCCCTTCTCACTATCACTGATGATGACTATTTTGCGGATAAACTGACCAGCGTTACGTAATGCATGAAATCATTCTAACACCATCCTGGCTTACTGCCAAGGTTCGCTCAACTATGGCTTCGACCGTGCGCTTAATATCAATAACCAGGCAGGTTCATCCTCTAAGGCTGTGTTTAGGAGAAGAACGATATATCATGCCGAATACCTTCTTACTCCCTATACTTGCTTTGGTAAAAATGACAAGATATACAGGATGTCCCTGGAAGTATGGATTAAATCGAATAGGGGCGTGGGCAAGGTCATTTCCAAACTTTTTGATCTTGAGAATGATTGAGAATTATTTTACGGTTCAAAAGTTGTGACCGACAATTAAATTGACAGTTCCTGGTAGTTTTTTAAAATGATTTTGTTCTTTGAGCATTATGCAAAGTGATTGAAAATAACAAAAGTTGGTCATAACTTTTGAACCGTAAAAAAATTCACCAATGTTGGTGAATTTTTTCAGGATCAAAAAGTTTGGAAATGATTTTGCCCACGCCCTATTTGATTTGATCCATACCTACCGAATTTCAGGGACACCCTGTATAAATATAGTGCCTACGTAGATATCTCAGCTCGGTAAATTGTATAAATGCACGTTGTTCTTTATATTTTTTTTTTCTGTTTTTTAATCAGCACCCTAATTGCGTAACAGACTATTACTCTCAATTTGAATCATTTTGAAGCTTATTGCTAATCCATTGCTCCATATGTTCGAAAATGTGTCTGCTCAACAACGCAAATAACGCAATGAATGTTGTTGAACTGTCAAAATGAAACCCATTGCTACTGATAGTGTTCAATTACTCTGCTGGATTTGTGACTTGTTGATGGCAATAGACTCGCCCCCAGTTAACTACTTCAATGTAAATAGTGAAATGTAGGTAGTTGTAGGTACATAATATACGGGGCAATTGCGTAACACATTATCAATCGGAATCGGTTTAATTTTGACAGTTCAACAACATTAATTGCGTTATTACGTGTTGAGCAGACGAATTTTTCGAACTTATATGAAGCAATGGATTAGCAATTTGCTTCAAAATGATTCAGATTCCGATTGATAGTGTGTTATGCAATTAGGGTGCGGGTCAATTAAATTAGCTAGCTCTGCAGACGTGATGGGTATCAATATCTAAACATGATAAAATAAAAATAAAATATTTAATAAAATTTTTTTTGGGGTCAGTGACCGCTGGTAGTGTTGTAACTTGAAGAATGAGTTGAGATTGAGAAAATATGTTCTATTATGTTTGGATATCGATATCAATCACGTCTGTGAAGTTTACACAAAAAAAAACTGATTCAATTATATCAATTATACACACTAACAGCGGTCAGCATCCCACAAAAAAAAAAAACATCAATTTCATTTCTTTTTATTTTATCATGTTTAGATAACGATATTCATCACGTCTGCGGAGTTTCGCTAGCTAATTTAAGTTGACCCTGTAGATACTATACACCTCTATGAAGATCTACAGGTGTTAAAGATACCTACAAAACGGATAAGTAGCTACTAATAATCCGTTTATTTAAAATTGGTTTAACATAGTGAATAAAATAAATCATTCCCATTTTAAGTAAGTACCTACCCATAGGCTTAACAACGAAAGGGATCGTAGCTTAGCGACGTAACTGAGTGCCAGACATGTGCCAGATAAGGCGAAGAGGGCACCGATTTGAGTTAACTCCGTCATGGTATGACATCATCCCGTAATTCCCAGCTTTCTTGTGGCATTCAGGTGCAAAACACGTCACTAATGTGCCCTGAGGATAAACTTTCACAAATTCTTCCAAAAGAAGAAGTTCTTAGGTATGAGGGTTATCTACCAAACTATTTTCGATAGGGACGATAATTGAATAGGTAATTAAACCCACTATTACTTCCTTATTGGGTTAGAGCAAGATCTTCCATGTAAAATCGAATTTTCCTTTGATCCAAATCTTAATTATCCTAGGTACCTATTGCGAGCATCGTTTATTTAAAATCCGATCACAATTTCAAGGTAAATTTTATTGGTCTTGCATAATATCATAATTATATCGATCAATATTGGATGGATGAATACACATATTGCTTGTTTGAACTATTAGCGCGAATCAATATTTGCATCTAATTAGGTATGTGAAAAATACTCATCTCTGATTGTCTTTTGGCCTAGATTGTGTGAGAAGGCGTGACCGATTGACTCATGATTATTTTTTATTATAATTTATTTAGAGTAAGTACATAATTAAAGTGACGAAACCGTGGTGGCCCAGTGGTATTAGCACCAACTTACGAGTGGTGAGTCGTGTATTCGAACCCAGTCAGGCACTTTGTGTAATTTATTTCATCACCACTGCTCTCAAAATGGTTAAGGAAAACATCATTAGGAAACTGTTCAAGAATCATAAATTCGAATGCATGTGACATTCACCAATCAGCACTGGGCACTGGGTAGGGGAAAACGGCAGCCCACTCCACAGACTACTTTTTTATATAGGGCCCACTCCTTCTGAAAGAGAGAAGGCCTATGTCTCAACAATGGGAACATTATAGGCTGAGATAGAACATAATACGCGCGCGAGATTATTGATACGACGGAGTTTGATGCATAGTCTGTGGTTTGATGTCATGAAACACCACCTAATTTTAAAGAGTAACGTGACGCGGGGTCTTATTTCGGCATAGTCTGGCATGTTGGGGCAGGTAATAGGGTAATTAATAATATAGTAACTTGTTTATTTGTATGGCTTTATTAAAATACTATAAAAGCATTCATATTTTACTCATTAGTGAAATGATAGTTATTATTATACTCTTTGGTGACATATTTTAGCAAAAAGAACATCACTTCACTTTTTCAAGACTTTTTCTGTTTATTAGGCTGACCCCACATTAGGCGTGCGCGATCCTCGAGCGTGTGAGTAGCGCGGGCGCAGCGCGTGCGTTGCGAGCGCGCTGCGTGAGCGTCGCGTTTTGCTGCTCTGCGGCGTGTGTGAAAAGTGGAAGCGGCGCTCGAGTCACGTTCTTACCCCTTCGCCCGCTATCCCCGCCGCCCACTACTGTTTCGGTCAGTCACATGGTGGCGAGCGCCGCGCGCTCGCTGCACGACACGTCACACGGCGGCAATACGCGACGCTTACGCAGCGCGCTCGCGTCGCGCACGCGGCGCCCGCGGCGCTCACACGCCCGAGGAACGCGCGCGCCTAATGTGGGGGAGGCCTTAGTGGTAGTAGTCGCATAGACAATTGAGGTTGTATTCCGACCAAGAAGTATATAGATATAAGTGGAGGCAACACTCTGAACACCTAAGTGAAACCGACTGTGGGCTATCGCTCTCTTTCTGAATACATACATAAGACAAAGAAAACATATAAATTACTGTCTCGTTCGTACGTATTTAGAAAGAGAACGTTAGCCCACAGTCGGTTTCACTTAGGTATTTAGAGTGTTGCCTCCATTTTTATCTACAAGCTTCTTGATTCCGACATGGCTATGCCATGTCGGAAAGCTTCCGGCAATTACGCTGTTGTAAGCACTGACGCTGCGGCCTAGCGATTACGAATTTAAGGTGAATGCGCAGTGGTAGACCGCGAAATTCAAATTTTTTTACGTTATTTGCAATTTGCAGGTCAGTGTCAGGCTGTATCTTGATCGAAATTTGATTCGCGACTATAACAGTAAGTATCTAAAGAATTATAATAATTAGAATCATTAGAACATCTTTCTAAGTGAGATTTGTACCACAAGCACTTTTCCTTATGAGATTTCTTCTTGTGGTACAAATCTAAGTTAGGAAGATGTATTCATGATTCTAATGATTTTATTTCTTTAGATACGTACCTGTTATAGTCGTGAATCAAATTTTGATCAAGATACAACCTAAAACAGACCTGCAAATTGCAAAAAACGTAAAAAATTTGAATTTCGCGGTAACCACTGCGCAATTACCTTAAGGAACAAAATACATGAAAAAGTACTGCTACCGCGTTTCGCAGCGGAACTGTAGAGGTGAGTATAAACCGTCCAATCAAAACACCGAAATAATCTCAAATAAAAAAACCGATATGATCTCAAATAATATGTATCGTGGAAAGGGGTCCTAAACATGACGATGACAGACAGTGTCATGGCAACGGCAACAATGTAAGAACGCAACTGTCACTGTCAGTGTGTCAAAAGAAAATGACGTAAATTGTAGTACAACAAAAATAATTTAAATTTAATAGAAAATCGTGTATTGATTGATTATTGTTACAGGTTTTAGTGAATAAGCTAAACATGTTTTGTTGTCTGAAAAGCTGTATGAATGGCTTCACGCTCACACCCAGTGTACCGATACGAATTAAGGAAAATCCAGTTCAATTGGATACATTACACATGGGTTTGTATACTTGATTTATAATTACATCTTCTTGATCAGAAGAATACAAACAATGTTTACTAAATATTTTTTACTAAGTAACTGTATTTGGCTGACTTTGGCTAGAAACTTCGCAGTAGCGAACATTGTTGCGCGCATCGATTTTACGTGGGCTCTTCGATGGTCCCTGATTTATGTTACAGCAGAGTTTGTTTGTTGAGCAATTTCAGTCTATTACAAAGTACTCTGTGATCTCTACTGATTGCATACACGCTATAGATTTATGAGCACTGTCAGATCTTAAAGCTTTACCAGTTTTAAGGCATGCATATTCTAGCTTTTATATTTCGTAAATAATCAGAAATTAAACCTACTAGGGCTTTCTAAATCCCTCGGACAAGTTACAACTCTTTTGACACTTATATTTCAAGGTTAAGCTACTAAGTAGGCATTAATAAATGTATGCCTTGCCATAAAAGCCTTTTGTCAACTAATATAAGAGGGCAATAAAATACATACTTAAGGTTTATTGCCATTTAGCAGATCAGTATGAATTTAATCTTGAGTTACAGACAATTATATATTTAAATTATTAAAGAAGATATGGTTATAAACACTACCTAATTGGCACAAACTACATGAGAATAGCTATAAACAGCGTGTTCAAATATTAGCTAGAAAACTATTATAGGTAATACAGGCTGCCGGCTGGTGTCCGCAACTCCACGTCAATGCGCATATTTTGCATATGGGAAAACTAGTATAGTAGCAATGTTGACTGCCAAGAATGAGCCAGACACAAATGCATGCACTGACTGGACAGGTCCACTCAAATCTGTACGGTTCTTTCCTCAAAATACTATCTCAGATATTAATCTGCATGATGGCCTGACCAAGATTATGTGTGGACTTTAAAAAAGACTGTGACGTCCGAGTTTGTTTCGGTCTTTCTTCTCAGAGTAGTCACTTAGGATACACCAAACTCATCTAGTTTTAAAATATAAGTTATTTTAATGCCAAAAAGAGTTTTTTTTTAACATTGATAATATCATTTATCATCCCCTTAAAAAATAATTACCACGTCTGGGAAGTTCCTTGGAACAAAATGAAATGATTGATGATGATGATTGTTAAACTATAAACCAGAATTTATTGTTTTATTGCAGGTCATGAAATGGTGATAATAAAAGGTGGACAGCGAGTCTGTGGGTCGGGCTGTGCGCTGGGGAATGCTCCACTAGTGCAGAACAAATCATACTTTGAAGTGAAGTTGCAGCAGGGAGGCGTGTGGGCTGTCGGAGTGGCTACCAGGGAGACAGATCTAAACAGAGTACATGGTAAAATAATGTTTTGAAATCTTTGACCCTTCATTTGTTACTATTCTATTCTGTACTAATAATAAAGCTGAAGAGTTTGTGTGTTTAAACATGCTAATGGAACTACCAGTCAGATTTGAAAAATATTTTTACATTTGATAGTCTAATTCTTGAGGAAGGGTAATTAACATCACGCTAGAACCAATAGGAGCCGAGCAAAAAGAAAACAGTCAGAATGAACGCTAAATAGTGACGGAAGATTTTTATAAATGTGGTACTTAGTTATTTTATTTTAGGGGCATTGTGTATCTTCCATGCGAAAGAAGTCACAGGCAGAAACTAATTCTATACTAAATATCTCATAACAAAAATGATGTTAGAGCCTTATTTACACCATTGTAATGAAAAGACAAAGTAGTATTTACAAAATGGATATGAATAGTTTTAATAAGTTACAAAGATACTTTGGCACACACATTGTTGCTCTTTAAAATTAATTTTGCACAAGTTAAAACAATACTATCAAGAAACTTGCTTTACATATTGTTCCGTAATGTTGACACTCGCTAATTTCACACCTTTAGAATAATGAAGAAAGTGAGAAGCATATTTTCCAACAATTCTATAGACTGTACTGTTTACTTTAAAAAAAAGTAGGTAACTTGAAATTCTATTGTTATGTAATTGACAGCATTTTGTCAAAAAATGTATTGTAATATTTTCTGCAGAAAACTATT
Organism: Globia sparganii; assembly: GCA_949316385.1. Taxonomy (NCBI): domain Eukaryota; kingdom Metazoa; phylum Arthropoda; class Insecta; order Lepidoptera; family Noctuidae; genus Globia; species Globia sparganii. The sequence goes on along the minus strand of OX438655.1, from coordinate 10,044,431 downwards.
CTTTAGACAAAGTAAAAGTTTGAAATATGAGTAATAAGCTTAATGTTATTTAAAATGTCTTCTCATAATATTCTTATTCATTCAGTAACTTGGTATTCAATGCAGAGTTTCCGAGTCCGAGTTTGGTCAACAGTCACTGTTGGTGTAATGTGTCCTTCAATATATTACTATGCACACTTTGTTTTTCTGTTGCCAAAATTAATATTTAGGTCATTGTAACTTGTTACTTATGGTGCTCTTCATTAGCTAATAGAGTTAATTTTCACCCTTTTAACATGTGAGGTCTACATTATTGAGATTGGTTTCCGCACTTAGTTCTTCAAGTTGTCCATTGTAGGGGGGCCATGGCGGTCGTCGTCATTCCAACCAGCCCACCTCCCTCTAGAAGCAGAGTAGGTCTCCTAATCTCTTCAGAATGTTACTTAATTTGGGTAACCCAAGGGTTTCTGTTCTAATTTGGGTGACGCGTGCGCATTCAAAGAGCACATGCACGACGGTTTCCTCAGCCGGCATGCATGCTCTGCACAGAGGATTGTCCATTATGCCTATTGTGTGGAAATGTTGAATATGTGAGGTTTTATCAGGTTCTTCTATTTAGCTTAAACTTGCAAAAATCTTTTCTCTTTACAAAACGGGGACAAAGTTAAGTTAAGGTTTAATGTCCAGCCTAGGAGGCCCGCAGTGGCGGGCCCGGCACCAGTCGGGGGTTGCGGAAGGATCGTACGTTCATGCGACCCCCGGCGTAGGTGTGAGATGGAACATCGGGGTGGTTTTTAGGCAGTAAGAGTCTGACAGACCCTGCCGCCCGCCTCAGGGCGGCGGACATCCATGAGAATTTTCCACGCCGGAAACAAAAAAAAAAGTTTAATGTCCAGAATAAAAGTCACACCGCTTGGTTGACATGTTAAGAAACAGTACATTAGTTAGTAGATAATTGTTAATGTAAATTAATCATATCGTTCACGTTACTCTCAATTATATTATAGGTGGCATGGACAAAGAATCATGGTGTCTCAACAGCGACGGTACAGTCCGCCATTCCAATATCGAACTATACCATCTCGCGCACGCGCCTAGAGAATCACCCACGGCCGATCTACTTGTATCAACGGATTCACCAACTCACATGGAGAATGAAAAGCCAGAGAGCGATAAGGAAACTAACACAGCAGCTATAATGCCCGTAGAGGGCGACACCATCGGCGTGGCCTATGACCATGTAGACCTGAACTTCTTCTTGAATGGAAAGACTATGGAGATTCCTGTTAGTAATATTAGGGGGACGGTGTATCCTGCGCTTTATGGTGAGTTTTAATTTTTTTTTTTTTCTAACTGTTCAGTTTAACTCGCTTTGGTTGGGACTTCGACTGCTTAAAATATTTCAAATCAAAGCTAAATCTTGACTGGCTTTTGATCACATTCTATATCATTAGCTGCCCCGTTGGTCTCGTGGTCGGTCGCAAGCGCGACTGCTGATCGTGGGGTTCTGGGTTCGATTCCCAGTTCGGGTAAAGTGTTATTGGGTTTTTCCATTAAGAATTTCTTGGTAACTCCCCGGAATTTGGTAATTGGCGGTGTGTTACCCCCGTGCCTCGGAAAGTACGTTCAGCCGTTGGTCCTGCGCCTGATCGCTCTACGGTCGTGTGGGATTGACGTCCCATCGGACTATGAGAGTGAGGGAAATAAGAGTGCACCTGTGTCGTGTCTGCGCATACACCTTTGCGCTATAATATCTCCCGCGCCGAAGGCTAGTCTCTGTTGAGATTGGTCGCCATGGCTGAAATACGATCTTGAAAAATATAGTTTTTTAGAGGGCTTTATATCATAAGCTTTATTAAAAACTATTTTGGTAAACACGTAATATAAGTTATACTCAAAGCTCTCTTGAACAATAAAGTGTTTATTACTTAACAATAATATTGTACCAATATTACACAAGCTAGGTAAACCTTTATAATTCAGTAAATAAATAATCACATGTCAAGGTCGCACATCGAACACTAGTCAGGCAATCCTGAAACATGCACATTGAATTGATTTTATTCGTTTCCGTTCAAGGCCTGATGCACCACAAACCACTAAATACGTTTAGCTATAAACGTATTTAATACATCGTTATGCATGTTTCTGAAAATTATTTGATGAAAACAGCGGCAGGATGTTGTTTTGAATATGTTTAACTAAATGAATTTAGGGCGAACTAGCTGTGCGCGACCCAGTTCGCGTGGATGTTGGAAAACAATAATGTGTCTCTTTACTAATTCTTTTTCTAAAATAAAAGAAGCCTCAGTTACTCCAAATAGCATCAGCTATCTGCCAGTGAAAGTGCTGGCAAAATCGGTTCAGCCGTTTCGTAGATTAGCCGGAACAAACAGATAGACAGACAAACGATATTTTTTTTTTATTTTTTTATTAGTACCGTAACTTTCATACGCGTTTAGTAAAAAGTTGTTATTTTGACATTACAAACAGACACTTAAATTTTATTTATTTGTATAGATTTCTTTTAGTGATTTGTGTTTGTAGTGCAAGTGCGCCGAATTCATAAAATACTTATAATAAAAGTATTATAAGATTTGTGCACAATACAGCGTATTTCATTATTATACGTATTTTATGCTTATTTTTAACGTGTACGTCTTTTTTTACATTGTTCTCACATATAATTATAATTCAAAATTAATGATAGGTAACTAATATTTTTGTAAAAATGTAATTTAAAACAGTTTCCATGGAGTTTTCTTCCGTTCTTCTCCATAGGTACCTACTACGCTTTGGAATGGGCAACTAGCTTCATATTTTCTGACTGACCGACTTCTTGACAATTCAGAAGTGCCTGTAAAAGGTTTAATTGAAATAAATGTTTTGAGTTTGAGTTTTAACTGTCTACTAAACACGATATTTTACTTTGCAGTTGACGACGGCGCCATCTTGGATGTTATCTTCGAAAATTTCCTCTACCCACCTCCACAAGGATTTGAAAAGATAATGGTGGAACAGTCCCTGCTTTAACAAAGGAATTGGAACGATCGGCTGTATATAGGAATCTTGGATGTTTGGGCAGAATGCGCAGAGTGCTAACGTGAATATTGCTTAAGACTTATATCTGAGACTGTCTAGTGTGGATGAGAACTATATTTTTAAATACTGAATCTTATATCTTGATGTCTGTTGAGACTCGCAGGCGTCCGTAAAAATATTACTTTTAACATAACATTATGATACCATTTGGCTTGTGCGACTTTATAGTCTGTTCCAAAATTATATGGCGAAATTTAAAACAAATGGATCAGAAAACGTACCTGTGGATGCTAATGTATAGTGCCACTTACAAATTGAGTGCTTTCATTTGATTACTTAAACCCAGATTTCTTATTTTAAATCGCTAACCACAAACATGTTTTTCGTTTGCCAATTGAGGTTAATTTTATATCTTCAATTTTTGTCGATGTTTTTCGATAATATTTTAATAATGTTATTTAACAATTGTTGGTAAAAATGGTGACATAAAGTTGAATCCGCTTTAATACTAATGAATGTGTTACTAATTCCCTAGCGAATGATTGCGTAAGAATTTAACTTGAACTGGGTTTGTTTACACTTTTATCAGAGAGTTGGAACAGCCTATAAATCAGACGGACAGACGACGACAGATTTTTGATTAGAGTTTTTGAAATTAAACTTAAGTCACAGGGGCACAAATACAAATTAAGATAAACTAGCTGACTTAGGAAGTCAACCAATAGTTTTTCATCACAAAAGCTTTGTTGTAGTTCATGGCCAAATATCGAACAATTTTTTTGCCCTGCATTAGGTTAACAGAACTCAGATACTAGTTGCTTTATATAATACGTTTTGATATAATATTGCTTCTCTATCGACTGCTATGTTAGCTCAACATAGTTGGGAGCCAGTGGGAGTTTATAAAGAGTTTCGAAAATAAGGCTGTGTTTCCAATTAAGCAGAGACGAGACTTGTAGGTAAGGGACTTGTAGTCATTTCGAAATTTGAAAAGTCCTGACAAAAAGCCTTTCTTCATGGGCTTCAAAATAATGGACGTTTACTGGTACAAATCTGTTGTATTTTAGTTTACTAGTTATGATAATTTTTGAGTCTGAATCTAATATAAATCTGATGAGAAAATGAAGAACGTCCGCGTAGGACGACGACTGGCTGCGCGTAGCCGAGGCCGCGATCAGGCTCGCGGCATAGCTATGCAGGCACGGCGGTAGTAAGTCCTGCCGTGCGCTATCTGGCGGCGGCGGGGCCGTAACAAGGACTTTTGCGAAAAAGTTCAGGCTTTTCATGTTTTAACCTTTTTTTCTGTACCTAATCATTTAACAATAAAAAAACTCTTTGTTTCGAAAAGTCCAGACAAATTTGTCATTTGTCTGGACTTTTCGAAACAAAGAGTTTTTGGTCGGATAAAGTCCGGATGGACCAACTCCAATAAAATTCCGAGATTTGGTTTTCAAAAAGTTTCAGTGGAAATACAGTTTTAGTTTTTTCATTTACTGGCCTGCGAGTCTTAACACAATATCTATCTATATCATGACTTACCTATATCACTGTATAGTATTACATTGTGATCGAAGGAAACTCCATAAATTATTTAGTCTTAAGTAGATTTGCTTTTGTGGTCTATGTGAAGCGCATAGACGTATGTAAGTACTCTTTTTACTGTTTTTAACGCCATCTGCAAACAATGTATCGTGCACAATGGTGTTTACGAATAATAGGTTATAATTTCACATGTAAGACGTAGATTGAATGCAGTACAAAAAATTTGGCGCACCGATGAATTATATTAGAATAATAATCCCCATAATATATTCCATAGCCAGTAAAATTAACCGCAAACATTTAAAATAGGTTATGGGATTAGATGTTTTTCTATCTTACTAATTTTGTTAACAATGCTCACTTTAGTCTTGTAACCGTTTAGAATTCGTGAAGACAGTTCTAATATAATGTCTAAAAATCATAGGTCTCAAAGACATTTTTTTGCAATGGCAACACTTTTTCAAGTTTTTGATGTTGCCATACACATGATTAACACATTCCAAGTTCAAAAATGTATACCATATCATTGTATCTGAGGCAAAATTATGATCTCCGAAACGTAACTGTGGTATGTTATTTGATGGTACTAATATTTATTGGATAGTGATAAAAAGATGTCGCTTATTGTCTTCGCCAAATATTCGAAAAATTTAAAGTGCATACTTACTAAACTTGTAAACGCTGCTTTGGTGTGTTTTGTGTTTCTTCGATGTTTTAAAAGCTGCAGCTGTCGAAATTTTGCATTATTAAAAAGTTCCTTCTAAACATGAGATGGACTGCTGACTAAATGCGGAATATCTGCTTTAAGCATCAAAGGCGTGCGTGCGAGTGAGGTTAAATGGGAAAATGCTCACGCGCCTTTTCAAGCGTACATAAATATGCTACTTTTGTCGTTGTCTCCCAAACTTTTTCAATGGGATAATTATACTGCCGTCCAGCTAAATGGCAGTCCTTCTATAAAATGCTCAAAAATGTACTAAGTATTTGGTAAATATTCAGATGAAAAGATTCAGTAAAGAAAATAGGCGAAATCGATTCTTATATTGGGTTTTAATGCAAACCTCACTTTTGAGATATATCTTGAAGACACATTAGTAAAATAGATCATACGTTGATTTGCAAAATAAGCGTTGATATGTATAATCTATACTAATATTATAAAGCTGAAGAGTTTGTTTGTTTGTTTGTTTGTTTGTTTGTTTGTTTGAACGCGCTAATCTCAGGAACTACTGGTCCGATTTGAAAAAATTTTCAGTGTTAGATAGCCCATTCATCGCGGAAGGCTATAGGCTATATATCATCACGCTAAAACCAATAGGAGCGGAGCACCAATGAAGAATGTTTCAAAATCGGGGGATTTTTTTCCTATTGAGAGCTTCCGCTGCGTGCGCTGCGTAAACGGTTAAAGTTTCGCAAAAATCATATATGACAGAATTGTTTCCCTTTAAAAGCTTTAAAAAAAAGTCCGCGACAGCTTATGTCTATCTTTTAAGGTTAGCTCACTATAACCTCTTTTATGCTAACAAAATTTGTTCTAAAATAATGCATTATTTGCGAAGGTGTTTTTATAAACATGGTATTAATCCTTATCCAAATAAATACGTTATTCATCACATGTATTTAATTTTGAACAAAATTGCCTCTGACATCATTCGATTTCAATGTATATCTTAGGAGATATCATAGTTTTAAAATAATACTAATAATAAAGATGAAGAGTTTTGTTTGAAACACGGTTTGAAAGCTCTAAATCTCTGGAAGTATTGGTTGGTTTTGGTTGGTTGGTGGAAGTGTTGGTTTTGCGTTTGATAGCCCAGTTCTTGAGGAAGGCTATATTCTATTAAACTTGACGCTAGGACCCTTAGTAGTTGAGCAAAAAGAAAAAAAGTCTGAAGTTTTCCCCAAGCGAAAACGAAACGGGGTGGGTCGGGGAAACAAAAAAAATTTACGCGGACGAAGTCGCGGGCAGAAGCTAGTAATATTAATAATGCAACTACACTGTAAGTATATTTTCATTTATCTTTTTTTGATTGAAGTTTGTGTGATCCTAATTGCATAACACATAAAAATAATAGTCCAATCATAGTCTGAAAAATGTTGAAGGAAATTGGTGCCGATTCCCTTGTACACAAACTAAACTATATTTAAGTTCAGTGCATCTTTTTCTTTCTATTTCATCAAGAAAAGGACAGAAGATACATTTAGTCCTGTCAAATTAATCAGCGCCTGACACTACTCCTGCAAGTTTAGACTTGATTAAAAACTTGTCTACTAAAATTACGTCAATTTACATCAGGCGCTGATTAATTTGACAGGACTAAGCTAAAATTTATCTTCTCTCCTTTTCTTAATGAAATAGGAAGAAAAAGATGTACAGCAGTGCGATTCTGTACCTAACCATCTCACCGTGAAAACTTAGGTGAAGTGAGCGTGGAGTGAGTTGTCAGTGTCATCCTGATGCTAGGGATTGATACTCTTGACAGCTCACTCTAAGCTCACTTCTCCTAACTTTTCACGGTGAGATTTTTCCAGAATAGATTGGCTGAACTTAAATTTAGTTTAGTTTGTGAACAACAGAATCGGCACCATTGTTAATCCAATGCTTTAAATGTAGTAATGTTCGAAAAAATTGTCTGCTCAACAACGTAAAATAAATGATGCAATGAATGTTGTTGACTGTCAAAATAAAAGCCATTGCTTTTATTAGTGTGTTACGCAATTACCCCGTTTGTTTGAATGAATGAACTGCGAACTATTTATTCATATCATGTCTACGTTGATTGATATTTATTGTGTAACTGTCAACTTGGTAAATAAAAACAGTTTTCAGCGCAGTGATATGCATGACGCCCATGAGACCTAAAGAAAATTTATTTTTGGGTCATTCCCCCTTTTTTGGACCTTAGTCACGGTCATAGCGATTAGGCCCTCGTCTTTTTAACGACTTCAGAACGGTGGGGATTATGTATTCGAGGCGTTTTTGTAAAGACGCCAGCACTTTAGCTACTACAATCTGTCTTTATTTGATAGATTTTCAACTTTATCGCATATGGTTCAAAGTTGATTGGGAAAATTTTACAGTTTCGGGTAGCTTGATGTGCTGGCATCTGTACATAATTATACAGGTTTTAGTACACCGATTTACCTGACACTGTTTCGACGGATATTGAGAGTCGTAGGCATACTTCGTTTTCCATTTTCACTTTGTAAATAAATGTCACCGGGTAAGAATATTTTATCTACTTAACTAGCCGAATATTATGAAATAATTTATCAATAGTGCAGATTCTGAGGAGTATCGATAAAACTAAATTAATAATATAGTTGTCTTTTATTGACTGACAATAAAAGAAAGAGACGCAAAACGTTAAGAATTACAGATGTTACAATTCACGAACGCGCGACAGTCATTCCAATTTATACCTTATTACAATGCCAAGAGTCACATGACACGCGCTCGTGAATGGTACTATGGGTCTGTTTATTTATTACGTAAAACAATTTTAACCACTTTCTGACCCCCTCCCCCTGCGTGAGGAATAATAAGACTTGGCTGAACCCGCTCACACGTCAAATCGTCATAATGTAATAAATGAACAGCCCCGTACAGTCCTTTCACAGCTATTTTACTCTCTAATTTTGCATCACCGTCCAAAGCAAAGTGATCTTTATTCTCATTCTGATAAGGTTGCTGTTGGGTTACTGCCACTGACGAGTCTGTTAAAATCATGTGAGTTTTATTCCCCTTACAATAAGGTTGCTGTTTATTCCCCTTACAATAAGGTTGCTGTTAGGTTGCTGTTGTCGGCCCGAAAGGGCCGAAGCCTGCCGGGGCAGCGGGATTGTCCGAAAGGGTTACCGCTACCCCGGAACACAAAGGGCTAAGGAAGGAACACGGGTGGGTTTTAGTCAGTAAGAGTCTGACACGACCTTCTGCTCCACCCAGAGCGGGAGGGGTCATTGGATGATTTCCCATCCACAAAAAAAAAAAAAAAAAAAAAGGTTGCTGTTGTCAGAGGTAAAATAACTGTGAACGGAATGTAATTGGCACGTCAAGCATGGGTTTAGTTTCAATTGATTTTTCAGTTCTCGCTGACTACTAAGTTTCTTTAGTGAGTACTAAGTCCTGTTTTATTATAGCAATATTTTTAGCTTACGTTATTGATGCTCTGCAGAACCGATATTATTGTGGGATCTGGTATCTTAATACACTTGACTGTACATCTATTAATGTATATGGTCATCGTTTTCGAATGAATTTCTCAAATATTGAATTACACTTAGATATACCGGTCGATATACACCCAAAATCATATACTTAGGCTTGGCCTTTGTTCAACGAGCTTCAGTAGTAAAGTGGTAAGAGGACGCAATACCTGAACAGTAAAGGGTATGGGCCCAAATTGGAATACCGACCTTGTCGCTGCACTTAGTTATTATAATCACAGGCCGTGTCCAAACCGAAAGCGACTGTCGCGTGAATGTACGTTTTTATTTTTCTTACTTAGGTATGGCATCTCGCAGGTGAATCTAGAAGGTTGTCGGCTGTTTAACCGGGCTTGACTGTAGGTGCCTCAATAAATTAAGGCCTCCAGGCTGGGCTTAAAAATAACTTAAAATCTAAGCGACTACACGCTCAAGGGTACCTTGGCTTAGGGCGTCGCTGGGGGAGGGTAGCAAGGGACAGGCTGGATCGGATTAATCGCGAATGTACTCCTTCATCGCGCTCTTTTATATGAGTACTAGCACCCAGCACTTCGCCCGCGACTTCTTCAGCGTTGATTTCGTAGGTACAGAAGTCAGCACATCAACCTACTACAATCAGTCAAATTTCTTTAATAGATTTTCAACTTTATTGCTAAACTATAAGGTTCAAAGTTGATTGGGAAAATTTGACAGTTTCGGGTAGGTTGAAGTACTGGCGTTGGTACTTTGTACTCTCCCATTCGAAATTCAACACCCCTTCTACCGGGTCCTTTAATTTAAAGGTTTGTTTTGGAAAATTTATCGTTACGATCTTTCGATAATCGCTTTTGGTTAGGATACGGTCAGGGTGTCCAGTAGGGCTTGTTTTCGTAGGAGGCAAAACAGGGAAACATGAAGAGTATAATTGACATAGGTATTTGTTAACATTTTGTGATTGATTGCATCCTTAGAGATTATGGTTCATTAACAGTTATTTGTGTGGCCCGACTATAATATTTTCTAATCTGTAATAATATTTTCTAATCTGTAATAATTTTAATAATATTATGATGTATGTATAATATACAAATTATAAGAACAAGTGTGTATGTTTATTTATTATAACATTGTGATAAGAAAGCAAGAATAAATATGGATGCCAACTTTTTGTTTTATTTACGTACCTACAAGCTGACCACGTTAATAAGACAACTGAACGTCACGTCATCTGCAAATATACGAAGGATTTGAATGGTACCTACTAAGATGAACGTGGGAGGCGAGGCTGAGGTCGCATGTCATTAGTTTTCAGGGTAGGTATGCAGATGGGCTAATGCTATCATTAGCCCATCTCGCAAAAAGTCAATTTTTAACCGACTTCAAGAGGTTCTCAATTCGTCTGTATGTTTTTTTTTAAATACGCCATTGGACAAAATGAAAACAACCAGCATTGCTTCTTGCTATAGAGACGGAGAGGACTCAGAGCTCAGAGGCCGCACTGTCACTTTGCATATAGGTAAACCAAGCGCGAACCTACTAATTTTCTGCACTAAGACAAAATATGACGTAGGTACCTATAGTATGCATGCTATGCTATGCATGTTGTGCTATGCATACTGTGTTGTCCACGCTATGAGAATGCTATGGATGCTATGCTAAGCTATAAATGCTCATCTATGCATGATAGTCTATACTATGCATGCTGTGCTATGCTATGAATACTGTACTATGCTATGCTGTGTTAGGTACATGCTGTGCTAATGCATACTGTCCTGTCCATGCTATGAGGATACTATGCATGCTATGCTAAGCTATACATGCTCATCTATGCATGCTATTCTGTGCTAAGCATATTTTACTAGGCATGCTGTGCTATGCTACGGGTGCTGTACTATGCTATGCTTTGCTATGCTATGCAAGATATGCTATGCATGCCTTGCATTAGCTCACTTCTATCTCTTTTCTATCTTCTTCTTTTCGTGGCTCCCCAAAGGAAAGGCAGAGCCACCATTTACCGCGTACTATGTCTTTTACGAAATGTTATATCCTCTCAGTTTGTTTCGGCCTTTTTTCCCAGAGTAGTCGGACAATAAGAAATGCAGTAAGACGGACCATTGTGTCACCTTATGTAAAATTTATTCATTTATGTATATGGATAAAGAGTAGGTATTTCTATTCTATTCGAGCTGAAATTATGCAAATTCGTATACCGCGTCTAGAGACACTCGTTGATTTTTACGAGTGTTGGATACGGGCTATTAACATTACATATTACGAGCCAAGACAAAGAATTTTTTAACCTCGCAAAGAGCTTTTATTACGAACATATTATGGCAAATGGCCTTTATCTAACAATACTGTTCATATTTCACGCAGAAAACCCACTTCCACGATCAACATTGCTCATCCATTGTTGGAAAGTCGATTTAAAGTAAACAATGACATGGGATATCGCGATAATGCCGGGAAATTTCACTAGCGAGAGGGTCACCATTGTTACTCGGGATAATAAACGTATCATGTAAAATAAGATGAACGTACGGTACCTATATATAGAAAGATATTATTTTGGAGAAGCTACCGATGTGAAAACATGAAGCTTTTCCGTTAAAACGTTATCATCATTTATCGTCACTTTTCAGGCGAAAGACGTTCACTGTTGGACATAGACCTCCCCAAGCACCGCCATATCGATCGGTCCTGGACTTCTCGCATCCAGCAGATTCCCTGTGACCTTCACAAGGTTATGGTTCACGGTTCTCTTGGATGGCCTTCCAAGTTCCAACGCTACGTCTTCCGGTACGCGGTCTCCATTCCAGAACCTTTTGGCTCCATCGGCCATCTGTTCTGCGAGTAATGTGCCCCCTGCCCACTGACACTTAAGTTTGCCATGGCCACTTAGGTAGGTACTTAGCTTAAATAGAGACATGCGGGCACATTTTGTCATGTTTTTGGGAGGCAAATACTTAGGTAAAGCGGTCGGTCCACCTGATAGCATGCCTAACCTCCCGGCCATGACTTTTGGCTTAGCGAACTATTAAGTATTCTGTTTTAACGTCAACCGGCGCGGTGTCTTAATTGCTAGCGTTGACGCTGCAAGCGGTGTGTTGTGGCATGGTTCATACATTTTTGTTTATTTGTTTTTACCGCTCGCCGCCCCGCGCTAAGCTGCCGCGGCAGAGTCGTGGCCGGGCGGTTGCCGGGCGGTAAAGATCAGCATAGCTATTCACAACCACTCGATACGCTTCCGTACCGTATCGAACATCAATTAATGTTATCGTAGGAGTCCTCTAAACGCTGTTCACAAGTCCAAAATACGATAATTTTGTCAGTTTAAAATCAAATAGACGACCACTATTCTTCCGACAGCTGTTTGCTATCGGGGGCAAGGAAAATCAGGTTATTGAAATGTGTCATTTTCGATACGATAGATTGTCGTATGGTTGTGAATTAGGGTGCTGAACTAATGTAAATATACGAGTAAAATTTTGAATAAATTTTTGCCGGTTTATGGCAAGTCTCATCCCTATTAACTTCATTGTACTAAAATAACAGTGTATTCAGTTAATACACCCAATCGCCCGTTATGCTAACGGCTTACGCGAAGGTGTAAAGTCTACATACACCTTCCTAAGCCCCATGGGAAATACAGGTACGATGTTATTTTATGCTAACTTTTAACATTGGCTGGTATTTTCTAATCTACGAGTAAAGGTATTAAATGTGTGTGCCACCGTGAGTGAGTAGCCTCCAATTAATCCTACTTGGAGTCGTCTCTAGGCTTTTTTTTTGGGTGGGAAATTATCAAATAACTTCTCCCGCTCTGGGCGGAGCGGGAGGGCGTGTCCGACTTTTACTGACTAAAACCCACCCGCGTTCCTTCAGTTGCCTGTGCCAGGGGCCACGATATCTCTTTCGAACAACCCGCGACCCTGGCAGGAGTGGCAGGCATCCAAGAAGCTTGTAGATAAAAATGGAGCCAACACTCTAAATACCTAAGTGAAAACGACTGTGGGCTGACGCTATATTTCTAAATACGCACTTAAGAACGAGACAGTGATTTAAGTTTTCTTTGTCTTATGTATGTATTCAGAAAGAGAGCGTCAGCCCACAGTCGGTTTCACTTAGGTGTTCAGAGTGTTGCCTCCACTTTTATCTATATACTTCTTGCAGGCATCGGCCCTAGCGGACCCCGTCACTCCCGTCAGTTATTGATGACAAATCTCTTTGAGGCACGCGTGGAACACAAGGCGGCCTCACGTCGACTCGGGGTTGTCTTGCTTGTGTGCCTAAGTTAAGATAAGTACAGTTAATTATATCACTCTCATAATATAAACCATAGGTTCTCAACGTGGGCCTTGAGACTTTCAGGTGGACAGTAGATGACCCAGAGAAAATAATATCTATCCTATCTTACGACTGTATAATAATTATACACGTCTAACCTATGGTGTAAAGTCAGGGAAATTAGTTGTTTGTCCAATTGCCTACCAACTCAAATTGTCCGTATATTCAAATCACAACTGTCACTCTTTGACATGTAAATGAAATGGCGGCAAATGGACGTACCTAGTGTGTCAATTTGATAAACAATTTATTGCCTTGACTATGTAAGTAATGCAGAGACTATTGAGCAATCCATCTAGAACCTACGTGAGCCGAATGTGTAGGTACCTACCTACTCGTTATTCGGCAGTTAAAGTGATAAAAAACCGTCTAGCAAACACCGAAATTGCAATATCGGACATATGGTGGTAATAACCTAGGGAATTGGTGCGCTTTTTACTCTCTGGCTCGCCGGAGCTATTCACACTGAATATCCTTAGCTTTTTGGAACAAAAGCTCGTACAGACGCGTACAGCTGACACAAGCAAATAAGTACTTAAATGGAAAATGGAAATCGCTCTACGCTCACTTTTTTATCACGAGAACAGCGTGCATTTGCTTTATTAGCATTTATGTTAATAATTGTACGGCTGCCACATATTAAAACACAGTAAGGAACAAATGAAAAAAATAGTTTTTCACATAATTTGTACTGTCTTAGTAAGTCCACTTAAACATGTTAAACTTAAAAGTACCTACGGGACCACCACGCAAGCTTCCTCTACCAAGAGAAAAATATTTTCAAAATCAGTCCTTTTTTGTTGAAAATATCGTTGATCATACATAAGTATACATACAAACGAACATAGAACTTTACTCCTACTTTTTAGAAGTCAGTTAAAAAACCATTAACCTTTAACTGACGTGGTTTTTATTTTACATAAGCACTGACTTGGGGGCTTGAGAGGCCCGTACCTTAATGTGATTTCTTTAACGAATCACGAGGTTTTATTGTTATTGTTAACGCCTCGCTTAATGTGTGTAAATGCATACACACATATGTAAACGACGTATGACAACGCGTAGAAGATTCTAGAAGTCTGCGCAAACGAGGCGCGCACACAGTTATAGATAATTAATAACTACGTTGAATACGCATTTATATTAAAAAAAGATAGTAGGTAGGCTATTTTGTCCATTTACAAACCTAGCAAGTGTAATGTGTAACACTTACTGGGTTTTGATATGGGACAACCGTGTACTTTAGGTACCATGTATCAAGCAGGTGCTGAAACAATATTTTCGTGACGGGAACTACTTAGTAACACTTTAAAAGTTTTTGTATAAGTAATTAGTGAATATTAGCATTTTCATAAATTGTTTTTCGTTAACTGGCACGGATGGTAGACATGAAACTGGAATAGGTTTTCACTTTATTACAGTACGTCGGTAATATACCTGTCGCAAGTCGGCAATATTACCTGTCGCAGATGGGTTGTAGAATCCGCTGTTTTGCAAAACCAATAACAACGAACAACTTTCAGCGAAAAAATACTTTAATTTCACCAAAATAGACCACCCTCAAAAAAAATAGTTACCATTTTTTTTGAGGGTGGTAAATTATCAAATACCTAACTTTTCCCGCTCTGCGCGGAGCGGGAGGGCGTGTCAGACTTTTACTGACTAAAACCCACCCGTGTTCCTTCAGTTGCCTGTGCCAAGGCCCACGGTATCTCTCTCGAACAACCCGCGACCCTGTCAATAGCAGAGTTTACCGCGCAACGAGCATAATATACAACCGCCCGACATGAATCATCGGGCAGTTGCCCGCCAGACATAACACCCGTCTGGTCGGAGGATTCTCCCTTTTCTATGGAGTATGAGTGCACTTTACACCCTGTTCCTCATACCTCTATAAAGCAACGGATTAGCAATAGTCTTCAAAATCTTGCAGATTGTGAATGGAAGTGTGTTACGCAATTAGGATACAGCGCATGACTAATATGTTTTAAGTACCGGTTATTTACAGTTTCATAAGCTACTTATAATTCTAAAATCAAATTAGTCTTTACTACCTCGCAGTAGGTGCGAAAAGTAGAGTATTCTTCTCGGGGATAAAGGTGTCTTCGTCTTGGGCGAGCTTGAATCCTCAGCTGCACTCCGGAATCAAGTCTTAGTACTGTAATAAAAATTACTTTGATCACCGATAGTATAATACAGAATAATACTCTCCTTATTACACCTGTTAAAATTAGTGGTATGGATACCATCTATTTTCTTTTTTAAGTCTTTTTGCGTAGTATAGTAATCTCACCTTCCAATATATCTAACTCCATCAACACTTATTATTAGATCAAAGTCTCAAGTAGGAACCAACCTACAACCAGTTTTATCGAGTGAAATGTCTAATGTATAAATACGCAGACTAAGTAATTTTTTTACATCCTATACCTGGTTGTCAGACTTTCGGGCTTCTGACTACACGTAACGACTAATCAAAGATCCACGAATGACAGTCGGGATCAACAGTTTAACGCGCTTTCCGAGGCACGGAGGGTCTCGGTATGTAAAGATGGTCACCCATCCACAGACCAATCGTGACAAGCGTAGCTTAAGGCCATGATAGCACATACATACATATAGCATAACATACATATATATGTACATATAGCTATAGATCGATCGACCTGTGCGGCTGTTATTATTTAGCCACGGGCCCCCCAGTTTACATTCTTTACCTATCTTCTTATATCTATACTTACTTAAATCCCTTAAATCCAAGTAATTAATGATAGCAATGACTGATGATTAATTTATCTACCAAAAAACAAAAGATACAAAATAGATGCAATACTAAAATATACCTACATATGTAGGTACCTACTTACATAACGAATCGTTGGAAACAAGAATCAGAATATTCATTGTTATGTAAGTATACCATAAATATTACAGGTAGAACTTCTGCAAGGGGTGACAACGGGCGGTCTTAACGCTAAAAGTGAATTTTTTAAGACATCCTTTGGATGGATTTAGAGAGAAAGGAAAGACAGGTACTCTGTGGTCTACCATTTATATACAGGGTTATTGGAAAAACATTAACAACCTCTTAAGGGGTCATTGTATTCATCATTATGAACAACTTTTACTATGGGACCAAAACTGAAATCGCGAAAAAAAATCAGCTGTTCCCTACATTTATGTTCGTATAACTCGTCGTCAAAATGTAGGGAACAGCTAATTTTTTTTTTCGCGTTTGCGTACTCCAAACTCTAGGTCTGTGCCGGTGGAGTTACATAGCTGGAACAAGTCTCGGGGTGAGGAGCCACACCTAGAGAGATACAGAAATCCACAGGGCATCGTGGCGTGCTGTTAGGCAGTAGCGACCCCACGCTCCCGGGAGTTGTCTTATTTAAACTAGTCAAAATGTAAACAGAAACCTTACAAAAAACCTCAATAGGTTGTCCGGATGTTGAAACACTTTTGAGCAATTTAACTCTAGGTAAATATCCTACCACGAAGTGCTCATCACACTAATATTATAAAGGCGTGTGTGTGTGTTTAATGTTTGTTACTTCTTCACGCTCAAACGGCTGAACCAATTTTGATAAAATTTTGTAAGGAGGTAGCTGACACCCTGGATTAACATATAGGCTTTTTATCCCGATATTCTCACGGGATCGACACTTATGTGGGTGAAATCGCGGGGCCAGCTAGTATTTTATAAAAACACTACAATTCATTAATCGTGCAAGAACACTATCTCTTTCCTTCATCATACCGCCTGTATTCATATCTTATGAGATAGACCGAGACAAACAGAACTTGCGATGATACACACTGCGTTTTCCACAGCCACTTTAAAAGAGTCTATACCTGTCCCAGTTGGGCGCCAGTATGTGCCTGAACAGCGGCGTCTGTTCGCCGGCAATCTTATCTTTGCCACATGGATACACATGTTGTACATTATCTGAAAATTAGGCCACCTGTGGTCCGCACTGGCGGTAAGAACTTCGGGCTATCGATTCTGAGCTGTAACGTAAGGGGGCAAAGATGGAAGTAGATTAAGGCGATGCTTACCTGTATTATTGTGAATTTAGCAGGGAAAAGTAGTAATTGGTTATTTGAAGGTCGACCTACTTAAAATAGTATTACTTCTTCATTGCAAATGCAAAGTTCATAATCATTCATCATCATCTGTTACTATGTTCTTGGAGGAAAGCCTAAGTAGTAAAATTGAAGTAATCGAAAAAAAAAAATAGTGCGAAATGAATGGCAGATCGCTATTATAAACACAAAGAACGCGCACAAACTGAAATAAATATTTTCTATCGCGAAAACTAAACGAATAGCGACAAGGAATCGGTGGCGAAGGTACAATACAACTCGATTCCCGCCGGCTTCCCTTCGAAAATTCAGAACATAACCACTCTATAGTCAATTCATCATTGAAATATAATGAAACGGTTTATTGACATTTTTTTCTTGCTCCGGCTTACCTCTGTCATAAATTCACCCTTCGCCACTGCAAGGAATAGCACTTTTCTGTGTTGAAAACAATGGGCATTGTTTCAAAGGTCGTTTATAACGCCAATCCCTCATTGGTCCAGCGATGAAACTCGTGATGAATGCACCGGACACGCGGAAAATTGGAAAAAGCGACGGTCACTTGCAGAGGCGCTGGGGGCGGGTGCCGGCTTGCGATCATGTAATGGACTCGCATTTTGGACCATAATATTGTCAGGATAGGTCGTGTGGAAATAAATATAAACTGAGTGGCGATTAGGATAATCACATTTAAATTATACAGCGGTTATTACAAGTTGTTATCAGTCTGTTAAAATAATAAAATATTTTTAACTAAAAATAGAAAACTTAATTTTTCGAACAAAATGAATTGAGTAAAAATTGGCACGAAATAAACCACTTAGACACAGGCGGCGATGGTATCAATAACTCAACACAAAGTTTATGATATTGTGACCAAATAATCACAAATTAAGTTTAATGTTGTTAAATACCTATTAAACAAAGGTCCCACGCCTAGAATTTTAATTGAAATTCATTTGATTTTTTTAAAATTTAAATTTTTAAAATACGTAATGTAGAATACGTGGTTTCAATTAATGTGATAACATAATAACCACACTGAATAAGCGGATTTGGTTGAATCAAGAAAAGAGAAAGAATTCCACACATTTCATATTTTTTATAACACATTTGCTCGTACCTAAAGAGTCTCTTATTTCACCAATTTCAATATCGTAATGTATGTCATTACGAACTTGTGCGTTATTTTAATGTAAAACGCACGACTTTCTTTTTAATAAGGTAAAACGTACGGTTTATCAAGATGCTCCGTCTAAAACGAACGGTACTTTTTTAAATCATAGCAAAGAGTTTTTGTCTCAGAAAAGTGGTCAACGTTTTATGAATAAAATTAACTTTAGGAAATAAAATATAAAAAATAAACATTTAATTCTTTTATTTAATTAATATTGACAATAAATTACAACCTGTAATTTATTGTCAATATTTATCTGTAACAAAAACAAAAAAATATGAATTTACTTTATTAGTAATACTGGCTGTTTTTGTGCCTTTGCCTTAAAAAAAAAGACACGATGCGCGCGGATCGCTAATTTGTGAACAAGTAAAAATTATTCCGCGCGCTTTTTCTTTTCGCTGTATTGTTTTTGTTTTAAACTGTCGTCAAGTTATGATGAATTTATTAATTTGGTACCGCCAGAAGTCTCAGAGACAGCTAAAAAGGCTACTCTAAGCCTCTTGCCCGAAAAATTGACCGATAGATACAAGCGTATCAAAATTTCATCTTATGGAAAACAAGCAAAGATGCAAATTCAGTCCGAGTTTTATTTATTTCCTCGCAAATGTGTTATTAAACGTCGTATGACGTACGTGCACTTTGATAATTACAGCCTCTGCTTTCTTGTAGCAATATCGCCTCGGCTGTAATTTTCAACTTACCGCACTTATATCATAATGTACTAATGTACCTACGTACAGGCTAAGGTTTTAGTAAGTAAACCTACATAATAGGGAAGTTACTGAACGACTTTTCTAAAGGTCTTCCTACCTAAATTAAATAAGTAATAACACTCCTTTTAGGGCAGTCGTGTAAAAAATCGACTTCTTATAGTTTTCACAAGTTTCCCGTAAAAATATCATGAGCCGATCAGACAGCACTATAGCAATAGGCCGTATGTACCTATAGGTATATAGGTACCTAATTGTTATGTTATTCATCAATTTGATATGAGTTTCATGAGAAAGTTTTTCAGTAAAGAAACGTGTTTGGAACACCCCTTAAACCGATGCAGGATGCAGGTCCATAGATTCAGAGCGTAGATATACCTAGTGACAATTAATTGATCGACGTTAATGGAAAAAATTTTGAGCAGTTAATTACACTCACTTATCTCCTTATGATTATCACGCGGAATTATCAATTAAGTACCTACTCAACGAAATCAAGATCAAGATGGCAAAGCGAGCGTCTTTCTGATTGCATATCTAAGGATAATTACATGCCGAGGATGCCTCACTGTCGCGATAAGTCGTGGTCGCGGTTTACCTCGCTACCGCAATGTCATCTCAATGTAAAAAAATGCATGCTAATAGATATCCCCAAACAGCCCGTGATGTATCACACTGAGGTATCCTTCAGCATGTGCGTGCGTTTCGATAGCATGCATTTATTTTACATCGAGGTAGCGAGCTAAACTGCTTTCACAGTGAGTCATCTTCGGGATGTTATTAACACTACACATTCCATAAGACAATTGTTTACATTTTTGGTATAATTAAGGACTACTTGTATTTTTGTAGTAGGTAATATTTATCATCATTCATCATCATCACATTTGCATTATAATTAATTAATGTGTGCATCCATTACTTTAAAATCTGTGTTAACGATAACCATTTCAATGCTATGGAATAAAGGACGATGCTGAAATTTCCAAATAAAAGCGTTTATCCTAGTTATGTTACGTAATTGCGTAACACACTAATAATCTCAATTTGAATCATTTTGAAGGATATTGCTGATCCATTGCTTCATATGTTCGAAACATTTGTCTGCTCAACAACGTAAATAACGCAACGAATGTTGTTGAGCTGTCAAAAAGAAAGCCATTGTTACTGATAGTGTGTTACGCAATTAACCCGCTGGTTCTACTGGAACAAATATAGCTATTTATTTGAACCGTATTCGTCGATTCTAGTTGGCCCATATATCACAGGATCTGATCTAAGTTTCTCTGTTCGAGTAATCCTCGAGACGCTTTTCGGATCCAAACACTAAGTTCTACGCTCGAAGAGGTTTACCTACCGGTAAACGAACTCGCCTCGTTCCTCAGAAGTATCGGTGCTCCTACCATTTAGCTGTAAAGTTGCGGTAGCGTTCAGAAAACTTTGTCATAACTCTCTGAGCTTTGTTCGCTCAGCATTTTGCTAGTCTTCCTTTTTGTTAAGTGATACTTAGGTGATTCCTTCTTGGTGACTGAAATAATATTGTAATCTAATTTTCATTTGTTTTTATCAACACAGCAGTGTTGATAATCATAATCTCAGATAATTTACATTCCATCGCCACATATCAGTTTATCTAGTTTTGTGCATTGAGCTATATAACTAGAGAAGCAAACCTCAATAAAATGTGTCAAAAAAGTGTAGCCACTTTATAAACGCGACGACGTAGCTTTGAAACCACTAAACATTTAAAAGTAAACATATATCTGTCTCACTTATACACGTCGTTAGAATAATACCGTCGCTTAGGTTAGACAAAGACCGCAATATAAACATGCAATGACGGGATGGGGTTGCCTACCCATGCGAAATTTTACCCAACATTTTAAGCCATAAAAAGCGTTTTAGGTTAAGTTAAATTATTTTTTTAATATTTGAATTATGTATTTCTTATTGGATGTGTAATAGAAGTTTATAAATAATGAAAATAACTAAGACATTTTCTTTTTGAATATTTTTTCTTTATTATTAATGAAATTGAATGATTTAGTAGGTAGCCAGTCAGTCTCTTTTCTCAGCAATCGGATTATTTCCACCCATTTTTCACGGCGTGCTGCATCTTTAGGCACCCTGCTACGTTGTTATTATTAAAAAATATTTAAAATCACTTATTCCATAAATTAAAAACTCCCACTAATGTGGGAAACTAAAACTAAGTTATTAGTGCTAACACTGAACCTAATTTACAAAATTCTACATTTTATTGCGTTTTTACGTTGATATAAACACAGAGACAATTAATTTACGTGTGGAAAGTAATTCCGGTTATTTATTATGTTTTTGTGATCTTGAATCGCACTCTTTCGCGATATTTTTTGTCGCATGTCACTCGGTTGACTTCGGTTGGCACCACACAGAGCACTGAACTGACGTTAGGCTAGGCTGATGGCTGTGGCCATCAGCCTAGTGGCAACGCCTTGGTGCGGTAATTGCTAATCTAGTGTAACATATATATCAATGGTTTTGTGGTTGTAAAGTTGATTTTTGAGAGACTATTTTTAATAAAAACGTCCTAAATCAATTTTGTTTGCAATGGAATTTGAACTTTGTTTTGTTTCACATCGAGTTTATTGTTCCAAAATTTAAAAATTATCTAAGATTCTGAATTCAAATATAGATAGTGTCTAGATTCCTTGCTGAGTGCTGTTTCGGAAACAAACTCATTTGAAGTTAGGTACCTACCTTTTGTTTTAAATCGACTTTAAAAAAAGGAGATGGTTCCATGTTCGTCTGTAGGTATGTATATTTTTATGTTTATTGATATTTTTATCAATATTGTAGACCGATTTAAAAAATCTTTTTTATTTGGTAGGGGAAGTTGGCGCGGTGGTCCCTTAAATGGTTTTTGAGTTAGTTCAATAAATACGTATTTAATCCACTTTGTGTATGTTGATGATGTTATACGGATTCGTGTGGGGTAGGTACGACAGCATAAAAGTGAAACATAAAAAAAATACAAAAATAAAACCGTTTAAAATGCAAACGGCTTCCAAAAAAAAAAACTACAAAATGAAGTCGGTGCCAGTAAGAAACGAAAATACATGGCCGAAGACACTGGCTTCCGAAATGAAAGTTATTTTTCACTTTGTATTGTTTTTTTTTTAAAGTCTGTTGTATTTTTTTTTTTGTTTTTGACTTACTTAAGTACCATCCGTAATTTTTTTTTCTTTTATTTTTTTAGTGAATGATTCACACCTTGAATTTCAAAGCGATGTTTCGTTATCAATACTAACTAACAAATCCAATTAAAACAATCCAAGAGCAAACATGTAACGTTACAAAACTGTCGGAAAAGCATTGTAGTATTTAATCCCTTTGATTTCGCAATAAAACGTACCATCCTAACACGGGGTAGCTCTGTATACACAATTAACTTTGAGCCTCTACTTGAAACTTCGTTATACATCCCTTTCAAGTTGAAAGGGATGTTTATAGAACAGCTAACTACGCGTGCAGTGACTGAGCTATGGATACGGTTTACGATTCACTTACGCAGGGCAAGTCTCTGGGCTTAATTTAAAGCTTAAGCTTTTGCTAAGCAAACACTTAAGTATGATAGCTAGTGCGTAGCGAGATTATTATTCAGAATAAGGTCTTTTGGTAAAATTGCAGGGACATCGACGCGCTATCTGTTACCATGGCTTCAGTAAAATAATTATGATTCTGATCCCGAAAAAGTATGCAGTAGGTAACGCAGTCGCGTTAAAATTTATCGTCGGTTTCATACATTTTTACCGCCGCATTGGACTTTTTTATGGAACAGCTGATTTTTCTCTTGATAGGTAACCGTCGAAAAATTAAAGACTAATTTGCTGAATTCATGGCTACAGTTGTATATTGAGCTTGGTATAATGCCTTCTTGGGGATTTCTTTTAAGTGTAAATCTTTATTTGTCTCACCCATACTTTAATTTAGTTTTCTCATCAATCAGTATCGATGTTCGGGATCAATTTAAGAGGAAATGGGTCTTTTCTCCATAGAAAAGTTCACGCCTGTTTTCTTTCTGGTTTAATGATCATAAAGCAATGATTTTTTTTTACAGAATAATAAATATTAACTACTTGTATGTCCCTATGTTTTCCTTTTTGATGATACATTATTTTTATAAGCACTAGAACCCTGAAAAATATTCTCAAAATTGCCACTGAAAATGCTCAATGCACAAAGACAACTATTAATGAAAAAAGAAAAACATAGGAACATTATATTAGGTCGGGGCAAAAGTATTTTCGTATTTTTCATACAAAAAAAAAAAAATTGTTTTAGGTTTAATTTTTAATTTATTTATAATATGTATGTGCCGTTTTGATCGATGACTTGTTGCCATCTTGTGGGCAATGCCATGATCCCATTGCTGTAGAAGTTTTGAGATTTTTTATCAAAAAAATCTGACAGGTAGTTTTCACAGTGTTCTTTTGAGGTTAACTTTATGCTTCCTAAAGAGTTCTGCAGTGACCGAAACAGTTGAAAATCTGATGGAGCAAGATCAGGGCTATACGGAGAATGCATCAACTCATCTCAGCCAAGCTCTCTCAATTTTTGCTGAGTGGCTATAGATGAGTGCGGTCTGGCGTTGTCGTGATGAAACACCACGCCCTTCCTATTCACCAGCTCCGGCCGGTTTTTCTCAATAGCTTCTTTTAACCTCATCAGTTGTTGACAGTAGAGGTCAGAATCGATAGTTTTACCCGGCGGCAAAAGCTCATAGTGGACGATTCCTTTCCAATCCCACCAAACACACAGCATCACTTTGTTCCGAGTCAGGCCGGGCTTTGCCACGGTCTGTGGGGCTTATCCATGCTTCGACCACGATCTTTTTCGGACATTCTTATCGTAAGTGATCCATTTTACATCGCTTGTAATCAACCGTTTAAGAAATGGGTCGGAATTATTACGTTTCAACAAAGAATCGCAAATGGAAACACGTTGCATAAGTTCCAATATCAAGTTTTTTCTTGTACCCAGACTTTTGTAAATGCCGTAAAACTGTTTTGTGATCAACATCCAGTTCTTCAGCAATATCATAACTAATATGTCGATCTTGCTCCACTTTTTCAAAACTGGCACTGATTTTATCCGTGACAGGGCGTCCAGAGCGAGCTTCATCCTTCACACTAAAATTTCCTGACTTGAAACGCTTGAACCACATTTGTGCTACTCGTATTGATACCGCATTAGGTCCGTAAACCGCAAAAATTTTATTCGCGGCGTTCGTCGCATTTTTACCTTTTTTGTAATAAAATTTTAAAATGTACCGAATTTCTTCGTCACATACGTTCATGTTGCTTCCTTGAAAAACAATTGAGAAATGCCGGGAACTAGTTTTTTTTTTTTAATTTATTGCATCTTTAGAATGTCAACATTTAATAGTATTAAAACCAGCCAGTTACATTCAGTACTGCTAAAGAGGTTTGATTACTAACAATAGATTCAAAATACGAAAATATTTTTGCCCCGACCTATTATATCCTTCTTATACAGAACTTATGAATTTTCTTTTAATTGGTCCAATTGGAGGAGGAAATAGGCGAGAGCCAAACCTTGAATTATGACTTTTTACTTAGGTTTTTTCAAAAGTCTCTCCGACCGCATTTCCTCTTAATATCTGTAAAATCTATTTTCAAAAAAAGAATATATTATTTTAATTTAGTGCCTTGGTGTGGTGAATAGTTGGTAAATATTTAGGTGAACAATAGTGCTTGCCTTGCAAATCACAATAAAAACAACTTACATACTTGAAGAATATTGTTCAATCGACTCTAAAACAGTTCGAGACAAGGAGTTTTTGGATGCCGAATTTAAGACGCGAAGTATTTGAAAGTAATTTTTCAGATCATTGCACAATTCATGTAGTTACAGCCTTAAGCCTTTCAAGGTTTTTTCACTGAATAAACTTAGGGGGAATTTCCACTTTAGGTTTATTACAAAATTTCTCACCGGGCGAAGTGCCATCAGGAGTGCTTTAGCGTTCGCTTTCCATGCCATTTCTCGCTATAAATCTGAATTTTGTGCTAAAAACTGCAGTGTGGAGACTTCACTACCAAGCAAGATGCTGGGACTTGAATTTTATTTTACAATAGTGGAGACACCTTGTCGGTGTGACATTTATAATATTTAAATGATTTATGTAGTTTAGGAATGTATGCGTTCATATTTCCTCCAGGTGTAATATACTTGTATTTTATAAGTAAAAACACAAATAACGTTGTTATCACTGAATTAAATAATCAATTCAGTTAATATTTTAAACTGGTAAACATCAGAGGGGCAATTCTCGTAATTTTAAGAACGTTCACAGTCTGATTTCAGTTTCAATCTGTCAAAAAATACTTCTAATTTCCCTACGTTTTGACATTTGTTTGTCGCCGAGATGAAATTGCGACTAGATTTTGAACGTTTTAAATTACGAGAATTGGCCTTTAGTTATCATCAGCCGCACAGTCCAATCGATAGTGCGCTCCTGTGGCAATTTCTGTTTAGGGTAAGTATACCTTATTCTGACAAACGGAATTATTCTGACAAACGGAAGTTAGCAGTTCAATATTTGTTACAGGAAGTCAAAGCAGTGTTAGTTAGAATAATTGTTATTATTAAATGTACACAGGAAGTAAATGAACACGAATGATAGTAGTGCAGCGTTAGTTCTGCTGGTAAAATCTTACTGAAATCCCGAGGTCGACACCACAGAAGACCTAGCCGGACATGTGTTGCAAAACGGCAACGTTCTGGGTCACACAGGTCTCGTTCTTGCATTCGAACAACAGACACATACATATGTGTACATTATGATACATTGACAGGTATCGATAGCGTCGTACGTCACGTAGTTTATATAATTCGCGATTGCAGTAATCGTGAAGTACACACATCAAAAGTGTCTAGGGATCAAGCATTTTTATGCGGATTTCTTGAGATTGAGATGTGGCTTTGTAATAAATTTATGATTTTATAAATTTATATGGATCCTTTTTGGTGCATTTCATAATTTGAATCAGGAACTGTGAATCAAATTCGAGTAAAAGATGAAAATCAGCTGTCAATATTTTCCCTATAAAAACATACAACGCATTGAAGACATTATTAGTGCTACTGTTTCCCTACTACTGATTAAAACCAACGTTATTATGGAGCGGCGACGTCATTTAAGCAGGGAAGAAATGCTCAGAGCCGTGGGAATGATAGAAGCTGGTTCCCGGCAACGTACTGTGGCTTTAGCTCTGAATACAAGTCAGTGTTATCAGTCGACTTTGGACACGTTACCGAAGCACTGGTACCGTGGCTGAGCGCCATGGAGGACGGTATCGCTGCACCACACGGAGACAAGACCGATACATTCAAATCTTAACTCGAAGAGCTCCAACAATAAGCGCCATGATGTTAGCCGTGAGGCTTCATCACTCTTCAGGGAACTTAATTAGCGACCAAACAGTCAGAAACCGCTTGCATGAAGTGAACCTTCATTCCCGAAGACCGCTACGGGTACCACCTATAGCAATGCACAATCGTAGGATTCGATATCAATGGGCTCTTGAACACAGAAATTGGGCAGAAGAACAATGGCGTTTCGTGTGCTTTTCTGATGAGTCTCGTTTTGGTATGAGACCGGATACAAGACGTATACGACACTGGAGAACCCCTGGACGCCAACAGCGATTAAAATCCTGCCAGGAAGTCCATCCTCATAGTGGTGGAACCATCATGGTATGGGCGGGTATTTGGATCGGCGGAAGAACTGAGTTGATTTGGATCAGAGGCAACCTCAAGGCTCAAATTTATGCTGAGACGATTGTATCAGACGTCATCGTTCCTCTACAAGTGCAAATCGGTCCCTTATTTCAGTTAATGCATGATAATGCACGACCGCACACCGCAAGAGTTGTAAGACAGACTCTCGCCGCAGCTAAAATCAATGTCCTGCCCTGGCCTGCTCAGTCGCCAGACTTGAACCCGATTGAGCATGCATGGGATATGCTACAGAGAAGAGCTCTGCCGAATATGGAGGGTATCCAGTCGCAAGAAGACCTTTTTTTGTTGTTGCAACGAACATGGGCGGCCATTCCACAGCGTGATTTGGATGAACTCATTTTGAGTATGCCAAACCGATGTTCTTGTGTTGTTAGTGTTCGCGGTAGAAACACGGATTATTAATTGTTTAAGTTACCCAATAAAATTTTAGAGAAAACTGTTATTTCAGTCTTTTTTTCGAACTTTTGTGTTAGTGGTTCAAATGTCAAAAATCCCTTTATTAGGAAAATGGCAAATTTCTTTATTAATGCAAAGGTGACTTGGTTTATCGTTACTGTGACAAACGAAAACACTTTATTTGATGAATCCTTAAAGAAAATTTTAATTAATATCAATCAGGAGAAAAGTTATTGCAAAAATATATGTTGATCCCTAGACACTTTTGATGTGTGTATATAAATTACTCTCCGTCCGTCACGCAGTTCGAATTATTCGATGCGAAGCTGCTCTCCAGATGAGGTTAACAAAAATCGACGTTACAGACGCAAAAAATTGCACCGCTCGCGAGAAATTACTGTTGTGTCTCAGTGTACTGATACTGGTGCAAGTTTGACTGGCGAATCGCGTTGTGTGAAGGGTCATTCGACGAAGGATCCTCGCAGCATCAGGCCTTTACAACAATCTTAAACACCGCCGCCGACTAAAGTCGCTGAAGTATGCACATCATGCACACCGAAGAACAACAGTTCTCAGAACAACTAATTGATGAATTTCGTGATTGTAACAGCTATCAATATTCAACTATACGATAATAAACCAGTAGTTCATCACCCCTATCGGTTTAGTCATACAGAACGCAACGAGGTGAGACTCATGGTGGATGGCTTATTAAAACATAATATTATTTGGGAATCAACTTCAAATTATGCTTCACACATAATAGTAGTAAAGAAGAAAATCGGGGACAAACATTATTGTACGTGGAATAGAGGGCTTTGAATAAAAAAAGCTTCCAAACAACATTAACCTATTCCACGAATTGTCAGAAACAGTAAGGCTGTTGTATAAACTTGTACGGATTGGTATTCGTAGAAGATAGTTATCTATACTATCTATACTAATATTATAAAGCTGAAGAGTTTGTTTGTTTGTTTGAACGCGCTAATCTCAGGAACTACTGGTCCGATTTGAAAAACTCTTTCAGTGTTAGATAGCCCATTCATCGAGGAAGGATATAGGCTAAAACCAACAGGAGCGGAGCACCAATGAAGAAAGTTTCAAAATCGGGGGATTTTTTTCCTATTGAGAGCTTCCGCTGCGTGCGCTGCGTAAACGGTTAAAGTTTCGCAAAAATCATATATACAGAATTGTTCCCCTTTAAAAGCTTTAAAAAAAACTCCGCGACAGCATATGTCTATCTTTTAAGGTTAGCTCACTATAACCTCTTTTATGCTAACCAAATTTGTTCTAAAATAATGCATTATTTGCGAAGGTGTTTTTATAAACATGGTATTAATCCTCATCCAAATAAATACGTTATTCATCCCATGTATTTAATTTTGAACAAAATTGCCTCTGACATCATTTGATTTCAATGTATATCTTAGGAGATATCATAGTTTTAAAATTAATACTAATAATAAAGATGAAGAGTTTGTTTGTTTGAAACACGGTTTGAAAGCTCTAAATCTCTGGAAGTATTGGTCGCATATATAAAAATATTTTTGCGTTTGATAGCCCAGTTCTTGGGGAAGGCTATATTCTATTAAACTTGACGCTGGGACCCTTAGGAGTTGAGCAAAAAGAAAAAAGTCTGAAGTTTTCGCCAAGTGAAAACGAAGTAATAGCGCAGGCCGGCGACACGTTGCGATGGGGTGGATCGGGGAAACAAAAAAAATTTACGCGGACGAAGTCGCGGGCAGAAGCTAGTAATATTATAAAGCTGAAGAGTTTGTTTGTTTGTTTGTTTGAACGCGCTAATCTCAGGAACTACTGGTCCGATTTGAAAAACTCTTTCAGTGTTAGATAGCCCATTCATCGAGGAAGGCTATAGGCTATATATTATCACGCTAAAACCAATAGGAGCGGAGCACCAATGAAGAATGTTTCAAAATCGGGGGATTTTTTTCCTATTGAGAGCTTCCGCTGCGTGCGCTGCGTAAACGGTTAAAGTTTCGCAAAAATCATATATGACAGAATTGTTCCCCTTTAAAAGCTTTAAAAAAAAGTCCGCGACAGCATATGTCTATCTTTTAAGGTTAGCTCACTATAACCTCCTTTATGCTAACCAAATTTGTTCTAAAATAATGCATTATTTGCGAAGGTGTTTTTATAAACATGGTATTAATCCTTATCCAAATAAATACGTTATTCATCACATGTATTTAATTTTGAACAAAATTGCCTCTGACATCATTTGATTTCAATGTATATCTTAAGAGATATCATAGTTTTAAAATAATACTAATAATAAAGCTGAAGAGTTTGTTTGTTTGAAACACGGTTTGAAAGCTCTAAATCTCTGGAAGTATTGGTCGCATATATAAAAATATTTTTGCGTTTGATAGCTCAGTTCTTGAAGAAGGCTATATTCTATTAAACGTGACGCTAGGACCCTTAGGAGTTGAGCAAAAAGAAAAAAAGTCTGAAGTTTTCGCCAAGCGAAAATGAAGTAATAGCGCAGGCCGGCGACACGTTGCGACGGGGTGGGTCGGGGAAACAAAAAAAATTTACGCGGACGAAGTCGCGGACAGAAGCTAGTTCATATATAAGGACTGTATTATGTTTATAAAATTGTTTATACAATATTATAAGATAGCCTTACGGAGCGATTTAGTCATGTTGACCAAGATCCTTAATAAAGATAATAAAAAGTAGGTATTAGACGGATATAAATACGAGGCTTGTCAATTATCAAATATCCCCAGTAGCTATTTTATTATCTATGGTGATAATGTTTTTTTGTGTTCTGTATGTAAATAAATATAGAACAGAAAAGTATACTAACAATTCTATTTTTTTTTTTTCAAAACGACGTTTGCGGGGTCAGCTAGTTTTATATATTAGACTAGCTGACCCCGCAAACGTCGTTTTGCAAAAAAAAAAAAAATTAGATAGTAGCCGATTCTCAGACCTACTGAATATGCATATAAAATTTCATAAAAATCGCTCAAGACGTTTCGGAGGAGTATGGTAACTAACACTGTGACACGAGAATTTTATATATTAGAAGATTAAGTTTTGAGGGTGAATGTGGATGGCAAAGGAACGATGGATGGATTGTGTAAAAAATGGATAAAAAGGGGTTGAATCTAAAATTACGGCTGATAGAGACAGGAAGAGGAAGAATTGAGATGGAGGGTGCTGATGATGATACATGTTCTCTATTGGACTCAATCATGGGGATTATTCAATTGGGGATGATTGGAGATTATTTTAGGGACAAGACCGCCCATTGTGTCATAATATCATGGCATGTCCGTCAGTTGGGACTGTTGACTCTTAGCTGCCATCGCTTATTATCGGCTTATATTAATTTATTACTTGAATTCTAGTTTTTTAATCTTTTGATTACGGATGCTTTTACCGTTCTACATAGTTCTCACATGCATAATTTCAACATGAACGATGTAACCAATATTTTGTAACCATATTTTGGTTTAAAAGAGTGTCTGTGGAGTTTCTTGCCCGTTGTTCTCCTTAGGTACCTACTACGCTTTGGAATAGGCAACTAGCTTCACCTTTCTGACAGACTGTTTGAGAATAATAAGGGTCACTTCAATAATAGGCGAGTCAACTCTTGGAATTATATTAAATTTCTCAACAAATTACAATAGACGCAATGCATGACAGCGTGTACGCACGCGCTTGTTAAGTGACCCGAGAAGACTGTCGGCGGTTGGCTCATTGGCTGGCGGCGAAGCGATGCGGCCGCGCGGGCCCCCGTCCCCCGTGCCCCGCGGGCACTCGTCGTCGTAGCTGCACAGTGGGCTCGCCGCAGCTACACGCACAGTGTGCGCGTTAACAACCTCCCACACCTTGATAGCTCAGCTATCTATCCATCTTCATTTGATTCAAGTAGTCCTTGTCATCTTCATCAGGTATAATACAAAACTTATGGACTGCTCTCTTGATAGTACCTCTCGACGTGTAGACATCAGCGACTCTGCTGACACCATCTCGTCCCGGGTATAGCGTTTTTATGCGGCCTAGACGCCAACATAATGGAGGTAGGTGATCTTCCTTCAGTATAATCAAGTCACCTACTTTGGGTTCATGTTGTGGTCTCCTCCACTTAGTTCTTTGTTGCAGTTCGGCCAGGTACTCTCGACGCCACCTCTCCCAAAATTGCTGCCGCAGTTGTTCTATCCTCTCGTATCTGTTGGGTCTCGTTTTATTAATGGTTAGAGACGGCACTGATGTGAGTGGCCGCCCGATGAGGAAGTGCCCTGGAGTAAGGGGTAGGATATCTGATGGGTCTGATGAGAGAGGAGATAAGGGTCGTGAATTTAGGATAGCCTCTATTTGTGTAAACAACGTTGAAAGTTCCTCAAACGTTAATGCAGCGTTGCCTGCTACTCTTTTTAAGTGGTGTTTCGATGACTTTACCCCAGCTTCCCAAATACCCCCAAAATGAGGTGAATATGCAGGGCTGAATCTGAATCTAATGCCTTCAGTGCTTCCATACTCTGTCACAGCTTCGCGACTAGACTTGAGGACTCGACCCAATTCATTGTTTGCCCCTACAAATGTTTTGCCATTGTCTGAATAAATTTCGTAAGGTTTACCTCTTCTTGCTACAAATCGTCGTAGGCACATTAGGAACGCTTCCGTAGTGAGATCACTTACAAGCTCTAAGTGGACAGCTTTAGTAGCAAGGCAAACAAATAAACAAAGGTAACATTTAGTTACACGATTACCTCTGCCTTTCTTACTCGATATCATGAATGGACCAGCAAAATCTGTTCCACATGTATAAAAGGGAAAACTGGGATTTGTTCTAACATTTGGAAGGTTACCCATTATAGGCTGCACTGTTTTACCTCTAAAACGTATACACACAATACAGTTTCTTAATATGCTACGAGCCAAGTTCCTGCCACCTATTGGCCAATATTCCTCCCTAATGGATGATAAAAGCAATTGTGGTCCGGCATGGAATAAACGTATATGCTCATATCTCATTAGTAATTTAGTAAAATTATGTTTAGAATCAAGTAATATTGGGTGCCTTTTTTCAAAATTATAATTTGGATTTTGAATGCGACCACCTACCCTGAGTATACCATCTGAATCTATGAACGGGTTCAGTGGCAGTATTTTAGATTTATGATGGAGCTCTTTGCTCCTTTTGATTGTATCTATTTCACTATAAAATGATTGCACTTGGCAAATTTTAATTAATGTTTTTAATGAATTACTAATCTCATCAGTGCTAAGACAACCTGTTAACCTTTTATTAGTTTTATCCTTACTATACTTGCAAATAAAATTGTTAATAAATCTATGGACATATGCTATAATTCTTTTGAGTTTATTAAAACTTGAATATCTAGAAAAGTCTAAGAAATTAGCTTCTAATCTGATTTGTAGAACCTTTAGTTCTGGTAACTCTATATTTGGAACACTTAGTTGTGGCCATTCGCTTGGTTCCCTTCTAAGGAACGAAGGTCCCTCCCACCACAAGGATGAGGACTGTAACTGCTGCGGGGTTACACCTCTTGAAGCCAAGTCAGCAGGATTACAATCTGTAGGCACATGTCGCCATGAATAGTCAGATGTAATTTCATTTATTTCGTTTACCCTGTTCCGAACAAACGGTTTTAGTTGTTTGTATTGAATATTGAGCCAACCGAGTACTACGGTTGAATCGGTCCAAATAGTTTTACTAGTAATGTTGCAACGGAGTGACTGTAAGACCTTTGCACACAATCTGGCTCCGAGCAAGGCACCACACAATTCCAAACGTGGTATAGTGGTTGGTTTTAAGGGAGCTACACGGGCCTTGGCACATAGTAGCTTAACTGTAACTTTATTATTAACATCAGTTGTGCGCAGATATACACAGGCACTATATGCATTTTGTGAAGCATCAACATAACAGTGTAGCTCTATTGATATAGGCAAATCACAAATAACATTTCTTTCTAATTGTATACTAGATAGACATGATAGGTTTTTTATAAACATCATCCAAGAATTTTTTATATCATTAGGTACTGGATCATCCCAGTCTATCTTAGCACTCCATAAACGTTGTAAAATCATTTTTGCAGTAATAGTGCAAGCACATAGAATACCTAAAGGATCAAAAATTTTGCAAGTCATTGAAATTATTGTTCTCTTAGTTATTTTTGAAGTAGATTCTATATTTATTGGAAATTGAAATGTGTCCATTTTAGGGGACCAATTGAGACCTAGAACACATGATTGCCTTGTAAGGTCTAATGTATCATTTAACGTAGGTTCGTCTGCAAATATTTGAGGACAATTTGTGCGTATTTTGCGTAACGGAAAGTGTGCTGAGCCTAATATTTGTGTCACAGTCTTATAAATATGCATCAGTTCTTCCTTAGTAGATGCTCCAGTGCTTAAATCATCATAATAAAAATCATTTTTAATTATGTCAGCAATATGCTGATCTGCGCATTCCTTTGCTAGCTGAAGAAGACATCTAGTGCTTAGAAACGGGGCTGACGCTGTACCATAGGTCACAGTGTTTAACTGCAGAACCTTGAGAGGCAGAGATGCATCTTCCCTCCACAAAATTAACTGTAAATGACGTTGTGATTCCACAATAGAAATCTGTCTAAACATTTTCTCAATGTCACCCGTTAGTACGAATTTATGAGTGCGAAAACGTAACATAATATTAAATAAATCATTTTGTACAACTGGGCCTATCATCTGGATATCATTTAGTGATTTTCCAGAGGATGTTTTCACTGAAGCATCAAAAACTACTCTAAGTTTCGTTGTTTCACTTTTTTCTCTTAGTACCGCATGGTGAGGCAAGTAATTACCAAACCTTGGACGCTCTATTTCTTCCAAATGACCTAGATCTGAATATTCTTTAATAAAATCACTATACTGTTTTTTAATAATTGGATTCTTAACCAACTTGCTTTCTAAACAAAAAAAACGCCTTTTGGCAATATTATAAGAGTCACCTAGTGCTTCTTCTGGTGAATCCTTGAGTGGCATTTTAACCTTAAATCTACCACTTTGCAAACGACTCATATTTTTTATAAAACTGTTCTCACAAGCTTGTTCTTCAAGGGTGTAAGATATTTTGTTTGAAGGCAATTCATCAACCTCCCAAAATCTTTGTAATGATTCTTGAATATCATCCTGTACAACGTTACAATGTAATACATTAATGCTAGAGTAAGCATTTTTAGTACGATTTAACTTAGAGTGTCCATTCCCTATAGGGCCTGACACAAGCCAACCTAGTTTTGAATGTTGTAATACAGGTTGGTGTTTACCTAATCTTATTTGTTGGGTACCTACAATGTCCCAAAAAACGTCTGCCCCCAACAAGATATCTATGTCAGAGGGACAATGGAATCCAGGGTCTGCAAGATCCAAATCAGCAGGTAATCCTAGGCCTAAAACATTAACATTTAGTGTCGGTAATGTACTAGTTATTTGAGGTACTACTAAACACATAACTTGTAAATTAAATGAATTGTCAAAACGTGAGTACAATTTTAAACTACAACGCTCCTTAATGTCACATTGTACATTATTGATGCCGGAAATCCTTATTGGTTCTGTACATTGAGTTGGTATTCCTATATTTGCTTTAAGTTTTTCAGTAATAAAGGAAGATTGACTTCCAGTATCCAAGAGAGCTCGTGCATGGTATCTAGAATTATTTAAAGGATTAACAATTTGAACAACTGCTGTACATAATAGGACCTGTTCCGCAGAGATAGCAGACAGTGTTACAGGTGGTGTACTTGGAGGTAAGTCATCATTATTTGTATTTAAATTGGAAGAAACATTACTACATCCTGCTGTTGTATCTTTATGCACTAAGCTATTATGTTTCCCATTGCAAAGCTTACAAGAACCTTTAAGAAAACATTTTTTTGCCGTATGTCCACTACGCAGACAGTTAAGACATAACTTCAGCTTTAAAACTGTATCTAACCTAACTTCAGGTGACATATCATTAAACTTTGTACACATATACAAGGGATGATTGTCCTTACAAACAACACATGAATTTTTAGAAGAGTTGCTACTCGTAGAACTCACAAAAGCCTTAGCAGAATGCTTTGGCTCCTTGGAAACACCATGTGACTTACCATGCTCATTTTGACTTTGTGTGGTTTCTAGAACATCTGCCCTGTTACGCAAGAAATCAGTAAATTGATCTAATGTAGGCAATTCTGGTAATCCATTCTTATATTCTTCCCATTTTCTACTAGTGGTGCCATCAAGCTTTATTGACACCATATATATTATTAAAGCATCCCATTTATCTGTAGGCTGCCCTAAAGTATTCAACGCTCTTAGATTTTTTGAAACTAAATCAATAACATATCTTAAAGCCTTATGAGATTCTCTTGTTAGTGATTCAATACTGAAAAGCGCTTTCAAGTGATTATTCATAAGTAGATTTTTATTATTATATCGTTGGCAAATTAAATCCCATGCTACTTTGTAATTGTTCGATGTAAACTCTATAGACTTTATTACTACTAAGGCTCCTCCTTCTAAGGATGACCTTAGATAGTGAAACTTGTTCATATTAGGGATTGTATCGTTAGAATTTATCAAGGAATCAAAAGTATCCCGATACTCTAACCATTTAATATAGTTGCCATCAAATGAAGGCAATTTAATTGTAGGCAACTTCACTGAATTATACTTATTATGAGTACATTGACTATTATTATTTGAACTACAGTCCGAGCCATCAGACCTTTGTTGATCAGTTTTAGACACATTGGCAGATTCGTTTAACTCTTGAGCCAATGATATACATGAAAAGAACTGATTCTCAATTAACTCTCTTTCTCTTAATTGCTCATCCAAATCTAGACAATTCAATTCAATATTATTTTGTAACTTATCAAACGTACTCAGTAAAGCTTGAAATTTATCTATTTTCATTGTAATTTCTTTAGCTTGCAAGCTACTGAGTGGACTACACTTTGACATTTGTTGTAAATAGTCTTTAAATTTAGTAAGTTGGCCTTTCATAGCACTACGTTTTCTTATTAGACCTTTAAATTCTTGTTGTTCAACTTCACTCATTTCTTCTTTATTTATCTCACTATCCATCTTATTACTTATATTTATTTGTAAGTAGTTTAGTCTATATTCTAATCTCTAGTTACCTAAGCAACAATGAATTGGGTACAACAGTCACTGTCTATTATGTGAAATTAACTCAAAACCGCTAACTTACGGTAGGTACTGAAGTTGTGACAGCATGAAGTATGCAGCACTCACCAGGCGCCCGCACTGCAACGCGTAGACAGGCAGGAAGCTAGCTGATCAATTAGCGAAGCTCAGTATCACTCATGCCATGCACACTCACCGCACCTGAAATAGTCGGCAAGCTTTGGTGAAATAACTGTTAGTATTAGGTTGCACTATATAAAAAACTAGAATTTAGTTAGGTTACCTAGGTATGGGCAATAGGTGTAAACTCCAAGTTAGATATTAGTACAGAACACAATCGTCTGCGAAATAGGCTTACACGTACACGTGTTATAGGGTGTACAATAGTTTAAGTACCTACCTAGTTACCGAGTGCAATAATTAGGTTTTAGTGCTTAGATTGAAGCTTTAGTTAGGCAAACTTTTAGGCCCATAGAGATGCTATTAACATCCACCAAACAAATAGGTAGGTAGGCGCGCAACAGGCGCCAATCGCACACATAAACGCAAAAATAGACTCGCCCACCACGTGCGGCAAGGAAATTAGGTTCCTTAAATTGAAGCTTTAGGCAAACTTTTAGGCCCCTCTAAGCTATTTAGATGTGCACCAAGCAAATAGGTAAGCGCGCAGCAGGCGCCAATCGCACACACAAACGCAAAAAAATGGACTCGCCCACCACGTGCGGCAAGAAAATTAGGTAGGTATCGTACCTATTTTGAATATTAGGCAAGCTGATCAAAATGTTCGAGCAAAACCAACTAGGCTATTCACACAAATAGAAACAAGTACCTAGATAGGCATAAGTAGTGGAATAGGTAGGAATACGGCTTACTTCCCTCGGGCTAGACCTCTGGTGCACGTGCAGGCGATGCTGTTGCTGCCAGCTTGCGTAGTCCGAAGGCCCCGTGGTGATTGAAGAACAGCATACGCGCCAATCTTGTCCTTGATAGGCACCCGCTGTGTCCGGTGATCCGGTCTCGACGTGTTTTCTCGAACGTTCTCGCAGCTTCGGTCGTAAATAGGTAGGTATTGGTTTGTTTGTAGTTGTAGGTTCGACAATTATTATCTTAGACGGTCGCCAATTGTTTGAGAATAATAAGGGTCACTTCAATAATAGGCGAGTCAACTCTTGGAATTATATTAAATTTCTCAACAAATTACAATAGACGCAATGCATGACAGCGTGTACGCACGCGCTTGTTAAGTGACCCGAGAAGACTGTCGGCGGTTGGCTCATTGGCTGGCGGCGAAGCGATGCGGCCGCGCGGGCCCCCGTCCCCCGTGCCCCGCGGGCACTCGTCGTCGTAGCTGCACAGTGGGCTCGCCGCAGCTACACGCACAGTGTGCGCGTTAACACAGACTGACCCCTTGTTAATTCAAAAGTGCCTGTAATTGGTTTATTTTAAATAAATGAGTCTTGAATTTGAGTTTGTATATGTAAAATTTCCACATAATACAACTGTAATTCGTATGGTGTTCAAAATAGAGTATTCTATTCGTGAGCCTTCACGAGAAATAATAAAATATGTATTTTTTTTTAATAGAGATCTCTAAAAATAAACTTTTACTACTGTATTTTATCTTTATAAAAACCAATACAAGGACACGTCCTAGCTTTCATAGATTAGATTGGATTATGAATGCAATGTATAAAATACTAGCGGTCCGTCCCGGTTTCGCACGCGTGAAAAAAAAATAAAAAAAATAGCCTATAATAATCAGTGATACTGTAGCATTCAAATGGTGAAAGAAATTTTTAAAATCGGTCCAGTACTTTTTGTGCCAATTCGTTACAAACATACATACAAATCTTTCCTCTTTATAATATTATTAGTATAGATAAGGAATTCCATTTTTAACATTTATAGAAACCTAGAATGTGGAAGTGTGTAGCTTTGATATTTTATTCTTTCGCAATACTGGTGCAGGGCCAAGAGGAATGGCGGCTCGTGAATATAACTCAGGGCTCTGCGCGGGCGCGTGGATCTTGAAGACGGGCTCCACGTATTCTGTTATTCCGTATGCCACTGCTCCTACTGGCACTGACAGATTTATGGTAAAAATATTGGAAACAATTGTGTTTAAGCAAAACATATATTTTTTTTTATCGAAGTGTTAGAAGTAATGTGCGGCTCAAATTTGCTGCAATGGCCACCTGCAAATGCGCAAAGGTTTCCTCAAATTTCGTTAGGTCCAGTCATAGATTTGAAGGATAACATCCTGGAGAACAGAGCGGCTTTCTGGGACACTATCTATGAGAAATACTACGGGGTACCTGTGATACCTTCTACTACCACTACAAATACACCAGCTCCGAATAGGTACCTACTTATGATGTGACTACTCCCACTCCTGAACCAGGAGCTGATAGTGCTGTATCATTCTATCTCAAATGTTTGGTTCCTGGCTGTTTTATCATCGTTTTATTTATCTTAGTAATAACTAGTTTTCTGCGTTATCTATGATAGGTTATCGATCAAAACGTTTCGTTCACCATTGATCATAAGCTCTTAATATGTATTGTAATTTGTTTACGTCAGAAATAGATTTATGCTTATCATAGACATTATTATACTAATCTATGATAGAAGAGAATCTTCAGCATTTATACAGGGTGACTGGATTTGGACCCGCCATAGCAAATTCGCATATAGAGGAGGTCATTTGCTAATTATTAGACCTTACTTTCCCTAGCTAAAGTTTTATAGTTTAGGAGATATGTCAATTTTTATACTTTATTGAGATTTTTTCAAAATTTTACATCAAGTAATCATAACGAATTAATGATGAATTTAGTAAAAAACTGTGAGCAGTGATAATGTGTTACTGATCACCATAAATGATTTTCAAATACATCTGAGGATAGCGCAACTACTGGCCTTGTCAAGCAGACGATGCGAAATACATGAACGCTCACGCTAAATGTGGAGGGTGCCCAAAACAACAACGATCTATAATTTTCGACTTTATCTTTCTTGATTAGCGATAGAGCGTAATGGGTGTATAGTATATATAACATAATCATTGAATTAATTATACTTAACTGTTCAGTCGAGATGTGGAAGCGTGTAGTGTTCTTATTGTATACTTTTGCGATTTTGGTGCAAAGTGAAGATGACCGGCTGACTGTGAATATAGCTCAGGGTGTTGTGGTAGGCCAAATGGACCCTGAAGGCGGCCTCTACGTATTCTATAATATTCCATATGCCACTGCACCAACAGGGACTAACAGATTTAAGGTAAATAAGTAATTTCGGTTTGATTTAGTCCCACTATAGCCTATATTTGCTGGTGCTGACCTGCAGGGTCCACCGTTATGCATAAGATATTTGATGGCAGCCTATCTAACGACCCAATGACAGTTTTTGAATAAACAAACACGAATTTAAATTATTTAAAGTTTTATAAATAGTAATCCGGCAATCATTGTATTATTTTATAATATTAAATAATAACTTAGAAATACTAATCTAAACTAAAATACTTATAACGGTTGACTTTTTTATCGTCTGGACAAAAACAGAGTATAAAAGGTGAACGGAACGGAAAAAAGAGATAGGTATCTGTGCTTGTGGATGCCTCAGTAAATTAAGGCCTCCAGCCAGGGCTTGAAAAACTTAAAAACTAAGTGACTACACGCTAAGTGCATTCCCTGAGGGGTACCGACCTCGGCTTAGGGCGTCGCTGGGAGAAGGCAGCAAGGGACAGGCTGGATCGAAATTATTGCCATAGGCTTCTACTCCATTCACATTTTATACCCTGACTTTGTCCAGACGGTAATAAAAGTCAGCCGGTATACACACATATTTAGCAGTTTTTGAGAATTGCTGCATTAACTCTTATTTTGTTGAGGGGGTTTAAGAATAGATTATTTTATTTTATCTACACTATGTTTTAAAAACAGTGTATTAAGTACTTTTTCTTATTTTCACCCAGGCTCCCCTCCCTGCACCGGTATTTCTGTCACCGTTTCTTGCCGTAGACAGAAGTATCGCATGTCCTCAGCCCAGTTTTCCGATGAATCAATTGAATATACAAGAAGACTGTCTGGTAGCCAACGTGTTTGTCCCTGATAAAGATGCGACCAATCTACCTGTTTTGGTTGTCGTCCACGGAGGAGCTTACCAGTATGGATTCGGAGAACTAGAGAAATTTAGAGAATTAGCGAAGACCAAGAGAGTCATTGTAGTAACATTTAACTACAGACTTGGTGTGCATGGTTTTCTATGTCTTGGCACTGAAGGTGCTCCTGGGAATGCAGGATTAAAAGATCAGGTGGCGTTACTTCGTTGGGTAAACACCAACATTGCTAGCTTCGGAGGTAACCCTGAAGATGTAACATTAGCAGCCTGTAGTGCCGGATCTGGTTCAGTCGATTTTCTAACACTTTCTTCTATAACAAAAGGACTGTTTAAAAAAGCTATAATGGAGAGCGGTGGTAGTACTGGCGGTGTCGGGGCACAAATTTATCCAATCGAAAATGCTAAAGACTATGCTAAGATACTAGGTTTTAGTGATGTGGATGATTTGAGTAGTTTGGAAGACTTCTACAAAAGTTCTACATTTCAAAAATTAATCTCGCACCACGGTGCAATAACAAATCAAAAGGACGTTACTATTCGATTCGGTCCATGTGTGGAAAGTGATATCGGACAAGAAAGAGTGCTTTCTGATGCTCCTTTTAGTATAATACAACAAGGTAACTATACCAAGATACCTTTAATGTATGGATTTACTAACATGGATGGTGCAATGAGACTCAATGTCTTTGGCACCTGGAAAGATAAGATGAATGAGAAATTCTCAGATTTTTTACCATCTGAATTGCATTTTGATAGCGAAGTTGTTAAAGAGGAGGTTGCACAAAAGGTCAAAGCTTTTTATTTCGAAGATAAACCCGTGAGTGAAGATAATATTCGGGCATATATTACGTACTTTACCGATGTTTTATTTGGATACCCTATGTTGAGGTCTCTATCAACTCGGGTGAAAGCTCTGGATGACACAATATTCCTCTTTGAATACTCATTTGTGGATGAGAATACATTACCTTTTCCAAATACCGACATAAAAGGGGCTGGTCACTGTCATCAATTTGTAGCAGTCATGGATGAAGATGTAACTGACAAAACGGATGAATACAAGAAAATGAAAGAAACCCTGAGGGAATACTGGCACAGTTTTATTTTGAACGGGTAACTGAATTTTATTCTTACTAATGTTGCAGATCTCTTTGGCAAGAGAATCGACATAATAAGCAAACGTTAAATAATTCTACTGATGTACATTTGTGTTGTTGTCAATATGATTGGCAAAAGGATTGGTGATAGCAATATGTTGCTTGTGACCCTTTTGTTTCTTAAAGTAGAATCAATGGAACAAAAATAAAATTGTCTTCCTATTTCCTCCCCATTCGTTATTATTTGGCGTAGTAAGTAAATTATCATTTCTTGTTTCAGTTCGCCGACATCTACTGACACAGATCTGCCGACGTGGCAACCTGCTGACACTAAAAGATCTCCTCACATGTCGTTGGGTCCAATCATAGAGCTGAAGGATAACATTCTGGAGAACAGAGCCGCTTTCTGGGACACTATTTATGACGAGCACTATCGAGGTCCTGTAATACCAGTTACTTCGATTACTACACCGGCTACAACTGAAGATACAACAACTGATGTGCCTGCTGCTGATCCGACTACTAATACTCCGATTACTACGCCTGAATCTGGGTCTGGCAGCGCCGTCTCGATCTCAAAGTTTATGTTTGTGGTTGTTTCACTGTCATTTTATTTTACTTCATATTAATCGCTAGCTACAGTTTTGAATTAAGCATTTACAATCACGGCGAATTGTGTTAAATTTACTTTTTTTTAGCCGTTAATGTCCCACTGCTGAGCAAAGGGCTCCCTACTCTTTTTCCACCTCTCTCTGTCCAGAGCTGCCAAGGACCAATCTTTATCAAAGGAGTCTACCGGGATGTCGTTTGCCGTTACGCGGGACCCATTGGATCGTAAGTTTTGCCCACTGATCGTCTGTCATGCGGCAGATGTGTCCAGCCCAATTCCATTTAAGGCCAGGTGTTCCTGTTTTTGCTTGTTTTAGAATTCATTTTTGATAGGCAAATTATAATATTTAGAATCTGAAATAAATATATATTTTAGATACATTCTTTCTCCTTACCATGTACCCGTTCAATACACGATACAGTACAATTTTCTCGATAGAAAAAAATACCGAACTAACTTCGATTTGCAGTTTTTTTACAACCAAAATTTCATTTTAATCAAGTACTAATACTCCTTTTTTTCTATAATTAATATGAAAATATAGGTAATTCATTTTGGAATCGATTCTACCCGATCGTTTTTTTTTTCCTTACAAAAAATTATTGATCATTCAAATTTAAGTGATTTTCGATCCGCGCGTCGGCTGCCAGTGTCCCGCGGGACGTTACCGAGGTGAGACCTATGACAAATTTTTGCGCGCGCGCTTCTCTTCTGCTTCGTAAATAATATTAATAGGAAATAAAATAATTACTGTACTTATATAGACCACAGTTAAGGTTTTGCTCAAGTGATTATTTCTCATCGTGTAAATATCTTGTATACAACTTTTAAGACAATATATTTATGATTGTTTTGTGAAAATGGCAAATAAAAGAAATAAAATTAGTACTAAATCACGGTTGAAGGCAAAAAAAATCGCGAAAGAAATATGGTAAGTTGTATTTAATTTATTCCTATTGACCACAGTCCCAGTATTACAAATGTATTATTTCTCTACAGTATTAGTGAAACGCCTTTGATGTCGGGCGACACCGCCCGCGCCGCCCGTGTACAGATGGCTTATGAAGCTACCCGAAACTGTCAAATTTTCCCAATCAACTTTGAACCTAATTCTGATAGCATTAAAGTTGAAAATCTATTAAATAAATTTGACAGATTGTAGTAGCTTGATGTGCTGGCGTCTGTACTTACGCTTAGGTAAGGTTATCCCCAATCTTTTTTAATACCATAACTTATTGTTTCAGTTCAAAAATGAATCGAAATAAGAAAGGCTTATTT
Source organism: Globia sparganii (assembly GCA_949316385.1). Lineage (NCBI taxonomy): Eukaryota > Metazoa > Arthropoda > Insecta > Lepidoptera > Noctuidae > Globia > Globia sparganii. The sequence goes on along the minus strand of OX438655.1, from coordinate 10,000,871 downwards.
GTTCGAAAAAACAGCAGAGAAGAACTAGAATACTTAGTCGAAAGTACCTATACTCCATTTAGAATTATATTAGACATTTAAACAAACCTTTTTTACCGTCTATTCAATCGATTTTGACTTCTAATTCGTAGGCATAAGGATGGTATTAAAAGCAGTAAACAGTTGTTATTATAAGCACTTTTTTTTGCTTTTAATGCCATCCTTATGCCTACGGAATAGAAGTCAAAATCGGTTGAACAAGCTGTAAAAAAAGTTTGTTTACATGTCTAATCTTATTGTAAATGGAGTATACTATACTAGTGTACAGAAAAATCACTCCGAACAATATATTATGGTATTTATAGTTGTTTGTTTTTTGTGCTCCCATACTGCTGTTATAAAATGTTTACTAACATTACCTAATATGAATTTTTTTCTGATTTCTGAAAACCGATTTTTGAGCCGAAGGTGCGAGTGGGGCAACTTCGACCTCTTTTTTATGGAATTTTTCACTTTTGTATGGAAAATATGAAAAAATATTACCAACGTTTTGAGTTTTAGGGGTTTACGGGTTACTAAAAGGGGGTCGAAATTTTCATTATTTTTGCGATAGGACACACCGTTTTCGAGATATAAGCAAAAGAAAATAAAAAAACAGTACTGTTTTTGCATCTGAAATCGAGGTGTTGGTGTGAATTTTAGTTCATGCCAAATAATCTTATTCCACACCTATTTAGTCGCGACTAAAAATAGTAATAGTTAGTTAGAAAATCTAAATTTTAGGTGAAAAATCTCAAATTCAGAATAGCAAAATTACTATTTTCACTAAACTAAAATTTAGTTAAGTTGTGTCACTTTAGTTAATTCCAGAATGGGAAATCGTCGTTTGACAGAATTAAACTAAATTTTGGTGATTTTAGTCTAGTTTAGACGAAAACTTTTCACCAAAATTTAGTTCCCCAAACTAAATTTTGGTGATTTTTAGTCTAGTTTTGAGGCCTAAACTAGACTAAAAATCACTAAAATTTAGTTTATTTCTGTCAAACGACGATTTTCCATTCTGAAATTAATTAAAGTGGCACAACTTAACTAAATTTTAGTTTGACGGCACTAAGATTGCACTGAGATATTAGTTTAGTGAAAATAGTAATTTTGCTATACTGAATTTGACGTTTTTCACCTAAAATATAGATTTTCTAACTAAGCCTGATTATTTTTAATCGCAACTAAAAAGGTGTGGAATAAAATTAGTCGGCTCGAACTAAAATTCACACCAACACCTCGACTTCAGATGCAAAAATAGTACTATTTTATTATTTTCTTTTCTTTTGCTTATATTTCGAAAACGGTGTGTCCTATCGCAAAAATAATGAAAATTTCAACCCAAATAAGAGACCCGTAAACCACTAAAACTCAACACGTTGGTAATAATTTTCCATACAAAAGTGAAAAATTCCCTATAAAAGAGGTCGAGGTTGCCCCACTGTGCGGTGTACGTAGTACAAGAGAATCGGCACCACTGTCGGTGAAATGCGCTAGAATCGAAATAATATTTTAAATATTATTAGCGTCGAACATTTGTCAATATTAAAAGCAGTATTATGCAACATTAATAAGGCTCAAAGTTCAATGCATCCTGCGCGGTGACTACTTAGAGTCACGTCGGAACACGATCAAAGACCACGTGGTAGTTATCTCTGTCACTTTCTTGCAGATGTTTTATGTGCTAAAATGCACCTTACGTCGAAACCGGTTCTTATAGGCTGATTAACCCTATAATACGGGTTAACCTATATTGTGGGTTTTCTAACCTAATCCTAAAAATTAACCCGGTTAAAACCCTCATACGGGTTAACCTTTCGGTCCCTGCTATTTTATTCTTGCAACTGTTTACATTTCATTGGGTACATATTATTGTCACCAAACCGGTCTAACGGCCTGCCCACTGAAAATTCACTCCGCGCGAATAATAAAAAAACCGCCTAAGTGCGTGTCGGACCACACACAATTGTAGTTGGGATGAATTTATCACAAGAACAAACTTAAAATTGTAGTTGAAAAACATGTACTGCCATACATTCCAACTGCAAATGTAAGTTTGTACGCACAATATTGAGACTAGCAAAATATTAACTAGACTTCTTATAGGTTTTCCTGTAATTTATATGTATAAATAATAAATAGAACTATTTTCTGTACTTATATGAGAGTCTCACAGTAAGCCCATTCAAAATTCGCGCTTTTATTTAGGCATTATTTTAGGAGTAACAATGAAAACCGACATAGGTTTAAGGGGTTTAACGCAGAATTACACAGTAGTAAATAAGTAATATTATAAGACTTATACTTATAGGTACTCTTAATATATATATTTTTACTTATTATTATATTAGCAAATAAATGATTTTTATTTCCAAAAAGTGATTCCTTTATTAGAATAACTTTTTGATTAAAAAATAAAAATATTTCTATTATTTTTAACAACGGTTGGGGCCTGAGCGGTTAAGCTTCACATTATGTTTTACACAAAATAACCATTTATACCTGTAAGCTTTCTTGAATTAAAATGTCGATATTGTAATTCAAGAATTGTAACACAATTCTAAAGTAAGTGTGCCTACCTATTGCTTGATTTTTTTAAACTGCAGTATGAAGGTTTAGCATTAGCATAGCATTCCTCGTTAAATGGACTATCTAACACAAAAAGAATATTTCAATTCGAACTATCAGTTCCAGAGATAACCCATATACAAACTTACAAACTTTACCTCTTTATAATATACTAGCGGTTCGTCCCGGCTTCGCACGGGTGGAAAAAAAAGCCTATATTAATCAGTGATAATGTAGCATTCAAATGGTGAAAGAATTTTTAAAATCGGTCCAGTACTTTTTGAGCCAATTCGTTACAAACATACATACAAATCTTTCCTCTTTATAAAATTAGTATAGATTTGTATTAGTATAGACGTACTTAACCTATATATAACCTTAAAAAATAATGTGCATTTGGAGTGAGTGATCTTTTTTTATTTCGTGACAAAATCTGATTGTACATTTAGTCAAAAATAGTCAAAACTCATAGCCCAAAGTAAAAAATTTGTCACTCTCAAGGGTCTTCAGTTATTGCCCAAAATGTGGATCACTCAAATTAGACATTTCGCAAAAACGGCTATGAGCTAAATCTCAACAAAAACTTACTCTACTGACTAAGTTTATAGCTCAAAAATTTGTTAACAAATTGTCACAATATTTTTTAAAACCATCAAGGCATTTAAAGCTACTTCCAGGTATCTATGCCAGTATCATTGGATCACTCAGTACAGACACCATTTTGTCTGAGAGATCGTTGTAAAAAGGTTTAGGTTGACTTTTTCTATACATCTTTTTTTTTTAATCCTAAAATGTATGTTCCGAATATATTTGTACAATAAATATCATAACACAAATACCTTTTGTTAAAAAGTTATGAGTAATTCAATGTTTTTAAATTTTCTGAACTGAGTGATCCTTATGAATACTTATAGGCATCTACCTGTTTCGTATTGATTTACACAACTTACGATTAATTTTTGTACAACTTTATGACTAAAGTTTTACATAACAATTATTTACACAGACGGCTTAGTTTACGAGATATTAGATTTTTTAATTTTTTAAAGTAATTGCGTGTTGTAGGGTACATATGATTTTAACTTTTAATGTATAAATATTTAAAAGTTTCATATTTTATTGTTATTTGCTTAGTCGCACGTTTCATTTAGTTTTGTACGACATTTAGTGCACATAAGTGAGCTTACGTGATAGTGACAGTATCAGTGGTTTTCCTGTTTTATGCAAGAACAATATAAGTACCGAACGTATTTATTTAGGGTCCGACGTCTCAAAATTTGCCAAAGATGTAAACAACAATAGGCGCTCGAAATTGTAATTTATTCGTGCGACGCAGCAAATAACAATAAAATATGAAAAAATTAAATATATATACATTAAAAGTTAAAATCATATGTACCCTACAACACGCAATTACTTAAAAAAATTAAAAATCTAATATCTCGTAAACTAAGCCGTCTGTGTAAATAATTTTTATGTAAAACTTTAGTCATAAAGTTGTACAAAAATTAATTGTAAGTTGTGTAAATCAATACGAAACAGGTAGATGCCTATAAGTATTCATAAGGATCACTCAGTTCAGCAAATTTAAAAACATTGAATTACTCATAACTTTTTAACAAAAGGTATTTGTGTTATGATATTTATTGTACAAATATATTCGGAACATACATTTTAGGATTTAAAAAAAAGATGTATAGAAAAAGTCAACCTAAACCTTTTTACAACGATCTCTCAGACAAAATGATGTCTGTACTGAGTGATCCAATGATACTGGCATAGATACCTGGAAGTAGCTTTAAATGCCTTGATGGTTTTAAAAAATATTGTGACAATTTGTTAACAAATTTTTGAGGTATAAACTTAGTCAGTAGAGTAAGTTTTTGTTGAGATTTAGCTCATAGCCGTTTTTGCGAAATGTCTGATTTGAGTGATCTACATTTTGGGCAATAACTGAAGACCCTTGAGAGTGACAAATTTTTTACTTTCGGCTATGAGTTTTGACTATTTTTGACTAAATGTACAATCAGATTTTGTCACGAAATAAAAAAAGATCACTCAATCCAAATGCACATTAAAAAATACTATAAAAATAAAACAAAATAAACTTACACTAATTCATTCAAGTTGATCTTCTGCATTGCTCTATTTTGTGACGCAACTTAGTACCCACTCGAGTTCATGAACTCTGAGCGGTGCGCTCGGCGCGCGCGTCTCCGGGCATCGTAATTTTTTACGTATCGCTACTCATGGCGGGGGCTGAGGTAAACGTTCAATACCTACGGCGCTCAGGTCATCCTCGCCTTAAGCGTGGCAGTTTTTCAAGTGATATCAGTTATTTTAGTGATGGAACGGATTGTTGTATTCATAACGGGTTCATATGTTTAATAACCAGAATACTCCGTTCCATAGTTCTCTGGCAAACCTCGAGCGTGGACCTCTGCTGAGTTGTCAAAGACCATGTTTGAAGACCATACATGAGGACGGGAAGAATACACATGTCAATGAGTATTCTCTTGAGGAATAGTGGAAAAATCGCCCTTCATTGGATCATTTTTGGCCCAATAGCTCTTGTTTGTTGTTGTTTTGTGTTCTTGTATAGTTCTTGTTTGTGTTGTTATATCTTGAGATTATTAACTTGTTTTGTTTAAATAGATGATTGAAAAATCAGCCCTTATTATAAAAAAATATAAAATATTTTGTCTGTTTTTTGTTTTGTTAGTACCGTCAAACGGGGTGACTATGTGCCAGGCAGGTGAGAATGTGCAATGGTATAAAATTACCGATTTCTTTTTCAGCTTTGTCATAAGCCACTTTTTTTTAGGATGAACTAGAGATGGTAAAATGTTTATAAATCGTAAATCGTAAATCGACTAACCTTAAAAAAGTGGCTTATGACAAAGCTGAAAAAAAAATCGGTAATTTTATAGTCCATTACCTCCATTGCACATTCTCACCTGCCTGGCACATAGTCACCCCGTTTGACGGTATCTAAAATGTTACCTGAATAGGGATTATCACTAAAATGTTCATTCAGATAACCGCGCAGGATTATGAGATAGGCAACATTAGAAAAATATAATACAGATAATTTATGTAAAAACCACTCCTTTATCACAATCGATTGTTACTTCTATTTATTTGATAAGTGTCACGAACTGATTACTAGAACACATTTCTACTTATGTACAGACGCCAACACATCAAGCTACTACAATCTGTCAAATTTCTTTAGTAGATTTACAACTTTATCGCTGAAGCATAAGGTTAAAAGCTGATTGGGAAAATTTTACAGTTTCGGGTAGCTTGATGTGCTGGCGACTGTACCTACAGAAAAGTAGATATATTATTGTCTATTGAGGAGTAAATAATCAGACATACTTGTTATACAATTTGTTAATTCTATTGCCTAGTTCAGGGCTGTCAAAACCAGGGCCGTAATTCTCTATGACACAATGAACGAAACCGTACGAAATCAACACGAAATTGGCAGGATTAGCCAAGGCATTGATGTGGTTTCGAAGGTAGTGAATTAGGACCCAGATCATACGATTCCGGGCCAATATTAATTTTAAAAGACCTTAACTTTTTTAAGAAACCTTTACCATTTTAATGGAAGTGCATTATGACAAACGGAATTATTCTGACAAACGGAAGTTAGCAGTTCAATATTTGTTACAGGAAGTCAAAGCAGTGTTTGCTAGAATATTTGTTATTATTAAATGTACACAGGAAGTATAAATCAACACGAATGATGAGTAGTGCAGCGTTACTTCTGCTGGTAAAATCTTACTGAAATCCCGAGATCAACACCACAGAAGACCTAGCCGGACATGTGTTGCAAAACGGCAACGTTCTGGATCACACAAGTCTCTTTCTCGCATTCGACGCAAGGATCGACAGCGTCGTGGTATGTGACGTAATTTATATACTTCGCGATTGCAATGTTCTCCGTCCGTCACGCAGTTCGAATAATTCGATGCGAAGCTGCTCTTGAGATGAGGTTAACAAAAACCGACGTTACATACCTACGCAAAAGATTGCACCGCTCGCGAGAAATTACTGTTGTGTCTCAGTGTACTGATACTGGTGCAAGTTTGACTGGCGAATCACGTTATGTGATGGGTCATTCGACAAACGAACAATCTTACACACCGCCGCCGACTAAAGTCGCTGAAGTATGCACATCATGCAAAATATTACTGTTGATTTTTTAGAGATTCTTATTAATAAAACATTACAAGCTATAGCAACCGTAAATCCTCAGGAGAAAAATAAATATATATCTATTAATGTGTTGTCTGAATTTGTCCATAAAGTTAAAAATCAAACAATTCTAACTTGGCTGAACAAAGTTAACGCTATACATAATTTAAAAAATTATAAAGAGCTTATAAACGTTACATTTGATGATATAAATATTGGTCCTATATAAATGATAGTCAAAAAAAGAAAAGTTAAAACAACTAATTGACGAATTTTGTGATTGTAACAGCTATCAATATTCAACCCAGTAGTTCATCACCCCTATCGGCTTAGTGATACAGAACGCAACGAGGTGAGAGTGTGAGACTCATGGTGGATGGCTTATTCAAATTATGCTTCACCCATAATAGTAGTGAAGAAGAAAACCGAGGACCAACAATTCGTCGCCTACGCGGCAAAGGGGCGAACCTCAAATGAGAAAATTTTACAGGAAAGTCAATAAACGATTTTCTTCTCCCGATTTTAGGGCTTTTTGCATTACTCGCGAGATGTCTCAGCTAAAAGGCAAACTTCGAGTTTCATCTTTTCGTAAAATTTCGCTAGAAGTGATTTTGAGATACGCTGTCAATCTTTTTTCTTTTCTATTAGTCTTAGAGCTTCGTCCTTTCGTGACGACATAGAGCTCGACAAATGGAGCATTTTTGTATACTAAACTAATTTTTGACAGTTTGTGTGAGGTTCGCCGCTTTGGAATTAATTAAATTTGTTGGCTAGGAATTGTACGTGGACAATGGCTTAGAATAGAAAAGCTTCCAAACAACATTATCCTATTCCAGGAATTGTCAGAAACAGCAAGGCTGTTGTATAAACTTGTACGGATTGGTGTTCGTAGAAGATAGTTATCAATAATTATGTTTATAAAATTGTTTATACAATACTAGTGACCCGCCCCGGCTTCGCACGGGTGCAATGCAATTTAATAAATTTAATTAAATAATTAATAATTTTAATTTAATGTTTTTTTTTTAACTTGCCGCCAGCCCCTGCCGCTGATACCGCAGCAACCGCTATGTCCCTGCATTTTAAATCTGTAATATCTTCGAAAATATTAATTTATATAACATGCTATAAAGGGCCATATTGATCTATATTAAATGCACAATGTATTTAAGGTACTTAATTGGATAAGGATTAATGCTGTATTGCTTAAAATCGCTTCGTGAATAAGCCATCATTTCTCGTAAAAAGTAAAGGAAAAAAAATGGTTATTGTGGGTTATACCTAAGAGATAGACATATACTATTGGTATTTTTTTGTAGACCTTTTTAAGGTGTACAATACAGTAGTACATTATTTTGATGTATCTCTTAGGGTTCAGCCAGCGTTTGCAATGTTAACGGAAAAAAAGGGTTTATTTACGACATCACATTAGAAACCTCTAAAATTATCAGTGTTTCTCTACTATATTATACATGTATACATATAAACCTTCCTCTTGAATCACTTTATCTATTAAAAAAACCGCATCAAAATCCGTTGCGTAGTCTTAAAGATTTAAGCATACATAGGGATATAGGGACAGAGAAAGCGACTTTATTTTATACTATGTAGTGATTATAAGATAGTCTTACGGAACAAGTTAGTCATAATGACCAAGAACCTTAATAAAGATAATGAAAAAAAAGTAGGCGCATTAAGCGGATATAAATACGAGGCTTGTCAATTATCAAATATCCCCAGTAGTTATTTTATTATCCATAGTGATAATGTTTTTTGTGTTCTGTATGTAAATAATTATAGAATAGAAAAGTATACTTACAAGTCTATATTTTATTATGCATGTTCGCATGTTTTGAATCTGAAATGACGGTTGATAGAGATAGGAAGAGGAAGAATTGAGATGGAGGGTGCTGATGATGATACATGTTCTCTATTGGACTCAATCATGGGGATTATTCAATTGGGGATGATTGGAGATTATTGTAGCGACAAGACCGCCCATTGTGTCATAATATCATGGCATGTCTATCAGTAGGGACTGATGGTCATCTCTTAGCTGCCATCGCTTATTATCGGCCTGTATTAATTTATTATTTGAATTCTTGTTTTTTAATCTTTTGATTACGGATGCTTTAATACCGTTCTACATAGTTCTCACATGCATAATTTCAACATGAATGATGTAACCAATATTTTGTAACCATTTTGGTTTAAAAGAGTGTCCGTGGAGTTTCTTGCCCATTGTTCTCCATTGGTAGGTACCTACTACGCTTTGGAATGGGCAACTATTTATGTTCGTATAACTCGTCAAAATGTAGGGAACAGCTGATTTTTATTCGCGTTATCATGTTTGGTCCCATAGTAAAAGTTGTTTATAATGATGTGTACAATGACCCCCTAGAGTTATGGGATATAAAAAAAAAACACGTTGTATAACTCAGGGCTCTGCGCGCCCGCGCGTGGATCTTGAAGGCAGGCTCCACGTATTCTATAATATTCCGTATGCCACTGCTCCTACTGGGACTGACAGATTTAAGGTAAATATATTGGAAACAATTAAGTTTAAGCCAAACATTTTTTTCTATCGAAGTGTTAGAAAAAATGTGCGGCTCAAATTTGCTGCAATGGCCACCTGCAAATGCGCAAAGGTTTCCTCAAATTTCGTTAGGTCCAGTCATAGATCTGAAGGATATAACATCCTGGAGAACAGAGCGACTTTCTAAGACACTATCTATGAGAAATACTACGGGGTACCTGTGATACCTTCTACTACCACTATAAATATACCTGCTTCGAATAGGTACCTACTCATGATGTGACTACTCCCACTCCTGAACCAGGAGCTGATAGTGCTGTATCATTCTATCTCAAATGTTTGGTTCCTGGCTGTTTTATCATCGTTTTATTTATCTTAGTAATAACTAGTTTTCTGCGTTATCTATGATAGGTTATCGATCAAAACGTTTCGCTCACCATTGATCATAAGCTCTTAATATTTATTCTAATTTGTTTATGTCAGAAATAGATTTATGCTTATCATGGACATTATTATACTAATCTATGATACAAGAGAATTTTCAGCATTTATATAAATCTTACTCGGTATTACGAGTAGATACTGTGAAAACATACAAATATAACTGTTACATAATTAAAGATGTTGTTAACTGTTATTTATTTAACACTATTTAACTTACAAATAGCTTGAACTTAGAAGAAAAAACTCGCAGTAACAAAAATCATAATCATAATGATCATGAAAATTCTGCTTTTGTTTAATACGAATTTAGTAAAAGACTGTGAGCAGTGATAATGTGTTACTGATCACCATAAATAATTTTCAAATACCTATATTTAAGGATAGCACCAAAATAACAACGATTATCTTTCTTGATTAGCGATAGAGCGTAATGGGTGTATATATAATATGATCTTTGCATTCATTATACTTAGATGTTCAGTCGAGATGTGGAAACGTGTAGTGTTCTTATTGTATACTTTTGCGATTTTGGTGCAAAGTGAAGATGACCGGCTGACTGTGAATACAGCTCAGGGTGTCGTGGTAGGCCAGATGGACCCTGAAGGCGGCCTCTACGTATTCTATAATATTCCGTATGCCACTGCACCAACAGGGACCAACAGATTTAAGGTAAATAAGTATTTTTGGTTTAAAACAAAAAGGTGGGATTTAGTCCCATTATAGCCTATTTTTGCTGGTGCTGACCTGCATGGTCCACCGCTATGCATAAGATATTTGATGGCAGCCTATCTAACGACGCAATGACAGTTTTTGAATAAACAAACACGGATTTAAATTATTTTTAAAGTTTCATAAATAGTAATCCGGCAATCATTGTATTATTTATAGTATTTATAATAATTTATAAATACTAATCTAGACTAAAATACTTATACCGGCTGACTTTTTTATCGTCTGGAAAAAAAAGGATATATAAGGTGAACGGAACGGAAAAAATAGATATTTGTGCCAAGGGTTTTTTTTTTTAATGGCATCTATCAGTTGTCGTCTGCTTAAACGGGGTTGCTTGTGGATGCCTCAATAAATTAGGGTTCCCAGCCAGGGCTCGAAAAACTTAACAACTAAGTGACTACACGCTAAGTGCACCCCCTGAGGGGTACTGACCTTGGCTTAGGGCGTCGCTGGGAGAAGGCAGTAAGGGACAGGCTAGATCGAAATTATTGCCATAGGCTTTTTTACTCCATTCACATTTTATACAGAATCACAATCATGATATAAACAACAAAAAAACTAAAATCATACAATTTAAACCCTAGATACCAAAAACAAAAAAATAACTTAAAAAATATAACAGACACTGGCCCGGATTCTGTTGTCCACAAACTAAACTAAATTTAAGTTCAGTGCATCTTTTTCTTTCTATTTCATTAAGAAAAGGACAGAAGATAAATATTAGTTTAGTCCTGTCAAATTAGATAATCCATAGACAAGTTTAGACATGATTAAAAAATTAGCTACTAAAAATACGTCAATTTACGTCAGGCGCTGACTAATTTGACTGGACTAAACTAATATTTATCTTCTGTCCTTTTCACAATGAAATAGAAAGAAAAAGCTGCACTGAACTTAAATTTAGTTTAGTTTGTGAACAACAGAATCGGGGCCACTATCCAAATTTAAGAAGTTGTAGAATTTAAATTATTAGGTATTACATTAGACTCTCATTTAAATTGAAAAAAAAAATACGTTGAAAAAACTAAAATAAAACTGTCACAATTAATCAAATACAAAAACTCATTGTGCCCTCTCTGTATACTACGCGTATATACTCGTATCCTACGCGTGGCTACGCTACGGTATTATCATGTGGGGACACAGTGTAGATGCGTATGATTTATTTATTGCACAAAAGAAATGTATGCGAATATTTTAATCAAATAAAACCTACAGATAGCTGCAAACCCCACTTTATAAAGGAAAAAATGTTAACTCTGCCCTCCATTTATATATCAGAAATAGCCACTTTTGTTAAAAATAACTTAAAATTGTTTAATTTTAACAAGAACTAGCGCCGCGAAAATAAGTTAATTCTATCAGCATCTAGACTACAAATGTACAAAAATAGCCCAGAATACCGAAGCATACTATACAATAAATTACCTGAAAATATACGGTCCACGAAAACAACATCGTGTGTATTTAAAGCTAGGTATTGCTCATAAAAAATGATACTATAGTATCCAAGAATTTATGAAAGATAAAGTGTTAAAATAGAGTCCAAATATATGTCTGTGTGTTAATTATAATATATAATCTTTTATGTATAAAGCTAGATTTAAATTTAATTAATATAATTTTTAATTCTGAAAGTTCCTAATTTACGTTATATTGTTATTAGTTTTAAGTTATGTTCCTGCGCCCTAACAGGGTCATGTACTCACTAGTTTAAGCCTAGCGTGTAACTATGGTTGTGTACATTGTGCATTAAATAAATAAATACCCTGTCTTTGTCCAGACGGTAATAAAAGTCAGCCGGTGTACACACATATTTAGCAGTTTTTGGCAATCACTGCATTAACTCCTATTTTGTTGAGAGGGTTTAAGAATAGATTATTTTATTTTATCTACACTAAATTCTAAAAACAGTGTATTAAGTACTTCTTCTTATTTTCACCCAGGCTCCCCTACCTGCACCAGTATTTCTGTCACCGTTTCTTGCCGTAGACAGAAGTATCGCATGTCCTCAGCCCAGTTTTCCGATGAATCAATTGAATATACAAGAAGACTGTCTGGTAGCCAACGTGTTTGTCCCTGATAAAGATGCGACCAATCTACCTGTTTTGGTTTTCGTCCACGGAGGAGCTTACCAGTTTGGATCCGGAGAACGAGAGAAAGTTAGAGGATTAGCGAAGACCAAGAGAGTCATTGTAGTAACATTTAACTACAGACTTGGTGTGCATGGTTTTCTATGTCTTGGCACTGAAGGTGCTCCTGGGAATGCAGGATTAAAAGATCAGGTGGCGTTACTTCGTTGGTTAAACACCAACATTGCTAGCTTCGGAGGTAACCCTGAAGATGTAACATTAGCAGCATGTAGTGCCGGGTCTGGTTCAGTCGATTTTCTAACACTTTCTCCTATAACAAAAGGACTGTTTAAAAAAGCTATAATGGAGAGCGGTGTTAGTACTGGCGCTGTCGGAGTACAAATTAATCCAATCGAAAATGCTAAAGACTATGCTAAGATACTTGGTTTTAGTGATGTGGATAATTTGAGTAGTTTGGAAGACTTCTACAAAAGTTCTACATTTCAAAAATTAATCTCACATCACGGTTCAATAATAAATCAAAAGGACGTTACTATTCGATTCGGTCCATGTGTGGAAAGTGATATCGGACAAGAAAGAGTGCTTTCTGATGCTCCCTTTAGTATAATACAACAAGGTAATTACACCAAGATACCTTTAATGTATGGGTTTACTAACATGGATGGTGCAATGAGACTCAGTCTCTTTGGCACCTGGAAAGATAAGATGAATGAGAAATTCTCAGATTTTTTACCATCTGAATTGCATTTTGATAGCGAAGTTGTTAAAGAGGAGGTTGCACAAAAGGTCAAAGCTTTTTATTTCGAAGATAAACCCGTGAGTGAAGATAATATTCGGGCATATATTACGTACTTTACCGATATTTTATTTGGATACCCTATGTTGAGGTCTCTATCAACTCGGGTGGAAGCTCTGGATGACACAATATTCCTCTTTGAATACTCATTTGTGGATGAGAATACATTACCTTTTCCAAACACCGACATAAAAGGGGCTGGTCACTGTCATCAATTTGCAGCAGTCATGGATGAAGATGTAACTGACAAAACAGATGAATACAAGAAAATGAAAGAAACCCTGAGGGAATATTGGCACAGTTTTATTTTGAATGGGTAAATGAATTTTATTCTTACTAATGTTGCAGATCTCTTTGGCAAGAGAATCGACCTAATACGCAAATGTTAAATTATTCTACTAATGTTTTTATGTGTTGTTGTTATCATGATTGGCAAAAGGATTGGTGATAGCAATATGTTGCTTGTGACCCTTTTGTATCTTAAAGTAGAATCAATGGAACAAAAATAAAATTGTCTTCCTATTTCCTCGCCATTCGTTATTTATTATTTGGGGTAGTAAGTAAATTATCATTTCTTATTTCAGTTCGCCGACATCTACTGACACAGATCTGCCGACGTGGCAACCTGCTGACACTAAAAGATCTCCTCACATGTCGTTGGGTCCAGTCATAGAGCTGAAGGATAACATTCTGGAGAACAGAGCCGCTTTCTGGGACACTATTTATGAGGAGCACTATCGAGGTCCTGTAATACCAGTTACTTCGATTACTACACCGGCTACAACTGAAGATACAACAACTGATGTGCCTGCTGCTGATCCGACTACTAATACTCCGACTACTACGCCTGAATCTGGGTCTGGCAGCGCCGTCTCGATCTCAAAGTTTATGTTTGTGGTTGTTTCACTGTCATTTTATTTTACTTCATATTAATCGGTAACTACAGTTTTGAGTAAAGTAGGTAAAAAATTTTTGTCTTTGAATTAAGCATTCATTGCTAATCACGGCGAATTAATTGCGATTTAATCGCCATATGTGTTATAAGTATCTACTTTTTTACCCGTTAATGTCCCACTGCTAGGCAAAGGCCTCCCTACTCTCTTTCCACCATTCTCTGTCAGAGCTGCCAGGGACCAATCTTTATCAAAGATCAAAGGAGTTTGGACTCCTTTGATCTTTGATAAAGATTGGTTGAGTTGGCTCAGCCCGCCATCTCCGTCTGGGCTTGCCGCGATGTCGTTTGCCATTACGCGGGAGTGCGGGACCCACTGGATCGTAAGTTTTTCTCACTGATCGTCTGACATGCGGCAGATGTGTTCAGCCCAATTCCATTTAAGCGTGGGAGCTTTTCGAGTGATATCAGTTATTTTAGTGATAGTTATTTTGGTGATTTAAAAATCGCCCTTCATTTGATCTTTCTTGGTCCAATAGTAGGTACTTGTTTGTTCTTGTTTTGTGTTCTTAATATACACATATCAAAAGTGTCTAGGGATCAACATATATTTTTGCAATAACTTTTCTCCTGATTGATATTAATTAAAATTTTCTTTAAGGATTCATCAAATAAAGTGTTTTCGTTTGTCACAGTAACGATAAACCAAGTCACCTTTGCATTAATAAAGAAATTTGCCATTTTCCTAATAAAGGGATTTTTGACATTTGAACCACTAACACAAAAGTTCGAAAAAAAGACTGAAATAACAGTTTTCTCTAAAATTTTATTGGGTAACTTAAACAATTAATAATCCGTGTTTCTACCGCGAACACTAACAACACAAGAACATCGGTTTGGCATACTCAAAATGAGTTCATCCAAATCACGCTGTGGAATGGCCGCCCATGTTCGTTGCAACAACAAAAAAAGGTCTTCTTGCGACTGGATACCCTCCATATTCGGCAGAGCTCTTCTCTGTAGCATATCCCATGCATGCTCAATCGGGTTCAAGTCTGGCGACTGAGCAGGCCAGGGCAGGACATTGATGTTAGCTGCGGCGAGAGTCTGTCTTACAACTCTTGCGGTGTGCGGTCGTGCATTATCATGCATTAACTGAAATAAGGGACCGATTTGCACTTGTAGAGGAACGATGACGTCTGATACAATCGTCTCAGCATAAATTTGAGCGTTGAGGTTGCCTCTGATCCAAATCAACTCAGTTCTTCCGCCGATCCAAATACCCGCCCATACCATGATGGTTCCACCACTATAAGGATGGACCTCCTGGCAGGATTTTAATCGCTGTTGGCGTCCAGGGGTTCTCCAGTGTCGTATACGTCTTGTATCCGGTCTCATACCAAAACGAGACTCATCAGAAAAGCACACGAAACGCCATTGTTCTTCTGCCCAATTTCTGTGTTCAAGAGCCCATTGATATCGAATCCTACGATTGTGCATTGCTATAGGTGGTACCCGTAGCGGTCTTCGGGAATGAAGGTTCACTTCATGCAAGCGGTTTCTGACTGTTTGGTCGCTAATTAAGTTCCCTGAAGAGTGATGAAGCCTCACGGCTAACATCATGGCGGTTATTGTTGGAGCTCTTCGAGTTAAGATTTGAATGTATCGGTCTTGTCTCCGTGTGGTGCAGCGATACCGTCCTCCATGGCGCTCAGCCACGGTACCAGTGCTTCGGTAACGTGTCCAAAGTCGACTGATAACACTCTGACTTGTATTCAGAGCGAAAGCCGCAGTACGTTGCCGGGAACCAGCTTCTATCATTCCCACGGCTCTGAGCATTTCTTCCCTGCTTAAATGACGTCGCCGCTCCATAATAACGTTGGTTTTAATCAGTAGTAGGGAAACAGTAGCACTAATAATGTCTTCAATGCGTTGTATGTTTTTATAGGGAAAATATTGACAGCTGATTTTCATCTTTTACTCGAATTTGATTCACAGTTCCTGATTCAAATTATGAAATGCACCAAAAAGGATCCATATAAATTTATAAAATCATAAATTTATTACAAAGCCACATCTCAATCTCAAGAAATCCGCATAAAAATGCTTGATCCCTAGACACTTTTGATGTGTGTAGTTCTAGTTTGTGTTGATTTTAACTTTGAAAATAATATTCTCTAGATACAAATCTTGAGATTATTAATTTGTAAATTGATTGATTTCTTGTTTTGTTCTAAATCATAAAATCGATGATAAAAATTGTATCTGACCAAATTGTATTTACCTATTTATTTTTATAGCAAATTTTTTCATGGTCAGATAACTTTTATTCGAGGAATAAAATTGACGTTTAACAGTTTTGGTATGAAATAACTGTCAACATTTCAAAATTATTCCTCGAATAAAGTTATTAGATGATTGAAAAATCAGCCCTTAATAAAAAAAAATCTATACATATAATAAAATCGTAGGAAAGTCAAAACTGTACATTGAATATTTTTTAAAAAGAATACTTGGGGCGTGATCTACAATCGATATCGAAGCCAAAAATATAGTTTTTAGAATTTTTGTCTGTTTGTCTGTTTGTCTGTTTGTCTGTTTGTCTGTCCGGGATAAACTCAAAAAGTACTGCATGGATTTACTTCAAATTTTGCATGAATATTACTAAGAGGTCGGGTCAACATATAGGCTACATATTATCACGCTATCACCTACGGGGGAGGAGCTGTGAATCTTTATTTTTCTTACGCATTCTGTGACAGCGTGTAATCTAACGACGCATATTTAAATGTTGTTTTTGAGTAAGCCATGCTATTATCTAGCTTTACACTATAAAAACTACGCCATTCAAGTAACTTGGGCAGAGAAATACAGTTTAATGAATGTTAGTAGTATAAAGACAATTTTTTTTAACAGCGCCATCTATGAAATTTCATAAAAATCAAATCAAGTTACATGTTAACATTTTTTGGAAATTAATAATTTAAATTTGATCATGTTGGCGAGGTAAGTAGTTAGTTATTCTTAAAATTCATAGATGGTGATGTGCATTTTCTTTATAAAAGTTGTATCGTATAGTTCGTTTTGACAAACAAATTGTAAATAAGTTGCCGTC
The DNA here is from genome assembly GCA_949316385.1 of Globia sparganii. Taxonomy (NCBI): domain Eukaryota; kingdom Metazoa; phylum Arthropoda; class Insecta; order Lepidoptera; family Noctuidae; genus Globia; species Globia sparganii. Next base: position 9,983,468 of record OX438655.1, on the reverse strand, counting down.
TGATCACAGTGGACAAACAATTACATTTAGCTCCTACATGCCGTTACAAAAAATTCAAATAAGGTTTAGGACAATTACATGTAAAAATTTGGAAAAATTAAATAATTCTTTGGCCAGTAAATTATGTGACCAGAATTTTAATAATATAGGTGACCCAAATGAGTTCTATGCCGAGTTCTTTTCACTATTAAACGACCAGTTTAATAACACTTTTCCACTAAAAACTAAAAGCATTTACACAAAGTTTTTATTTAGTGACTGGGCGACTCCAGGTATTCGTAAAAGCAGGGAAAAACTTTTTGAACTTTATGGCTTAAAGCAACATTTGAAAAATGAAAACTTTCATCGGTATGTTGCAAAATATTCAAAAACTTTTAAAAGTGTGTGCCAAATAGCTAAAGCTCTTTATATTAGCAATAAAATAAAATCAGCTGATGATAAAATAAAGACTACCTGGCAAATAATAAATAATGAAACAGGTAGGAAAAAACAGCGTAATACTGAATTTAATTTAGAGACTGCACATGGCCCCATCAACTCAGATGTAGAAATAGCTCAGGAATTTGAAAATTTTTTTGCGAATATTCCCTTTAAAACTACTGAAGCTTTAAATTCATCCCTCACACTTTCTGCTGCCTTGCTTAAAAAGAATGTAAAGCCATGCCCTTTGGAGTTTAGGTTTCAGCATACAAATCCCCAGGCTGTTATAAAAGCTTTTAAAGATCTTAAAATTAAATCAACAGAAGATCTCTGGGGAATGTCTGTAAAAGTATGTAGATCTCTCATAGAAACCATTGCGCCTTATTTAGCTTTCATATTTAACACCAGTGTTGATCAAGGAGTTTTTCCGGATCTTATGAAACATAGTAAAGTAGTTCCATTATTCAAATCCGGTGACAGTAAAGAACCCAACAATTATAGGCCTGTGTCGATTCTGCCAGTTCTCAGTAAGGTGTTTGAAAAGCTTATGCTCAATCAAATGTTACGTCACTTTAATAAAAATTCCATCTTTCATGAACACCAGTACGGTTTCACCAAAGGGCGTTGTACTACTGACGCCGGTGTTACCCTAATAAAGAACATTTTTAACGCCTGGGAAGAAGCACAAGATGCCATTGGAATCTTTTGCGACCTCTCTAAGGCGTTCGATTGCGTAAACCATGAGACACTTCTGATGAAACTGGAGCACTATGGGATTAGAAAAAAAGCACTTGATTTGCTAAGATCGTACCTGAAAGATAGAAAGGTTAAAGTTCAAGTAAACGGCATAAACTCATTAGGGTCTGAAATGACAATGGGCGTTCCTCAAGGTTCGATATTGGGTCCATTCCTCTTTTTAGTTTATATTAACGATTTACCCCAATTACTTCAAAATCAACCAAAGATGGTGTTATTTGCAGATGATACATCATTGATCTTTAAAATAGACCGACGGTCACAAAATCTTGACGACGTGAATAACTCTATTCTTCAGGTCCAAGATTGGTTTACGGTAAATAATTTAGTACTTAATGAAAAAAAAACCAAATGCATTAAATTTAAATTGCCTAATGTTAGAAGCAGCGAATGTGACATCATATTGAATGGCCAAAAACTAGAGTTTATTGATCAGACAGTTTTCCTAGGAATCACGCTAGACGAGAAATTACAATGGGGGCCTCATATAACATCTATTGCGGGGCGGCTAAGCTCGGCCGCTTATGCTGTTAGAAAGATAAGACAGTTAACAGATGTAGAAACCGCGCGTTTGGTCTATTTTAGTTACTTCCACAGTATTATGTCATATGGCATTTTACTGTGGGGTCGGGCTGCTGATATTGAATCCATTTTTATTTTGCAAAAGAGAGCTGTCAGAGCCATTTACAATCTACGTCGTCGTGAATCTCTTAGGGAACTATTTAAAAAGGTTAATATTATGACGGTACCTTGCCAATACATTTATGAAAATATTATGTATGTAAGAAAAAATCAATATCTTTTTAATAAAATAAGTGATAGACATAATTTTAATACTAGAAATAAAGATAAATTAGATCAACCTTTTTTCAGATTATCTAAAGTGCAAACATCTTTTATGGGGTACTGTGTTAAATGCTACAACAAAATACCTTTTGATATATTACAATTAAATGAAAGAAAATTTAAAACTCATATAAAAAGTACACTTTGTAAACAAGGATATTACAAATTGGAGGATTATATCCAAGATAACAATGTTTGGAAACATGCTGGTCCTGCTCCATAGGACAATCTAGAGTCTAGACAAAATCAAACTGGTTGCTAATTTAATTTATACATACACATTTTTTTTTTTTTTACATTGTTTTTTACATTCTTTGACAAATGTAACTCACACACTTTTTAAAATACTAGAAAAATTTTTCAATCTTTGTAAATATGTGGACACCATGTATCTATCACATAATTGATTTACCAGTCTGTTATATTTTTAATTCTTTTACCATTTTTGGTAGACTAAATTTTATTTTAGGTGCATCGTCTTCACATATAATTATATAAACAATGTATACAAAAACTTGTAAAACATTTTAAAAGAGTAACGGTGGAGTTTCTTGCCCATTCTTCTCCACACGAAAACTACATTTTGGAATGGGCGACTAGAATCAATTCTATTTTTTTCATTTTAAATTTTGACGTTCAAAAGTGCCTTTTAAGTGCCTATTTGAAATAAATGATTTGACTTTGACTTTTGACTTTGACAAATTCAAGTTCCAACAAAACCCTCAAAATCTTGAGCAGAGTTGAGGAAGACAATTAAAAAAAAAATGCGGTGTTAAGTATTACAAAAAAGTTATGTTCATTGATGATGACACCCTCGCGGAGGCTAGCGTCAATGACGGTACCAGCCGCATGCGTCATCTGTTTGCCGTCATCTTGGTGTTTTGCGGAGTCGCGAACCCGGTAGCTTTGTGAGAGAATTATCGCTATATATAGTATAGTGGAAATCGGGAGTATAACGCTGAGACAAATTACGATCCGGGCGAAATGACCACCATACGAAATGACCATGTCGCTTTGTTCTCTTCAGAGAAAAACTTTATGACACCGTCCTTGAAAGCGTTGGGCAAAACCAGGGTAAAATGTTTTTCTTGGATGCTCCTGGTGCAACAGGAAAAACATTTGTTACCATTGGCATACTTGCAGAGGTCAGGAGGCATGGCAAAATTGCTATTGCTGTAGCGTCGTCGAGAATCGCTACCACACTGCTTCCGAGTGGCAAGACAGCACATGCCATGTTTAAAATTCCCATCGATTTAGAGAACGCCGAAACGCCTGTTTGTGGTGTGTCACGTAACAGCGATAAGGGACACGTGCTCAACGATTGCTCTCTGATCGTATGGGATGAGTGTACGATGGCCAATAGGAAGGCAGTTGAGGCCGCGGACAGAATCCTGCAGGACATCCGCAGGAACGAACATTTGATGGGTGGTGTCACAGTTCTGTTCAGTGGTGATTTTCGGCAAACGCTTCCCGTGGTGACGCGGGGCTCGAGGGCTGACGAGGTGACAGACAGGTGGTGCTTCCAAAGTCTCTCGGTAGAGTGGTATCCAGCTTAGAAGAACTAATTCGCTGTGTGTACGGGGACATCAGTCGTATACCGCACCAGCAGAATTCTTGGGTGTGTGAGCGGGCCATTTTGATGCCCAATAATTATCAGGCGGCAGCAATTAACGAATGCATTCTCTCGGAAATTGAGGGGAATAAAGTGGTCTACACCTCGATAAACACTTTTGTCGAGCAAGATGACGCCACACATTATCCCGTGGAATTTCTGAGCTCCCTGTCAGCAAGTGGAATTCCAGCGCATACCATCAAGCTGAAGGTCGGTGTTCCGATTATGCTTCTTCGGAACCTAACTCCTCCGAAGTTGTGTAACCTGCCTTAAAGTCATCTCACTCCACAGACACACCATTGAGGCGGAAATTCTTACGGGTTGTGGCGTCGCGCGTCGGCGAGGCAGTATTTATACCACGTATTCCCCTCATACCTCATAACTTCCCGTTCCAGTTCAAGCGCGTACAGTTCCCCGTGAGTGTTTGCTTTGCGATGACCATCAATAAGTCGCAGGGGCAGATACTGAGGGCAGCGGGTTCGACCTCAGGACGAGTTGCTTCTCACAAGGGCAACTGTACGTCGCTTGCTCCCGTGTCACCAGTCCTGACACTCTTTACATTCTGGCTCCTGGCAGCATAACTACCAACGTAGTTCATAGAGAAGTGCTGTAAGGTATGATACCTTTGTACGTATTTACGTACGCAGGCTACATTGAACGAATCACATTAAGTAAGTGCTCATATACACGAGCGGCACGTTGCTAACGGCAAAGGCAATTGCAGCCTTAGGAAGGAACACGGGTGGGTTTTAGTCAGTAAGAGTCTCACACTCCCTTCTGCTCCACCCAGAGCGAGAGGGGTCATTGGATGATTTCCCATCCACAAAAAAAAAAAAAAAAAAGGTATGATAGCTTTGTACGTATTTTTACTCTTTTGTGTCCTGGAATGTATTCCTGCATTATTTTCTCTATTTCCTTCAGTCACATCTTATGACTGAACTCAGCAGGATTCCCATATAACTCTCTTCACTTGCTTCGCTTGCAAAAAAAATTAACTATATTTTAATGCTATTTTAACCGACTTCAAAAAGGAGGAGGTTATCAATTCGGTTGTATTTTTTTTTTTTTATGTTTGTTACCTCAGTACGCCGTCATTTATGAACCGATTTGGAATTATTTTTTTTTATTTGAAAGGATATGCTTCCATATTGGTCACACTGTTCTCAAAATTCATTTCTGATAATGGAATCTATGAGGAATTGAGGGAACTCCTCAAATATTATAGGCATACATAAAGCAATTTTGGTATTTTCATCAACATGTCAAGCATTTGCATTTAAAAAGTATAATTTGGTGAAGTGGAACTGATGAAGGAGACCACAGATAGCCACAGGAACTCTTCAATGACAATAAGTATTTCACGGGTGGCGATAAGATATCTCGATTAAGATAGTTAAGCGACTATGACGAAGAAAATTTAAATAAATGGTTCTGACGAAAATGGTACCATCAAACCGATCTGATAATGAAGCTGGAAGGTAGGTACCGGAACTTGGTAATAAAACCATGTATTCTAGCCGTGTTTGGGCTTATTGGAATTGTCATGAGATGCACTCTGACTATAAAAAGTAAAAAATAAAAACTTTTTAACAAAAAAAAAACAACCGACTTCAAAAAAAAAAAACACTACAAAGTGTAAAATAACTTGAATTTTAATTTTGGAAGTCGGTGGCAAAAACGTAAATACAAAACCAAAGACACCGACTTCCGAAATTAAAATTAAAGTTATTTTACACTTTGTAGTGTTTTTTTTTGAAGTCGAATGTTTTTTTTTTTTAAGTTTTTTAAAAGTTGTGAACCTACTTATAATGCTATAGCGACACTGGCATCTTAGGTATTTTTGGTGCTGTAGAGCCTTCACGCAGACGACGTCGCGGGCAGCAGCTAGTATAAAATATTTTGGTTGCTTATTGTTTTGTTAGTAGTATCTAAAATAATGTTACCTTAATAGGGATTATCACTAAATGTTCGTTCAGATAGCCGCGCAGGATTATAAGATATGCAATATTAGAAAAATATAATAGAGATAATTTTTTTAAAAGCCACAGCCATAAAACAATCGATTGTTCGGTATGCTATGTATTTGATAAGTGTCACGAACTGATTACTAGAGCAAATTTCTACCTAGGTACAGACGCCAGCACGTAATATAATATAATAATAATATAGTTAATAATATAATATAATATAGTTATATCCCTAGGGATTATATATTATACTAACTGACCCCGCAAACGTCGTTTTGCAAAAAAAAATAATATAGATAGTAGCCGATTCTCAGACCTACTGATAATGCATATAAAATTTCATAAAAATCGGTCAAGACGTTTCGGAGGAGTATGGTAACTAACACTGTGACACGAGAATTTTATACACACATCAAAAGTGTCTAGGGATCAACATATATTTTTGCAATAACTTTTCTCCTGATTGATATTAATTAAAATTTTCTTTAAGGATTCATCAAATAAAGTGTTTTCGTTTGTCACAGTAACGATAAACCAAGTCACCTTTGCATTAATAAAGAAATTTGCCATTTTCCTAATAAAGGGATTTTTGACATTTGAACCACTAACACAAAAGTTCGAAAAAAAGACTGAAATAACAGTTTTCTCTAAAATTTTATTGGGTAACTTAAACAATTAATAATCCGTGTTTCTACCGCGAACACTAACAACACAAGAACATCGGTTTGGCATACTCAAAATGAGTTCATCCAAATCACGCTGTGGAATGGCCGCCCATGTTCGTTGCAACAACAAAAAAAGGTCTTCTTGCGACTGGATACCCTCCATATTCGGCAGAGCTCTTCTCTGTAGCATATCCCATGCATGCTCAATCGGGTTCAAGTCTGGCGACTGAGCAGGCCAGGGCAGGACATTGATGTTAGCTGCGGCGAGAGTCTGTCTTACAACTCTTGCGGTGTGCGGTCGTGCATTATCATGCATTAACTGAAATAAGGGACCGATTTGCACTTGTAGAGGAACGATGACGTCTGATACAATCGTCTCAGCATAAATTTGAGCGTTGAGGTTGCCTCTGATCCAAATCAACTCAGTTCTTCCGCCGATCCAAATACCCGCCCATACCATGATGGTTCCACCACTATAAGGATGGACTTCCTGGCAGGATTTTAATCGCTGTTGGCGTCCAGGGGTTCTCCAGTGTCGTATACGTCTTGTATCCGGTCTCATACCAAAACGAGACTCATCAGAAAAGCACACGAAACGCCATTGTTCTTCTGCCCAATTTCTGTGTTCAAGAGCCCATTGATATCGAATCCTACGATTGTGCATTGCTATAGGTGGTACCCGTAGCGGTCTTCGGGAATGAAGGTTCACTTCATGCAAGCGGTTTCTGACTGTTTGGTCGCTAATTAAGTTCCCTGAAGAGTGATGAAGCCTCACGGCTAACATCATGGCGGTTATTGTTGGAGCTCTTCGAGTTAAGATTTGAATGTATCGGTCTTGTCTCCGTGTGGTGCAGCGATACCGTCCTCCATGGCGCTCAACCACGGTACCAGTGCTTCGGTAACGTGTCCAAAGTCGACTGATAACACTCTGACTTGTATTCAGAGCTAAAGCCACAGTACGTTGCCGGGAACCAGCTTCTATCATTCCCACGGCTCTGAGCATTTCTTCCCTGCTTAAATGACGTCGCCGCTCCATAATAACGTTGGTTTTAATCAGTAGTAGGGAAACAGTAGCACTAATAATGTCTTCAATGCGTTGTATGTTTTTATAGGGAAAATATTGACAGCTGATTTTCATCTTTTACTCGAATTTGATTCACAGTTCCTGATTCAAATTATGAAATGCACCAAAAAGGATCCATATAAATTTATAAAATCATAAATTTATTACAAAGCCACATCTCAATCTCAAGAAATCCGCATAAAAATGCTTGATCCCTAGACACTTTTGATGTGTGTATATTAGATATAGGGATATAGCTATAATCCCTAGGGATATAACTATAATACGGCTTCAACCACCTTACTTCGACATATCTTCTAATATATAAAAATCTCGTGTCACAGGGTTATCGAACTCCTCCGAAACGGCTTGACCGATTTTTATGACATTTTTTGTGTAAGTATATTTGGTAGGTCTGAGAATAGGTCGTAGGCTATTTTTTTTTGCAAAATTACGTTTGCGGGGTCAGCCAGTACACATATAAAAGCAGCTAAGTACCTACTCACCCCTGCTGAATGCTCTTACTAAACGATTCTTATCTTAACTCTTTAATTTCTGTCTTTTTCTCAATGGGACGAAGTTCCTTTAAATCGCCCGTAATAATCTGCACACTTGGCGAAAGAGAGCTAGACCGAAAAAAGTGTAACATTTTGACCCTCACGGCACTTTTTTGCGTTTGAAGCCTCGTGAGAAAGAGAAATAAATTAAATACTGACTTTGACTTAGCACACGAGGTTATTGACATGTGGAATGTGAGCTTGGCTGTCATTGTGCCGATATAGTCATATCGGCCAATGGCCAAAAGCCTCGATCAACATCACTCGAGGCTCTCGTTAGGCGGTTGGATCAAGGGCCTGATTCAGAAGGCAGTTCTCCTTGATACGGCTCGCATTGTGAGGTGTTTCCTGTATCTGGAGCCCCAACCACCGGTAGCTTGGACCCTGCTCCCGATACCGGCGGACTACTAAAGTTGTTAATTTATTTCACTGTGCCTGTTTTTAATACATAATATACTACGAAAGAAACTTCTCTGAACTTCGAAGGGCCCGACACAACAACCGCACAGGTCGATCGATCAGGTTAAGCTACGCTTGCCGCAGTTGGTCTATGGATGGGTGACTATCTTTACATACCAAGACCCCTCAGTACCTTGGAAAGCACGTTAAACCGTTGGTCCCGGCTGTCACTCGTGGATCTTTGACAGTCGTTACGGGTCGTCAGAACCCCGAAAGTCTGACAACCAGTCTTACCAAGGGGTATAATATTACCCAGTAACGGGCTGGGTTGTGGAGGTCAGATAGGCAGTCACTGCATGTGAAATACTAATTAGACTGGTTGCCGACCCCAACATAGTTGAGAAAAGGCTAGATGATGACTGCGAAAGGAACTTCGTTCCAAACGGGTGTCCTACGACACCACACGACTTTTTAAAATTCTTTTTACCGATGTCCATAGAGAAAGCAGTCATTTCGCGAATACACGATAGTCACGATCTAAGCCATGATTTCTTTGAGTTTTCCGAACAAAATGATTAGGACTCTTTTTTTATCTGCGCGGGGTTTTTGTTTACCTTTTTGTCTATCTATCTTTAAGACGCTAGGTACAGACGCCAGCACATCAAGCTACCCGAAACTGTCAAATTTTCCCAATCAATTTTGAACCATAAGCTGTAGTAATAAAGTTGTAAATCTATTAAAGAAATTTGACAGATTGTAGCTTGATGTGCTGGCGTCTGTAGTTACTATAAAAAAAAAAATACTGCCGGTAATATTGATCAACCTGTATCGTGTATGGCGTCATGATTTCACGACCAATGGCTGTCTTTTTATTTGACGAGTGCGGGACGAAAACGGTGAAGGGGGAGGTGCAGTAATTACCATTGAAGGTTATCAGGTTATTACTCGTACGTAGGTGCCGCTAGATAATAGTAGACCGCGCCAAGCCATCAAGCTCACGATAATAAATATAGTTTTTTTTTTTTGTAGCTAGAGTTATTTTTAGCAATGTTGTGTTTGTTAACGGTTTTGTTGGTGGTAGCATTTAGTAACTGTGATGATAGTGAATGGCGACAAGTGCGCACGTCACAGGGAGACGTGCGCGGGCGCAAGGACCCTGATGGTGGACTGTACACCTTCTACAATATACCGTACGCCTCCGTGCCTCTCGGAACTGACAGGTTTAAAGTAGGTTGCTTGTGTTTTTTTTAAGTATACAGGGTGGAAAAAATCAATAGTCCCTGAAGGGAAATCACTTTAAATCCTCAAGATAGATTATTTTACTTAAAGGAAACATTCCTTTATTTTTTTAAATAAACAAAACTGCATTCACATATTTCTCGACAAGCTTACCTAAACCGGGAATCGAACCAGCTAAAAATTAAAAAAAATAAATACTCGCTATTGTATTTCACTAGTCGATACAATCAATGCTAAAGATAAAATTTCTCCAGAAAAATTATGTCTTACACTCATCTGTCCTACAAGATATCCATGAAGTGTAATATTTAGTACATAAGAACTTAGGGCTTTAATCAACATTACCTAGACTAGAACATAACATAACATAACTAGCCTATAATGTTCCCACTGCTGGGACACTCCTCCTCTCTTCGAGAGGGAGTGGGCTATAATCTATCACGCGGGCCCAATGCATGTAGGTAGATGTCACATATCTTCGAATTTTTATTTCAAGGACATGCCGTTCAACAAGTTTAGTAAAAGACACGTTATAATTTTCTTATAACTCTAACATCCAAAGATATTCTATGAAGTACAAGCCTGCTAATTTATCTTTAAGTGCCTGGTTGAAGACTTAGATATGAAAATCGTTTAATTGGTAGGTAGGTAATAATATTTGTAGGCAGATTTCCTTCTTAGACGAGGCGATCTGACGGAAATTTAAAATTCTAACGAACATTTTTGCTTCCATTTCGTAATTGTGTATTTAACGTATTCGATTTATTAGAAGCATACTTTTCAAACAACAAGAATTGCAATTTAGCTCTGCAATGGTATGGTGAGAGGTAGGTACCCACTCAGACAAATACCCACCATATAGAAAAGTTTTGTCGCGAATGGTGAAACATTTAGTGAATATTGGAAGTTTCAAAAAACGTTAGAACGTCCACAGCAACGAAATCTAAGCTTTCCGATTATGATCTAAGCATTTTGACATACTTTGAGTATTACCTGAAAGCTTCTACTAGTGAAGCTGCTTATGAGATGGACACCAGCCATACAGATAGTGCAATCCACTAAGACGCGCCCCACTCTTCTTCCGAATCGTTAGTGGTTATCGCTAGTTAATTCCACTAGTGTTTTAGTTTTGTTGATATACACTAATTACCCACTAATAATAATTAGTGTATATCAACAAAACTAAAACACTAGCGGAATGTTGCACACTTGTGCTGTAAGCATTACGAAAAAGAGTGGGGCGCGTCTTCGTGGATTGCACTATCTGTACTTGTGTACTTAGTGTTTTGAAAAAGTACAAATATGTACTTACAAATGTTTCCGTGATGGACGATTGGTGCAAAAACTACATCCCGGAGATCGTCAAAGAAGAGTTCTGTCTGAATATCCAAACAGAAATAGTCGACAACCCAAATTTCTTAGACTACAAATTGTATGGTTTGATGAAACTAATTTCAGTAATATGGAATGTAGGTATATTAGCCGTAACAATCAGTATTGATCCCGTCTAAATCCATTCCGTCTTCGCGAAACAAACAATCAGCCGGTCGATTCTGTAAAAATCTCACCGTGAAAACTTGCGTGGAGTGAGCTGCCAGTGTCATCCCATCGATGCTAGGGATTGACCAAGCAAACATTTACAATCATTATCTACTACTATCTAGGCTATTTTACTTTAAAACCCTACAAAATAGTATTTATACAACTAAACTAACTACATATTTTGACAACTAAAATACTAGCCTTGAAATATAAAATGATCAATAGAATTAGCTTATAAAAATATAATTAAAATCGCGATCAAGATTGTAAATGTATGCATGGTCAATCCCTAGTACTCGTATCAGCAGTGCTATTCTATAAAAATCTCACCGTGAAAACTAAGGTGAAGTGAGCTGTCATTCCACCTGATGTTAGGGATTGCCCCTATTGATAGGTCACTTCACGCTCACTTCACCTAAGTTATCACGGTGAGATTTTTGCGGAATCGATCGGCAGGTGTGGGATGACATTGACATCTCGCTCAACGCTCACTTCACCTAAGTTTTCACGGTGAGATGGTTACAGTAATGCTATTCTGTAAAAAATTCAGCGTGAAAACTTAGATGAAGTGAATCTAAAGTGAGCTGTCATTCCACCTGATGTTAGGGATCGCCCCATTGTAGCTCACCTCGCGCTCACTTCACCTAAGTTATCACGGTGAGATTTTTACGGAATCGATTGGCTGTTTTTCACAAACTAAACTAAATTTAAGTTCAGTGCATCTTTTTCTTTCTATTTTAATATGAAAAGGACAGAAGATAAATATTAGTTTAGTCCTGTTAAATTAGTCAGCGCCTGACGTAAATTGACGTATTTTTAGTAGCCAATTTTTTAATCACGTCTAATCTTGTCTATGGATTATCTAATTTGACAGGACTAAACTAATATTTATCTTCTGTCCTTTTCATAATGAAATAGAAAGAAAAAGATGCACTGAATTTAAATTTAGTTTAGTTTGTGAACAACAGAATCGGGACCACTGTGTCAATCCTTAGCATCAGGTGGAATGACAGCTCACTTCAGCTTTTTTTTTTGTTTCGTGGGTGGAAAATGCTCATCGATGTCCGCCGCCCTGGGGCGGGCGGCGGGGTCTGTCAGACTCTTACTGACTAAAAACCACCCCGGTGTTCCATCTCACACCTACGCCGGGGGTCGTGGGAACGTACGATCCTTCCGCAACCCCCGACTGGTGGCAAACCGCCACTGCGGGCCTCCTCGGGTCAGCGGGGGGAGTGAGGTGTTTGACTCCCGCCGCGACGTCTAAGAGGGGCGCGCGTGGAACACTACGCGGTGCCACCTCGGGTCCTGATGAGTGGTGGCGACGGACGTCACCGAGTCCGTTGCCCCTGGACCCATTTAGGGGGGCTGGAAGAGGGCGTTATCCGCCCTCCGCCGACGCCCGGTGCGCCTGCTGCGGGCCGGGTGAGTGGACGAGATCTCCCTCTCCCTTTCCGCAGCCTCCTTCTGCGAGACGACTGTTTCGCAAAAGGAAACCACCGCGTCCCAGGACTTTTCGCTGCCGACCATCGACTCGACCAAGCTCACTTCACCTAAGTTAAAACGGTGATCTTTTTACAGAATAGCACCGCAGAATCGCACTGCAGGTCAGATTTTCTTTTAATGTTTGGTGCGGAATCAGAAGCATGGATATGGATTTTTTTGTGCACTTTTACGATGGACATCTAAATACGGCAAAATACATTCAAATAAGAGTCTTTTACAAAATTAATTAAACCTTCTACCGAAAGAGGAACGAATTATTTTCTAACAAGACGGTGCTCTTGCTCACAATAGTTATAGAATTTCCAGGGCTTGCCTTAATGAATATTTCAATGTCTGGATAGGTAAAAACGGGACGATTCGATGGCTTGCGAGAAATCCAGACCTCAGCCTCTGGACATTTTTTTATGGGGCCACGTAAAAAATGCTATTTACAAAAAGTCTTATGAGACTGCAGAAGTGCTAAGGGTTGAGGTAGAAAATGTTATTAGGAGCATACCTACACCATAACACTGCAGAAGGGTACATGAAGTGAATTTCAAAAAAGACTAAATGTGTGTATCCGTAATGAGGGGTCATTTCGAACAACTCAGTTAAATGATTAAAGTGTACCTACTTAACAAAATTGTATGTTGTCTTGCTAGGTAATAATTTTCTCTCATGTTTACATGCTTCATATTAGAAATGATGATAAAATAAAATTAATGTTAGATTTGACGATCTTTTTTTATTTCTAAGACTAACTGTTTATCCTGAACGATTAGTGATCGATTAGTAGAACAAAAAATAGCAAGTGTTTATTTTTTAATTTTTAGCTGGTTTGATTGCCGGGTTTAGGTAAATTTGTCGAGAAATCAATGAATGCAGTTTTGTTTCTAAAAATAAAGGAATGTTTCCTTTAAGTAAAATGATCTATCTTATGGATTTAAAGTGGTTTCCCTTCATTGGCCCATTGATTTTTTCCACCATGTATATACCTTTTACTTGAAATATTACCTTTATCGCTGACTAAGTAGAAACGCTCAATCTTCTATGATAATATAATGATAAATTACGCTCATGCTACTTTATTTTAATTTCTAGGCGCCTCTGCCAGCACCAGTGTGGTTTCAACCACTAGAAGCAGTTGACAAAGGCATCATATGTTTGCAGAGTCCCACACCGAACATAGATGTTACATCTAAAACAATGAAGGAAGACTGTCTCATTGCCAATATCTATGTCCCCGATACTAAGGATAAAAACCTTCCAGTAATAGTAAACATTCATGGTGGAGGATTTGAAATTGGATATGGAGAAATAGTTCAACCTAAATATTTAGTAAAAAGCAAGAAAGTTATTGTAGTCAACTTCAATTACCGACTAGGAGTACATGGGTTCCTATGTCTGGGCTCGAAGGACGCTCCAGGTAACGCCGGGCTGAAGGACCAGGTGGCACTACTCCGCTGGGTGAAGAAAAATATCGCTAACTTTGGAGGCAACCCTGATGACGTCACGCTTACAGGTGGTAGTGCTGGCTCCATTTCTACACATTTGTTGATGCTCTCGAAGTCCGCAGAAGGACTTTTTACCAAAGTTATTCCGGAAAGTGGAGCTAATGTAGGTTCGGTTTCCGTGCAGACTGATCCACTTGAAAACGCTAAGGTCTACGCAAAAATGTTAAACTTCACTGATTTTGATGACTTTTACAAATTGGAGGAGTTTTATAAAAATGCTCCACTAGAGTCAATACTTATGAGCACATTTATAGATAGAAAAGATTCGGCTTTGCTGTTTGCGCCTTGTGTAGAACGCAAAACAGATGAACAACGGATTCTCGATGACTCGCCGGTCAACATAATAAAGAAGGGCAAATACAAAAAAGTCCCTATTTTGATCGGCACCAGCAACATGGAAGGATTAATCCAAATACCAAATCTGGAAGCCTGGAAAGGTGGTATGAACAAGAAGTTTTCAGATTTCTTGCCAGCTGATTTGCAATTTGAAAATGTAGAAGAAAAGGAAGAAATAGGTAAAAAAGTGAAAGAATTTTATTTCGGTGATCAGCTTGTAGGAGAAGGGACAATACTGTCGTTTGTTGAGTACTTCGGTGATGTTGTTTTTGGATATCCAACTTACAGATCTGTTAAGCTACACGTAGAAGCTGGCCACGACCAAATTTATTTGTATGAATACTCTTTCGTGGATGACAGTACTCCTGTGGTTCCTCATACGAACGTGCGCGGTGCAACACATTGTGCTCAGACGAGCGCCATACTTGACGGAGTTCCTTTCGTTACCACTGACGAGAGTGACTTGTCGGAAGAATACAAAGAAATGAAATCTACCCTCAGGGAAATGTGGTATAACTTCGTAGTACACGGGTGAGTTACATACAACAGTCGAAGTTAAGACTACGCTATGGTATTATATTTCAAATACATTAATTTCATAAGCCTCCTAACGAAGGCATTGCAGAAATTGCTGTTAAAATCAATAGGATTGGTTATACTGTAATAACAGACCAATTCTATATTAGCTGCTAAGTCATTCGGCACCCTAATTGCGCAATACACTATAAATCTCAATCTGAATCATTTTGAAGGATATTGCTAATTCATTGCTTCATATGTTCGAAAAATTTATCTGCTCAAAAACGTTAATAACTCAATGAATGTTTTTGAACTGTCGAAATGAAAGCCACTGCTTATAGCGTGTTAAGAAATTACCCCGCAGCAGGTCAGGGGCCCAAGTCTGCTATTTTTATAAATTCATCATTCCAACACGATGCCATTAACATTTTGCTAAAAGTTCGTAATCTGCTAAATTCATAATGGTCGATCATTGGTCGGCAATGGTCTGAGAAAAACTACTACTTAATATCATGCTAGATTTCATTTAATATATATTTTTACATATTACATATTAGTGTTTGCAATCTGAAGTAGTAAGACGTTCGTAAATAGCAAAAAACATTAAATTAAATTTATTAATTTGTCATTATGTACACACGGCTAGACATCAAGCTATACATTTCCAGTGACCTGACCTCGCACTGTATAGGTTTTTCGTACAATCAGAAGTCAGCTTATACTGGTTATGTGCTTGATGTGTAGCCGTGCGTACCAGATTACCATTTTATGCCATTTCTTTCAATGGAGTGTCAGTGGTTGACCATTGGAAAGTCATAATGACGCCGTTAAATTAGTAGATTACCAAACTTGTCAAAATCAACAATTAAGAAATCAATTATAGACCATTCTAACACTATTGTAATAGCAGACTTGAGGCCCTGGACCTCAAATATTTATAAGTACTATAAACAATGTTAGTTAGTCTTTCAGTTAAATAAATATCAGAGTGAAATGTAGAAAGTTATTATTAGTTGAAGAGTTGTATTATCGTCACATTAAAATATTTTAAAATTAAATGTTTCAGTGAGCCTGTACCGGCGGGATCGTCTTTTCCCGCTTGGCCGGCAGCAGGCGCGGATGGGAGTCCGTACATGTCACTGGGACAAGCGGTGAAGCTGGGTGGAACATATCTAGAGAAAAGAGCACGATTCTGGGACGACATCTATGAGAAATACTACCGGGCACCAGTGCCGCCATCACAGCCTCCACAGAAAAACACAGAGTTATAAGAGCACAGTGTGATATTACACACCTAATTATATATGTTAGAATTAGTGACGCTGCCACGTCAGTCGTGGATGTCGAACACAAACAAAAAAAAAACTTAGTTTTGTTAAGGCGAAAGCGTCAGGGTACCCTGCGAGATTCAGTATGAGTATCAGGTTGTATGTTGATCTAAATATGATTCGCGGTCGTGTAAAAAATATTTCAAGGAGTTGTATTGCTGAAAACTATTTCAACTATTTCTCTATTATTATTATTTTAATGGTTTATAATTCTGTAAAGCCATATTTGTTACGGCCGCGAATTATATAATCAACCTACTAGTACCGCTGATCTTCAAGTTGCAAATTACAGCCGTGTTATTATTTTGCAATAATTATTTCAAAGAACCTATTTATGTTCAGCTGCCCCATTGGCCAGTTCCGTCAAATATGAGAACAAAGAAATTCTTATTTTATATATTTGTTATTTTATAACACATTTGCTCGTAAAGGGTCTCTTATTTCACCAATTTCAATATCGTAATGTTTGTCATTACGAACTTCTGCGTTATTGTAATGTAAAACGCACGACTTTCTTTTTAAATAAGGTAAAACGTACGGTTTATCAAGATGCTCCGTCTAAAACGAACGGTACTTATTTAAAATCATACCAAAGAGTTTTTATGTCAGAAAAGTGGTCAACATTTTAAGAATAAAATTAACTTTAGGAGGTAAATATAAAAAATAAACATTTAATTCTAATAATTATTTAATTAATTTGACAATAAATTACAACCATTTATCTGTAACAAAAACAAAAAAATATTAATTTACTTTATTAGTAATACTGGCTGTTTTTAAGCCTTTGCCTTAAAAAAAAAAGAGCTGATGCGCGCGCATCGCTAATTTGTGAACAGGTAAAAATTATTCCGCGCGCTTTTTCTTTTTGCTGTATTGTTTTTATTTGAAAATGTCGTCAAGTAATGATGAATTTATTAATTCGACATCGCCTTATGTCTTAGAGGCAGCTAAAAAGGTTACTCTAAGCCTCTTGCCCGAAAAATCGACCGATAGATACTTACAAGCGTATCAAAATTTCATCATATGGAAAACAAGCAAAGAAGCAAATTCAGTCCGAGTTTTATTTATTTCCTCGCAAATATGTTATAAAACGTCGTATGACACACGTGCGCTTTGATAATTACAGACTCTGCTTTCTTGAAGCCGTAAAGAACTACTTGCTATCGCCTCGGCTGTAATTTTCAACTTACCGCACTTATAATGCACTACCACGAGCCCTGTGAACATTGATATATATGTTACACTAGATTAGCAACTACCGCACCAAGGCGTTGCCACTAGGCTGATGGCCACAGCCATCAGCGTAGCTAACGTCAGTTCAGTGCTCTGTGTGACGCCAACCGAAGTCAACCGAGTGACATACGACAAAAAATATCGCGAAAGAGTGCAATTCAAGATCACAAAAACATAATAAATTAACCGGAATAACTTTCCACACGTAAATTAATTGTCTCTGTGTTTATATCAACGTAAAAACGCAATAAAATGTAGAATTTTGTAAATTAGGTTCAGTGTTACCAGTAAAAACTTAGTTCTAGTTTCCCACATTAGTTGGAGTTTTTAATTTATGGAATAAGTGATTTTAAATATTTTTTAATAATAACAACGTAGCAGGGTGCCTAAAGATGCAGCACGCCGTGAAAAATGGGTGGAAATAATCCGATTGCTGAGAAAAGAGACTGACTGGCTACCTACTAAATCATTCAATTTCATTAATAATAAAGAAAAAATATTCAAAAAGAAAATGTCTTAATTATTTTCATTATTTATAAACTTCTATTACACATCCAATAAGAAATACATAATTCAAATATTTAAAAAATAATTTAACTTAACCTAAAACGCTTTTTATGGCTTAAAATGTTGGGTAAAATTTCGCATGGGTAGGCAACCCCATCCCGTCATTGCATGTTTATATTGCGGTCTTTGTCTAATCTAAGCGACGGTACTATTCTTACGACGTGTGTAAGTGATACAGATATATGTTTACTTTTAAATGTTTAGTGGTTTCAAAGCTACGTCGTCGCGTTTATAAAGTGGCTACACTTTTTTGACACATTTTATTGAGGTTTGCTTCTCTAGTTATATAGCTCAATGCCTGTGAAGGTGGAGCTTCAAAATTGACTGTATTTTTTGGTTACACCGACGATTTAATCAAATTACCAAAGAAAGACTGAATGTGAAACGCGAATGCTTGAGAGCTGAGGCATAATTTGAGAAAGGTTTATTCATGCAGTAAAGATTTTAGGCTGATTTAGATTTATTATTTATTATAGCGGCAATAAAAATACACACTCTGTGAAAATTTCAACTATCTACCTATTACGGTTCATAAGATACACCCTGATGCCCGCTGACGGACAGATGGACGGACAGCGAAGGCTTAGAAATAGGATTCCGTTGGCACTCTTTGGGTACGGAACCATAAAAACTGTCACTATGGAACTGACGTTTGGACTCGATAACTTGCTGCTTGAACTAAACTCGCTACTTAACGAATGCAAAAATGTTAATAAGCCATAAAGTTTTTGCTCAATCTATACTAACAGATCTCAGCTTAGGATAGTCAAAAGTAACATCACCAAAGAAATCAACGTATGACAGGATTTGACTTTTTTTTTTTCTTGATAAAAAGCGCCTTGATCCTCTCTCCTATTAAATTTAACTTTGCTGTGCCCGACAGGGTCCATAATTGAATCGATGTTCTAACATACCAACTGTAATATGTGCACATTATGGAATGCCATAAAGTATTGAGTATTGAGTACTTTTTCCTACTGGCTGATCGCCGAAATATTTTTTTTTCGCTTTTTTACCAATTTCTTTTTTCTCTTCGCTTTCGAACTGCAATTAGCTGGTCAGAAATCGGCAAACTTCTCATTCATGTCGTCTTTAAAATTTTCAATATTATCTATTTGTAATTTTCCTTCCATATTGCTGGTGCCGTTAAAATGGGAACTTTTTTATATTTACCATTTCTTATTATGTTGACCGGTGTATCATCGAGAAACGCCCGAGTGCCAACTTTACGCTCAACACATGGCGAAAAAAACACGGTAGCATCTTTTCTACCTAAAAATGTGCTCTTTTGTAGTGTCTTTACTGGAGTACTGCAGTACTATTCTGTAAAAATCTCACCGTGAAAATTTTGGTGAAGTGAGCTGTCACTCCACAGTGCTATTCTGTAAAAGTCTCACCGTGAAAACTAAGGTGAAGTGAGCTGTCATTCCACCTGATGCTAAGGATTACCCCTATTGACAGCTCACTACACGCTCACTTCACCTAACTTATCACGGTGAGATTTTTACAGAATCGATCGGCTGATGTTAGGGATTCCCACTATTGGTAGCTCACTTCACGCTCACTTCAACTAAGTTATCACGGTGAGATTTTTACAGAATCGACCGGCTGTAATGCTATTTTGTAAAAATCTCACCGTGAGAACTTAGGTGAAGTGAGCGTGAAGTGAGTGGTCATTCTCAATGCTAGGGATTAACACTATTAACTGATCACTTCAAGCTCACTTCCTACTAATATTATAAATGCGAAAGTTTGTGAGGATGGATGGATGGATGTTTGTTACTCTTTCACGCAAAAACTACTGAACGGATTTGGATGAAACTTTACAGTAATATAGTTTATACATCAGAATAACACATAGGATACTTTTTATCCCGATATTCTCACGAGATCAAAACTGACGCGGGTGAAACCGCGGGGCGCAGCACCTATAATTTCACGGTGAGATTTTGACAGAATCGATCGGCTGGAGTCGTTATGTAAATCTCTTCCAATACGTAAAAATCATCTACATGACTACATCAGTGAAATTTAATATTTTAGTGACTATTTTAGCGTTTCCAAGGGGATCTGCCGGAATTTCAAAAGAAGCTACATTGGCTCCACTTTCCGGAATAACTTTAGTAAATACTTAAATAGTCCTTCCGCAGACTTTGAGAGCACTGGGCATCAACAAATCCACATATACTGAGCCAGTTCTATAGCCTGCAATAGTCACATCATCAAGGTTGCCTCCAAAACTAGCGATATTTTTCTTCACCCAGCGGAGTAGTGCCACCTGGTCCTTCAGTCCGGATTGCCTGGCGCGTCCTTCGAGCCCAGAAAAAGGAACCCATGTAATCCAAGTCGGTAATTGAAGTTGACTGCAATTATTTTATTGGTTTTCATTAAATGCTTAGTTGTTATCATGTTTCCATTTCTGATTTCGAACGCTCCACCATGAACGTAAACTATAACAGGAAGGTTCTTATCTTCAGTATCGAGGACATAAACGTTTGCTATGAGACATTCTTCCTGCATTGTTTGAGACGAAATATCTATGAATGGTGAAGTAGCCTGTGTACAAATGATGCCCTTGTCAACGCGACTAGTGGTTGCAACCACGCCGGTGCTGGCAGAGGCGCCTGGAAATAAAAATGATGATTGTAGCATGTGCGTAATTTTACAGTTAGACAGTTACAGTTAATTGTTAGATATTATAATAATTATGAGAAATAATATTTCACGTAAATAGGTAATCAAGAGCACAAAAAAGCGTACCTACCTTGATCTTATCGGTTCCTTTGGGTATCGTGGCTTACGGTATATTGTAGAAGGCGTAGAGGCCACCTTCAGGGTCCTTGCGCCCGTGGACCTCTCCTTGCCGGATGCGCACTTGTCGCCACTCACTAACATCGCAATTATTCAACACTACTGTTAATCGCCACATTTTCAATTGCATCCCTTGGTTTAGGACAAAAACTTAATTAGAATATTATTTATATTTAATTTCTCCTTAAAACTTGAATTCTAAGCCAGAGTGCTCGTCTCTTCCCTCGTAGCCATCTCTGGGAGCCAGCAGTACTTCGTACATGCCTTTAGGGTAGATGCTGGAACGACGTGAAGCCCTACTGGCAGAACGTACTTAATTCTGGAGCAAAATCTACGAGTAATACTGTCGGGAGCTGGTATCGCCGCGCCGTCACCATAATCAAAATCTTAAAATGTAGGTAATTTCGAAAGAGTCATTTTCAAAAAACCATTTTTTTTAAAATTATATTTGCGAGGTCAGTTAAAAACTGGAAATGGGCTTATTATAATTGAATCGACTAATAAGCCATAGCTTGAATATGTCGTCGTGTGTAGGTACCTCTATAGACACCAAAAAAACGATATGCACTATGGTACGCTATTTTAGTAAGTAGAAGCTTGAAGACCAAACGAATTTTTTGATGGCTAATTAACAAAATCTGCTTACTAATGTCCATTTGGGTTCAGTCAAAGCGCGTGCAATTCCCTTTTATAATTATGATGATGTTGTGTTCAGTTAAGTTAGTCTATTTTGGCCGCACGGGTAGGTGGGGCCCGCTGAGGAACAGCGGGTCGAGGCCTGACGGGGCCGCGGGGGCAGGGTTAATGCAGAAAAAAAAAAACTTTAGTCTACTTTATTTAAAAGGAGATGTTTCATTTTCGGCCATAAATTGTACGGTAGTGAAAAAATAGGAAGTAATTCCACGAATTGTGGAAAAATATTCTTTTCTGAATATTCCCCTGATTACTTCGGTACAAAAAATAATAGTTTTTCAAACTACTGCCATAAACTATTGAACATGGCGTCGTCTTACTTGCATACTGCTTTCGTCCAGAAATCATGTTACATTATAACATAATAATATCACGTAGACGTTATTTATTTAGTTATAAAAGGCATGTATTTCTTTGCTATAATGGTAAGATATCTATCTTAAACAACTTTTTTGACTAATTACAAGAAAGTGTGACGATTCAATTCATCGTTATAAAATATATTCTATTTCT
Organism: Globia sparganii; assembly: GCA_949316385.1. NCBI lineage: Eukaryota > Metazoa > Arthropoda > Insecta > Lepidoptera > Noctuidae > Globia > Globia sparganii. Next base: position 9,961,406 of record OX438655.1, on the reverse strand, counting down.
GTGGATTGTAGAATTGTAGGTACTTCTGGACGAAAAATTCTAGGTTTCTATTGTTGACAATAACATTACATCAGTCAGTCTGTCAGTCCCATTGTGGTCTCGTTCGTTTCGACTTCGTGGCTTTCGGTATTATTTTGCGTTTCATTTCTTTCTTATAACTTTTTACGACTTTGGCTTTATGTAACGGAAAACAACAATCACGGTTTTGACAAATGCTAGGTTATGTAAACGTCATCTCTCCAACCTGTCATGGCTGGCTGTCGATGGCACAGAACACTAATACTCCTAGCGGAGGTCGATGGTCATAACAAACGTCAAATATTTTCAGTTTTTATTTAGTGCCTAAAGGATATTAATTACTATGAAAACAAACATTCTTTATTGTATTCAGGGGTTCGTTTTCCAGGTTTTCTAAAGTGTACATGTTATGGCCGGAGTCCCATACATAAATGAAACGTCTCCTTTGTCATCAAAAACTGTTACGTAATGGTTACAATTGCTTATGAAGAGAAATAAAAAATCATATCTGGAAACCCTGGTCGTGGGTCCGAAGTTCCGAACCCAGGCTGCCGCTTTACTTTGTGAATATTCTCATCACCGCTGCTCTCAAAATGGTGAAGGAAAACATCGTGATGAAACCGGCATGTCCTAGAATTTCGAAATGTGCATTTGGATTGAGTGATCTTTTTTTATTTCGTGATAAAATCTGATTGTACATTTAGTAAAAAATATTCAAAACTCATAGCCCAAAGTAAAAAATTTGTCACTCTCAAGGGTCTTCAGTTATTGCCCAAAATGTGGATCACTCAAATCAGACATTTTGCAAAAACGGCTATGAGCTAAATCTCAACAAAAACTTACTCTACTGACTAAGTTTATACTTAGTTTACCTCAAAAATTTGTTAACAAATTGTCACAATATTTTTTAAAACCATCAAGCCATTTGAAGCTACTTCCAGGTATTTAAGACAGTATCATTGGATCACTCAGTACAGACACCATTTTGTCTGAGAGATCGTTGTAATAAGGCTTAGGTTGACTTTTTCTATACATCTTACTTTATGACTAAAGTTTTACATAAAAAATATTTTCATAGACGGCTTAGTTTACGAGATATTAGATTTTTAATTTTTTAAAGAAATTGAGTGTTGTAGGGTACATATGATTTTAACTTTTAATGTATATATTTAAATGTTTCATATTTTATTGTTATTTGCTGCGTCGCACGAATAAATTACAATTTCGAGCGGCTATTGTTGTTTACATCTTTGGCAAATTTTGAGACGTCGGACCCTTAATAAATACGTTCGGTACTTACATTGTTCTTGCATAAAACAGGAAAACCACTGATACTGTCACTATCACGTAAGCTCACTTATGTGCACTAAATGTCGTACAAAACTAAATGAAATGTGCGACTAAGCAAATAACAATAAAATATGAAACATTTAAATATATACACTAAAAGTTAAAATCATATGTACTCTACAAGACGTAATTTCTTTAAAAAATTAAAAATCTAATATCTCGTACACTAAGCCGTCTATGTAAATAATTTTTATGTAAAACTTTAGTCATAAAGTTGTACAAAAATTAATCGTAAGTTGTGTAAATCAATACGAAACAGGTAGTTACCTATAAGTATTCATAAGGATCACTCAGTTCAGCAAATTTGAAAACATTTAATTACTCATAACTTTTTAACAAAAGGTATTTGTGTTATGATATTTATTGTACAAATATATTGGGAACATATATTTTAGGATTAAAAAAAGATGTACAGAAAAAGTCAACCTAAACCTTATTAAGGTAAACGCAGGTATTAACGACCCCCCTAAGGCAATTTTAAAATCAACCATATTTTTTTAGTATACTGGTTCCTCTAAAGATTAACAGTTTAATTTTATATGCTAGTGTTATGTATAAAAAATGTATTTACTGAATCAAATACATTTAAATAAAGGATTATCTTGTAAAAAATAATTTAAAATGTGACTTAGTCGATTGTTGCAATTACCGACCCATAAAAACGGCTGTGAAGCTATTAACGATTTTTATGCAGCTATTCCCGATCGTGTATGAGAGGAGGCCTTTTTCCAGCAATGGAATGTATATTATAAGCTAGTGATGATGATGATTACCGATCTTAATATAATAAAACAAAATAAAAATGCAAATACTTATTCGTACTTTTTTATTATCGTTATTTTTAATAAAACAAATTAGTACTTCTTAGTAATACCTATGAACTAAATAATTATAAAATTTTAAATTAATCAACATAATACTATTAATACACATATATATTTTAATTTAAGGATTTCAAACTCAAGGACATTTCCTTATGCTATTGAGATCATAATCATTTTTTGAAAATTATAATATTAATCATCACAGTCATTGGTTCGGCGAGTTGTGTTTTACTGTATACTTTTCGCCGCTTTTGTGGCTCCATACTTCTGGAAAAAAATATAATTGTAGGTATGTTTTATGTTGCTTTAGCCAAGAAGTAGCATTTATTAATAGGTACCTATTATGTCATAAAAGTAGGTGAGAAACTAAATAATCTATATACGAACGGTAATAGCTTCTTATAGTTGCTATTGCCGACCCTCATGGGTCGGTAATAAAGTATGTAAGTATAAACATAAATTGTATTACCGACTCATAAAAAAATGGTTATTTTAATTCAATTGACCTTCAGACTATAAAATAGATTATAATTGATTAATGTCACAAAAAATATGAACAAATGCACACTGTTTTAAACACAAAAACAATGATTTAATACTGTAACTATTCAATATCGATCCTCGAAAAATATCCTAACTTTGGTTAAATTGACAAAGCTAAATGGTAAAAACTAGACAAAAAAGTTTAGTCGCTAATAGATTTTTATAAAGACTGATAGCTTAGATTTAAACTGGTCCATAAAAATACTTGTGTTAGTGTGATATAATAACATAAAAGAAAAATAAAACGAAAAGTTACGTTGCTGCCATTGCCGACTTATGGGTCGTTAATAGCTGCCACGACTAAAACTGATGAAGCTAACACCATCCCATTTAATTTAAAGTTTTATCGTTTCAAATTACTTTTTATTAATAAAATGTCGTAAGAAATCAGGAGTTGACACATAGATGAATACATTTAGTAATTTGAGATAGAGTATAGACGTCATTTGTTTGTATAAATGTCTTAAATAGAAAAGTCATGTACTTACTTGAAGGAACAAGGGAACAGTACGACGCGTCCTGCATCCACGCTGCCCCGTAGTAATTAACGTATTTTATCTCTTTTTTGGACAGCTACTCACACTAACGTAAAAGTATACGATGCTCAAGGAATAAACGCGTGTGTAACTTTGCCTACTTAAAGCTAGAATAGTTCTGGAAACGTAAAGATTTCGAATTACTTTTATAGGTCGGTAATAACTACAGATTTTCGATGGGTCGTTGATAGCTGCGTTTACCTTACAACGATCTCTCAGACAAAATGGTGTCTGTACTGAGTGATCCAATGATACTGTCTTAAATACCTGGAAGTAGCTTCAAATGGCTTGATGGTTTTAAAAAATATTGTGACAATTTGTTAACAAATTTTTGAGGTAAACTAAGTATAAACTTAGTCAGTAGAGTAAGTTTTTGTTGAGATTTAGCTCATAGCCGTTTTTGCAAAATGTCTGATTTGAGTGATCCACATTTTGGGCAATAACTGAAGACCCTTGAGAGTGACAAATTTTTTACTTTGGGCTATGAGTTTTGACTATTTTTTACTAAATGTACAATCAGATTTTATCACGAAATAAAAAAAGATCACTCAATCCAAATGCACATAATTTCGAAGACATAGACGTTTACCAATCCGTACTGAGCCCGCATGGTACCTAGATTACAGCCCACTCCCACTCGAAGAGAGGAGGCCTGTGTTTCAGCAATAGGAACATTATAGGCACGTGAGGGCACGTGTAGTTAAATACAAGCTAGCAAAAAAGATACTCAACGCTAACCACAAATAATTTGTTATTGTTAAACAGTTGAAGTCGTTACGTGAAGTAGGTATAGGAAAAATACAATTATTATTGAGCTACACGATGACTGATGCATGCATGCCTTCTGTTGGGACAGCCCCACTCAAAGCTGCAATGGCTCTTTCTTCAGACATAAAATCACATAAACTCCTAATGTTTGGACTTTAAAACAAACTTTGCGTCTGTTTCGGCATTTCTTCTCAGGGATCAGTCAGCTAGAAAATGCCGGCGCCATCTAGTTTTAAAATATTGAACAACAAAATATTGACGTAATTATGCGTCATTTATGATCTACTTACATAAATAAACATTTCATTACAAAAGTAATACGGAAATAAATACCATGATTTGAATCTTTGCACAAGTGCGATTTGCTGTTTGGTAGGTACCTACTATGAATTACAGAGTACATGCACAGTTCGGCCTGTGACCGAGATATGTGAGCCACCAGACAACCTTGGGACGTGTCATGTACAGTTGAACAAGCCAGTTTGTATACAAGCAAATTAGCGTTTTTTATGGAAAAAGCAAAACGATTTTTTAAATGAGATTACCTATAAAGATATTTAATCAATCAAAGCATGTAGCATTGTTATTTTGCCATTTTATAGGTACCTAGTTCATTGATTTCTTTGCTGAAAAAATTGTGGGAGCATTATAATAATATCTTTGAGAATAATATCTTTGAGCCTGGCGGTTTCGGACCGCCTCATCTCATTAATTTTATTCCTTGCAAGTATTGTCCAAAATCCGGAAAAAGTGGTAATCTTTTGGAGCATGATCCAGTGGGCGCCGGAGAGATTTCAATCGCAGCTCCTCTGATTTAGTGACCCTCTGTTATGTGATCTATTCTAGCGTTGTCCTGTAGCAGCAGTGGGCTAGAGCAGTTGACCAGTTTCAGTTGTTTAACGCCTAGCTTTTGCATCATGGTTTGCAATTTTTGACAATACTGATCTGCCATTATTGTCTAGATTTTAGGAAGCTGTAGTGGATGATACTGGCACTGGTCCACCAGATACTTACTAGTACATTTTTCTGAGTCAACTTTCACTTTGGGCAGGATTTGGCAGGTCCTCCTGTGTTCAACCATTATGATGAGCGTTTCCGATTATTGTACAGGATCTATTTTTCATCAAAAGTAAGGATACGATTCAAAATCTTCTCGTTATTATGATGCTTGAGTAATATAACGCAGCACTTGATGCGTGTTTATTGCTGTGCTTCACTCAATTCATGCGGTACCCATTTTTCGAGCTTTTTCAATTTCTCAGTTTGTTGCAAGTGAATTAAAATTGTTTTACCACTCACACCGAAGCTAGCTGCTAACTCTGATCTGGTTAGCAATGGATCCGATTCCACGATCACTTTTAATTTTTCTTTGTCAACTAGGGTCTCCGGCCTTCCACGGAGTTTGTTCTGGTCAAAATTTCCTGAACGGAAACGTTGGAATCAAAAATGTACCGTGTTTTCTTTTACAGTAGCTTCCCCATTGCATACACATCATTAATCCTTCGCGTTGTTTCTGCAGCGCTGGTGCCACGGTGGAACTCGTATAATATTGTAAGTTTATACAGGGTCAAATTAAATTAGCTAGTGAAACTCTGCAGACGTTTTGGGTATCGATATCTAATCATAATAAAATAATAAATAAATAATAATAAAAACATCAAAAATCAAATAAAATTATTTGATGTTTTTTTTTGGGGAATCAACGACCTCTGGCATTGTTGTTACTTAAAGTGTAGCTTGAGAAAATCTATTTCTTTTTGTTTTTATGTCGTGTTTAGATATCGATACCAATGACGTCTGTGAAGTTTACACAAAAAAACTGTTTTTAAACTGATATTTCCAGTTACTGTACTCGTACTAACTGCGGTCAATGAAACCAGATTTTTTCAATCAAATTTATTTCTTTTTGGTTTTATGATAGATATCCACACACACATCTGCGGAGTTTCGCTAGCAAATTTAATTTGACCCTATATATTGATATTTAAAGCTCTCCAAATTGTGAACACAATGATATCAAAGAAAAATCAAATGGCGCGAAAACAAATGAATCACTAAATTCATAAGCCTAAATTTAAAATAAATTTGAATTTGGAATTCCTAACCAAACGCCAGATATTTGAGATCAAAGTGGCTAGTTCAACAAAACGCCAATTTCATATAGGTACCTACTTAAATATAAGGACCTAATGTAGGTATTTATTCATATTTCCACGACACTGCTAGCATTCATTTTTGTGGGTGCGTAATAAATAACTTATTAAACTTGCGACATACACTCAAGTGATATACAGGGTGTCCCTGGAAGTATGGATCAAATCAAATAGGGGCGTGGGCAGTCATTTCCAAACTTTTTGATCCTGAATGTTGGTGAATTTTTTTACGTTTCAAAAGTTATGACCAACTTTTGTTATTTTCAATCACTTTGCATAGTGCTCAAAGAACAAAATCATTTAAAAAAACTACCAGGAACTGTCAATTTAAGTTTTTTAGATAGCCCTGATAGTTTTTTTTTATGTTTTTTTTTTCTTTGAGAACTATGCGAAACGATTGAAAAAAATTGGTCACAACTTTTGAACCGTAAAATAATTCTCAATTATCAATCATTCTCAGGATCAAAAAGTTTGGAAATACCTTGCCCACGCCCCTATTCGATTTGATCCATACTTTCAGGGACACTCTGTATAAGAATTGAATACCTGCTCAGCACACTCTCAACATTACTTAAAAATAGTTCCAAGTTAGATGCCTGCATTCTAAATAGCTTATTCGACTGTACTGAAAACTGGTTATATCAGAATAAACATTGACTGAAGATGATGTTGCTGTTTATACCTATCTATAACCAATATTAAGCATTGTCACTCCGTGACGCATGACGCCAAGACTGTTCGCACTTGATTTTTATCTCTCATTGTCAGTGTTGAGCCCATTTAGGATTCTCGGCGCAATGCAGACCGTTGGAAATCCAGTACGCAAACAAAAATCCCCGCGTCAAAAAATCACTCGTACGAACCTGCAGAATAGACCAGCCTCAGTACCTAAACTATAAGGAAATAACTTTTTTTAACTCAGGCATTCATACTTGATGACCTTTAATTCCGGTGATTTGTAAGTTTTTGTTTCGTTTTTCAATGATGTTAAAACTGTTTTATTTTTTCTCACTATAATGGCAACGAACGGCGTCTGTGGTGAAACGATTACATTCTCAAGGACTGAGTGAACCAAGTGGGAATTTTTGTAATAATAACTTATATATATAAGTAGGTAGATGATACCTACCTTTAGTAATCAGTATCCGGAAAGTATATATCTATGGTTGCCTGGAGAGATAAGAAGGGCGTAAATAACAACTAACTAATCGTGAAAAGGTGAACCGTGAATCAGTTTGCAAACGTAGCGATGGAGTGGCGCACGTGTGTGGTAATTTTGTGCGTTAGCTTGACGGCTGTTTTGGCTGACGACGAATGGCGGGAAGTGAAAATTGCGCAAGGGTCGGTGCGCGGGCGCAAGCACCCCAGCGCTGATCTATATACTTTCTTTAACATACCCTACGCCACCGCACCTGTGGGTCTAGACAAATATAAGGTAGGTAATCATCTATTCTATACTTATAATAAATCTGTAGAGAGGTCAATTCTGTACATGAAATATATTTCCAAAATAACTATCAGCGGGTGATTAGTGATCGTTACTGACGCCAAAAATGCAATCAGTAAAATTTTTGTCTGTCTGTCTGTCTGTATGTTCGTTATAGAAACAAAAACCACTCGACGGATTTCAACGAAACTTGGTACAATTATTTTCATACTCCTGGGCAGGTTATAGTATACTTTTCATCACGCTACGATCAATAGGAGCAGAGCAGTGAAGGGAAATGTTGGGTAAACAGGATTTCTGTTTAGGTGAAGTAGTAATAGGTTAGTAGTAGTTAGTTAGTAGTAGGTAAGTTTTGGTTAATTTATGTTCAGTTTTTTTTTAATATTAAGTAGGTAAAAGCGTAGGTACTTTTATTAATTATAGGTATTATTAATTATAGTAGTTATAGGTATTTAGTTTTAAGTGAAGTCTCAAACTCAAACTCAAACTCAAAGCATTTATTTCAAATAAACCAATTATAGGCACTTTTGAATTGTCAAGGGTCGGTCAGTCAGAAAGATGAAGCTAGTTGCCCATTCCAAAGCGTAGATCCCTGTGGAGAAGAACGGGCAAGAAACTCCACGGACACTCTTTTAAATCATAAAATTGTTACAAAAATCTTGATTACATCATTCATGTTGAAATTATACATGTGAGAACGATGCAGAAAGACGTGCACGTTAAAGGCGTCCGTACTAAAAAGAACAATTCATAAATTAAAATAAGCCGTGGCGGCTAAGAGATGACCAGTCCCTACTGACGGCGCCCGTTCACGAACATGACGTATGGATCAGCACCATTCAGCTCAACCATTTTGAAGGGAACCCAATGATCCAACACACACGCCACCATCAGCGAGACATTTGAGTGAGCATGACATACTCTCAGCTGCCAGGGCACATTCAAGTCAATTAAAGACGTAACCAGTAAATGGTAGCTTTATAGTTTAGGTACATAGTGCTCACACGTGTGCTATGCAATTATACAATACTAAGAGATTGAATTTATACAATGCAAAGATAGTTTTTCAATCTTCAGCAGCTCCAACTATAATTTCGAATGCTAATTAATTAGTTTATGCGCCCTTGTGGAGCAGGACCAGCGTTCAGCCAAGCATTTTTGTCAGCGATGTAATCCCCCAACTTATAATATGCTTGGCTGCATAGTGTGCGTTTTATGCAAGATTTGAATTTCGTTTCATTGAGTTGGAGTATGTGGGGGGGTATTTTATTGTAACATTTTAAACAGTACCCCATGAAGGATGAGTCTACTTTAGCCAATCTGAAACCTGGTTGAACTAATTGGTCCCTATTTCTAGTCCCATAGGTGTGTCTTTCACCTCTTTTACTGAAAAGATTTAAATTTTTCCTTACGTACATGATGTTTTCATAGATGTATTGACAAGGTACTGTCATGATGTTAATGTCTTTAAACAGTTCCCTTAGAGAATCGCGCCTGCGGAGGCCATATATTGCTCTGATGGCTCTTTTCTGCAGAATAAAAATAGACTCGATATCTGCAGCCCGTCCCCATAATAAAATACCGTAAGACATGATACTATGAAAGTAACTGAAATAGACTAGCCTCGCGGTATCTACATTAGTAAATTGACGGATTTTTCTTACAGCATATGCTGCTGAACTAAGCCGTCCTGCAAGAGATGTTAAATGAGGACCCCATTGCAGCCTTGAGTCGAGCGTGATCCCCAGGAAAACAGTTTTATCGACGAATTCTAGTATCTCTTTATTCAATACTATGTCACAATCACTACTTTTAACATTCGGTAAAGAAAATCGTATGCATTTAGTTTTTTTCCCATTTAATACTAAATTATTAGCAGTGAACCAATTATGCACCTGCAGTAGGGCGTTATTTACGTCGTCAAGATTTGGAGCACGTCTACTTATCTTAAAAATTAATGAAGTATCGTCAGCAAATAACACCATTTGTGGTTGTTTTTTTAATAAATGGGGTAAATCATTAATGTATACTAAAAAGAGGAAAGGACCTAATATCGAGCCTTGTGGAACACCCATTTCTACTTTTAGACCAAGTGAATTGACACCATTTATTTGCACTTTTTGTTGTCTATCATTTAAATACGATTTTACTAAACTGAGCGCAAGTTTACCTAATCCGTAATGCTTAAGTTTTAAGAGCAAGGTGTCATGGTTAACGCAGTCAAATGCCTTAGAGAGGTCACAAAAGATTCCTATGGCATCTTGGGCCTCCTCCCACGCTGTAAATATGTGTGTTAATAAGGTGACACCGGCGTTAGTCGTACAACGTCCTTTGGTGAAACCATATTGCTGATCGTGTAAGATTTTGTTTTTGGTGAAATGATTAAGCATTTGATTGAGCATTACCTTTTCGAATACCTTGCTGAATACCGGCAACACGGATACTGGTCTATAATTATTAGTGTCTTTACTGTCCCCAGATTTAAAAAGTGGAATAACCTTACTGTATTTCATTAAATCTGGGAAGACTCCTTGATCTACACACATATTAAATATTAAAGCTAAGTATGGTGCTACAGTCTCGATTATGGATGTACAAACTTTAATAGACATTCCCCATAGATCTTCGGTCAATTTAATTTTGAAGTAGGTTTTATTATATATTATTTTATATACTAGACGTAGTTATATATTTTTAGTTATTCAAGCCCCAAGCGGACGCCGGCGTCCGCCCGCTATTGTCTTGAAAAACGCGTTGAATGAGAAATACGCGTTCTCAAGAATCGGCAGAAGAAAGAGCACATCGGTTAAACTCTATGAGAGTTAGTGCCTCAATTTCCGGAAGTCATTATTCCACGCGGACGAAGTCGCTGGCAAAAGCTAGTAATAAATAAGCTATTTACAAAGCACTCTTCGTTGACTCTTAAGATATTTAACCGATTTCTTAAATTTGAGTTTTTCATACAGACTACCTATCTAAAATATAGAAAAAATATTGTTGCTACGAAAACAGTTATTAAATGAAAAATCTTCAAAAATTTTATTGGTAACCAATTTCTCAGACACATTTAGTTGACCATTCAGTATTAGCACCATTTTTCACAACTATCATCTTTTTTGCAACGTACCTATATGAGAGGAAATATTTGCCTCGCAATAGGGAAATATTACTGGCTAAATCTTAATTTGTTATGCATATGAAGTTATGAGTAATATTTATTAAACATGTTTTCATATTAAAATACCTACCTTAGACAGCTGATAATAAATGATTATTACATACTAGCTGCGCCCCGCGGTTTCACCCGCGTAAGTTTTGATCCCGTGGGAATATCGGGATAAAAAGTATCCTATGTGTTATTCTGATGTATAACCTATATTACTGTAAAGTTTCATAAAAATCCGTTCAGCAGTTTTTGCGTGAAAGAGTAACAAACATCCATCCATCCATCCTCACAAACTTTCGCATTTATAATATTAGTAGGAGTAGGATTAGTAGGATAGTAGGATTAGTAGGATAGGATAGTAGGAAGTAGGATAGTAGGATAGGATAGTAGGAAGTAGGATAGGATAGGTTTAGTAGGATTAACATGTTTAATGATGCTGTCAACCGTGCCATCTTTCACTTTAGTCTTTAACTAAAGTGAAAGATGGCACGGTTGACATCTCGCACTTACCTACTGACTTATTAGAGCTTGAGTCAAAGTTATGGTTTCTGCACTGAACAATGTTTTTTAAAAAGTAGGTAATATTATATTTAACTGTTCATTACTTATTTATTAGGTGTATTGGCTAATAAGCCGACTAGACCCCAATTGCAAAACATTAAACGGCGATTTCCCAAAAAATCTACTTTTTTGAGTTAAGCCATTAGTGTTCTGTCGGGCATGCCACCAGCCGGAGGAATCAATCACGCATATTATCTGCGGGTGATTTCGTCTAGCTAACGGAGAGTACTTGCATAGACACAACCTTGTAGCCAGGATAATCTATCAGCAACTTACTCTGAAATACAGCCTTGTGGAATTTGAAGTGCCGTACTACACGTTTGCGCCCGACCCAGTTCTCGAAAATGGAAATATGTATCACATTGTACTGGGATCGATCCATCATCACTGACAGGACTATTGTTGCCAATAAGCCTGATATAGTGGTGGTGGATCGATCGGGGCAGCGCGCAATGATTGTTGACATAACCGTCCCGCATGCAGAGAATCCCGTGAAAGCCGAGAAAGATAAACAAATCAAGTATCTTGACTTGGCTCACGAGGTTGTCGACATGTGGGAGTGGACTCAGCGATCATTGTACCGATAGTCGTGACAGCTAAGAGCTTTGACCAACACCTGTATAATTTTAAATGTTTTCATAGTCTAATAGTTAAAAATATAATTTTCACTTCTCGTGCTCTAAAAGTTCGTCTTTATGTTGTGCGTAGGCGACATAAAGTTGCTTTTTATGCTAGACTGGCGGCCTGTCCCGGCTTCGCACGGGTGGACATTTATTTTTTAATCATTTAATTCTTTCTTGAAATTAAAAAGCCTATATTAATCAGTGATAATGTAGCATTCAAATGGTGAAAGAATTTTTAAAATCGGTCTAGTACTTTTTGAGCCAATTCGTTACAAACATACATACAAATCTTTCCTCTTTATAATATTAAGTATAGACTAGAGCATCCGAGAGGTCCGGCGGACCAAATCCGCCTACTAAATCCGTTCTCGCTACAGACGACCGAATCGGACAGTGGCTTCACGTACGTCTTCAAGTGCACACGGTTGTCATCATGTCGTTCGACACGAAAATTATGGTGGTAGCGGCAACACTAGAAGCAACGTTACAGCCACCACGTAAAAAGCGGAAAAAAAGAAGACGACTAGTCGTAGTTTGTTCGGCCCAACCGTCACGATTCGGTACGGAGCAAACCATATCCGATGTGCAAACTAGCGGACCGAGGCGGACTCAACTAATAATAATTATGTTCGCAGGACTACTCTACAGACGGTCAGATTTGGTTCGCGAACCAAATTCGTGGTCTGTTTGAACCAAGTTCGAGCGTGTGTTACAGCTTTTACGTTTGTTTTGTTTATTTTCCTTGTGACTCGGTTACTATACATGATTTATTGTTGTGTTTTTTGTAATAACAAATTAATTGAATGCAACTCTGACACACAGAAAAAAGCGAAATAACACGAGGAAGCCAGCACCCTATTTACGTAACATACTATCACAATCTGAATAATTTTGAAGGTGCTAATCATCGCCTCATATGTTCGAACAACATGTCTGCTTAACAACGTAAATAACGCAATGAATGATATTGGACCCGATTCTGTTGTTCACAAACTAAACTAAATTTAAGTTCAATGCATCTTTTTCTTTCTATTTCATTAAGAAAAGGATAGAAGATAAATATTAGTTTAGTCCTGTCAAATTAGCTATACCATAGACAAGTTTAGACGTGATTAAAAAATTGGCTACTAAAAATACATCAATTTACGTCAGGTGCTGACTAATTTGACAGGACTAAACTAATATTTATCTTCTGTCCTTTTCTTAATGAAACAGAAAGAAAAAGATGCACTGAACTTAAATTTAGTTTAGTTTGTGAACAACAGAATCGGGGCCATTGAAGTGTCAAAATGAAAGCCATTCGTACTGTTAGTGTGTTACGCAATTATCCCGCTGGACCAACCGTAATAAAACCTAAAATTAGCTGAGGATAAAGAATCAATAATCTTCCCTTCTCTGTATGACAAAAGGATGCCCTGTGGGAGAGTTATCCAAGTAGTACTTTATAGTGTGGTAAACTATAGAAATATACACCGATTATAATTAAGTCAGTGTCTAAATCAGTTTAAGTTATGGGTGCCATAACGGTCACATGGGCTATATAAAATGGTGATAAATATTAAAACTTTTGCATGCTGCTATTAAAGCTCATTCATGAATTTACAAGCTACCACGACGATTAATTGTATTCCGAATTTCTTTTTCAGGCACCTCTTTCGCCGCCAGTATGGTTGGAAACATTCGACGCTATCGACAAGCAAGTAATATGCCCACAAGCTACGATTCCTATTGCCCTGCCAGATACCCTGGTGACACAAGAAAATTGTCTAATCGCTAATCTGTATGTTCCAAACACGAATAAGAAAAACCTTTCAGTCGTAGTATATGTTCACGGAGGAGCATTTGTAATGGGCTTAGGCGAAATGCTTAAAGCGACACAGCTAATGACGAGAAAAGATCTAATCGTCGTTACGTTTAACTATCGCGTGGGTGTTCACGGGTTCCTTTGTCTCGGCACCGAGGACGCACCAGGCAACGCTGGCATGAAAGACCAGGTAGCGCTGCTGCGCTGGGTACAAAAGAACATCGCCAGCTTCGGGGGTAACCCTGATGACGTCACCATTATAGGTTACAGTGCAGGATCAGCAGCAGTAGATCTCTTAATGCTATCAAAGTCAGCTGAAGGGCTGTTTCACAGAGTTATACCAGAAAGTGGTGGAAACCTTGCCGCTTTTGCAGTTCAGAGGGATCCTGTAGAGATTGCCAAAACATTTGCCAGAAAACTCAATTTTACTAACGTAGACGATATTTATGCACTTGAAGAGTTCTACAAAACAGCTCCATTGAAGCTGTTGACTTCAGATCCATTTTTCGATAGAACTGATTCTACTTTCATGTTTTCACCATGTGTGGAGCGTGATACGTCAGACGGCGCATTCTTGACAGAGTCCCCTCTGAGTACACTAAAGAAAGGCAACTACAGAAAGTTACCTATGTTGTATGGATTCGCTAAAATGGAAGGACTATTGCGGATTGATTTCTTTGATTTATGGAAGCTCAAGATGAATGAAAAGTTTTCTGATTTCTTGCCAGCAGATTTGAAGTTTGAATCTGAAGGAGAAAGAGAAGAAGTAGCCAATAAGATCAAGGAGTTTTACTTTGGCGACATGCCAGTCAACGAAGATAACATTTTAGGATATGTAGACTTTTTTTCCGATGTCATATTTACTTATCCCATGCTTTGGGCTACAAAATTACAAGTGGAGGCTGGCAATAATCAAATCTATTTATATGAATATTCATTTGCGGACGAGAATGTTCCCTTGGTGCCACACACTAACATACGAGGTGTTAACCACTGCGCTCAAACCATGGCCGTGACGGATGGCTTCGGTAATTTTACAAACCTAGCGACCCCAGAGTTTCACAAAATGAAACAGATAGTTCGTGAAATCTGGCACAACTTCATTAAAACGGGGTAAGTTAAAATAAGTTCCAGTGAGTACTGTCTTGTACATTGGACCCACATGCTCTAGACTCTAGCTAGAGTATGTGGGTCCAATCGACTCCAAAGTTCACACCTTTGGTGACTGTGGTTGTAGCAGAATTTAATACTCGTACATTTATTTGGAAATTAGTTTTACTTATTACAGTAATTTGGTACATTTCAGGAAGCCTGTGCCTGAAGGGTCGTCGCTGCCTGCGTGGCCTGCAGCAGGCGCAGACAGGTCACCCCACATGGTGCTGGATGAGAAGCTGGAACTACGTGGGGTGCTCTTGGAAGAACGCACTCGCTTCTGGGATGACATCTATCACAGATACTACAGGGATGCAGTGCCGCCACCAAAACCACCACCTAAATCACGCGTTGAATTGTAAATTAAATTCTTGATATTTTAGTATCACTCATAAGTTTCACGCAAATTATGTATAATTCAGTGTAGTTAATACTGTTTTTCTTGGGAGATAAATAAACACTCATTATTCGAAAGGGATGTATGTCATAACTGCTATACAGCCGTCCTTTTGTTTAATTCGTGTCAAATATAAAAATATTATTGCAGGCCAACTTTGAAAACGGAAAGGATTAAAATCAACCGAGTTACGGTACGGTTACCTTTTCCCAACTATGTTGGGGTCGGTTTTCAGTCTTACCGAATTTTGCGTGTGGACTGGACTACTAGCATTACAACATGTAACGCGCTGATCTACTGATCGCAGTCCTGGGGCCCAAGTCTGCTATTTTTATAAATTCGTCATTCCAACACGATCCCATTGTCATTTTGCAAAAAGTTCGTAATCTGCTAAATTCATAATGGTCGATCATTGGTCGGTCAATGGTTTGAGAAAAACTACTACTAAATTTTATGCTAGATTTCATATAATATATATTTTTACATATTGCGTATTATAGTGTTTGCAATCTGAAGTAGGAAGAAGTTCGTAAATAGCAAAAAACATTAAATTTATTAATTTGTCATTATTTACACACGGCTACACATCAAGCTATACATTTCCAGTGACCTGACGAGACATTTCCAGTGACCTAACCTCGCACTGTATAGGTTTTTCGATTATCAGTGGTTGACCATTGGAAAGTCATAATGACGCCGTTATATTAGGTGGTAGGTAGATTACCAAACTAATGACCACAGACTACTTAGACATACTACTAATGACCAAACTTGTCAAAATCAACAATTATGAAATCAATGATAGACCATTCTGACACTAGGTATTGCAATAGCAGACTTGAGGCCCAGTCCACATGCAGAATACGAATCGACACCCTAATTGCGTAACGCACGATCAATCATAATCTGAATCATTTTGAAACAGCATTGCTATTCTGTAAAAATCTCACCGTGAACACTTAGGTGAAGTGAGCTGTCACTCCACCTGATGTTAGGAACTGCCGCTATTGATAGCTCACTTCACGCTCACTTCACCTAAGTTATCACGGTGAGATTTTTACAGAATCGATCGGCTGATTACTAATCCATTGCTTCTTAGGTTCGGAAAATGTGTGTCCGCTCAGCAACGTAAATAACGTAATGAATGTTGTTGAACTGTCAAAATGACACAGATGTGATTGATCGTGTGTTACGCAATTAGGGTGCGGTTCATTCATTTCGAAAAACAAGGACTTGAAAGTTTGTATGAAATGCCGAACGTAGTAAACGCTCTTAATTAAATTAAAATTGTTTCGAAAACATTCATCGGTTTTTTACTAAACTTCAACTATAGGTATATCCGACGTCTCAGGTTACATATCTCCTTTGGTAACCGTATATTGCACCGTAGATTGATTGGCCGATGGCTAGTATTTCATAAAATATGGATAATGCGCATCCACTTTAATCAAACCTTTCGATGCACAGTTTATTATTAAGCCTTAGTTGCGGACATGCCAGTTTTATTTTTTTTCTTTATAGATTTAACCTTAATAAACTATTCTTAAAAAACCCCGTTTTGGAATTTCACTTAATTTAGGAGATACAAATATTTTAGTGAAAGGTCACCGACTTATCTTGAAAAAGTTTTTCGTCTGTAATTCTTGAATAAAGCAAATTTCAGTGACTTATAAACTACCACTTAATTGTTGGGTTGAAATGTATAAATTGAAAAATTTGCAAGTCTCTAATGTAACAGGAACGAGAATAAAAAAATATTTTATCAATAAACGAAAAAAAATATGTATAAAATTAGCTATTTACGGGTCGCGTTTTTTTTTTATTTTCATAATATACTTACTTAAAGTACCTTCAACTGGAGAAAATTCTAAATATGTATCTAGCGAGATCTCGGAATTTCTATGGAAATAGGGTTGTCACAAAGTAGTAAATTTTTAAATTGATTAGTTCAATCGACTAAATCAATTATGCTAGCCAATGTTGTAAACGCTTATTTATGATATATCCTCGCTATCGGATTGAACATTATGATTTCGTCAGTCATCAGTGTAATATTATTTTATTCGGATTCTTAATGATTATAGTGAACATAATCTGTTGTGACGCATAGGAGTTGAATCACTGATTTCGATAATGGCAAAGGTTTTTTTTATGTTTATGACGTTTACTAAATGTTAATGAGGTTATACATATATGTATCTAATGCAACCGGAAATTTTAAAATTCAATATTTCCGAAATCCTGGGCTTGTTGCAACTGATTTTTTTGTGGTGATGGTTATTATAGTGGTCAACCTACAGGCTTAAAAAAAAACGCGACCGTGAAAAGAATAGCTGGAAAATATATTTTTCAAAATCATAGAAAAAAAAAAAATTCCCACTTGTGTGAGCAAGATTTTTAAAGTTTTCAAGAAATTGATGTGAATTTCTACAAGACCTTAAAACATTTCGTGTAAAAATCAAATGAAAAAACCAGATATGGTGTTTTTATGGTTTTTAAAGATTTTTCTCGATTTTATTTACAGTAGTTAGAGCCGGCGGAGTTTTATTAAGAGTTTTGTTTGATTTTAAGCTTTTCTAAAAACACATAAAACGAGCATGTCCGCAACTAAGGCAAAATACCACACTGTGCGATGCTGGGAGAGATAATAACGGCTGCTCTGTCGCTATCATCCAATATTGCGCAAGGGCCGGTGCGCGGGCGTAAGCATCCTAGCGCGGATCTATACGCTTTCTACAACATACCCTACGCCACAGCGCCTATGGGCGTAGACAAATTTAAGGTATTAATAAACGTTAATAATTGTAACGCTTCACATTGTTTTTCATATCTTTGATAACTTACCTGAGTGGACCTTGTACTCAACACAAACAGTAAACAATTTATGAAGCACTAGCTTATGCACACAGCTTCGTCCGCGTGGAGGTCTAAAATTATCCCACAGGAACGCCCTAGTGAGACAAAAAGTATCATAAGTCCTACCCAGGTCTAACGCCAAATATCCAAATCTGTTCAGCCGTTAAGCTTCCTGTGCATGACGCCGGAGCCTTAGTGTGCAAAGGTAAAGTACTTACACAGGAGTTATTTTATCATATTTTGTAATATTAGTATGGACATAGCGCTGGTTAATAACATTATCAGCGTAATGTTATCATGCGATGATACCGGCTGCAATGGTGAGAATATTGTTATTTAGTAAGTAATCAAACACTAGGTAATGAGTTTGTTTTTCTAGAGTAACTGTTCATAAAACTTCTATAGTAGAGATTGAGAAATACCAAACGGAGTGTAAATATAAGACAAGTTAGGAAAGATATTTGAAGGTAGCAAAGGTAGTACAAAACAGTGTTTCAAATTATACAACATACAAAAAATGCCAGCAGTGTCAATGTACTGTCATGTGTCATTATTATCATTTGAGCAATGAATTAGAAAAATTCTATGCCCGGCAGAAGGACCAATAATAACAGGCCATTCTTTTATTCGTGTCTTTGATTTGCACATACAAGACATGTAATAACAGCAATATAAATGTTTTATAACACATTTGCTCGTAAAGGGTCTCTTATTTCATAAATTTCAATATCGTTATGTATGTCATTACGTACTTGTGCGTTATTGTAATGTAAAACGCACGAGTTTCTTTTTAATAAGGTAAAACGTACGGTTTATCAAGATGCTCCGTCTAAAACGAACGGTACTTTTTTAAATCTTAGCAAAGAGATGACATAAAGTCAGAAAAGTGGTCAACATTTTATGAATAAAATTAACTTTGGGAGATAACATTTAAAAAAATAAACATGTAATTCTTTAATTTAATTAATTTTGACAATAAATTACAACCATCTATCTGTAACAAAAACAAAAAAATATTAATTTACTGTATTAGTAATACTGGCTGTTTTTGTGCCTTTGCCTTAATAATCAATTTTACAAATTGTTCAAATTTTTCTAACTGCTTTAACAAGTAACTAAAGATTTATTCGGTTATGAAAATCTGAGTTTTATTTGTTTCCTCGCAAATATGTTATAAGACGTCGTATGATATACGTGCGGTTTGATAATTACAGCCTGTGCTTTTTTGTAGCCCTCGCCTACGGTTCGGGCTAGCAATATCGCTTCGGCTGTAATTTTCAACTTACCGCACTTATATCTTTCAATGTCATGTAAATATTGATAGGTTAAAAAGACACTGATTTACGTGAAGGAACCTTTTAAAACTAATCAATCATATAAAATTATGGACTCAAACAAGTTAATCATTTTATATAATTATTTATTTTTATTTTGCTCAGACAACAATGATTCACAGGTAAGTTGGTTGGGTACAAAGAACTTAAAGGCTACGTTAGTGTGCTTATAATACTTTATTTACTCAGCTCACAGAATAGTACATTATGATACATGTGTGCTATGTTAGTCATCATACCCGAGGCGGTATTATTCGCGCAAGCCTTAGGCGAGAGCGATAAGAGAGCCGAGTGTGTAATGATCAATGCACGCGCACGCGCACGCGTTTTAAACGACGCGTCACACTTGCGAGGAAAAAACAGACTTGTATTAATTATTTAGCAAATATTTATGGCAAATGGCGTGCTGGCTTTGTTTTTTGTACGCGCCGTGCTAGCGATGTGGGCGCAGGTGTAAATTAATGCACTGGAAAAACCGCTGTACAGCCTATATAAAAAATATACTATACACAAAATAATGTTATGACAGATCGTAGTATTGTCGTATGTCAAATTGTAGTTTAGTTAGTATGGAATTAGAAAGTAGTATTGCCATAGAGAAATATGACATTAGTTCAGTGAGAATCCGCAATATATAATAGAACGCCGGTCAGGGTCTTTTCCGTTTGGTTCCGGGAGAGACCATGGACCACTTAAGGTAAATAAATTTTGGTTAATTTTGGGATCAAGGAAAATTTTATTCAGACTATTTAAAAGAAAATGTGAAATATTATGGCCCACTGATTCCTTTTGGCATGAAGTCTCCTTAGTGAGATTAAAAAAAGCGCACATGTCCGACTAGTAAATAAGTATCTGTGGCGTTACCGCACTAGTACGGTAATATAAAGTAAAAAACATGTGTGTTTAATACACTGCATTATGGAACTAAAAGTGGTTCATTAAGAGCCACTTTACGAGCAAGCATGTTGAAAAAAACACCAGACACCGCGCGGATGTCATGAATCACTCCTGCTTTACTAACACCGGCAGCCTAATTGCGTAACACACTATCAATCTCAATCTGAATCATTTTGAAAGATATTGCTAATCCATTGCTTCATATATTAGAAAAATTTGTCTGTTCAACAATGTAAATAACGCAATGAATGTTTTTGACTGTCAAAATGAAACCCATTACTACTGATAGTGTGTTGCGCAATTACCCCGCTGCATGAAGTTATTCATTATTTATCGGTGAGTTTTTGTCCACTAAGATCTTCAGAATGCTATAAGGAATTGACCGCGTTCTCGCTTATGTAACTTTTTCAATGCCTTGGAAATACTTTGTGGGTTACGAAGACACCTCTGATTTACAGAAAGGTGCCGTACCGTAAGGAAATTATGGGCGTAAACCTTTTTATAGAGATATCTTTTTGAGATGAATAAACACTGTTTCCAACTTATTGAAATTCGATAATTCAATATGTCGTAGAACCGGTCGAAGTGGAGGTGCTTGGTCCCTCAAGCACCCCATATGGCACTGGCATATGTCCAGCAGTGGACGTCTTCCGTCTGAAATGATGATGATGATGATGATGATTCCATCTGTTAGGAAAAGATTCCCCATATCGTTTTCTTACTAGCCTTTGAAAGATTTCGAAATAAAAATCTAGTGCCTAGAAAACGCAAATCTTCGATCAACTATGACGTTGGTTAATACTGAACTTTCTTTGCAGGCACCTCTTCCTCCGCCGGTATGGTTGGAACCATTTGACGCTACCAACAAGGAAGTAATATGTCCACAACCTTCGTTTCCATACCTAGATCTCATGCCAAAAACCATCGTTCAACTTGAAAATTGTCTCATTGCCAATGTGTTTGTGCCAAATACGAATAAGAAAAACCTCTCGGTCCTTGTATATGTTCATGGAGGAGCTTTTATAATGGGCTATGGTGATATGATGAAAACAACACAGTATATGATGAAGACTAAAGATTTCATCATAGTCAATTTTAACTACCGCTTGGGTGTTCACGGTTTTCTTTGTCTTGGCACCGAGGATGCACCAGGAAATGCTGGAATGAAGGACCAGGTAGCGCTGCTGCGCTGGGTAAAAAAGAACATAGCTAGCTTCGGCGGTAACCCTGATGATGTCACTCTTGCAGGTGGCAGTGCAGGTTCTGCAGCAGTAGACCTAATAATGCTTTCTAAGTCAGCCGAAGGATTGTTCCATCGAGTAGTTCCAGAAAGTGGTGGAAACCTTGCCGCATTTACAGTTCAGAGGGATCCTGTAGAGATTGCCAAAAAATATGCCAGAGAACTAAACTTCACTAACGTAGACGATATTTATGCATTAGAAGAGTTCTACAAGACAGCACCTTTGAAATTGTTGACTTCAGATCCATTTTTCGATAGAACTGATTCTACCTTCATGTTTTCACCGTGTGTGGAGCGTGATACAGGAGACGGAGCATTCTTGACAGAATCTCCTCTGAGTATACTAAAGAAAGGCAACTACAAAAAGTTGCCTGTGTTGTATGGATTCGCTAACATGGAAGGACTATTGCGTGTAATGCTCTATGATTATTGGAAACCAAAGATGAATGAAAAGTTTTCAGATTTCTTGCCAGCTGACTTAAAGTTTGAATCTGACGAAGAAAGAGAAAAAGTAGCTAGTAAGATAAAGAAATATTATTTCGGTGACAAGCCTATTGGTGATGACAACATTTTAGCATACGTTGATTTCTTTTCGGATGTCATATTTACTTATCCCATGCTTTGGGCTACAAAATTGCATGTGGAGGCTGGCAACAATCAAATTTATTTGTATGAATATATCTTTGTGGAAGACGAAGATCCCGTGATACCACACACAAACGTACGAGGTGCCAACCATTGCGCTCAATCGATGGCTGTCATGGATGGTAAAAATATGACACACGCAGATGATATTTTTGCGTCCCCTAAGTAAGTATCTAAAAATGAAGAATCTTGTCCGTGAAATATGGCATAACTTTCTTAAGACTGGGTGAGTATCGGGTGTTAAAAAAAAACCGGTCAACTATGAGTCGGACTGGCGAACCAAGGCCAACTACTGGTTTACGGTTTTCGGTATTTTCCTTTACTTGTCCTGTATGACCTTGCTACTTGCCAAATTTCATGATTCCAGGTCAACGGGAAGTACCCTATACATTTTGATTCCCTTGAGAGTGTCGAAATATATGTTTTTAGCGGCATAAACGGCCGTATCTTTTTTTTTCGTTACTTTAAAAGTTTGATTTTTTCACAGCTTCAATGTACCGCAGACCTGAGTACCTGAGATCTGAGGTTTTAATTTTAACTCGATACCTCTACGCGTTCCCGAGATAAAGGGTATTGACAGACAGACGGACGGACGGACAACAAAGTGATCCTATAAGGGTTCCATTTTTTCCTCTTGAGGTACGGAATCCTAAAAATAAGAAGTTATTCATTCGTCATTAGAACATTAGTCATTATAACCACTTTAGTTGGTACTGTCATGGTCAGTGTTTATTCGACTCCCAAGTCAATTCAAGTTTCCTTTATCAGTAGTCATCGTAATTGAAGCGGTAGGTACTACTTAAAACAATGATAATTATCTTTATTTTTTACTAGCTTTTGCCAGCGACTTCGTCCGCGTGGAATAATGACTTCCGGAAATTGAGGTACTAACTCTCATAGAGTTTAACCGATGTGCTCTTTCTTCTGCCGATTCTTGAGAACGCGTATTTCTCATTCAACGCCTTTTTCAAGACAATAGCGGGCGGACGCCGGCGTCCGCTTGGGGCTTGAATAACTAAAAATATATAACTACGTCTAATATATAAAATAATATATAATAAAACCTACTTCACTTAAAACTAAATACCTATAACTACTATAATTAATAATATAATTAATAAAAGTACCTACGCTTTTACCTACTTAATATTAAAAAAAACTGAACATAAATTAACCAAAACTTAACTACTACTAACTAACTACTACTAACCTATCACTACTTCACCTAAAAAGAAATCCTGTTTTCCCAACATTTCCTTTCACTGCTCTGCTCCTATTGATCGTAGCGTGATGAAAAGTATACTTAAGTATATGGAAATCGTGCAGAGATCGCGAAGTATTATTTTAATAATAAATCGCGCCATGATAATAGATCGCGTGCGTTACGTCCACCCCTAGCAAATGCAGATTGCCGACTAAAATGTGCGCCGTCTGCGTTAGCGCGCGTTGAAGCAAACGTTCCATTTTTTCACACACTTTTTGTGCGGAGCGGCGCGGCGCGGCGCGGCGCGGTCTGCCCGAATTACACGGATTTTTTGTGCGCCGGACTTTTTGCGCGTCGTGTGCGTTACTGCATATAATTGCATAGGTTCTATTTTCACAGACTAAAAAGTGCGTCACGGATAGTCTGTCGTCTGCGCTGCACCTAGACCATTCTAACACTATTGTAATAGCAGACTTGAGGTCCTGGACCTCAAATATTTATAAGTACTAAAAACAATGTTAGTCTTTCAGTTAAATAAATATCAGAGTGAAATGTAGAAAGTTATTATTAGTTGAAGAGTTGTATTATCATCACATTAAAATATTTTAAAATTAAATGTTTCAGTGAGCCTGTACCGGCGGGATCGTCTTTTCCCGCTTGGCCGGCAGCAGGCGCGGACGGGAGTCCGTACATGTCACTGGGACAAGCGGTGAAGCTGGGTGGAACATATCTAGAGAAAAGAGCACGATTCTGGGACGACATCTATGAGAAATACTACCGGGCACCAGTGCCGCCATCACAGCCTCCACAGAAAAACACAGAGTTATAAGAGCACAGTTGATATTACACACCTAATTATATATGTTAGAATTAGTGACGCTGCCACGTCAGTCTTGGAAACAAAAAAAACACAAACAAAAAAAAAACTTAGTTTTGTATCAGTATAAGAGGGGCTATTCTACTAATTTTCAAGAACGTTCGCAGTCTGATCTCAGTCTCAATCTGTCAAAAACCCTACATTTTGACAAGTTTTTGACATTTGTTTGTCGCCGAGATGAGACTGCGACTAGATTTTGAACGTTTTAAATTACGAGAATTGGCCTACAGGTTGTATGTTGATCTAAATATGATTCGCGGTCGTGTAAAAAATATTTATTTATAGAATTAAAAGCATCAATCAAAAATTAAAAATTAAAAATTTGAGGCTAATTCTAACTCAAGGAGTTGTATTGCTGAAAACTATTTCAACTATTTCTCTATTATTATTATTTTAATGGTTTATAATTCTGTAAAGCCATATTTGTTACGGCCGCGAATCATATAATCAACCTACTCGTACAACCTGACGCTAACCTTCAAGTTGCAAATTACAGCCGTGTTATTATTTTGCAATAATTATTTCAAAGAACCTATTTATGTTTAGCTGCCCCATTGGCCAGTTCCGTCAGATATGAGAACAAATAAATCCTTATTTTATATATTTATTATTTTATGCACTAGCACGAGCCCTTAGGAAGTAAAGATGGAGCTTCAAAATTGACTGTATTTTGCGGTCACACCGACGATGTAATCAAATTACCAAAGAAAGACAGAATGTGAAACGCTTTCCGGAATAACTTTAGTAAATAGTCCTTCCGCAAACTTTGAGAGCATTAACAAATCCACATATACTAGCCAGTTCTATAGCCTGCAATAGTGACATCATCAAGGTTGCCTCCAAAACTAGCGATGTTTTTCTTTATCCAGCGGAGTAGTCTCACCTGGTCCTTCAGTCCGGCATTGCCTGGCGCGTCCTTCGAGCCCAGAAAAAGGAAACCGTGTAATCCAAATCGGTAATTGAAGGTAGTTGTTACCATGTTTCCTTTTCTGATTTCGAACGCTCCACCATGAACATAAACTATAACAGGAAGGTTTTTATCTTCAGTATCGAGGACATAAATGTTTGCTATGAGACATTCTTCCTGAAAATTTAGGTGAAGTGAGCGTGGAGTGAGCTGTCAGTGTCATCCTGATGCTAGGGATTGCAGCTCACTCTAAGCTCACTTCACCTAACTTTTCATGGTGAGATTTTTACAGAATCGATCGGGTGTGTACAAATGATGCCCTTGTCAACTGCGACTAGTAGCAGAGGCGCCTGGAAATGAAAATGATGATTGTAGCATGTGTGTAATTTTACAGTTTCTGCCAAAGATCAAGCCCTTGCAAGCTTGATATATATGTTACACTAGATTAGCAATTACCGCACCAAGGCGTTGCCACTAGGCTGATGGCTACAGCCATCAGCGTAGCTAACGTCGGTTCAGTGCTCTGTGTGACGCCAACCAAAGTCAACCGAGAGACATACGACAAAAAATATCGCGAAAAAGTGCAATTCAAGATCACAAAAATATAATAAATTAACTGGAATTACTTTCCACACGTAAATTAATTGTCTCTGTGTTTATATCAACGTAAAAACGCAATAAAATGTAGAATTTTGTAAATTAGGTTCAGTGTTACCACTAAAAACTTAGTTTTAGTTTCCCACATTAGTGGGAGTTTTTAATTTATGGAATAAGTGATTTTAAATATTTTTTAATAATAACAACGTAGCAGGGTGCCTAAAGATGCAGCACGCCGTGAAAAATGGGTGGAAATAATCCGATTGCTGAGAAAAGAGACTGACTGGCTACCTACTAAATCATTCAATTTCATTAATAATAAAGAAAAAATATTCAAAAAGAAAATGTCTTAATTATTTTCATTATTTATAAACTTCTATTACACATCCAATAAGAAATACATAATTCAAATATTTAAAAAATAATTTAACTTAACCTAAAACGCTTTTTATGGCTTAAAATGTTGGGTAAAATTTCGCATGGGTAGGCAACCCCATCCCGTCATTGCATGTTTATATTGCGGTCTTTGTCTAATCTAAGCCACGGTATTATTCTTACGACGTGTGTAAGTGAGACAGATATATGTTTACTTTTAAATGTTGAGTGGTTTCAAAGCTACGCCGTCGCGTTTATAAAGTGGCTACACTTTTTTGACACATTTTATTGAGGTTTGCTTCTCTAGTTATATAGCTCAATGCTTGCAAGTATCTAGTTAATTGTTAAAGATATAATAATAATTATGAGAAATAATATTTCACGTAAATAGGTAATCAAGAGCACAAAAAAGCGTACCTACCTTAAACTTATCGGTTCCTTTGGGTATCGTGGCTTACGGTATATTGTAGAAGGCGTAGAGGCCACCTTCAGGGTCCTTGCGCCCGCGAACCTCTCCTTGCCGGATGCGCACTTGTCGCCACTCACTAACATCGCAATTACTCAACGCTACTGTTAATCGCCACATTTTCAATTGTATCCCTTGGTTTAGGACAAAACCTTAATTAGAATATTATTTATATTTAATTTCTCCTTAAAACTTGAATTCTAAGCCAGAGTGCTCGTCTCTTCCCTCGTAGCCATCTCTGGGAGCCAGCAGTACTTCGTACATGCCTTTAGGGTAGATGCTGGAACGACGTGAAGCCCTACTGGCAGAACGTACTTAATTCTGGAGCAAAATCTACTAGTAATACTGTCGGGAGCTGGTACCGCCGCGCCGTCACCATAATCAAAATCTTAAAATGTAGGTAATTTCGAAAGAGTCTTTTACGATTTATAATCTAGCAACCCGCACGCAACGCACGGTTTTTCTAACTTGTAAAAAACCATTTTTTTTTTATTATATGTGCGAGGTCAGTTAAAAACTGGAAATGTATAGCTTGGGCTTATAATTGAATCGACTAATAAGCCATAGCTTGAATATGTCGTCGTGTGTAGGTACCTCTATAGACACCAAAAAAACGATATGCACTATGGTACGCTATTTTAGTAAGTAGAAGCTTGAAGACCAAACGAATTTTTTTATGGCTAATTAACAAAATCTGCTTACTAATGTCCATTTAGGTTCAGTCAAAGCGCGTGCAATTCCCTTTTATAATTATGATGATGTTGTGTTCAGTTAAGTTAGTCTATTTTGGCCGCACGGGTAGGTGGGGCCCGCTGAGGAACAGCGGGTCGAGGCCTGACGGGGCCGCGGGGGCAGGGTTAATGCAGAAAAAAAACTTTAGTCTACTTTATTTAAAAGGAGATGTTTCATTTTCTGCCATAAATTGTACGGTAGTGAAAAAATAGGAAGTAATTCCACGAATTGTTGAAAAATATTCTTTTCTGAATATTCCCCTGATTACAAAAAATACAAAAAATAATAGTTTTTCAAACTATTGCCATAATCTATTGAACATGGCGTCGTCTTACTTGCATACTGCTTTCGTCCAGAAATCATGTTACATTATAACATAATAATATCACGTAGATGTTATTTATTTAGTTATAAAAGGCATGTATTTCTTTGCTATAATGGTAAGATATCTATCTTAAACAACTTTTTTGACTAATTACAAGAAAGTGTGACGATTCAATTCATCGTTATAAAATATATTCTATTTCTGTAGATTGTAGAATTGTAGGTACTTCTGGACGAAAAATTCTAGGTTTCTATTGTTGACAATAACATTACATCAGTCAGTCTGTTAGTCCCATTGTGGTCTCGTTCGTTTCGACTTCGTGGCTTTCGGTGTTATTTTGCGTTTCATTTCTTTCTTATAACTTCTTACGACTTTGGCTTTATGTAACGGAAAACAACAATCACGGTTTTGACAAATGCTAGGTTATGTAAACGTCATCTCTCCAACCTGTCATGGCTGGCTGTCGATGGCACAGAACACTAATAATCCTAGCGGAGGTCGATGGTCATAACAAACGCCAAATATTTTCAGTTTTTATTTAGTGCCTAAAGAATATTAATTATTATGAAAACAAACATTCTTTCCAGGTTTTCTAAAGTGTACATGTTATGGCCAGAGTCCCATACATAAATGAAACGTCTCCTTTGTCATCAAAAACTGTTACGTAATGGTTACAATTGCTTATGAAGAGAAATAAAAAATCATATCTGGAAACCCTGGTCGTGGGTCCGAAGTTCCGAACCTAGGCTGCCGCTTTACTTTGTGTAAATATTCTCATCACCGCTGCTCTCAAAATGGTGAAGGAAAACATCGTGATGAAACCGGCATGTCCTAGAATTTCGAAGACATAGACGTTTACCAATCCGTACTGAGCCCGCATGGTACCTAGATTACAGCCCACTCCCACTCGAAGAGAGGAGGCCTGTGTTTCAGCAGTAGGAACATTATAGGCACGTGAGGGCACGTGTAGTTAAATACAAGCTCGCAAAAAAGATACTCAACGCTAACCACAAATAATTTGTTATTGTTAAACAGTTGAAGTCGTTACGTGCAGTAGGTATAGGAAAAATACAATTATTATTGAGCTACACGATGACTGATGCATGCATGCCTTCTGTTGGGACAGACCCACTCAAAGCTGCAATGGCTCTTTCTTCAGACATAAAATCACATAAACTCCTAATGTTTGGACTTTAAAACAAACTTTGCGTCTGTTTCGGCATTTCTTCTCAGGGATCAGTCAGCTAGGAAATGCCGGCGCCATCTAGTTTTAAAATATTGAACAACAAAATATTGACGTAAATAAGTGTCATTTATGATCTACTTACAAAAATAAACATTTCATTACAAAAGTAATACGGAAATAAATACCATGATTTGAATCTTTGCACAAGTGCGATTTCTTGTTTGGTAGGCCTACTATGAATTACAGAGTACCTACATGCATAGTTCGGCCTGTGACCGAGATATGTGAGCCACCAGACAACCTTGGGACGTGTCATGTACAGTTGAACAAGCCAGTTTGTATACAAGCAAATTAGCGTTTTTTATGGAAAAAGCAAAACGATTTTTTAAATGAGATTACCTATAAAGATATTTAATCAATCAAAGCATGTAGCATTGTTATTTTGCCATTTTATAGGTACCTAGTTCATTGATTTCTTTGCTGAAAAAATTGTGGGAGCGAGAGTAAATAAAATCTTTGAGCCTGGCGGTTTTGACCGCCTCATCTCATTAATTTTATTCCTTGCAATATATTGTCCAAAATCCGGAAAAAGTGGTAATCTTTTGGAGCATGAACCGGTGGGCGTCGGAGACATTTCAATCGCAGCTCCTCTGATTTAGCGACCTTCTGTTCTGTTATATGATCTAATCTAGCGTTGTCCTGAAGCAGCAGTGGGCTAGAGCAGTTGACCAGTCTAGGTTGTTTAACGGCTAGCTTTTACATCATGGTTTGCAATTTTTGACAATACTGATCTGCCATTATTTTCTGGATTTTAGGAAGCTGTAGTGGATGATTCTGGCACTGGTCCACCAGATACTTCCTGGTACATTTTTCTGAGTCAACTTTCACTTTGGGCAGGATTTGGCAGGTCCTCCTGGGTTCAACCATTATTATGAGCGTTTCCTATTATTATACAGGATCTATTTTTCATCACAAGTAAGGATACGATTCAAAATCTTCTCGTTATTATGATGCTTGAGTAATATAACGCAGCACTTGACGCGTGTTTATTGCTGTGCTTCACTCAATTCATGCGGTACCTATTTTTCGAGCTTTTTCAATTTCTCAGTTTGTTTCAAGTGAATTAAAATTGTTTTATCACTCACACCGAAGCTAGCTTTTATCTCTGACCTGTGGTTTCCTTTTGACTGTTCAACAACATTCATTGCGTTATTTACATTGTTGAGCAGATACGTTTTTCGAACATTATGAAGCAATGGTAAGCAATATCCTTCAAAATTATTCAGATTGAGACTGATAATGTGTTACGCAATTAGGGTACTGGTTTGCAATGGATCCGATCCCACGATCACTTTTAATTTTTCTTCGTCAACTAGGGTCTCTGGCCTTCCACGGGGTTTGTTCTGTAGGTCAAAATTTCCTGAACAGAAACGTTGAAACCAAAAACGTACCGTGTTTTCTTTTACAGTAGCTTCCCCATTGCATACACATCATTAATCCTTCGCGTTGTTTCTGCAGCGCTGGTGCCACGGTGGAACTCGTATAATATTGTAAGTTTATACAGGGTCAAATTAAATTAGCTAGTGAAACTCTGCAGACGTTTTGGGTATCGATATCTAATCACGATAAAATAAAAAAATAATACTTAAATAAATAATAATAAAAACATCAAATCATTAAATGATTTGATGTTTTTTTGGGGAATCAACGACCTCTGGCATTGTTGTTACTTAAAGTGTAGCTTGAGAAAATCTATTTCTTTTTGTTTTATGTCGTATTTAGATATCGATACCAATGACGTCTGTGAAGTTTACACAAAAAAACTGTTTTTATACTGATATTTCCAGTTACTGTACTCGTACTAACTGCGGTCAATGAAACCAGATTTTTTCAATCAAATTTATTTCTTTTTTAGTTTTATGTATCCATACCCACACACACATCTGCGGAGTTTCGCTAGCAAATTTAATTTGACCCTATATATTAATATTTAAAGTTCTCCAAATTGTGAACAGAATGATATCAAAGAAAAATCAAATGGCGCGAAAACAAATGAATCACTAAATTCATTAAACAAGCCTAAATTTAAAATAAATTTGAATTTGGAATTCCTAACCAAACGCCAGATATTTGAGATCAAAGAGGCTAGTTCAACAAAACGCCAATTTCATATACTTAAATATAAGGACCTAATGTAGGTATTCATTCATATTTCCACGACACTGCTAGCATTCATTTTTATGGGTGCGTAATAAATAACTTATTAAACTTGCGAAATACACTCAAGTGATATACAGAGTGTCCCTGGAAGTATGGATCAAATCAAATAGGGGCGTGGGCAAAGTCATTTCCAAACTTTTTGATCCTGAGAATTTTGGTAATTTTTTTTACGTTTCAAAAGTTATGACCAACTTTTGTTATTTTCAATCACTTTGCATAGTGCTCAAAGATCAAAATCATTTAAAAAAACTACCAGGAACTGTCAATTTAAGTTTTTTAGATAGCCCTGATAGTTTTTTAAAATGTTTTTTTTTTCTTTGAGAACTTTGCGAAACGATTGAAAAAAATTGGTCACAACTTTTGAACCGTAAAATAATTCTCAATTATCAATCATTCTCAGGATCAAAAAGTTTGGAAATACCTTGCCCACGCCCCTATTCGATTTGATCCATACTTTCAGGGACACTCTGTATAAAAATTGAATACCTGTTCAGCACACTCTCAACATTACTTAAAAATAGTTCCAAGTTAGATGCCTGCATTCTAAATAGCTTATTCGACTGTACTGAAAACTGGTTATATCAGAATAAACATTGATTGAAGATGATGTTGCTGTTTATACCTATCTATAACCAATATTAAGCATTGTCACTCCGTGACGCATGACGCCAAGACTGTTCGCACTTGATTTTTATCTCTCAGTGTTGAGCCCATTTAGGATTCTCGGCGCAATGCAGACCGTTGGAAATCCAGTACGCAAACAAAAATCCCCGCGTCAAAAAATCACTCGTACGAACCTGCAGAATAGACCAGCTTCAGTAAACATAAGGAAATAACTTTTTTAACTCAGGCATTCATACTAGATGACCTTTAATTCCGGTGATTTGTAAGTTTTTGTTTCGTTTTTCAATTATGTTAAAACTGCTTTATTTTTTCTCACTATAATGACAACGAACGGCGTCTGTGGTGAAACGATTATATTCTCAAGGACTGAGTAAACCAAATGGGATTTTTTATAATAATAACTTATATTTTTAGGTAGGTAGATGACACCTACCTCTAGTAATAATTATCCGGAAAGTATATATCTATCGTTGCCAGGAGAGATAAGAAGGGCGTAAGTAACAACCAATCGTAAAAAGGTGAACCGTGAATCAGTTTGCAAACGTAGCGATGGAGTGGCGCACGTGTGTGGTACTTTTGTGCGTGAGCTTGACGGCTGTTTTGGCTGACGACGAATGGCGGGAAGTGAAAATTGCGCAAGGGTCGGTGCGCGGGCGCAAACACCCCACCGCTGATCTATATACTTTCTTTAACATACCCTACGCCACCGCACCTGTGGGTCTAGACAAATATAAGGTAGGTAATCATAATAAATAAGCTATTTACTTCGTTGACTCTTAAGATATTTAACCGATTTCTTAATTTTGAGTTTTTCATACAGATTACCTATCTAAATATAGAAAAAATATTGTTGCTACGAAAACAGTTATTAAATGAAAAATCTTCAAAAATTTTATTGCTAACCAATTTCTCAACCACATTTAGTTGACCATTCAGTATTAGCACCATTTTTCACAACTATCATCTTTTTTGCAACGTACAGTGGCCAGCACATCAAGCTACACCATTTGACCTTGAACGCGTTATGAGCAACAACAGCGAGAATCGTGCGAAAGAGATAGGTAGCTTTTTGTCTGTTCTTACTCGTAATGTTTCGTGCTGCAGCTAGTGATGTGCCGTTCCCGGGAATTTTGGAAACTTTGGGAATATTCCCGTAAACGTGCCCGGCAATATTCCCAAAACTGGAAATTTAGGGGAATATTGATGATAATGTACTTTAGTGTTTTTTTATTATATGCTAGCCAATTAATTAGGTAAATTTGCGTACTATCGTGGTTACGTCGATAGTTGATTATACATATAAGTTGAAAATTTCCAAAGTTTCCAATATTTACGGGAATATTCCCTGTAAATTTACAATTTTCCCGTAAATATTCCCGCAGTAAAAAAATCACAAAGCATCAGAAATTTTAATCACATTGGTTTATTAACACAATTTGACAATCAGATTCTGAGAGTTGTAAACTTTAATAAAGTTAACAATTTTAATAAACCACGGAATCAACACACTTTTATATTTGTTTAAAATTAACAAGTATATACTCGTACTAGCTTTTGCCCGCGACTTTGTCCGCGTGGGTTTCGTACTTTCCTCAAATAAATTTAACACCCTCTCCACCTTCCCTATTACTAAAATTATTGCTTACGATCTTTATACTACTTATATTTAGAGAAATACGTATTCGGACCATTTTTTTAGTTAAACTACTGATGTTTCAAGTAAACTGTCCTCCCTTTTCATCACGACAGGGCTTGTTTCTAATAAAAAGCGTTTGCTACGTTTCCATTTTTATGACTTATGAGTAAACTAGTAGCGAGCTCGAACTCGCTGGTGGTCATGGTCAAAAAGCACGCTGTCTCGCCTGGCTTCGTGTCCGACAGCGCTAATATCAGTGATGAGCAGTTAGACGCTAGTCTACACGAACAACGTCTAGTTTTCACGCACAGAAACACCGTGCCGAACTGATAGACGCGTAAAAAGATTTGAAAAGTGCTTCGGAAAATCGAGTTTTATGAAAAAACCACTGCATAAATAATAATAATAATAATAATATTCCACAACTATCACACAACGCCATCTAGTCCCAAGCTAAGCAGAACTTGTGTTATGGGTACTAGACAACTGATAAACATACTTAAATATTTCTAAATATATAAATATTATAGATAAATTACAAATAAAGTTTATTGATCTCTTCGATAACTGAGCTTTGTCGGTACGGACTTGGTTTTGAAGATTTTACACTGTTCTTTTATTACGTATTGACACCCAAAGTTACGTTAAAAATAGCAAGAAAAACGAATCTTTGTTGGCTCATAACTTTTTAATGGCTTTTTATTTTACTATTCTGTTTTCTTACAGACACAATTATTAATAAGTCAAAACGATATCATGTTTAACTTTGGATGCACAATTTCAAACAGTGGAGTAATATTCTCCCGAAATTCGTATAGAAAAAATATCGAAAAGTGGCACCTTAAGGGCCAATACTACCTCAAATGACTTAGCATGATTCTCCGTTATGTCGAAAATACTGTAGCATTAATTTTGAAATAAATATATGGTAAAGTTGAGGATTAATGTTAGGTCTTATGTTTGACGAAAACGCGATTCCATAAAATTTTCTAATCCAAAGTTACCTCCAAACTGAACAATAAACCGCTGGTATTAAAAAAATACTTTAAATTAGATCATGAAACTTTGTGTACTAACTGAAGCTTGTTTTACAAGGGGTGGGGGCGATCGCTATGCCGTGGCGCAAGCTAGTGCAGGTACAAACATGTAATGACATGTTTAGCTGTGGTAATAGGAGTATAAATATCGCGTAATGTTAGTTGCACATGTGTAATTATACAGTATATACGAAAAATGTATTAAATACCTATTTGGAAACTTTGGGAATACTTACGGGAATATTGGGAATATTGTGTGAATTTACAATGGGAAAGTTCCCGTAAATTTTCAATATTTCCAGCGGCACATCACTAGCTGCAGCGCGTACGTGAGAGTGTGTGCGTATGCGCGTCGTAGTGAAAAATATGATACTGTGAGATAAGAAATATTTTTTGTGTACGGTCACACCCCGGCCACAGAATACCTAATAGTACTTCATACAGAATGGCCACTCCCTACCCCGCGCTGACATCAGATACCGCACCTCACCCCGCACACCCGCGACATTATCGGCGGTTCATTAGCTCGGGGCGCTCACAAAGAACCGCAGCACTGTACTGCTGACATGAACACACAATTTTGCGATTTAAAAGTTTTATCTGAGTTTTAATCACGATGGTTCGATATTGTGATGCTTTTCCGAATTTGTATTTACATAAATGTTTGTAAGATATCGCATTTTAATACCATGCGATATAATAACCGATTATTTATAGTTAAGTAGGTCATTTAAACGAAAATATTTTAGTGTAAGCAATATTTAGCTAAGTACCTTATTTGCATGGGTTGCGATTCGATTACTTTAATATTATGTTTGCTAAGCACAATTTATGCTCTTCACAATGCGAATGGTGAAATGGAGCTGATGATGGAGTACCAAGAGAACTCCTCAACAATTAACGTCCCTGCATCGGGAAAAGCAATATTTTGTACAAGGCGATGAGCAAGTTGACATTAGGCTATTGTAACTTAGATACTTTATAAACAGACCCACTAAAAAGCGAGAAATAAAAACTTTTTAGCAAAAAAAAAAAAAACCGACTTCCAAAAAAACACTAAGTACAAAGTGAAAAATAACTTTAATTTCGTAAGTTGGTGCCAATAAATTAAAATACAGATCCAAAGACACCGACTTCCGAAATTAAAGTTATTGTTAAAAAGTTTTACATTTATTACTTAACTATTAGGTATAATATTATTTTTATTTCATTACGAACCCGAATTAGATAAACAATCAAACTAGTCCTTTCTAGTCGCGTCGTCGTCGTTCCCGCCATTTTTTTTACGCTCCGCACGACAACCAACCCTACTAGAGTTTACGCACACATTTGCACGTGTACCAACGTCATTTGGCTATGTAGTAGTAGTAGGTAATTATTTTGCGCGCGTTGCTTGTACGGAGTGTCCGGGGTGTGCCAAAACGGCGTCATCGGTAGCAGCGCAGATGTCACTTTGGCTGCATGTTTTGTTATAGAAAGGGCAGGATACGAGGTGGAGCATAGTTTGACAGCTCCACATCCACACGCTATGTGTGTGTAAACTCTAGTAGGGTTGGTTGTCGTGCGGAGCGTAAAAAAAATGGCGGGAACGACGACGACGCGACTAGAAAGGACTAGTTTGATTGTTTATCTAATTAGTCGGGTTCGTAATGAAATAAAAATAATATTATAATAGTTAAGTAATAAATGTAAAACTTTTTAACAATAACTTTAATTTCGGAAGTCGGTGTCTTTGGATCTGTATTTTAGTTTATTGCCACCGACTTACGAAATTAAAGTTATTTTTCACTTTGTACTTAGTGCTTTTTTGGAAGTCGGTTTTTTTTTTTGCTAAAAAGTTTTTATTTCTCGCTTTTTAGTGGGTCTGTTTATAAATTATCTAAGTTACAATAGCCTAATGTCAACTTGCTCATCGCCTTGTACAAAATATTGCTTTTCCCGATGCAGGGACGTTAATTGTTGAGGAGTTCTCTTGGTACTCCATCATCAGCTCCATTTCACCATTCGCATTGTGACGAGCATAAATTGTGCTTAGCAAACATATTAAAGTAATCGAATCGCAACCTGTGAAATACTTATTATTGAGTAGTCCCGGTGGCCATCTGTGGTCTTCATCATCAGTTCCACTTCACTAAATGTTGCTATCCCAGAGCAAATACCCATGCAAATAAGGTACTTAGCTAAATATTGCTTACACTAAAATATTTTCGTTTAAATGACCTACTTAACTATAAATAATCGGTTATTATATCGCATGGTATTAAAATGCGATATCTTACAAACATTTATGTAAATACAAATTCGGAAAAGCATCACAATATCGAACCATCGTGATTAAAACTCAGATAAAACTTTTAAATCGCAAAATTGTGTGTTCGTATCAGCAGTACAGTGCTGCGGTTCTTTGTGAGCGCCCCGAGCTAATGATAGATAGATAGATAAACCATTTATTTGGCGCACACAAAAGTCAGCACAACACACAGAAGTTCAACACTAGGTGATAACATGTGTATAATATACCTAAACAAAAAAAAAAAACCAGGTGCCATTATAAAAACAAAATGAAAAACATGCATAAAGAAATAAAAATGACACTATGACTAACACTTAAAATAAAATTAAAACTTAAAATAAAATAAAAATTAATAACGAAACAGACAGTGCGGTGTGCGTCTCAAGGTTGCACCAAATGGGAGTCCAGCTCAGCATGTGTCAGGCAAGTGTACCTGACGCTGATATTCTGCTGGATCCCTGCAGTGACACACGGACGTTGAGCAAACAAGATAATGAACCGCCGATAATGTCGCGGGTGTGCGGGGTGAGGTGCGGTATCTGATGTCAGCGCGGGGTAGGGAGTGGCCATTCTGTACGAAGTACTATTAGGTATTCTGTGGTACGGTACGGATCGTGTAGCTACTTGTGCACCGGCAAAAACTGTTCGGGGGTATTCCCAATGACGTCAGGCGGCCTACGGGACCTGCGAGTGGTTAACTATTTGCGTCAACTGAGGTGCCATTATTACCTTTGATTTGCCAAAATAATTAAAACGCACGAGACACAACCCGAATACGCACACAGTACGACTCCAACTGACGTAATGATAATAAACACGAAGCGAACGATGTGCTCAGTGACTTTCGTTTAATTTCGTGAAGGATCGGAAGACCTCGGCAGCGGTGGCGGACGCGCAGGGGCGCGTGGGTGTGGCTTATTCCTAGTGAGACATGATGATTGGCTCCCAATTATTAGTATGAGCAACCATTGGGCAATTGTAGAAACGTTGAAAACTCCACCAATCATGTTAAGGATACTCTCTTTCTAACACTATACGGCGCGTCGTAGTTATAGATATGTATAGAGTATAGCTTGATGTGCTGGCGTCTGTACTTATATGAGAGGAAATATTTGCCTCGCAATATAGGGAAATATTACTGGCTAAATCTTAATTTGTTATGCATATGAAGTTATGAGTAATATTTATTAAACATGTTTCCACATTAAAATACCTACCTTAGACAGCTGATAATAAATGATTATTACGTACTAGCTGCGCCTCGCGGTTTCACCCGCGTAAGTTTCGATCCCGTGGGAATATCGGGATAAAAAGTATCCTATGTGTTATTCTGATGTATAAGCTATACTACTGTACAGTTTCATCAAAATCCGTTCAGTAGTTTTTGCGTGAAAGAATAACAAACATCCATCCTCACAAACTTTCGCATTTATAATATTATTAGTAGGATTAGTAGGAAGTAGTAGGAAAGTAGGAAGTAGGATAGTAGGAAGTAGGAAGTAGGTTAGTAGGATAGGATAGTAGGATAGGATAGTAGGATAGGATAGGATTAGTAGGATTAACATGTTTATTGATGTTTAAAGACTAAAGTGAAAGATGGTACGGTTGACATCTCGCACTTACCTACTGACTTATTAGAGCTTGAGTCAAAGTTATGGTTTCTGCACTGAACAATGTTTTTTAAAAAAGTAGGTAATATTATATTAAACTGTTCATTACTTATTTATTAGGTGTATTGGCTAATAAGCCGACTAGACCCCAATTGCAAAACAGTAAAAATCTACTTTTTTGAGTCAGTGTTCTGTCGGGCATGCCACCAGCCGGAGGAATCAATCACGCATATTATCTCCGGTTGTTTTCGTCTAGCTAACGGAGAGTACTTGCATAGACACAACCTTATAGCCAGGATAATCTATCAGCCGCCGCGGGAGACGCTCCGGGCGTCGGGAGCCGCGTGACGACTCCCGGCCACCGTAGGCGCGGGCCTGCGGGCGGAGAGTAATGGGTAACTCTTCGTCCGATCAGGACCAGGCCCGTGCCGGACGGCGCGCAGGTTCGTGTTCCACGCGCGCCTCAAAGAGATGTCAGCGATAAGGAAGGGGCCCGTAAGGGCCGAAGCCTGCCGGGGCAGCGGGATTGTCCGAAAGGGTTACCGCTACCCCGGAACACAAAGGGCTAAGGAAGGAACACGGGTGGGTTTTAGTCAGTAAGAGTCTGACACTCCCTTCTGCTCCACCCAGAGCGGGAGTGGTCATTTGATGATTTCCCATCCACCAAAAAAAAAAAGGATAATCTATCAGAACTTACTCTGAAATACAGCCTTGTGGAATTTGAAGTGCCGTACTACACGTTTGCGCCCGACCCAGTTCTCGAAAATGGAAATATGTATCACATTGTACTGGGATCGATCCATCATCACTGACAGGACTATTGTTGCCAATAAGCCTGATATAGTGGTGGCGGATCGATCAGAGCAGCGCGCAATGACAATCATTGCGCGCATTGACAGGACTAAACTAATAATTATCTTCTGTCCTTTTCTTAATGAAACAGAAAGAAAAAGATGCACTGAACTTAAATTTAGTTTAGTTTGTGAACAACAGAATCGGGGCCATTGAACTGTCAAAATGAAAGCCATTCGTACTGTTAGTATGTTACGCAATTACCCCGCTGGACCAACCGTAATAAAACCTAAAATTAGCTGAGGATAAAGAATCAATAATATTCCCTTCTCTGTATTACAAAAGGATGCCCTGTGGGAGAGTTATCCAAGTAGTACTTTATAGTGTGGTAAACTATAGAAATATACACCGATTATAATTAAGTCAGTGTCTAAATCAGTTTAAGTTATGGGTGCCATAACGGTCACATGGGCTATATAAAATGGTGATAAATATTAAAACTTTTGCATGCTGCTATTAAAGCTCATTCATAAATTTACAAGCTACCACGACGATTAATTTATTCCGAATTTCTTTTTCAGGCACCTCTTTCGCCCCCAGTATGGTTGGAAACATTCGACGCTATCGACAAGCAAGTAATATGCCCACAAGCTACGATTCCTGCCCTGCCAGATACCCTGGTGAAACAAGAAAATTGTCTAATTGCTAATCTGTATGTTCCAAACACGAATAAGAAAAACCTTTCAGTCGTAGTATATGTTCACGGAGGAGCTTTTGTAGTGGGCTTAGGCGAAATGCTTAAAGCGACACAGCTAATGACGAGAAAAGATCTAATCGTCGTTACGTTTAACTATCGCGTGGGTGTTCACGGGTTCCTTTGTCTCGGCACCGAGGACGCACCAGGCAACGCTGGCATGAAAGACCAGGTAGCGCTGCTGCGCTGGGTACAAAAGAACATCGCCAGCTTCGGGGGTAACCCTGATGACGTCACCATTATAGGTTACAGTGCAGGATCAGCAGCAGTAGATCTCTTAATGCTATCAAAGTCAGCTGAAGGGCTGTTTCACAGAGTTATACCAGAAAGTGGTGGAAACCTTGCCGCTTTTGCAGTTCAGAGGGATCCTGTAGAGATTGCCAAAACATTTGCCAGAAAACTCAATTTTACTAACGTAGACGATATTTATGCACTTGAAGAGTTCTACAAAACAGCTCCATTGAAGCTGTTGACTTCAGATCCATTTTTCGATAGAACTGATTCTACTTTCATGTTTTCACCATGTGTGGAGCGTGATACAGGAGACGGCGCATTCTTGACAGAGTCTCCTCTGAGTACACTAAAGAAAGGCAACTACAGAAAGTTACCTATGTTGTATGGATTCGCTAAAATGGAAGGACTATTGCGGATTGATTTCTTTGATTTATGGAAGCTCAAGATGAATGAAAAGTTTTCTGATTTCTTGCCAGCAGATTTGAAGTTTGAATCTGAAGGAGAAAGAGAAGAAGTAGCCAATAAGATCAAGGAGTTTTACTTTGGCGACATGCCAGTCAACGAAGATAACATTTTAGGATATGTAGACTTTTTTTCCGATGTCATATTTACTCATCCCATGCTTTGGGCTACAAAATTACAAGTGGAGGCTGGCAATAATCAAATCTATTTATATGAATATTCATTTGCGGACGAGAATGTTCCCTTGGTGCCACACACTAACATACGAGGTGTTAACCACTGCGCTCAAACCATGGCCGTGATGGATGGCTTCGGTAATTTTACAAACCTAGCGACCCCAGAGTTTAACAAAATGAAACCGATAGTTCGTGAAATCTGGCACAACTTCATTAAAACGGGGTAAGTTAAAATAAGTTCCAGTGAGTACTGTCTTGTACATTGGACCCACATGCTCTAGACTCTAGCTAGAGCATGTGGGTCCAATCGACTCCAAAGTTCACACCTTTGGTGACTGTGGTTGTAGCAGAATTTAATACTTGTACATTTATTTGTAAATTAGTTTTACTTATTACAATAATTTGGTACATTTCAGGAAGCCTGTGCCTGAAGGGTCGTCGCTGCCTGCGTGGCCTGCAGCAGGCGCAGACAGGTCACCCCACATGGTGCTGGATGAGAAGCTGGAACTACGTGGGGTGCTCTTGGAAGAACGCACTCGCTTTTGGGATGACATCTATCAGAGATACTACAGGGATGCTGTGCCGCCACCAAAACCACCACCTAAATCACGCGTTGAATTGTAAATTAAGTTCCTGATATTTTAGTATCACTCATAAATAAGTTTCACGCAAATTATGTATAATTCAGTGTAGTTAATACTGTTTTTCTTGGGAGATAAATAAACACTCATTATTTGAAAGGGATGTATGTCATAACTGCTAAACACCCGTCCTTTTGTTTCATTCGTGCCAAATATAAAATTATTATTGCAGGCCAACTTTGAAAACGGAAAGGATCAAAATCAACCGACTTACGGCAAATCATCTTCTGACTAGCCTTTTCCCAACTATGTTGGGGTCGGTTTTCAGTCTTACCGAATTTTGCGTGTGGACTGGACTACTAGCATTACAACATGTAACGCGCTGATCTACTGATCGCAGTCCTGGGGCCCAAGTCTGCTATTTTTATAAACTCGTCATTCCAACACGATCCCATTGTCATTTTGCTAAAAGTTCGTAATCTGCTAAATTCATAATGGTCGATCATTGGTCGGTCAATGGTTTGAGAAAAACTACTACTAAAATGCTAGATTTCATCTATACTCTATACTAATATTATAAAGAGGAAAGATTTGTATGTATGTTTGTAACGAATTGGCTCAAAAAGTACTGGATTTCTTTGGAAAAATTCTTTCACCATTTGAATGCTACATTATCACTGATTAATATAGGCTTTTTTTTTTCTTTCGGGACGGGCCGCTAGTTTAATATATATTTTTACATATTACGTATTAGTGTTTGCAATCTGAAGTAGTAAGAAGTTCGTAAATAGCAAAAAACATTAAAATTCATTATGTAAGAGATTACTATTTTATGCCATTTTGTTCAATGGATTATCAGTGGTTGACCCTAGAAAGTCATAATGATGCCGTTATATTCGGTAGTAGGTAGATTAACAAACTAATGACCACAGACTACTTAGAGATACCTACTACTAATGACCAAACTTGTCAAAATCAACAATTATGAAATCAATGATAGACCATTCTGACACTAGGTATTGTAATAGCAGACTTGAGGCCCAGTCCACATACAGAATACGAATCGACACCCTAATTGCGTAACGCACGATCAATCATAATCTGAATCATTTTGAAACAGCATTGCTATTCTGTAAAAATCTCGCCGTGAACACTTAGGCGAAGTGAGCTGTCACTCCACCTGATGTTAGGAACTGCCGCTATTGATAGCTCACTTCACGCTCACTTCACCTAAGTTATCACGGTGAGATTTTCACAGAATCGATCGGCTGATTACTAATCCATTGCTTCTTAGGTTCGGAAAATGTGTGTCCGCTCAGCAACGTAAATAACGTAATGAATGTTGTTGAACTGTCAAAATGAAACAGATGTGATTGATCGTGTGTTACGCAATTAGGGTGCGGTTCATTCATTTCGAAAAACAAGGGCTTGAAAGTTTGTATGAAATGCCGAACGTCGTAAACGCTCTTAATTAAATTAAAATTGTTTCGAAAACATTCATCGGTTTTTTACTAAACTTCAACTATAGGTATATCCGACGTCTCAGGTTACATATCTCCTTTGGTAACCGTACATTGCACCGTACATTGATTGGCCGATCGCTAGTATTTCATAAAATATGGATAATGCGCATCCACTTTAATCAAATCTTTCGATGCACAGTTTATTATTAAGCCTTAGTTTCGGACACGCCAGTTTTATTTTTTTTCTTTATAGATTTAACCTTAATAAACCATTCTAAAAAAACCCCGTTTTGAAATTTCACTTCATTTAGGAGATACAAATATTTTAGTGAAAGGTCACCGACCTATCTTGAAAAAGTTTTTCGTCTGTATTTCTTGACTAAAGCAAAGTTCAGTTTGTTGGTTTGAAATGTATAAATTGAAAAATTTGCAAGTCTCTAACGTAACAGGAACGAGAATAAAAAAATATTTTATCAATAAACGAAAAAAAATATATATAAAATTAGCTATTTACGGGTCGCGTTTTTTTTTTTATTTTCATAATATACTTACGTAAAGTACCTTCAACTGGAGAAAATTCTAAATATGTATCTAGCGAGATCTCGGAATTTCTATGGAAATAGGGTTGTCACAAAGTAGTAAATTTTTAAATCAATTATGCTAGCCAATGTTGTAAACGCTTATTTATGATATATCCTCGCTATCGGATTGAAAATTATGATTTCGTCAGTCATCAGTGTAATATTATTTTATTCGGATTCTTAATGATTATAGTGAACATTATCTGTTGTTACGCGTAGGAGTTGAATCACTGATTTCGATAATGACAAAGGTTTTTTTTATGTTTATGACGTGTACTAAGTGTTAATGAGGATATACATATATGTATCTAATGCAACCGGAAATTTTAAAATTCAATATTTCCGAAATCCTGGGCTTGTTGCAACAGATTTTTTTTGTGTTGATGGTTATTATAGTGGTCAACATACAGGCTTAAAAAAAAACGCGACCGTAAAAAGAATAGCTGGAAAAAAATATTTTTCAAAATCATAGAAAAAACGAGATATGGTGTTTTTATGGTTTTTAAGGATTTTTCTTGATTTTATTTACAGTAGTCAGAGCCAGCGGAGTTTTATTAAGAGTTTTGTTTGATTTTAAGCTTTCCTAAAAACACATAAAACGAGCATGTCCGCAACTAAGGCAAAATACCACACTGTGCGATGCTGGGAGAGATAATAACGGCTGCTCTGTTGCTATCATCCAATATTATGAGTCAGTTCGCAAACTTAGCGATGGAGTGGCGGACGTGTGTGGTACTTTTGTGCGTGACGGCTGTTTTAGCTAACGACGAATGGCGGGAAGTGAAAACTGCGCAAGGGCCGGTGCGCGGGCGCAAGCATCCTAGCGCGGATCTATACGCCTTCTACAACATACCCTACGCCACAGCGCCTATGGGCGTAGACAAATTTAAGGTATTAATAAACGTTAATAATTGTAACGCTTCACATTGTTTTTCATATCTTTGATAACTTACCTGAGTGGACCTTGTATAGTCGAGTTCATTAATATATTGGCAGAGACAAAGTTTCAAAATATTATAAGCGTTTAAATAATCATGTATTTCTATACAAACTTAGTCATAAATACAATGTTAACGTTCATTTAAAGTTTCAAAATATTATAAGCGTTAAAATGATCACCATTTTAACGCTTATAATATTTTGAAACTTTTTCACTGCGAATATATTAATGAACTCGACTGTACTCAACACAAACAGTAAACAATTTATGAAGCACTAGCTTATGCACACGGCTTCGTCCGCGGGGAGGTCTAAAATGATCCCACGGGAACGCCCTAGTGAAACAAAAAGTATCATAAGTCCTACCCAGGTCTAACGCTTATACAAATCTGTTCAGCCGTTAGGCTTCCTATGCATGACGCCGGAGCCTTAGTGTGCAAAGGTAACGTACTTAAACAGGAGTTACTTTATCATATTTTATAATATTAGTA
This sequence comes from Globia sparganii, assembly GCA_949316385.1. Lineage (NCBI taxonomy): Eukaryota > Metazoa > Arthropoda > Insecta > Lepidoptera > Noctuidae > Globia > Globia sparganii. The sequence goes on along the minus strand of OX438655.1, from coordinate 9,916,530 downwards.
TGGACATAGCGCTGGTTAATAACATTATCAGCGTAATGTTATCATGCGATGATACCGGCTGCAATGGTGAGAATATTGTTATTTAGTAAGTAATCAAACACTAGGTAATGAGTTTGTTTTTCTAGAGTAACTGTTCATAAAACTTCTATAGTAGAGATTGAGAAACACCAAACGGAGTGTAAATAAAAGACAAGTTAAGAAAGATATTTGAAGGTAGCAAAGGTAGTACAAAACAATGTTTCAAATTATACAACATACAAAAAATACCAGCAGTGTCAATGTACTGTCACGTGTCATTATTATCATTTGAGCAATGAATTAGAAAAATTCTATGCCCGGCAGAAGGACCAATAATGGCCATTCTTTTATTCGTGTCTTTGATTTGCACATACAAGACGTACGGTTTATCAAGATGCTCCGACTAAAACGAACGGTACTTTTTAAAATCTTAGCAGAGTTTTATGTCAGAAAAGTGGTTGTAGCGGTATCTACAACGACGCCACATGCGAACAACGAGTCATACTGACGTCACAAAATCCTGCATCTCGCAAGCAGAGTTTACCGCGCAACTAACGTAGACAACGGCCCGACACGAATCATTGGGCAGTTGCCCGCCAGACACAACACCCGTCTGGTCGGAGGATCCTCCCTTTTCTATAGAGTATGAGTGAACTTTACACTCTGTTCCTCATACCTCTATAGTGGTCAACATTTTATGAATAAAATTAACTTTGGAAGATAAAATATAAAAAATAAACATGTAATTCTTTAATCTAATTAATTTTGACAGTAAATTACAACCATTTATCTGTAACAAAAACAATTAATTTACTGTATTAGTATACTGGCTGTTTTTGTGCCTTTGCCTTAATAATCAATTTTACAAATTGTTCAAATTTTTCTAACTGCTTTAACAAGTGACTAAAGATTTATTCGGTTAAGTAAGTCCGAGTTTTATTTATTTCCTCGTAAATATGTTAAAAACGTCGTATGATATACGTGCGGTTTTATAATTACAGCCTCTGCTTTTTTGTAGCCCTCGCCTACGGTTCGGGCTAGCAATATCGCCTCGGCTGTAATTTTCAACTTAGCGCACTTATATCTTATTGTACAGACGCCAGCAAGTCAACCTACCCCAATCTGTCAAATTTCTTTGATAGATTTAAACTTTAGCACAAAGAAATAAGGTTCATATTCAATTAGGAAAATCTGACAGATTGGGGTAGCTTGATGTGCTGGCCTCTGTACTATTTCAATGTCATGTAAATATTGATAGGTTAAAAAGACACTGATTTACGTGAAGGAACCTTTTAAAACTAATCAATCATATAAAATTAGGGACTCAAAAAGGTTAATCATTTTATATAATTACTAGCTTTTGCCCGCGACTTCGTCCGCGTGGGTTTCGTACTTTACTCAAATAAATTTAACACCCTGTCCACCTCCCCTTGAAAGGTAGTTATTTCGAAAATTATTGATTACGATCTTTATACTATAATTAAATAAATAAGTATTCGGGCCAATATTTTAGTTAAACTACCTTTTTTTTTTTGGGGATGTGTAATCATCAAATGACTCCTCCCGCTCTGGGTGGAGTAGAAGGGAGTGTCAGACTCTTACTGACTAAAACCCACCCGTGTTCCTTCCTTAGCCCTTTGTGTTCCGGGGTAGCGGTAACCCTTTCGGACAATCCCGCTGCCCCGGCAGGCTTCGGCCCTTACGGGCCCCTTCCTTTATGCTGACATCTCTTTGAGCCAATATTTTAGTTAAACTACCTAAGATGTTTCAAATAAAGTATCCTCCCTTTTCATCACAACAGGGTTTGTTTTTGTTAAAAAAAGCATTTGGTACGTTTCCATTTTTATGACATAAATATTATTTATACCCATTTTCGTGTTAATGGGAGTTGGAGTTTCTACTCCTTAAACTTTGTTATCCTTTTCCACCACGGTAGGAGTCGAATAAGTAAAACCCTAAAACTCATATTTTTTATTTTAAGTAAGTAAGTAGTAAAACCCTAAATCTTTATTATTTACTGAGGCAAATGTTGAAAAGTTTCATAACCAAAGGAATAAGACCGCTTTTCACCTTTACAGTTTTTATCTCCATAGGGGCGAAATATTGAACACACGTTTGGGATGTTTCCATATCTTGACTCAAAGATTATTTATACCAATTTTCCATTGAATCAAGCCACGCAATAAAATACTCCTCTGTGAAATGGACTACCCCCGTTCACCCCGTTAGGGTTAGTTTTCGAAAAACCCTGTTACACTTTATTATTTATTTTGATCTTAAGTATACATATTGAGTTTCGAGTTTATATTATTGGACCGCGCGATAAAATTCTTTGATACAAACTTTGACACCCCCGATCTCCCTTTAGAACAGAAAAACATAAAATCAAACTATAATTTACTTAGATAACTATTTGTGCCAAGTTTTAAGCTTAAATTTATTCATACAATTTTTTTGGAGTAAATCAAGCTACGCACTATAATACCGGCCTTAAAAATCGAATTACCACTTTTTTCCCGTCAGGGGTCTACTTTCGAAAGACTCATTTCTTATTACTTCCTTAGGCAAATATTCCTTCCAAGTTTCAAGTTGATTAACCAAATGAATAAGATTTTTCATATAAAGTTTTTCCCCATTTTTCACCCCCACACAGGAGGAATTTTGAAAAAACGATTGGAATGTGTTCATAACTTATCTCAAAGATTATATACAACAATTTTCAAGTTAATCAAGCCACGCAGTAAAATAGAAAATTAACTACCCCTTTTCTCCCCGTCAGGGATAGATTTTCGCAAAACCCTGATACATGTTATTCTTTACTTTTGGTCTTAAGTATATAAATACTGAGTTTCGACTTAATCAGACCGCACGTTAAAATTCTTTCATAAAAATGTTGACACCCCCTAATCCTCCTTTAGGGGGTAGTTTAGAAAAGCAAAAAATGCCAAACTTCATAATTTACTTAGATAAGTATTCATGCCAAGTTTCAAGTTTATTAACCAAATGAATAAGATTTTTCATATAAGCTGTATCTCCACTTTTCACCCCAACAGGGGTGGATTTTTTGAAAATCGTTTGGAATGTGTTCATTACATGACTCACAGATTATTTATACCAATTTTCGAGTTAATTAGCCAGGCAGTAAAATCCTGCCCTGTAAAATTAACTACCCCTTTTCTCCCCGTTAGGGGTAGATTTTCGAAAAACCCTGATACACGTGATCCTTTATTTTTGGTATTTAGTATAAATACTGAGTGCGCGATAAAATTCTTCCATACAAATTTTGACACCCCCCAATCCCCTGTTAGGGGGTAGTTTAGAAAAACTAAAAATGCCAAACTTTATAATTTACCTAGATAAGTATTCGTGCCACGTTTCAAGTTTATTAACCCAAGGAATAAGATTTTTCATACAAACTTTCATACCCTATTTAACTCCCTTAGGGGCTGAATTTCAAAAAATGCTTCCTTATTCCTCGTCTACATTATAAAGGGAACCTCTGTCCAAAATTTCAGCTTTCTAGGTCCAAGGGCGTTGATGAGTCAGTCATTCAGTCAGTCAGTCAGTCAGTCAGTCAGTCAGTCAGGACTTTTCTTTTTATATATAGGGTGACTGGTAATTAGTGACCGATACCTAAACACGTGATTGTACTCATGATAACAAACAACTTTTACTATGGGACCAAACCTGAATTCGCGAAAAAAAATCTGCTGTTCAGTCATTTATGTTCGCCTAACTGGTCAAAATGTAGGTACTGAACAGCAGATTTTTTTTTCGCGAATTCAGGTTTGGTCCCATAGTAAAAGTTGTTTGTTATCATGAGTACAATCACGTGTTTAGGTATCGGTCACTAATTACCAGTCACCCTATATATAGATTTATTTTTATTTTTCTCAGACAACAATGATTCACAGGTAAGTTGGTTGGGTACAAAAAACTTCTATGTTAGTGTGTTATAATACTTTATTTACTCAGCTCACAGAATAGTAAAATATGATACATGTGTGCTATTTTAGTCACTATACCCGAGGCGGTATTATTCGCGCGAGCCGTAGGCGAGAGATAAGGGAGCCGAGTGTGTAATGATCAATGCACGCGCACACGCACGCGTTTTAAACGACGCGTCACACTTGCGAGGAAAAAAACAGACTTGTATTAATTATTTAGCAAATATTTATGGCAAATGGCGTGCTGGCTTTGTTTTTTGTACGCGCCGTGCTAGCGATGTGCGCGCAGGTGTAAATAAATGCACTGGCAAAACCGCTATACAGCCTATACTTATAAAAAATATACTATACACAAAATAATGTTATGACAGATCGTAGTATTGTCGTATGTCAAATTATAGTTTAGTTAGTATGGAATTAGAAAGTAGTATTGTCATAGAGAAATATGACATTAGTTCAGTGAGAATCCGCAATATATAATAGAACGCCAGTCAGGGTCTTTTCCGTTTGGTTCCGGCAGAGACCACGGACCACTTAAGGTAAATAAATTTTGCTTCATTTTGGGACCAAGGACAATTTTATTCAGACTATTTAAAAGAAAATTTGAAATATGGCCCGCGGATTCCTTTTGGCATGCAGTCTCTTTAATGAGATTAAAAAAAGGGCACATGTCCGACTAGTAAATAAGTATCTGTGGCGTTACCGCACTAGTATGGTAATATAAAGTAAAAAAACATGCGTGTTTAATACACTGCATTATGGAACTAAAAGTGATTAAGAGCCACTTTACGAGCAAGCATGTTGAAAAAAAACAATAAATACATAAAGACAACGCGCGGATGTCATGAATCACTCCTGCTTTACTAACACCGGCAGCCTAATTGTGTAACACACTATCAATCTCAATCTGAATAATTTTGAAAGATATTGCTAATCCATTGCTTCATATGTTAGAAAAATTTGTCTGTTCAACAATGTAAATAACGCAATGAATGTTTTGACTGTCAAAATGAAACCCATTGCTACTGATAGTGTGTTGCGCAATTACCCCGCTGCATGAAGTTATTCATTATTTATCGGTGAGTTTTTGTCCACTAAGATCTTCAGAATGCTATTAGGAATTGACAGCGTTCTCGCTTATGTAACTTTTTCAATGCCTTGGAAATACTTTGTGGGTTACGAAGACACCTCTGATTTACAGAAAAGTGCCGTACCGTAAGGAAATTATGGGCGTAAACCTTTTTTATAGAGATATCTTTTTGAGATGAATAAACACTGTTTCCAAATTATTGAAATTCGATAATTCAATATGTCGTAGAACCGGTCGAAGTGGAGGTGCTTGGTCCCCCAAGCACCTCCATATGGCACTGGCATATGTCCAGCAGTCACAGCAGTGGACGTCTTCCGTCTGAAATGATGATGATGATGATGATGATTCCATCTGTGTTAGGAAAAGATTCCCCATATCGTTTTCTTACTAGCCTTTGAAAGATTTCGAAATAAAAATCTAGTGCCTAGAAAACGCAAATCTTCGATCAACTATGACGTTGGTTAATACCGAACTTTCTTTGCAGGCACCTCTTCCTCCGCCGGTATGGTTGGAACCATTTGACGCTACCAACAAGGAAGTAATATGTCCACAACCTACGTTTCCATACCTAGATCTCATGCCAAAAACCATCGTTCAACTTGAAAATTGTCTGATTGCCAATGTGTTTGTGCCAAATACGAATAAGAAAAACCTCTCGGTCCTTGTATATGTTCATGGAGGTGCTTTTATACTGGGCTATGGTAATATGATGAAAACAACACAGTATATGATGAAGACTAAAGATTTCATCATAGTCAATTTTAACTACCGCTTGGGTGTTCACGGTTTTCTTTGTCTTGGCACCGAGGATGCACCAGGAAATGCTGGAATGAAGGACCAGGTAGCGCTGCTGCGCTGGGTAAAAAAGAACATAGCTAGCTTCGGCGGTAACCCTGATGATGTCACTCTTGCAGGTGGCAGTGCAGGTTCTGCAGCAGTAGACCTAATAATGCTTTCTAAGACAGCCGAAGGATTGTTCCATCGAGTAGTTCCAGAAAGTGGTGGGAACCTTGCCGCATTTACAGTTCAGAGGGATCCTGTAGAGATTGCCAAAAAATATGCCAGAGAACTAAACTTCACTAACGTAGACGATATTTATGCATTAGAAGAGTTCTACAAGACAGCACCTTTGAAATTGTTGACTTCAGATCCATTTTTCGATAGAACTGATTCTACCTTCATGTTTTCACCGTGTGTGGAGCGTGATACAGGAGACGGAGCATTCTTGACAGAATCTCCTCTGAGTATACTAAAGAAAGGCAACTACAAAAAGTTGCCTGTGTTGTATGGATTCGCTAACATGGAAGGACTATTGCGTGTAATGCTCTATGATTATTGGAAACCAAAGATGAATGAAAAGTTTTCAGATTTCTTGCCAGCTGACTTAAAGTTTGAATCTGACGAAGAAAGAGAAAAAGTAGCTAGGAAGATAAAGAAATATTATTTCGGTGACAAGCCTATTGGTGATGACAACATTTTAGCATACGTTGATTTCTTTTCGGATGTCATATTTACTTATCCCATGCTTTGGGCTACAAAATTGCATGTGGAGGCTGGCAACAATCAAATTTATTTGTATGAATATACCTTTGTGGAAGACGAAGATCCCGTGGTACCACACACAAACGTACGAGGTGCCAACCATTGCGCTCAATCGATGGCTGTCATGGATGGTAAAAATATGACACACGCAGATGATATTTTTGCGTCCCCTAAGTATCTAAAAATGAAGAATCTTGTCCGTGAAATATGGCATAACTTTCTTAAGACTGGGTGAGTATCGGGTGTTAAAAAAAAACCGGTCAACTATGAGTCGGACTGGCGAACCAAGGCCAACTACTAGTTACGGTTTTCGGTATTTTCCTTTACTTGTCCTGTATGACCTTGCTACTTGCCAAATTTCATGATTCCAGGTCGACGGGAAGTACCCTATACATTTTGATTCCCTTGAGAGTGTCGAAATATATGTTTTTAGCGGCATAAACGGCCGTATCTTTTTTTTTCGTTACTTTAGAAGATTGATTTTTTCACAGCTTCAATGTACCGCAGACCTGAGTACCTGAGATCTGAGGTTTTAATTTCAACTCGATACCTCTACGCGTTCCCGAGATAAAGGGTATTGACAGACAGACGGACGGACGGACAACAAAGTGATCCTATAAGGGTTCCATTTTTTCCTTTTGAGGCACGGAATCCTAAAAATAAGAAGTTATTCGTCATTAGAACATTAGTCATTATAACCACTTTAGTTGGTACTGTCATGGTCAGTGTTTATTCGACTCCCAAGTCAATTCAAGTTTACTTTATCAGTACTCATCGTAGTTGAAGCGGTACTACTTATAACAATGATAATTATCTTTATTTTTTATTAGAATAACAATCTTAAAACAAATAAATCTATGAATCCGAAAATTTTGGTACCCATTTACTGATGACGATGAGTGATGAGATTAATACATACAGGTTGTTACAAAACCGATTTACCCCAACCCTCGTAGTAGATAAAAAGTGTAATACGAGTACGGTGGGACAGCTGTCCTCGTTATTTATTTACAATAATATACTAACCGGCTGTCTTTTTTACCGGCCAGACAACAGACAACTGGGGGCCTACCACCACTCTTATAGCAGTATTATTTTAATCTTACTTCGGTGTGGGAAAGAGATGGAGCTGCATGTCCTGTATAGCTCCATCTCTTTTCCACACTGAAGTAAGATTAAAATAATACTGCTATAAGAGGTGGTGGTAGGCCCTCAGGGAATAAAAGGTGAACGGAGTAGAAATCTCTATTTATTTCAGTAGATATAATATCTATAATTCAAATATTTTCTTAAATGTGGTCTTTCAGAAAGCCAGTCCCAGAAGGGTCGGCGCTGCCTGCGTGGCCTGCAGTAGGCGCAGACAGGTCACCGCACATGGTGCTGGATGAGAAGCTGGAGCTACGTGGGGTGCTCTTGGAAGAACGCACTCGCTTCTGGGATGACATCTATCAGAGATACTACCGGGATGCGGTACCACCACCTACACCGCCACTCAAAACACGCGTTGAATTATAAATCATGTGCTTATACTTACATGCATGTTATTAAATTTTTGTCTGTGTTTTTGTGCTAGTAGAGACGTCAGTAATATAGGTTACTGTTTTTTTTGAGTAAGTACAAGGGGTTCAAGGTGCTATTTTGGATGCTAAATAAACAATCATAATGAGTCGATGACTATTTTATTTTATAACTAGCTTCTGCCCGCGACTTCGTCTGCGTGATTTTTTTTTGTTCCCCGACCCACCCCGTCGCATCGCATCGCCTGCCTCCACTATTACTTCGTTTTTGCTTAGCGAAGTTTTTTTTTTCTTTTTACCCAACTCCTAAGGGTCATTGCTGATGTTTAACAGCCTATAGCCTTCCTCAAGAATTGGGCTATCAAATGCAAAAAGATTTTTATGAATCCGACCGATACTTCCAGAGACTGAGCTTTCAAACAAACAAACTCTTCAGCTATTATTAGTATTATTATTTTAAAACTATGTTAACTCCTAAGATATTCCTTTAAATCAAATGATGTCAAGGACAATTTTGTTCAAAATTAAATACTTGAGATGAATAACGTATTTGTTTGGATAAGGACTTTTGTGTTTTTATAAACATGATATATTAATATCATGTTTATAAAAACACCTTCGCAAATAATGCATTATTTTAGGATTACCTTAAAAAGGTTATATGCTGTCACGGACTTTTCTTTAGAACTTTTGAATGGAAACAATTCGATCATTAGTACATGATGTAACCGTTTACGCAGCGTACGCAACGGAAGCTCTCAATAAGGAATAATTTTTCCCGTTTTTGCACATTTTTAATTGATGGTTCGCTCCTATTGGTTGTCGTTCGTAAGTAATGTCTTTGGGGCAGACACTGGAACTTCGAGATTCCCTATTATCAGAACGTGCTAAATTTTGGAGCATTGTGTACGAGAAATACTACATAGAGCCTTTGCCTCCACCACCACCACTGACATTTTAGAATACCTATAAGTATCTAATAGTTCTACAATTGAAATCTTTTCACAACCGTATCCTAGTTTTAGTGTTCCCAAAATAACGCACGCAACCTCATACACACACTCCACTTCGACGTGCTCAAGCACACACTCTCACTCCCACATACACCCTACACTCTCATACAACCTTTGCATGTTTCCTACATAAAAAAATATAAAGTCTTATTTGCAATATTTTTATTAATAATTTAAATAATTTAATAAATTAAACAATTTTTACTAAATTACATTATTATTTAACGAATTAACACTAATGTGATTTCAAACAAACATCTTCAGTACAATACTTGAAATATATAAATTCACCAATCTTCCAAAAGTTAAGTACAAAATTGTATCTGTAGACTAATTTAACTTGTGGTAAGATAAATAAATCTATTCTATTCTATTCTAAATTATAAAGAGGAAAGATTTATATATGTTTGTAACGAATTAGCTCAAAAAGTACTGGACCGATTTTAAAAATTCTTTCACCATTTGAATGCTACATTATCACTGATTAATATAGGCTTTTTTTTCCCACCCGTGCGAATCCGGGACGGGCCGCTAGTTTTATATAAGTAATTAACTAGCTGACCCCGCAAACATCGTTTTGCAAAAAAAAAAAAAAATAGATAGTAGCCGATTCTCAGACCTACTGAATATGCATATACAATTTCATAAAAATCGGTCAAGCCGTTTCGGAAGAGTATGGTAACTAACACTGTGTCACGAGAATTTTATATATTAGATAATAATAAAATTTATTCAAAAATATAAGGACTAACGTTAAAAATACAGTTTTTCTTAAATCTATGTCAAGTTCCCCTATGATTTGTGTTGTCCATGTTGTTTCAGGCGATTGGAGGTAGGTACCTAACATAAATTGATAAAATAATCACATAAGTATCATATTTATCTTATTGGTACAAATGTAAAAAGGTGTATATAATAAATAAAACGAACAATATTTACTCTAGCACACGTAATAATTTCTCTGTATCTTTATAGGACATAGTTTGATGAGCTTCGATCAAATAGTTTCGACGGGTATTCAAATGGAAAAATTCATATTATTATACGAACTGCTAAAATGCGAATTCCTAATAATAACAACAGAATAATCCTAGTTTGAATAAATCTATGCTAAAATGTGGTTTCCTGTACCTACTATTAATAACAGAGTTCGTAAATGGGTCATTCTATGACATTGTGGCACATCAGACGACCCTGGAACGTGCTTAAACTTCCTAAACTAGTTTGTCAATTTAGACTGATCATAATGCACTCGATGGCCGAAATAGATGAGTAGGTACCTACGTTTGTGTTTCTATGTTACCCAAATATACATTGTCACTATACGTTGCAAAAAAGACTTGCGTCAATTGTGAGTCAGGTTGTGGGATTAAGACTTTAAATATAAATCGTTGTATGATGGTTATGATTCATCATCATATGCCTAGCCTTTTCCTATGTTGGGGTCGGCTTCCTATCTGACCTCCACAACCCAGTTACTGGGTAATACGATACCCCTGGTAAGACTGGTTGTCAGAATTTCGGGCTTCTGATTACCCGTAACGACTGTCAAAGATCCACGAGTAACAGCCGGTCCGAGGCGCAGAGGGGCCTCGGTATGTAAAGATGGTCACACATCCACAGACCATCCGCGGCAAGCGTAGCTTAACCTGACCGATCGACCTATGTGGCTGTTTTTATTTAGCTACGGGCCCCTCCGTGCCCCTATAATGGTTATAACTATTAAACGATTAGATATTAAATTGTAAAATTTTATGTTGCTAGTACATTTTTACAAATGGTGTTATTACTGAATTAAAATGATCTCGATAGGATTTAGTATTTTTTCATGTGGAAAAATAATCTGATGAGATTATGTTCCTTTCTATATGAATAAATACCCATTATGACAATAAGGTGATTATAAAAAGCTTTCTTGTTTTAAATCGAAGAGTAATTTTGAGTTATTCCGCGAGATTTACAGGATAAGTACCTACATTGCATGTGAGACACTTCAAGGCTTCTTCATCTTCTTCGTGTTCTTCGCTGGCACGACAGTTATTTAAATTTTGTCGGCCCAAAACGGCGTCATCGGTAGCAGCGCAGATGTCACTTTGGCTGCATGTTTTGTTATAGAAAGGGCAGGATACGAGGTGGAGCATAGTTTGACAGCTCCACATCCACACGCTGCTGCCTTCGAGGTAGCCCCAGTTTACGAGGCTGACTGACCAAGTCAGCCAGCTATCACCTTGCAGTCAGCAAGGTCAGATTTTCACCATGTTTTGCACTCAGTATTCTCTTATAATTCGTGCGGATATGAGAGAGGATGCTAAATATTATATTTGACTTAAGGCTGATTTTTCCAACGCCAGATAATTTTATCCGAGAAATAATTTTGAATTTTTGACAGTTCTTCCATACAAAATCTGTCGGACGTCAATATAACCACGAATAAAAATTATCTGTCGATTGAAAAATCGACCCTTACCAAGATTGAATTTAGCTGAACTTGTGTAAACAGGCTGACTGTGAATTCATGGGCACCAGGGTAGCCCGAGAAATTCAAAATTTCTTACGGTTTTTGCATATTGCAGTCTAAAATAACCCAATGAGTTATATCAATCAATAGGGTTATACGAACTGAGAGGGTTGTACCTATTGATGATTTTATACTTGTTACGTTTGCAAATCATATTTTGTTCAACATACAAATTGACACTAATCTGCAAATTGCAAAAACCGTAAGATTTGAATTTCTCGGGCTACCTAGACGATTGCCGTCTAGGTAGCCCGAGAAATTTTACCCTACCAAATAGTATCAAGATTTTAAACCTCATTGATTTTCTTAACTTTTTTGATAATTATTTGCTTTTCTATTATACTTTTGAGTGTAACAATTGTTTTCAAATTACAAAAAAAAAAAATGTATACATTATAATATCTATGGTTTGTCGAAATAAAAAAAAAACATTGTTTTATGAAGTTTATTGGTTTTATTTTCACAAAAAACCTTACCGACCCATAATTGTTCAAATACTATTGGGTACTAATTTTTTTATCCCCTTTCATTATTTCCCCTCATTTTTATATACTTGCACATATTATTATTATTATTTTAAGACTGATAGCTTTTTAAATTGTTGTCCAATAGATAAGATAATCACATAGATAGATAATAACAATTATCAATATTATAGTGCATAGTAGCCATGCGCATGATTAGTTTATGATTATACCTAACTTTAAATAGCGGTAAATAGTAGCGATAAGATTGAAAACAAGTGTGCTACTTTTTGTTTTGACTATACAAAGTGTTATTGATGTAACTGAAAATCTGAAAAGGGTTCATTGAACTCGTCATCATGAACAATATTGGGACCACGCAAAGAATCCGCTGCTCCATACGTCATGTACCTACCTAAGTAGGTATGTTATGGCCTAACTCGACAACATCATTTATGGAGCAGCAGATTTATTAGAACCAATACACGGTTCAGTTAAGAGTAAACTAGTCGCAAGCTCGAACTCAGTGGTGGTAATGGCCAAAAAGCACGCTGTCTCACATGGCTTCGTGTCAGACAGAGCTAGTAATGAGCGGTTAGACGCTAGTTTACACGAACAACGTCTAGTACTCACGCACAGAAACACCGTTTCGGACTAAAAGGCGCTTAAAAAATTCGAAAACTGCTTCAAAAAATCGAGTTTTATGAAAAACCACTGCATAAATCAATTACAAATAAAGTTTATTAAACTCTTCGATAATTGAGCTTTGTCGGTGCAGAATTGGTTTTGAAGATTTTACAGTTCTTTTATTGCTTATTTGTTTCCAAAAATACGTTTTTATTTTACTGTTCTGTTTCGGTACAGAAAAAATTAATAAATAATTCAAAACGATATCATGTTTAACTTTGGATGCACAATGTCAAACAGTGGAGTAATACTCTCCCGAAATTTGTATGGAAAACAGTAGATTATTAACCAAGGGGATAAAGCAGTGTCTTCTGTCGCGGATGACGATTTAAATCGCGAGCGTAACGAAGGACTCGAGGTTTACTCCCGAGCGTAGCGAGGGATTTAAGTTAACCCAAGACTAAGACAGCTTTATCACCGAGGAAAATACTCTACTTTTCGTACCATTTGCGAAAAAATTAACACAATAATAATAGGAGATAAGCATTTATTAAAAATAATGACAATTAAAAGTAAAAGTTAACATTCGAAACATTGGTCCAATTATTGATAGAGAGAGTTACATTTTTGTTTGGTACATTTATTGTTGATGAGTTGATTTGAGTATATCTCTGTTCTTGCGTCTGAGGAACTTGCGTTTCATTGTAGATAGTATACGTCGGAGATAGTGGTGGTGGTGCATCGTGAGTTACGGACGAAGATAAGATGCCGGAAGTTGATGGTTGTGGCTCTGATGGATTAAGTTTTATATTTTTGTTAATTTGACTGCTTAATGCGTATTCCTTTTTCAAAAAGATGTATAATGCTTTATATACAAACTCAATGGTGTAAACACAGATGTAGTTCAGTATAAATTTCGGTAAGTATTCCAAATTTAAATCACATTCTCCCCCTAGAGGATGAATGAAATTCAGTACAATTTTCTTTCCCTGTTTATATTCGGCACCGGCCGCGAACATAACAATAGTCATTTTTAATCTGTTACAGATTAAAAATGACTATTGTTATGTTCGCTTTTTGTGGCATAGAATGTCACTTTTTTGAGCAAGTGGTACGAAAAATATATTAATTAGCAACTTTCAACTCTTTGACAACTGAACTTTTGCCCAAACAATTTTCCTATATTATTTTGTTTCGTTTCGGTGATAATTGTTTTTGTATGATTCATAGTTGTTGTGTTTTTCCGTAAATTCTTGCCAACGACTTCCCAAACTAAGGTTATTTTGCACTTCGTAGTGTTTTTTGCGGTTATATTTTTTTAGTAAATCAGATTTTTTTAACGATGGACTCCTAATACTAAAAAGTTTTCTTCATGGATGTCATCTTCGTAGTTTTCTAGGGCGGCCGGTGCCGAATAATTATAACCAGAGTAAATGGGTTGCTTTTCACACGGGCAACTTTATGTTTACATCGTTTAAGGAACTAAAATATGGCGTCCAAATATTCCTCCGCATCGCTGTTACTGGTAATGTACCCAAGAGACTGGCAGCATTGCCACGTTGTATAGCAATACTTATCTTCTGACCAAGGTAAAAGCCAGCCCTTGGATGACGGAAAGTGCCAACCAGCCATTTGGAGATTTCATTGAACACGCTATGAGTAATCAGACCCCACGGCCCGAGGGTTTCAACCCAAAACGACTTGAAAATATAATTACCGATAAGCTTGTTGCGCGTTGTTTCGTATAGACTTTCATGCCATCATTCGCAAAAGGACGGTATCTCTGATCTGCAGGATGCGTGGCAGCCGCAACGTAATGTTGAAGACTGTGACTGACATTTTAATTTAAATTTTCGTCTATGTAATATTGTTATTTATAATTATGAGGTACCTACCTATGGATCCTTGATATCTGAATTATTATTTTTTTTATACTTTTGTCGCTTAAGGTTTGTTCTCGACAGAGTTGCATTAGCTACTGCGACCTTAATGCATCTCCTCATCAATTTTCAGAAAAATTGCATGAGACCGCAAATATCGCGGTTGTGGAGTATTCAACCATATAAAACATAATATTTTGGTAGCTGGAAATAAAACAATAAAGAAAATAATAATGGCATGTAAGCGTACCTCTAAAAATTTCCATTTTAAGCTCTTAAAAATGTTATAGAACGCTCTAATATACTTAATGAATGCGCATATTTTGGCCGTACGCCTGTAGGTGCACCCGACGGCGATGAGACGAACGCCGCCGTCATCTTTCTTGCGCAAGGCACATAGGTTGACCCCGTACAAGACATCGACGATGGCATCGTTCATACTGCCAATAGGACAGCCCAGCAAAGTTCTTTAAAGCGACCAGCTTCCCCGGCGACTGAATTCAAAAGGTTGTTTAGATGTTGTGAATTCAGGCCGTGTAGGCCGCCGACGGGTTCTCACGGCTGCAATCAACCCAATATCATTTTGCCCGATCCAGAAATCGATCCCAGGACCCTAAGATCAGAGCAGTCATGGTTGCGACGACGAGACCAACGACGGGGCATAACTATCATTTTGAACTCTCTATTTTACTGGAATCCTATGCTTTAGGTTAGCATAATTGAATAGGACATGTAAGTAAAAATATTATAATACAATATTAATTGATGGATAATCTTTATTAAACTATGAACAGCCAGCAGTCTTGCTGATGAGTCAATATCACAGCATTGAAGTTTATTCTTATAATAAGTACTAGCTTCTGCCCGCGACTTCGAACCCATCACGTCACCTGAAAGCGCTATTACTTCGTTTTCGCTTAGTGTTCTTTGTTTTTGCTCGACTTCTAAGTATCCTACCATGACGTTAAGTAGCCTATAGCTTTCCTCAAGAATTGGGCTACCAAATGCAAAAAGATTTTTCAAACCCCACTTGTAGTTTCAGAGATAAGCGCATTCTATAACATTATTATTAGTACTATTGTTATAGATAGATATAGATTAAAAAGCAGAAAATTTCTTAACTGATTGCTGCTGTGGTGGCTAGTAGCACCTGAATGAGAGTTGCTGAGATAGGTACGCGAATGCTGTTCGATTGGAGGGAGGGGGGGGGAGCTATTCCAGCAGTGAACTGCTGTAGGTTGGTGATGATGGTGATAACTAAAGCTTTATATGCCGTAATAAGCTTCGGGTAAACAGCGCTGGAGGTGGTACGGCATCGCGGTAGTATAACTGGTACATTGCATCCCAAAAGCGACTGATTTGTTCCAATGATGATCCTTGTAGTTGGACCTTAAATTCAAGCGACATGTGTGGTGACCTGTCTACGCCAACTGGCGGCCACCCAGGCAGTGGCGACCCTGGAGGCACGGGGTTCCTGTACAGCAATTATTTATTTTAAGTTAAACCAACTAAGCCAGTCAGCTGTTCCACCACCAAGATACTCCATATGTACTGTGCCAACTTGCACATGACTATCGTTATTATGTTTGGCATAACACACTTGCATAAAACATATTTAGTAAAACTATTGTTTGGCCGAATGCTATCCGCTCTTATGCAAAATAATATTATTTAGTTCTGCTATAAAGAGTAGACCCCCTTTCCATTTCCAAGATATTTCGACCGAAGTTACAGGCGTTTCAAGATTAGTTCGGGGTCCGAACGAGGAATGAACAAAATTAAATTTGAATTAAATTTAATTAAATTTAATTAATTTTTAATTAATTAAATTTCGAATGACAACACGATTTGACAGTTGTCCCTACACCCGATGTGTTTTTGCTCGACCCAAAAATTGAATTTGACACTTGTTTTGACAGTTCAACTACTTTTGTACGGGCCCTTCGTCTTCGTTGACGGACTTAAACGAGAAGACCCCCTGAATATACAACTCGATTATATTATCTCTGCACCTCGATGTCCCGCTACCCGCCACCCGCTCACCTGCCTGAGCTCGTCTCACATCGTACGCCGATATTACGTGATCGACGTCAGGTGCAGAGATTATGTGACCAAGTTGTAGTTTACGTTGATGACTTAATGCTTACCCAGTCTTAATAAAGTTGTGCCATATTTCTCGCACTATCGTCCTCATTTTCTGTTAGTTTCGATTCTCAAGACTTTCATTTTTACCATCCACGTTATCCAGTCAAGCCTTCGACTGAGCGCAGTGGTCACTGCCTCGCATTTTAGTGTGTGGTATCAAGTCTTCGCTCAAAAAGGAATATTGGTACAGATAAATTTCCTTGTGGCTAGCCTCCACGTGCAGCTGCACAGCTCGCAGCATAGGGAAAGCAACTAGGACATCCGAAAAGTAGTCGAGGTATCCCAAAACGCTGTCATCGCCAATCGAATTCTTGCCAAAATAAAATAGTTTAATTGTTTGGGCTACTTCATGTCTTTCCTTTTCTGACTCAAATTGTAGGTCAGCTGGCAAGAAATCAGAAAAGTCCTGATATATCATATGCTTCCAAATGTCAAAGTGACCAATACGCAACATATCTTCCATGCTGCTAAAACCATACAACATCGGTAACTTTTTATAATTGCCTTGCTGAAGTTATCATATATGGCGATTCTGTCAGGAATGCTTCGTGTCCCGTATCGCTCTCCACACACGGTGAAAATAAGAAAGTAAAATCCGTTCTATCGAAGAGTGATACTGAAGTCAACAATTTCAATGGTAGTGTCTTGTAGAAACCTTCTAATGCAGGAATATCGTTAACATTAGAAAAATTCAGATTCAAGGCATAATATTTAGCAATCCTTATAGGATCCCTCTGAACTGCAAATGCGGCAAGTTTCCACCACTTTCTGGTATGACTCGATGGAACAATCCTTCGGCTGACTTCGAGAGCATTATTGGGTACACTGATGCAGAACCCGAACTGCTACCTGCAAGAGTGACGTCATCTGGGTTACCACCGAAGCGGGCGATATTCTTTTGTACCCAGCGCAGCAGCTCCACCTGGTCCTTCATGCCCGCTTTGCCTGGTATATTCTCGGTGCTGAGGCAAAGGAACCCGTGAACTCCAAGACGGTAGTTAAACGTGACTATGATGAAATCTTTCTTCTTCATTAACTGTGTTCCTTTATTTCTGTTACTGTAACCTATTAAAAAGCCTCCTCCGTGAACATACACAAGGACTGATAGGGTTCCATCAGGTGTTTTGGGTACAAATATATTAGCAGTTAGACAATTTTCTTCCATCATCATCGTCGATCGTTCTGGCAAAAACTCCTTGATAACTTGACTGTTTTGCGGACATATGACGTTCATCTCGATGGCATCAAATGGTTCCCACCATATTGGCGGCGGAAGAGGTGGCTGAAGAGCAAAATTAATATTTGAACTTGTCTGTTCTTCATAGCTGAAGGTAGATTATAATTGGGACTATTTATATAGTGACCGTGTAGTAAGTCTTATCGATCTAATATAATTTAAGTGTAAAATAAAAAGCAAGTCTCATATACAATGATTTTATCATCCCCTATTTTACCCCCTTGGGGGATGATTTTACAATAACGCTGAAACACATAGGTAATTTTTATTTCTTACCAAATACAATATTTTGAGACAAAAAATAGCCTATGTTCTTCTCCAAGATGCCATTTATCTCCTTGCCAAATATTATCAAAATTCATTCAGTGGTTTAATCATGAAAAGGTAACATCCGGATAGAAAACCCCAATTATATACAAAATTATACGCAATAGGAATAATAATACTTAATGAATTAAAGCAGTGGACGCCCGTAGGCGCTGTGGCGTAGGGTATGTTGCAGAAGGCGTATAGATCCTCGCTGGGGTGCATGAGCCCACGCACTAGTCCTTGCAAAGTTTGTACTTCTAGCCATTCTTCATCAGTTAAAACAGCCGTCACGTACAGAAGAATCACACACGACCGTAACTTCATTGTTTCACTGATAGACTAAGTCACAATGAAACAATTGGATGTTATACAAGTTATTGAATACAATTATTGTGATAGAGTCTATAATAGCTATATTATTTAACACAATTATTTATATCTGTAAAGGTGTATTCACATGTAACCCCAGTTCTACACATTCAGCCTAATGCTTGCTTGTTTTCTGCATTGCGTTTACAAAAGACACCTCAATAGCATAATCATGTATAAGTCTGTCGCCTGTCGACTCGCCACCGCTGCAAATACTTCAGATCGGTCCATGTCGCGATAGAATCAATCGTATTACATCTTCTGTAAATGCATGAGCAAGACACATGCCGTCTGAATAATTCTCTATTGATTGTTAATATGAGTGTCGGTGGATGTTGCGTCAGGCGTTTATTAATACAATCCTAAATTACTGTCAATTTAACTTTATATTTAGAGTACATGCCAAAGATGGATTCAGTCTTTATTTGTTAGCGTGTTCCGGGGTTCTCCAGTTTAGTATTCTGTATGCAAGGATCCACTGGAGGTGGATCAACAGATTCGACGTCAAAGTCATTTCAAATAAGCACTTTTGAACGTCAAAATTTACAAGAAATAAAATGGATTTTAGTCACCCCTTCCAAAAGGTAGTTTCGTATGGAGAAGAATGGGCAAGAAACTCCACCATTACTCTTTTAAAATATTTTGTAGGTATATAAAGTAAACCGCCTGACGGGGTCCGAACCTACGACCTACAACTCGTAAGTCGCGGCCCCGTCAGGCGTTTTACTTTGTGTAAATTATTTCATCACCATTGCTCTTAAAACGGTGAAGGAAAACATCGTGAGGAAACCGGCATGTCCTAGAACCAAAAATTCGAAGACATGTGACATCTACCAACCCGCACTGGGCCCGCGTGGTAGATTACGGGATTAGCGAGGAGGCCTGTGTCCCAGCAGTGGGGAACATTATAGGCTGATTATATGTAGGTATATAAATTAGCAATCAGTTTGATTTTGTCTAGACTCTAGATTGACTGTCCTGTGGAGCAGGACCAGCATGTTTCCAAGCACTCTTATCTTGGATATCATTCTCTAATTTGTAACATGTTTGTTTACAAAATCTACTTATAAATGAGTTTTAAATGTTCTTTCATTTAATTGCAATATATCACAAGGTATTTTATTGTAACTTTGAACACAGTACCCCGTACCCAGTAAAGATTCTATATTGATGTCTAAAATGGTCTTTTGAGGAAAGTACCACACAGATTTGAGTGGACCAGTCAATGCAAGCATTGTCAGTAATCGTGTAGCTCAACTCAAAACTTGAGGAGCTGAACAATCCCACGAACCAATTCCAAAACAAGTGCGTGTCGGTATCACGCACAATGAAGGGTTTGGTAGTTGGAATGAATTTATCCTAAGAACAAACTAAACATTGTAGTTGAAAATCATGTTCTCCCATACATTGCAACTGCAAATTTAAGTTGGACGACTATTTTATTGATGATAGTAAAGATTACTAAAATGTTATTTTCCCTAGAGGTCAGTATAAACTGAACCATTCAATAGTAATAGAACATTGAATAATACAATGTTTTTTTTATAATATTCTGTAAAAGGATATCGGAATTACTTTTACATGTCATATTATTATCTACCAAAATAATAAACTAGATGGATTTCAACTTTCCTATGTGACTACTCCTGAGAAGAAATGGCAAAACAAACTCAAAGGTCAATGTCTCTCTTAAAATCCAGACATAATCTTGATCCAGATCATAATTATGCGTGAATTTGTGCCTGAAACGGTATTTTAGGGTTAAAGAATTTATTTCTCAAAAAGAACAAACATAGTTCACTTAAATATGAGAAATTTAACAAAAAGATAATAATATTCTTAAGTACTCATTACTAATTGTCGTTCAATCTATCGAATTATACAGAGGTACTATTCTTCTTCTTTTGAGAAAATAACCTGTCCAGTCAGTGAAGGCATTTGTTAGCAATCGTGTAGCTCAGCTCAGAACTTCAGGAGCTCAACGACTCGACGAACAATGCCTACCAAAGAAAGGACATGTAGGTAGGCCGCGTAACGTACTCAAAAACTGCCAGACGAGCATTAAAACTAATCGAGAAAGAAAAACAAAGAAAAATCCGCACAATATACCTAGTCCTCGCGTTCATTATAATTAAACTAAAATAATAGGTACTTTACAAAGTAAATATTCGTATAATTTTGTATACAGGGTTACTTGTAATTCGACGTAGGTATATTCGTCAGGAGCTGATAGGGGGGCCAAAATGCAACAAATTGATATGTATAGCCGAAATGCAATAGTTTTCGAGATATTTGAAATTTTAAGGTTGTTTCGATATAATTCGAAATAAACAAATAACTGTTCTACATAATTTGAATGGGTACCATTAAAAATGATATTATAGCTGGCACTTCAATTAAGTTATTAACATAATTAAAAATACTTAATTCAACAAAATAATGAAAATGATGAGCGATTTAAGAATAACATCTTACCTATCAATATTTTCATTTTACGCTTCAAATATCTCGAAAATTATTGAAATACGGCTATACTTATGGGGGGTTCAATTTGTTGCGAAATATTTTAATTATTTTGTTGAATTAAGTAGATGCTTTTATGTTCATAGCTTAATTGAAGTGCCAGCCACAATATCTTTTTTTAATGGTACCCATTCAATATGTAGTTTTTTTGTTTATTTGGAATTATATCGAAAAACCTTTAAAAGTTCTGTCAAATTAGTCAGCGCCTGACGTAAATTGACGTATTTTTAGTAGCCATTTTTTATTTAATCAGGTCTAAACTTGTCTATGGATTACCTAATGTGACAGGACTAAACTAATATTTATCTTCTGTCCTTTTCATAATGAAGTAGAAAGAAAAAGATGCACTGAACTTAAATTTTATTTAGTCTGTGAACAACAGAATCGGGACCACTGACTGTTTCCACGCTTCTATGCGTAAGCAGTATGCGTCCCTGGTGCGCCGGGTGCGGTCCAGCCCAAGAAGTATAAAGATAAAAGTGGAGCCAACACTCTGAACACCTAAGTGAAACCGACTGTGGGCTGTCGCTCTCTTTCTGAATACATACTTAAGACAAAGAGAACATATACCACTATCTCGTTCTTAAGTGCGTATTTAGAAAGAGAGCGTCAGCCCACAGTGGGTTTCACTTAGGTATTTAGAGTGTTGCCTCCATTTTTATCTACAAACTTCTTGATCCAGCCCCAATACCATCTTGGCAATGATTGCCGACAGGCTGGACTGCCCTTATATCCGGCATGGCTGTGGCAGGCATGTTGCTGTTCGAATGCCGGTCAGAAAATTAGGTACTTACCTATAACTATTCTGTCTTATTTATTTTATTTTATGACCGACCAATGTGATTTAATTTTTTTTATGTGTTATTTTTGCTATTGACATTGTATGCCTAATAATTGTATGAGTCTATGTTACTTGATTGATGAATATATAATAATAATATTAACATGTATAAATATTTGTACTATGCCAGTTCATCGCGAAACATGTAAGATCATAATACTATTTTATTATATTCTAAACCTAATAAATTACCCTATTATATTCTAATCGATTCCCGTCACAGATATTTGTTACAAAATATTATGTTTATATAATATTTATATTTCCTTTGCAAGTATGTTGAAAATCGTCGTTTGATACATGAGCATTTCATTGCATTTCACATCAAAATGTGAGTACCTACTTATAAAAATCTGAAAATCGTTGAACGCTTAAATTCTTCTTAACAAAAATTTAAACGTTCATCAAAATAAGTAAATAAGTACTATACACAGATATAGATAGACCTAGATAACGCAAGTATCACGATCAGGTGCAGCGCAGACGGCACACTTTTTGTGCGATCGAGTCTGCGGCGCACAAAAAGTCTGCATGGCGCGCAAAAAGTCGGTCGCGGATTTTTCACAGACTCAACGCACATGACGCACATCTTCGATCATTCTCTCGGCAGAGCTGTAGGGAAGTAGACGCTATGGAAATCGTGCAGAGATCGCGAAGTATTATTTTGATAATAAATCGCGCCATGATAATAGATCGCGTGCGTTACGTCCACTCCTAGCAAATGCAGATTGCCGACTAAAGTGTGCGCCGCCGTCTGCGTTAGCGCGCGTTGAAGCAAACGTTCCATTTTTTTCACAGACTTTTTGTGCGGAGCGGCGCGGCGCGGTCTGCCCGAATTAGGTGCAACGCAGACGGCACACTTTTTGTGCGATCGAGTCTGCGGCGCACAAAAAGTCTGCATGGCGCGCAAAAAGTCGGTCGCGGATTTTTCACAGACTTAACGCACACGACGCACATCTTCGATCATTCTGTCGGCAGAGCTGTAGTGACGTAGACGGTATGGAAATCGTGCAGAGATCGCGAAGTATTATTTTGATAATAAATCGCGCCATGATAATAGATCGCGTGCGTTACGTCCACCTCTAATAAATGCAGATTGCCGACTAAAGTGTGCGCCGTCTGCGTTAGCGCGCGTTGAAGCAAACGTTCGATTTTTTTCACAGACTTTTTGTGCGGAGCGGCGCGGCGCGGGGCGGAGCGGTCTGCCGAATTACACGGATTTTTGTGCGCCGGACTTTTTGCGCGTCGTGTGCGTTACTGCATATAATTGCATAGGTTCTATTTTCACAGACTAAAAAGTGCGTCACGGATAGTCTGTCGTCTGCGCTGCACCTCAGTATGAAAACCAAGCGTGCCATTTTTTTGACTACCTACTATGACGTCACAAGCACTCTTTCTCACTCACGCTCACTCAGCGCGAAAGAGCCGGCTTACGCTTTTTGTACGTAAGTTGGTGCGATTTTTGGCACGCGAAGTAGTTGCTCTTGCGTTATCTAGGTGTATCTATATCTGTGGCACTACTATACCTTAGTACTTCAATAAATCAGTTCACCTAGCCAATCCGTTCCACTGCTGGAATCAGGCGTTTCTTAAGATGCGTCACAATAAAGTACCGCTAGTACATAATTCGACACCTGCAATTTAAAACATTGTAACTCATTTTTCACTACTTTTCAGGATAGCGATTTAAACATTCAACATATTCTCACTTTGTTCCTATAAAGTCCTAGCGTCTTTCAATTTTGTAAATATAAGTAAAAAGGGATTATCTACTTTGCTGTATGACTAATATGTTGTTTACTTATGTATTTTATATGTTTTTAAGACTTGCAATGATTTTTCACTAAAAAGCGAGTTACAATGTTTTAAATTGCAGGTGTCGAATTATTAGGTATCCTATAAAATAAATTGACTCTTACAAAACAACTCAAAATATAATTATATTGTAAAAAAAATGGCAATTATTTGATAAACATCGCATAGGTGACCATGCTGGCTCCCCAAAGCGTATTCGGGCGACGATTTACAACATTGTTTAAAACACGATTACATAAATACCAGTCGGTTTATGTCCTACTGCAGAGCAGAAGCCTCTTCTCGTATAGAGAAGGCACAAGCATTCATCACCATTCATCACCACGCTTGCTCAAGATTTCAGACGAATAATATCTATCTTTATGTCTAGGTTTCCTCACGATGGTTTTCCTTCATAGATGTCAGAACTATCCAAAAAATTCAGAAAGTATATGTGAATTTAAAAATTCACAATGGTGGGTACTTGCACGCGGATTTAAACCCACTACCTCGTGCATGAGAGGCGAGGGCCATCACGACATAATAAAAACACGATTAAGGTGGCAAAAAGTACAAAAAAAAAAAATGTTTCTGAAAGATATTTAGATGAATAATTAGCGAAACTGATAGACATAACATTGACTGTCCTTTAGGCTGAATTTCCAGAAATAAAACTAATCCAATTAATGAAATACTTACACGTACTTTGCGGATAATTAATTAATTTAAGATAACTAATTAAATAAATAATTTATTGCAGGCTTTCATATTCCGTGCAAAAACAAATAACAAAAAAAAAAAACATACGTAAATTTTATTCATTTTCTTACATTCAGTATACAATTTGGTTATAATAAAAACAATGAGTTTATGTGTTGCGTTCTGTGCATTTTACAATCTTATGATGGACTTAGACCGGTACTAATAACAAATTCTATTCTACTATTATCCGTTTAGTAAGATAGAACAGAATAAACAACGCGAATAAATTAAATATATTCTTCGGCGCCATACTACCTGCACCACTGCGTGGTGGCACTGCATCCAGGTAGTGTTTCTGGTAAATGTCATCCCAGAAGCGAGTGCGTTCTTCCAAGAGCACTCCGCCCAGTTCCAGATTCTCATCGAGCACCATGTATGGTGACCTGTTCGCTTGTGCAGGCAGCCACTCAGGCAGCGATGACCCTTCAGGCACGGGCTTCCTGTAATGTTAAAACGCAATTAGACGAAATCATTATTATTAAACTGGTAGGTAGAGTGCTTACCAACAATTTGTTTCCTTCATACCTAATTAAAGAACTTACACCAAACTCAGCAAATGATAAACTGAGGGGACGTATAAAATGAAACGTGGATACTTTCTATGCTTACCCAGTCTTCATGAAGTTGTGCCAAATTTCACGCACTATCGTTCTCATCCTCTGATATTCAGGAGTTGCGAGGCTCTCATCTGTACCATCCAAGTTATCCCACCAAGCAAACGACTGAGCGCAGTGATCAGCTCCTCGTTCGTCAGTGTGAGGCACCACGGGAACGTTCTCGTCCACAAAGGAATATTCGTACAAATATACTTGATTGTTGCCAGCTTCGGCATACAGCTTCGCAGCCCGAAGCATAGGATAAGTAAACATGACATCCGAGAAGAAGTCAACGTATTTTAGAATGTTGTCATTGCTAACAGGATTGTCGCCAAAATAAAATCTCTTGACCGAATTGGCTACTTCTTCTCGTTCTCCATCAGAGTCAAACTTTAGGTCAGCCGGTAAGAAATCAGAAAATTTTTCATTCATCATATTTTTCCAAATTTCGAAGAACTCAATACGCAGTAGTCCTTCCATGTTAGCGAATCCATACAGCATAGGCAACTTTTTGTAGTTGCCATTCTTTAGTATACTCAGAGGAGATTCTGTGAGAAATGCTCCGTCTGTATCACGCTCCACACACGGGGAAAACAAGAAAGTAGAATCGGTCCTATTCGTAAATGAAGCGCTGGTTAACAAGTCCATTGAAACAGTCTTATAGAACTGTTGTAAAGCGTTTATATCGTCAACCATAACAAGATTGCTTATCTCTTTGGCGTACGTTTTAGCAATCACAAGAGGATCCCTCTGGATTGTAAATGCGGCAAGGTTCCCACCGCTTTCAGGTATGACTCGGTGGAATAATCCTTCAGCTGAATTAGAGAGCATGAGTAGATCCACTGATGTAGAACCTGCACTACCACCTGCAAGAGTGACATCATCTGGGTTACCGCCGAAGCTGGCGATGTTCTCTTGTACCCAGCGCAGCAGCGCCACCTGGTCTTTCATACCGGCATTGCCTGGAATGTCCTCGGTGCCGAGACAAAGAAACCCGTGAACGCCCAAACGGTAGTTGAACGTAACCATGATAAAATCTTTCTTTTCCTTTATTAATTGCGTTCCCTTAAGTATATTACCAAAGCCACCGGAGTAACCACCCCCGTGAATATACACGAGAACTGAAAGGTTTTTCTCGATGGTGTCGGGTACAAATACATTAGCAATTAGACAATCTTCTTTTATCTGAGCTACAATTGGCAGAAATTGTAAAATATAGTCATTCTGAGGACATACGACAATTTTGTCATCAGTTGCATCAAACGGTTCCGACCATGTTGGTGGTGGAAGAGGTGCCTGAAATGTAAAAGTAATGATTACATTTTTTTTTTTTTTTTTCGTTAATGAGTCAGAAAAAGAATTTAACTTAGGTCATGTCGTATCGTTCGACAGAAGCGCTTCCAACGTCAAGCTAGATAGAGATAACACAAAAATCCTCGCCAACAGACTAAACTGTCTAATTTTTGGGCCTCTCTTAAGGCTTGTGCGGCCTTGACAGGCGATATTGCTGGCATGTCAATGAGTGAGCCAAACTGTCCTACAACCTCGGGATAGCAGATGTAATAATCATGATGTTAGATAAACAATTATTAAAAGTAATGATTACATTTGTTTGCTATCGTGAATGAGTCAGAAAAATAGTTGTGTGTCGTTCTACAGAAGCATCAAGCTAATGTAAACGCCAACTTCAAGTTAGAAAACAGAAAATATCTGTACAATATTTTCCAACAAACTAAATTATCTAATTTTTACGCCTTTCCTAAGGCTTGTGCAGCCATTACAGGCGACACGAGATATTGCTGGCATATCAAAGAATAACTAATACTATACCGTCGACACAGCAGATGTAATAATCATGATGTTATAAACAATTATTATTTATTAAAGCACCTTGAATTTGTTTACTCCCACAGGCCCTGTGGCGTAGGGAATGTTGTAAAAGGCGTATAGATCCTTGCTGGTGTCTTTGCGCCCGCGCACCGTCCCTTGCGCAATTGTCACTTCCAGCCATTCTTCGTCAGCCAGAACTGCCGTTACACACAAAAGAACCACACACGTCCGCCACTTCATCGTTGCGACTATAGACTATCTTAACTAATTTATCTATTAATATTTTATCATAACATAATTTTTGATTATGAGTCTAATTACCTACCATATCGATTAAAATAATCTATGATTTGCGTATTTGCTCCAGATTAATAGCAAGGCAAAGCCATAGGGAGGGTGGGTTTTGGCGTTACAAACCCAAATGAATGAATTTTGGAGATCCTAGATTTAATGGTAATAACTTGCACCAATTTGTTCATCAATAAGTCAAGATCGAAATTTACTTAAGGTAGCACAAAAAGGTCCAGATTCGGGTTGCGTTCCGCCATTTTGTGACTCCTGTGCTGCTGCCATTATCATACTTTATTTAAGATACTGGATTACTGTCATCGTCTTCCCAGCCGAAAGATGTCCACCGCTTGACATTTGCCTCACTGGTCCTACACTGCCCTCATCCAGCGGATTCCGTCCATCTTTATCAGATCAGTGGTTTGCTTTGTGCTACGCCTCTTGGCATGCGGCTGAGCATTGAAAAGGGCCTGTAGGTACTGTACCATTAGGTACGTAGGTACAAACCTAAGTACTCATTCAATATTTTTAAATAATATTTTTTTAATATAAGTATATATATTTTTTAATAACAAGCGGCGCCTACTTCACACCGCTTTTTACGACTTTGCAGAACATCGAGATTTCTTGATTTTATGTTAGTTTCTTAAAATAAAGTATTACACACATAAACGTTCCGGAACAAATTAAATAAATGGTGTTGCATTAAAGTCTGTTGCATAGTTAGATAGAGATTTTACAAAAGGGCAAACTGGTAAATAGAATACCTACGTGCCGAAGTGATGTAAAGGCAGATGTGTCCGAACAGACAGCTCTCTATTATAATTCCTCTGAGACGATGTTCACGCGGATCCAGACAAACTGGACACGCGAGACACTTTGACACATGAGTTTAGTGACGAATTCAACTACTGACTTTTGAAAGATTATTATTATTTTTAATGAACCTTTGCAGCTGCTAATATCTGGGGGCCAATTCTCGTAATTTAAGAACGTTCACAGTCTGATCTCAGTACCAATCTATAAAAAATAGGTACCTCTAATTTCCCTACAGTTTTGACAAGATTTGACATTGATTGTCGCTGTGATGAGATTGCTACTAGATTTTGAAAGTTTTTAATTACGGGACTTGGCCTTCTGACATTCGTGGTGTCTTCGACTTTAGTCGTCGAGTGTCGAAGTTGCGCGTATTACTGCGCATACACTTTGCCAAGGCGTTAAAGTAGGTAATCGAAACTGCGACTTTGTCACTTTTCGTGTGTAAGCCCTCTTAAGCATTTAATTAATGTAACAAACTGACTAGATGACTTTTCAAAATTATCCCCGTTTTCCCTTTCGGGCGAGAAATAAAAGTGGGCAGACCGGCGCCACAATTAAATTTAAATCCCCAGCTACTTCCGTTTTCCCTGCCTCAGGCCATCGCGCCGCCCGGCGTCTGAGGACTCGGGGATGTGGTGGAAACTAGTATATTTTTACTGCTCAGCAGTCGTTTCATAGTCGTTCACAACATAAATCAATTACAAACGAGACAAACAACTTTGGCAGCAACTCGCCAGCAGCGCACCAATATAAGATTGGAAGCCAGAGTCGAAACAATGGGCTAACAGCCAAGATAAGTCAGTAACTTAATTAACTCTCAAAGGCTTCGGCATAATTAACTTCGAAGCTTTTGGGCGAGGGGAAAACAAGAGTGCGTGTATCAGCTGAGAGCGGTAAAGTGTAGGGGAGAGGGGGGGCTGATTTATAACTGGCGTAAATGAAAGTGTAAAGCGGACGCGGATGTCCTCGGGTCGACCATTTTTGTGAATTTTGTGATGTTATCTTAGGATTCACAACAATTTTCTGAGCGTGGCGCGTGCGGCCTGGGCCCGCGTGCTACGTGACCAGAGTAGCGTTTTAAACCCCTATTTAGCTGAGTAGTTTTAGTCCCCGACACGTTTATTGTGTCGTAAATTTTATCTTATTGCTTTAAGCGATTCAAAAGTTAGAACTGCTGCAGTAGCGTGTCTTTGGTGTTGTGTTATTTATACGAGTAGCATTCCTAGTTTTTCTACGTGCTGAATGGTACTCGACATGGTGCCATGGGAATGCAATGGAGATCCATCAGACTCAGAACTTACTCCGGTGCAGCTCATCCCTGTGAGAATACCACCTCCACCACCACCACCTCTCTGAGAGACGTAGTGGGCTCTAATACACCACGCGGGCCCAGTACGGGGTGGCGGATGTCACATGTCTTCGAAGTTTTGGTTTTAGAACATGCCGGTTTCCTCACGATGTTTTCCTTCACTGTTTTAAGAGCATTGGTGATGAAATAATTTAAAAAATAAAGTGTCTGCTTGGTTTCGGACCCACGACCTTTACAACTTACAACTCGTAAGTCACAGCCGTAGGCCACCACTGCTCAGAATACCTTTATTACTCTTTTTCATAAATCAATTCCATTAATTTCTACAGTCAAGTTGTTAGTGCGCTGGAGTGGTCAAAACTCTGTGTACTATAGGTCGACCGCTTAACAGACGTCGCTTGAGGTAGCAGCGCGGTGCGGGAGTGGTGTGATGACATGATGCAAGAGCTCAATGATTTGTGTACTTGTGATAACTACCCGCACCGCGCAGCTACCTCAGGCAAGTCGGCCTATAGTCGGGTTCAAGTCCCGTACGAGACACTTCTTAGTATGGTCCAAAAATAATTGCAAATCGGGCGAATCTAGACAGGAGAAATGGAATAAGAAGAGACGGCTGTGCAAAAAAATTACGCCACTTAAAATTATACGTTGTAGTCGCCGGAAACCTCTCATAAACATGTCCCAAAAACTCATTACAGCACAGGCCCATCCGCTAACAAACATACCTCCATAAAAATTGGCAAATTACGACTTCTGCTTTATTATTTATCGATTAAACATTTTAAACAACAAGGGTATCATTAAAGCTACAACTTGATTGTAAATTCACAGAGGTAATAACGACTTAGTCCATTGGCAGGTACACCGGCAGAATGAAAGGATTTAACAGCTTTCAAAAACGTACCTATGTTTTTGATAGCTGTTAAATCCTTTCCATTAACAGTAGGTATCGTTCTCGCATAGCAGACACATCACCTTTTCAAACTGTTCTTTTTATTTATAATGTTGGTAGCATATTTATACAGGGTCAAATAAAATTTGCTAGCGAAACTCCGCAGACGTGATGGGTATCGATATCTAAACACGATAAAATAAAAAAGCTGACCGCTGTTAGTGTGTTTACTTGAAATATCAGTTTTAAAACCAGTTTATTTTGTGTAAACTTCATAAATGTGATTTGTATCTAAAAACAAAAAAAAAAAACACATTTTCTCAACTCGTACTTCAAGTAAAAACTACCAGGGGGTCGTTGAAAGAAAATCTTTTTTAATTCATAGTACCTATATAGATCGATACCCATCACGTCTGCAGTTTCGCTAGCTAATTTAATTTGACTCTGTACCTATAATAAAAATGAAATGTTGTCCGTTGATAACCGCTTCACCTGAGTACGGCTGGACCGTTTTAAAATTTTCGTAATCAGGTTTTTATGGAAATAAAAATTCGAAAAGTTATCCGGAAAATCCTCAAAATCGAAACAACTGAACGTCCTTTTTTTATGAATATTGTAATTTGGACAACCCGTCTGTCGGGTCAGCTAGTAGGTAAAATGGTGTAACTAAAACTTTACCTAAAAGTGCTAGACTTTTTCTTTCCTCGACAGTACATATACCACGTACCTTTAGACAAAGAGCCTACATTTTAAGGCCTTCGAGATACTTTTGCCAGTATAACGGGTTTCAAATAAATAACATCTCACAGGAGTTACTTCCCAAAAATTTATTTTCATTTTAAAATCGCGAACATAAAAAAATACGGGCGGCTGGGGAACATGATAAAACAATGTTTTATGGAAATTGCAGAAGTCTGTCAGAGGTACGAGTTGAGCTGTTGTCAATCAGTGTCGAAGCTCAAGTGGGGTGACTTAAAATGGTCAGACGACTTCTCAATGGGCCATGTTGTCGCATTTTTGACAGATTGATAAATTATTGTTAGAATTTCTGTACACGACTTTGTCTGCGTGTAATTTCAGGCCCCTCCCCTCTCTCATCACCTGCCTGCGCCATTACTTCGTTTTTTTCTTTTTTATCACTTTGCTCGGCGCCTAGGAGTTGTATCGTGATTTTAAGAGGAAATATGGGTGGTCTTTTCTCCATAGAAACGCTTTTTTTCTTTCTGGTTAATGACCATAAATCAATGATTTTTTTACAGAATAATAAATATTAACTACTGGTATGTCCCTATGTTTCCCTATTTGGTGATACATTATTTTTATAAGCACTGGAAATCTCAAAAAATGCTCTAAATTGCTGAATAAGAACACTGTCAACAGAGGCCTAGAGTACAACTATTAAGGGCCTATACTACCTCAAATGGCTTAGTATGATCCTCCGTTATGTCGAAAATACTGCAGCATTAATTTTGAAATAAATATATGGTAAAGTTGAGGATTAATGTTAGGTCTTATGTTAGACGAAAACACGATTCCATAAAATTTTCTCGATAGAAAAAAATTCCAAAGTTACCTCCAAACCGAACAATAAACCGCTGGTATTAAAAAAATACTTCAAATTAGATCATAAAACTTTGTATACTAACCGCACTAATTATAAAACAAGTCTTATGTTTTTTATTTTTTTTTTAATTACCATTATTTTCACAGTAAAAAGCAAATACCTAAACTATTGGCGCTGCCTGCCGCCTAGCACCGCACTCTGTCTCGCTCTCACTCAGTCCGCGAGCAGTATCATGGGAGCGAGATAAGGAGTGAATTTTAGCTGAGGTAGTGTAGGCTCTTAATGAAAAAAGAAAAACATAGGGACACAGATATCCCTGTTTGGCGCCATCACCAGCGTCCATCAGTTCCTGTAACGTACAGCTGACAGGACACGCAGGACACGATACTAAATGTCCCGAGTCCATTTAGATTGCTATCGACACGCTAAGAAGACGGATATCCCTCTTGTTCAGTTTATAAAATATCTTTTAAATTGGGTCAGTATTGGAGGAGGAAATATACGAGAGCCAAACCTCGAATTAGGCCTTTTTTTTTTTCTTTGTGGATGGGAAATCATCAAATGACCCCTCCCGCTCTGGGTGGAGCAGAAGGGAGTGTCAGACTCTTACTGACTAAAACCCACCTGTGTTCCTTCCTTAGCCCTTTGTGTTCCGGGGTAGCGGTAACCCTTTCGGACAATCCCGCTGCCCCGGCAGGCTTCGGCCCTTTCGGGCCCCTTCCTTATTGCTAACATCTCTTTGAGGCGCGCGTGGAACACGTACGCGCCGTCCGGGACGGGCCTGGTCCTGATCGGGCGGAGAGTTACCCATTACTCTCCGCCCGCAGGCCCGCGCCTACGGCGGCCGGGAGTCGTCTCGCGGCTCCCGACGCCCGGAGCGTCTCCCGCGGCGGCTGGGACGTGAGGCCCTCTCCCTCAGCCGTCCCACCACCTCCTTCGCTAGCATGACTGCTTCGCAGAAGGAGGTGACTGCCTCCCACTCCCTCTTAGGCCTTACTTAGGCCTTTTTAAAAAGTCTCTCCGACCGCATTTCCTCTTAAAGGTAGCCTATAACCTTCCATAAGAATTTTGTTATCAAATGCAAAAAGATTTTTTCAAATCCGACTGGTAGTTTCAGAGATTAATGCGTTCAAATAAAAACAACAAAAAACTTCAGCTTTATTATTAGTACTAGCTGCTGCCCGCGACGTCGTCTGCGTGAAGGCTCTACAGCACCAAAAATACCTAAGATGCCAGTGTCGCTATAGCATTATAAGTAGGTTCACAACTTTTAAAAAACTTAAAAAAAAAAAACATTCGACTTCAAAAAAAAACACTACAAAGTGTAAAATAACTTTAATTTTAATTTCGGAAGTCGGTGTCTTTGGTTTTGTATTTACGTTTTTGCCACCGACTTCCAAAATTAAAATTCAAGTTATTTTACACTTTGTAGTGTTTTTTTTTTTTGAAGTCGGTTGTTTTTTTTTTGTTAAAAAGTTTTTATTTTTTACTTTTTATAGTCAGAGTGCATCTCATGACAATTCCAATAAGCCCAAACACGGCTAGAATACATGGTTTTATTACCAAGTTCCGGTACCTACCTTCCAGCTTCATTATCAGATCGGTTTGATGGTACCATTTTCGTCAGAACCATTTATTTAAATTTTCTTCGTCATAGTCGCTTAACTATCTTAATCGAGATATCTTATCGCCACCCGTGAAATACTTATTGTCATTGAAGAGTTCCTGTGGCTATCTGTGGTCTCCTTCATCAGTTCCACTTCACCAAATTATACTTTTTAAATGCAAATGCTTGACATGTTGATGAAAATACCAAAATTGCTTTATGTATGCCTATAATATTTGAGGAGTTCCCTCAATTCCTCATAGATTCCATTATCAGAAATGAATTTTGAGAACAGTGTGACCAATATGGAAGCATATCCTTTCAAATAAAAAAAAATAATTCCAAATCGGTTCATAAATGACGGCGTACTGAGGTAACAAACATAAAAAAAAAAAAATACAACCGAATTGATAACCTCCTCCTTTTTGAAGTCGGTTAAAATAGCATTAAAATATAGTTAATTTTTTTTGCAAGCGAAGCAAGTGAAGAGAGTTATATGGGAATCCTGCTGAGTTCAGTCATAAGATGTGACTGAAGGAAATAGAGAAAATAATGCAGGAATACATTCCAGGACACAAAAGAGTAAAAATACGTACAAAGCTATCATACCTTTTTTTTTTTTTTTTTTGTGGATGGGAAATCATCCAATGACCCCTCTCGCTCTGGGTGGAGCAGAAGGGAGTGTGAGACTCTTACTGACTAAAACCCACCCGTGTTCCTTCCTAAGGCTGCAATTGCCTTTGCCGTTAGCAACGTGCCGCTCGTGTATATGAGCACTTACTTAATGTGATTCGTTCAATGTAGCCTGCGTACGTAAATACGTACAAAGGTATCATACCTTACAGCACTTCTCTATGAACTACGTTGGTAGTTATGCTGCCAGGAGCCAGAATGTAAAGAGTGTCAGGACTGGTGACACGGGAGCAAGCGACGTACAGTTGCCCTTGTGAGAAGCAACTCGTCCTGAGGTCGAACCCGCTGCCCTCAGTATCTGCCCCTGCGACTTATTGATGGTCATCGCAAAGCAAACACTCACGGGGAACTGTACGCGCTTGAACTGGAACGGGAAGTTATGAGGTATGAGGGGAATACGTGGTATAAATACTGCCTCGCCGACGCGCGACGCCACAACCCGTAAGAATTTCCGCCTCAATGGTGTGTCTGTGGAGTGAGATGACTTTAAGGCAGGTTACACAACTTCGGAGGAGTTAGGTTCCGAAGAAGCATAATCGGAACACCGACCTTCAGCTTGATGGTATGCGCTGGAATTCCACTTGCTGACAGGGAGCTCAGAAATTCCACGGGATAATGTGTGGCGTCATCTTGCTCGACAAAAGTGTTTATCGAGGTGTAGACCACTTTATTCCCCTCAATTTCCGAGAGAATGCATTCGTTAATTGCTGCCGCCTGATAATTATTGGGCATCAAAATGGCCCGCTCACACACCCAAGAATTCTGCTGGTGCGGTATACGACTGATGTCCCCGTACACACAGCGAATTAGTTCTTCTAAGCTGGATACCACTCTACCGAGAGACTTTGGAAGCACCACCTGTCTGTCACCTCGTCAGCCCTCGAGCCCCGCGTCACCACGGGAAGCGTTTGCCGAAAATCACCACTGAACAGAACTGTGACACCACCCATCAAATGTTCGTTCCTGCGGATGTCCTGCAGGATTCTGTCCGCGGCCTCAACTGCCTTCCTATTGGCCATCGTACACTCATCCCATACGATCAGAGAGCAATCGTTGAGCACGTGTCCCTTATCGCTGTTACGTGACACACCACAAACAGGCGTTTCGGCGTTCTCTAAATCGATGGGAATTTTAAACATGGCATGTGCTGTCTTGCCACTCGGAAGCAGTGTGGTAGCGATTCTCGACGACGCTACAGCAATAGCAATTTTGCCATGCCTCCTGACCTCTGCAAGTATGCCAATGGTAACAAATGTTTTTCCTGTTGCACCAGGAGCATCCAAGAAAAACATTTTACCCTGGTTTTGCCCAACGCTTTCAAGGACGGTGTCATAAAGTTTTTCTCTGAAGAGAACAAAGCGACATGGTCATTTCGTATGGTGGTCATTTCGCCCGGATCGTAATTTGTCTCAGCGTTATACTCCCGATTTCCACTATACTATATATAGCGATAATTCTCTCACAAAGCTACCGGGTTCGCGACTCCGCAAAACACCAAGATGACGGCAAACAGATGACGCATGCGGCTGGTACCGTCATTGACGCTAGCCTCCGCGAGGGTGTCATCATCAATGAACATAACTTTTTTGTAATACTTAACACCGCATTTTTTTTTTAATTGTCTTCCTCAACTCTGCTCAAGATTTTGAGGGTTTTGTTGGAACTTGAATTTGTCAAAACGAACTATACGATACAACTTTTATAAAGAAAATGCACATCACCATCTATGAATTTTAAGAATAACTAACTACTTACCTCGCCAACATGATCAAATTTAAATTATTAATTTCCAAAAAATGTTAACATGTAACTTGATTTGATTTTTATGAAATTTCATAGATGGCGCTGTTAAAAAAAATTGTCTTTATACTACTAACATTCATTAAACTGTATTTCTCTGCCCAAGTTACTTGAATGGCGTAGTTTTTATAGTGTAAAGCTAGATAATAGCATGGCTTACTCAAAAACAACATTTAAATATGCGTCGTTAGATTACACGCTGTCACAGAATGCGTAAGAAAAATAAAGATTCACAGCTCCTCCCCCGTAGGTGATAGCGTGATAATATGTAGCCTATATGTTGACCCGACCTCTTAGTAATATTCATGCAAA
Source organism: Globia sparganii (assembly GCA_949316385.1). NCBI lineage: Eukaryota > Metazoa > Arthropoda > Insecta > Lepidoptera > Noctuidae > Globia > Globia sparganii. Next base: position 9,880,225 of record OX438655.1, on the reverse strand, counting down.
ATTTGAAGTAAATCCATGCAGTACTTTTTGAGTTTATCCCGGACAGACAAACAGACAAACAGACAAACAGACAAACAGACAAACAGACAAAAATTCTAAAAACTATATTTTTGGCTTCGATATCGATTGTAGATCACGCCCCAAGTATTCTTTTTAAAAAATATTCAATGTACAGTTTTGACTTTCCTACGATTTTATTATATGTATAGATATAAAGATAGATTATTATTAATAGAGATTGATTAAGGGACTACATGACCTAAAGCGCGGTCACTGTCGGACTCACAGATATAGATACACCTAGATAACGCAAGAGCAACTACACACATCAAAAGTGTCTAGGGATCAACATATATTTTTGCAATAACTTTTCTCCTGATTGATATTAATTAAAATTTTCTTTAAGGATTCATCAAATAAAGTGTTTTCGTTTGTCACAGTAACGATAAACCAAGTCACCTTTGCATTAATAAAGAAATTTGCCATTTTCCTAATAAAGGGATTTTTGACATTTGAACCACTAACACAAAAGTTCGAAAAAAAGACTGAAATAACAGTTTTCTCTAAAATTTTATTGGGTAACTTAAACAATTAATAATCCGTGTTTCTACCGCGAACACTAACAACACAAGAACATCGGTTTGGCATACTCAAAATGAGTTCATCCAAATCACGCTGTGGAATGGCCGCCCATGTTCGTTGCAACAACAAAAAAAGGTCTTCTTGCGACTGGATACCCTCCATATTCGGCAGAGCTCTTCTCTGTAGCATATCCCATGCATGCTCAATCGGGTTCAAGTCTGGCGACTGAGCAGGCCAGGGCAGGACATTGATGTTAGCTGCGGCGAGAGTCTGTCTTACAACTCTTGCGGTGTGCGGTCGTGCATTATCATGCATTAACTGAAATAAGGGACCGATTTGCACTTGTAGAGGAACGATGACGTCTGATACAATCGTCTCAGCATAAATTTGAGCGTTGAGGTTGCCTCTGATCCAAATCAACTCAGTTCTTCCGCCGATCCAAATACCCGCCCATACCATGATGGTTCCACCACTATAAGGATGGACTTCCTGGCAGGATTTTAATCGCTGTTGGCGTCCAGGGGTTCTCCAGTGTCGTATACGTCTTGTATCCGGTCTCATACCAAAACGAGACTCATCAGAAAAGCACACGAAACGCCATTGTTCTTCTGCCCAATTTCTGTGTTCAAGAGCCCATTGATATCGAATCCTACGATTGTGCATTGCTATAGGTGGTACCCGTAGCGGTCTTCGGGAATGAAGGTTCACTTCATGCAAGCGGTTTCTGACTGTTTGGTCGCTAATTAAGTTCCCTGAAGAGTGATGAAGCCTCACGGCTAACATCATGGCGGTTATTGTTGGAGCTCTTCGAGTTAAGATTTGAATGTATCGGTCTTGTCTCCGTGTGGTGCAGCGATACCGTCCTCCATGGCGCTCAGCCACGGTACCAGTGCTTCGGTAACGTGTCCAAAGTCGACTGATAACACTCTGACTTGTATTCAGAGCTAAAGCCACAGTACGTTGCCGGGAACCAGCTTCTATCATTCCCACGGCTCTGAGCATTTCTTCCCTGCTTAAATGACGTCGCCGCTCCATAATAACGTTGGTTTTAATCAGTAGTAGGGAAACAGTAGCACTAATAATGTCTTCAATGCGTTGTATGTTTTTATAGGGAAAATATTGACAGCTGATTTTCATCTTTTACTCGAATTTGATTCACAGTTCCTGATTCAAATTATGAAATGCACCAAAAAGGATCCATATAAATTTATAAAATCATAAATTTATTACAAAGCCACATCTCAATCTCAAGAAATCCGCATAAAAATGCTTGATCCCTAGACACTTTTGATGTGTGTACTTTGCGTGCCGAAAATCGCACCAACTTACGTTCAAAAATCGTAAGCCGCCACTTTCGCGCTCAGTCCTGTGTATTGCTGACTGGGTGAGCGTGAGTGAGAAAGAGCGCTTGTGACGTCATAGTAAGTAGTCAAAAAAATGGCACGCTTGGTTTTCACACAGATCGTGATACTTGCGTTATCTAGGTCTACATATCTATATCTGTGGTCGGACTGCATGAAAGAGAAGCGTGGTGGATGACACAACGCTGGTAAATACATATGAAGCAATTATCTATTTACAAAAATCTATTGTTTGGACTAAAAAATTAAAACACTAGTGCTTTAGTATGTTGCTTGTAGAATAACTGAAAAAATTATAATGATTGTTTTTATTGTAAAAAGAGAGTTTTTAGAGGTATCATGGTTTTTTTCTATCGTATCAAATTAATTGTATTTTAATTTGAACACACTATCTACCTAGCTTAAATCCTGAAGAACATCATATATTTTTTCTGGTTTTGTTTACTGTAGTCGATCATATACTTTTAGTGCTTCTAAAACTTGCGTTTTTTTTGCTTTTAGGTCCTGCAGTGCTATTCTGTAAAAATCTCACCGTGAAAACTAAGGTGAAGTGAGCTGTCATTTCACCTGATGTTAGGGATTGCCTCCATTGATAGCTCACTTCACGCTCTTTTCACCTAGTTAATTTTATGTTATCACGGTGAGATTTTTACAGAATCGATAGGCTATAATCCCCTTAACTGCGAATGGATTTTTATGGGTTGTTTTAATAGATTCAGATGCATAGAATAGATAGTACCCTTTTCTGTATTTCTCATCAGTCCCTAAACATTCACCGCAATGTTTAGTTCTGATTATGCAGTTAGATACCCTTTTCCCAATTATGATATGAATGAATAAATACCCACTTATCAATATTTTAGTATAGGTACTATAAGCCTTGGAGGCCTCAATTTAGCCTTGAACGGCCTGAATTTTTATTAATAAATATCTGTATAAGAACATTACCAATCAGACAGCCATTTTGCCAATTCAGCCAATCAAGCTATCAAATCAGTAAATTTATTGTTACTAAATCTTTTTAAATAGGTTGATACATGACATATTAAGACAGCCGTAAGAATATGAAATATAAACGCTGACGCCTCATAGGTGTCATGTAACGTTTCCCATAGTTGTCGCATTTCGTAACATATTAGTTTTCGGCAGTCATATCTTGAACTTCGTGGCGGACACACAATAAATCATATCTTTGTAAAACCTAATAATTTTGAATTAAACTCTTCAAGGTTAAAAATGGTTTTTTTTTTAAAGGGACTTAGAACTTGCCCCGTAACAGTACCTCCATAGACGCACTTTTTTATTTCTTTTTGGTGGGAAACCTTCAAAAGACGCCCGGGCTTTGTGGGATTTTTTAAGATTTACGTAAGTAAATAAAACCACCCCAGTGATCACCATCTGCACATGGAAGAGGCACCGTTACCTCTCAAAAGACCGATCCAAATTCCCCTCGGTGCAACATCCGTTAGGGCACATCCTTGGGCCTCCACAAGGATGTCTAAAAGGCGTTGCATAGATATCAGGATCATCTGGAATTTATGTATTTAAGTGAATAGTGGTAGGTGGTAGGTTGAGTGGTAGGTATGAGAATACACACCATTCACTTTGATACATATCTATGACACCGGAAATATTGATATTAATCCAATCAGCCAATAGAGATTGATTGAAGCAGATCTAGCTGTCAATCATTATTGCCATGGATCGCTTCGCAACCGTTCCTATCCTATCTAATATGGATCTAAATAACGTCTCCTATTTATGATAATACTAGCGAACCGCCCCTGCTTCGCGCGGTTTTTACGACTTGACAAAACCGAGATGTATTTTTTATATAATATTTTCATATGGATCACATATAAACTTACAGTATACCCACCGAGTACCACAATTCTATATTAAGTATATCTAGAAGTTATTTTTCGAATGCCTTTTAACTATTTTTAGTTGCTATATCTGCTTTCTCACTCAAACTTACAGAAATTTTGGTACAGTAGGTACCGATACTAATAAGAAATACCTACCAATAGTGCCGATACTACGTCTGGTATCGGTATCACAAGGCCAATAGTACCGGTTCCCAAAAGTACCGGTATTTGAAGCCCTAACTGCTGGACGGATATGTAGGTAATATAGGGCATAATAAGAGATAGTTTATGTAATATCACTTGAAATAACGTTCACATGATATAATTTTCATAAGCTATAAAAACGTAAACCTAATTTCATTCATTATACCTTATAAAATTAGGTAAAATGAACTTATACTTATCAGTAATTGATTATATCATTTCGTCGTTATATTAATGAAAAGTATATCAAATGAAATTAGGTAATATGATCATTAGAACTTTTGTTATTATATCAAACGGTACACACCCCTACCGAACATTGGCCGCCCTCAAGCATCCCCACAATGACCGCTCCTGGGGCGCTCCCATCAAGGGCCATCACCATGTCATCGGTTCGCCATCTGCCCAGATGCGGCAATAAAGACTCTTAAAATAAAATGGCGTACGTCAGGAAGTATCGATCATTTATCACGCGTACAATTTAAAATCATTAATGTTAATAAAAATATAACATGTCCGTTTACTCGTGGGAATGCTGCCTAGCTGATCCATAGATCGTTTATTATTTAATATACAGTGGATGAGTGATGCTGATGTGGCAATATTGGTTCTGACCATCAAAATATATACCTATCTATGGTCCTGAATGAAACTAAAGATGTGGCTTCGGCCTTTTTTTTTTTTTTGTGGATGGGAAATCATCCAATGACCCCTCCCGCTCTGGGTGGAGCAGAAGGGAGTGTCAGACTCTTACTGACTAAAACCCACCCGTGTTCCTTCCTTAGCCCTTTGTGTTCCGGGGTAGCGGTAACCCTTTCGGACAATCCCGCTGCCCCGGCAGGCTTCGGCCCTTGCGGGCCCCTTCCTTATGCTGACATCTCTTTGAGGCGCGCGTGGAACACGTACGCGCCGTCCGGCACGGGCCTGGTCCTGATCGGACGGAGAGTTACCCATTACTCTCCGCCCGCAGGCCCGCGCCTACGGTGGCCGGGAGTCGTCTCGCGGCTCCCGACGCCCGGAGCGTCTCCCGCGGCGGCTGGGACGTGAGGCCCTTTCCCTCAGCCGTCCCGCCACCTCCTTCGCTAGCATGACTGCTTCGGCCTTGCTTACTTTTGAACAAGAATAATGAAACTGAAGACGAGACTTAATTGGCCTTACTTTTAGTCAAGAAGGACAATAATCACTGAAGACGAGGCGGTATGGTCCAAGACCTAAGCCTGCCCGAGTAGGGCGAAGGAAAAAAAAATCTATGTTCCTGAGTTCGACACTGTCTATCGATTCTGTAAAAATCTCACCGTGATAACATAGGTGAAGTGAGCGTGAAGTGAAATATCAATGGAGGCAATCTCTAACATCAGCCGTGCTATTCTGTAAAAAACTCACCGTGAAAACTAAGGTGAAGTGAGCTGTCGTTCCACTTTTTATTTAAAAAATCGGATTTTTATTAAGAACCCCCATTGATGTGTTTTCGTTTGGTTTTCGAGGTTTGGTTATTCTAGATCGCATGGCTACGGCGCTAAGTTATTCGTGGTGGCGTGCATTCGTTGTTAAGTATTTCGAATAGGTGAATTAGAGATTTGGTTAGTCGATATCGCAACGTTACGGCGTTAAGTTTTTCGTGGTAGCGTGCATTCGTTGTTATGTGTTTCGTATTAGTAAACTTACGGGGACGTGATAATCGATGTTACACTTTTCTAACAAGGAGACGGCACGACCTTGGGGAAACGGATTTGAATGAAATTTCGTGTAGTGGTAGTATACCATGTGGGTACTACCACTGTAAAATATTTCCGTCCAATGCCCAGTAGGAGCTGAGAAAAACGCATATAAAGTTCAGCCCGCACTTTATGTATAAGTTGACTTTTTTTCTTTTTCTTCTTATTTTTTTTTATTTTTTTTATTATATAATCTATATAAATAATTTATTAAATAAACTATATAAATTATTTATCATATAAATATGTATAAATTAAAAATTATAAGTCGGTACACCTATGTGCTCTAGACTATCGAGTGTAGCGCAAAATGTATACCTGCTCTGGACATAACAATAGAATAGGGTTGGGAAATTTTACTTTTCGAAAGTTGGGCAGAGGAAAGAGCCCATCCTACATGGAAACTGGAAACACTACAAAAACATGAATGCGGTCATTTGAAAAGAATGGATCATTTAAAATTATGGAAAAAGGACGTGGAACAGGATGGAACAAGATTTGATAAATTTCATGTCATCGATTCTTCGATATATGACCGTTTTGTCGAGATGTGAAGAAATTATAAACAAGTCACAACACGAAATTTACAACAATGGGCCTTAGTTGCTGCCAGTCAGTTTCCGGATCTCCAATTTTAAGTATCGGACCAGTGGGTAACAAAATTTAAACATCATCATCAGCCGGAAGACGTCCACTGCTGAACAAAGGCCTCCCCCTTAGACCACCACGCCGAACGACAATCCGCCACTTGCATCCATCGGTTGCCCGCGACTCTCACGATGTCGTCGGTCCACCTAGCGGGAGGCCTGCCTACGCTGCTAAAATTGAAACAAAGACACAATATCCGTCAACGGAAAATTACCAGATTTGTGTCAGAAAGAGAAACATACAGCATGGAAACAATTTTGTCCTCTGCAGAAATATATCGTCTTCAAACAAAACAATTAATATCCAACTTCAATAGTGATTTTATCTATCTATACTAATATAATACTAATATAATATTATAAAGAGGAAAGATTTGTATGTATTTTTGTAACGAATTGGCTCAAAAAGTACTGGACCGATTTTAAAAATTCTTTTACCATTTGAATGCTACATTATCACTGATTATTATAGGCTATTTTAATTGCAAAAAAAATAAACGTCCACCTGTGCGAAGCCGGGACAGGCCACTAGTTATCTATACAGATCAAACAGGTACCTACATACATTTTTTCTTTATAAATCAATTAGTATTTATTTCATTATTGAATTTATTTCAAATAAATCATAACACTTTTTTTCGGGATGTCAATACCAATCACATTTCAACAGAACACTCACAGAAAAAGGAAGTAAAACAGTTTTTGCTAATGTACAAGATATGAATAAGTTGTCACATACATACATACACTACACAATATGGCATCACATTATCTGGAAAATTACTATCGCAAGTTTACGTGTTTACAAGAGCCCACAGGTGATTTCGGGTCCAGAATAAAACAAGATATAGGACAATATGTAAAAAAATACAGGAATATTATTGTAACATCATCGAAATCAGGAAAACTGACCTCTACTCTTTATCAAAACTTTCTGGAAAAATGTTTGGTGCCATATGTTCAGAAAAATAAGTTTCATTTAATAATTGACTCATGGACAGGACAAACAAAACCAGAATTATATGATGAAATATTCCAAGTTGAAGACAAAATGCCCACATATACAACAAAAAATATACCTCCAAAATGTACTTCGTTAGTTCAACCATGTGACGTTTATTTCTATAGACAAGTGAAAAATTTCATAAAACGATTACAGAGCACTGCTGAGCTATTAGACGAAAATTACGAAATTTCTTCTCGTGAATATTGCTTAAAATACATTCAATTGTTCATCACCAATTATGAGCACCATTTCATGAAATGATACAATATGCCTGGTATGCCAGTGGACTTAGTGATACAAAAAAAAAAAATCACAAATGTAAATGAAGCTTGTTTTTCCTTAAACCGTTTACAATTACACATTGTAATTGTAAAAAAACAGCATTTATTTGTTGTTCTTGGTGCAGAAAGAATTTTCGTTTTGAATGTTTCTATCATAATTATCATTCAGGGTCTTGTACACCTGACTGTTAAAATTATTTTTAATTATAGAATACTGTATTTATAATTAGTTGTAGTAATAAATTTAAAAGATTTACCAGAACACGCATTTTATTTTGTACCGACTTATAGTTTTTAATTTATACATATTTATATGATAAATAATTTATATAGTTTATTTAATAAATTATTTATATAGGTTATATAATAATAAAAATTAAAAAAAAAATAAGAAGAAAAAGAAAAAAAGTCAACTTATACATAAGGTGCGGGCTGAACTTTGTATGCGTTTTTCTCAGCTCCTACTGGGCATTGGACGGAAATATTTTACAGTGGTAGTACCCACATGGTATACTACCACTACACGAAATTTCATTCAAATCCGTTTCCCCAAGGTCGTGCCGTCTCCTTGTAAGTCACGTAATAGGTACGTCCTGTATGACTTATCATAAAAAATAATCAAGTAATCCCATATGTAAATAATTTATTTTTTTATTTGAAATCAAAATGTGGCTTCACAGCTGAAGTGGCACATAATTATGTAAGTGCGTTACTTCGAAATTTCACTCTTATTTATTCGAATGATATTCTTTTAATCAATTATGTAAGTACCTACCTATGTCACGTTACTTTTCTCTGTGGAATTATACCTGCAAGATGTTGGACTAAGGGCTGCTTTACCCAGACTCAGAGCGGGCATTTGATGATTTCCCATCCTCAAAAAAAGGGCTGATTATTCAATCGACAGATAATTATTATTCGTAGAATAAAATTGACGTCTGACAGATTTTTTATGGAAGAACTGTCAAAATTATAAATTATTCCTTGAATATAGCTTTAGAAACCTATTTGGAATATTTACCTCTTTGGTTAAGAGGGTGAAATCAGAAAGTTGTCAACGTTGCAAATAAGTAGCTGACAAAATATTCAGATGTTTTGATTAATTTGTCAATATTACTGAATTTAAATAAAAGGGTTTATTTATAAACGATGATTAAAGTTGAGTGACGTTTAAACGTCAAAAATGTATCTACCGTCCGGTTAAACAGTCGCTAATCTCTACTTAACTATAAGCAACGTTTATGAAAAAAGGAGATAGTATTTAACTCATAACCAAGCCATCAACTTATTACATACCTATCTACTGTAAAGCTAAGGGCCGGTTGTTTCAAATGGTTGATTAACGTAACATAAGTACGTCAAATCATAACGAGTACGTACCTAATCGTAATTATTTGACATATTTATGGCCATAATTTTGTAATTTTATTGTAACTTTTTTGTTAGACGATAGTTAGCGCCATTTTTGAGATACCTATGAGCGTCAAGTGGACGTGAAAGAACCCGCCCTAAGGTCGCAACAATCAGTCGATTCCGTAACACCGTGATTTAAACTTAGGTGAAGTGAGCGTGAAGTGAGCTATCAATAGGGGCAATCCCCTAACATCAGCCGATCGATTCTTTAAAAATCCCACCGTGAAAAGTTAGGTGAAGTGAGCTTAGAGTGAGCTGTCAAGAGTATCAATCCCTAGCATCAGGATGACACTGACAGCTCACTCCACGCTCACTTCACCTAAGTTTTCACGGTGAGATGGTTACAGAATCGCACTGCAGGTGGAATGACAGCTCACTTCACCATATTATAGTTTTCACGGTGAGATTTTTACGGAATAGCACTGCAGTACCTATTACTTTATCGCAAGTTCTGTGTAAATGTAACCAACCACAATGATATTAACTTATAATTTTAGTATCTCAAATTAACTGGAGCGTATTCAAGAGTCCATCCAAATTCCTTTGACGTCTAGACAATATTATCTACATAAAAGGTTATTTCTTTTACAAAGTTGAATGGAAGTCAAGTAAAATACAGGCTGTTCGGCAGAACGTTGAACACACGAAAACGGCAGATAGGTGGGGTCGTCTGCTACCTACCCAGGCTCCACAGATTTTTTTTTTATTACCGAAATTCGTGAGTTTTAAAACTTTGAAGGAACTTTATGTAGGATAGACGAAACTGGCAACTCTTTTTTTTGTTTTTGTCTCGACTATTGGTAGATTCATCTAAAATTATTGTTTGGCGCAAATAGTAACGAGACAAAAAGTTATAAGCCACAAACATTACAAAAAGGGATAAAACGTGATTTTGAGCTTTTCTTTGCATTGCATTAAAAAAAACTGTGGATTTTAGTAATAATTAATTAAAAACCTTTTCAAAAATTAATAAAATAAAAAAAACTATGGGGCCTAGATATTTTTTTTTTTGGGCTGGGAAGGTAGCAGACGACCCCACCTATCTGCCATTTTCGTGTGTTCAACGTTCTGCCGAACACCCTGTATATTCTAAAAAACTTTTCAATTCGATTCAATGAGTACTTTTGAAGTAACAAACTTTTGACACCCCTCTTTTTGCGTCGGGGGTTCAAAATACAGGATGGATTTTCGATACTAGACAGTCAGTGCAAGCGTGGTAATAAAAGCGCGTTCCTTCTCTATGAGAGAAGAGGCTTTTATCACTGACACTGGAGGTATACCACATACCTCTTGCTGGTATTGTTATGTAGGTACTATAATATGTCTCCGTGTAAGCGAGTGAATTTCAGAATAATAAACTACTCGTATAATATTGCCCACCTTACGAGTATTACAAATGCACCACTATGAAAGTTATCTTCAGTAGGTCATCAAAAATATGAATTGCAAGTGACATTTTGTAACCCCTGACGCAAAAAAAAGAGGGGTGCTATAAGTTTGACGTGTCTGTGTGTCAGTCTATCTGTCTGTGGCATCCTAGCTCCTAATCGAATGGACCGATTATGATGCGTTTTTTTTTCTTTGAAAGCTGACGTGATCGAGATGGTTCTTAGTTACAATTTATGAAGATCTGTTCAGGCATTTGAAGGTCATCAGTTCTTTTTGTTGGCGATCTGAGACGCATAATGGGTATTTACCTATTTTACTTTCAAACATAATATCTGTGACCTAAGATTTGAAACACATATGTATGCTGGTACCACTGAGCTACGAGCTCGAAGTTAGGAGACGAAATCCTGGATTGCCTATCAGTAAACCCATCAAGTTTGGGCTTAGTTTGGCATTAGATTCGTCTTAACTAGTTCTGTTCATTTATCCTGATGACGAGGACTGGTGATGGAACTGGAAGGTGGTTGATGGAACCTGGAATGCTTACTAGTAAATCCAACGAGTAAGTGCCCATATAAGTATCGTATGTCGGTCATTGAGCACGTTATTGTAGCACAACATTACAAAAAAAAACAACGCAGGTTTATAGAAAAAGTTGTTTCAATCTAGACCGTGCTATAGCTTCTGCATCCGGAGCACGCATGGGAGAGCGTTGCTCTGGAGTTTCATTAGATAATACTATTATATTCCTAGCATTTATTGTTCTATGTAAACTATACGTTTATTGACTGCGCAGTTCAGCCTTTCGGTTTCGAGTAGCTTGAGATAACAAAAACTGTTGTCTTTGAGGAGCGTTATCCTCAGGCCGCGTTAATTTGCGCCTTATGGCTTCATTTTGAGATTTTTTATGAATATTGTATTTAGGTAAATGGTATTCAGGTTCCGGTTTGACTGGAATCCGACGAAAAGGCTAGGCAGATGATGATGACAGCTACATCTGGCACAACATTCCGAAATGGCAAAAGAAACCACATACTTGTCCAGAAAAAGGCATTACAAAAAAATATTTTAAGGGTTTTAAAATCATAAAAAGATCAGCAAAACATACACAATGCCTGTTAAACTGATAACTGACAAGCTGTTAGTTATAGGAACCAGATATATCTGCCCAAGCTCAGAAAAGAAGAAAGTTGGATAGATATTGTAAAGATAAACTTCTGTGGCTACCTTGCAATATTGCGTAGTGAGGTTGAAATGAATTTCCAACGTTATGTGGCTTCCTACTTACTAATATACAGGGTAGCAATTCCTGGTTACCCACTTAACCATGGATTCAGCATTTACAAGGTGGCGAGGATATGACATTTTTCGATATCCCCGTCACCCTGTATAAGGCTATTGCAAATAGGAAGCCACATAACACTGCGAATTCATTAAACTCATATTTTTTCGTCGGTTCAGAATCAAAGCCAAAGCATTTATTTCAAATAGGAACATAAAAGGAAGTCATTTACTGAATCCATCCATGGTAACTGGTTGCGCATGGATATGTAACACCACCCTGTATACAATCATGTAAATATAAACCATAAATATATTAAACAAGGGCACAAACACGAACAATTAAACGCATACCAAGAAAATACGACTAACTCCAGTTTACGACTCCGCGTTAAATATTAATCTAGCGATTTGACACAGAATGACCCGCATTTGCATGGGTTAGTCGTAAATGGCCATTGCTGAATATAGGACGCCATGCAGATGGTCATAGGAATAATGACATAATCCCTAATAATTGATCGGAATGTCCGCAGCACGGGATGGACACAAGCGTGGCGTGGCGTGGCGTGCCGTGGCGTGGCGTGGCGTAGCGTAGCGTGGGGTCGCGTTTTTTACCGACTTCACAAAAAGGAGGAGGTTCTATGTTCGGATTATTGTATGTTTTTTTTTGTATGTTTGTTCATCGAATACTCCGCCAATTGTCGACGGATTTTCAAAATTCTTTTTTTGTTTGAAAGGGTATGCTTCCGAGGTGGTCCCATTGTCACCAAATCGGAATCTGATGAGGGAATCTCATGGAAATCGAGGGAAACCCTCAAATTTTGTAGGCACACCAATAGCGATTTGGGTATTTTTTATAGTAACTCGTACATTTGCTCTCAGAAAGCACCATTCGGGAAAGTGAAACTGATGATGAAGACCACAGATGGCCATCGGAACTACTCAATAATAAATATTTCACGGTTTGCGATTCGATTAGGTAATTTAATGTGGTTGCTAAACACAATACGTATCGTGAAGTGGAGCTGATGGTGCCTTCTCAATCAGCTCCAGTTCTCCTGGTTCTTACAAGGAGAACTCCTCAACAATTAACGTCCCTGCATCGGGAAAAGCAATATTTTGTAAAAGGTGATGAGCAGTTGACATTAGGCTATTGTAACTTACATAAGTTACAAACTGGCCCACTAAAAAGTGAAAAATAAAAAACCTTTTTACAAAAAAAACTACCGACTTCCAAAAAACACTACAGAGTGAAAAATAACTTTAATGTCGGAAGTCGGTGTCAATAAAAGAAAATGCGGAACCAACGACACCGACTTCCGAAATTAAAGTTATTTTACACTTTATAGTGTTTTTTGGAAGTCGGTAGTTTTCTTTGTAAAAAAGTTTTTTCTATTATAGGTACAATGAAAAGGTTATGTCATATACTAGAAAACACCTAGATTCCGATAGTGCAAAAAAGAATCAGAAAGTACCTACTAATCAAATACTTAAATGTTTTAACAGCATTTCCTTAGGGATTGGAAAATTCCATTAATTACACTAGTTTACACGGTTTTCATACCCCAGCTAAAAGTTGTTATTTTATTATTCATGTAAGTAGAATTATCCAGAAAAAATAATAAAAAAATTCTGTCACGTCTGGTTTGAGAAATATTTATTAACTGAACTGAAATACATAATTTAAAAAAAAATAAAAATGAATAATTTTTGCCTTTTTTTTAAGTTATTCGAGTCAGTTTCCCTTATAACGGACCAACAGTAATCCCCTAACATGTTTTCATTCCAAAATCCTTGAATAATGAAGTTAGGCACTTTTGAACACATCTACAATAGGTCTTCTCTTTTTTGAAAATATAAACTGTCCAAAAACATAACAAAAACGATCAGAATTTTGTTTACACTTTCTACTCGACATTTTAAAATTTAAATCACTAGAAATAAGATAATTGTCGTTTGAAGCGAACGAATAAACAATAAACTGTCGTCACCACGTTAGGTAGTTAAAAGAAAACATTTGACTGCAGGAAGAAATTGTGACGTAATAAAATATTTCTGCTAACACTTTTAGGTTTAAGGAAGATAGATTAACATATTTATATACATTTATTTGGGGGTATAAAAAAAAGTTAAATTTTGTAAACTAGTGTTATTATCGGTAGGATTCTTTTGATTTTTTTAAATACCCTTACAATCCCTTCATTGTCTACTGTAAACTGAAACGGCCAGTTGCAAGACAGCATTTTTAGTATAGCCACTTACAACCAGCAAGAGTTAACATGAAACTTCGGTCGGGAGAAATCGTCACGTAACGAAAAAGCGATAAGGGGCTCCAGGCGACTTTTCATTTATGTAATAGAAAGAGAGAGAGAGAGGTAGTTTACATGGTTTTCGAGGGTACTGAAGCCAACAGTGAGGTCAAGAAAACTTTGTTACAAAAAAAAACAACCGACTTCCAAAAAACGACAACAAAGTGAAAAATAACTTTAATTTCGGAAGTCGGTGTCGTTGGTTCCTCATTTTCGTTTTTGAATCCGACCCCACACGTTTTTTTTAATACTTATTTATTTTTCAGGCTCGTTTATAATACCAACAAGAAGGGAGACGATGTTCTCCTGGCATCACACGCAACGGTAGCAGCACAATGAAAGTTACACATTGGTTTCTTTCACGTAGCCTAAATCAGCGGAGTTATTGCATAATACATACTGTAGAAATGGCTTTCATGTTGACAGTACAACAAAATTCATTGTTATTTACGTTGTTATGCAGACAAATTTTTCGAACATATGAATCGATGGATACATAGGCAATATCCTTCTATATGATTTAGATTGAGATTGAAAGTGTATTACTCAATTAGGATGCAGGCCTGTATTCCCTGAATTGGTAACTAGAGGACTATTAATAGACCCACAATTGACCTATTCACCAGCAAAGCTATTCACAAACATTCGATACGCTTCCGTACCGGATCGAACGTCAATCAATGTTATCGAATGAGTCCTCTAAACGCTGTTCACAAATCAGAAATCCCGGTTTTTTTATAGTTTAAACCAAATAGCCGGCCGCTATTTTTCCGACAGCTATTAGCTGTCGAGGATTACGCACATGAGAGTACCTAAAATGTCTCATTTTCGATTCGGAAGCCTGTCGAATAGTTGTGAAGAGCTGTGCAGTTCTCTAGAGGTTTCTTCAAGTAACCTTATAGGGAATAATTATCTTAACTGTTTATATCGGTCCACATTCAGAGGTGTCAGTGAAGCGTGGCGTTACAGCTCGTTTGTTGTTGGGTCGACCGAGCTCAATGAGAGCAGATACCCGGAACTGCCAGAATTATTAGCTCAGTACACAGAGACGGCCAGAAGATCTATTTCTTACAAAATGCTTTTCTTTAACCACACATTTATGGTCTTAGAGATAATCATAATCATAATAATAATCAGAAGAATCCGTCTATATTGACCTACAAAAAGTTGTCATTTTAAACACCTGCAGAATAGTTAGGAAGTTCATGCAGTTAGAGGAAGAAAATACACACACACCACACGCTGCATTTACTTGGCTTTGGCCCGTAAATGTAGCTAAAACCAGCCTAAGAGGTGAGAAAAAGAACATTACCTATAGATAATAATAATTTTAGATCTTTATTTATCTCAACATCATAATACAGGCACTGATTAATATAATGCACAATCATAAACGAAGAAAGGTGTCTGAGATGGGAGAGAGAGATAGATGGTATTTTAAAGGGAAAGACTTGAAGTAGCAGAGATTTAATCATTCAATAACTTAGCTGACTACCCTTCTTTGACGGATATTTGTCCGCGGACTTTTTTGTCCGCTAAAATAGATCGCTTACAACTGTATCGAGTAACGCAAACGAGGGATTAAAAGTACCGCGTACAAAAAGTACCCCGAATAACCGAGGACATGCGGGGAGCGGACCGGACAAAAGTACGGGGGAGTCCGCGAAAAAAATAGAACTCGTGTGACTAGGCGAAGCAACGCACATGGCGGATTTTTAGTCCGCGTTGTGCGCTCGAGAGTGATGTACGTATGCCCGATTTCCGGGGAACAAATGAACGCACACCGTGTGCGTTGATTTCGCGGTAAATCCGCGGCGGATTTTTTTATTCGCGGAGCGTACTTTTTTCTCCGCCGCGGAGAAAAGTCTGTCGTCTGCGCAGGCCATAAAGCAGCACAGCTACAAAAATATCTTTGATTTTATTCCAAGTTCTAACTGAACACAGAGATAACATAAAACCAGAGAAATACGATTCATTTATCTTTGTGATAAACGCAACAGACGTAAATCCGTAAGTACCCTTAAGCCATTTTTTCAACGAAATTCAGGGTTGTCGACAACTTTTAACACTGTTAGGAAATGATAACCTCAGGAAAACAGAACACGCCTGCACACTTGCAAACTTCGAACCGTATTCGCTAGCCGCAGGTCACCACTGCAGGTTCTTGAATCCCTATTCTCCTAACTCAACCTTCTGTACCACTCCCATTAACTCGAGCACATACGTATTACTTGAAGTTTACGAGACAGTAGCTCTCGCCAGTGGCTGTAAACAAGCGTTTAATTACGTGCTATGACGCTAAAGCGCCGCCCGCGCCGATCGCCGGCCGCAACGATACGCATAGCTGCGATCAACGATTGCAGCCTGCATGAACTTTTAGTATATATGTTGAGTGTGGTCCTCACTGACCTAAAATATACCTTTCAATCTAGTATGTATGGACGTACTAACAACCAATTACCGACACTGTAGTAGATTCTGTTAATTTGGTTAACTGCCAATTATTCTCACGCGTGTCTATAAAATAGATTTTCATGTGTTGTGGAAACCAGTTATGACTCTCAATGAGTTGATGTTCATTATAGTTTGGAAAAATGTGGAAAAACATTGTATCTGTCTTAATTTCTGGCGCTGCCGCTGCTGCGGCTACTGAGACCGACGGCGGCGCTAATACCTTTATGGTTAACTACAGTTTTGAGCCATTTTGGATCGAAACGGGTAACGCACGTGTATCGAATAGAAAACAAGTACTTGAATACCAAATGCATGAGTAGAAGAATCGTGAATATGTTATACATTCATCTACATACAACATACTAACCTAATTCCTAGTGGAAACAAAATATCCTTATTCTAACGATAAACGAATATTTCATTAAATCTCAGGTCATGGGGCCAAGTGTGCGTCTCCTTTTTAAGGAAATTCACGTGACTAGAGGGCTGGCTTGTTCTTTGGCCAAAGAATTAGCATTGCCATTCAAAGGGCAATGCTGCCAGTCTTCTGGGCACATTTCCGGATGACAGCGATGCGGACGAGTACTTCGAAGCCTAAGCGTCCTTTTGTTTGAAAGAATAGAATAAACAACGTCAACATATTAAATACATTCTTCTGCGCCGTATTGCCTGCACCACTGTGTGTTGGTACTGTATTGCATCCAGCAGGCGTAGCATGAGCACCGTTTTGTCGACGGCAGAGTAGACAAAGATGACATTCCATGTAGACAGTACGACGGCAGCAAAGTAGAAAGAGTCAACTGCACTTTTTACGAATTACATAATTCGACTCAAAATTCTGTTTTGTCATAGGATTTTTATTCGATTTTTTTAATGATAATAAATCACGTATATAAAGACAAATACAACAATTGTTCTCAGTGTCGAAGTACCGTGTTTTGGAACAAAAAAATATTGTAGTTATATCATGATTTTGTAGATAACCGTTTGTACTTTGTGGCCGTCGTGTAGAAAGTATCAAATCTCCTTACAACTGTCAGTCGTCAGCGTCATTTTGTATCGTCAGCGTCATTATGTAGACTATTTAGTCTACATATAAAAAGACCTAGACAAAGATCGTTAGAAACGAAAGACAAAATGACAGATTGTAGAAGGATTTCTACGGTGCGATGTCAAAAGTGGAGAAACGAAATGTCACTTTGTATAGAAAGAGCTGTGTCTATTCTACGTAGAAATAGAATGCGTCATGCTAAGCCTGCTGGTAGTGCTTCTTATAGAAGTTTTCCCAGAAGCGAGTGCTTTCTTCCAAGAGCATCTCGCGTAGTTTCAGCGTCTCATTCAGTGACATTGTGGCGACCTGTTCACACCTACAGCCGGCCACGCTGGCAGCGACGAACCAGCAGGCACTGGCGTCCTGTAAAATTAAAACGAACGTTGAACTGAGTTTATAGAATCTTGATAGCGCCCTCACCAATAACTTGATGAAAGCTTTTCAACTTTTGTATACCAGAGAACTGTAGCATATAAATACTAATAACTTTAGTTTTATGTTAATGCTAAAAACTTAATGCTTAACCAATTTTCATAATTTTTTCAAGTTGTGTCAAATTTCACGAACTGTGGTCCTCATTTTCAGAAATTTGGGAGTCTGGAGACACGCATTTCTCCAACCAAGCAAACGACTGAGCACAGTGTTCAGCATCCCTTACACGTGTGAGGCACCGGAATAACATTCTCGTCTACAAATGAATATTGGGAGGATTACAGGAGGAAGTGCCGCAATCAGGAGTTAAGGATGATTTAAAACAAAGTCAAAGAAACACTTAGAGAGGCGTTTCATGAATTGATGGACGGTGGGCATAAGGATGATTTAAAACAAAGTCAAAGAAACACTTAGAGAGGCGTTTCATGAATTGATGGACGGTGGGCATTCTGAGATCTAGGTGTAGACTCTCATTGCGGACATAGAAGTGGCTCCCGTAACGGTTCTAGAGGGTCTGAGATGGTGTGGCTTAGCGTGTGCCAAGACGACGCAAGCATGGGTCATGATAGAACGGATGACTGCTGAATAAATGTGCAATTTGCTGCAAGAGGTCAATATGAAGTGGAGCCTACTGAGAGTGAAAGCGGCGCGCGAACGAACCGCCTTTAGGTACTCCCTGAAGGTATTGAGTATTTTTTATTTGGCTTACGGAAATGTACCTACTGCATATCTGGTAGCGTTGTGTGACGGGTCGTTGAAATCCCTAAAATAGCATGAGCTAAGCGATGCATGGATGCCGTCAGTTGAGACAGGAAAACTCAACGCTGCACTGGCTCTTTCTTCAAAAGGCCCTTCCAGACATGGCTTTGCATTTTTAGACTCTGGTTATTCCGTTTATCCACCCCAAAAAATCCACCCTATGGTGGATATTTTTCCACCCTGATTTCTATGTTCTATTTTCTGTTTTTTTGGACGCGAAAACGCATGTCCGAGAATCCAACGTAAGCCTATAAATGCCGTTTATCGAACTAGGCCTAGGGTGAGCATGTATTTCCGCGTATCCAAGTTAGGGTGGATTTTTAGGGTGGATAAACGGAATAACCATTCGACTCGCATAAAATCCTAATAATAATATTAATAATATTCGTACTTTAAAAGAGACTCTGACCTCTAAGTTTTCGTCATTTCTTCTCAGGGATCAGTCAGCTAGGAAATTCTGGCGCCATCTAGCTTAATAGTATTGACCAAAAAATGGGCGTATCAAAGTTTCATAAATCTACTTACAGAAATCAACACCATTTCTTTCCATTTCAACGGCTGCTGCGTCCTGTTATTCCAACGACGCTGTTGTACGTGTCTCGGCTGCATTACTCTACAAAGGCTCAAAAGATTGTAGAGTAAATCCTTGCGAATCTGCCGTAGCAGCCAGGAGAATTACGGATGCCCGTATTCGCATACTCTCTGACAGCGCCTCAGTCCTCCAATCCCTAGGGAAGGAATGCATCACATCGAACCTAATACTAGAATGTCACAATGCGCTTGAACAGGTAACTGTTCTGAACCGCAATACAGTGACGTTACAATGGATAAAAGGACACAGTGGATCGCTAGGTAACGACGCAGCTGACGAGCCGGTCCGAAGGGCATCCAGTACGTCAGTTTGTGGACCGGAACCTGTCGTGCCCATCCCCTTCAACCAACTACGCAGGTGGCTACAGAAGCACACCCATACACAAGCAGAAAGTTGGTGGACGTCGTCATCAGGCTGCAGGCAGACCAAGGAAGCTATGCCATCACTGGATGGCAGGCTAACCAGGCGCTTATTGTGACTGGACAGGAAAGGCTTGCACCTGGTGACGGGTACCATCACGGGACACTGCTCATTAAATAAACACTTCCACACTATAGGAATAACGGACAGTCCCCTGTGCAGAGCTTGCATGGAGGCTGATGAAACCGTTGCGCATGTGCTCTTTGAGTGCATAGGCGTCACCCAGATTAGATCAGAAACCCTCGGGACACCCAGATCGTACACAGATGTTCTCAATAAACCAGGAGACCTAATCAGCTTCTGGAGGGAGGTGGGCTGGTTTGAATAACCACCGACGGCCGTCATAGCCCACGCACAATGGTCCATTTGAAGGACTAAGTGCAGAAACCAAACCCATAACATAGAACATCCTTGCGAATCTTCAATGGAATGAATGAAGGATAGAATTTCGTCATAACGTGAATTTCAATTTCTTTGTGGTAAAAGTGCCCAACAAATATCTGTCAAAGTTCATGAACACTGTAATGGTCCGGCGAGAGGTCTATTTACTGTCCGGCGATTTTTAAGCTGACCAACGAAGCGTGTGCCACATGACGCATGACGAATGTGACCACCATTTAAAAATGTGACTAAGAGCCACATGACTAAATCAACAATCTATGCACAACATATGAAGCACATAATGAATTATCAATTAATCGTTCATAATCTTAATATCTAAGCCTGTATATAAAACAATTCTAATGATAAAATAATATATCACTCACTCACAATCACAAGTTAGTTAATTAAAGATTACTATTTACTATATAAACCATCAAAATTATGAAGTGGTTTATACATAGTCGTAGCGATGGAGTGGTGGACGTGTGTGATTCTTTTGTGTGTGACGGCTGTTCTGGGTGACGACGAATGGCTGGTAGTGACAACAGCGCAAGGGGCAGTGCGCGGGCGAAGACACCCCAGCGGGGATATTTACGCCTTCTACAACATACCATACGCCACAGCGCCGGTAGGCGTAAACAAATTCAAGGTACCTACTTAAATTAATCCTGTTTTAAACACTGTAAATAATGGCTCAAGATTATATACCTAAACATTTCTTCTGCTTTGCAGGCACCTCTGCCACCACCAATATGGTCGGAACCATTTGATGCAACCGGTGACAAAAGTGTCATATGTCCACAGAGCCAATTAATGATCGACTTCATTCAAGACCCCGTAGAGGTGAAAGAAGATTGTCTAATTGCTAATGTATTTGTACCCGACACAACTAAGAAAAACCTTTCAGTCTTCGTTTATGTTCACGGGGGAGCTTATGTAACGGGCTTTGGTAACAGATATCAAGGAACACAGTTTATGAAGACAAAAGATTTTATCTTCGTCACGTTTAACTATCGTCTCGGCATTCACGGGTTCCTTTGCCTGGGCACCGAGGATGCACCAGGCAATGCTGGGATAAAGGACCAGGTTGCGCTGCTGCGCTGGGTACAAGAGAACATTGCCAGCTTTGGCGGTAACCCTGGCGATGTCACTCTTGTTGGTAGTAGTGCAGGTTCTTCATCAGTCGACCTAATAATGCTCTCGAAGTTAGCCGAAAACTTGTTCCACAGAGTCATACCTGAAAGTGGTGGAAATCTTGCAGCATTTTCAGTCCAGAGGGATCCTCTAGAGATTGCCCAAACGTTCGCCCGAGATCAGTAGGCGAATTCTGCTAATTTAATATGTTCAAAATGTAGTCGCAGTCTCATCTCGGCGACAAACAAATGTCAAAAACTTGTCATTTTGACAAGTTTTTGACATTTGACAAGTAGGGAAATTTGAAGTATTTTTGACAGATTGAGACTGAGATGAGACTGTGAACGTTCTTAAAAATTACGAGAATTGCCACTCAAAACATCACCAACGTAGACGATATAGACGCTTTAGAACAGTTCTATAAGACAGCTCCACTGGAATTGTTGACAGCAGATACGTTTGCAGATAGAACTGATTCTACTTTCATGTTTTCCCCGTGTGTGGAGCGTGATACAGACGGAGCATTCTTGACAGAATCTCCTCTGAGTATTCTTAAGAAAGGCAATTAGAAAAAGTTACCTATGTTGTATGGATTCGCTAACATGGAAGGACTACTGCGTATTAACTTCTTTGAAATTTGGAAGAATAAGATGAATGAAAAATTTTCTGATTTCTTACCGGCTGACCTAAAGTTTGAATCTGATGAAGAAAGAGAAGAAGTAGCCAATACGGTAAAGAAATTTTATTTTGGCGACAATCCTGTTGGCAATGACAATATTCTAAAGTACGTCGACTTCTTTTCGTATGTCTTATTTATGATTCCTATGCTTTGGGCTGCAAAACTGCACGTGAAAGCTGGTCATAATCAAGTATATTTGTATGAATATTCATTTGTAACGAGAATGTTACTCCAGTGCCTCACACTGACGTAAGAGGTGCTAATCACTGCGCTCAGACCATGGCTTGGATGGACACCATGATTGGCAGTGATGCGAGTCTCGAGACACCCGAATTTCTGAAAATGAGGACCACAGTGCGTGAAATTTGGCACAACTTTATGAAAACTGGGTAAGCATTTTCTTTTCTTTTAGCATTAACTTAAAACCGCTAGTAAGCACAAACGTTTCAACATTATTAGTGTTTATTATCTCTGCTAGGGTTCAACATAAAAGTTGAAAAAACTTCATCAGATTATTTGTGAGCGCTTTATCATGATTATATGACTCGGATCAACGTTCGTTTTAACTTTACCGGACGCCAGTGCCTGCTGGTTCGTCGCTGCCTGCGTGGCCGGCTGCAGGCACGGACAGGTCACCACACATGGCACTGAATGAGAAGCTGGAACTACGTGGAGTGCTCTTGGATGAACGCACTCGCTTCTGGGAAGACATCTATCAGAAACACTACCGGGATGCAGTACCACCGCGTAGTGGAGCAGGTAGTACGGTGCCTAAGAATATTTTTTACTTATTTATGCTGTATATCTTGTCTCATTTTGCTACGAAGATATGATTAGACTAGAATATAAAATCAGATGAATGTGTTAAAATTTCACAAAATAAAGCAAATAAATGTTAATACTTATCTAAATCAAATTGTGCTCTGATATGTAAACTAAAAAGTGAGTATACACTAGAGCATTTTCTCAAGCATTTCCATGTACCTAATGTAAAGTTTTTACGAGTGATACTACAATACAAGCAAAAACTCAATTTAAAAAAGCATTTACATGTAATCTAACCTTTCTGCGAATGCTGGACCCAGTGGTCGGAGTGATGCTCACAGCGAGTGAAAATTCACCCGTTACATTCTATTTTGCATTTACTTTTCGTTGAAATGTAGCCCTCAACCCACATCACACGTTTTGCCCGCGCTCGTGTCTTTGCTCGGTGTGATGTTACAGAAACTCGCTTGTCTGCTTGCAAAATCAAGTTGTAACTAAGTGTCATGCTGATTGTTCGATTCCTGAATGGGCTATACATTAGAGCGGCTCGATGGTTTGTTATATGTAAATGTTATAGTATTATTCACCTTAAGAAACCTTTTGTAGGTTTGTTAGTTTACAATTTAACACAACATTTTCATTAACGGTGGTGTATCCCCAAGATATTTAATTTAAATATTTGTTGATAGATTCGCAATACCTATGTGTCGGTGATTCATACAAGTATTTAAACTATTTCTTCTTGTAAATAAAAAATAATGATGCACTTAATTAAAAAAATGGTAATTTATTTCGATTTTTTTTGCAAGTCATAATTCTTCATTGTTCCTGCAAATTAGGTCACTATCCCTTGGCGTAGAGCTTAAACACACCCCGGACAAGTATATGCATATATGGGTTTTCCTTTGATCTGTTTAGTTATGGCCTAACGCTGTCAGCTTTTACATGGCATACAGCGACCTAAGCATTAAATATAATAATGCACTGAAAGTTTCTGAAAGTATACTGCTGCGGTTGCCGTGGCGTTATAGTGCGTCAGGGATATTTGCGGATAAAAATATTGATGGTTTCGACGCCATTATTAGAAAAAGATGTGCCCTGGTGACGCATGTTCGCGGCGACACCAACAGTTTTCGTAGCTCGCAGATCGGTGCGAATCCCCGATTTTGCGATGGTGGATGTAGCTCCACGTTAAATTTTAAGTTATAGGATACAGCGTGGCATCATCGAAGCGCAACCTGAAATTGTTACTAACCCTATGAATTTTGTGTGAAAGAAAAGTTGTTTTTTCATAGCAAACATGCCAACCACTCTCAGGGGAAGAGTCACATACATTTGCGAGGGAAGCCGCAGGCAACAGCTAGATCTTAACAGAATCAATTCTGCATCAAGTTTGAGATTGATAGTAACCCTGGGTACTCCAGAAGTAGTTAGTACAACAACGTAGAGGAACGTCATGTAAAGTTCAATTGAAGTTCACGACTTAAGCCGGAGTTAAGTCAACTGATCCAAACTCCGGATCGAGTTGGACCAACTTTGACATTGTTAGGTATGTATATTCTACCATCTATGAAAATACTACACAGTATATCAGCACATCTGTCGTTCCCACTCAAAATCAAAATACAATATTTTATTTCACATAGGTAGACCTACACGTACACTTGTGAAACGTCAGAAGCTAATCTGCATTCGCGATTTATTTGCCAAAAATGTAAACAAATATGACTTTAAGGAAATTTAAATTTTTCAATTTTCAATTTTTCAAGGAAATTTCAACTTTTTTTTTTATTTTCAATAGTTCTAGTTCTATATATTAGTTCAGGTCGCTCTGAAATCAAATTAATAAACCATAAAATAAAGTTGATATTTAACTTGAAATAATAGTAATTTGAAATAAAAGTTTGAATAGACTTTATGTGCGCGGTTTCTATTCGTCGTCTCCTATGGAGAAGAGCCGTCAAGAAACTCCACTGCTGGGGCTCATGGCGTCTTCTCTTTGAGAGGGAGTGGGCCGGGTGTGGCTTGGTATCTAAAAAATGTTAATTCTAGGACATGAAGAAACTCATGAAGAATTCTTGCAAATTATTATAAAATCGTCGGGAAACGTGTATTTACTTATTTTTAGCATGGGACAAAAATAATTTTATATTTTTAAAAACCTGCTGAAGTTTTGTCACGTTCTTGAATCATTGCCTGCCTTTTCTCAACTACGAGCATACCCCGGACACTCCATACAACGCTCGCAAAATAATTACCTATTACTACTACATAAACAAATGACGTTTGTACACGTGCAAATGTGTGCGTGAACTCTAGTAGGGATGGCTGTCACGGTCGTGCATAGGGTAATAATAAATATTTTAAGCTACTCATGTCGTCTCAACTTGCTGTTAACCAGTGAACCTGCTTACTGTATTACCTGGACAATAAATTTATATTTTCTACTAGCTTTTGCCCGCGGCCACGCTCGCAATAAATTCGGGGTAAAGCGGATAAAAAAACGTAGCCTATGTCACTCTCCATCCCTTCAACTATCTCCACTTAAAAAATCACGTCAATTCGTCGCTCCGTTTTGTCGTGAAAGACGGACAAACAAACAGACACAAACATACACTTTCACATTTATAATATTAACTAGTATGGATTTCTATTAATAATATTAACACACGTACACGGTTTCGCGTCGTTGTATGAACAAATTTTAATATAATGAAATATTATTATTTATTGGTTTTCAATTTTCTAAAATAGCAACTTGGAGTAACTACTTAAAGAACTGCAGTGCGATTCTGTAACCATCTCACCGTGAAAACTTAGGTGAAGTGAGCGTGGAGTGAGCTGTCAGTGTCATCCTGATGCTAGAGATTGATACTCTTGACAGCTCACTCTAAGCTAACTTTTCACGTTGAGATTTTTATAGAATCGACCGGTTGTAGCGCAGGGGTCATTTGCCGGGCCCCTGATAATAATATCGCATAAATTAAAAATTAAAACGAATAACGTGCATAGAGTAGACGAATTGAAGGAAAGAGAGAGTCCTGTGTCGCAAGCGGCGGCACAGGCTGTAATTTCCAAATTACGAGTACAAATTATTTTATGTTGTTGAAACACTAACTAACTACACAGGGTGTCCCTGGAAGTACGGATCAAATCAAATTATATCACAATCGTCACGTACCAAGCCGTTTGGTTCTAAAGGTAAGGTAAGGTAAGGTAAAACGGGCTGGTGTCCGCAACTCCACGTCAATGCGCGTATTTTGCGTACGGGTGGGAAAATCGTTTATTCGATCCACCCCAGCTCCTCGAGGAAGGCCAGCAACGCCTTGATGTTACTGACCGTCTCACGTAGGGTACCTGGGTTACCGAAGTACTTTGCCCTATATGTGGCGACCATCGGGCAGTTTAGTAGCACATGTGCCGCTGTCTCATCGTCCTCCATGCAGGCCCTGCACCGCGGACTGTCTGTTACTCCTATGACAAAGAGGTGTTTATTAAATGACCCGTGGCCAGTTAAAGCTGCAGTAACTATACGCAGCTTCTGTTTAGTTAGACGGAGAACCTGTTTTGAGATGCGGCCATCCAATGTGGGAAGTGCTTCCCTAGCCTGCCTGCAGTCACCTTGGTCCGTCCATAGTTTCCCATGTCGGTCTCTAGTGCGTTGCGCTAGTATTTTCCTTACCCTGTTAGCTTTCTGGCAAGATTCAATGCTACCACAGAATTTGCGCCATCCTGTGGTACTCCTGAACCTGATGCATTTTTTGTAGCTGGATTTGGCTGCGTAATAGTTATCCCAGTCCTCATCCGCACATGTATTCATGGCTCTATTCAGAGCTTTTCTTACCTTACTGCGCTTGCGTTCCAGATCAGCGCCCCACCAGGGTTGTTTGCCCGGTGTGCTGCGCGGGGTGGTCTCTGGACAGGCAGTTAGGTAGCTGTCTATCATTGATTTAGTGAGGTGACTTACCTGTACTTCAATCTGTGTCGTATCCGCATATGTTGTCGGATAGTTTGATGTCGCGAGCTTTGATTCTAGATTGCGTGTATAGGTGGCCCGATCCGTGTTGCGCGGATTACGCCGTGGTTGTATAGGTGGGACACAGACCTGGATGTCGAAGCGGATCCACCTATGATCGGAGCAGGAGGCCTCCTTGGAGACATGCCACCCCGTAATAGCTTCCGCCGCTTTCTCTGTTGCCAGAGTGAGGTCGTTTGGTTCTAATAACGTTGGTAGGTACGCCGGCGGTGACAAGGGCTCGACGAATAATATCGTTGATGCTGGCGTGCCGTGCTATGCGATCTGCGCTCCTGCAGCAGGACGGGCCACGTGAATTTTAATGATTACTTGCCACTAGCCC
Organism: Globia sparganii; assembly: GCA_949316385.1. NCBI lineage: Eukaryota > Metazoa > Arthropoda > Insecta > Lepidoptera > Noctuidae > Globia > Globia sparganii. Next base: position 9,853,138 of record OX438655.1, on the reverse strand, counting down.
TACCCTTGTGTTAAAGTCGCCATTGTAAAGGCACGTTGTATAAAATCCTAACTTAAGGCGAAAGCGCCAGGGTAGCCCGCAAAATTAAAATTTTCTTACGTTTTTTGCAATATGCTGGTCAGTATTAAGTTGTACGTTGATTAAAATATGATTCGCGACCGTAACAAATATGTACTTCTTTACAGAATTATAATCATTAGTCATCAATACAACTCTCTAAGACCAAATAATCCTATTGAATGACTATTTCATGAAATCTTGACATTTAGGATAAAACTAACTTAACAAGTTGTATGAATCATTCTAAAGATCGCGGGCTACCTTAGCGCTTTATTAGCAAACTAAAATATGGCGTCGAAAAATTCATCCGCATCGTTGTCTACTGAATAAAAAGTTAATGTTTATGAAAAAGATAACTTTGGCTTGTTAATCTGCATTTAATCTGTATACTGCATTTTCTACAGAAGTTATAAAACAAAGTTATTTGGATCCGGAAATGTATATAAAAACAGTTCTTGGGAAGTTTAGCATTAAGTGACTCTAATTCTGTCACTACACCCCCTGAAAGTAAACTAGATTACGAAGCATTAAATTCGTGTGAATTAACAAGTGCCCCTTGTAGAAATCTTATGGGGTGTTTGATGTAGGTATATCATGCTGTGCACTCGACCTGACCTAAGTTTTTTTGTTAATATCTTGAGACGATATGAAATCAAAAACAACCACTCATTATGTAGGTAGGTCTCACTAAAAAAGGGCCTTACGATAAAGGGGAACAAATTTTAATCTCAAGTTAACTTGAACACGAAATGATCACAAAAATATTTTAGGTGTTGAGGCTAATTCTAACTTAAGGAGTTATATTGCTGATTCTAATGATTATAATTCTGTAAAGCCATATTTGTTACGGTCGCGACACTCGCGAGTCGCGAACACAGTTATTATAGATAACGTAAGTATCACGATCTGTATAAAAACCAATCGAGCAATTTTTTGACTACCTACTATGACGTCACAAGCACTATGTAGTGATGGGAAAATGAAATCGATTCAAAGACGCCCGCGTGCGGCACTCGTCTTGTCCCACCCCCGGGGCCTAGCGCCAGCGCCCACGCTCGCTCAGCAGTAACAGGACTGGGCGCGAAAGTAGCGCGATTTTTGGCTCTTGCGTTATCTAGGTGTATCTATATCTGTGGTCGCGAATCATATTATTTACCTAAATCAACAACCCAGTCCGCAACTGACCTGCAAATTGCAAAAAACGTAAAAAAAAATAATTTGGCTGTCTACTTGACGCTTTCGCCTTAAGTTTCATGTTAAAGGGGGCGAGCCTCTTGAAAAGCACATAATTTTTTTAATGTATTATAATTAAAACCTATGCGCTGTTCCGACATCGACACACGCAACTACGACCAAGTAATTAAATCAGCGATTAACTACCCTAATAAAAAACCGATGGCGGGACCAACATATAATTAATTTTCATGTCGGGATTTCCCATGACTGGGGCTTGCATGCGAGGTGACATGGGAAATCCTGAGAACGTACCATGAATATAATTTAAGGTGCTAAGGATCGGTAGAGTTGGTGTAAAGCAGAACACTCACGGTAAAACTTTAAAGATTTAAAGTGAAAAACAAATTAGTCAAAAAACAAATTAGTGGTGGCCAAGTGGTAACGGCCGCGACCTATGAATAATAAAAAGTCAGGAAACTTCACTACATTGACAAAATACCTCGATTATTCGAACGAAAGAACACACATGCAAATAAGCCAATCAATCAGCTGTGCTCGCGTAATACGTTGTATTCCGGCAAGCGCCGTGATTGGTTCTGATGCGCGGTGGCCTTTTCGGCAACGCCCACCGCGGTAAACAATTGCGTGGTGCCATTTTTGAGCTTGAGTTACATTTCTTGACTTTTATTATTCGTAGGCCGCGACTTACGAGTTGTAAGTTCGAATCCAGACAGGCGCTTTATCTTTTGTAAATTATTTTCATCACCACTGCTCTCAAAACTGTGAAGAGCTAAGGCGTTAAGTTTTTCGTGGTAGCGTGCATTCGTTGTTATGTGTCGTATTAGTAAACTTACGGGGACGTGATAATCGGTGTTACACTTTTCTAAGTCACGTAATACACTCAAGAAAAACATCGTGAGGAAACCCGCATGTCCTAGAGCCAAAAATTCGAAGACGTGTGTCATCTACCAACCCGCACTGGGCCCGCGCGGTGTATTACGGCCCACTGCCTCACGAGAGAGAGGAGGCCTGTGTACTAGCAGTGGGAACATTATAGGCTAATTATGATAAATCATTTTGCAAAACGTAAAGAAACAAAAAATTATTGTGAGCGTCAAACAGCGGGCAGCGGGATTGTCCGAAAGGGTTACCGCTACCCCGGAACACAAAGGGCTAAGGAAGGAACACGGGTGGGTTTTAGTCAGTAAGAGTCTGACACTCCCTTCTGCTCCACCCAGAGCGGGAGGGGTCATTTGATGATTTCCCATCCACAAAAAAAAAAAGCTTCAAACAGTGGCGGATTAACCACGTAGCAAATGCTACGGGCCTCGCGCATTTGGGGGCCTCGCGCACCAATAACTACTTTCTGACCGTAAAAAAATATCAGTTTAGACAGAAGACGTATGAAAGCATATCATAAAATGACTTGAGTTTTTGGAATATTCCGACAGCTAAAATCTATTCCAACAGAAGAGAAAAAACAATTATCGTCAGTGCTTATGCGAATGATTTGGAGAATAGATTAGGCGACGAATTAGTGCAGTTTGCTGCATTGCTAAAATCTGATGTGGCTGGTATTATTGACAGCAAGCAAGAAGCACAAGGCTCTGGAAGTGCAATTTTACAAGCTTGCGTGAGCTAAGCGTGAGTTAAGAACACGATGAGCCAAGAACGTCTTGACTATCTCACTTTCATGAAAATTTAATACGATTTGCTCCAGAGACAGAGAAGTCGCTATGGATAGTATTATTTCAAAATTTTCCCAAATTAAATCCAGAAAGGTTTGTTTGTAACAGTTTTGTTAAGTATAATACCATAAAATAATTTAAAACAAACCAAGGGCCCCTTGATAGAATTTGCTACATGCCCCGCGCTGGCTTAATCCGGCACTGGCGTCAAATCATGAAATAAAACTTTGGTGTCACCCAGAGCCACGGAATCAGCTCAAATCAATGGTATCACGCCCCATTGCAAGGTGACTCTTATTTCATTGCACTAATTAGCATTAGTAACAGCGGTAAGTATTATATATAAGTAACTAGCTGCTCCCCGCGATTTCACCCGCACAAGTCTCGACCCCGTGGGAATATCGGGATAAAAGTATACTATATCCTAATCCTGGTTGTGGTCTACACATGTGCCTTTCATTCAAATCCGTTCAGCCATTTTAGCGTGAAAGCGTAACAAACACACTTATATATAAAAAAAAAAACATTTTTTTTTATTTTCTCCTTATACTTAATAATTATTAGTTTAGATACGTACAATATTTTAATTATTATCTGTGGTTTAGATTAGAAAAAAGGTAGAAAGGTTACCTACGAAACGTGCTCTTCAAAACCTGAAAACTCACACTCTTAAATAAATCCCGTAATACGTTACGGGATTTATTTATAAGTGTGAGTGTTCAGGTTTTGAACATGTAGTACACACGCCAAGCTACTACAATCTGTCAAATTTCTTTAATAGATTTTCAACTTTATCGTTAAAATAATCATAAGGTTCAACGTTGATTGGGAAAATTTGACATGACACGCACCCTAATTGCTTTATACACTTTTAATCTCAATCATTTTGAGGGATTTTGCTAATACATTGCTTCATATGCTCGAACAATTTGTCTGGTCAAAAACGTAAATAACAGAATTAATGTTGTTGAACTGTCAAAATAAAAGGCATTGCTACTGTTAGTGTTACGCAATTACCTCAATGTTTGCTTAGTTTGTTTTATTAACTTGATATATTGTTCTTATTACATTTTTTCTAGTTCAATTATATTGTATTCCTTGAGGGGACGGGCGTTGATAGCTTTTCACAGGAAAAGTTAATTTATAAACGTTAAGAACTGGTTCTTGTTCCAAATAAACATTTACTTATTTGTGTTACCAACGCACGTAAAATATGATCGTGATGAAAAAGTCTGACACCAATATACCTAAATAATACCGGTTGGTAATGTAGGTATCTATATGTTTTGAGATTTTTACCCACCAAAACGACGACACAAAAAGGGAGTTAATCCTATTCTCAATTTCATCACAAATAGGTATTAATAACCTCCCCGACCGATTTCAGTCACGGTGGCCAATCTCAACGGACATTAGCCAGGTACGCAGGAGATATTATAGTGTAGTGTAGTACTCACTCTCATAGTCCGATGGGACGACAATCCGACACGACCGGAGAGAGATCAGGCGCAGGACCGATGGCTTAACGTGCTTTCCGAGGCACGGGGGTATCACACCGCCAATTTCCAAACTCCGGGCTGTTACTAAGAAATTCCTAATGGAAAACTCAATAACACTTTGCCCGGTCCGGGAATCGAACCCTGGACCACACGCTCAGCAGTCGCGCTTGCGACCACGAGACCAACGGGGCAGTTGGAACGGGGCAATACGTATACCCAGTTTCTAAAAACTGACATTTATTAAATGATAAATTATTTTATTTCTGGAAGTAGTAAACACTTTTACACGATAAAAATAAATTGTGTTTTAAAACTATATGATTTCGGTGTTTCATAGGTAACTGGCTACTCTCAGAATGAACGAAACAAACACACAGAGTTCACAGACTATTACAAGTCCAGACACAATCTTAATCAGATCGTGTGAGGACCATGTAGATTATAAGTGTCTAAAATGGTCTTTTTAGGAAAGAACCACATCGATTTGAGTGGACCTGTCCAGTAAGTGCACGCATTTTTATCAATAATCGTATAGCTCAATTCAAAGCTTAGGGGGCTCAACGACTTGAGGAACAATAACAAAGAAAGGACATTTGAGTAGGCCACGTTTAAAGTGCTCAAACTGCCTGTCTATAAAAAAAATACCCACATATTACACAAACACATTCACAATAATTTAAGGTAATATAGATTACACATCTCAATAATTTAAGGTAATATAGTTTACCAGAACTTTACTTTTAACCCTAAAATAATTGACGGTTATGCCAGCTTGGGACAATACTTTTGTACGTGTTAAGGCAGGCCACACTGCATTGGAAACATCCTACATCATCACACAGACATCATCACACATTACGGACTATTAGAGCAGTGGTGGCCCATTGGTAAACGGCCGCGAATTACGAGTTTGTAGGTCGTGGGTTCGAACCCAAGCAGGCACTTTACTTTGTTTAAATTATTTCATCACCACTGCTCTCAAAACGGCGAACATCGTGAGGAAACCGCATGTTCTAAAACCAAACATTCGAAGATATGTGACATCTGCCAACCTGCACTGGGCCCGCGTGGTGGTTTATAGCCCACTCCCTCTCACAAAGAGAAGGCCTATTTCCCATCAGTGGGAACATTACAAGCTGATTATTATCGCACACTACAGGCGGGCCACATCACGCTTTTTTAGGACACGTATGAAAATTCGTGTGTGTGTGTGTGTGAGGGTGTGTGCACATAGCATTTGTGTGTGGCAATCAAGCTTACGGCCCTTCTGGTTATAATAAATTGATTACCGTCCCCTATGGACATGCAATCCTGGATGTAGCGCAAGTATACTCACCGACCCAGAGACAAGGCTGAATTTTATATGTAATCAGCCAAACTGAAACATATTTCAGCAACGCTGCTTTGGCTCCAGAAATAGATATGGCGGTAGTATTTACTATCTTTATAGAATGACAAGTGTTCAAAAACCGAACGCCAGCTTGGGCCAATATATACAGGCTACGGCCATTACACATACACGGAATACGTAACGACGTTCATTCATGAGCACAGGATGAGGCAACCGTTTGTAGGTAATGAGATGCATAAACTCGTATCAAATTAAATAGCCTTGCTCGCGGTTCCGTCCGCTTTGCATAATTCTCCCATTAAATCATGGGAGCCATTACTTCCTTCAGGTTTAAGGAGGAGAGACTAATTTTATAATTAAAACCATTATTTAAAGGGTCGATTACGTGTATTATAAGAAATAAGCGTTTTCAGGAAAAGATCATCTGCCATTGTGTTCTTTAAGAGCAATTATTCTTGCGGCTTACCATACACTCATCTAGCAGGTCAGTATTATTCATTATCATGTGCACATCTTAATATATAAAAATCACGTGTCACTATGTACGTACCTACGTACACGCTAATCTCCGTAACCACTCAACAGATTTCAATAACATTTTTGTGAATGTATTAAGGTTGGTTCCAACTTGAAAGATTTGGAGCCGATAGATAGCGCTCCGTGCGAAAAAGTATAAATTAAAATCGCTTTTCGTGTCTGGTTGTGAGACTTAACCGTCATTTAGAGAATTTATACCGTTGGGTTTCTGATACGAATGCGGATATTGCGAAAGGCGAAGGACTAGGAATTAAGAAAGAGAAGTGAAGTGACGGATAGCTGGTAATACACTGACGTTTATTTTACAAGTCACGATGACATATCAATACCATAGATCAATCATAAACTACATCACAGTTTCTATGAATAATACATTAATATTTAAATTACATATTAATTCGTACAAACCTTGCGTAGCAGATCTTTACTAGATAATAATTTAATCGGGTGAAAACGTAAAAACGATCCCTCGCTCTTGGTCACACTGCCTAAAAATGGTGGTTCTAATCAACCATAATCTAAAACATAAATAACACTACGTTTTGTTCCTCCTTCCCTAAGCTGTTTACCGTCACCATATTGGTCACTCCCAAGTTCCCGAGTTCCCGACAACTCCACAGTTTACACATCATCCGATTTGTCGTGAAGTTTGCAGCGAGCTTTAGGCGAAGTCTCAAGACCACTACTAAAAGGTTTTCAGTGTTGTCTACTGCCTGGTTGATTGAATTTGAATAAGGAACTTGGAGACGTAACTACCGGTAACGGAAACAAATATGGCGGAACTGCGAGGCTTCATAGACTGTAGCATGGAGTTAGTAAGTAGGTAGGTACTAAGTAAAAATATAGATTTATTTCTAAGCTCCCTGGATGATAGCAACACAGCAGGTGTTAGGCGGAGGGTTAGCTAAACAAGGGGATTTCATAGGTAGTGGGTCCAACTACGAAATCCCTATGTAGTTGTGTAGTAGGAAATACATATTATTTTGTTTGGTGACCATAAAGGTATTTTTTTACATCATGTTTTTTTGTAGTCTCTCAAGAATTTTCAAAATTTTAGCTGTAAGCTCCTGTAACATTTCTAAGAAATCCGACGAAGTTGTCGCGCTTGTATCAGAAACGGGGGGGGGGGCGCATTTGATAAAAAATTGTAATAGTTAAAAACACTAATAATAATGTTTTGTTTAATATCACTTAATTTTCCCCTGCATTATATTTTTTTTACAAATTCTAAGAGTTTTGTAATATATGTAGCATACCGTTATAATGACCAGAACTACAGAACTTTTTAAACGTATTTGAACTCCTAGATCCCTCTTATTTTATTTTTGTTTAAGTTGGGCTTATTGAGTTTTTTTCTCGCTTTTACTTTGAAAGTTCAGAACTAATTATTCAGAGTTTATTTGCATCTACGATCGCCTTTGCTAGATCTAGGATGCATCATACCCTAAAACATACAAAAATTAAACTTAAGACACATAAACAAGACACGTAAAAGAAATTTTACAGGTGCTAAAAGATGAAATTTTGGAAATTCTTGAAAAACTACAAAAAACATGATATTTTTTTTTTTAACCTTTAGGTTCTTCAAACTACCTATATGAATTTCCTAAATGGCTCTACCTACGAACCGACCGACCTTGTTTTGCTAACCCTCCACCTAACACCCTCTATATTAATCACAGAAGAAACCATAGATTTATAATGAAACAGTATTTTGCCATAATAACCACAAGAGTTCACAGCGTTGTGTTCTTAAATATGGGGTGGAGCATGGTTTAGCCTGACAAAGAAATTAATTATAATCAAACAATTTAGATTGAGTAATTATCCGGACAAATGTTTAATTATAACATTAATTAATCAACCATTATGTCCAACAAATTGCAATCAATTTACAATTATTTATGGCGTTGTTTTCAGTACGGTACCTTGAATTTCGGAAGCGGTGCCTTTGATAGGTATTACCTACATCCTATGAGAAATACTGATTTTCAACCAGTATCCATATTGCATAACACATTTTTCAGTCTTCTTTTTATCAGTTCATTCATAATATCCATATTAATATTATAAATAGATACGAAAGGAACTCTGTTTGTCTGTTGGCTTTTCACGCATAAATTACTGACGATGGTTGTATGTTTGACAGATAGGTAGCCTGTGACGTAGCCTTATTTTCTTCCTGCATACTTGGATACATTACCACACTACAAAATACACGCGACGATGTCGCGGCTTCACTACATAGTACAAAACAAAGTCGCTTTCTCTGTCCCTTTGAACGCTTAGATCTTTAAAACTACGCAACGGATTTTGATGCGGTTTTTTTTAATAGATAGAGTGATTCAAGAGGAAGGTTTACATATATTATACATGCATGCATGTGATGTCGTAAATAAACGCATTTTTTTGCGCTTACATTTCAAACGCTGGCTGAACCCTACGAGATAGGTCAAAATAATGTACTACAGTATTGTACACCTTAAAAAGGTCTACAAAAAAGTTCGCGATGGTATATGTCTATCTCTTAGGGATAACCCACAATAATCATTTTTTATCCTTTACTTTTTACGAGAAATAATGGCTTATTTACGAAGCGATTTTAAGCAATACAGCATTAATCCTTATCCAATTAAGTACCTTAAATGTATTTTGCATTTAATATAGATAAATATGGCCCTTCACAGCATGTAATTTAAATGAATATTTTCGAAGATATTACAGATTTAAAATGCAGGGACATAGCGGTTGCTGCGGTACCGGCCGCAGCGGCGCGTGCTGGCATTCTTGAAATACCTGTACTTAGTATCAGTATTGCACCCGTGCGAAGCCGGGGCGGGTCGCTAGTACTCTATAAATTATTAAAATTGAAATGTTGGAACGCCAAAGTCGCCAAAATAATGTTAAGACTCACGCAATCAATCTACCTAGCCTTTTCCTATGTTGACGTCGGCTTGCAGTCTAACCGGATGCAGCTAGGTACCAGTATTTTACATGGAGTGGCTGCCGATCGGGCCTCCACAACCCAGTTACTGGGTAACACGATAGCCCTTGGCAAGACTGTTGTCAGACTATCGGGCTTCTGACGACCCGTAACGACTGTCAAAGATCTAATAATGATAGCCGGGACCAACTGCTTAACATGCTTTCCGAGGCGCGGAAGGTCTCGATATGTTATGGATAGTCACTTATCCACGGACCGACCTCGGCAATCGTTGCATAACCTTGAAGATGGACCCTTACAGCTGTTATTATTTAGCCACGAGCTCCTAACTGAAAGGCCGACCCAAATGTAGACATTATATCAACGCAACATCCCAATTTAAACAACCTCTTTAACTTTGCTTTACGACGCAATCGCATTTCGATAAAAGCAAAACTGATGAGATGCGCATCACCCAGATACATAAAACATAGTTTACACATAAATTGCTCTCCCATACATAAATGCATGTGATCAATCATTCTCATGATAATGAAGTTAGACTAGAGTAATATCTACATAGTACAGCTTCATATTGGCAACTTCTTCGTAAGCACAACTTCCCTCTTTCACTTTTCCAGGATGATTTGACTGAGGAAATTGACCTGAATCTTGTTACTCCACAGTACACACTCTTCAATGTTTGTTTATTCATATAATATTATACAAAATATATATACAACATGTCCCAAAATTCAACGATAAGCCACCAGAGGGTGGAAGCACATGACTCGAGAAAAAAATAATGAAAAAAATATCTAATTTTTTTTGGAAATTACAAAAAATACATTGAAATCCTTCGAAAATTGACACCCCTTTAGATATTTTTAACTACCATTACCACAATTTTTCAAATATTTCTGTTTTTTTTTGTATCAGCAACCTAAGTAAAACTGCTATCCACCGCACCCTTAAAAATCGTAGAATGCCTAATAGGTTTTAAGCAAAAGTCAATCAAAATTATTTTTGTCCAGTTTGTAATTACCAAAAATATTGAGATATTTTTTTTCTCGTGTAGTCATGGTCTACCCTCTGGTGCACGCTTATCGTTGAATTTTGGGACACGTTGTATATATGTTTATTTATTAATATATTTTATGGTGGTAGGGACGCGCAACCTGTTACTTTGGATTCAGTAGGTACGAGTACCTACATGTTTCTGGACCCACCTGCATTCAAATTTTGTAATTTAAAAAAAAAATGCTGTTCCGTACATTTTGATCGCGTAGTTATTGCACTTTTCTATGAAACAGCTGATATTTTTTTTGGAAAACAACAAAAAATTTCTACGCTAGTCTAGAATCATGTGCTGAAATTCATGGTTACAGTTTTCGCGTAGATGTCACTGCCACCCTGACCCAGCAGTGCGATTTTGTAACCATCTCACCGTGAAAACTTATGTGAAGTGAGCGTGGAGTGAGCTGTCACTATCATACTGATGCTAGGGATTGGTACTCTTGACAGCTCACTCTAAGCTCACTTCACCTAACTTTTCACGGTGAGATTTTTCCAGAATCGATCGGCTGTATAAGCTAACAGTTCTAAAATAATATGTATCATAATCATCACTTTAGAACTCAGCATGTATCAGATCGTATTTAAGGGTGTGGTACAGACCATCAAGCTGAAAAACTTTCTCCATGGGACCAAAATCGTAATCGCGAAATATTATAAAAAATCAGCCGTTTCATACATTTGGTTCGAGTAGGTATTAAATTTTTGTATATGACAGTTGATTATTTTTTTCGCTAACCATAAAGGCATCAAAAAATTAGTCCGCCTCGCTGTTAACAAGAAAAGCATGACCCTTAAGATAATCCGATCACCCAATATTCTTAAATCTAGGTAGCTCTAAGTAGCTCCATAATAGAAAAAAAAAGCAGCCTACGAAGGGTTCCGTACCACCGTGCAATATTTAACACTACATTTTTTTTATACTTTACTTTCTTGTATCGCCCCTTTAGCTGTAACCTTATTTAAAGCCTTTAATTAATTAATAAAACTTTAATTAATTTTTATTATTTGGTGTTATAGCGGCTGTAGTAGTCACACCCTGTGAAGATTTCAAGTGTGTACCTATTGGGCAGCGGGATTGTCCGAAAGGGTTACCGCTGCCCCGGAACACAAAGGGCTAAGGAAGGAACACGGGTGGGTTTTAGTCAGTAAGAGTCTGACACTCCCTTCTGCTCCACCCAGAGCGGGAGGGGTCATTTGATGATTTCAAATACACAAAAAAAAAAAGGGTCTACCTATTACGGTTCAGAAAATGCAGCCCTTTGACAGACGGGCGGACGGACGGACAGCGGAGCCTTAGTTATAGGATCGCTTTGGCACCCTTTGGGTAAAGAACCCTAAAAAGCAAATGAAGAAGACATCTACAACTTTCGAATTTACATGAACGCCCTACTCTCCCATAATGCTTGTTATCTAATTAGCGAACATACTTCACATTCCACATTGTTTCTCTACGTCTAGCCTACCTATACGCCTATATGATAAGTCTTAGAAGGAAGCCTGGTTACTTTGTAAGGCTGGTGCTTATAATCGCGTTACTGTTTCTAGATAGGTACTAGTGTACCTCGTATATTGCACGCCTAAGAGGCTTTGTGAGGCAAGGTATCTATCATAAAGAATTTACTGATAGTTTTCGACGCTTATAAGATAAGTAAGTACTTACCGTTTTCGCTGGTGGAGAAGCTTCCGAATAATTTTCCCAGGAAGAAAAGTCTGCTGTCATTCTTGGAATGTTCACAGCAGTACCTATGCGTGTGATCATTTAACCATCAATTTCTGCCGTTCTGCTAGTTTGCAGACTGTTGATTACAATAAAAAAAAATGTAGTTAAAACTAACCAACGGCTTTTTTCTATACTAATATTATAAAGATTACTAATATTATAAAGTTTGTATGTATGTTTGTAACGAATTGGCTCAAAAAGTACTAAACCGATTTTAAAAATTCTTTCACCGTTTGAATGCTACATTATCACTGATTAATATAGGCTTTTTTAATTGCAAAAAAAAAATTAAATGTTTAAAAAATTTGTGTCCACCTGTGCGAAGCCGGGACGGACAGCTAGTTATAAATAAAATAAAAAATAACATTTGTTTTCTCGTATAGCCGGAGTCACACGTCGTTACCTTTTTGTGTAATTAAAAAGGAAAAATCGTACTGATATCGTGCGACTCCGGTTTTCCGAAAACCGATGTTATTTTCGTTTTTCAAAATACGACGAGTAGGTAGCTTAGAAGTTACGAGGGAACAAATGAAGATGCATAAATACATACCTGACCTGTTCGTAACCTTACTTTTGGCTTTGCTGTAGTCGATTAAAACACAGGTTTTATCGCATTTAATACGGATAACTGCAAAAAAATCCGGACGCTTGTAACTGTATAGTTTCTGCCTTTATTATTACCTACCTAAATCGGGGCGAGGCTGCTACGTTCTTTTCTTAGAATCATTATCACATTTTCCTAGCATGGCTACTATAAAGATTCTTTTGGAAAAGCTAAACTTGGCCCGCTTTAGGTGACCAATAAGCTATGCTGAGATTATAACACCGCAATAAATAAATCAGTAGTAGACAAAGGTGTGGGACTGTGGGCCCCTGTGGGTGATGTGGGTAACCGCCTCCGGGATGGGACCCTTATGGAGTAAGGTAAGGACGCACGGAGCTATGGATCACACGGAAACGCCTCGCCAAGACCCTTCCTATCCGCTTCTAATCCTTCTAATCCGCTTTTGATTTTTGTCTTGATCCCGATCACTAACTAGTTTTACATATTTTTTTTTATACTAAAAAAATAACTGTCCCCTTACTCCAAGTTTAATCAAAACATAGAAATATTATTATTAATTATACTGATTTTTTTTAATATCTCTGAAAAATTACCCTTCGTATACACTTTTCATTGTGACTTTTCATTTTAGTCTTGATCCCGACCAATAAAACAGTTTTTTTTTTACAAAAAAAGACAAAAAAAAAATGCCCCCTAACTACAAATTCAAACAAAACACAGACTTACGTTTTTTATAAGTGTTTAATTACTCGGAAAATTTGGATTTTTCTTTTATAGGTAATCATTTCCACTGAATTTGAACTCAATCCCCTTTAAGTATTCATAAACGTTGATTAAAGATAAATAGTAATTAGCGACTGTATAACCATAAATTGTTGACGTTTAAACGTCACTTAACTTTAATCATCGTTTGTAGAACAGAACGTGTAAACATGTAATATTTATGTACACCATTTAAAATATTACAAAATTTACAGATATAAATATAGACTCTTTAAAAGGAATGACACAATGGTCGGTCTTATCGGTAAAAGGGATCTTTTAAAGACAACCTTTGGACGGACTTAGAGAGAAAGGAGAGACAAAAAAACCGGTTTTATAAATAAATCCAGAAATTGCGTGGTTTTGCATTTTAAGATTTCGTCACACCATTCCTCATTCTAATTCCAAATCGCGATATTTTTAGTTTATGCCAGTAACTCCGTGTGTTAGGTAGCAACAAGTCACTGTACTGTAAGTTACATTGCATTTGCACATACGTCGTCCGTGTTTACTTGCACCCGCCATTCTGAATTTAAGGCACGTACTTCTCACATTTCCATCTTTGTCTTCGATCAGATGTAAAAAAAAACTAAAAGGTTCCATTCGTTTTGATTTCAAGATCAGAACGTTCACAGTCTGATCTCAGTCTCAATCTGTCAAAAGTACAGAGGCCAGCATATCAAGCTACCCCAATCTGTCAGATTTTCCCAATTGAATATGAACCTTATTCCTTTGTACTAATGTTGAAAATATATCAAAGAAATTTGACAGATTATTGGGGTAGGTTAACCTGCTGGCGTCTGTACCTCTAATTTCCCTACATTTTTGGCAAAACTTGCCAAAAATGGCATTGGTTGTCGCTGAGATGAGAATGCGACTAGATTTTAAAGGTTTTAAATTACGGGAATCGGCCTTTTGATTAGACATTCATTCAGAATTAATTATAGTGGAAAGTACTTCAAGAGTTGATCATTGTGATCATCTTTGATGAATATTTTTATTCTTTTATGGACGCATTAGCTGCACTCCGGGGTTTCACCCACATAAGTCTTGATCCCGTGAGAATAAAAAGTATCCTATGTCTGAATCCAGATCATTTTCTAACCATGTGCCAAATTTCATCCAAATCCGTTCTGCCGTTTTAGCGTGAGAGCGATACAAACAAATATACGGAAAATCAAATATTTTCTCTTTATAACATTAGTTTAGATGTATGCATGGAACTGTGGATTGGTTTAGTTTAGAGTAGTATGAGATAATAATTTAGACATAGTTCTTAATTCCAATCATAAGAAACGATTATAAATTATTATTAACATAAAAATTTATCTCCAAAAAGATCCTGATACAAAGACAAAAGTACAACGTGTGAAACTTTGATACCGGAAAAGCAATTCCGTTTTTTCTAATTTCCTGTAACAGCCTTGCAATGAATTTTAATCAACCCTAAAAGCTTTCCATGTCTCTGAAAGAAAATGGTGTCATTATATTTTAATACTGTTAGAACGTTGTTGCCTCTACATCAACATGAAGCACCTTTTTCCCTCCATCTAAAAACAATATAATTTTTTAACGCCATCGTAAATCGCTGTCCTATCGACTTTCTAGGGACACATATCGTGAACAACGCATTAGGAACTAACGCTTGGCATTTCGTAAAAGCATCGTCGGATTCAATTAATTCGTCGATAATAAAACAAAACTTTATCGTAGGCAACAAATTGGTTTCCTTTTTGTTCCCGACAATAACGTGCATTTAAACCGGTAAAAGTAAAGGCTTTTTTATCTATTGAACACTAAATAAACATACGTAATAACAGTAACTATTAAGCACATTATGAAGACGTCGAAATGTCTACTATAAAGCACGAACATCAATGACAACTTTATACAGTCTAATGGGTGCTTTAATGGCTCCTACTGAGCCCTAAACAGCAATTATAAGTTCGTTATCAGCGCTTTTACTATTATTCTTCGTCACAACTGATAATAAGTTCTCAATCGTTAATTCTAACAGTTAGGGGCATTTAATGTCTCTTATCTTGCCGGAGTATTTAAAACTTCGATGTCTCGTGTCTTACTTGCAGGATATGGTAATGAACAATCAGGATTTCTTCCCTTATTGGACACATTCAAGAATGTTTGTAGATAGGAAGAATCGTTAACTCACAATTTGTAATTCAAAATGAAATTTTCCGTCTTTGACAACGAGTTTCTTTACTCAAAATGGACTGCAATAGGCAATACATATGGCTGCTGAAGAACGCAGCAATGCCTACACTGAAATGGCCATTATTTTTCTACTACGGGAGGTGTCTAAAAAGCTCAGTAGGACCACAAAATGCTTCAGAGTCAGTAATTTCACATTCCGTGTCACATGCAACACGGTGTTTGTATTCCTTGCCAAATATGCGCATGCTTCGCTCCTCGCCCTCGCTCCCACGATGCAAAAATGCAAATGTGATGGAGTGCAAATGAGTGTCCCGTGCGCGGCGTGCCAACGACGGGGATCTGCCCGGACGCATCACTTTGTGCTGTCCATTGTCAACATTTGCTTTATGAGGGGTTGTCATCGTATTGTTAACTCATTTTAGTGAGCTTTATGCTCCATCCGTCCTCGATCTGTTCATTCATTCACGCGGCGTCCAACCGACGAAATAACTCAGTGCCGTATCTGTGACATGTTTCGAGATGACGATTAATTAATGTTTTGTTAAGTGGCGTCCGCGTAGCTAAGCCACAATATTGTGGTCGTTATGCCTCGCTTCCTGTTTGCTATTAACACATGGGTTTGTAATATGTTCATATCTAATTCTGTCCATGTACCTAGTTTGTTTTGTTATTGTGCGAATTTTTATTATTAAGTCTAATTCTACAAGGTCAGTCTGCACAGTGTGGTATTTTGCCTTAGTTGCGGACATGCTCGTTTTATGTGTTTTTAGGAAAGCTTAAAATCAAACAAAACTCCGCCGGCTCTAATTACTGTAGTTTAAGAGAAATAAATAAAATCGAGAAAAATCCTTAAAAACCATAAAAACACCATATCTCGTTTTTTCTTTTGATTGACACGAAATGTTTTAAGGTGTTACAGAAATTCACTACCAAAACCATTTTTTTCTTGAAAACTTTAAAACTCTTGCTCACACAAGTGGGAATTTTTTTTTCTATGATTTTGAAAAATATTTTTTTCCGGCTATTCTTTTCACGGTTGCGTTTTTTTTAAGCCTGTATGTTGACCACTATAATAACCAGCACCACAAAAAAAAATCAGTTGCAACAAGCCCAGACTTTCGGAAATATTGAATTTTAAAATTTCCGGTTGCATTAGAGTCATCCGATCCATATTTATATCCTCATTAACACTTAGTACACGTCATAAACATAAAAACCTTTGGCATTATCGAAATCAGTGCTTCAACTCCTATGCGTCACAACAGATAATTTTCACTATAATCATTTAGAATCCGAAGAAAATAATATTACCTAGGTACACTGACGACTGACGAAATCAAATTCAATCCGATAGCGAGGATATATATCATAAATAAGCGTTACAACATTGGATAGCATAATTGATTTAGTCGATTGAACTAATCAATTTAAAAATTTACTACTTTGTGACAACCCTATTTTTATAGAAATTTAATAAAAACATATAAACGCAATATTTCCGAGATCTCGCTAGATACATATTTAGAATTTTCTCCAGTTGAAGGTACTTTACATAAGTATTATGAAAATTAAAAAAAAAATGCAACCCGTAAATAGCTATTTTGATGTATATTTTTTTCGTTTATTTATAAAATATTATTTTATTCTCGTTCCTGTTACGTTAGAGACTTGCAAGTTTTTCAATTTATACATTTCAAACCAACAATTAAGTGGTAGTTTATAAGTCACTGAAATTTGCTTTATTCAAGAAATGCAGACGAAAAACTTTTTCAAGAAGGTCGGTGACCTTTCACTAAAATATTTGTATCTCCTAAATGAAGTGAAATTTCAAAACGGGATTTTTTTAGAATGGTTTATTAAGGGTAAATCTATAAAGAAAAAAATAAAACTGCCATATCCGCAACTAAGGCAAAATAATACACTGTAGTCTGGAGTGATTTGTTTTCGGAATTTTGATGGTGTAGGTACCTTAGTTCAATATCTCTTTGGCATCGCGTTTTTTAGCGATTCAGATTATGGTCATGGCATGTATCGTCATGGCATTTCATTTGGGGCTTGATCAGAATTTTAAGTGGCATAAGATGCGTTGAATCCTCGATACGTTTTCGTGCATACACCAATTAGGAACTGTGGTATACCTACCCAACGAAACTTTCTGGGGTCTGAAAAATAAGAATTATAAATGAGTCTTTGTTGTGAAAGAGTCTGTGTTCTCAAATCTGTCCGTATCGATTTTTATGAACCACGCCACCCTTCTAAAAGAGTTTGTGAAGATGACCCCCCTATTACTAAGAGTCCGCTATCCGGCCGTCCGTCTATGCGTCAGTCCGACCGTCTGTATCTCATGAACCGTAATAGGTAGACAGTTGAAAGTTCACACAGTGTAATGCCGCTGTTCTATTGCCGCTATAATAAAAATAAAATAATTGTACTTGGCCGGGTTTTTAATAATAAACTTTTTGTCGATTACTGGGTACCTACCTCAGCTTGGTTATTCATGTTTAAGTCATGGGTTGTCAGTTACTCATAAAAGATGTCATGGTAATATTTAATGAAAATCAGAAGTCAAAGTTCAAATAGACACTAACACAATGTTTACAATTTCAGCAGTGACAAGTGTGACAACACATACATAAAGTTTTAACCTAAAAGTCCAATTACGTACTAAAAACGTAAACTATAAGGTTGTATAATTAAAAGGTTTATTTATAAACGTTGCATAAAGTTAAGATACGTTAAAACGTCAAAAATATTGGGTTAAACAGTCGGTAATCACGACGTAACTTTAAGCAACATTAAAACAATAGTAAAAAACTAACCCCTTTATTAATAAAAATAAAGGGGTTAGTTTTTTACTATTCGTAACACAAAACTTATTTGAGGCGCGTGTCTAATCAGTGAAGTGAACTACATTTTTATTGAAAACTAGCTGACCCGGCAGACTTCGTACTGCCTCAATCGATAAATAAAAGACCTAAACTTTTGTATAAATTAATTTTAAAACAAACAAAGCGAATCCTTATTTAATAAAAAAAACATTTTTTGAATGAAGCATTAAGTGTTATTATTATTTTGCAATAAAGTTCAAATTGACTCTACATTTTATTTAGAAAACGTTTGTATGGGAAATAGAAAAGGGCTGTTTTTAGGGTTTTCCCGGAAATTATTCGATTTTTTCTCACCTTTTAAACCTTCCCTATACCTCCACGAACATTTCAAGACCAAGATAAGATAAATCCGTTCAGCCGTTCTCGAGTTTTAGCGAGACTAATGAACAGCAATTCATTTTTATATATATAGACTAGCGGCCTGTCCCGGCTTCGCACGGGTGGACATTTATTTTTTAAACATTTTATTTTTTTCTTGTAATTAAAAAGCCTATATTAATCAGTGATAATGTAGCATTAAAATGGTGAAAGAATTTTTAAAATCGCTCCAATACTTTTTGAGCCAATTCGTTACAAACATACATACAAATCTTTCCTCTTTATAATATTAGTATAGAAGTATAGATAATATTGAAAATAAATATTGCTACATTGGTCACTAAAAAATCAATTAAAACTGTGAATTAAAATTCACGTAAAATGAAAATGCAAAAATCTTATTGTGCAATGTTAATTAGTGCAATAGGTACTTACGACATTTTTTTGTTATTTTTTTACCGTTTTTTATCAAAATCAATATTTTGACTGTAAATAATACCTATATCCTAAGCTTAGACCATTAAAAGATAAATGTTCTAAGATCAAATCTAAATTGCTTTGTGTACCAAATAATTAAACAAATCTCCCAAGAGTACCTAATCACAGCCACACGGACTCTATTTCTGAAAAAAAAACACTATATTCATACTTACGTTAACATAATTATAAGCTCAATAACAGTCCTCAATGCTACCCCTAAAGGCCAATTCACCCGTATTTCCCCATAACGCAGCGGAGGTCAGATGGCAATCACTCCGTATAAAATAGAAGCACGCCACACCAATCAGATATGGTCACGAACATCAGAATATAAACAGTACACAAGCTTGATAACTCTATTCGCTAAATAAATAAAATTATACTTGAGGTCCTAAGAACGCCTAATAAGTACCTAGTAAATACTACGTCTTGGTCTCGATCACATCCTTCACGAGATTCCATTGTTAAGTTCTTAATGGAATTTGTATTTTTTATCGCGAGAATTCATAAACCAAGGTGTCTTTCTTTGTATGTATGTCTGTTTGTTTGTTACGGTATCAACCGCTGAACTGATGTTGATTAAAGGGCGGTTCCATAGCAGTCCTACTTGTCCGCCATTTTGATTTTGACAACCAAACCCCGTAAACTTTACAGTAATCAAACATCTATGCAACAAGATGTAAGTAAGTAAAAAAACACGGATGTCATGTGATTAATTTTGAACGTTGACAAATTAGTTATTCCATAGACAAGTTTAGACGTGATTAAAAAATTGGCTACTAAAAATACGTCAATTTACGACTAATTTGACAGGAGTGAACTAATATTTATCTTCTGTCCCTTTATAATGAAATAAAAAGAAAAAGATGCACTGAACTTAAATTTAGTTTAGTTTGTGGTACAACAGAATCGGAGCCAAATCTCGGAAAAGTGACAATTTACGGGCTTATGTCTTGTATGTTTTCTGTTTGCATTGATATCAGTTATCCATTTATTTAAAAACTAGCTGTGCCCGCGACTTCGTTCGCGTGGTTGTCGAGAACAAAACAACGTCGTTTAGATAAGAGTATATCACCTTTTTGATGATTTAGATAAGAGTCCTGACTTTGGTATAGTTGATTACGTTAATGCTTCTCTATATACTATGTTAGCGGTGGAATTACCCGGAGCATATACAAAAAGGTTGTTTGGGTTGCTAACACGTGATAGAGAAACATAGAGTTGGCCGTGTGAAAAACAATCAAAAGTAAGGTCTACACCCGCAACGGATAACGTCTGGCCTTGGGCTTTATTAATAGTCATAGCGTAACAGAGGCTTACAGGAAATTGCACACGTTTGAAAGTAAACGGAAAATTATTGGGGATAATGGGTATCCTGGGAATGAAAACAACATCACCGGAGCCGCAACCTGTTAAGATTTCGGCTTCGATGACATTTCGTTGGAGATTTGTTACTCTCAACCGAGTTCCATTGCATAGTTTTGGTGGGCTTAAATTTCTGAGTAGAATGATTGGTACTCCGACTTTTAAATAAATTTTGTGTGCTGGAAGACCTGGTGTATTTAGAGAGTCTAAAAACTCTACTGGATAGTGGGTGGCATCTCCTTCTTCTAAAACCGTGTTAATAGATAAATATTCCCTACTTTCTCCAGAAACATGTACCAATATTTGAGAATTTATTGCTGCTGCTTGGTCGTTGCGAGGTGCCAAAATAGCTCGTTGGCATAGCCAAGCAGCGTCATGGTTCGAGATCTCTGATGGATCTCCGTATACAGAGGAAATGAGTTCCTGCTGTGAGGCAACAGAAGAACACAGGCTTTCGACTAAAGTTACTTTACCTCCTTCTTGAGTCGGGTATGTGCCGTTACCAATTTGAAGTAGTAAATTTGAGAAAACCTGCGTGTTTGCGTCACCTCCCAAATATGCTCGCATATTAAAGCTCAAATTAGTTAATATGACACTACGCCATAAAATAGAGCTCTTTAAACAGGCACCTATTTCATCGGCCCTCGTTCCTCTGGGTATTATAGGGAGTGTCTGCCTGAAGTCTCCACAGAATAGCACCGTTAAGCCTCCCATCGGTCGGTCATTTTGTCTTATATCTCGCAACGTTCTATCTACAGCTTCCACAGCTTTACGATTTGCCATCGTACACTCGTCCCAAACGATAAGGGCGCAATCGCGTAAAACCCTTGCTTTATCACTATTGCGAGACACGTTGCAAACAGGGTTTTCTGTGCGGTCCAAGTCGATTGGTATTTTAAATGTTGTATGTGCAGTTTTTCCTCCTGGTAATAAAGTGGCAGCTATTCCTGAGGAAGCGACGGCAAGGGCAATTTTGTTTTGGCTCCTTATTTGAGCCAAGATAACTTTAGTGAGGAAAGTTTTACCTGTTCCACCAGGTGCATCTAAAAACAGCATTTCTCCTAATGAATGTTCTACACTACAGCATACTCTATCAAAGATTTGACGTTGTTCTGACGTCAAATTTGAACAGCCATTTCGCAATATTTCTGCTAACTCTTCGGGGTTGTAATTTATTTCAGATGTATACTCCCTATTAATTCGTTCCCCACCAACTGTCGGTGTCGGCAAGCCGTATTGACTGAGGGGGTTCCCTCCTATACTTGTAACTATATCTTGTATAGCCAGCAAAGCCCTATTATGGCAGCTTTCACGTACTTGGTCAGAAGTTTCACTATTTATATTTTGCTGTCTCAAAAAATCTTCGGCAAACGCGTCTTTATATTTTTGCCACAACTGCCCAGCGTCCGATAGGCCACAAAATGTCAACAAAATGGCAAATAAATGGCGCAAACGATGTGGACTATCACTGACGCATGCTTCGGCTAAAGCATCATCCCAATGCTGATCGCCATCTAATAAATGCCGTGCGCGGCAAGCAGCTTGAAATGTGGGATATTCTATATCGTCCACTTTGCGGAGCTCAGCAAAAGAAGTAGGTCCTCGCACTGTGTGAAGAAGAAGGCGTAAATAATAACACTCTGCATTATTTGGGTGCACCGTGTATACTCTTCCAATCACGTGTTCTTTAAAAATGCCGGACTCGCCTTCTACAGCAGTTCCACGTCTCCTGCGATTAAAAACACCTTGCTGCTTGTTATAAGTATAATAATGTGGCACTTCATTGTACAACAGAGACTTAGCGAAATTGTCTCTTTCGCAAAGGCGAAAGAATGCGATCAAGGTGGTTTGTCTTGGGTTGTTCATTCTTTCTGCCACATTTTCTGGCTGAAAGTAAACTCGCTGCCCGCCTTCCAGGTGCACGTCAAGATGGATGACTGGCGGATACCTTTCATGAATAGGGAAACTCAAAATGCGCCAAACTGCCTCCGAAGAGCTTATGTATCGGCCAGATTGATACCTTGTCACTTCATCAAATTGGTTGTTATTTCTTAGTGCTATCATGGCTTGATCACTACCTTTATTAACATATTTACATATATATTTTATAGATTCGACGCTATTACAAATTTCAACATTAATGTGTGCTTGAAAAGCGTTTGACAAAACTGGAGAATACGGTACCACCCAACTATTATTTAGAATTATTTCTTGTCCACGGAATCTGACAGTAGCTGTGAAACCACCTTGTGACGGTGATCTTCGCCGGTATTGCGGATACCCATTTTCCCCAGCCATAGTTAGTTCTTTCAGTGCTCTGGGGTATTTTTTTGAGCATTGACCATCTTTCATGCACGGTGATTCCCTGTTTAAGAGGCCACATGGCCCGTGAACCATATGTGTTTTTACTATGTCATGCAAAATCGGATCTGCATTATAGTCCGGAAATTCTGCACTTATGACACTGTCTATAGCATAGGGACGAATTTTTTCTTCCAGCCACAGAAGAATGTGCGCGTGGGGTAAACCACGCTTTTGCCACTCGACGCTATACATAAAACAAAGAGTTGAACCGAAAACTTTCTCCTTTGTAAGTAGATTAATCAAGACTTTGAGTTTTAAATGAAAAATCCTAGCAATAATGTCATGTCTGTCGTATGACGCCTGTCCTGTGAGAAGTGCCTGGCAAATCTCCGTCCACTTTGGATTTGTTGTAAATGTTATAAAAAGGTCCGGCCGGCCGTATTTACGGACGTAACAAAAAGCATCTTGCGTTCGTTCGTGCATATACCGCGGACCGCCTGTGAAACTGGATGGCAAAATAACCAATCGACCCAAGTTTTCGACGTTATTATCTGATTGCATGGCGTCCCGCAAGTGCACGTATTCTTCAGCGCGTAACCGTCGCTGGTTAGTGCGAATATACACTAAACGTTCAGTTTCTATTTTTGCGTACATGTCCACAATAAATTGGCTGAACAAACCACGAAATCGTTGCAAATATACGAAACTGTTTTGCCTTATTTGTAAAAGGTAGGAATAGTATTGTTGAGCAGATATTTTTTTTTGATAATTAGTGACTCTCGTAGTAGGGTTCACTTGGTACAGCCCAAAATTGTACCCATCTTCACCATGACAATAAATTAGTGGATATTGCAGGGCGTCGTAAGCTCGGTGGGTTTCCAAAATGCGTTGAAGGCGATCGTCGCGTGTACGCAACACGATATCACGTCTCTCACACTCCTGGTCGACTAAAACAACTGCAACTTCATCTGCGACGGGTGCATTGTGTCTTCCACGGTGTTCACCCACAGGACGTCTATCGGCACTTATAACAATTTTGAAATCATTGCTGCCTTGTGGAATTGACTCCAATGCAGCTTTGAATTCACGAACGTACTGGTTAACGTGATGCAGCAATTCTTGAAGTTGACCCAAAAGCTCAGCATTGAGCTGGGGAAAATTGTGATTTCTAACATTGAGCTGTTGCGTGTAATCGGATACAAAATAAATTTGGAGAAATTTGGGTTCATTTTCTGGCAGCAAAGATCCAATAAGGTGATAAACTTGACCTTGTACTTTGAAGGTTGGCATGAACGGTCCTTCCGTTATTTGTTTTGCCCCAAAGGAAGTCATTTGGAAAGCACTGTTATATAAACGAATATTATCCAAAAAACGGTTCGACTGGGGATGATCGCCATTCAGGAGACTTTTAAGTAAGTGTGGTGGATCTTGGAAATTTGGAAGAACAATTTTTCCATTTGAGCAGCACATTCCATCTGTCTCTTTCCTCCATTTCAAAGCATGACAAAAATTACAAATTTCTCTCATGTCACCCACGAAAGTAAAGCCAGCATAATTAATTCTAGACGAATATGTGAACCCTGATTTTTCCCTATTGTCCCAAGGTAATAAAATATTTGCATCGTCATTTTCCATGGACTCATCAGCTCCGCTATTTGTTTCTCTATTCATATGGTATCGAGCTCGTTCTATTTCTAGGCGAGATTGACGTTGTTCTGCTGTTTCTGCTCGTCTTAGTTCATCTATTCTTTCCCTTTCAGATGCAAGATAACTTTCATTGTTTCTTTGTACACCTACATAGTTATGTCTAGCTATTTGTAATCGTTCTTCTCTTTGGGAGAGAGATTCAGACTCGCGCGAGAGAGCGTGTCGCTCTCGGTCAGATGACAGACGTGCTTGGCGTTCCTCGATACTCTCTTGAGAACGCAAAGTCGCGGTCCGAGTTCTTTGCGAACTTAAGCGCGACTCCCTTTCTGTGAAAGTCTCTGACTCGCGTGAGAGAGACTGGCGCTCCCGATCAGCAGACAGCCGAACTTCGCGTTCCTGGATATTCTCTTGAGAACGCAAAGTCGCGGTCCGAGTTCTTTGCGAACTTAAGCGCGACTCCCTTTCTGTGAAAGTCTCTGACTCGCGTGAGAGAGACTGGCGCTCCCGATCAGCAGACAGCCGAACTTCGCGTTCCTGGATATTCTCTTGAGAACGCAAAGTCGCGGTCCGAGTTCTTTGCGAACTTAAGCGCGACTCCCTTTCTGTGAATGTCTCTGACTCACGTGAGAGAGAGTGGCGCTCCCGATCAGCAGACAGCCGGTCTTCGCGTTCCTGGATACTCTCTTGAGACCGCAAAGTCGCGGTCCGTGTTCTTTGTGAACTTAAACGTGACTCCCTTTCGGTGAACGTTTCCGATTCACGTGAAAGAGCGATGTGCTCTCGGTTAGCAGATAACCGTGCTTCACGATCTTCTTCCGATTCCTGAGACCTACAAAGTCTCATCCTTTTCGCATTTCGGCTACGCAGCGAAAGGTTAGTTTTTTTTCTTTGAGGCATTTTCAAGGAAAATTAAAGCAATAAACAAAACTAACAACACTTATGACTGAATAGCCTACAAACTTAAAAGAACGGTGCGTCGAACAGTCTAGTGTGACAACGTATCGTCTGTTCGTGGTCGTGACTCAACGAATTGGCAACACTAACTTACTGTATAACGATTGGCACTATTAGATTCAAACTACGAAGTAAATCAAATACAATCTTTACTTCGTACTTCAAACCAATGACCAAAGTTGACCAAACGAAACCAATAAGATAAGCAAATACTTTTTTTTCGACCAATTTAGAAAATCGATAAACCAAGCAACCAAAGAACTTTTACGACACACGCAAGAACTTTTAAGACACCTAACGAAACCCAATTTGCCTAGTAAACACGGTGGACGTCATCCTCGCGCGGAAAATCTTAACACCGCGATTCAGAAAATGACGTCATTTGCACAACGCCATCTATCGGATTTAGATTTCAACTATCAACATTAGTTCTATTTTTAGTCTTAAGATGTCGTTGCAAGTACTATACTTAATTGCGTAACGTAATATTTTACTTCTTGAACTCACTAAATTAATCATATCTTTTGATAGAGTGAACCGATTTCGATGAAACAAAAACTAAGTTAAACCTCAAGTTGCGTATAATTTTTGTATATAAACATTGTCAGCATTGAATTCGTAGATTTTACGTGATGTGCGCACAAACAAACAGACAAACAGACAAACAGACAAACAGACAAAAATTTCAAAAATGATGGAAATGGGTTCTGTTACTTATCTTTTCACACGCTGGCTATTTTTTGTTTCAATTTCTTCAATGTACAAAAATGACTTTTCTACAGATTTATTATATGTATAGATAATGTGTCTCGACAATAAGTATGCCAGGCTACTTACATATACAAATGTTCAATCTTCTTTATTGTGGAGTTAGCTTAGATATCTGTTGTGACATCTTCCTCTTCTTCGCTTCTCTCGATGGACAGGTTCTGCACCCTAATTGCGTAACACGTTATTACTCTCAATTTGAATCATTTTCAAGCATATTTCTAATCCATTGCTCCATATGATCGAAAAATGTGTCTGCTCATTAACGTAAATAATAACGCAATGAATGTTGTTGAAGGGTCAAAATGAAACCCATTGCTACTGCTAGTGTGTTACGCAATTACCCTGCCGGTCATGATGAATCGTGTCCAATCGCAGTTAAAGTCCTAGCTCGCCTCACTCTCTCCATCTGATGGTTAATGCGGGTTGCAGACCAAGAGCTAAGCTAAGTTAGTTTAGCTTAGTTCGCATATCTGATGTAGTTTTTCGGCCTTTTCTATTTGGCTTATCATATTCATCTTCTTATCACGTGATAATTATCATCTTACAAGAAGATTAATATGATAAACCAAATAGAAAAGGCCGAAAAACTACATCATATAGGCGAGCTAAGCTAAACTAACTTAGCTTAGCTCTTGGTCTGCAACCCGCATTATTCTGTAAAAATCTCATCGTGTTAACTTAGGTGAAGTGAGAAATTCCAGTAATAAAATCAGCGGTTGGAGCCCTGTCAATGAATGCACCAGACTGCCATCTAACAGAGCCAGATGGGGAGAGATCGCGAGGCGAGCTACGACTACACCTTCTGGTGTATTTAAAACCTCAAAAATCTTTGGTGAAGTGAACTGTCATTTCAGCTGATCTCTCCATCTGGTTCTGTTAGATGGCAGTCTGGTGCATTCATTGACAGGGCCTCCAAGCGCGTATTTTATTTGATCGGTTCACCTCATCGGTGACCTCCCGCGTGGCCTATTACCACAGATTACTAAATAGTTACTACGCTATTACCGTCTACTCTACTCGAGGAACAGGATAGGACAAGCAGGTCATACCTACATATATATTTTTTTAAATTTGTGTTGAAGTTTCTGTGGAAAATTCTGAAATCCACGCGGGCAAAGTCGTGGTAAAAATCTAGTTCTTCATATTGTTCAGAGTTTAGATGCATTCTTATTGTATTAGTACTAATGTAGATACGTGTCCGACGGTGGAACATCCGCCAATCTTGTCACTTCATCTCATTCCTTGAAGCGGTCTTGATATACGTGAGAAATGTTGTGGGGATAGGTAGCTAGGCGCGCATGTGGCAAGACATGATGTAGCATGTCGCCATGTCGCCGATTTGTGACATTATGTCGTGAATAAATCGGATAGTTCGTGGAATCAGCTGTTGATTCGAAGAGAGTAAATCAGTCATCAAAAAAAGTAATCAGTCGAATTATTGACTTTTACTTGACCTTGGCTGATACTACGGCAAATGTTTTTCTTCATTCAAGTAACATCTAAAATATTGAAGAAACAAATTTAACCGTTACTTTGACTTTTGTGACGTAACTTTGGCTGTTACTATTGATGGAGAAACTGGCCGTTAGTAAGTGGCCATTGCATATAATTTAAAAGACAAGAAACAACTGACTGCCTCGTTAGCCTATATTGGTCGGAACTGTAATCTACTACTAAGCCTCCTAGTATCGATTCTCGGGTCGGGCAAAAGGTGTTTCCATTTAGAATTATTTAGCAGCAGCCCGGAGTCCGCATTTCTGCCCGGTTGATAGCAATAGGCTCGCCCCCCTATTACATAGGACTTAAACATAACTAAGGAAATTGGTGTATTTATAGGTGCACCTCTGTCTTAACCTTCAGCAAATACAGGCGTGATGTTATGTTACAAAAAACAACATTAAGTAACGAACCCCTGAGACACACAGCCGGTTTCTGAAACCAGAATGTGCAGTTGAGAACTTGTCCAACTCTACAGTAGCCCGCTAAGTTCATCTTCACAAAAAAACATAAGAAACTTTGAATATTCGATAGATAGATAGATTCTACGTAGGTACATTCCAACTTTATCTTGGACATTACTGGCATCGGTGAAGGAAAACATCGTGATGAAACCTAGGCTATACCTTCATAGATAACCCCTTACTAATAAACGTTGTATAGCGTCTGTATACACAACGCTTTGTCTTCTTCTTTCGAAATTCAAATTACTGACGGCTGAAAGAGAGAAATCGGTGTGTATTTATCTGATATACCTAATACGTTTATTAGTAAGGGGGTAAAGTAAAAAGTCTAAAAACGCCAACCCGTCTTAAGCAAGCTTGGTGATCAACGCTCATGCCTTATCAATGTGAGGAGAGGCATTTGCCCTGCAATGGGACAAAAATAGGCTTAGATTAGATATATTCCTTTTTGTATACCAATACAACCAATATGTAGGTACTAGATACTTCCTAATCTCGGAAATGGAATTCGAGATCAAAAATGTAAACAAAACAGTAAAGTAGAAATGTCATTATCAAAGTGACGTTTCAGGGGTAGTCAACATTTTACTAGTCATTATAATATTTTGCACGATTTTATTACAGTTTTATTTTATTCTTGAATCGTAGTTTACGTGACTAAGCTGAAAACTGTGTGCAGTATTATATTTTACCTGTTTATAGCACTATATTATAGTACTTTTCGACAAACGTGTATTTTGCTGAGGTTATTATTTTAAATTGGCCACACCTTTGTTTACATTTTTGATCTCGAATTCCATTTCCGAGATATATTTCCGATCGTTTAATCTAAGCTTTTACTAGCTCATACATAACTTAAGGGAAAGGTCTGCCTGTAAGTGAAAATCTTTTACTAAAGCTGAAAGTGATTGTATCAGAATGTTACACGGACCGTGACCCAGTTACTGGGCAATACTGATATCCTAAGGAATGACCCGTTGCCAGTTTTTCGGCTTTTTACCCGTGACGTAACGACTAATAAATAACCAACAGTCTCTGAACATGGAAATATTCAAAACTTCCATGTTTCCGAGTAAAAAGACTGTGAGTTTGTTTCGGCCTTTCTTCTCAGAGTATTCAGATAGCAATCGCCGACCTCATCTAGTTTTTGCCCGACTGCGCCAGAAGGAGGGTTATTTATTTATTTAAGTACTGCCACATCAAATACATTTAACATACTAGGTAAATAGTTAGGAGCATTTTCTCTGATGTATATGATAATAGCAGCGTACATAACACTTGCAATTATGTTTTTCCAGTGTATGTATGTACCTATGTGGACCGAATCTGAAATCGTGAAAAAAAATCAGCTGTTCCCTACATTTATGTTCGCATAATTCGTCAAAATGCAGGGAACACTTGATTTTGTTTTCGCGATTTCGTGTTTGTTCCCTTAATAAAAGTTGTTCATAATGATGAGTACAATGACCCCTTAAGATAAAAACAGTGATTAAAATTTCAACCTGTATATATCCTTCTATGGCGTCCCCCTCTTGGCGCCATCACTGGCGGCAAAGTACTTCTTACTTCTAATTATTCAGGCGAAAGCGCCAGAGTGGCCCACGAAATTTAAATTTTCTGAAGTAGGTACGTTTTTTGCAATTTGCTGGTCAGTATTAAGTTGTACGTTGATTAAAATATGATTCGCGGCCGTAACAAATATGTATAAAATTTACAAAATTTTAATCATTACAGTCATAAATTCAACTCTCTAAGACCAAGTAATCTTATTGAATAACTATTTCATGAAATCTTGACGTTTAGGATAATACTAACTTAACAAGTTGTATAACTGATTCTAATGATTATATTCTGTAAATACATATTTGTTACAGTCGCAAACACACACTGAGCTGCAAATTGAAAAAATCGTAAGAAAATTTGAATTTCGCGGGCTACCTTAGCGCTTCCCCCCTAAGACTATTAATCCGAATTAGGAAACTAAAGCGGGCCATAAAACAATGCTATGGTACATTCACGTTCGTCGCATATGAAAACCTGACGTAACAAGATTGATTTTAAACGTCCTCAGAAGCGAATCGCCGAGTCTTAATTAAAATAGATTCTGGCGCTAATCTCTTTGTGATAGCCTGGCTAATCTATTACCGAGGTTTATGTAAAGGTTTTTAAGGATCGTGAGTTAATTATTACCTGAAAATAAAGCCGTAATTTTGTTAAAACGTAACGATTTTTTTCGTAAAACAAGGCCATATTTTTGTTAAAACGTAAGGGGTTTATTTATGAACGTTGATTAAAGTTAAGTGACATTTAAATGTGTGGTAAAACAATCACTACTTAACTTTAGGCAACGTTTATGAATAACGGCATTAAGCGTCAGAAACAAGCATTGGAAACTCCCAGTACAAAAACATATAAGTAGGTATAGGTAAATCTACGATAATGTTAACGCACCTTTAATTGAATGTATGTAATCGATAAAAAATACAAATCACTTGAACACTCGATACATAAAAAATAATTATTCCCATCACTAAAACATGAACGGTAAAGACTGCACGGCACTCCAGTCCGCCGTATAAGACTTATCTACAACGCGTCTATTAACTATTAATATAAAGTGCTGAACTTTCCACTTTTATTTCCGTTTAGGAGCTGTACTATCTCCGACCATAAACACCTGCTTAAAATTTACTGTCCATATCGTGTGGAGCTTGTAATAAAAATAAATAAATATGCGCGCTACGGTGCTACCTTCTACATTATCTTTATTTTGTTGTGTAGTCCATCTAATCTTTTACAAATATATTATAGGTTTTATTCGATATTAGGGTTCCGTATTCAACGGGTGCCAACGGGACCCTTTGGGACATATTACTAAGGTTCCGCCGTCCGTCCGTCTGTCACAGGGCTGTATCTATTGAACCGTAATAGGTACCCAAAACACTTTTGACAAAATGTGTATTACTATGGCCGCTAATAACAAAAAATAATAAAAATTAAAGAAAGTTAAAAATTAAAGGGGGTCTGCATACAAGAAACGTATTATTTCTTACTCATTCAAAAAAAAAATGGTGTTAAATATTGTACAGTGGTACCTACTATTCGTGTAAGTGCGACTCGCTCTTGGCCACTTTTTGTTTTAGTTATTGAGAATAGTGTCATTGATCGGAAATAAAATCTACCGAGGCTTTCTTTAGATGTTAAAGGTAATAATGTTTGTAGATTCTGTGATAACGACTGCTCATAAAAGGCTGAGCATTTTAATGCATCGTTAGTTGCATTTTATAGTCTGCTAGTTCTGTAAAATGTTTAATTATACGGAGAATGTCGGTTTAACATTGTAGCTACGTTAGCAATGTGTGTGATATTCGCCTGTTTATCTAATGATAACGAGTTTGCTAATTAGGTTAATTTGATCAACAATAATTTAGTAGAAGCACTAAGCAGTAGTTATAATTTTCCAATCAATACGATTTTGCGAAGGTGTCCACGCCCCGTACATACGTACCGTACGTAGATAGACCCTATCTAAGTAATTTGTAAAAATATTTTCGTAATTATATAATCTAATATATAAAATTCTCGTGTCACAATGTTAGATATCTACCATACTCCTCCGAAACGGCTGGACCGATTTGTATGAAATTTTGTGTGCATATCGGGTAGGTCTGAGAATTGGCTACTACGTATCTATTTTCTTTTTCTTTTTTGCAAAACGACGTTTGCTGGTGTCAGCTAGTAATATATAAATTAAATAAAAATGGCATGTATTAAATCGAACTTCAAATAATTCCCATTTTGTTTGCCTAAAAATATTATTGAACACTGCTATGTATAATGATTGCGCTTCTTTATGTGCACCTGAAATAATTCCTATTTGGGTCCTAAAAATACTATAGACAAGTAACTGCGATAGATACAGTGCTCGCCGGCCGCTGCCACGGCAACGCTCGCTTCGCTCGCTCGGCTCGCGCGGGTGATCACAGTTCTAACATAATCTAAACCATTTAGTCGGGCGGAGTGCCCTAGCTTCGTTACTGAGTCCAATTTGGCTCGCGCGTTGTAGGTCAGTTAAATACCTACGTAACCTAGCCCTTTGCTCGAGGTATCCTAGCTTAGCCATTGCGGCCACGTTGGAGAAAAAACCATAAAATTAAAAGAGGCTCAATCATTAAAAAAATTGCATCATTCATGCCCAAAAAGTTTTTAGATGTTCATAAATTTAATAAAGCGTCTATAATTAAAAATTCAAATTAGAGGGTCAGTTAAATATTTCCCATTAAAAATCTGTAATTCATACGCCATAATAACTAACAACATTTAGGGTACCTACCTTTGTGTACAGGTAAACGGCTCATTTCCCCTCAATGCAACCAATATTGGTAAGCACTGTAGACACGATTATGTAGCTCTCCCTGGATTATGTGCTTACCCGGATATCGTGAAACAATGGATAGGGTGCGCGGGAAACAGAATTAGTTTGACAGCCATGACACTAGCAAGGGATCTGCGGGTCAACAGACGTAGATTACTAAAAAAACATGGTACAAATGGTAACCCTCCAACAAGATGTATGTATATTAAGCTTTTAAATTATTGTGACTCGAACCCATCCAAATAGGTTCCTTTAGATATACACCGTCATTAAATCAACCGTCACGCTCACGCTTCATAATTTAATGAACATTAAATAGTATATTTACAATAAAATTATTTACTGTCGTCATTTATATGGGAAAGCTTAAAAAACTATTTTCTGTAATTCAATAATTAGGTAGGTACTTAATCAGTGTGACGTGTGAGTAATTAATTAAATTAAATTAATTATTCAAAATACTCTCGTACTTAAACCGTGTTATTAAAATTCTAATTAGTAATTAATTAAATTAGAATAAATATTCAATTCGTATAAGCAACTATTTTTAAGATTACGAATTCACAATTAAACAAGTTTATTTGATTTATTAATATAACTTTTAATTAGAATTTAAATTCGTACAGAGATACGCATCAGAACCATAGTCAGATTTATAAATTGGAATCAGGAACTTCTTTTCGACCATGATAACGATCGCATACTTTTGAAGCTCATCAGAAGAAATACTAACTTATTCAGGCACGGGTATCCTATATGGAACATTTAATAGGCCAGCATGATTCTTACTGAAGTGCAAAAATATGTTTTTCACGTCTTTACAAAGTTTAGAAATGTTTAGTTATCGATTTTTTTTTCAAACCTTCCGAGTCGCGTCATCCTGCGTACCTCCGTGGGTGGGCTGTCATACCGTACCTATACTATACACCCGTCGAAGAATGTATCTAATTATGAATCACAGATCGTATCAACGACTATACCCGATGTAGAGAACAGTTCTAATCATTCCCTCGGGCAATGCTTACTGTTTCATTTCACATCGTAATTGAAATGGCTGGCTTTCTTCGTTTGTTTATGCCCGTGGGTTGTATGATAGCTCTCGGGATGAAAGAGCAACACTGCAACCGTTGAAATTACTGGATAATGAAGAGCTGGATTGATTGGCTTCGATTTTATCTTGCTCTAGGCTCTGAGTAATGGTGACTTATAATTCTAAGTGAAAGTTGGTGCAGTTAACAACAATAGTTTGTAAGTACGCAAAGATGCACAAGACATTCATGAAAGAAAATATACTATTGATATAATTAACTTAAAGAGTTAAAGTTCTTACATAAAGCAGTAGGTAGGTAGGTGCTTATAAGTTAAGTAAGAGGGGCTTGTGGCTAAGAAATAACAGCCGCACGGTTCGATCGATCAGGTTAAGCTACGCTTGCCGCGGTTGGTCCATGGATGGCTGACCATCTTTTCATACCAAGACCCCTCCGTGCCTCGGAAAGCACGTTAAGCCGTTGATCCCGGCTGTCATTCGTAGATTTTTGACAGTCGTTACAGGTCGTCAGAAGCCCGAAAATCTGACAACCAGTCTTACCAAGTGGGAATAAATCATCGTATTATACCCAACAAGTGGGTTGTCAGACACAGTCGATCCATGTAAAATACTGGTATTCAGCTGCATCCGTTTAGACTGGAAGCCGACCCCAATATAGTTGGGAAAAGGCTAGGCAAATGATGATGTAGGTGCTTATATGTTGAAAATTAATTAGGTACCTAATTGATCTGTTTACCCAAAAGGGTTGAATATATTATGGATGTATAAATGTTGCTTAAAGTTTAGGAGAGATTAACTATACATTCTAGACGTTTAACCGGTTGAATACCGTAATTAGAGACACAATTAAAAATTCATTGCGTCTCGCGTGGATCCACGTTCCCCGCATACGAAGGGTTTTAAACGTCTTTCAACTTTAGGTACGAAGTACTATTAGGTATTCTGTTCTTTAGGTTAGCAACGTTTGTCTATACCTAAATGTGCATGATTTTTTTTTTTTTTTTTGTTATTATTTATTCTCGTGCGATTAATAGTAGGTACTATTAATCGCACGAGAATAAATAATAAGGACAGGTAGGTACCCACCTAGGTCGATTTGAATCATGAAAGGTTCTGATATTCCCATTTTTCCGTTCTACCTTTAGGCTTTTAGTTAATGTTAATTACGAACTATTAATCCCGACTTTTTGTATACACAAGCTACTTACTTTATGGTAATGTAGAAGTTTATACCTATTTGGTGCTTGTAAATTCCGCGAGTTCGTTAACAGTTAACGGTAAAAATACAATAAAATCATTTATTTATATACCTATACACTAGCTGACCCGGCGAACTTCACACTGCCTCAGAATCAATAGGAACAAATTAATGAAAATGACCTTCATTATTATTTTATTCTTAATTTTTTCCATGTTTTAATAGTTATTCTGCTAATCGGGGTGGAGACAAATCCAACCCGACTGTTTTATATTTTAAAGATAAACAAAAAACAGTAGGAATCAGACAAGCTGTCGGCTGACAAGCGAAGTCAAATCATAGAAAAATATAAAAATGTATTAAAAAGCACATAGTCAATTCTCGTAATTTTAGGAAAGTTCACATCTCAGTCTCAATCTGTCAAAAATACTTAAAATTTCCCTACATTTTTGACAAATCAATAGATTTGAACGTGTTAAATTATCTACGAGAAATTTTATGAAACGTTCTTAGGAATGATTATGCAAGTTATTCGTCAAACCCTCGTTCAATGTATCCCTGGTACCGCGAACTCGTAAAGAGCTCACAGTAGGTACCATATTCTATTTTCAAAAAGATCAACCCTTCCCGTGCGTCTGCATTTCCGTCGAGCTCCAAGTGCTCGCCGCCCGCCGCGCCGGTGCACGGTGTGGCGCTGCACTCACAGCCGCTAACTTTTCCCCTAATCTCTACGTGAGGGCACTCTGCCTGCCGTGACGTCACGTCTCTCAGCCACTTCGCCGTCTCAGAGGCTAATGACTCTACTCACCTCTGTTTAAAATTCTCAGTTGCAGTGCAGGAGTTACGGACGCAATGGGACTTCATGATTTTTGGTTGAATGTGCCTTTTCCATGTTGTGGGTGTCCATTTTGTAATCTGAACAAACGCCAGTTTAAAATTTAAAAAAAAACTTCTATTTATTTTTACCTATTGATACCCCTCCGTGCCTCGGAAAGCACGTTAAACCGTTGGTCTCAGCTGTCGTTTGTGGATCTTTGACAGTCGTTACGGTTAGTTAGAAGCCCAAAAATCTGACAACCAGTCTTACCAAGGGGTATCGTATTACCCAGTAACTGGGTTGTGGAGGTCAGATAGGCAGTCGCTCCATGTAAAATACTGGTATTCAGCTGCATCCGATTAGACTGGAAGCCATCTGCCTAGGCAGATGATGACTTGATCTTTGTTGTCCGTCTCTCTGTCTGTCTGTTAAGACCCTTTATTTCGGGAACGCGTGGAGGTATCGAGTTTAAATTAAATTAAAATCCTATACTCAGGTCTACAGTCCCTTGAAGCTGTGAATATATCAAATTTCTTAGTTAACGCAAAAAAAAGATACGGCTGTTTATGCCGCAATAAACGTATATTTTCGACACTCTCAAGGGAATAAAAATGTATAAGTTGGGTACTTTCCGTTGACCTAGAATCATGACATTTGGCAAGAAGCAATGATGTAGTACAAGTAAAGGAAAAAATCCGAAAACCGTAATTTTTAGTTACATACTTACCTACAAATTTGTACGAAACCCTCGGCGCGCGAGTCCGACTCGCACTTGACCGGTTTTTTTTATTTGTACCTAGTCAAATGTTAAATATTGTACAGTGGTACGGAACCCTTCGTGTGCGAGTCCGAATCGCACTTGGCCGGTATTTTTAGTTAGCAGGACGGAAATTCAGCTTTCCCAAAGATCAACTAAATGACCGAATGAATGACCTTTTTTTTTTCAATTTCAAGTTTTAAAAACTTTTACGACTAAAAAAAGTTATCTCCAGAATAATGTTTACCACTGCCTCACCAGAATTTTACTTAA
Source organism: Globia sparganii (assembly GCA_949316385.1). Lineage (NCBI taxonomy): Eukaryota > Metazoa > Arthropoda > Insecta > Lepidoptera > Noctuidae > Globia > Globia sparganii. The sequence goes on along the minus strand of OX438655.1, from coordinate 9,816,452 downwards.
AATGCACCGTCTACTTCACCTCTTACATACATAAATTATATGCACAGAACCCTGCAACCAGAAGCCTTGAGTCCACTTGGACGGTGTGTGTAATTAAAATACCTACAAATATAAAAGCTTAGCCACCCCTCTGGGGACTGGGCGAGACTAAGTTTGCCTGCCATGCAGCAAGCAAAGGGTTGCTGGGAAATTTATCAGCTGTTCGCAACGCGCGACGAGACGGCGACCGCCAGACAGTATTGCGAAGCATGAATTAATGATTGCTTAGACTTATAGGTAGACCATTTCTGAGCGGTCTCAGATCAAATTATACACAGTCTTCCATTTCCCGAAATGCTTTAATCAATAGGCAACAACTTTTTCTTACAATAATGTTTACAAGCGTTAGGCCTAACCAGCGAGGAAATTGCGTTCAACATTATCAATGGGAATCGGTTTCATTTTGACAGTTCAACAATATTCATTGCGTTATATACGTACGTGTTGAGTAAACAAATTTTTTGAACTTTATGAAGCAATGGATTAGCAAGTTGCTTCTAAATGATTCAGTTTCCGATTGATAGTGTGTTACGCAATTAGGGTGCTGGCCTAAAGTTAAAATTGATAATGGTCGCCGGCTTAGCTCCGAATATTATGTCAAATCAACAACGTAAATAATATGTCTACCTACAATTATTTTTTTTTAATGTGAGGATCGCTAAATGAAATTGTTGATTATAAAACAAAACAGTGTTGTTGTTTTATACTCAACTTTTTCATTTAGAATTTTACTTTATAAGCCAGTACGTTTGTCTCTCCATTATAGTGTAAGTATAAGTATAATTCGAGATCCACTTACCTACGTATCTAAGTACACACGGCTACACATCAAGCTATACATTTCCAGTTTTAGCTGACCTCGCATTGTATAGGTTTTTCGTACAATCAAAAGTCAGCTTATACTGGTTATCTATAGCTTGATTTGTAGCAGTGCGTACATGAATTCTTTTGTACAAAATGTCTGTCGTGGCGAAGTTTCAATAAAAATCCACGTCCAACCAAATCCAAGACAGCGGAATCAGCTTGTAATTTATAAAAAATAAAAAAATTGGTCAAGTGCGTAAACAAATTAGTAAGTATGTAACTACTTTACAGTTTTCGGATTTTTTCATATACTTGTGCTACATGACATTGCTTCTTGCCAAAGGAGATGGCTAAATGACTGCCCCAAGCATGAATAGAAATCTCACATTAACTCGTAATATTTAAAAAATCATTCATGAATTATTTAGTGTTTAATAATTTCCTAGAACTTTCGTAAACTGTTAAACATAAAAAAGTATATTAATTGTTTTTTTGATTAACATGTCAAGTTCAAGGGGAAATAACTCAAAAAAAAACTCAAAAAACTCAAAGCATTTATTTCAATTAAACCATTTCCAGGCACTTTTGAATTGTCAAAATTAACTAGTCGGTCAGTTAGTCAGAAAGTTGAAGCTAGTTGCCCATTCCAAAACGTAGATCTCTTGGAGAAGAACGGGCAAGAAACTCCAAGGACACTCTTTTAAATTAAGATATTACAAAATCCTGAGTACAGTATTCTTGTTGCTTCTATATGTGAGAACAATGTTATGAAGAAACAATTCAAGATAGTTATAAGATTAAAAAGAAGCCCTGGCAGCTAAGAGATGACCAGTCTCAACTGACAGCGCCCGTTCACGAACATGACGCATGGATCAGCACCATCCAGCTCAACCATTTTGAAGGGAACCGAATGATCCAACACACGCGCCACCATCAGTGAGACATTTAAGTGAGCATGACACATTCTCAACTGCCATGCTCTTTCAAGTCAATATAAAAAAATTATAATGAACGGATCCATGGTTCTTACATTTACAAAATTAAAATAAAACAAAAAATGCTTCTAAATTATACAAAACTATCGTTACCAATTTATTTACGAGATGAATAAAATTTTACTAGAAAGAGGTATAAGATATTAAAGTAACAATTAAAACTTGATTGAATTAAAAATACACATTAAATTCGAATGTCAGAAACACTTAAAAAAAAAAAGAAAAGAAAAAAAGGGAAGCATGTCTTCCAAATTAATATTGAAATTTTAACTAGTGAGCCCAAGTGTCTGTGGAGCAGGACCAGCATTTAGCCAAGCATTTTTATCTACGATATAATCATCCAACTTATAGTATGCTTGTCTACATAGTGTGCGTTTAATGCATGTTTTAAATTTCTTCTCATTTAGTTGAAGAATATCGAGTGGTATTTTATTATAACACTCTACACAATAACCCATAAAAGAAGTTTTTACTTTAGACAATCTGAAACGAGGTTGATCTAATTTGTTCCTATTTCTAGTGTTAAAATTATGCCTGTCACATATCTTACTAAAAAGATGTAGATTTTTTCGAACGTACATAATGTTTTCATATATATATTGACAAGGAACCGTCATGATGTTAATTTTTTTAAACAGTTCCCTTAGAGATTCACGTCTGCTGAGGTTGTAGATAGCTCTGATAGCCCTCTTTTGCAGAATGAAGATAGATTCAATATCTGCAGCCCGTCCCCACAACAAAATACCGTAAGACATGATGCTATGAAAGTAACTAAAATAGACCAGTCTCGCGGTATCCACGTCTGTTAATTGACGGATTTTCCAAACAGCGTAAGCGGCTGAACTTAGCCGCCCTGCAAGTGATGTTAAGTGAGGACCCCACTGCAGCTTTGAGTCAAGCGTGATCCCCAGGAAAACCGTATTTTCGACGAATTCAAGTATCTCCTTATTCAATACAACGTGACATTCACTACTTCTAACATTCGGTAAGGTGAATCTAATGCATTTAGTTTTTTTCTCATTTAATACCAAATTATTTACAGTAAACCAATTATGGACCACAAGCATAGCGTTATTTACGTCATCAAGCTCCTGTGCACGTCTGCTTACTTTAAAAATCAGTGATGTGTCATCAGCAAATAACACCATTTGTGGTCGGTTTTCCAGTAAATAAGGTAAATCATTTATATATACTAAAAATAAGAACGGCCCCAATATTGAGCCTTGCGGTACACCCATTTTGACTTTTAAACCCAATGAATTTTCACCGTTTATTTGAACTTGCTGAAACCTATCATTTAAATATGATTTTATTAAGCTAAGAGCGAGTTTACCCAGTCCGTAATGCTCAAGTTTCAAAAGCAGTGTTTCGTAATTCACGCAATCAAATGCCTTGGATAGGTCGCAGAAGATGCCTATTGCATCTTGTGCCTCTTCCCATGCGTCAAATATGTGTTTTAATAAGGTTACACCGGCGTCGGTTGTACAACGTCCTTTGGTGAAACCATATTGTTGATCGTGTAGGATGTTATTACGATTAAAATGATTGAGCATCTGATTTAACATTACTTTTTCAAACACCTTGCTGAAAACAGGTAAAACCGATACGGGTCTATAATTATTAGTGTTTTTGCTGTCCCCAGATTTGAAAAGTGGAATAACTTTACTGAGCTTCATTAAATCCGGGAATACCCCTTGATCAACACACAAATTAAATATTAAAGCTAAATAGGGTGCAATTGTCTCAATAATGGATTGACAAACTTTAGTAGACAAGCCCCACAGATCTTCGGTCATTTTGATCTTAAGTTGCTTAAATGCCTTTATAATTACTGAAGGGTTTACATGTTTAAATTTAAATTCCACAGGACAGGCTGAGACATTCGCTCTTAATAATTCAATAGCAAGTGCGGGCGAGGAATTTAAAGTTTCTGTGGTTTTAATTGGGATATTGGTAAAGAAAGTTGCAAATTCCTGAGCAACATCGATGTTATCGCTAATAAGGCCACGGGAAGTGTTCAGTGTGTAATCAGTATTATGTTTTTTATTCCTGTTCGTTTCATTGTTAATAATTTTCCAAACTGTCTTTATTTTATTGTCTGCTGATTTAACCTTGTTGCTAATGAAGGAAGCTTTAGCTGTTTTGCAAATATTTTTAAAAGTTTTAGAATATGTAGCAACATACTTATTAAAAGTATCCGTGTTAATATACGGCTTAAGGCCATACAGTTCAAATAATCTTTCCCTACTTTTCCTGATTCCTTTAGTTGCCCAGTCACTGAATAAAAACTTAGGGCAAATAGTTTTAGATTTCTTCTTAAAAGAATTATTGAACTCTGTTTGCACTAACGAAAAGAATTCTTCATACAAAATATTACCACTATTCATATTTAGGCCCTGAGCACGTAACTTATTAATTAAAGTGTTATTAAACTTTTCCAAATTTCCCGATGTTATTGGTCTAAATTGAATCTGCACTTTTTGTATTGGTGTGTTGGACTCAAAAGAAACGGTTTGACCGCTGTGATCGGAAGGGAGATAATTTACAATGGCTTTATCTAAATATTCGCAGCAACAAAAAACATTATCAATACATGTAGCAGTAGCTGTAGTTATTCGCGTTGGTTCCAAGAACACATTTGACAAATTAAATGATTTAAAGAGGCTTAATAATCTACTGCTATTTGAATTATTTTCCAAAATATTAATATTAAACACTACGGCAAGCTAGGGAGGGGTCATATCGCTTTTCCAGAATGTCAAATGAAACTGTACTTATATCGATTTCTGATAACAGGTATCATAACAATTTATTTTCCGAAACTAAGGCGTTTAACTCGGTGTCCTTTAGTTGTTTGTTATTATGTTTTCACAGGGTTTTGATTCGGAAAATGGGGCTGTTTTTAAAGTGACAATCGATTTTACTCAATTCCAATTTATTATAATCAAAATCAAACAAATAAAAATAACTGAAAGCTTCAGACTGTGCTTGTTCGTTTAATCTTATTAGTTACATACCTATTTTGTGTAGAAAAATAAAAACTGAATAGTGGCCGATAAAACTTATTAATATTATTTTTTTTCTTTCAACCTACTCGATTATTCTGATGATTCGGATAAACTTGAAGTTCAATCTCTTCTCTACTTATGAAAAAACAAACGTCAGATGCTAGTTTATTATCTATGGTCAGATGTTATGACTTATCTATGGTCAGATGTTATGCATGTCAGACTGTCAGACAATAGACGCCGCTACTCTCTGCCGTTTTCTTGTTCGTTGTGCTATTTTATTTTGGATTTTCATTGACCCTCGCTTGTTTATTGGACTTATTGTGTGTGCTCGCCTATCTACTGACCTCTCGCTACTCAACACGGACTTGAAATCAAATCATCATGCGATGCGTAAACTGCGGTGTGGCCACGCAAAGACTGCGGCGGCATATCGGGCGAGACACTGACACCAGAACACATTATCAGCTCCAGCTTCATTTTTAAATCATGTTCTTGTAAGAATCACAGAATAAATAAATAAATCGTATTTTTGTTGTTTTATTTCAATATCTTATAAGTCCTTGTCAGTGCCGAAACTAGATAACGTAGTATAAGCACGATTTATCAATAACCACATACCTACTTACTAAGCGCTTGTTCAGACATGCGGGAACCGCGCGTTCACGAATCGCGGTTTTTTGTGATGCTTGATTATCCGCGCGGTTATGTCTGAACGATTACTTAATAACTCATACAAATATGACTCGCGCGATTTCCATGCGATTCTGAAATCGCGCGGTTCCCGTCGTGTCTGAACTAGCTCTAAGGCCCCCTGGCGCGTTTGTCTGTCAGCCTGTCTGCCTACGGATATATCAACAAACAGATTTTGGTGGGGTTGTCACTAGTAGATTGATTGGTTCTTTCGGAAGGTTTACTGTTTAGGCATACTGGTTATGGCATATAATGAGTTGAAATAAAGACAGTTTTCACAGACAATATATAAATAGGTGGTTGAAATGATGAACGTATTTGAAAAAAGGGAAAACAATTCTGCAAGGTAGGATACATTATTATATAAACACGCGGGCGGGAGTGATATTTGCGCGGATTGTAGAAAGCCCGTAATTACCTCTTTGTAGATATATACTCAAGTACCACCGTGCGAAACCGGGGTGTGTCGCTAACCGCCCGAAGTGCACGCGCTTGAAAGTGGACGCGAAACGAAACGTAAACAACAAAATGTCCGCACGGCCGAAAGTTACCACGAACATTTTAAATCACTGTAATTTTGTTTTTAGAGCTACAACTTTCGTTTTATTTTTATTCGATAGTAAAATTAACGTAGTTTAATACGCAAAACATTCTGAGGCTAAAACGGGTCTACGAAATGTGAAATATATAGGTTGAAAATTAAAGAGGAATAACGTTGTCGTGCGGTCGACGGGCGGTCCGGTGATATTATTTTTATCGTATTTCAACGCGCCCGTACTACATCAAACATTTGTATGCGATTTACGAAATCTGATAGCCGTACATGTGACTGGTCAAAAATATCGTAAATCGTTGCAGAAATATCCAAACGCCTAGGTAAAAGTTCATAGCAATATGTCATTTGTTTGCAGTTTTTTATACCTATTGATGTAGGAGTTACACGAATATATTTTCAGGATTGTAAAGATATGAAAAGTTCCTGAAACTTTTTTCATATGAAATACTAATATTCAGCTATTCAGCATTACATATTGCAAGGTTTCATGTTTATTCTTTGCTGGGGCAGTCGTCCATACTTCTGTTTAGCCATCTCCTTTCATAATTTTAGGTCAACGGGAAGTAGGTACCTCATAAACTGTGCTGTAGGTATTGATTCCCTTGTGAGTGTCAAATTAAGCGGCATAACCGCAACATAAACGCCCGAATCTTTTGATTGCGTTGACCGTTGACTGAGAAGTTTGATTTTATTTCTCTGCTTCGAGGGATTGCAGCCTCTGAGTATTTAATATTTCAACTTGATAACTCGACGAATTCCTGAGAAAAAGGGTATTGACAGACGGACAGACAGACGGACAACGAAGTGATCTTATAAGGGTTCCGTTTTTCGTTTTGAGGTACGGAACCCTAAAAAATGTGTGCGGTCAGGGTACCCCCGTCCAGCGTGACCAGATTCAGTATTTTTTTTTTGTAGTTTTTCTTTTCCGAGCATCTGTATTTTTGAAGGTGTTTTGGATAAGTGATTGGCGGAAGTAGGTATTTTAAAAACAGTTAAGTACCTTCAAAAATACTGATGCCCGAAAAAGTCGATAAAATACACCGAAAAAGTATTAAAATACTGAATCTGGTCACGCTGCCCCCGTCAGGAACGAAGTTCCTTACTAGAGATGGGAATATACCCGGTAAAAATGGGTATAAATGGGTAAATACCCATTTATACCCATTTTTACCTTCCCATTTTTAATTTATACCGGGTAAAAATTAAAATCAGTTTAACTGAAACTAATTATTGTATTTTTTAATAGATACGATTGAAATTCAGTTTTTTTCAACGGAATTGTGTGAAGTCTTGTTCTTAGAACACTATAAAAGAAGGTATGTCAATTTTAATTCATAGTACAGACGCGCCAGCACATCAAGCTACTACAATGTGTCAAATTTCTGTAACAGATTTTCAATATCGCTATAGTTGGTTCTTTAAATACTAATTATAATCAATTTTGGACTTATAAGTCTAGAAGAACTTGGCCCACGTGTTATTTTCTAACGTCTTTTTTATTTGATTTTGATTTTTTTACATCGATATTCGGGATCGAACTAACAAACGTCAAGAAATACTATGTCAAAAGCTAAATATAATATGTTAAATGTGTTTCATTAAATTCACTGTTTTTTTTTAGATAATGGGAAAAGGCAGAAATAAACGAGATGAAATTTGGAAACACCTGATAAATCAGTAATTTGCAAGTATTGTGATCATAAATATAAAATAGCAAATGTCAACAAAATGGGAGGTCAATTAGTGAAATGTAATAATTAGTGTCTAAAAAAAATATCTCTGTTGCTAAAAATGACCTGAAGAATCAAACTGACGTAAATATCACCAATACTACTAACGCTCCTATTATAACAATGACATCCTCGCACTTAGCGCCCCATGTTGGTTCGCTGGATTCAGAATAATCACATTCTGAATCAGCCATCGTCGTCATCACAAAAGGCAATAAGAGGAAGAAATCGAAAGGCTGACAGTAAAATTAGCAAAGGCAGTATTCATTTCTGGATCAGCTTTGAGCCTGGTCTTCTTCTTAGCGTGTCGATAGCAATCTAAATGGACTAGGTCCAGAATTCAGCTACTTGTTTGGCGCCATCACCAGCGTCCACCAATTCCTGTAACGTACAGCTGACAGGACACGCAGGACACGATATTAAGTGTCCCATCGTTTGTGGAACAGCACCACATTTACACTCCAAGGCGGAGTCGTCTATGAAACTCCACCTGAACAGGTGTTCCTAGCTTCGGCCAACCTAGGTCCGCTGTCTGTTTAAAGAATTCCAGGTTACCCAAGGTAACTCATGTCCAGGTGGGAGGTCTTCAGCGGGTGGAACGAACGGTTTGGGTAAGGAAGCACTGTCTCGCCACAACTTCAGTCTTTCTTGTGATGGTTCCTCAGTGGGTGGGATGACACACTTTAAAAAACTGTTTCGGCTTTTCAGCCTTTGTCGCACAAGGAAGTTGTCACGCAAAGGGTGTCGTGTGACGTAGATCATTTTGGCTCTTTCGCTTGAGCTTGCCACCGCTCTGCGAACTACTGCGCTACCAGTAGTGGATTCCTGCTAGTGGAAACAGCATTTGTACCGGGGTCGGTTTTAGGCAACCAGTGATGATCCGGCACGTTTCATTCAAAGCTGTATTCACCAGCTTTGCATGACCAGAACGACTCCACACGGGGCACGCGAATTCTTCCGCAGAAAAGATAGCGCTAGACCAGTATTCCGTGTAACGTCAGGCGAAGCACCCCACTTCGATGAGACCAGTCGACGAAGAAGACTGTTGCGAGTTTGCACCTTCTGCTTGATAATCTTGCAGTTTTTGCTGAATGTTAGAGACCTGTCTAGGGTAACACCAAGATATTTAGAGAAGTGCCTGTGCCCGATGGACACCCTACCCCAAACGATGTTAAGTTTACGACCCGCCTCTCTACTGCGGAGATGAAATATGCAAGACTGGGTTTTGCTCGGATTGGGCTTGAATGAGTTAGCGAAGTAATATGTGGCTAAGTTACCAAAAGCGTCTGACAAGTGGGCCGCAACCTCCTCAAAGGTGGTGGCTTGTGACGTGAGAGCAAGGTTGTCTGTATAGAGAAAGTGGGACGTGTTAGGGTTAGACGGTTGGTCGTTGGTGTAGATATTAAAAAGAAGCGGTGCCTTGAGGTAGGCCGTTTTTCTGCGCTCTCCAACGACTTCTTTTCGAGAGAAAGTGGACCTGAAACCGACGATTGTGGAGAAGCTCTCGGAGCCTAGTGGAACATATATTGTGGATAGACTTTTTTAAAGATCTGCAACCATTATTTCAATTACCATCACGATTGTGGAGATCAGATAGGCAGTCGCTCTAGGTAAAGTACTGCTATTCAGCTGCATCCAGTTAGACTGGAAGCCGGCCCTAACATATTTGGGAAAAGACTAGGCAGATGAGATGAATTCATAACAGTTTGTTTGAAAATATATGTTGATTAAAGATTTAAAAGATATTTAACTTCGTTTTATTTAAAATCAATGTTTTATCTTCAATGCTTAAGGTCAATATTAACATGGTAAATCGTAGTATTGATGACGAAGCCATTTAAATAATTTATAGATAGTAATCATTTTTTACCCGGTATTTATTATTAATACCGGGTAAAAAAGGGTATTTTTTAATTTTTACCTTTTTTACCTTTCCTTCCAATTTTTACCTTCCCAAATTTTACCCACCCGCCCATCTCTATTCCTTACGCGATACTCGCACGCACACACACACACTCGTAGGTATATACTTTATAGAAAGAGACAGAGAGCGAGAGTTTGCATGAAGGGTTCGTAACGCTTTTTCGTTACGCGACGATTTCTCTCAGTTTATTCCTACCGCAAACTCCGTAAAAGAACTTCGTTCCAAAGAAGCATTTTCGATACAAGAAGTAGGTATAATAAAAACAGCAACTACCTATGACGAAATTAATTTTAATGATACACGATATTTAACCGTCAAGTTTGATCGCGTGAATTTTAAAGTACCATAACTATAAGTTTGTTCCATTATTTGTTTTAGAACTACAAATTGTTACTTTGCCTGGTACATAACAATTCTTTATGAAATACAGCGAGTATTCCATAAAATTACACAAAGGTTGTCGGGGAGAAAATTGCTAATAGCGATAAAACCGTCTGCTGAACAATTTCTTTCTTCTCTTTTACATATCTGTGTTTTCTTGTACATTTTCATAGTAAGTTCATAAAGATTTACGTACGATTTATGGTATTTTTATGAGATTTTATTTATGACTTGGACCCTTCTTAATTATTCTGACAGTACTTTCCCATTAGTATTAACAAGTTAGCATTTTTGGGCGTGGCTTCCATAATTCGCTCTAGGCGAATGAGACCCGAATCTCACCTTTCTAGTGGAGTCTTCATGAGTATCTTTCATCTGCAGTAGAAGGAGAGGTTACATGTCATACTTAACCGCTTTATCAAAAAATACAAAATGGCGCCCTCAGAGATAGAGGTAAACTCCGGATCTCCAACAGAAAACAGAGATAAAATAATTTTGCCCATAATTCTCGCAAGAATATCAGGTTATCTTGTAAATGAATCCTACTAATATTATAAATGCGAAAGTTTGTATGTATGGATGTATGGATGTTTGTTACTCTTTCACGCGAAAACTACTGAACGGATTTTGATGAAACTTTACAGTAATATAGCTTATACATCAGAATAACACATAGGATACTTTTTATCCCGATATTCCCACGGGATCAAAACTTACGCGGGTGAAACCGCGGGGCGCAGCTAGTATGCTATATTTTTATGTCCAGACGCAATACAGTAACAATTGATATTAACACTTCAGCTAACGTCCTGAGAGTAGTGAGCTATACTCAGTCGTCAGCTTCCCATTAAAATGTCGGTGCTCGAATTGAGCTTCGAAACACTACAGAAAAAATTTCATAGAAATTGGTCAAGCCGTTTCGGAGGAGTTCGATAACTGTGACACGAGATATTTATACAAAGTGTTAAAAATTAACCCGACAAACTTTAAGAGGTGCTTTAGAGCATCGAACTGAACAACTTTCACTTTGCGACCAACTCTGAAATCACGAAAAAAATCTGCTGTTTCATACATTTTGGTCAAGTAGGTATTGAAGTTTTGTATTGAACAGCTGATTTTTTTTCGTGATTTCAGAGTTGGTTGCATAGTGAAAGTTGTTCAGTTCGATGGTCTAAAGCACCTCTTAAAGTTTGTCGGGTTGATTTTTTAACACCGTAGGTATATATTAGATTTGGTATAGCTCTGTACCTAAAATAAAACTGAAGTAGGTCACAGAATTAAATTCAGTTAAATCTATCAACGCTAGATTACTTACACTTATCCTAAATCATAGTTGTCAATGTTTTGTACATATTTTAGTAATGTAAAACATACCATTTCTGCCATTTATTGTATATATTTATTAAGGTAGGTAAGTACTTTGTAAATTGAATAGTCGATTGCTCACAATGCGCCTTATTAGAAAGCAAAAAGGCATCCTAAGGGCAATGAAGAGGATTATGGTTGGAATTGTCTATGTGATCGAATCAGAAATGAAGAGATCCGCTGGCGAACCAAGGTAGCCAAAGCCCGAAAGAAGCCAGGAAGCCCGAAGAATTGCCGAACTTAAGTGGCAGTGGGCAGGGGCCGCAGGGCACATTGCTCGCCGAACAAATGGCTTTTGGGACCGAAAGTTTCTGGAGTGGCAACCGCGTACTGGAAGACGTAGCGTTGGAAGGCGAAAAGAAGCATCAGTTTCATTCGTTTTGATTGACAAAGCGCAAACATTTTTTAAATGAAACAGCAGTTTTTATTTTTCAAGATCTCGTGAGTACTTTCATCCACTGGAAGGATGCCAAAGATTTCAATTTCAAGCTGTATAAGAGGAGAAATAACTGTCTCATTATTTGTCTTTTGTAGAGAAAGCTAGGTATAGAATACCAGTAGGTATACCTAGAACTAAACAAATCACCAAAGTGATCGATATCAAGACTGACTTGAATGGTGTCTACCTACTCGGTCTATTATAAACTCGATTATTACTGCCTATCGATTCTGTAAAAATCTCACCGTGATAACATAGGTAAAGTGAACGTGAAGTGAACTATCAATGGAGGCAATCCCTAATATCAGGTGGAATGATAGCTCACTTCACCTTAGTTTTCACGGTGAGATTTTTACAGAATAGCACTGCTGTTTCATTGCTGTATTTTAATATAGGATTTTAATTTACATTGAACGTTTATTTTTTCTTTTTGCAGTATTTTTTCTTGATGCTGTTAGCCGCCGTTCACACGGACGTAAAAATACCTATCACGGCGGGATTTTATCACGCATTGGATTTTCAACTCTCGGTGTTGAGCCGAGCATTGATAATCCAACAGAGTGCATCCCAGCGCGTCAATAAACACACTGTCGGATTTTCAACTCTCGGCGCTAAGCAGTGCGTTGAATATCCAGTGCGCTAAAAAAATCCCCGTCCACGGCAGAGGCAACTGGCCGTCGACGCGTCGGCAGCTACTGTTGACAACGTGCCGCTAGTGCTAATAAGTACGGTGCTCAAATACACAAACGGTACGTTGTCGACGGCAGCAGTAGACATATCCCACACGCACGCAGCGCCCACACGGACACAGCTGTACGTGTCCAGACTGCACCACTCCACGAAGGTTGAAGAGATCGTGGAGTACATGCGTGTGAAGACCAACTGGACTTTGAGGGTCAAGAAGTTAGAATCGCGTCACAACACGAACTTCAAGTCGTTCGTGGTGCGTTTTCCGACACATCATCTCGAGAAGTTCCTCAAGGAAGAGCTTTGGCCGAATGGTGTTGTGTACCGCCGGTTTCGTGGCCGGCTACATAACACCAGGGCCTCATGTCTGCTATTACAATAGTGTCAGAATGGTCTATCATTGATTTCATAATTGTTGATTTTGACAAGTTTGGTAATCTGCTAATATAATGGCGTCATTATGACTTTCCAATGGTCAAACACTGACACTCCATTAAAAAAAATGGCATAAAATGGTAATCTTGTAATAATGACAAATGAATAAATGTAATGTTTATTGCTATTTACGAACTTTTTACTACTTCAGATTGCAAACACTAATACGTAAAAATATATATTAAATGAAATCTAGCGTGAAATTTAGTAGTTATTCTCAGACCATTGACCGACCAAAGATCTACCATTATGAATTTAGCAGATTACGAACTTTTAGCAAAATGACAATGGGATCGTGTTGGAATGACGAATTTATAAAAATAGCAGACTTGGGCCCCAGACAGCGAAACACGACGCAGACACTTATGTGCGTTAGTTTTTTTTTTTTTTTTGTGTAATTATAATGTTGTATATATTTATAGTATTTTTAAGTTATATTAATATTATATTGTATGTGTTTAATGCCTTAATGCCTGAAATGAATGGATAAATAGATATCGATGACTGCAGTTGCCTGTACCGTTGGCGCGTGCCGCTCGTGTATATGAGCACCGTACTCACATACAATATAGCCATCCATTACCACTTGACGGATGGCCGCTACACAAGGAGCACGAAAAAGAGAAAAATAAACGAAAATATAAATACTAATAGGTGGTAGTGGTAGCCTTTATTTAGTACTTAGTGTTCTTACCTATAGGACTCAGGATTTCTCGGGATAAGCCCATAAATAATTTAGCACATGAAACGGTACCCTTACTTAGTACTACATACCTACTTACAGTATGAATTATGTGGATATTTGAGGGGAAAAATATTTCTCAGGAACGTTCCTTACACTCAAATATTTATGTAAGTAATAACATTTACATATAAAAGATGTTATCGCTTTTCATTCATCATTTTATTACGTTATACATACCTACTTGCGAGTTTGAAACAGATAGGTAATCGACATTTTGAAACATTACGCCGATTCTTTATGGCCAACGTATGCCCTTTGTTTTCACCTTTTGAATTGCCTTTTAAAGTTATTGGGCAAGGAAAGGATGGAATAATTTATTTTCGTTGAACTAGAAACATAAACGGTAAAAATTAAAACAGAAAAGTTAAATATATTATGGCCTCTCAGCACAAACTGCAACAGCAAAAAAATTTGTTCAAAACTTAAACCTTACTACTTACTGAAAAATGTCGAATGAGCGAGATTTTTCAGTAGTCGGGTTTTAATTTGTGAACTTATTTTTTATTCAAATTATTTTGGGGTTGTAATTATACCTATGCAGACCCGCTTAAATTCTTTATTGTTCAGGTTTTACTGTTTTACATGTACCTAGGTAATATACCAAACTTATACATAAACATATTTGGCTTAAATTTGAGGCGTGATTATATTATAAATTATTCCTAATTATCGCGTGTACAGTCAACAGCAAAAGTCGCTTAACACTTCAGTTTTTTTAATCTCAGTTATTGAGCAAAATATTAACACTTCAGTTTTTTTAATTAATCTCAGTTATTGAGCAAAATATTTGTTCAAAAATTGTATTGTACTTCTGCTGCAATTTCGAACAAATATTTTGTCAAAAACTGACATTAAAAATCTGAAATGTTAATCGACTTTTGATGCTGACCGTACCTATGCTAGCAAAGTCGTGAGCAACAGCTGACACTATATATTTATATATTTGAAATGTGCTAATTAAGCCCTTTCATTTGATACCCAACACGGCATGATTAGATATATTTTTTTTTAGGTCATGACTTTATGTCCGCTAGAGGGCGCAATATTCAATTTAATCTGATGTCACAAAGCCTTTATCCAGCGGACGACCAAGACGCTTCCAACAATACCTCATTTGTCAAATTATGACCAGTAGTTTAGAAATTATGAGGGAACAGATGAACATACATACATACATACTGTTCAAAATCATAACCGTCCTTTTTGCTTCGCCGTAGTCAGGTAAAAAGAAATGTACAAACTGCAAATGTCTCAAATCTCTACTCAAAATTAAAGCATTTACTTCAACTATACCGTTTAAAGGCACTTTTTTATAATTGGCAAGGAGTCGGTCAGTCAGAAATATGAAGCTAGCTCTTAAACCCAAACCCATCATTGCTAAACAACGAATGATTGTATTACAACTAACAAAGGTAAGACGGCACTTTCACGCGCCATTGCAAGCCATGAGCATCACTAAGTACGAAAACTGTTTTATTACCCGCCGATGGACCTTCCTCAAACAATATCCTTTTGTTCGCCTCACCTCTTGTCGGTTTAATGAGACTTTGGCCGTCCTGTCACTCATAAATTATTGAAAGGCTAATTTTATTTACGTTATACGGTAGCCAGTAGCGCCCCCGCCGTCCCAAGAGCCTTTGAATGCGTTTACGATAAGGACACCTCTGCGAAAGCTTGTTGCCCTAGTACTTACGGCCGTTGATACAAGTTGATAGCGTGGGTGGGGCAAAGGTGTAGCAAAATAAATGTGCTGTCTATGAGATATAAACAGCTTATCTCGATCTCATAGATTCGTTCGATATCGAGCAATGGCGTAGTGAATTCTGGTTCCGGCTAGTTGATAAAATTTGCTGCGAATTATGAGATTTCGCAGGTTTTGTTCTCATTTTGGAGCACGAGGTTCAAGAGAAAAGCTTATGCCGAAAGACTCATCCAAAGATTCTTCAAAGTTGGTAACGGGCTGTCTGGATCATCGCTCATCATTCTAGCGGATACATCATTGATGTATGTATGTATCCGCAGTACCCTACCTGAAATCGATTGTCATGGTATGGGCTAGGCATATAATGCGGAGTATTGAGAAAAATGTCGTGACGAAAGTTTTGAGTATGAATGTTATATGAATGTGTAACCTAAACCTATAAAAGTAGGGGAAAACCAAAGAAACGATAGTTGGACTGTGTGAGAGATGATATAGCTAGAAAGGGGCTGACGACCGAGATGACGATCTGGTATCGTACTGCCACATTGGTTACTTATTTATACTTTTTATTTGAATATTTTTCCCTGTATTTAAGTATCTATTTTAGAAACTCTACCTACCTCTCAGCCCGAGGCGCCCATCACGTTGTTGTAGTCCGACATTCAACACTTGTATGTTAACGATCGATGAGAAACTAAAATAAATTGAACGTTTCTAAACCAAACTCGTAACCGAAGAAAACCATGTGCGTTTCTTCTTGCTGTGTCGAAAAAGGTCAAATGGGGGAAACACTATATTCTTGCGATTGGAATTTGTACTGTCAGAATCCTCTATCATGAGACTGGAAAAACTGGAAATAATATATGGTATAGTAGGTATGTTGCGTTAGTAATCAGTAAGTGGTTTCTAAACCACTTACTGATTAATCAATATTAATAATATTATTGATATAATTATGACCTTCCGGTGCTTTGCTAGCTTTTTTGGTATGTTTACCTACTTACTTACGCGTCAAAAGTTTCAATATTTTCTGAATTTGGTACAAGGTTAATGTAATTGGTTATTCTATATTATTAATTTATTAGTGCTTAGTCTCATAGACTAACGGACATTTTTTGTAGAATAACAGTCGTTTCCAACGGTTTCCAAGATGTCGTTTCATTCCAATGAGATTTAAGAGTAAATCATAAAATGTCTTTGTATCATTCAACTCATAAAACTATATAATATAGTGCCAGGTGTAATTAAAATGTACGGCAAATAGTACTCAAATGAGCTAGAAAAGTGAATGGAGGAAAAAGATATAAAAAAATATTTATGCGCCGATAAAACAGCTGGCGACGAGGCATTGCTGTGCAAAATTAAAAAAAAAACTGGTTTAAACCTCTTCGCTTTGTACACAAGTATTGCAACAACCAAGATACTTTACATATTTAAGTATTATGGTATCAGAACAAACAAGTACGAACCTAATTTATAGTTTCGCACCCACAAACAAGATAAAACGCCGGGCTCTATTAATGTCAATACGTTCGGTTCGCAAGTCGACCTGCTTACCGACCGATACCTTTAGCAGCCCTTTATCAGGCCAAACAAAGGCGGACCTTAATAACCAGTGCCCTTAGGCCCGCCCGTATAATAACTATAAATTGGTGCCTAAACCCTGCAGATAAGGACACAATGGCGGATCACAAGGAACACAACATGAACACAAAGAGTGCGAAGACTCCTACTTGTTCAGAAAGCTTTTTAGACGTTTCCCCCCTTTTGTAGAACTTCGCTTAAACATTAAAGTGTCTCTGTGGAAACAACATCGTTCATTCGCACAGAAATAAAACCCTCTTTATCTTAATGCATTTCGTTCAATTTACTCAAAACAATGGTTTAACAAACCCGTATTGTGTTGTGTCTGAACTTTCAGCTTTGTTACAATCTGCTTTTACTGCTGTATGTAGGTTTGGGGATTTGTTTGATTTGCTACAGATTTGCTCTAGAAATATATCCTTAATCTTCAAATATTTTCTGAATTTTATAGCACGGATGAGACAGTTATGATGGCGGTAGCGTAAATGAAAACTGTTAGATTAGTCCAGTCAATAAAAAAGTTGTAGAGTGCGTGAGCAGTGGCCTAAACGATTCCTTCAGAAACTTGTTCAGTGTACTTAGAAAGTGAACATATGAAAAGTCCTGACGTTTAGCAGGTGAGCCGCAGTGACCACTGCATAAGCCCCCTGAACAAGTTTCTGATGGAATCGCTTAGGTCTCTGTTCATGCACTTTACACTCCGGCTTCTGAGCCATTCGTTTACTGAACTACATCGACTAACAATAATTCCTTGACGATCAATTTAGAAACAAATTGCTTCATCTCAAAGCAAAATTCACTTCTTAAAACAAATAAACACATCAACGACAAAGCAAACATAATAATAAAAAAACTTTAAAATCGACAAAGATTTCCATCGAACTCGTTATAAAAAACTGGAATTATAAATTCAGGTGCTATTTCTAGTTTTCCAAGAAGCGTTCCAAATTGTTTCCGTAGAACCCGTCGATGTAACCGGAGACTGTCGGGAAACGTCCCCGGTTGCATCTTAATGCACTGTAAGAGCCACCAAACACCACTTACTGGAAACGCGATCGTTTTATTATGCGTCTCGCGATCTTATCTGACGTATGGAGGCGCATCGAATTTGATATCACAAGTGCCCATTTATCTGTTGATTCTTTTACTTACAATGAAATTGTTTATTGCATTCTTGACTCACTTGTCTTTATCTTTTAACGGTTAATTCGGAATTTGAGTTTTTAATATCATGCAACCAAATATTGAAACTCAAATTCCAAATTATCGTTCCGGGAGTATGATGACTTCTTCCTTACTCGGTCCTTCACTGGATCTTGTCTCCAACTTATTACATTTTTAATAATAGATCTGCATTTGCTACGGCCTTGAACCAAGTCACTTTCTGTTGTTGCGACACCTGGCTAACCTAATTTGAGAAAAGCTGGATTGAAGAAGAATATGCTGTGAGTTACCTACTCCATCAGGTTCTGTTAGAGAAAATACGAACGAGCCTACAGTCTTAAGATATTTTATGAATTTCATATTCTTCTTCCAACCTACTACAATTTTTCAGCCCAATTAGTTCTTTTCTCAAATATCTCTGGGTCCAGTTTGAGGTGGTGGGTCGTCGTAATTTATGCGCTTCTCAACACATTGCCCGACAAGGTTCTCTAACTTACATCCCTGTCTATCCTTCAGGAACTACAGGTGTGACGAGGGTTCTTGAACTCGCGAATATTTTAATATAAAGTAACTCAAACACTCTACAAGTCCACACATACCTGCAATATTTAAATTGATCGTAGCCTGCACACGATTGGTCGAACACTCGCCTGACCTATATTCGCCAATAATTCTTTATTCAGTGATCAGTTTATGATGCGGGTTCACCAATATCAATTTATTGATGGTTCCTATAGCTATAATATATTAGGTATAATTTTATATATTGTGAGGGAATAATAAATTACAAAACCATTACTGTCATCGTCGTTGTTAATTATATCTATTTCAGAGATAAATAACATTTTCTGCGAAGATGAGAGACTTAGAGAAATAAACAAGGATTAAACGCTCGTTTGTCTATTAGAATAGTAGGGTGATTGTGTAGCTGTAGACATAACAAACAACATTATTCCCCAGTAGGGTGTATCGGTCGCCTGCGGGACGCCGCTCGCTCCCGGCCGCTCCGGTCGCCGGCGACGGATGCAGTCTAATGACATAAATGCAAATTCGACCATTCGAACTTCCTGCACGTCGCAGCGTCGACTACTACACACATACCACTCTCTCCTTATACGGACATATTTAGAAAAATAAAGCTCACTCCAGATACAAGTTTTTGTACACAGCGAAGCCTTAATTGGACTTTAGCGGCTCCAACTATTTCTTCAACATTTTTTCCGCGCGTTATTTAGTTAATTAAGAGCTTATCTGATATGACTGATGTAGTTTTCGTACATTGCTCTCGTGCAGTTGCATTAGACATGCCTATAAATCTCTTGCCTCAACCGTCGTTAAGTTGACTTATGTGCTTAAAATAAAACCAAAAAGTAGTTTCGCTTGTTTTTATTACTCGGTGATCGTTAACACAATATAAAGTACTATATTTTGGTTCAGTCGGGAACTTAAAAAACAACTAAACGCTAAATTTTGGTACTAGACAACGCGAACTGTACCGGTGGTGTGCTATAGGTACATTATGATACATAACTATATAAAGTATCTAGTTTATTATCAAGTCACCACAAGTTGACATGCTCTATATGGCTAACTTATCTTATGGCTTATGCACCCATCGTTTATAAGCTATCCACGTTATTTAGACCAATTTATACTTACAATGAATTTACTATATACACTCGTCAAGCATAAATAATATCAAGGCATCCTCCAAAATTAAAATGCTTTTTTCATGAATTTCAAAAAAGGATATTACTGCAAAACACTGGGTGCAATCTTTTTTATATCACAGGGCTTAGCGTTATTTTACACACAGAAAAATATACATACATTTATCGATACTTAGGTACTACTAATTCGATAAACTAATTATGAGAGTAACATCGATTCTGAGATAGCTCTCAAATGAATGAGATAATTAAAAGTGTACAGTCGATGACAGTGCACTCTGTTAAAATATTGTTCGCTCTTTTTCACAGAACAATATTTCAATAAAACCGATGTCATTGAACGTACAGCTAAATAAAGAAATTCGTAAAATGTCTTTTTATCTACGTATAAAGAAACAGCTCCATGTACAGTCAGCAAAGGAGATATGTATGCAGAGTCGTCGAATATAGTTGAAGTTTACTAAGAAGCCGATTGATGTTTTCGAATGAAATTTAATTTGATAAATGAATTGGTTGTTTTTCTATTAATTAAATTAAAATTTATTCGAAAACTTCAACCAGTTTCTTACTAAACTTCAACTATATTCGACGAGCCTGCATACTTATCTCCTTCGCTGACTGTACACACTGTCTTGCATACAATTCAGTATAAAGGACTAAATTGAAGTGACCTACAAACGTTATTGTCAAGTAACGACGTTTCAATCGCTCGTGTTAGAGCATCCAAACACTCCCGCACTTCAATATGGCCGAGGAATCATGGCCGGTCCGAAGTTTGCGCAGAAGGCTGCGCAATAACATTTTTTTAGGAACCAAATGGTGATATGAGGCGAGTGTGAGTCAGAGAACGCACGAAAGTTCGTAGAGCCTAATTTCAGACCGGTCATGATTCTTCGGCTGTATTGTTATACTCGACTTCCGAACATATATGTATTACAAATTATATACACGACTACATAAAATCCGCACCATTTTGTTATATAGGGATGAGTTAAATTGGATACGTGTTATACAATTTTATTTATATTGTAGCTGCAATTACTAATAAATAGTCACATTTAGATAGCTTTTTGTTTAAATAAAAATAAAAAAACAAATTAAAGAAACATAACAAAATGCATCGGCCATAATAACACTTGGAATAGACAAATAAACTGCTCTATAAATGCAATTCAAATGGTATATAAAAAAATAACTCTATAAAATACTTTTGCGAAAATAGACAAGTTACAACAAATGTTTGGCGAAAAAATGTTTGCAAAGTCTGTCGTGACTTCATACCGACCGTTTCAAATAGTTTAAAAACAAAATTCGCTTTGATGCACAATTCCTTTATACTTTACAGAGATGAAAGTGCTGTCTTTACTTTGAACTTTATTAGAGTAGTATACAGTTCAAAATGGCGTGCAGAGGATGGAATACGAAATGCGCTGGCCTAAGAATGGATGCAAACAGTCGGTATAGACTTGTTTGTTGCAGTTTACTTTCGCTATTACTGTTTGAATGGTATATTTCGATTTCAATACATTAGGTACATTGCCTTCGTGTAAAATAATAGAAAAGCTTTTTCTTTTCATTTCTGTCGCCAACTGAGTATTGAACATGGCATTGTGTTGGTGCTAGCATTCTTTTCTTTTTGTTTGACACGAGCATACACAGATACTGTATGCATAATCGAGTAGTTTCACAACGATTTAGTTAAAGTAAAATAGAAAAAATAAATAGAAAAAAAAACCATAGAGCAAGAGGTATTGAGCCTCCGAAAACAGTAATCCAACAGCAACTTTATTCTAACATGAACTCTATTCGTGTTACAATTGTTTTTTTATTGTTGTTTGTATTTTTATTTATTTTAACATTTAGGTACATAGTTTTAAACTTATGGAAGGTTGTAAATGGCAACTGTAAGTGCTAATTGTACATTAACTAATATATAAAATTCTCGTGTCACAGTGTTAGTTACCATACTCCTCCGAAACGGCTGGACCGATTTGTATGAAATTTTGTGAGCATATCGGGTAGGTCTGAGAATCGGCTACTATCTATTTTTTTTTTTTTGCAAAACGACGTTTGCGGTGTCAGCTAGTTTATCTATATATTAGACTGTAAGCTTTCTGGAGAACAAATAAATAAGGTTACTGTTGGATGTCACTGTGATTTTGAAAGACTTGTCAGTGGCAGTAACGTTAATGTAACGAGAATAAAGATCACTATAATTTTGACAGTAATGCAAAATTAGAGATAAAAAAATGTCTGTGAAAGGACTGTATACAAAAAAATACACCCGAAACGTGACCGAGATACAAAATATAAAGCTGACGAACTCGACAATCAGACTTTTTTTATCTAGATACAAAACAAAAAAAAAACTAGAATAAATATAAAAAATAAAATAAAAAAGATTGCCGAACTTCTCACGTTCGGACTGTATACAAAAAAGTTTTATACACATATTATAAATCTAACTAATAATAAACAACACAGAGAACACAATTGTTTTATTACAGCTGCATGGTTACACAGTACTTTACATGCACTTAATGAGTACATAGCCTTCTAATGAGGCCGTAGTTTAATTAAAAACCAAAAAAAATATTACCTTTTTAACATAAATATTAAGTATTGCATCTAATTAATTATGCATAGATTTTTTTTCAGTTTAGCGATTGTTTTCAAGTTGTTTTAAATTTTTATTGTTTTTAATTAAACTATCACCAAATTAATTGCTTGCTTAACTTAAAACTTAACCTCAAACTTAACTCATATGAGAACAAACATACAATACATAGCACTCATTTTTGTTCTTTGGTCAAATTTTTTATGAGAATTTTCTTGTTTACCAATTGATATAATATAAAAAAACGAGTAGAAAAAAAGACCCGACATAGCTCAGTGGGGTAATTGCATAACACACTATCAGTAGCAATGGGTTTCATTTTGACAGTTCAATAACATTCATTGCGTTGTTTACGTTGTTGAGAAGACGCATTTTTCGAGCTTATGAAGCAATGGATTAACAATATCCTTCAAAATTATTCAGATTGAGATTCATAGTGAGTTACGCAATTAAAGTGCAGTTTCGCGGGGGCGATTTTTTTTTTCGCGCACTGGATTTTGAACGCTCTGCTTAGCGCTGAGAGTTGAAAATACAATAATGTGTTTTGGCGCGCTGGGATGCGCTGTAGGATTCTCACTACTCGGCTCAATACCGAGAATTGTAAATTCAGACCGCGAAAAAAAATCGCCGCGATAAAAAATATCTACGTCTGTGCGAATCTGGACTAATAATGCACTTAGCAACAAATGCGTTTTACATTTGATTAGGTACAGTAGCTCCACTATATATAGACGCACTACAAAATTGAGTGCACTTGAGATGCCATCCACCCTCAATAACGGCGAATGTATTAATATTTGTGGTGCATACAATTCCGTACCTTTGTCTTTTGAGCTCGGCTGTATCACTACATTACGTATTAATAGTGGTATTCCCTTTGTTCGCACACCGAGCGTCGGGACCGTTGGGGTTACACTAACGATATCGAAAAGCGAACAGAAAGCAAAAATTAAATATTACCCGCGTTGTTATCGAGAGCTCCGGACCATTCACACACGGCGAATGGGAATATCTATTATTACAATATTGTTCGATCAGTGAGTAGCAGCACAATTATTGTAGCAGAAAATAACTATTCGTAGAAATAATTCCACGCTTTCGAGGTATCCTGAGCAATTTTAAATTGATTAGATTATTATTTTAATTTTGATACTAAGGTTTGGACTCCGAGGTAAACAGATAGATGAGAAGCTGCGTGACAGGTTCGCGTGCTTAAACTTCAAAACTAAGGCTTTTTATAGGGTCGAATTAATGTTAAGATCAGTAGCTATACTACCACTGGTACAGTATTTTATATCACGAAGCGATGCGCGCTTTACTTACGGTAACCAAGTTTACAGACACGCTGTGAATGTGTGTGTAAGCGCAGAAGCTCAAGACCGTCCGAGCGAAGTCGAAAGTGTGTGTGTTATGCGCTAACGTTACTCGTCTTCACGCACACAACATAGCGTGTTTGTACACTTGGTTACCACAAGGAAAGCGAGCGTCGTCTTGAGATAAAAAATACTATAAATGAAACGTATCGTTTTCTAGTAAAGGGAACAGGACACAATTCTATTGAACAGTAATCATAATAAGCTGTTCGTTCACGTTCGCAATAGCGATCGGGGTCACTCCCATCCCGTTCTCGAATCTCCCACCACGGCGACACGATCAATCACCCGTTTCGATTCAATCACAAACAATCGCAATTGACCACATCCTATTCTCTTTATAAATGAGGAAAGCTGGTTGGGAAATAAATTCGTACGGGATCGTCCACGTCGGACTATAACCGTTTACCTCGGAGCCCCTTCACGAGTTTCACTGTGAAGGTTTAATATTCAAGATTGTGGATTCATTTTAGTTTTCACGCTTTTCTAAAACAGTTTTAATAACCTCGTTGGTCTAGTGGCCGCAAGCTCTACTGCTGAGCATGAGGTCCTGGTTTCGATTCCCAGGCCGGGCAAAGTGTTAATTGCGTTTTTCTATCAGGAATTTCTCAGAGTTCCGTTTCCCGAAGTCTGGATTTGTGCCCGCTTGATGCCAATAGCCCCGTCAACATAACTGGAGATATGTAGATGTCCTAATACACCTCTACCCAACCCTTCGTTGTCTATTTTAACAGGTCATGGGTCAGAATCTTGGTATTAAAACCTTCGCAGTCTAACCTCTGACGCTTTTCACTGGAAATTACTAGTAACGATTACACTATGCTACACTTCGTTGGGTTCAACCTAGATGCATTACCTACCCTGTATCTAACAAACGTCAACATTCATTCAACAATAGAACAACATTACATACCCACTACAGGTATATTTATAATATATGTATGTAATTATGAATAGTTTTAGCTATAAGGGATGGATTTAGAGCGCATTTTATAAATAAAATAATAATGTTGCCAAAGTAAATACGAAAAAAATAGAACAAAGAAGTTCTACGATTTTTAGAATATCTTTATAAATGCACGACGATTAATAAAATTAAATAAACTCATTTGTACAGTGCGATCGTAATCGATTTCATTCTGCACTATCGCTCTGAGAAAATGTACTTAACGCGTTTCTAATAGTATTTACATGGTCTGGGGAGACCGATGAATAAAAAATAAATTCTTTATTCAATTTGTGTGGTTATCTATGACTAGTGTATGCACTAGGGTGGTGACGTCACTGGCTTGCGCGTGAGGCCGGCTACTTGCCTTTGGCCTTCTCGGTGGTGGCGTCCTCCAGGTTGCTATCCCAGTCGAACTCAGTGACGCCGCTGCGAGCCACTTCCCCCAAGTGACGCCACCGATACTCGAAATCCGTATCTCGTTTCTTCAACGCTTCGAATCTGTAACAAGTAATTAGGTCAGACATTTGTATGGCACAGGTGTTGATACTATGGAACACGTACAACGTTCCACGCTCGCTGGCTACATATTCTATGAGCAAATATAATTGTTCCGACAATCACAAAGCATTACACAGCTCAATTAACAACACAAACATTCCCTGAATTCCTAAAATTGTACAAACATACGTAAACTGAACACGGCTAAAATTCTGCCCGAGACAAGATCACTTTGACACAGTTATCCAACTTTTGCTCTGTTCGTAGTTTCAGGGCATAGTGAAGAAACAAAAGAAATTCCATCGAATCAAGCGTGGGTTCCACAAACGTGCGGTGTAAAGGGCACAGTTGATATCCCTTTAGATTAGAAAACCAATCTAAAGCGACGTTTCTCAACTTATATCCTCGGGGTCACGGCGACAAGTCGAGGTCGGCACATAAATATGTATCGTATGCGGACTAAATCTGGCCAAGCGTGATTCGTGACGCCCAAATTGGACTGTAGAATAATGTTTAGGATTTAAATGTTAAACACCATTTTACTGCAAAACAGAGTGGCCCAGTAGTAACGGCTGCGATTTACGAGTTGTACGTAGGTTCGAACCCAGACAAGCACTTTACTTTGTGTAAATTATTTCATCACCACTCTCAAAACGATGAAGGAAAACATGGTGAGGAAACCGGCATGTCCTACAACGAAAAATTCGAAGAATGTGACATCTACCAACACGCACTGGGCCCGCGTGGTGGATTACAGCCCGCTCCGTTACAGAGAGAGGCCTGTGTCCCAGCAGTGGGAACATTATAGGCTGATTATAATGTTACAAATACAATAAACTGTCGTGGAGTTTTTACTACGTGCGAACACATATGCGCGTAGGCATCCCTGACAACAAAAGGGTTTTTTTTATCACCCCCGATATGGAACCCTAAAACCTTTCACGATGTTAAACCACATTATTAGTGAGCCGTGCGAGACGTAAAACAGCCGATCTTTACTTGATAACATTTGGCTTGTGTAAATGTAAAAAATTCGGTCACGCATTCGCCGAGACGCGGAGAGAAGAATTTCGTTTTATTCCATCGCTGGGTGTCGAACTACTAAAACCGTTAGCAAATAACGATTTTTCTGCTATCAAAAGCGATACAAATATACTAGGAGGGCGAGCTTATTGTTATAGCGCTATCCTCTTTGAAATTGGATTGCGATTGCGATTGCTGAGCCGAGATTGGCGCCATGAAAATTTGGATTTTATGTAACAGTGGATCCGCGATTGGAAATCGCAAAGAAATTGCGGGTAACACTCAGGACGGGAGAAATAGAATAGAGAGACTGGACTATGTACTTTAACATGACAATAGAATCACGAAGTCGTAGAGTTGACCAAAGTAAATTGAGAAACATTATTTGTTGTATCCTACACAAACTTTTATGAAACCTTTGCTAATGAATGTAAACAAGTAAACATACCTTTTGAACATGAGGTTCTTGGCAAACTCGTAGAGCTCTAGGTCGAGGGAGTTGAGTCGCTTGATATGTGCTATTTGAGCGGGCGACAGTGCGGCAAGCGTGGCGCCCGACACGGTGGCGTTGTGTTGCGTAAACGGCACCGCGAACAGCAGATTGAACGTCTCCTCGAACACGTATTGAGATATCTGTGCAGAAGAAAATCAAATGCTTAATTTCAGGGATGATAAAATTTTTACAATCACACATTCTGACTTTTACGCATGCCTACACATCAGGCTATACATAACCAGAATAAGCTGAATTCTGATTGTACTAAAAATGTATACAATGCGAGGTCAACTAAAACCGGAAATATATAGCTTGATGTGTCCCTGTGTGTACCTTCAAATTAAGAATACACTAGTAATCACAATCGTTTTAATTTTGACAAATTAACTTGGTGAACAATGCAGTTCATATAGTCTAGCTGTCAAACAGACTAATTCATGATGCAGCAATGGGTTTTGCTGTGTTTTCAAAATGAAAGTTATAGCGATAAAGAGCGTGTTACGGATCAAGGTGTCTAGTGGATTTGACGCACCCCTTTTGTCGAATAAACAAAAATTTTAAACAACCCCTTAGCGTCTTTCATAAAATATAATTCTTCTCATCGGAACACCAAAGCGAGGCATCTTGGGGAGTTCAAATTCGAACATGACAGAAAATCAGGCTAAGCAAGATTCCTCATGAAACTCTTTGGACTGTCAGATATAAGATTTTTCTTACGCAGGATTTTCTTTTATTTCTTTGTCGCCTATCACAACACTTGGTAAACGTAACTGTAGGTTCTATTAAGTAAACACTGCCATGAGTGACGTTTATTTTGTCATAATTAGCCCTCTTTATTAACTCTGAAAATTACACAAAGACAGGATAAAAGCCAAGTCAACTCCAATATTTTTTATCGACATCAATTACCCTTTCTCAGTCTGCTTCACTTATTTAAGATGATAACACTTAAAGCTCTTTACAAGAGAGAATTTCAACGTGAAATAATTTTGGCAGCACGCTTGGATCATTTAAACAAATATTAGCATGTCAAATTGTCTGTTTATGCATAAGTCTATGATCCACAGAGAGAATGTTATCGTTTCATATAAGTATGTTATTTTAACGACGCCTGACACAATTGCTACTTATCGAGTATACCTTCTGTTTCTCTAAGGTAAGAAATTCGCGATCTTCGCAAAACGATTAGTAAGTCATTGCAATGCCGTTCTTATCTCGGTAAGATAAGTTATGAATTAGCAACAACATTCATTGCGTTATTAACGTTGTTGAGCAGACAATTTTTTCAAATATACGAAGCAATATCCTTCAAAATGATCCATATTGTAATTGAAAATGTGTTACACAATAAATATGGTGCAGGTTAAAGTCAAAGCGAGTCCAGTACCCAATGCTCAGCAGTCGCTACTGTTTCCCTATTGTCCGGTTTTACTAACATTATGACCTAAACAAAAGCGTACTGTTGGATTTTCAACACTTTTGGCTTAGCGGGGTAATTGCGTAACACACTATCAGTAGCAACGGGTTTCGTTTTGACAGTTCAACAAAATTCATTGCGTTATTTACGTTGCTAAGCAGACAATTTTTTTCGAAAATATGACGCAATGGATTAGCAATATCCTTCGAAAATAATTCAGATTCTGATTGATAGTGTGTTACGCAATTAGGGCTGTTATATCAGTATGTTTGTTTGTCTTAAGACAAATAATTACAATGATAGCAACATTCTTGTGCAAAGTGTTGATAAATTAACCGCGAATGAGTCATGCAAGTCCTTATGCATAAATACTTTAATAGGTACATTAGAATTCAGCCTTCTTCTTAGTTTTGGTTATATACAAGGTGGACATTTAAAATCCAAGCTAGTCTTTCTCAAGATCCTTTGCGCTACCATACTACGAAATATTCATGAATAAGGAGCTGCAGTAGAGTAAAAGTTTTTTACGTTTATTCATAAGAGCGTTGGTTCTATAACAGTAGCAATACTAGGTATTACTAGAGCCAAGTGATAAGTCTAGTAAAAATCAACGGGATCTTAAAGTTATCACAAATTACATAAAACCTTTTTTATTTACTTAACACTCTTTTGAAAGCTCGGAGGTACAGTCTGGGAATTGTTAAGCACATTGAAACCCAACGTCAATTTTCCGTGTTGGAAATGCGTGTGGTAGTTTCTCCATAGCAACGCTCTCGCCTGTTTTCTTTAAGTAAGAATATTAAATATTAACTACTTGTATGTCCCTATGTTTTCCTTTTTGATGATACATTATTTTTATAAGCACTAGAACCGCCAAAAATGCCGATTTAAACTGATGTTAACAGAGGTCTAGTGTACAAATTTGACAAATATTCATGAAAAAAGAAAAACATACGGACACAGTATATATCCTTCTTATTCAATTTATGAAGTATCTTTTAAATTGGTCCAATATTGGAGGAGGAAATATGCGAGAGCCAAACCTAATGAGAATTGCTTTAAGATGAAAGACTTTTCAAAAGACTCTCCGACCTCTCTTCGAGTCTCTCTTAGCCATTTCATACAAGTGTCATATAATAACAGAGGCGCAATACTCGTAATTTTAAGAACGTTCACAGTCTGATCTCAGTCTCAATCTGTCAAAAATACCTCTAATTTCCCTACAGTTTTGACAAGTTTTTGACTTTGATTGACGCTGAGATGAGATTGCTACTAGATCTCTCGTTAGAGAGTATTGTGTTCTGTGTACTAGATTTTGAATATTTTTAATTACAGGAATTGGCCTCGAGCTGTGATTTGAATATACGATCAATTTTTAATAATAGCCTGACTTTACGATACACGAAATGGCAACTATCAAGATTTCTACACAGCGTATAAAGTATAGCTTGAATTAAACAACTGAATACAATTTGGAACACCCTCTAAAGTAAATGTTCATTGTTTGAACGAAACCCTACTACGAATGAGTAATAAACCAACCCCATGACAAGTACTAAAAGGAATCTGTTAACATTTCATTTCCTCCTTTACTCTTGTCAGCTTGTACTCAAAACACTTAATATCCCTATCCTTTACACCATCATCTAAATTTTTTTTTATTAGCCATTAATGTCATACAATAACTTTTTAAATGTTTGTCTTTCTGTCTAAAAAAAACGAAACTTAGGTAGCTGGATTCTAGGTTTTACGGTGAGAATTTTTACAGAATTTGGCTCCTGCTTCAGCGATTACTATTATTATCATGAAAATATTTTGTATACATGTTGAATTTATATAACTAAACGACTAAGTCATAATAATGATCAGCGGGGTAATTGCGTAACACACTATTAGTAGCAATGGGTTTCATTTTGACAGATCAACAACGTTCATTGCGTGTTTTACATTGTTGAGCAGACACATTTTTCGAACATATGAAGCAATGGATTAGCAATATGCTTCAAAATTATTGAAATTGAGATCGATAGTGTGTTTCGCAATTAGGGTGATGCATCATTTAACCTATCGTATTCGAACGTGGATCCACGCGAGACACAATTTTTTTGTGTGTATTTTTAGTTGAACTTTTCATTTTAAGGGTTATTCTCACCCAGTCCACCAGTCGCCATAACATCGTGTTTTATTGTTCCACGGGGAACGCATTTCCTTACGGCTCGTGACGTGTTTCAGTTTAACTTGACAGTTAAGATTGATTAGCTACCAGCTATTAACTTCTACTGCTGCCCACACAACAATACATAATGACGTCACTAATTAAATGTGGTTTTAAAATAAAGTTTCACTATTATTTCTCCATTTTCATTTTACATTGATGAGTTTCAATCACCAAAGTTCTTTATTAGCTGTTCATGATATAAGCCTGCCCACACTATTACTTCGTTATCGCTTAGAGTTCGTTCTACGGTCTTTTGCTTTTTGCTCGATTTTTTCTCCTAAGGGTCATAGCGTGATGTTAAATAGCATGTAGCAAAAGTTCCTCAAGTAATAGCTCCTCATGAATTGGGTTATCTAATGCAAAAATAACTTTTCAAGTCCGACAGGTAGTTCCGGAGATTACCGCGTTCAAACAAACAAACAACCTCTCCAGCTTTATTATTAGTAAAGTTATACTTAGTTTATCACCTAAGTTGGTTGAGTAAATGGTGGCGATATGCAATATGCTGTAGCACACGTAACAGCAAAATAAAGTCGAATAAAAACTTTTTAAAACTCACTTCAAAATGATAAACCGTTTACCATAAAAATTATCTCTGAGCCAATAATTTAAAGGACGCGTTTAAACGCTGCATGCACGTGCACATAGGTACTTAGTAGCACCGTCACTTGTTAGTTACATTATGTACGGTTCACTACCGGCGCAACCTAGTTTCTCTGAAGCCCAGCGTTTAACATAACTCCTTGCTAACATAAACCATAGTCACGCCTCGGGGGACGCTACGTAAGTCCGTTCTCACCTTCAGTGGAAGCCCGTGGAGGTTTTATGCAACAAAATGTCAGCTAACTACCTATTTCAGTTTCATGAATATCGACGAAAATATTTATAGACTTAACCTTTATGGGGGAGGAAGGTGGAGTTTAAATTGAGTTTTCGTTGTGTTCGCCTATGAGTGTAGTGATGTAATAATTTCACTCATGGGTCCATTATTTTTTATCATAAAACTTCACTGCGCCAGGTCTAAGGCCCTCTAAGAACCTTGAACCTAAAATAAATTGTAATGAAGGAATATTCATTTAATCTCAATGGTTAACAAACCGACAGACAATCCAACATCGTTTACTTCACTTTAAGTAACGACTTTATTATTTCTTTTTAGGTAGTATACTTGCGGCCCGCCCCAGCTTCGCACGTGTGCATTTTTTTTTTTATTTCCGAATTTTTCTTTCATACAAACCTTGTCCTGACAATATTCGCAATAAAATAATATTGCGATCATAAATTGAGATATAAACTATCCTATCTTTCAAGTTGGATGAAACTGTACACAGTGTGCAAAATTTTAATAAAATCGGTTCAGTAGTTTAGGAGTCCATTGCGGACAAACAACGTGACACGTAATTTTTATATATAAAGATAATAATATAATATAAAACAATGCACAATGAATTTGGACAATGCTGCACCCTAATTGCGTAACGCACTATAAATCTCAATCTGAATTATTTTGAAGGATCTTGCTAATCCATTGGTTCATATGATGGAAAAAGTTGTCTGCTCAACAACGCAAAGAACGCAATTAATATTGTTGATCTGTCATAAATTCATAATGCGTCCAAAAGCCATTCCAAAGTACAAGTACACAGCACGCTATAGTACAATAAAAAGCACACACGCCTTTTTTTTTTTTTTGACGGTGGGAAATTATCAAATAACTTCTCCCGCTCTGGGCGGAGCGGGAGGGCATGTCAGACTTTTACTGACTAAAACCCACCCGTGTTCCTTCAGTTGCCTGTGCCAGGGGCCACGGTATCTCTCTCGAACAACCCGCGACCCTGACAGGCATCGGCCCTAGCGGACCCCGTCAGTTGTTGCTGACATCTCTTTGAGGCGCACGTGGAACACAACGCGCCGTCGACCCGGGCCTGGTCCTTACCGGACGGCGAGCTGCCCATTGCTCGCCGTCCGCAAGCCCGCGCCTACGGGCCTACGGTGGCCGGGAATCGGCTGTCGATTCCCGACGCCCAGGGCGTCTCCTGCGGCGACTAGGGGCGTGAGGGCGCAGAGATTGCCTCTCCCTCACGCGCTCCGCCTCCTCCTTTGCGAGCATTACTGCTTCGCAGAAGGAGGTGACGGCCTCCCATGCACTCTCGCTCCGTACCATGGCCTGGACTAGGACTGGACGCGAGAGATCGCCGCCGCCGATCGCCGCCGTGAGGACGCGGCGGTGCTCTGCCCAAGCTGGGCAGACCTCCACCGTAAAGCACACACGCCTACTTTTTGATGTCTACACTATGCATTTTGTCGTGCTATTTGCACATCGTCTAAATAAGGCTAATTTTCATATTGTTATAACTGCATAGAAGAATGCTACTCTTTTGGGATATAGCAATTTATAGTAGTTTAATATCGGTGGACTCTTTACGTTCTGTCCACGATCGCGGATTATAAAAGTCGCCGATCCAAAAAGTATCATATTGTCTGTTTCAGGTCTTAAGGATACGACAAAACGATTCTTTTTACGACCCATGGTTAAAAGAAAAAGGTTAGAAAGTTCACAAAAAAAAGTCCAGTTAAACCATACTGTTTATAGATGAGCAATGAATATTCATTGAGACAAAGAACACTGCGGGCTGTGGCCGGGGGCGGTGCGGCGACAAATGGCGCTGCAGATACGACAATGATTCAAGTGCAAATAATGGGCGAGCTTATCTCTGCGGGGTCACTGGACAGAATAAGTAATACCAGTGGCATAACACGTGGGAATTGTGTTATGCATACGCCCTACATGGCTGCGTTTGCTTGCTTTTGTGACTATTTTACGTAATCTGAGAAAAATCTGGCGATGAAAAAGTTGCATAGAAAAAAACGCGACACGGCCTCATGGCAGGTTTGTTATGATATCAAATAAGACTGCTTTGTAGTCGGATCTCTTTTGATTGTAACGCACGACGATAAGCTTATCACCCATAGCATTAAATCTAATACAGATTTGCTCCATAAATGGAGTTGCAGTTACGAAAATGATTCAAGTTTAAATAATGGGCGAGCTTATCTCTGCGGAATCACTAGACATAGAATAAGTAATGCCAGTGGCATTTCGCGTGGAAATTGTGTTATGCATACGTTGTGATTTCGCTTTTGTGAGACTGTTTTTAGTAGTCTGTGGAAAAATCTGGCAATGAAAAATAGGACTGCAAAAAGAACTTTAAGTTGCAGTTTTGTTTTGATTGTAAGCATGCTTAGCTAGATCAAGAAGTATTAGGTAATGGTTCCACCAGATGCCCGATGCTTAGCAAAAAGATCAAAGACGGTAGTGGTTTTATGTACTGTTGAATACGACTCTACTCCTTCAAAGACTACAAACGCGAATGCAACATTCACGAAAGCGAATTTTACTTCGCGGCGACATCACATTATGAAAAGCTTACTTCCCAGTTTCCAAGTACACTTTTCAGTCAAAACCCACATACTGCACTCCGGATAGGTACATTAGTGTGAAAGTTTAGCATTTTACATACACAAATAGTTCAGTGAAGCGGGGAACATTACGTCGCCGCACGGCTATCATATAGCCATAAGGAAGATGTGACTATTCGCCAGAAGCAAGATTAAAGTGAATATAGCACTGAATTACCATTTCAGAATGGAATAACCGTAAAAAAGGATTAATACTCATTTATATTCGGAAAGGAATCTATAGATTTTATATTTTAGATAGTATTTTTTGGCGAAGGAAGATGAGTGTTCCGAATAAATTCGTGTACATTACTTTTAGCGATTGGCTTTTGGAAAATTTGTTTTGTTTGTTTTGATTTATTTGTTTCGACTTATTGGCTGGCCTTAGATGACAAAATTTGTAGAGCCGATAATCGTAGATCAATATCAGAGATATACTTAGGTAGATACATTTTGTAACCATTCTCCTTCTAAATCTCTTGTTCTTCTAAGCATATTTAAATTAAAGTCGCTCTTTGTGTTTTCCTGTGGCCGTGCTGCTTCGAAACTTAAAAATCAAGAGTGAACATGCATCTTCTGGGCACGCTCGTTCCATCATAGACCCTCATTCATCGCTTTCCATCAGGCGTGATCGGGGTCAAGAGCGGGCCCATTTAGCTTTAAATAAAACTACACAAAGGGTTTTATTGCGGTTTTCATTATCCTTTAAAGAATTTATTCCGGAAGATTTATGTGAATAATGCATCAAATATCGATATTTTGTCAAGTCGCAAAAACCGTGTAAGGCAGAGGCGATCAGATATTTTGGACAATACTTTGTGAGTGAGAGAATGTAGAGAGAAGGTATTCCCCGTCAAAAAATTGGCAACCGACTGTCGTTTATCTGTGACCCACCTAATCTTCGAATAACTAAATAATTAGGTATTGATATATGTATGAGTGGAATTCGTCGGAAATTTGAAGTAGACGCTTAAATTACTGAGAGCCCTGTGTAAAGGTAAGTTAATAATCAATGAGATAAGTGCGGGTTCTCGTAACATGAGAGCCTCAAGGAATACCAAATTGCAATTTTAAGCCTACATTAGCTAAGTAGAGTGTGAACTAAATTTCGAGGTAGTAAGGCAAGGTAATAAATAGTAAGATATATATAGAAAGCATACGCGGTACATAGTAAAGTGTGCGCCAAATAAAAAAAGTTTTGAAGTGCTTATTAAGAAACACAATACTATCATTCGTAGATCTTTGACAGTCGTTACGGGTAGTTAAAAGACCAAAAGTCTAAGTCTAATGTCGGCGACGGTACCCTCTCCGAACACCAGGGCGCAAGTAGTGGAGGGACCGTTATGCAAAAGTAATGTAGAAATTTTGAGTCATTAGTTAAGAACTTTTAAAGAGATTTAATTCGTGTTTTTATAGTTTTAATTAGTTATCTAGCTCAGATTTGTTATTAGTTTTTTTACAAACGGGTATCGTGTTACTCAGTAACTTGGTTGTGAAGGTTTGAGAGGCAGTCGCTCCATGCAAAATACTGCTACTCAGCTGCATCCGGATAGACTAGAAGCCGACCCCAACATAGTTGGGAGAAGCTTGGGCAGATTGAATACTATATGGTCTTCTACTGTCTTCTAGTACCTATTCCAGTTACAAGAATTATTCCCAAAACACTAAAATAACATTAACTCTTCCTGCTAAATGTAAATTACATTTGGGATTTTACACAAATGTTTCGAAATCTAATATCCTTGAGAGATTTCAGCACAGAGTAACTAAAGCTTCAAACGCTTTCAGAAGTGCTAAGCAAACATTGAACAAATACTGTTGGATTTATAGATTGTGATTATCGATACGCCGATATCTCGCTATGGAACCGAGCAGCACAAAATTTAGCAATTAGGTATCATTTGAACAGTCATATTGGCAGTAAATGTGATTGTATTTACTGATAAGTTCCAACTTCGTGCGGTGTTATAATTACTTCAGTACGATTTGGTGGTTGCACTTTGTTTTGCTGTGCTTTATTCGGTATTAAAAACGTTATCCTGCACAGAAAATATATGTCAGATAAGTCTGTGTGTATTATGTATCTACTAAACTTCGTGCGATAATGATAAGTGTCGATACTTTACTACATCCTAGGCAGTTAGCTCCATCACCTTAGCACCTCCAACATCTGACTGGCTAACAATGTCACAACCACAACGGCATGAGCTATTCTCATCATGCCACATCTCACAAGAGGAAATAATCCAGAAGCGTTTAACTGTGAGGAACCAGCCAGACATACATTAAAGCCTTTTGTACACACACAGCATGAGCTTGTATGTATTATACAGGATATATATAATATACAATGTGTCGATATATATAATATATATATAATATACAATGGTAGTTCTTAAGATGTCAATTTTCGAAGGATTCCAATGTATTTTTTGTAATTTTCAAAAAAATTTAGAGATATTTTTTATCATTAATTTTCTCGAGTAGGCATGAGCAGGTCCACCCTCGGGTGCGCTTATAGTTGAATTTTGGGACTCGTTATAATCTATGTACTTATCTATTATAGTATATTATTTTGCACCAATGTCAACCCTATTTTTTATATCCATGCGAATCACTGTCCATTCCAAGGTTGCCTGGAAGAGGTCGCAGAAAGCGATAAGGCCGCCCATTGTATGTTTTGTATTAATAATCGTATTTTTTGTTATGTATTTTCTGGTGTACAATAAAGTATATATAAATAAATAAAATACATGTTTTTCTTGCCGTGAAAAACTACAGTTTATTCGCTGTGTGTAGGCACGGTCATCAGTGTTGTATGGACCACTATGGAAGCTTCTTGACGGACACGTTTCTTCTACGGCGCGATTTATACGCCGTACCGTAAAAAACTGTGCCGTGTATAAAAGGCTTAAATCTCTGACTAAATCCATCCTCGTCATCTTTTGTACTAAAATGCTAGACATAAAGCTTTAAGGTAATCATAAAGTTAGGTACTAACCTTCTGATACTCCGTAAGTCCGAAGTACGCCATAGCAGCAAGGTTCCTCTTAGCAGAGGCGAGGAGTACCCTGTCTGTCTCAGCAGTCCGATGTTTCAGAGTTCCGTTGTAGCACCCCACCAGGGCTAGGTCAGCTAACATGCGAGTTTGCCGGTTGTTCGCCAGGTTCCAGGGGCAGGTCATGAACTCTTCGAGGGTCACGCCGCGCCAGGAGTCGCCGGAGTAGCATGCTGGCACTTCCGCACCTGTGAAGAAAAGAATCAAGTAAGTTTTTTCCGTATAATATACTTACGCCTTCATTCCATTAAAGTAGGCAGAAACAACTGAACGCAATCTGCTACGATCCTTTTGCCTCGTTTACGTTCATGCATCCAGATGCACGAGGTGATCCGACAGAGAACCAAAGTTGTCGACATAGCTCACAGAATAAGCAAGCTGAAGTGGCATGAGCCGGCCATATTAGCCGAAGAACCGATGACCGTTGAAGTAGACGTGTTCTTGAGTGGAGACCGCGAATCAGTAAACTTAAGGTGAGACGCCCCCAGGCTAGGTGGAGAGACGATCTTCTGGTAGCAGCTGGATGAGAGTTGCCGAAAATCAAGTTGAATGGCGTGCAATAGGAAAGGGATTATGTCCAGCAGTGGACTGCTATAGGTTGATGATGATGATCCGGATGCATGAACGTATACACATATATATTACGTGCGTGCGCGTTTACATAACGCGCAACTAGAGATGGGCAGTGGGAAAAAACCAAACGGGAATAAAACCAGGTTTTTTCCCATTTGGGAAAAAACCGGGTATTTATGTGGGAAATAACCCAATTGACGGGTATTTTCATTATTTAACATAATTATCACGATCTTAAAAAAATCACATTTTTATTTTTATTTTTGGAACAAATGCAGCGAAATATAGGTACTTTACGACGCGCACATACTTTTCGCCAGCTTATATAGGGCACTAGCTGTTGCCTGTTGTTCGAAAGGTCAAAATGTGTAGCTTGATTCAGGAACTAAAATAAAACCAGCAGTTTATTATAACAACAAAAAGACGCCTTCTTGTTTTATCATAAGATTTCTTCTGCGCATTGTGATGGAATGTTACTTAATTGCAGAAAGAACGTCTATTGAAACTTTTAAGAATCTTTGACCAAAAAAAAATAAAACAACGAGAGAAACTTATTAACAATTATTTATTACACTTTACAAAAGTAAAGTAACTAATATCTTTGAAGGCCATATAAACTTCTTTTATATGTATTCCATTGCCTTCAAGTTTGAAAATTTTATCTGTTATAGGTTCCAGTAGTTTTATACAATTTTCTACCATGGTCCAGAAATTTAAATCCAATGAATTTGATTTTATTTGGTCTCAAGTAGTGGCATCTTCGTGAACAGCTATAGGTAGTGTAATCCACGAAAACGCGCCCCACTTTTTTTCCTATTGCTTACAAAACAAGTGTGCAACATTTTGCTAGTGTTTTAGTTTTGTTGATACACACTAATTTTAGTGTGTATCGAAAAAACTAAAACACTATTGGAATTAACTAGTGATAACCACTAACGATTCGGAAGAAGAGTGGGGCGCGTCTTCGTGGATTGCACTACTTATAATGTCTGTAATGCAACTTTGGATTTTTTAAAACTTTTTAACGCAGTGTAGTAACTGCCCCAGCTGGTTTTCCCTGGCAATTTTAATGTTTCACCTGAACCTTTTCCTTTTACAATCTGAGCTAATAAAGCGCTCATACTTTGGTTTCTTTTTATTTCTTCTATCGTATCTGTGGCAATCGATATAAACGCATTAATAGGTTCTAGTTATAAACAATCTTCGCATAGCAAATTCAATGTATGTGCTACACATCTCAGCGGTATTATATGTGCATACGAAGTTTTAACTATCTGAAATGCTCTTTGAATATTATTTGCGTTATCTCCGATAAGAGTTACTTTTAACAAAAAGAGGCTCGGGTTTTGCAATAATGAAGTTGATGATACCTTCATTGCGCTGAAAGAATGCAAATGCAAATCTTTTGTAGACAATTCAATTCGTCTGTAATTTCATTGACGCCAAAACAACGTGTGAGCTAGATAGATCACCAACGCGTACGCCACTGCTACTACCTGCTTCCCCGCCCCCCTACCCGCGTACGTAGTTTCGGGATACTTGTCGCTAAGAGCGGATGAACACACAAACAGACAGGTTTTTTATTTTATTTCATTTTATTTAACTAGATAGCATGGAGTTTATATAACGTAGGTATTTATTGAATTATGAAAATAAACAAAGTTAGATTAGCTCTAACTAGTAGTAATAGTACTTAAATAGTACGTACTATTTGATATATACATGTATCTACCCATTACCTAGATGTTACATATGCTAAATATGAAAAAACCCGAATATTATCCCATTCGGTAATTTTCCCCGGGTTTTTTCCCTATTTTTTCCCACATTGGGGTTTTTTTTCCGGGTAAAATCCCATCTCTACGCGCAACTGCATGCCGGTTGCGAGTTACACCAAGTTTTCTCTATATACTCTAGCTAGTTATTTTGTTACAGAGGCACTGTGGACCATTCTGCCCCCCCTCCCCCCCCCCCCCGTTATAATACAGTAAGTAAAAAAAATGCAATCGCGGGAATCCGCACTTATATTTCAAGATTTTTAAAATGGTGTACTAGATATTTAAACGGATAACAAAAGATACATTTATATAGATTAATCCTGAACAGAATTTATTGATCATGATTTAAGGGTCACAATACTGTAATAAAAGTCATAACACCAAGTAACACGACTTACTGTAATTATAACATCGGGCGCAGCATTGCTAGTGCGAGCGAGTCATAGTCACTGAAAAAATCGTGTGGTTCGATCCCGGGTCGAGCAAAGTGTTATTGGGTTCATCCATTAAGAATGTCTCGGTAACAGCCCGGAGTTTGCAATATAGTGGTGTGAAGCCTCCGTGCCTTGGATAGCACGTAAACCCGTTGGTCCTGCGCCTTATCTCTCCCCGGTTATGTCGTGTTGCCGTCCCATCGGACTATGAGAGTAAAGGAACAGAGAGTGCATCTGAGTTTCCGCACACACTTGTGCACTGGAAAATCTCCTGGGTACCTGGCTAATCTCTTTTGAGATTGTCCACCGTCACCGAAATTGGTCGGGAGGATAATATTATATTCTCCATAGACTAAGACTCGACTCGATGAAGATAATCCCATAGAAGAAAAATGGTCGGGGTAATCCTTTTGCCCAATAGCGGGATGATACAGGCTGATCATAACCAATAATCAGAACTTGTAGAGGAAACAAATGTCCGTGATTCGCCAATACTTTATAAGTGACTTATTTCTCATTGGTTACCGCATTGGCGCCTGTCGGACATTATCACTTCATTCCTTATTACATCGTGGTTACTAATTAGCCATTAGTGTCTCCCGTTTATAATTAAAACACGCATAGTAAAGGTGAGGTGATCTATTCATAGACGGGCATCACATTATAAATATTATGACATCCGACTGTCTAGGACTGGGTGTGTGGGATAAATGAAGTCTTCACTAATGAAATGGCCGTCTGAAGTGGCATTTATGGATCTTGCAAGCATCGCAAAGCAATATTTAAAACATATAAACAAGATCAAATTAAATTAGTTAGCGAAACTCCGCAGACGTGATGGGTATCGAAATCTTAACATGATAAAACGAAAAAGAAATTTGAAAAAAAAGGTTCGTGGACTCATCGACCGCAGTTAGTGTAGTCACTTGAAATATCAATTAAAAACATCCGTTTTTTTTGTTAACGGCACATACGTGATTGGTATCGGTATTGAAATACGATAAAACAAAAGGACACAGATTTTTTCATCTCATACTTCAAGTAACAAAACTAGTCAGCGGTTGTTGACCCCTAAAAAAAGTTCAAATTTTTATTATTTTTATTTTATCGTGTTAAGATATCGATATTTACCAATTTACCTAACCTAACCTAGCTAATATAATTTGTCCTACAGGGTCAAATCAAATTGTTACTGACTATAAAGTAAGGGCGAATTTCACCAATGAAATGAAGTGAATGTGCTGATACCGTTTAGTTTCATTGATGAAATACGCCCTTAGTCATATGCAACTCTAGCTTGGCTTGATTTTGAGTTTCTAATTTCGTAGATACCTAATAAAAAAAACTTTCAAAGATAATGTCTTGAAGAACAACAGGCATTAAAAATATAGTATCCTATATAAACTTCAAACATAAAAACTTATTTAAAAGTTACCAACATCCACAACTGCTCGAAGAAACCGAATTTTAAGAAACTTAAATCCATTAACTTAATTGAATCATTTTATATGAAAGGTTTGACGAACTAAATATCAATATCTGGGTCTGGCTGTTTGTGTATGTTAGTTTAAATGTTTGTAAACGCACCCACGATACAGGAGTAATACCTAGTGTGGGGCAACGTTTTAAAAACAAAAAAAGAATATACATATCAAAGTTGACGTTTAAACATTTCTATACATATAAGTAATAAAAAAATAACGAAGTCAAAACTGTACCACAGATAATAATAATACTCTAACTGTACATCGAATATTTTTGAAAACAAATAATTGCTACAAAGTGTGAAACGAGTCATCAGAATGTTCCCGATTCGGGCAAAAACGGGTGAACGGATTTGGATAAAAGGGTTTTGCAGGTTCGAGCATACCTAGCTGTCCGCCATTTTGTTTTTTTTTTTTCGAAATGGCGGCCACGTATGGCAACTATACCAACGATAGTTGATATCAATGCAAACGGAAAATATATTAGGACCAAACCCCGTAAACGTTTTCAAGATATTAACTTTCAAAGTTGATCACGTGATATCCATATTTTTTTGAAAACAAAATAATTGCGCGACAATAGGTATGCCAGACTGCAAATAAAAATCTTCAATCCCCATTGGCACACATATAGTTTATAACCTAGATTAACAAAGGGTACTTTTAATCCCGGTAGTACGTTCCCGTGGGATTTTTCCCGACACCCACGGGGGCGAAGCCACGGGCAAAAACTTCTTTTACAAAACGGGGAAACAAAACGGCCAACGGATGGATTCCCGCACGCAATCACATATATTTTTATTGTTTATCGCTTTTAATTAATGTTAATGTTTAGAGCTGATGATTTAATTGTAACGATCCTAGTCACGCATGTTTACTTTCTCTTCGTTCATTCACAGCACAATGTATTACAAGCTGTTGGACCATCATTCTTGACTCCCATCTATACTATACTAATAATAAAGTTGAAGAGTTTGTTTGTTTGAACGCCCCTAATCTCTGGAACTTACCCATCAGATTTGAAAAGTTATTTTTGCATTTGAAAGCCCAATTCTTGAGGACATCACACTAAGATCCTAAGATGCGTCGAGGGAACTAGAAATTTCACGCGGACTATGTTGCGGGTAGAAGCTAGTATAAACGTACCCCACAGACAGTAGGCTTAGGTGATATAGATCCAGGGCATCGATCTTTATTAACACTTGCTCGATTCATATTGCGATGGTCAAGTTCAGACACTTTCTATCGAATAGGATAGAATAACGTTTATTGTCTTCAGTATTACAACTAATAGTAGTAGGTAGTACATACATAAAACTATAAATTCTCAATTCTTTATTGCGTGCCATAATGTATGTAGTTGGTAAGGAAATAATTATATTAGTCACAATTACGGACAATGTCGGGCACAGCATAGATCAAGTAGGAGAGAGGAAGAAGAAAACTGGCTGTTTAATGCGATAAATTTTAATAATTTAAGTAGTTAGTAAGTTATACTGTTTATTAATACAGAATTTAATTTACGAATTGTAATTATTGTTTTATAAATTATATACATTTATTATTTAGTAAAATTGTAAAACCACACACTACCATTGTAACTACATATAATATATTATAAGCTAGAGGCTTAAGGGGTTTATTTACAGAGACGTCCAAAAGTCAGTTGACATTTTTCCGCTTCAGCTATGACACCACATTATAATTTAAAATTCTAGAGATCGAAATGTTTGAACTGCTATAAGGTTTTTGTTGCCTAATTTAGCCTTTTAACTTATCATAAAAAAAATAATCCAGTAATCCCTTAGGAGTACCTCATATTTTTTTTTTATTTCAAATCATAATGTGGCATCACATCAGAAATGGAAAAATGTCAACAAATTTTTGTATGGTTAAACAGTCGCTAATCTTACTTAACTTTGTGCAAGTTTATGAATGTAATAAGAGTCAGCATTATGCTTAGGTCCAAGAGCGGATTGCTAAGCGCTGGTTTTCAGTTTAAACCCTTGACTCCTGTTTACAAAAAAAGAGGTGCCTATATTTAGCAAGGGATCAATAATCGATCTTTGAAAAAGTTAAATATAACACGTCGGTAAGATTTTATTAGACAAAATCAAGTTAATCGACAAAATTGAGAATGATGGCTGACATCAGCTATTGATTCAATTTAGCTCCGGAGATACATTACAAAAAAAGAGGTGCCTATATTTAGCAAGGGATCAATAATCGATCTTTGAAAAAGTTAAATATAACACGTCGGTAAGATTTTATTAGACAAAATCAAGTTAATCGACAAAATTGAGAATGATGGCTGACATCAGCTATTGATTCAATTTAGCTCCGGAGATACTTTACAAAAAAAGAGGTGCCTATATTTAGCAAGGGATCAATAATCGATCTTTGAAAAGTTAAATATAACACGTCGGTAAGATTTTATTAGACAAAATCAAGTTAATCGACAAAATTGAGAATGATGGCTGACATCAGCTATTGATTCAATTTAGCTCCGGAGATACAGGTTCAGGAGCCAGC
This sequence comes from Globia sparganii, assembly GCA_949316385.1. NCBI lineage: Eukaryota > Metazoa > Arthropoda > Insecta > Lepidoptera > Noctuidae > Globia > Globia sparganii. The sequence continues at coordinate 9,772,622 of OX438655.1, read as the reverse complement.
TGTTCAATTGCTTTTGACCACTGTTCGTACAATAATGTGTAGTGTATGATTAGCTTTGTGTTGTGTTTTTCATCTATCTACAATAATAAAAAGGTTTTTACAAAACCAAAACACTACAAAGTATAAATAACTTTAATTTCAGAAGTCGGTGTGTTTAGATGTGTACCTATTTTAGTTTTTTGCCACCGACTTCCGATTTTAAAGTTATTTTTCACTTTTTACTTATAGTACCTAACCCACACCAATTCGTATACCTCTACTTGCTATGTAAACAACAGTGACAGGAAGTATTATAAATTTATAACATCAGCAAGATTCAAAGTGGATTAAATACGAATATCGACGCTACCTAAAAAGCTACTCAAGCAAAGTTAATCAAATCGAAATCGATCCACAGTAATTGCCGGAGATACCTATCGTGTAATAAATATTATATAAGGTTTTAAAAAATGAACCCTACAAACTTTAAAAGGTGCTTTAGACCATCGAACTGAACAACTTTCACTATGGGGTCAACTCTGAAATCACGAAAGAAAAATCAGTTGTTTAATACAAAAGTTCAATACCTACTTGACCAAAATGTATTAAACAGCTGATTTTTTTTTTCGTGATTGCAGAGTTGGTCCCATAATGAACGTTGTTCAATTCGAGGGTCTAAAGCACCTCTTAAAGTTTGTCGAGTTAATTTGTTAACACTTTGTATACAATAAAAAATACAGTCGAATTGAGAATCACGTCATTTTTTAAGTCGGTTAAAAATGATTATAATTCACAAAAAAAATCAACACTCTTTTAAATATGTTTAACAAGTTGTTAAAAAAAACCTGTCTGTATCCCTGTACCAGTGTGTGTGTGAGAATAAAATTCATTGCAGATTCACATCACGTTATAAAATATTATAAGTACCTAAATATTACGGCAATAACTATAAATATAAAGAGATAAGAAATCCTTTTTATCGTGTTCTCGGTAAACCTAGCTGTAACGAGTTCGTCCTGAAATCTCATGAAATCGAGAACAAATTGCTGACACCTTCATATTCTCCACACATTTTTGTATAAGCATGATTATAATGTAATATCTTGATTTCTATGTGGGTGTAAATAAATTTATTTAAGACAACGCTTCAGAAATCTATTTAAAGAAAAGAAAAAAAGAAAGAAAATCTTTTTTATTCTGCACAAACAAAACACGCATTACAAATAAAAAATAACCGGACAAGTGCGAGTCGGACTCGCCCACCGAGGGTTCCGTACAAAGTAGGTACGTAACTACAAATTTACGGTTTTCGGATTTTTTCCTTCACTCGTGCTACATGACCTTGCTTCTTGCCAAATTTCATGATTCTAAGTCAACGAGAAGTACCCTATACATTTTGATTCCCTTGAGATTGTCGAAATATACGTTTTTTGCGTACCAAAGACAACAGACGTTAATTGACATTGATAATATAAAACAAAAACAAAATGCCTATATGTATATCTATATAAATAAAACAATGTCGGGAAAGTTACGCCATGTCACTCAAGAACAGCTAAACCGATTTCTATGATCTTTGATTTGTTGGATTTCTCACCGCTCCGAATAGCAGAATAACTATTAAAATTAGGGAAAATTTCACGGAAAAAAATAATGAAGAAACACAAACGTTTATTGATTCTAAGGCGGTACGAACTTCGCCGGGTCAGCTAGTTACATAAAATAAAAATGTAAATAAACGGCATGACTTTTTCAAATCGCTTATTTCCCTTTCCATGTATTTTATCCGTACTTTTCAGTCCATGGAAAGAGTTATCGAGGATCTACTTTGGAACATTTTAAAACAAGAGCCACTCAGTAAATTTACCCCGGTCTCCTTGACCACTAATCCCACATTACTGGAGGGTCAACCTTTCCAATCTTTGCTTCCAATTTTCCCCGAACTTACCCTCCTAAACCTAGTACATTATCTACTGGCAACCCCGAAACGTATCAGTGTTGACACAGCTTTAAATTCCGTTTCAGAGTCGCCAGAGTGTGAAGATACGGAAAAGGTAATTAAAAATGATCCCCATGTGTAACACTCTATCCGAAAAGCAAAGGTAAGAAAATGTTTAAGTACTAAGAGATTTTTCAATAAACGTGTTCAAACGGGCCTTGGAGATCAAAAGGAACACACGTACGGGGCCATATGGATCCCACTAATAAAGGCAATATTTATAGAAAAATATAGCGTGTTTATTTATAAATATGAAACGTTTTATACAAACGCGGAAACGGGAATCACTCGAGGAGAAAAATACACACGCTTGTATTGAGAACATCCTCCTTTTTGAGATTTTTTATTAAAGTGTTTTCGAGTTGGTTCTACCTTTCAGAATCCGTCCGAAATGAAGTGGTATCGGTACAGTAAATATTGATGCTGTGTGTTTCAGCGTGGTGGCCAAGTGGCAACGACCCCGATTTACGAGTTGTAGGTAGTTGGTTCGAACCCGAACAGGCGCTTTACTTTCTGTAAATCATTTTAATCACCACTGTTTTTAAAACGGTGAAGGAACACATCGTGAGGAAACCGGCATGTCCTAGAACCAAAAAATCTACCAACAAGCACTGGGCCGGCGGCCGCGGCGGCGCGTGGTAGATTACAGCCCACTCTCGAAGAGAGAATGCCTGTGTCCCAGCAGTGGGAACATTATAGACTGATTATAATAGGTACACACGGCTCCACATCAAGCTACACATTTCCAGTTTTAGCTGACCTCGCATTGTATAGGTTTTTCGTACAATCAGAAGTCAGCTTATACTGGTTATGTATAGCTTGATGTGTAGCCGTGTGTACCGTAAATACCCGTTCCATCAGCCTCAAAACTAATCAAAAAGCACTATATTGAGAATGAAGGCCTTAATGGTAATTCCGATATTAAGTTCAATTTTATCATAATGCCGCTAGACGGTAATTGCCTGTACTTTGACAGATCGCAGTAACGATAAAATAGATTATAAACGGTTTAAGTCTAACTATAGGAACATGATCTATGTAATAATACATTTAATTTAATACAGGACATGGTCGACCATAAACTGGTGTAATTTATAGGTGACTACAATATTACATATGGCGCGGGCAACGTGCAATAAAGGTCTGTTAATTTATTAAACTTTCTTACCCCCTTCCCCATGCGTAAGAAAAACATAAGACTTGGATGAATCCCCTCGACTACCTTTCAATCTTACCTGATATCAGAGGGGCAATTTCCGTAATTTTTAAGAACGTTCACAGTCTGATCTGTCTCAATCTGTCAAAAATACTTCAAATTTCCCTACATTTTGACCATTTGTTTGTCGCCGAGATGAGACTGCGACTAGATTTTGAACGTTATAAATTACGAGAATTGGCCTAGATCTACCAAAATTAAAAAAAAGCGTTGGCTTGTGTTATAAAAAGTAACGTACATACTTTATGGGGCATGCGCTAAGGTATCCCGCGAAACTTAACGTTTTTTTTTTGCAATTTGCAGGTCAGTGTTAGATTGTATGTTGATTAAAATATGATTGGTGACCGTAACAAATATGGCTTTACAGAATTTTATTTATTAGAATTAGCAATAATTATGGCTGTGCAGGAATGCGCGTGTTTTGAAATTATATTTTTTGCTAATTTTTGTAATCTTACATAAGAACAATCTAGACCCCTGGGCCCCATAAGAAAAAAATAAGATTTGTTCGGACCCCCTCTCCCCTAAAATCGTCTTACGTAATAAACGAACAGACCCTAAGCGGGTATACCGAGTTGACGAATAATAAATTAAGTATAAGATGTTAATTAATACTGGAAGTTGTTCAGAATTAATAAATAATTCAAATTAATTCAAGTACCCCGATGTGGTATTTTAATAATATGAACTATTCATTATTATGAATGGCTTGCTTGTGGTTTTGTGCTATAAAACTGTTCTTGAATGATAAACGGTCTTAGCCGAAAGAGAAAAATGCATTCAACCATTTGGGCGAAAGGTCACAATCACACAATTATTATGAGGATTCCGAGGTAAAACGGAACCTTTTTATAAGTTTTTTTATATCGATAATATTTATATGATCTATTAAGTACAGCAAATAGCCATTCGATCAAATCTGCCTAGCCTTTTCTCAACCATGTTGAGGTCGGACTCCAGTAACTGGATGCAGCTAAATACTAGTATTTTACATGGAGCGACTGCCTGGCTAACGTAACCTATCTTCACTGTAAAGGTACGGCACAGTGCAGACACGTTAGAATGACATTGCGGTAATGGTTTTGTAGTGGGAACCCTGGTTTACTCTTGAGGTGATCTAGCCTGCTGTCGAGATCTCTACTCCGCTGGTCTTCAAAGTCATAAACATTTCGTTTTACCAAACGCCTCCAAACAGGTGTTTCTAACACGGTCGGAACATTTGATGTTCAAGATATCGCGGAGACACTTAAGGTGGAATCGGTCTAATGCACGTGTGTCTTCTGTAGACGCACCACGTCTCAGAAGAGTACAGGACGTTTGGCAAGACGATGGCCATGTACACGCTGACCTTGGTTTGTAGTTTGAGATCGTGCGAGTGGAATACCTTGTCCCGTAGTCTGCCAAACACTGCAGATCTTTTGGGGATTCCGACACAAAACACAGATCATCAGCGTACATGGCCTCGGTGATGAGGTCGTATAAGAGTTTAGTGAGAGCATTTAATCGGATTAGGTTACAAAGTTTGTCCTCAGTTCGGAAACTGATTTGAATGGCCCTCACATTGTCCTCTAAGTCTCTCTCACAACAACTACAGAATACAGGGCAAAGAGAGTACGAGTAGGTGCTAAAACACACCCTTTTTTGCCTCACAGGTGACACGGAAGAATTCCGACTGTTCACTCTTAACTGCGACACAATAACGATATCCCTTGGTAACACTAGTTGTCAGACTTTAGCGCTTCTGAGTTCTGAGGTTCTGTCAACTTGACATCCCGTCAACTTGACTGAGTCAATAATCTACTAATGACAGCCGAGACCAACGGCTTAACGTGCTTTCCGAGGCACGGAGGGGTCTCGATATGTAATATATGGTCACCATCCACGAACCGAACGCGGCAAGCGTAGCTTAACCTTTGATCGATCCTTACGGCTGTTATTATTTACCCACGAGCCCATGATAGCCATTAATACACGGTTAAGGTTGACTGGTAGAAAATGCCTATGGCATTAAGTCCGTCTGTACATTTATGTGCTTGAAGTATTAATAAAAGAAAACTTTTTAACAAAAAAAAACTACCGACTTCCAAAAAACACTACAAAGTGAAAAATAACTTTAATTTCGGATGTCGGTGTCGTTGGTTCCGCATTTTCTTTTATTGACACCGACTTCCGAAATTAAAGTTATTTTTCACTTTGTAGTGTTTTTTGGAAGTCGGTAGTTTTTTTTTTGTAAAAAAGTTTTTTATTTTTCACCTTTTAGTGGGCCAGTTTGTAACTTATCTAAGTTACAATAGCCTAATGTCAACTGCTCATCACCTTTTACAAAATATTGCTTTTCCCGATGCAGGGACGTTAATTGTTGAGGAGTTCTCCTTGTAAGAACCAGGAGAACTGGAGCTGATTGAGAAGTCACTATCAGCTCCACTTCACGATACGCATTGTCCTTAACAACCACATTAAAGTACCTAATCGAATCGTGAACCGTGAAATATTTATTATTGAGTAGTTCCGATGGCCATCTGTGGTCTTCATCATCAGTTCCACTTCACCGAATGGTGCTTTCTGAGAGCAAATGCACGAGTTACTATAAAAAATACCCAAATCGCTATAGGTGTGCCTACAAAATTTGAGGGTTTCCCTCGATTTCCATGGGATTCCCTCATCAGATTCCGATTTGGTGACAATGAGACCACCTCGGGAGCATACCCTTTCAAACAAAAAAATAATTTTGAAAATCCGTCGACAATTGGCGGAGTATTCGATGAACAAACATACAAAAAAAAAAATCCGAACATAGCACCTCGTTTTTGTGAAGTCGGTAATAAATAAATATACTTAATTCATGACATCAAAAAGCTTAGTCATCTCACAAACCGCAAACATTCCAAAAAGATCTATCGTAGGTACATAATTATGTCTTTCATCAGGAAACAAGTAAAATTCAACTATGGAACTCAAAAGGGCGTCAAGTTATTAGTAGCTAGTAATGATTTAATAAGGTAACGCCTTACGCGTGTTACTCATCATAACTTACTCATATATACGTGGGTGCCTTAAGGCGCGGTAAGAAGCAAATTTTTTGACAGTAGCACATCGCGCCCACAAATAAGGTTCAAAACAGCAATGCGTTTGATGTTAATTGAATCTAATGACCGCCAAAATATGAGTAAATTTGCAGTTTTATTTCATTTCATAAATAAATGCACTGCTCCGTAGAATATTTTTTTAGTTATCTCTTTAGTTGATGGAATTCTCTTTATCATAATTACATAAAATATGAGAAAACAAAAATAATTTCAGTTTTACGATTGCTTTATCATGATACTATTTTTTTTATGAAATATTTTTGAATAAGTATTTTCTATACACGATTTTTTTTTCTGGCTTGTAATTTATGACCAATACACCTAACTGTGCGACAAAAAACTGAGCGTTTTACGGTGTCTACCTTTGGGCATTGCCTTAACACAAGTCAAGTAAGCAACTGAACTTCGTTCATTCATCCTGATCTCTTATTGAAATGACCTTTCTTTGTAGTTCTCATAACAGCAATAAAATAATAAAGGATATGCATTGTGTGGAAACCAATAATTTTTCAATTCTAATGAAAGCTGCAATTTATTGCAGTTGCAGCCTTTGTACCTCAATCAACTCGGTATTTCATTCACAGATGCTCTTTTGTTATCGGATTATCCTTTCGATTATCCTCCGCCTGTGGAAGCAGATCATAATTCAGGGGGTCTACTTTTATATACAGGGTTATTTGAAAAACACCAGCAACCTCTTACGAGGTCATTGTACTCATCATTATGAACAACTTTCACTATGGGAACAAACCTGAAATCGCGAAAAAAATCAGCTGTTCCCTACATTTTGACGAGATAGACGAACAGCTGATTTTTATTTCGCGATTTCAGGTTTGATCCCATAGCAAAAGTTGTTTATAATGATGAGTTCAATGACCTCTTAAGAGGTTGCTGGTGTTTTTCAAATAACCCTGTATAGTGCAATCCACGAAGACGCGCCCCACTCTTCTTCCGTATCGTTAGTGGTTATCGCTAGTTGATTCCTCTAGTGTTTTAGTTTTTTCGATACACAATAATTACCTACTTGTTAGATACGGACCCCTAATGGATATCGCCGACTTCGCACATTCCTACATGTTTACGCCAACCGCATAGAAACTGCAGCGCGGACGTCCGTTCAGCCACGAGTCGCCGACGCAGCAGAAATTCACGAGTAGCAATAAGTTATTTTTAAGTATAATTTTGTTATTCCATATTCTAGCATCGAATAGGTTTCATCAACTTAATTGTAATAATTTCTATTAATTAAATTAGTTTTTAAAATCACTTTGGTTTTTTTTCGATCCACCGTCTGCAGTCTACGTAATTGGCGCAGTCGGTAGGATACTCGCGGGCCGGTTCGCGAAACGCGTTAGAGTCATCTCATATCGGTCTCCAAGATCGCGAATCACCCGGGCGGCTTTCAAGTCACGTCACGAGTATCCAGAATCTACGGCAGAGCTGCGGAGCCGCGTGGAGAATCCAGACATCGATTCACGGAGAAGAACCAGAGATGAAATATATGTGAGTACACTAGAATCTTTCTCGTGTTGCTTCCTCTCTATTCCTAATTACTTTTATGTCCAAGATTTTTCATCACGAAAGGTCGAATTGTCAGGTACCTGCATCACGACAGGAGCGCCGACATTTAGTAGATATTAACAGAAATTTAGATAGTGATTTAGATTTTAATTTGAGCAGTTTATTTGAACCTAAAATGCCTTACGACCCCGACGTAATTTTCAAGGCCTTACGCCTTGTGCCTGATTTTGACGGGAACCCCAATATACTGACGAGGTTCATTAATATCTGCGACCGAATAGTATCTCAGTATGCAAGCGCTGAGCCAGGCAGTGAGCTAGGGAACCTGTGTCTTTTAAATGGCATCCTAAATAAGATAACAGGGCCTGCCGCATCCACCATCAATTCAAATGGCATTCCTGAAACTTGGGCAGGTATTAGATCAGCTCTTATTAATAACTTTTCAGACCAGAGAGACGAAACAGCCCTATACAATGACCTCTCGTTGGCTACGCAAGGTAATAAGACCCCGCAGGAATTTTACGATCAATGTCAAACCTTATTTAGTACAATTATGACTTACGTGACGTTACATGAGACCTTGCAAACGACTATTGAAGCAAAACGGACACTTTATAAAAAGGTTACAATGCAGGCTTTCGTACGAGGACTTAAGGAACCTTTAGGCTCACGTATACGTTGTATGCGTCCGGAAACCATAGAAAAAGCCCTAGAATTCGTGCAGGAAGAACTAAATATTATATACCTGCAGCAACGTAATGATGCCCCAAAGGCTCAAACTGCTCATAACGCACCTAAAATTCTATATAAACCTCCTTTAATGCCCACTATGCCGCTTAACGCTTTAAATGTTTCACGACCCCCAGTAACTAACTGGCCTGCCCCAGTAGGACAGCGTGGCTACCAACCCCAGCCTCAGGCCTTTAAATTCAATAACAACCAGCCTCAAAATCGAATGCCTACTCGAACCCAACAAATGTTCCGTGCACCATTACCAAATTACCATCCGCAAAGTCAAGTTTTTAAATTACAACAGAGGACCAACCCACCACAAAATCTGGGTCCGAAACCCATGAGCGGTGTGCAACATTTTATTCCAAAACCCATGATGCCCGGGCACGATTGGCAACGTAACGGGAACCCACCACCGAGTAATTATTTTAAGACGCGCGAGGTAAACCTCAGCGAACTTGCTTTGCCTGACAGCTCCTATTATTCTGCTGACTACTACTATGAGCCAGTATATGACTACTACACGGACGGTAATGACTGTTACATAGTTTGCGACTTTGACTACAACACCAATATGACTGATTTCAATTTGACTACAATTTCCGATAACCAAATAGTAGGTGAAGCAGAGCCACAACCAGGCCCCAGCAGCGCAAATCAGAAACAAGACCAAAATTTTCAGTCGGGACAGACATCCAAAGAGCCAAAATAGACCTTAATTTACAGACCCAAAGACAGTTACCTTACATAGAAATTTCTTGCCCTCCTTTAAAATTTTTGATTGACACTGGCGCTAACCAGTCATTTATAAGCCCCGAGGCAGTACAAAAGTTCTTCTATGACTATCCTCTCAACTATGACCCCTTCGAAGTTACCAACGTACACGGCGTTAGCAGAAATGAGTACTCCATAACGCTACCATGTTTTAATGAATTCAATGAATCCGATAGTAATATAAAGTTGTTCGTTTACCGTTTTCACGATTACTTTGATGGCCTAATAGGACTAGACTTATTATCCAAATGGGAGGCTAAAATAGATCTAAAAGATTTCCAATTAGTAACGCGTTCCGCTACAAATCAAATTAAAGTATACAATTCACGCAATGTTAACCTGTATGAGGATATTGTCCCCGCTAAAAGTTCCAAATTAGTTAAAATACCCATAAATGCCCCGGATGGCGACGTTTTAGTAAATGAACAAGTTTTTTGTAACTGTATCATCCATGAATGCCTTACTACTGTTACCAATAGCCGTGGATATGTAGAGCTAGAAAATCCAACACCTAATGACGTTATCTTTTCTTTAGACCAACCAGCCTGTGCTGATCTCTTTAACGTTAATTGCAAACCAAGCAAGCAATCAAATCGTGCAAATGATGTATTATCACGTTTACGTACAGATCACCTTAATGAAGAAGAAAAAGCTAATCTTTTGACACTCTGTTCTCGATACACAGACATATTCTATATTGACGGGGAACCCTTGACTTTCACCAATAAAATTAAGCATCGCATAAGAACCACAGACGAAGTTTCCGTGTACACTAAAAGCTACCGATACCCCTTCATCCATCGTGAAGAAGTAAGGAATCAAATAACCAAAATGTTAGACCAGGGTATTATTAGGCCCTCCGACTCAGCCTGGAGTTCACCCATATGGGTTGTGCCTAAAAAGATAGACGCTTCGGGAAAACAAAAATGGCGTATCGTAATAGACTTTCGGAAATTGAACGAGAAAACCATTGACGACAAATACCCCATACCAAACATCAACGACGTTCTTGACAAGTTAGGAAAAAGCCAATATTTTACGACCTTGGATTTGGCAAGTGGATTTTATCAGGTCGAGATGGACCCCCAAGACATTTCTAAAACCGCATTTAACGTAGAGCACGGCCACTTCGAGTTCCTCCGAATGCCTATGGGACTCAAGAATTCCCCATCAACTTTCCAAAGGGTTATGGACAATGTTCTTAGAGGCCTCCAAAATAACATATGTCTTGTCTATCTGGATGACATCATTGTCTACAGTACCTCTCTTCAAGAGCATATGGATAATTTGGAAAAAGTTTTCCAAAGACTTAAAGAGTCCAACTTCAAAATCCAAATGGATAAGTCCGAATTTCTGAAGCTCGAGACCGCATACTTAGGACATATTATTAGTCAAGACGGCGTCAAGCCAAACCCCGACAAAATCTCCGCCATTCAAAAATACCCAATTCCAAAAACCCCCAAGGAGATAAAACAGTTTTTAGGCCTTCTCGGTTACTACCGAAAGTTTATCCCAGATTTTGTCCGCATAACTAAACCACTTACCCAATGCTTAAAGAAAGGCAGTAAAATAACCCATAACTCAGAATATATCAATGCATTTGAAACCTGCAAGACACTACTTACAAACGACCCCATACTACAATACCCAGACTTCAAAAAGGAGTTCAACCTTACAACAGATGCTTCAAATTTCGCTATCGGAGCAGTGTTATCCCAGGGACCGATAGGTTCTGACAAACCCGTTTGTTACGCTTCTCGCACACTTAACGAAAGTGAGCTAAATTATAGTACCATCGAGAAAGAACTGCTTGCCATAGTCTGGGCCACGAAATATTTTAGGCCCTACCTCTTCGGTAGAAAATTTAAAGTACTGACTGACCACAAACCCCTACAATGGATGATGAGCTTGAAAGAACCCAATTCACGACTGACCAGATGGCGACTCAGACTAAGCGAATATGACTTTACTGTAATATATAAAAAAGGAAAATTCAATACCAATGCTGACGCTCTTTCCCGTGTAGAAATCCATAATGAAGAAATAGAGGAAATTAACTCATTGATCGAAAATATTAAGAATCTTCGATCAATGATCAGTAACCCAGCGGGCGCTCGAACTCCACCAGTAGACCCCTCGAAGACTGAGAACGACTTACTGATCGAAAGTACTAACGACTCCGGATCAATGATCAACAACCCATCGGAAGCACCACCTCTACCAACAAACTCATCGACTGACACCGTACATACTAGTAATGAACATCCAATACTAGAAATCCCCATTACAGATGAACCTCTCAATAAGTTTCATAGACAGATTTACCTTACTATAGTAGGTGACATAAAACGCCGACCAACAGTAACCAAACCATTCGAAAATCATACTCGAATCGCAATCCAAATCTCAGAATCTAACCTCGAAAATGACATTATTAATGCTATCAAGGAATACGTGAACCCGAAAGTCAAAACAGCTATCTTGATTAACCCACCTTTAGCCATGTACTCAATAGTACCCATCATACAAGACAAATTTAGAAGTTCCTCACTTAACCTAGTATTAGCTAAAACAGAACTCGAGAACGTTAAAGAATACCTTCGACAGCAAGATATTATCCGACACTACCACGACGGTAAGACGAACCACCGCGGTATAAATGAATGTCATCTAGCCCTCTCGCGAAAATATTACTGGCCAAAGATGAAAGAACAAATCACCAGGTTCATTAACGAGTGTACCATCTGTGGTCAAGCTAAATACGACAGAAATCCAATAAGACCCCAATTCAACATAGTACCTCCGGCTACCAAACCACTCGAAGTTATTCACATGGACCTCTTTACCGTTCAAAATGAAAAATACGTAACCTTTATAGACGTCTTCACGAAATACGCCCAAGCGTATCATCTGCGAGACGGCACCGCTATTAGCATCATACAAGCACTGTTACGTTTCTGTACCCATCATGGACTACCTGTGACTATCATCACTGATAACGGCACTGAGTTTACGAACCAACTTTTCTCCGAATTTGTACGTCTTCATAAGATTGTCCACCATAAAATCTTACCTCATAGTCCAAATGACAATGGTAACATCGAACGTTTTCACTCAACCTTATTGGAGCACATTAGAATCCTAAAACTGCAAAATAAAGACGAACCTATAATTAACCTTATGCCATACGCCATCATAGCATATAACAGTTCCATCCATAGTTTTACGAAGTGCAGACCGTTTGACCTAATGACTGGACATTTTGATCCCTGAGACCCAACCGACATAGACCTGACCGAACATATCCTACAACAATATGTGCAGAATCATAGGCAACAGATGAAACAGGTTTACGAAATAATTAATGACTCATCTCTCGCAAATCGTACAGCCCTAATTAACAATAGGAATAAAACTCGCGAGCCCGAAGTAGAATATGCCCCTCAGCAACAAGTTTTTATTAAAAACCCCTTTGCCAGTCGCCAGAAGGCTGCACCACGTTATACGCAGGATACAGTACTCGCCGATATGCCTATACACATATATACCTCGAAAAAACGTGGTCCGATAGCCAAAGCACGGCTGAAACGTGTTCCTAAAGCGAGCCAATTGTTACAGGATCCTGCTACTACTGACAATCCAAGTGACTCACCCTCAAGAGATAAAACTTGAGACCTTAGCCGATGGACCAGGATTGCTACCGTACAGATTAGGACCGACCAGACTAACCACACATTACCACTCATTCATACAGTATATACAATTAACCGACATAGAAGACAAAGTAAATTCCGTACAGACGCAACTAAAGACTTTTAGAATTAAACTTACTAATGAGACTTACATGCTCTATGAATACCAGATTGACTACCTTACTAACAAACTCAGTAAAGTACTACAACAAGTAAAATCCCTGGAACCCGTTAGAGTCAAAAGAGGTCTTGTAGATGGCCTTGGGTCAGTGATAAAAAGCGTCACTGGCAACTTAGACTATCTAGATGCCTTGAAATATGACGAGGCTATTAAAACTTTACAGAACAATGAAAATAAAATAGTATCAGAATTCAACAATCATATCAGCATAAGTAAAGAATGGATGTCCCAATATGCCACCATTCTAGATCAAATAACAAGAAATCAGGAAAAGGTTAATGCAACGTTAGAACTACTCCTAGAGAAAACCGCATATACAGACTACAGCCTAATAAAATTTGCAAAGTTCGCCCAAATTTTAGGAATCATAACCAATAATGTAGAAGATTTAATGTTAGAGATAATTAGGTTAGAAAATATAATGGCTTTTATACGTGCGTCCAGCACTCATCATTCTATGATAGATATAGAAGTGTTAAGATCTATGATAGATAAGTTAAGATCAACATACAACCAAGATCAAGTCCTCAATTTAGAATTACGAGAATATTATAATCTTATAAAACCAGGTTCCTACTTTATTGAGAAGAGAATAGTAATAATATACAGCTTTCCCATAGTCTCTAGAGACCTTTACGATTTATACAGACTATCTATTGTGCCTAATAAAAAACAACTTGCCCTTATTCCGTCCTCTCCCTATATAGCAACAAACGAGAAATCATTCGTGTACATAGAGGCTGAATGCCCGAAGTACAGTAGCATCCATCTCTGTGAAAAGAAGATAAGTCATCAAATCCGGACGAAGCCCGACTGTATCCAAGAACTCATCATCAACCAAGGTCTAGAAGACACCTGCCAATTCACCAAGATTTCACTCTCCAAACAAGCAGTTGAAAAACTGGACGATCAACACTACGTTTTATCACTGCCCCAACCGACCAAAGTACAGTTAGCCTGCGGCAGAAAAGACTTCAATATTCTTCAAGGAAATTATCTCGTCACCATACCCATGGACTGCTATCTGGAAACTACAGAACTCACAATCATAAACGACAGCAACGAGATAAAAGGGCAACCGCTAAAACTATCGAAGGTTCCTTATAACGACCTGAGCCAAACAACTGAGTCCACTCACATCATCGGCTTCAATTCAATCAACCTGGAAGAACTGCACAGCATCCAGAACCAAGTTTTGATGGAAAACCCTATCCAGATCGACAACACTCAACCTGTAGCCTTATATCATACAACCACACCATTTTACATCACTATACTATGCGCAGCCATACTTATCATTTTGGTAATAAGCCGCAGATACAAATGCTGGAACCTCAGAACAGGCAACAAAGAGAAGCAACAGACTCCCAAGATACATACATATGAAGATGTGACCAGGAAACGAGATGAACTCCCAGCAACATTTTCTCTCAACATGAGCAAATAGTTGCTGTTCTGCGGGTGGAGGTGTTAGATACGGACCCCTAATGGATATCGCCGACTTCGCACATTCCTACATGTTTACGCCAACCGCATAGAAACTGCAGCGCGGACGTCCGTTCAGCCACGAGTCGCCGACGCAGCAGAAATTCACGAGTAGCAATAAGTTATTTTTAAGTATAATTTTGTTATTCCATATTCTAGCATCGAATAGGTTTCATCAACTTAATTGTAATAATTTCTATTAATTAAATTAGTTTTTAAAATCACTTTGGTTTTTTTTCGATCCACCGTCTGCAGTCTACGTAATTTACTAATAATATTTAATGTGTATCAACAAAACTAAAACACTAGCGGGATGTTGCACACTTGTGCTGTAAGCATTAGGAAAAAGAGTGGGGCGCGTCTTCGTAGATTGCACTATCTGTACTCTCTATGCACTTTATCTGTAGTTTTGGCCGACATTAAGAGCGTTTCCTTCTCCGTATCACCTACGGACATAACATTAGTTCGAGGCCCGACCTGAGAATAAATGATAATACGATTTGACAGTTGTCCTTACTTCCGATGTTTTATTGCCCGTCCGAAAAAGTTAATAAATCGGGAGTATATGGTTCATTTCGATGTATCGAACTACTTTTGGACGGGCTCGTATCTTTGTTGACGGACTTATGTACGGTTCCAATAAACAAAAACGACTCGTTTTGCTTACCAATGGTAGCAGTTTTTATGGTCAAACTGGGCTTATACATAGATTCTTAGGCTAATTTTACCTGTGATAGCTATTTTCGTATGGGAGGGTCTACTATGGAAAGCTATGAGATATTTGCATCATTATTGGTAAAGATACAAGAGTCTTAATTTTAACCAACAACGGTCCGTAATTTATAGGAATCGGCCATTAGAGAGCTGGAACCCAGACTTCTAGCGGGCAAAACGACACAAAGGACAACCTCACCACTTTTGGGGTTTCGGTGACACTCCCCACTTTTTTTTCTTATGGTCATCGAAAATATGCCTTACGTCTTGAGACCGGAACTTTGTGTCGGACTGCTACTGACGAAAATCCGGTGATTAGTTGCAAGCCTGTAATAATGGGTCGGGAGCGCGTGATGTACAGACGCCTGCACATCAAACTACTACTACAATTTGTCAAATTTCTTTCATAGATTTCAACTTTATAGCTAAAGCATAAGGTTCAAAGTTGAATGGGAAAATTTGACAGTTTCGGGTAGCTTCTTGTGCTGGCGTCTGTACCTACCTACACAGTACACAGGACGACACGTCAAGCTATACATTTCCAGTATAAGCTGACTTTTCATTGAACTAAAAGCTTATAAAACTGGAAATGTACTTATAGCTTGATATGTCGTGCTTACCATTGTTTGATATCCCTCTTATTCTGGCGTACATCTACAAAGTATTTATTTAATACCTACATAATATTAGGGTGAATATTATTTACCTGTAGCAGTTCTTCCTTGGCACCAGTGACGGGAGCCCTTCCACGTGGCGCCACGTTTCACATGTCGATACTCCGACAGGTACCTGAACAAAAATATCATAATTCTAACCTTTGATCATATTCAGTAAGTACACCAATTACAAGAGCAGTGGTGGTGGCCCAGTGGAATCGGCCGCCACTTACGAGTTTGTAGGTCGTGGGTTCGAACCCAGACAGGCTTTGGGACTTTTGTGTTAATTATTTCATCACCACTGCTTTCAAAACAGTGAAGGAAAACATTGTAAGGAAACCGGCACGTCCTAGAACCAAAATTTCGAAGACATATGACATTCTCCAACCCGCACTGGGCCCGCGTGGTGGATTACGGCCAGCTCCCTCTTACAGAGAGGAGGCCTGTGTCCCATCACTGGGAACATTACAGGCTGTTGCTACACCAATTACAAAATTAGGGACGCCTGTAATTATTAAAGTGGTGAACAAAGGTCATGGATTAGGAAGCCACGAAGCAATGGACAGAATTATTGGCATTTACCGGCAACCAATATTGTCCTCCAAGAAACCTTATTGTTATAAAGGCACCCGCACAGCCCATTAAGACAAAGGAAGCAAAATAAAAGGAAGACAATTGAGTAGAATATTCCAACAATTAATTTATAGATGAAATCCAAAATTGAACTATTTACCTTCATTGTGATTCAAATTGTCGAAAATGATCTAAAAATAAGACATTATATAGAATCTATCAAATTATGATCCGCCTACAGATAATTGACCTATGTCAATCTAATATATAAAATTCTCGTGTCACAGTGTTAGTTACCATACGTCTCCGAAACGGCTTGACCGATTTTTATGAAATTTTATATGCATATTCAGTAGGTCTGAGAATCGGCTACTATCTATTTTTTTTTTTTGCAAAACTACGTTTGCGGGGTCAGCTATATTATTATAGAACAATTTTAGAAGCTTGTAATGTTTTGGTCGTTCGAACCGTCTGACTTTGAACCGTTACTGGCATTAGGTACTGCGTGCGCATTCACTACGTGTTTGTATACTTCGTAAACACAAACAAAGCGTGCGTCGCTTTGTGAAATAAAAATACTGTAGGACATAATTACGTCATCAAAAAAAGCACAAAATAAATTGACTAAGGGCTGATTTTTCAATCGACAGGTAATTTTTCAATCGACAGGTAATTTTTCAATCGACAGGTAATTTTTCCATCGACAGGTAATTTTTCAATCGACAGGTAATTTTTCAATCGACAGGTAATTTTTCAATCGACATGTAATTTTTATTCGTTTTTGTATAGACTGTCAAAAATTCAAAATTATTCCTCCGATAAAATTATCTGGCGTTGGAAAATCTACTGTCATATTCTAATCTACTATATATTGCCCCAACTAGTTCGGCATAGACTAGTAAAAATGTCATTTATTCTTTACTTGTAAGGAATAAAATTATTGTTCAATGGCGTAAGCGCTTTCTGAACGAAAATTAAATATTGACGAGGGTCGGTGACAGCTTTCGAACACAGCTTATTATCATGCTCGCTAAATTACGACCCCCCGGGGAACTAGGATTTAATGGGCTGTGTCACTTTCTTTTAACTTGCCTCTACATCTTTATTATGTATGGCCTTTTAATCAATCAATTATAAACAAATTGCTCTTTTTAGTGAAAAAAAAAAATGGGTTTCCATTCCCCTTTTGAGGGCAAAAAGTTGTCAGACCACTGTGTAACATGACTCACTAGGATTTTCAATTCTATATCTTTGCAAACACAATGTAGGGTGCATATCGGAATCCCCATCTATTGCTTAGAAGCAATTTGTTTCGTCGATTCCAACACGGTGAGGTAAACAGGGTTAACAAACGCAAACAAAAAGTCCTACACGAATTGAATCATTTTCGTGTCGCCCACGACTGCAATGTATGCACTTATCATAATATATTCTGCTGTCTTCTTCCATATAGAGGCAGACCTCACATTTTCGCAACCATCAACTGTGCAAATATTCTAAAAATCAAGAACAAAATTGCAGGAGAACGTTAACGCAAAGTTTACGGGTATTGCATTAAACGCAATTACACCATACAGCGGCTCTAAGTAAAATATATGCTATTAAAGGCTACACATAAGCAAGTATACTGTAATAAAGTAAGTAAGCTGAACCGGGTATGTGGAACATTATTCGCAGGTTTAAAGCTAGCACCGTGAACCGACGCGTTCAACAGTAATGCAATTATGAGAATAGGATCAAGCACGCTGCTCACTATTTACGGGTTAGGCAACTATGTATAGATATTAAATTGAGTCAGCTTACTCATCGACTCAGTCTTTCACACAATTCAACTGTTCAGGATTATAATTCTGATACGTAAGTATATGTATTTGGGACGTCCAAAACTTTTTTTCTATAATTTGGGGAACATCACCATCTATCAATGCGGCCTATAGAAATTTGCAATACCAAAGTTATTGCAGGTGCAATGGTTGTTATGCCAGATAAAAAGCTGAAAGTCTCATTTCCCCGTAACTAAACCGGGTCCTATATAATATCCTTCAAACCAGTCTACAATAAAGCTGCTTTGAAGCAGAAGTAGATTCGGTGGTAGTACTTCCTTGGACGCTTTTCTTACCAAAAAGACCAACCCTATCCAAGATCAATTCTTCCTGAATCTTCTCGTAATTTTTTGAAAATCTTACCTGGACACAGGTTCTCGTAACAGCGTGATGTAGAAGTACCGTCGATGCACAGCCGAGCCCTCATGCCTATCCAGCTCTCCGCCCACACACGCAGTCAGCTCTGTGAAGTCAGCGTGTAAACCACATCTGCGGACAAACGAGAAAACTGTGTAAGTATGGAGTTTATAGAAAAGAAAATACAAAGTGTTAAAAAATTAACCTGACAAACTTTAAGAGGTGCTTTAGACCATCGAACTGAACAACTTTCACTATGGGACCAACAATGAAATCACGAAAAAAAAAAATAAGCTGTTTCATACATTTTGGTCAAGTAGGTATTGAAATTTTGTATTAAACAGCTGATTTTTTTCGTGATTTCAGCCTTGGTCCCATAGTGAAAGTTGTTCATGGTCTAAAGCAGCTCTTAAAGCTTGTAAGGTTATTTTTTTAACACCTTGTATACAATCTTAGCAGTCTATCGACCGCCGCTATAGTAAGGTGGAGAAAAATATTGTCAGGCATTATTACGCTTGGCACAGGTCCAGGCTACATGTAATGATTATTGTCTAAGTACGACGTGATGACTATTTTATGTTATTTTACCATTTATGTACACACATTTATATAAACCGACATGAAAAAAAACAGAACAGAAAAATAGGTACCTACAAATGTGATGCTTATTTCATAAGAAAACTCCTCCATCATACCTGCGATAGGACAATGAATAGAGAGATGTAGACAGAGAGAAAAGAAAAAGTGAAAGAGTGAAGAAAAAGTGAAAGAGAAAGAGTGAAAGAGTGAAGAAAAAGTGAAAGAGAAAGAGTGAAAGAGTGAAGGAGACAAAAAAAATGCATAAAATGTTAAAAAAATCACTTAATAAAACTAAACAAATATTATGAGATTATACTTACATACCTACATACAAATAAACATACATACTTCTAAAATAAATATCACTAGAATGTTAATAATTATAACGTACCTAATAAAAGTAATAAATACATACAGAACTATGATGAAGTGGAAAGATAGTGTTATTTTACTCTTCTTTTAAAAACTGCAACAGTTTGGCAGTCCCTAATTTCAGGCGGACTATCTTCTTCCTTCATCTTTAGGTATAACATCCCGATTCCCCATAAAACTTTTATTTTTCAGGAACTAAGTAAGTACACGGTTCTTGGAAATCCTTAGCATATAAAATTATAAAGAGTACTTTGTTAAAAGTTGAAACGTGATCCTCAGAAGTCTGAAACGCTCAAGTTTTTTATTGAAGATGCAACATAGTTCAGTAACAACTTCATCGTCTCAGTTACTTTAAAAGGTCGAGAGTCGAGTGACAGCATCTCCGCAAGGTGGAGATCAAAAGGTCGATTTTAAAATAAGCTAAAAGTGAAGACTGAAGATGAAAATTAAAATGGACGCAAATATTTCACGTTAGCTGAATATAAATCGTGAGGGAGACAGAACACAATGTTCGCTGAAGAGCTGCGTGAAGCGAAGCATGAAGTCACAGATAGGTCGCGCCGACCACGTTCACTAGTCAATGCTCCCAACAGCCGATATCCACGGAATTGAATCCCCAGCTTTCCAATAATTTCTCACGCTCCAATCTTGTTAACCTTGCTAAGTATTCATAATCCCGTAGCGTTCATATTCTATTGAACAGATTAACCTGTTATGCATCGGAGCATAAATTACTTTGATTAACAACAATACCGCAGCGATGTTGGCACGCTGAACGCTGGCGTTTCGCTTGATATTGGATAATCGGTATTAGGCCCGCCGCGTTCACGTGTAATTGACACCAAACGATCTCCGCGAGCATGTAGATCATGATACCGATAGCGCTGATACATTGTTATGTAACGCCACGTAAATGTTGTTTGTCTGAGCAGTAAGCGGAACCAGTTTAATGAAACAACAAGGATAAAAATTCGATTTGCATGTGTTTACGGTAGTTATCCATAGAAGGAAGAGGTTTACCTTCAGACGGCTTGGCGGCAAAGCGAGGGTTTATAGCAAACGTGCGTTTAATCAAGATACAGAGTCGTGGCTGGCAAGCGGCCACACTACACCTCGTCGATACAAGTCTGTTTATTACTCGCGGTTTATTATACTGTCATTCTAATTTCACGGCTCTTTATGTGGTAATTCGTTGTAAATTACCTATGAATTAATTGCCAGTAATGACTTCCATACAAGCTGCAGTAATGGCACCAAGATCTAGAAGTAATCATTACCGATTCATGATTAAAGGTGCAAATTGGTTTTTCATGAATATGTTCATTGCAACGTGACGATTATGCAAACACGTAGGAAACGATTATGATGGTGTCAAGCCACAAATGTTTACATACACATGTCTGCCTCAGAAATGTTTTTCTACGTTCTGGCATAAAGCCACATTTTCCACGTTCAACATTAGGACTATTTTTGCGGTCATTATCGTGGAGTTTATGAAATAAAAATAAATAACCATTAATAATATTAATCTTCATCAATATAAACGTTGTAAAGTGTGCGTTTTATTTGTATTGAGGTGAGAGAACGAAGTGATATTTTATCGTAATAAATGAGTAACACATTTATTGTGAAACACGATCTCTTTATTTTTATTATGAGAAAAATAAAACAATAATTTCATTAAATCGTGTTAGGGGAAACGGGAAAATGCTTAGCATAGCAAAAGCTCTGAGCTCTTACGTACAAATATGACGCGCTATCAACGTTTGCTGAGCGTATCGCTGCGACACGCTGACAAATGTTATTGTCCATTAGCTAGGTACAGACAAAGTGTGACGATAACGGCTCCCGTAGGATATTCGAGCGCGGATTGGCAATACGCCACTTCCCTGTGAACATGTACGCGAGCGAACGAGCTCACACAGCGGTTCATTCACCGACTGAATGCCAGCAACACACAACTCGCCCCACTCGGCACTAGCCCCCGACGCCACGCGTTGAATTAGCTAACGCTTAACAACAATACTGCCAACCTTCCCAATATATTACAGCCGTTACACATTATCTCGTTGCCGATCTAAATTCCGGACACAAAAATGTTGCGTTAGAACGTATTATGTTTCTAATACCAATATCGTGTGTGCTGCGGGCAGACTAAACAATATTTTTTATGAACATCCCAATCATCGTAAAATAGCTTTAAACGTGCCCCGCATTAACGTTAATCAAAGAAGCACGATCATTATTTATTGAACAAAAACATGATGGCAGTACTGATCGATCGATACCACCAACGTCAGTCCGAGCACCTAAAGATAGCCTGCAGTAAATCATTCGATTTTAAAAAAGGTTTAGCGCATCGCGGTCACATTGTCTTCTTTTAAATATTCACACCGAAGACTGGCATTCACTATGACGTCAGCAGGCT
Organism: Globia sparganii; assembly: GCA_949316385.1. Taxonomy (NCBI): domain Eukaryota; kingdom Metazoa; phylum Arthropoda; class Insecta; order Lepidoptera; family Noctuidae; genus Globia; species Globia sparganii. Next base: position 9,750,455 of record OX438655.1, on the reverse strand, counting down.
ATTTAGGCTAGCGTCAGGCATGCATAATTTAATCATAAGATAACTATTTTTCACTTGATATTTTGGGACAGCATAGTTGAAAGTGTTAAGAATATGAAATAACAACCATTCACGCTGTGCAACAGGAAGTATTCATTCGGAAAAGCGGATTCGGATGATTAGCTTCAAAACACACAAAACTAATGTAGAAACTTAAAATGAGTAGTTTTGCTCGGGTGCTTACTGAATTTTAATAGGTACTTGCACGAGTCTTCGTGAAGTCTGGTTTATTTCTATGTTCATCATATACCTACGCGCTCTTCAAATCTATCACAATTTCCTCTAATTGAAAATGCAACGACACACGACCATAATATTATAAAACGAAAGATGCAAGTATTTACTTAGATGAAGCCAAACAATTACCATCTATCACCTCTTCGCTGAAATCCTAAAATAATTAGTGCCGCGGTCATTTCATAATTACGGTTGAAAATGTAAGTATCAAAGCGCAAGTCGGGGCTTTGAGTCGCGACAAAGACTAATGAGATTTGCTTCCTATGAAAGACAAAGCTGGTAAAAACGGCACGGTCTCGCTGTTCAAGCCAACAAAAGCTATATTACTAGTTTGCTAGTTATACCATTTTTCCACGCGTGTTGGATTGCGAAACCAACAAACTTTGTTTTCAATTTTCTTCTTTCGTATACAGAACCGAGCGAGTTAAACCGCTCCTATCTAAGCACAATTGTTGGGAAAATAAAATGGTTTTGCTTTGTGTACGACCCTGAAAAGGATACGAACTGTTATAATCAAAATAAGGAACTTGTTTAGACATACGGAAATATTTATATTCAACTGGATTAAGCAGTTTGTCAATGTTTAGGAAACAAAGCGAGTTTTCTCGTCCAAGAAAACTCACAAGTTGGTAGTGTCGACAGCTGCGCTAGGCAAACATTCAGAAAAAAAAAAGGATAATGGAGGATCTCATATGTATTGTGTTATATACATACGGAAGTGTCGTCCAACGTCTGTTACGATCTATTGTGTCGGAACAGGCGACGACGATTGAATCGATATATTATACGTATCTCCATCATAATTTGCTAGAACTCATATTCTTATTATAATAACTTATATCGGGCCCATTGTCATCTGAAGAACGGAGAAGTACAACATAAATTGCTACAGAAACAGCGAAAAAATACATTATAAGCTATTTAAATTAATTATTAAATAATAACACTAATAAAATAATTATTATTCAAATAATAGCCTCATTTCTATTAAAACGAGGAAAACAAGAGTGAACAGGCATCTTCTAGGCACGTTCGTTCCATCATAGACATCATCCAGCTTTCCATCAGGCGTGATCGAGGTCAAGAGCTGGCACAATCAGCAATTAAAAAAAACGAAGCTCTAATCGCCTTTCAAAATCTCAACCCCTTAAAAAGTGTCCTTTATTTAAAAGAGATGACTCTGAAAACATAAAATCAAAAACAGCAAAGACACATCAAATACAAGCCTATATCTAACACAAAGGTATCGGCTTTATATTTAAGGCAAACATAATCTGCTAATCCTTACAAGCGGACTCGGCAGTATTAAATGAAACCAGTACCATAAATACTCGTAGAGTTACAATGGTACAAATAAACTCATTTCATTCCACGACGCGATGATTGATTTATTTCCCCTTATTTGTTTACTCACGAATGCTTTCCTCCCATTCAAGTTTGTAAATGACCTTTTGAATACTATGTTCACTCGGATACATCAAAATATCACTAATAACATACTTCATCGAGAATCCGTAGTACGGTAAAGACTAATTTGATGGCCAGAAAGGATTTCGTCGACCCGCAGTCGTATTAACGCGGTTTCGACATGAGAAGGAAATTACATCTCTTTTTATATCTGCCGTCATTCCCTCTAATGAAAACCTTCATTGCGGTAATCCTCACATCTAGAGGATTACTCAGTGTAAGTCGCTAATTGCCTCTTTTGATATACTTATAAGAAAAGACGGTAGTTTGTATTACAAGTGGGTTTTTCTGGAAGAAATTGTGAAACAAAAAGAAAAGCCAAAACTAATCTAAGAATGACTCGAGATAACATCGATGGTAAGCATTTTCATAGAACTGGAATTTCTCATTTCGCATTGGAGCGTTATGGAAAGACGTTATTTTGCACGTGACTGCACTAAATTATATAACTAGTGATATATTAGGGGTGGCCCATAACTTATTTCAATGTGCATCTAGGCATTGAATATATTAGGTGTTGTAATATTACTGTTCGGGCAATTTCCAAGAGTCATCTGAGTTATGGCTTACTAGGCGATGCAGTAGGAATTTGACGCTACTAATGCGCTATTTGCGAACTTTCAACCTAAACTGCTAAACGAGGCGCTAACTTATATGCGTCACAAGTGATTGTGAATAATAGTACGACAATGATAATTATCACAGAACTACTGTACTTAACACTCATAACAAAAAAGAAACAAACAGGAAAACGTCCGTAACTGTTGCAACATTCAAGGCCGATAGTACGATGATACTGAAGGGATATTATTTACATGAAGAGGCATCAGTCGGAAACGCTGCGGCATTATCCGGATAATCCTCCCAAGTCGGCCTACAGGGCCACGCTAACTCCTTTGTCGAATACAGCCGAACAAACAACCATCAAATAGGATTGCGACGTGACGAAAATAAAATAATACCAGTTACTGTTACTCCGACTACGAATCCACGACTCTAGCGAAACAATTAAATTTTATTGTGCCATCCAATGCGGTAATTTGACCACAATGTCGTAAAAATTACCGGAAAAGTGTGCGTACATAAAATTTACATCAGCTAAACAGTTACTACAGAGCCGATAACCGCTATAAAATTTACGACGCACAAAAATAGCTAACTGTAGTGTGTGGCGAATTAGTGTTTAGTGCTATGCGTTCAAATATGTGTGCGGCTGCAGGCTTGCGTTAACGAGCTTTGTAAACATGTCTGGCGCTTAAAACTAGCCAAAAATCTATTGTGTGAAGAGTTACGTACGTTACGCGTAACGCATACCTGTCGATGGAGGACGACAAAAATAACTAGCGCAGCGTTCACAGAGTATTTCTGGACCACGCCTCCTCGTCTCGTCACCACAGTTCGACCGAATGATGGATTTCATTTTAAGCCACCCCGGTCGAAATTCGGCCTTCACTTCAACCGACGGTATTGGTATAATTACATTTTGAGCACGCAGACGCGTCATTCGGTTTTAATATGGCCCTACGACATAAGTTTAGAAATATTATTCAACAGTTACAATAAGCAAATGTTCACCGAGGGATGCATAATTATAAACTTTACTTTCAAAGCAATAACTGTAAGTTTTAAACCGAATATCCTGTTTGAAGTAATAAATTGTTAGTTTAGCCATAGTCTAGTCACACTCGCTTTGTTATGTATAGTGAGACTAAAACGAAACGCATATTTCATCGCGCTCTATATAAAGCTGACTCCGTTCAAACAGCACGCTATTGACGCTATTAACCGATCATTAGGTGCGGCGATTAAATCTTTCATAGACAATACGTCGTGTATCATTGAAAGCGATGTTTCAGTTGTGGTCGCCTCGTTACGTTAATTTTCACGACTCAATTACAATCGTGTGATCAAGAGCTAGCTTTGATGCTCGTACGCTCAGCGTCCCCGACAGACTGTTAATTAATACCTTCTAATCAGCACTGTTCAATGGAAGGCATCAGAGAGGCCAATGATTATAAATGTGTAATGATCAAAATTGAACACAGATGCTCTAAAATTATATTCCAATTCAGCTTTCATAGTACAGCAATTTTCCGTATCGTGCTATAATTTCAGTGGATTTACAGTGCTCTGTAACTAAGTATTGTTATGAAATCAGCGAGCGCATCTCGTAACTAACTCAATAGCTTCGCGTGACAGCTGTTCGTCTTCAACACAATAGCGGTTTTAGTGATTTAACAACAAAGGTCTCGCTTTCATGTGATAATTTCATTTACACGTTAATGCATTTCATATAAAGGTACTAATTATGAGCGATAGTGAAATGAAATGTATTTATTGCGATGACGATGCTCACGCGACGGGCATCGACCAAAACATTAATATGCCGCTTAATTTTTATTGCTTGTCATAAACAATGTAATCATTGCCTACTAATTGCGTACAACGTAGAGGACGATATGTGTCAGGCATGTCAACGATGTTGTATGCAGACGATAATTTGTGAAATGTGCTAAGCAAACGTTTACATGCAGTCGAAGCGCGTTGTCGCCGCTACCGAGAACATCGTATAAGTTTTTTCGACATCCTCCAATCGACGTGTTAACTTGTCGAATGAAGGAGATGGGAAAAAAAATGTAGAGTCGTGTTGCATGTGCGGGTTGAATTTTGATCGCGTGGAACCGGGCGTGCGACAGCGGGCGGTGCCCAACGTAAAGGGATCATGTACCACGTACTGCATTCGCAATGCGTTCCCAGAAACCACACGCCTAGACATCACTGCCGCGCATAATAGACAAAGTGGATAAATTATACTAATAGTCTTACCTAAGCCACCTTATCATTAATTAACTTAATAGCTCCATTGATTAAAGCTATTTGTTCCATAAGTCTACATTAATTTATTAATAGTGTTTAGAACCCATTAACTTTGTTTAACTCCCGAACTTAATCTTGAAGGAACAGAAAATTATTTGTCGAAACAGAATCCCTGGGGGATGTTTGTACATTTTTAATTTTCTGCTTGTTGGGCAAGCATCAGGAACATCAGGAACACTGTTTACAGTAAAAAATCTTATTAAGGAGTGAAATAAGGTTGTCACGATCAAGAACCCTTTTGTATTTTCGACCGCAGAGAGTGAAGTTAGGGTCGAAAGTCGAAATGTGTTGATCATTTTCATGTTTTGAGTGGTTATAAATAGGTTCGATTGAGAGGTTAACATCAAAGAGGGGAGATGTAAACCCTACGTGTGCCGACAATAGGGTGGGCTCGCCGCGGGCGTGGTTCATTATTGCGACTCGAACGATCGTCTCCGGAATCTCTTTGTCTGTCCGTCACGCCGACCAATCTATAGTTGTTCTAATAGCACAAACAACTCGTCTACTGACACACATATTTTGAAAGTATCTATTGGAGTCAGGAAATTATTAAGGCTTTGATTTAGCTGCGTGTTTTGTTCAACATATTCAAGCCACAGAATTGGATGATGTAATTTTTTTTCTAGACTACCTAATGGTAAGAAAGCTTGTTTTAAGTTTATTCATAAACCATAGACAAAGCTTCTCACGTGCCTGTAATTATAGAGGCACTCATACCTTTCAAACCGGAACACAGCATTGATGCTTGTTCATTTTATCTTCTCTTGTTCATTTTAACTTCGAAGTCATTAGTGTTTCAGAATAAAGTCAAAAGCCCTGGCAATTACTAAAGCTAATTTTAAAATATATTACTAAAAATCGAATCGAATAACATTACAACCCCGTAGATATTGTAAATCAGCAGAAATTATGAACGTCAACTAAATTTTAGCGGGTGGAATTCAAGCATTTGATGATACAAAGCAGATAATCAAAAGAAATAAAGAAAATAACCAGGTAACCCCGTATCATACGTAGTTAAGTTAATCAATAAAAACGTTATAGTGAACAGTTCAAACATTTAAAACTAGAATTTTAAAGGCATTACAGCTGAAAAGGAAAAATGACAAGCAAATTTTGAAGGACACTGTATATTAGTTTTATTTATTTATTTATTTATTTAAGGATCTCCAACAAGGGATATACACAAAACATTAACAGCATAATTATAAAGTATCGTGTAGGTGTACTCCTTCACTTATAGGAGACCACAACATTCACAGTAGAATATAAATTAAATAATTAAGTTATAACTGTATATTAGTTGTAGTAGAAGATGTTCCCCAGATTTATAAACTATGTAAGTATGTTTAATCTAATAAAACGCGTAGTTACCATTTTGCAGTTAGCTCAACCATTTTCAGTTAACCAACTCATATCCCGTCGGCGTTCAAAAGCCTCGTCAAACTATTAGTAGTCGCAACTATAAACTTAACTTTCGAATGCTTCCGATCGATGAAAGGTTCACAAAGTCTTGGGGTCTTGGTAGACGAGTGACGGTAATTGCATAGTCTAGCGTGCTTGCGGTCACTAACTATTTCATATGAGCACATCTGATATGTATGACAGACAATGTGAGTGAGGAGAGTTCTACGCCAACAGGGCCTTGTCAACCAGGCCGATTAAAGTTCGAGTAATGGACAAGAAAGGGTTGGACCTTGGGTAGACTTCCAATAATTTGGCCGAAAGTTGAATGTATGCAGAGTTGGCGATTAGGTTATCGCATTAAATGGTACAACGGTTATTACAAGATGTTATCAGTCTGTTAAAACAATAAAACACCTAAACAATATTACTAAAAATAGAAACCTGAATTTTTCAAACAAAATAAATAGCATGAAAATTGGCACAAAATAAACCACCCTTGATATAATAATAAGGCACTCTAGACACGCGCGGGGGCGATGGTATCAACAATTTTACACAAACTTTATGGTATTGTTACAAAATAATACAAATTAAGTTTAATGTTGTTACATAATAAAACAAAAAACAAGGTCCCACTGCTAGAATATAATAAGTAATTATTTCAATAGTGTATTTAAAATACGTATTGTAGAACACATGGTTTCAATTCATGTGATAACTGATTCATGTGATATTGGCCCCGATTCTGTTGTTCACAAACTAAATTAAATTTAAGTTCAGTGCATCTTTTTCTCTCTATTTAATTATGAAAAGGACAGAAGATAAATATTAGTTTAGTCCTGTCAAATTAGATAATCCATAGACAAGTTTAGACGTGATTAAAAAATTGGCTACTAAAAATACGTCAATTTACGTCAGGCGCTGACTAATTTGACAGTACTAAACTAATACATATTTATCTTCTGTCCTTTTCATAATGAAATAGATAGAAAAAGATGCACTGAACTTAAATTTAGTTTAGTGTGTGAACAACAGAATAGGGGCCATTGTATGACCAGAAGTGGCATCCATAAAAAATCAGAGATTTTCAGGTAGGAGGACCACAGCACGATGGACGAAGGAGATTACAGGTAGTGCCGTCCAGGAAGACGCGCCCCATCTATCGTCCTGATCATTAGTTGTTATCGCTAATTAATTCCGCTAGTGTTTTATTTTTTTCGATACACACTAATTGCCCACTAAAGCACACATATCAACTCGGAAAGGGATCGTCACCGTATCTCATTTCACCTCGCCGTCAAACAGGCGTCAACCTAACGTAAGCACGTTACCAAAGCGGATCAGGAGCTTCAATACGTCGACTCGGCTACGGCTAGGCGACGCCGCGCTTACGGCTCGCCGACCGCTGGTTGATGGTGCTGCAGGTAGGGCGCGGGAGGGGTGAAAGGGGCAAGGGTGGCCGAAGATAGATAAGCTCGGGTACGAAGACACGTAAGCGCGGGGACGACGAGCCATAAGCGCGGGAACTGCAAATTGACCACGCACCGCACCGCGGTTGGTGAGCTTGTCCCGAGGCGAGGCGATTACGTTACGATTCCGATTAGTGTGCGTTGCAGTAGGGAGTTTCATACAAAGAATGCTGAATGGCATCGAGTTGATGCGGTAACGATCCCTTTCCGAGTTGATATGTGTGCTATGATCTTAATAAGTAAGTAAAAAGTCTGACAACCAATCTTACCAAGGGGTATCGTATTACCCAGTAACTGGGTTGTGGAGGTCAGACAGGCAGTCGCTCCATGTAAAATACTGGTATTCAGCTGCATCCGGTTAGACTGGAAGCCGACCCCAACATAGTTGGGAAAAAGGCTAGGCAGATGATGATGATGACCTTAATAAGTAATTAGTGTGTATCGACCTAACTAAAACACTAGCGGAATGTTGCATACTTGTACTTTGTACTGTAAGCATTAGAAAGAAGAGTGGGGCGCGTCGTTGTGGATGGAACTATCTGTACAGGTAGACGATAGATTATATTGTTTTCCAGAAGAAAGCTTTTAAATGACTGTTCGGCAGTAAAATGATCAACAGGTAAAAGTAAAGCCTTACTCCACGTAGATTACGTAACATCTCGCAACTGAGCCGCCAGATTAATTTAGGCTATACCCACATGTATATGAGGCTGGCAAATCTATTAAATTTGCATGGATCGATGTGATCTTAGCATTCGCTCCGACCGCTCCGATCGCTCCGCCCCCGGCCGTGCTGCCAGCACATGTGTCATTAGTCATTACACAGGCCGGTGTTCGCCGGAAGCGGCACGCGTGACGTCTGGATGTACCTTAAGACGTGACCCGTGCGTCTAACGTGGAATCGAAAGCTTTCTGCTGTCCCACACAATACAAGCAGTCTGTCACCAATGGCCAGTAGGTGGGCAGCCATTCCAATATATTCAAACAACTTGTACATCCATATATGCAAATGCATCTATACTTCTATACTAATACTATAAAGAGGTAAAATTTGTTTGTATGTATGGGGTAATTGCCAGAACTAATGATCCCATAAAAAAAAATTCATGTAAAATGTTGCCAAGACGAGATCATGGCTTGCACTGTTAAAAAGTTATCAGATCTCTTGTAGAGCCGAGCTTCTAACTCTACACGCCCCAACTCTACAAGCCCTAACTTCACAAAATCTACACCTTAGTCAAAATATGAGCCTTGGCCGTTTCGTTACTACAAAAACTATTGTCTAACAGAAAAGTAAAGAACAGAAAACATTAAGAGAAAATGCTATGCAATGAGGTGGAGCGAGGCCCGAAAATTAACGCGGACGAAGTCGCGGGCAGAAGCTAATATTAGTTAGGATAAAGTATTATGACGGTATTGTACAATTATAAGTTAAAGTCAAAAGTTAATGATCACATATTTATTTGGAGGCTAGAAAAGAACCTTTTCCCACCGCATAATACAATTAATTAAAGGTATTGCCACATAACAGAGTGCATTATGACTTTAAGAGCCCCAGGAACGTAACGTAATTAAGATATTATTATAAAAAGTCGTTAAGTTCAGCGGAAAGCATAAATCTCAGCGATGCATATGATTTTACGACAGCCAACAAGCTCCTATAATCACTGCACCCGAGTAACTAGCAGGCGACATAAATTTCAATATCATGAATATATTAACGACACAAGATTCATATTTAATACGCAACAGCCTTAATGTTGAATGTATTTCTATGTCTATTGATATTTCGATTAGCATCTACATTCTTTCCCACCGAAACTGTGGTTGACATACATCTCATCGATGCATTTAATCCAATTAGTAACCTATCTAATTGAAACACGATACAATCTCATATAAATCTGTCCTTAAACATCCGATTGTGTAATCATATGTCATCGGCTGCGAGCGACGCGGCCCGAATGGACCAATTAGTTGCTGTTTACTAAAGCGTCATTTATTCAAGACACATCGTTCAGTGGGCGTACAATCATCGATACTTCCCTCTGATTATAATAGTTAATAGTAAAGCACGGCCATATCTTTGATATATCTGGTTTTTCAATAAGCCGTGGGAAAGCAATGTAGCCGCGCGCGCAAGCCCCAGATGCGTGCCGCGATCGCATCTGGTACACAGAAGAACTTAATTTTTAACTAGGGACCGGTCTGACCTGTCATTATTTCACGTTTATCAATGCTAATGGGAAACGTAAAGAAACCGTGAGTTTGACTGTGATTGCCTTTATTGCATGTAAACACGACATGTTTGTGGAAAACACTGAAGTTCCCTTGAACTTGGCGTTTGTGCTGCAATCGTTAATTGATGTTTATGTGTTTCGTTTATAAACTGCTAGTTTTATTTTTAAGGTGTTGATAAACAGGTTCCAACTGTACAACTGCACCTACATGGACTGTTTTAAGTACACATTAATAATAATATCTTTTCATTCATTAACTTTAGTACCCAGTGCAATTAAACGGGTTGCAATGAACATTGTAGGTAAGTATTGATTGAATCTTGGAACTGCACAGTGCAGCATATAAACTTTTTGCGTAGGTTTTACACGCACCGAGTAGGATGCTCTTCAAGTTCAAGATGCATCCTAATTGCGTAACACTCTATCAATCTCAATCTGAATAATTTCGAAGGATATTGTTAATCCATTGCTTCATTATGTTTGAAAAATTTGTCTGCTCAACAACGTAAATTACGCAATGAATGTTGTTTACCTGTCAAAATGAAATTCATTGCTGCTAATAGTGTGTTACGCAATTATCCCGTTGGACAGTGTAAAATAACTGATATCAATATACTTTCCCATACAAGGAACACCTCCAGAAATACAAGCATTGTCTTCCCCTATTTGGGTATCTAGATACTTGATAACTGTATACGCAATAGGAATCCATAAAGGAAGAAATGGTTATGAATAAAGCAATAAAGTGAATTGCCTTGCATCCTGTTTCCGAAATGTTCCCGGGTAAATTTGTATGCGAGTGATTGATCACCGCCACAGTGCAGGCTAGAACAGTAACTTAACATACACCATGTAACACGCACACCGATGCCCGAAGCGATAACTTGGTACCACACCACACTACTATTTCCATACGCACCTAATGGCACATTAAACATGCATTTATTCATTGTTGAACTTACATTGACACCCGATTGCATTGACAATTCATTTCAATCACGAAATACCAATACTTTTTCAATGGCGTGCATTTAATCGTACCTCTAATATTAGCTCCTTACGTGTGAAATTGACTTTTTGTCGAACTGGCCATATTGATCTCAAATAGCGTTTTGGTAAGGAATTCGAAATTCAAATTTAGGCTTGTGTCACACTTGTGTATTGAATTTAGTGATTAATTTGTATTCGCGCCATTTAATTTTTTTTTTTAATTCGTACTGTTAAACCCAAAAATATCGCGTTACTTACGAATACGAGTTCCAACGTGGCACCGCGCTGCAGAAACAGCTCTAAGGATTAATGATGTGACCTAAACATTCCCATTTGGCGCTCCTAAAAATATTACTGAACATAAATAATTCCTATTTTGGGGTCCTAAAAATAGTAAATAGCCAAGTAACTGCGACAGACTTGGATGCAACTTGGATGTTTCGCTCGCCGGCCGCTGCTGTTTGGTGACAGTTCTAACCTAACCCATTTGGTCTTGCTTAGTCTAGCTTAGTTACTGCGACCAAATGTAACAAACTGCCAGAAAATTAAAAAGAGGCTCAATTATTTAAAAAAGTATTCATATTTTAGAAGCGCAAAAAGTTCTTGGAATTTAAAAAAGTGCCCGCGACATCGTCCGCGTGAAATTTCTTGTTCCCCCGACCCACCTCGTCGCATTACTTCGTTTTCGCTTAGAGTTCTTTATCCTTTTTTTTTATGCTCGGCTCCTAACAGTCCTAGCGAGATATTAAATAACCTAAGGCCTAAAGCCTTCCTCAAGAATTGGGCTATCAAACGCAGATTTGTTCAAATCCGACTTGTAGTTCCACATATTAACGCATTCAAACAAACTCATCAGCTTTATTATTAGTATAGATTTTCAACTTCGCCTACTGTAATTTATCTATTGGTTCAACACTATCATCGGAATGAAATGGAACACAATGAACATACCAATAATTTCATTCAGTATAAGCTAGCATATTCAATAATCGCTTATTGATAAGGGACTAATTAATCAACTGTTGATTGATTACCTCTTATCGCTTGTGTATTGTATATTGGCGAGTATAGCACGTGTTTAGGCTGTAGGTATTTGCATTTTAATCATGTTAGACTCAAAAACGGTGAAACCGGTGTGCCTTAGAAACAAAAGTTCGAATTCATGTGACATCTACCAACCCGCGCTGGGTCCGCGTGGTGGATTACGGCCCATGCCCTCTCACTGAGAGGAGGTCTGTGTCCCAGCAGTGAGAACATTAAAGGCTAATTATGTTATGTATCATGTTAGATTTTTTATAAGGGCGAACGTGTCATATGTCGATCATGCGCCTAGAATCAATAATGTCTCGATCAATATACCTAGTGAGCTAGTTTTAATCGGTTATGCATAACAACCTTTTTCTTTTAATAGAAAGTGTGTCATATGTGCACTCATGCTATGCTATAGTAGCAACTAGCTGTGACCGCGACTTTGGTCGCGTGCGTATTGGATTTCATGGGTTTTAATAATTTTTTTGCGCGGAACCCTAATTTTTCTTTAATAAAAGTTGTTAGCCTAAGTTAAAAAAGGTGGTAGGCTTAGTTACTCCTTATAACATCAGCTATCTGCCAGTGAAAATCCCATGAAAATCAGTCCAGCCATTTCTGAGATTGGGGAGAACAAACAGACAGACAGAAAAAAATTGTTTTTTTTTATAAGTGTTGTACTTTCATATGCATTTAGTAAAAAGCTGTTATTTTGACATTACACACTGACACTTTAAACCTACCTATAGGTAAGTTAAGGTTTTATCGCTCTAAGTAGGTATCTACTCAAATTTGACTGATACTGCAGTTTAGAACATCAAGCGAGAGTGATGAATACTTGTGTTGGCAGTTGGCACAGATTCTATTTATATACTTCCTATTCGAGCTGACAGATTGATTGAAATCCAAATTATTTACCTTCTAACACATTCAGTCTTTGATGAACGTATTCAGAATCCCGAGAAGGCGGCTAGACTTTGAATCGAGCACTTTTCGATTCATGCTATCGACGCTATCTCTTGTAAATTAATCAAGTGGAATGTTTCAATCTATAGAGTGGTATATCTTGAGCTGAGAGGCCCCGAAGGCCCCCCGAGTGGCGCCTGACCCCGCGCTATATTTGTTGATGCCGGCCGATACGACAAAGAGACACCCTCCCCCAATACATGCACAAGATTCACGCCCGATATCTCGATACAAGACATTTTTGAATTCGCTGAGTTTCTCCGATTTTTATTTCACCTTTTGTCCCCACTTTGACATCAAACACGACGATTTACACGTCGTGTACATTCTGTTTTATGTTGTATGGCTGCGTAAATAAATAAACATGTAGTGTGAGCCGCACTCCCAGACCAAGTATATTTTCCTAAGAATCACAGCGCAGCGGGCCGTCGAATTAGGCGGACCATTAAATAAACGCGTGTTGGCGATGTTGATACATAACTGTAATAAAACAAAAAGCGTTTTATGTATTGTAGCGGCAGCACTGGCGACCTGTACAATAGCTGGCCCACTTAAGTACGGTCCAGCGCTTTCATGCCGGAACGAATTTTCCGGACCTGTCGTAATAAGCATCCGCGGGCAAACAAAGACATTTTCTGTTTGGAGCAGCCGGAAGCATTACGCCCAAATTATGTATTTCAAGTCCACGAAATTGCTAAAAATACTTAGGTACAGGGAAACAAATATTTAAGTGCGTAGGTACCTACATTCAAGGAGAAAATTCGAGATCTCTTGATTAGTTTAAAAGTTACCTAACTAATCCATTTAGGATTTCATTCGTTAACTAACTTTGAATAAAAGCTAAATTAATAAAAGCATCAACGGATTTTGTTCGTTAGTTAAAGTTTAGTTGGAAGCTTTTAAATTGATGAATCAATTTGCGGGCGTTTTCCTTCTGAGAAGAAACGCTGACGCGTTAAAAGATGCAATATGTGCACCCCAAGATACGGGTGGTCAGGGCGATAACATTAATGATACGTGCAAAGTGGGGACATTAGTCTGTGGGGATGCCGGGGTGCCGGGAGCCAGGGTAGCTCGTTACCGGCCACCTCTCCGGGGACCCTGCGGGTGTCCCCTATTTGTCAGACGACCGCTTCACGGTGAATTTTTTATGGACATAACTTATGTCTTGTGGGATTTTCTGGACGCTTGCGGTGTCAGCATAAACGAGGTGCCATTTTAATCATCGTCGACTGTACGACTATTATTACGTAGGTATTAGTTACTAAGTCTTACTTAGGTTACTTATTAATAATACTTAACTAAACCACAATATAGAACGGAAGCTAATGACGCGCTGCGGTAGGAAAATGCACAGCTGTCACTCTACGCTATGCCTGCGCGTGCGCTCTTAAATTAAACACAATCCGACAAACTATTGCCCTAGAAAACAAACATGTCTGCGCTGATAGGAAAGCTCCACAGGGCCGTACTCTAAGAAAAATCCTGAAAGAAAGCATTAAGTATTTAGATCTAGAACATGAGAAAACATTCCGGATGCGGTTACGTTACCATAACCATCGTACTCTGTCACGTCACATGCAAAAAAAAAAACGCACAAAAAGCCGACACTACAATAGGATAGATATAGTATTACAATCTGAATTTCGCAGACCAAATCTCTGCCTACACACATTTGATCCGCCATCGCCATTTCGCGAAGCATTTAACTAACGACTTCATATTCACTATCTGCAGACAGCCCTATTTGTTAGGGGCGTGTGTCGGCAGCATGTGCCGCCGGGCCCGACTCCCGAACCAAAACAATTAGATCACTACCACCCGGTGTCTCTTAACACATCCCTCATATAAAACTTTCGTAGATAGAACAGCCATTCGGACGAAATAACGATTCCATTGACGTATACGATACTTCGGCCCCTATGGACACATAAAGATAGACAATACCAATGAAATCCGATCGTAAACGACGCCATTAATGTTTCCAGAATGATTCGGTTTAAAAAAGGTTTTCGATTATAGTTCAATCACGACATGAGAAATAGGTTTATTAGAAACCAACAGCGTAACCGATTGATTAGGTACTGGCTTGACTACCCCCGAGCGTTATATTGAAATGGACAGATGGAAGATCCGGCACAGACGTCGGTGTAGGGAAGTGAGCAAATTAATTAACCGCAAACACGTCCCCAGCAAACATGCACGAAGCCAAGAATAACAACAACTCTAATACTATCTCAGGAGACGAGCAGACTGACCGAGGAATGGAAGCGGCTAACAATACTGTTGTCTCGACAGTGATTGTTCCAAGAAATCTAATTTTGCAGTATAATTTGACCATAAATTTAAGTCATGTTAACGTAAATCACTCATGGTACAGAAATAGACCACAAACTAAATTAAAATGTACACTTTGTGACTTATGAGTGGCCAGAAAGACTGACTCCTCACAATGGAATTCACATAATTCAGCGTCCTCTAATTGTAATAGAATAGCGACAAATACATAATACAGAAGTGAGAGAGCCAGTAAAGTAAGAGTTTACAAGTTTGGAGGTGGCGATGGCGGCTAACTTGATAGCAAAACTTGTTCTACCTCTTGGAGAAACGACTTTGTCCTCGGCTATCCTTTACAACATAAAGTACACTAACAACCGAAATTGTGAATTCAGTGCTTCAATATTAACGACGTCCCGTCCGTGCGCTTTGGGACGCTACCGTGGGACAGCGTCCACTTGTAGTTTCCATACAAACTTGCCCAGAATACAGTACGGTTCATCATTTCAAAGAATATTATTCAGTGCACTATTTGTATGTACGATAAAGATCGTCAAATGTTTTACACAACAACCGGGCGCTTTTACAAACTTTCTTCGCATTCAATTCCGGTTTTCTTCAGCAGAATAGTTCCAAGTAGAGCTAATTATGTTTCTTTACAAGTGGACAAGAATGCTGTCTCGATGGACACGCTTTGTTCAAGTGACGAATACCTACTATTAAGAGAAATTAAAACAATAAAGAACATAATTGAACGTTTCAATGATCTCCAGGCGAATGTTTACGAGCTGTTAAAGTGTTATATTAAAACAGGGCGTTATATTAAACATTTTATTTGTGAATAATGAAATCCTCGTCATTCAAAATTTTTCGAACATGGTAGAAGCGACTTCAAGAGTAATATATTTTTTATTTCTTCAAGCCTGTTACTAAAATATACCATGAGAACTACGAGAAAAATAGACTTTGATTTCAATTACTTAGAAACCTTAACTGTCATCCTCTATAATTTACCTTTTAAGTTTAAACTGTCATATTCCAGCAATAATATTGCCTTTATTTTTGCATATAATGTCGTCTCTATTGTGCAGCAAAGTGAAAGAAGACTTTAATGTCATCATAAAAGTAAAATTGCCTATTTTCATGAATCACATTATCGTCCACTCTACCCACACGCTTGAAATTACATTTCACAAAGTTCAAGTTACATTGTACTCGAAAGCTATCTGAATGTGCTTTCAACATAATAAAAAGTTCAATAAAAACATTGAATTATCGAGCACCTTTATTTATGCGAAAATGTACACTTGAAAGTTTTTGTTAGCTGCCTTTAATTACAAAAGCATTTCTACTTAATTTTCAATTTCCAAGTTATTGTGAACCGACAGGAACGTTCGTGCAACATAGGAGATAAATATACAGCGAAACGTTTCGCAATTTATCGGGAAACAAATTAACTGATACGGAATTGCCGGAGGAGATGAATGTAAAACAAAAACAGTGAGGTTGACATGACAAATCGTCGAAATCGCGTGACTAGTCTCCCGATTGACGTCCGCACTAGTGGGAGGGCAAATTGCACGGATCCTTATAGTTTGCAATTTATTCGAAACTCGGCAGGCTTGTAGATTTATATCGGCCGCAGATTGGCGGCGCGCCTCACGCGAGCTCTATACTGAAAGCAATTTCAGTGTTGGCCACATGCGCTTTGCGACTCCCGATCCCAACAAATATAAACATCAGTTATTTCCACCCGGGAGGGGTGTGACTTCAATATAACATTGATTTGATTTGTACTGTACGTTTCGTATCGGTCTCGAAGAGAAACTTCCGCAGCTACACGTACAAGAAATCCTAACACGTAACCCAATAAAGAAAATATTGGAGAAATATTAGTAGGTTGATATCGAACATGGGATAGTTAAAGCCTAGAGGGGAGAGTGAATGCCATTCCCACGCGTCAAATATTTCCGAATAGCGTGGTAATTAATGTTCGGATAGCGAAGCTAGACAATGCGTGAGTGAGCACAGCCATTAGCTGCACAATTAGTGCAATTGTCGTTAATTTATAGTTGTTCATGTCAACGGCAACGGAGTGGCGTGGCAGCGGTGTGGCGTGGCGCGCGGCGTGGAGCAACGCGTGCCGAATTCAATCACTGAGCTAACAAGTGAACTGTTGTTGACAATTGATGAAGTGCACGCTATGGATAAGATAACTTTTTATGTAATATTTCGGAAATATGAGATTACATAGATAAGGATTATAAACCATTTCCTATTGACCTAAATGCAGTTCGGAGTTCCGACACGAAATACATCACAAAACTCATGTGAAATTCAAGTCCTATCTCAATTTATACAAAGCAATACAATATTATGAATAATTTATTTGTTTAAACGCTGTTTCCCACGCGATATCAAACATGTAGGTATCGTGGCGGTTCGCGATATCATATTACATAATTATTTTTTTTTGTTTCATTTCAAGTTTTGTGCCTACTAATTGGAAAGGCGATATAGAAGCAACGCGGTAACCAAAAACCTACTAATTAAATTTGTTTACGGCAAGTGACAGTCTCGCTTGATTACCTACATTTAATGTCGTTCAAATTGAGATTAGTGTAAAGTTAAACAGTCTTTGGTATCGTCAGGCGTAAGACAAAACATGATTTCGCAGAATTCACGTTAAAATTCACGGAACACTTGGTCTCAAAATGAACGAGAAAATCACACCGAACAACATTTTACATAGGTACCTATACAACATTAGTTTTAGTATAAATGCGAAACCCGAAACACGTGTCTAGAATTTATAGGTAAAGAATCACAACTGTATCATGAAAATCACAAAGTTTAATCTTGTTATGTTACCTAGTTGTCCGTACAAAAACATGATCACCGCGCCGCTCGCGCATGTAGCGTCGTCTTGCGCTCAATAAATGATTACGTAGTCGCTCGGTATCCAACATGTAACCTTTAATATTTTTGGGACAAAAATATAACATGGTGTAAAAATTATTAGAATCGATTCAGTTACTTATTCTGAACAAACTATATTCAGGTTTCGCATATACTAAAAATAATGTTGTATAACTTCACTGCAATAATTATGAATCATTTAACAAACACTAACTACTGTTGTTAGGACTAGGAAAACAACATAAAATTTAGATTTAGGTTGAACGAGATAAGATCGTGTTAATAGATTAGATGGTAAATTAAGTTTGCGACTGTCACACCCTCGTTAGAGCCCGGAGGGACCGAATCACAAGCCACATGGCACCCACCAAGCTTTAAAGTAATAATTTATTATTACGACAGACTAAAACCACATGGACTATGAGAAAATTAATAGCAGATAATCCCCAAAGTAATTGCACTTTGAGATAACTTTAGAATCCTGCGTTCCAATGTAGTTAGAGAAAGTAGTTATTATTGCCGTAATAAATTGCTTTTCAATAGTTAGCGATTAAATCTTTATGCGTATTTTATGAATCGAGTGAAGATTTGTTTTTTACGTCGGTCTGGATGCGAACTCCGATTTCATTATCATCATTCTCCTGCCCTTATCCCAACATAATATGCAGGATCGGTGCTGCGTGTCGTCTTTTTCTATCATCTCTATTCGCTTTCATCTCAATGGTTCCCTTTACTAAAGTTATAATTCAAGACCTTCAATATATCTGGGCTGTTTCCACCTACTTAGTAGTTGGCAGTAACTGCATGGTGTCCAGTTCTCTACAAATAGATCACATCACATCCCACGGGGGTCGTAACAGGGGACGCGAGGTAATATAACAATATCCTACCAGGATTGTAGCAGTCTACAGGGGAAACCCATGTTAAAAGTGGATATTTACGGGCTGTTATAATGCGTTGGGGACGAACAAAACGGCTACAGGACCGAGAAGATGGCCTTGATTACTCTAGCCAAGAAGCCGCGTGCCAGAGTTAATTGCCACGAAACTGTCACTAAGTATATCTCAGAGTTGAATTCTGCATTTAAGGCTAGGTATCGCAGTAAATGATCATTATAATGTATACTGAACATAACAGCCAATTTAGTAAATGTAGCGCGATTTCTCAAGAACTCGAAACGGAATAACATGTTTTTCATTAAAACTATACGGAAACATTGCAAGTTATTGAACAATAAATTTGAAGTAGCAAACAGCAATATACAGTGACAAAAGTTTTTAAGTTGTGTTCAGAATTGTCAAGCGATAAAGGAAATGCCTATAACCAAGTTAGTATTGGTAGTTAGTTAGCAGGAAGTGATTCGATGAATTTGTTCCGCTCCGGCCATTGGGCAGGCGGGCGGCGCAAACCATGCGCAAACGCATTAATTAATTCACAATTACTATCAGACTTGTTGATTCACAATTACGATACGACGACGCCATGATTTTGTCGCGTCTTGATTGACGTACGTACACATTATGATCAAATATTTACTTTTTAATCTATACTAATAATAAAGCTGAACAGTTTGTTTGTTTGTTTGAACGCGCTAATCTCTGGAACTACCAGTCGGATTTGAAAAAAACTTTTTGTATTTGATGGATGGCAAAAATAAACAGAAAGAACGCTAAGCGAAATGAAGTGATAGCCCGGGCTGGCGATGCGATGCGACGGGGTGGTTCGGAGGAACAAGAATTTTCACGCGGACGAAGTCGCAGGCAGAAGTTAGTTAGTTTATTAATAGAGGGACGTTAGAAACGTTATATTTGAGATAGTGGAGTCAATTAGTTAAGGGCACAATTAATTTATAGGTTCACTGCCACACAAGGTATCACAGTTAAGTTTATACGGTTGTTTTCAAACACATGTAGGACTAGTTGTGCCCGCGACTTCATTTGCTTGGATGTTGGAAAACAGTTATGTGTATCTTTACTAATTCTTTTACCTTAAATTACTCCATAAAACATCAGCTATCTGCCAGTCAAAGTCCCGTCAAAATCGGGTCTGCCGTTTCGGAGATCAGACGGGACAAACAGACAGACAAAAACTTATTTTTTGTTGTGAGTACCATACTTTCATAAGCAATTATTTTCTGTTAATCTGTTATTTTGACATTACAAACCGACACTTCACACAGGGGTCCCTGGCTAAATAATAACAGCCGTACAGGTCGATCGATAAGGTACTCTTGCCGCGGTTGGTCTGTGGATGGGTGACCATAATTACATACCGAGACTCCTCCGTGCCTCGGAAAGCACGTTAGGCCGTTGGTCCCGGCTGTCATTCGTGGATCTTTGACAGTCGTTACGGGTAGTCAAAAGCCCGAAAGTCTGACAACCAGTCTTACCAAGGGGTGTCTTATTACCCAGTAACTGGGTTGTGGAGGTTAGATAGGCAGTCACTCCATGTAAAATATTAGTATTCAGCCCAACATAGTTGTAAAGGTTAGGCAGATGATGAAACAGACACATATATTTTATTTTTGTTTGTATACGCATAGTTTCAGTGCAGTGGAGCAGTGGTGGCCCAGTGGTATCGGCCGCGACTTACGAGTTGTAAGTCGTAGGTTCGAACCCTGACAAGCGCTTTACTTTATGTAATTTCATCACCACTGCTCTCAAAACAGTGAAGAAAAACATCGTGAGGAAACCGGCATGTCCAAGAACCAAAAATTTGAAGACATCTACCAACCCGCACTGGGCCCGCGTGGTGGATTACGGCCCACTCCCTCTCACAGAGAGGAGGCCTGTCTCCCAGCAGTGGGAACATTATAGGCTGATTATGTATACGCATAGATTTACGTGCAATGCGCGTTGCACGTCTACATGCTTACAACACACCCTCGCCTCGTAACGTAGCCGCCCCTTGTAAATATTTCCATTTCAGCGACTACGCGCCTGTTGACGACAAGCCGGCTTCATATTGACGGCGCATCCATGCGTTTAAAGTAATTCCGTTGACGTATATTTTTGTAGAAATCTGCGTGCTTTTAGAGTGTCAGCTATGTATATGTTTCATTTCACACTTCTCTTCGTTTTTTCGAGTAATCAGACTTGTAATCAGAGCCGACATCATTACCAGTGTCGCGATGGGACTTTTCCGCCATTCGAGCCGAATGTAATCAACGATTTAACGGCATCACTTTATGTAATGTAGGTAAAACGTGGGTCTCTAATGTGGGCTTATTATTTACTTGCCCGAAACGGGCGAATCGTGACTGTGGAATAATATTATTTTTTTCTATAGACAAGTCGACAACTCCAGAAATACCTATGTATTAGGCAATTGCCACATTTTGAATTTTATGCAATGTAGTGAATA
Source organism: Globia sparganii (assembly GCA_949316385.1). NCBI lineage: Eukaryota > Metazoa > Arthropoda > Insecta > Lepidoptera > Noctuidae > Globia > Globia sparganii. The sequence continues at coordinate 9,729,178 of OX438655.1, read as the reverse complement.
AAAAAAAGCACACGTTTTATAATATTAGGTCGGGGCAAAAGTATTTTCGTATTTTTCATACAAAAAAAAATTTGTTTTCGGTTTAATTTTTTATTTATTTATATTATGTATGTGTTTATTTATATTATATTATCAAGTTTTTTCTTGTACCCAGACTTTTGTAAATGCCGTAAAACTGTTTTGTGATCAACGTCCAGTTCTTCAGCAATATCATAACTACTAATATGTCGATCTTGCTCCACTTTTTCAAAAATGGCACTGATTTTATCCGTGACAGGGCGTCCAGAGCGAGCTTCATCCTTCACATTAAAATTTCCTGACTTAAAACGCTTGAACCACATTTGTGCTACTCGTATTGATACCGCATTAGGTCCGTAAACCGCACAAATTTTATTCGCGGCGTTCGTCGCATTTTTACCTTTTTTGTAATAAAATTTTAAAATGTACCGAATTTTTTCGTCACATACGTTCATGTTGCTTGCTTGAAAAACAATTGAGAAATGGCGGGAACCAGTTTTTTTTTTAATTTATTGCATCTATAAAATGTCAACATTTAATAATACACACATCAAAAGTGTCTAGGGATCAACATATATTTTTGCAATAACTTTTCTCCTGATTGATATTAATTAAAATTTTCTTTAAGGATTCATCAAATAAAGTGTTTTCGTTTGTCACAGTAACGATAAACCAAGTCACCTTTGCATTAATAAAGAAATTTGCCATTTTCCTAATAAAGGGATTTTTGACATTTGAACCACTAACACAAAAGTTCGAAAAAAAGACTGAAATAACAGTTTTCTCTAAAATTTTATTGGGTAACTTAAACAATTAATAATCCGTGTTTCTACCGCGAACACTAACAACACAAGAACATCGGTTTGGCATACTCAAAATGAGTTCATCCAAATCACGCTGTGGAATGGCCGCCCATGTTCGTTGCAACAACAAAAAAAGGTCTTCTTGCGACTGGATACACTCCATATTCGGCAGAGCTCTTCTCTGTAGCATATCCCATGCATGCTCAATCGGGTTCAAGTCTGGCGACTGAGCAGGCCAGGGCAGGACATTGATGTTAGCTGCGGCGAGAGTCTGTCTTACAACTCTTGCGGTGTGCGGTCGTGCATTATCATGCATTAACTGAAATAAGGGACCGATTTGCACTTGTAGAGGAACGATGACGTCTGATACAATCGTCTCAGCATAAATTTGAGCGTTGAGGTTGCCTCTGATCCAAATCAACTCAGTTCTTCCGCCGATCCAAATACCCGCCCATACCATGATGGTTCCACCACTATAAGGATGGACTTCCTGGCAGGATTTTAATCGCTGTTGGCGTCCAGGGGTTCTCCAGTGTCGTATACGTCTTGTATCCGGTCTCATACCAAAACGAGACTCATCAGAAAAGCACACGAAACGCCATTGTTCTTCTGCCCAATTTCTGTGTTCAAGAGCCCATTGATATCGAATCCTACGATTGTGCATTGCTATAGGTGGTACCCGTAGCGGTCTTCGGGAATGAAGGTTCACTTCATGCAAGCGGTTTCTGACTGTTTGGTCGCTAATTAAGTTCCCTGAAGAGTGATGAAGCCTCACGGCTAACATCATGGCGGTTATTGTTGGAGCTCTTCGAGTTAAGATTTGAATGTATCGGTCTTGTCTCCGTGTGGTGCAGCGATACCGTCCTCCATGGCGCTCAGCCACGGTACCAGTGCTTCGGTAACGTGTCCAAAGTCGACTGATAACACTCTGACTTGTATTCAGAGCTAAAGCCACAGTACGTTGCCGGGAACCAGCTTCTATCATTCCCACGGCTCTGAGCATTTCTTCCCTGCTTAAATGACGTCGCCGCTCCATAATAACGTTGGTTTTAATCAGTAGTAGGGAAACAGTAGCACTAATAATGTCTTCAATGCGTTGTATGTTTTTATCATTGAGCTATATAACTAGAGAAGCAAACCTCAATAAAATGTGTCAAAAAAGTGTAGCCACTTTATAAACGCGACGACGTAGCTTTGAAACCACTAAACATTTAAAAGTAAACATATGTCTGTCTCACTTACACGCGTCGTAAGAATACTACCGTCGCTTAGATTAGACAAAGACCACAATATAAACATGCAATGACGGGATGGGGTTGCCTACCCATGCGAAATTTTACCCAACATTTTAAGCCATAAAAAGCGTTTTAGGTTAAGTTAAATTATTTTTAAAATATTTTAATTATGTATTTCATAATGGATGTGTAATAGAAGTTTATAAATAATGAAAATAACTAAGACATTTTGTTTTTGAATATTTTTTCTTTATTATTAATGAAATTGAATGATTTGGTAGGTAGCCAGTCAGTCTCTTTTCTCAGTAATCGGATTATTTCCACCCATTTTTCACGGCGTGCTGCATATTTAAGCCCTGCTACGTTGTTATTATTAAAAAATATTTAAAATCACTTATTCCATTAATTAAAAACTCCCACTAATGTGGGAAACTAAAACTAAGTTTTTAGTGGTAACACTGAACCCAATTTACAAAATTCTACATTTTATTGCGTTTTTACGTTGATATAAACACAGAGACAATTAATTTACGTGTGGAAAGTAATTCCGGTTAATTTATTATGTTTTTGTGATCTTGAATCGCACTCTTTCGCGATATTTTTTGTCGCATGTCACTCGGTTGACTTCGGTTGGCGTCACACAGAGCACTGAACTGACGTTAGCTACGCTGATGGCTGTAGCCATCAGCCTGGTGGCAACGCCTTGGTGCGGTAATTGCTAATCTAGTGTAACATATATATCAATGGTTTTTATAGGGAAAATATTGACAGCTGATTTTCATCTTTTATTCGAATTTGATTCACAGTTCCTGATTCAAATTATGAAATGCACCAAAAAGGATCCATATAAATTTATAAAATCATAAATTTATTACAAAGCCACATCTCAATCTCAAGAAATCCGCATAAAAATGCTTGATCCCTAGACACTTTTGATGTGTGTATTAAAACCAGCCAGTTACATTCAGTACCGCCAAAGAGGTTTGATTACTAACAATAGATTCAAAATACGAAAATATTTTTGCCCCGACCTATTATTTAACTCATCACTTCTGTGCGTTAGTGTCCTTTTTTACCGACTTCACAAAAAGGAGGAGGTACTATGTTCGGATGATTTTATGTTTTTTTTTTTTGTATGTTCGTTCATCGAATACTCCGCCAATTGTCGACGGATTTTCAAAATTCTTTTTTCATTTGTAGGGTATGCTCCCGAGGTGGTCCCATTGTCACCAAATCGGAATCTGATGAGGGAATCCCATGGAAATCGAGGGAAACCATCAAATTTTGTAGGCACACCTATAACGATTTGGGTATTTTTTATAAGTAGTAACTCGTGCAAGAAGAAAGCACCATTCGGTGAAGTGGAACTGATGATGAAGACCACAGATGGCCATCGGAACTACTCAATAATAAATATTTCACGGTTTGCGATTCGATTAGGTACTTTAATGTGGTTGCTAAGGACAATGCGTATCGTGAAGTGGAGCTGATAGTGACTTCTCAATCAGCTCCAGTTCTCCTGGTTCTTACAAGGAGAACTCCTCAACAATTAACGTCCCTGCATCGGGAAAAGCAATATTTTGTAAAAGGTGATGGGCAGTTGACATTAGGCTATTGTAACTTAGACAAGTTACAAACTGGCCCACTAAAAAGTGAAAAATAAAAAACTTTTTTACAAAAAAACTACCGACTTCCAAAAATCACTACAAAGTGAAAAATAACTTTAATTTCGGAAGTCGGTGTCAATAAAAGAAAATGCGGAACCAACGACACCGAAAAAAACTTTTTTACAAAAAAAAAAAAACTACCGACTTCCAAAAAGTTATTTTTCACTTTGTAGTGTACAAAGTAAAAAATAACTTTAATTTCGGAAGTCGGTGTCGTTGGTTCCGCATTTTCTTTTATTGACACCGACTTCCGAAATTAAAGTTATTTTTCACTTTGTACACTACAAAGTGAAAAATAACTTTTTGGAAGTCGGTAGTTTTTTTTTTTTTGTAAAAAAGTTTTTTTCTATGCTTTATTGCATAAAATTCAAAGTGCCTAATATATTTCTGAAGTCGTCGACTTGCCCAAAAATAATATAACTTCGTACGAGTCGCCTTAAAAAAACTAATTTAATTTAAAAGTGACGATTCGTCCGTTTCGGGCGATTAAATTCGTGGTTATCGACTAATATGGCAGTGCGTAGAGGTCTGACTCTGAACAGCAGTATGTATAACAAAGGTGAACAACCGATTAATTCACGCGATAGTTCTAGTTCTGTTTATCAAACTAAGTAATAAAGATATCTTGATGTTGCTTCTACTGCGCGTGCGTGATATATGTGGCGTTTTATTGTGTTGTCTGATATTTCCAAGTTATGGAACGAACTGCCAGTGTTGGGCTTCGTCCGTGATAAAAATATGTATCAATTTGATTCGCGACGCGTTGGCTGATTATCGTGTTGTTTGTGTGGTTACATTTGCGTAATCTTTTTGATGGTTTGTTTTTTTTTTTCCTTTTGCGTAACAGACCAATATTTGTTTTACCACACACTGCAGTTTACATCACCGTTTACTCTGAAACCCTATCTAAGGGCGAATTCCACCAAACTGTTATACCTCGAATAAGTCTTATCCTGAAAATATATTTTGAATTTTTGACAGTTTTATCCATACTAGAACTGACAGACGTCAATTTTATTCCACGAATAAAATCTTTTTCTACTTTGGTCCAAAATCAACCCTACTTAAATAACTTTGCGTAGGAGGACATTCCACCCTCAGAAAAGAAGGCGCTTGTGGCACATAGACAAATTAAACATCTTATTGTTAAAGGAAGCAACTTTATGACAGCAGTTTGGAGTTTTAGACACCAGCTAACTTTATTTTTTTAACAAAAAAATTCCATTCCCTTTGATGTTACTTACAACATAGAATTTTACCTTCCCGACTTCTCAAACATTCAGTGGTTCATTCCTCACTAACCTCAAAAGCGACTAAAAAGAAAACATAAAACTTTTAAGCCTTTCTTTCTAAATGTAAATTCTCTAAATTATATTTTAATAATTCAAGCAAAACTTTACAGAAACAATGGTTAGTTAGCAACAAAAGCTCGGTAGGTACCTACCTAATAATTTAGAGGCGGCAGGAAATATATATATAAACTAGCTATGCCCGCGACTTCGTTCGCGTGCATGTCGGAAAATAAATTGGGTTTCATGGGTTTTATTTTTTTGCGCGGAACTCTAATACTTTTTCTAAAATAGAAGTAGCTTAAGTTACTTCTTATAACATCAGCTATCTGCCAGTGTTTCGGCCGTCCAGCCATTTCGGACAAAAAAATATGTAGGTATGACAAATTTAAATATATGTAGTTTTTTTTTGTTTAAGAACCGTAGGTATATACCTACGCATTTAGTAGAAGCTGTTATTTTGACATTACAAACAGGCACATCAATTTTATTTATTATTTTGTACCTATAGATAGATTCCAGCAAAACCTTCAAAAAAAATGGTGAGTTAGCAAGAAAAACCGGGTATCTAATAATTTAACGGCGCCAGTAAATATATTATATTTTAAATGTCACGTAGGACAATGGTAAGGCGTCAGCATAAAAATGCCTAGCGTAGCGTTCAAAAGGTTAAAACCAACATTGTAAATTAACTTGGCAGGCAGGAAAGTGGTGGTTTTCAAGTACATTAAATCATGTGTACGTCGTATTTAAGAGTCGCTGTGTAGGAGAAGCGGCTGCAGCACAGACGTAAACGTGACGCGATTACCATATCGCGTTACAAGAAACTATATATGTAAACGAGATCTGAATCTATTGTTGCAATGCAAAAAAAACGTTGAGAAGTTGCTACAAAATTACTATTGTTACAATTCTCAGAAGACTGCCCTGCGTGTCTATGCACATTTCCAATATAAGCTGACTTCTGATTGTACGAAAAACCTATACAATGCGAGATCAGCTAAGACTGGAAAGGTATAGCTTGATGTAGCGTCGTGTGTACCGTGTGCATTTGAAATAGACGCTTCGACGGTTCGATGTGTCGAAATAGAGGGCATGCCCCGATTGCGAGATGAATTGAAAGAATAATGGGAGAGATAACGATTTTAGAAGGCGAAAATGTTGAGAAGGGGCTGTTTGAACTTAGAGAAAACCTTATTAAAAGCGACGTTAAAAAAGTGATAAATCAACCATGAGAACGATACGAAATACCATGCATATTAAAAAAAAACCGGCCATGTGCGACTGTGCGAGTCGGACTCACACACGAATGGTTCCGTACCACCTATATTTCACACTACATTTTTTTAAACACGTTTCTTTTATGGGGAGCCCTCTATTTAACTTTTATTATTTGTTGTTATAGCGGCAATAAAAATACACATTCTGTGAAAATTTCAACTGTCTACCTATTACCGTTCATGAGATACAGCCAGCTAACAGACTGACGGACGGATGGGCAGCAGAGTAATAGGCTTAGGCGGAGCTATAAAGACAAAAGTCGTACACATACCTACACGTGAAGCCTAATTTAAATGCGTCACCTGTAGAAAGAAAACATATTTATCGAAATTTAAAGTTAGAGACACATTTGACCTTTGGCGAATATCTACATATTCCTAAACGAGACACATATGTGATTTCCGCCAAATATGTAGGCCACACTCTCCGAGATTGCACGAAAATCGCCGAAGCCGCGTCAGTGTGACCCAGGGGTAAAACAAATTATTCATTAAGAACCGAGGCTGCCTTACCGTTACGTGTTCGATATAAAAACGAACAACCGTATTTCATGACAGGTTCCCAGTTTGTCATGGTAATCCATTTCCCACACAGTTAATTCTCGAAACGTGCGCAAACTGGCAAGTGGTTGAAGTTTTTCTATAATATCCCATAGTAGTTAGTAAAAAATTTAATATTTATTTAAGCAGCAACTTCAGGGGAAATATAAAAGCAAGAATTATTCACCGTCAGACTGTAACTGTCTTATCACAAAACGAGATCTAAGTTTAGACCTACCCTAAACCTTCGATCCAGTTACTGTATTTTGAACTTTATTCCGATAAACGTAAAGTTCTTAATGCAAAATTGACAACTTCGACTTGGGTTTAACGTCAGTTTTTGTAATAAGAACTTTTAACTTTGTCGGATTATAGTTCGAAATTTAAAAAATGGCTCTATGTTATAAACCTCGCGCGTCGGTCTGAAGATGAGAAACCTTGTTTTGTAATAAAACCGTAAATGTCCAAATTTAAGCAATTCAAAACACTGTGCCCATCTATGTAGTCATATAAATACCAACTAGTATTGCAAAAAGGTTAATAGATTGACATATGGCCCAAATATGTAAACATAACCACTTTAATTATGAAAACATAACCTAGATGCGGTTTATTACATCGATAAAACGTTGCTCCAATGCACATCTCTTCATATACACCGAGTGTTTGTTCAGAAGGTTTACAACAGAAAGGATCCTTCACAACATAACCCCTTTCAGTGTTTTATGTTTGTTCAGGAAGCAATGTCAAATATTTACTGTAAACATTCTATGATACACAAAAGTTTATTCCCAAAGCTGTAAAAACTTCTCCCGATAAACCCCATCGAACAATATCTGACGGCTGAACAAACAAATTGTTGTTATCCCTATGAACCGTTTCTAATAGCAACCGGAAATTATTTTTTACTGGCTACTGCTCGCGGCTTGATGATCGATGATGATCGAGATCTCGGATGATGTTCAGTGGTTTAGGCGTGAAAAGGTATTATATACAGGGTGGGTAACAAATCGTGGATCAAACGAAACAGAGCGATAGTTGGGATTATTTGAAGTAAAAAAAGTATCATTACTACAGAAGTGCTTTTATGACAAGTGGGTACCATGATTTATGAGTATTGGCACTTTTTTCAATATTTTTAAGTCTCACGAAACATTATTTATATTACCAAAAAATTACTCTGTATTAAAAAAAATGCCTATCTAATGACGACTAAAACAAGGGGAATCCATTTTACTCTAATTGTTTATTTATTAAAAAAAATGGCATTTTCTTAAAAAAAATACACTCAAATTTAATTGTCATAACTTATAATCGTATGATCGATTTTTTACCCACTTTGTATATTGGATATCTTGGGTTTAATTTTTTTAGCGCGGAACCCTAATTATTTTCCTTTCTAAATAAATAAACGTAAATTGCACTTTATAACATCAGCTACATTCCAGTGAAAGTCCCGTCAAAATCGGTCCAGCCGTTTAGGAGATTGGCCGGAACAGACAAACATTATAAAAATTGATTTTTGTTTTTGTTATTATAAGTAAGTAGTAAGTACCGTATATACTTTCATGCACTTAGTAAAAAGCAGTTATTTTAACACTTCAAATTTATTTATTTGTATTCGTCTTTATTGACCGCACAACCTCTTCTCGAATTTAATAGAGCCTAGAATTGACTTTAATAAACTCAAGGCGAAACCAATATCGAATATAAATGACAGAAATTCTTGTAATCTCATCTAGGCCATAAGTCACGAACGGAAAATGTCTACACAAATTAATATATGGTTCTGAAATTGTCGCCAGTTACGTTGCTTCCACCTCTATCATACGCGCGGGCTTGTAATGGCTACATAATTTTGTGTCATCATGAAAGCTTTTCAGAATGACATTTCATTTTATATTTTAAATGGTAGCCATTCATGACGAATGCGCTTGTTAACGTGGATTTTATTTTAACGTTCATATTCCAAAAGATCTGACCTCTGGCATGAATGACTCTCCAATTACGGTTGTATTAAAACTGCAGCGATTTTTTCTGTGGGATGTAAAAAAGGATTTTATATAGAAGAACTTCAACAAAAACAATGGACTTCGTAGGTCCTTAATTCGCTTGGTTGTGGTAGAACTAGAATCTACAATAACTAACTACTCAGATTATGAAAATGCAAATTGATAAATCTAGATAAACAACTATTATACAATGCGGCAGCTTCCGACACACAGACTGGAGTCGACAATGTTTGCGAGTGGAGACAGATAATTTGAGTTAATTTACGATGGAGCGATAACCGTGCACCAGCATCGCACGACGTGACTGATTGAGGCCTAGATATAACACCAAAGAGAACTAAGCAAATGGAGCGGTAAATATACCGCAGCTACAGTCGCCACGCCACTCGGAAATGTGCCTTATGACCCAAAGCCGGCGGTCCTAACACATCAACAATTCATCTGCGCGCGCCTCAAGCATTTAGGAAGTGAATTCAATCAAAGGCGAAATGTGCGTGTGCCCCCTCCATTTACTGACTACTCCATAATAAACTTAGTACAGACAACCCGCTAAAACAGTCAGCTATTTGAAACAGCAATTGTGATACCACTTTAATATTGGCGTTACTATTAGCGGAATGTGTTCCGCGTATCTGCAGGCCACTGTTGTGTTTGATTAGATGACAGCCACGATAGCTGCTAACTGAGCTATGTTTCGAAACCACATACTCGAATAACCGGCTAATGAAAGTTCTCTGAAATGATTTCACTCCAAATATTTCACATTGTAAGTTGAGTTATGTGACACTTTTATCTGTCGACGATACAATAATACCGCAGTATCGCCGATCTCCTTTGTGTGAGCACAATACTTCTGAACCTGTTTAAATGACACTGTCACAAAGAATCAAACCATCTGGAGCAGCTACTGGCGCATAAATAACAACCCACACCGGATTATGAGAAATATTATGAAGTACACCGTGTCTAACAATCAGGGCGGTGCTACAAGATGGCCTTCAATCATATTAGACCCAGATCTTATCTGACGTTAATACCATATAGAGTAAAAATATATCTTATTTGAACCGCTGGTTAATAGCGGCCCGCCATTTAAGGGAGCGTGTTTACCCAAACCGTAATGTACAGCGCATTAGTGGGGAGACAGTGGAGTACAATGAGCCTAATCTCTGAACGGTAACAACTTGTCAAATAAGGGAAGAGTGCGACCTCCCGCCGCCGCCGAACGACACTACTTGGGAGGTCCAACGGTGCTGTCGACGACAACCAAATTAATAGCTTACTAGTCATCAGAGATAGCAGAGCCACCCATCACCCCGTGAGAAGATTCTTAACGACTTAAAAACGCATTATGTTTAAGATATCTTGTGTCTCATAATTCGAAGTCACCTTGGACGCTGGACATTCTTCGTCGGCTTATTTTGAATGCATAAAATCAATTACCAAACGATGACTTCTTGGCGTTGAATACGACATATTTCTTTCAATGTCAGAAAGCGTCGAGTGCTGAGTCTAATGAATAAAATATTCGTTGTTGTCGACTATATGAATAGATCGTTACGTGGCCCCTAACCTAATCCAAGACCAGCACATTATCCATCTTGCGTGTAAATTTAAATGACCCTTTGTGACTCCTGTCAAAACACTTCGTAGAGGAACATGACGCACCCTATACGTAATCAAATTTAGAAAACATGTAAACATTTAACATATCTACCATACATTTATCTTTTCAATATGTTCAAAGATTTAAATTGAAATTGTGTGTTAGTAAATGATATAAAATTTATTATCTTTGAATATACATTTTAATTTTAAACTCGCGTGAGAAAAAGTAGACACGTTGCTCAGGTAGATAATAAAATAATACTATATGAAAGTGTCAACTACAGCGACTTTTACTATCCTTCAGTAAATTAAGTACGCCGTATAGATAATATTTTTGGGGTCCAATATAAATTCCCGCCCAAGTGCGGTCGATATGGGGAGGGTATGAGAAATAAGATTATTTTCGTTGCAAATTGATCAAACGAAATTTATTTTGCGCTCCCCTTCAGACAAGACAAACATTCTCAACGAAAATACAGATACTTTTTATGACGAAAACAAAAATATTACCTAAGTAAACTGCCAACACATAATTACTTAGACCGCGACACAGGGAGAACGACAAAGACCAGACCAATAGCTCGTTTGAGAAGATCCAGATCGCTTTTAAAAATATTGTACACAATTGCTTCAATAAATTAAGACATCTATGTGTCGCGGAGCGAATCAGTGGGTGTGAAGTCGAACGTTTATTACAATTAATTAATACCTTGTATTTTTTCAGTTACATAACAAAAAACTTTTTTACAAAAAAAAAAAACTACCGACTTCCAAAAAAAAACACTACAAAGTGAAAAATAACTTTAATTTCGGAAGTCGGTGTCAAAAAACGACAATGCGCAAACAGCGACACCGACTTCCGAAATTAAAGTTATTTTTCACTTTGTAGTGTTTTTTTTTGGAAGTCGGTTGTTTTTTTTTTGTAAAAAAGTTTTTTGTTATGTAAAGTTTTTATTTTTCACTTTTTAGTGGTATCTACCTCACACAAATTCATATAACACTACTTGCAACAGGGAAATGAGGGTGTATAACGCTAGTGTTTACATACTTTTTGTGAGGGTATACCATGGTATACTGAACACATCTGCGTACCCCTTTAAAGGGTACAGGCGCGATGTTATGTTGTGTGATTGCGTAAACAATGGAAACATATGCGATAGCAGCAATCGCGGTTGATTTGCTGGCATTTATTGAAGAGTACCGTTGTCTGTCTCCGAAACCCATCATCAGATCTTTACAAAATTTAAATGGAACCTTTTAGAAATACACATCTTTCAAAAAAAAAAAAGAATTTTGCAAATCCGTCTATAAATGGTGGAGTTATGCCCGAACCCGTAAAATACTTATAATTGAGTAGTTCCGATGGCCATCGGTGGTCTTCATCATCAGTTCTACTTCACCAAATGGTGCTTTCCGAGAGCAAATGCACGAATTACTATAAAAAATACCCAAATCGCTATAGGTGTGCCTATAAAATTTGAGGGTTTCCCTCGATTTCCATGGGATTCCCTCATCAGATTCCGACTTGGTGACAGTGGGACCACCTCGGAAGTATACCCTTTCAAACGAAAAAAGAATTTTGAAAATCGGTCCACAATTGGCGGAGTAATCGCGTAACAACTAACAAACACACAAAAAAAAAAAAAAAAACATACCGTCGAATTGATAACCTCCTCCTTTTTGAAGTCGGTTAATAAAACGGGTACCTATTGAGTTTATGATTTTGTACGCGTGTTTAGTGGTGATTGGACCACCGTGGCTAGTGGCAACCTCCGGTAACTCTATTTAGTGAGCTCACCACGTGATGGACAGTTAATTTACGGCCTGCTAACCGGCATAGCAATGAGACGTCAACGGTTTGGGACGCGACAAAATTGATATAATCTACGTCTCACAATATAACAATAAAATTGTTACACAAGCCGTTTTGAAGTCAGGTGTCGGCAACATTTCGATTTAATTTGACGTAACTTTAACCAGACTATAAAGTGGCAGTATGCTGGTATTCCTTAGGGGGTGGAGACTTAATCGTGTAATTCGTGTATCAGTCATGGCGCTGTATTGTCGGCACGCGAGCTATGCACGTTGCGCTCGTAGTTCACTCGCAACGTGCCACGTAGCCCCGTTCTCGGAGCATTATACGTCTTAGGAACGTCGCCCATTCAACTTGCAGCACCTGATCAACTTCGCCGTACTTCTGCTGCTTTCTTTCCAGGAGTTGCGCAATAAATATCGCTTATCGACAACGTATCGTTAAAGGAATGTGAGCAACACATCAGCGAGGTTACGGGTTACCAAAAATCAAATAAGATAAAACGATAATATTCACTGAAGCCACGCAAATAATAAATGCATCATTCAAGATTTTGAATAAACGATAACGATCCCTAACATGGCAATCTTATGAAAAAGGCCAATTTTATTTACTCCTATCTTGCTCCGTATAGTAAAAATGGCAGTTTTGGCTCTATGTGTCTTGGTAGATTTCACAAATAAAGTCGTTTCCATGATAATGCTACGTCGAGGCGGACCCGACAAATAGATTGTATGCATTATCCCATACCATTTATTTCTATGACTATCTCCAGCACCTAGTCCTTTCGCCACAAACATTGTTAGCGTTAGATATTTACCTACTTACATACAAGTTGGGTCCACATATAAACGTTTACGACCCCTGTATACTATGAGCGGTAATCAAATCAAAATTTGTTCTCAATCAGCGATGCTAACCACGTCGCCGTCAGTCGTATAATCCCCAAGGGCGGTGGACAATAGTCGGGAGAGGTGATTTGCATGGTCCACTATATCAAGTGCCTATTATTTATGTATATTTGCATGCCCAAAGCAGGAAAGGCCAACGATGGGCCCAAGGACACGTCGTCGCCGGCGCCGCTGATGTAATCGAATGTCCCTGTTCACACCCGCCACAATAATAATTCATATTCAAATTTCGAGCCCGAAATAATTACCACGACATGAATTTATCGCGCTACAGTATGACTTCAACTCTTTGTCGCCATTGGGAGCGACACAGAATTCTAATGAGACACGTGTTGCAGTTTACACAGCTTGGAGTCGCTGAGCTATTCGACCAACAAAAAACGTTCGTGAGCCAACAAAAAAGAGAATGGAGCTTTAAATATTTAGGATTTTACCATGATAGCGATGAAACAGTTTTTTCTATGAGGTACTTACTTCCAACCCGTGGAGTATCTCGAAAACAGCCATATTTCGTTGCTGTGCGGCCGAAAACAATGGCACCGTTTTCGCGCTCGTTGACAGTTGCATGGCCTCTGCAAAATAATGGAACAGTCAGTTTTTGTACGTGGTAATTTAAAACTAATAAAATTAAGAGCCTTAGGTATAGTCGAGATGACGAGAGCACATCACAATGAACCGATCATCAATTACTCAGAATCTTTCGTTTTGCGCATTTAACTTCACATTAGCTGAATACAACAATGAAATTATGAAACCCACAAGAGTAAATCACACGGCATAGGTACACATTCCCATACTGTAGATATCCCAATAAATTATGACTTAAGTACATTTAAACACAAAAGTTAAATCGTTCCCTCGCGTACAATTTAAACGAGAGGGATTTTCATTTCCTCCATTGGGCGTGAGTTCTTTGAAGGGGGATCGGTTGTGTGCGGAAATTACTAGTGAAATCGGTATCGCTGCCGTGCCAGCGCGTGCCGAGCGGACGCACGAAGCGGACAATCGAGTCCCGCCCGATCCTAACACCCGAGACGAGACCTCGCGAAAATCTGGGAAAATCCGATGAAAAGTACACCCATACGCTTTGTAACATAATCTGAAAATTTTATCGGATTCACGTATTTGGCCGATTTTGCGTAGTCATCTAACATAACATAATCAGCCTATAATGTTCCCACTGCTGGGACACAGGCCTCCTCTCTATGAGAGGGAGTGGGCCGTAATCCACCACGCCGGCCCAGTGCGGGTTGGTAGATGTCACATGTCTTCGAATTTTTGGTTCTAGGACATGCCGGTTTCCATCATCGGTTGTCATCTACTTCATAGGATTGTTATATGAAAGTTTTTCCAAGGTAAACAGAAGGTGTTTGCCGCTGATCCCGAGAATTAAAGAAAAACAGGATATGCCACTTCTTATACCAAGTACACTGATAATGGGAAAACTTGTTCCGTTCAGGGTATGAGATGGTAAACATCGAATTATTATCGGTGTGTGTATGAAGTAACCAAAGATAATAAACACAAGATTTAAATACAAAACAAAATGGTGATAAGACTGGAATTTACTTACATCAAACGAGAAAACTACGACTAAGGTTATCAGAACACATTTAAAACGGTCACTCAACATAACCTCTCATGACTTTGTCACCACGTTTTAAAGATTAATAAGGAAAATCCGAAGTTATCACAACATAACAATACTCTATTACAAATTTACAATTGACAGTGGGTGGACAAGGCCATTGATAGCAATCAGGCATCCCACATAAACTGTAGGATCTTTTGCATAACAAATCTGTAGGACGACAAAGTATAGAATCGGTACATTTCGGACACAGTACGAGTAATGAAGCTGAATAGTGAATTCGTGGAGTAAATTAGAAGGACGGAAGCGAGCGGGCCGGATATCCGTAGAGCAAGTGGCGCGAGATATACTCAAATACCAAATTACACGACGACTGTGCAAGAGTAAACACTCGACGTAACACACAAGCCAGCTGGGAATAGTGACCAGTATTTACTAACATATATGCTGGAAGGTTGGAAGTCTTGGAACGCTTGCTATTTAATACAATGATGGTACTGAAACAAGGTAACATTAGCTTCAGGGAAAGCTAGACGGTCATTAGTTTCGAGAACCGACGCACCTTGTAACTGTGCTTTTACTAAACTTAAGTGTAAAGCTTTGAAAACCACAGTTTGTATAAAGCTGCTTACATTAGATAAAATCAAAGATGTGAATACCAAGAACGTTTTATATTTACACTCAGTAATAAGCTCCGAGAATGAAAAGTAAAAAGTAAGCTCTAAAATATCCAAACTCGGTAAAATGGACACTCAAAACTTAATTTTTTTTTCAATCAGAGGCCTCGAGGATATAAAAAATGATAATGAAATTTTGCACAAGGGAATATTAGGTCAAGGAGACGGGCCGAATTTACTATTGATTAGTTGTCAAGGACGGGTGTAAAAGTTACGTGAAATCAACATCAAAAGTCATTTATTCAAACTAGGCTGAGAATCAGCACTTTTCTAACGTCAAAATTACAAAAGATAGTCCCCCAATACGCCCGCCCTTCACCACTTCCTAGTATTTTCGCTGGGGACAAGAAGTGGTGCAACAAACCCCCCAGCAGCACAGCTATCTGTTCAGTTAGAAAATACTTGATTGTATACCTAGGTATGCAAAGTACTTAACATTACAAGAGACAGAACATTAAATTAAATTATTTGCCATAAGTCAGCTAGCCATGCCAATAAACCAACAAATACAATAAAAACAATACGTACTCAAGCAATAAAATTATAAATAAAAATGTAAACAAAAACTTACTACCTAAATAAAAGCCTGCAGGTATAATGGACTTGACAGCTTACATATTTATGCAATGCTGCAATGCTGGGTTCTGTTCACATAGCTGTCACTTGAAGTCACAAATGACAAACCAGGACCATCGAAGTAAAATAAATAAACAAGTTATTACTAATAACAACAATAAAACCATGGTCAGCATGGTGAGTAAAAACAAATGATAAGAACCAACTGGGGATACTGCTAGACCACTAGAAGATAACTAGAGCTGTAGTCGGGAGATTCCAAATGAAAAATAGGAACAAAGGTAATTGATTGGCTGTCTCGTTCCAAAAGAGCACAGAAATATCTGAAACGGTATCAATGGTGAATATTGTCAGTATCTACTATCTACAAGTAGTATACGACTGTTAGTCGAAGAGCTCGAACAATCGCTTCTCGCTCCAACGACCGGATTAATCATTTTTATTTGTTTTCATGCGCTGAACACCGAACGTAACGTTGGATAGATATTGCTGAATTCGCTCAGATCTAATCAATGTTGATATTGTCTTTGTGTTTCTAACACAAACTTTCTGTCGTTCCAAATTCTGATGTTCCAAATTCCAAGACATCAGGACTTCATTCTCTTTAATATCTCAGAAATTCCGTTACTTTATGTAGGTCCTTCGTTCTTTTCTTTGTTTCGTTTATGATCAGTCTTCATTTAAAATCTAAACCATAACATAGTATTTTTTAAATATTTAAAATGTCCTTTGATTTGACATATTATTTTATAGTCTACTCAATCAAACTAAAACAATAGTCCCATGGTATATACACGCAATTTTTATGAAGCTAACCTCGGTACTTCTGTGTTCAAAATTATTCAAAGCGGAACAAATGCTATAGAATTAACAATGGCTCGAGAGCATGTAGTGGTACATTGTAATGCGTAGAAACAAAGCAGTTAGGAGGTAGCTAGAAACACATAATACGTATGCTATGCACATAGAATTAAAGTTGGGCTTGTAAGCACCGGAATATTCATCCTTTGTTGGGACCCTGTCACGAAACTATAAAAGAAGCAGCAATGAGGAACCAATCACTGAAACTGTTTTTTTTATGTGTTGTTTGGTGCATATTAATGTGAGACGATATAAATAGAAACATGTAGGTACATGAGGCAATTGAAAAATGAACATGTCTAAATATTTTGCATGAATACATATTCCAATTTAGCTATCCATATTATTTCTGTCAACAGTTTTAGAAGCCCAGAAGTGAACAGCGTGTCCGATGTCGAAAAAGTTGTGAATGTGATGCAGTTATTTTTAAAATTCATCCGACAGCTAGAAAATCTGCGAAAAAAGTTTATAATATAAACGTTTTAATGGATACGGCAGTCTAACTTTTCATATTATGAAAAGTTAGACTGCCGTATCCATTAAAACGTTTTACTTTTGAGTATTGTTCGAAACCACATCCCAATACAGTAGGCAGAGGGCCGAAACAGACGGAGTGTTAAAATATTTACAGTGCGGTTGAAAACACGCGCCCCCGTCTAAACCGCCTCGCTCCCAGCGAACATATTATGAACGAACTACATATCTACACGTTCACAACCACACAATGACTTTGAAAAACGTAGAAAACGAACATTCACAAACATACCCTTTCCAACATTATGGACGAGGCGACGAGTTAAAAGGATTTACCTACGCAAAAAGGAATAACCCCGAGTTATGGCGATAATAATAAGTCAATGTCGCTTGAAGACGAGACGACATTACACAACAGAATTTCTAGATCTTCAAATATATTTTCTAGACTAGAAGAGATATATAAATAGTGGCTACGTCTGTCATATAAATACATTAGCTATCCCAAGATAAAGATACGATATTCGTCGGCACATGCAGACGGAATTTAATATTCTCTACACAATGGGTTTGCCTCTATAGTACAGCAGACCTCTTCGATTGTTCGCTTGAAGGGAGCGAATGAAAGACGTCCCATTGAAAGTGTTCGAAGTTTGCGTACGTGCCCAGTGCCCGGGCGGTTGCGTAAGGAGCATCTTTTTCAATTTTATCTTTGACCCCTGCCCCGATCCGTTATAATATCGCCTCTTTTTATTCAATTAAACAAATAATGATTCGATTCAATTTCGGTGGTCGACTCCCGGAAATGGATTTATCTTGGTCTAGTGACAGAACACGTAAATTAAGATAACTATTATGTTAATAAAATTGTTCAGATAAAGTAATTACAGTAGTTTTAACCCTTTGACCGCCACGGTCTTGTATAGACGTTTTCATTTGTCGTCTATACACGACCGTGGCGGTCAAAGGGTTAAAGCAGTCCGATTGAATTATGGAAAAAACGGAAATCCCTATAAAATAAATTCAATTTCTAATTCTTAACACACGCCAACGCGATTTGCTCGGTTTCCGCAATGAATAGAAATCTATCTCACATGAGCAGAAATGATACAGTTTATAGATGAAGGCTATCGTGGAAGTAGCTACTTGTGTCAATTTACATTCAAATCGGTTTTATTAAGGGGGAATATCAATGAGATACGATGCGGAAGATCTCGATATTGCTTTATAATATGGCTTAGGTACTCGGTATGCTTATAAAAAATACAACATCCACATAAATTCGAACAGATTATTGAAGATTAAACCCGATCCAGCGTGTACAACCTAATTTGCAAAGAGGAATCAAATAAAAACATCCGAGTACTAGGCTATAAAGTTCGGTTGTAAAGAGCGTTCAGATTTCAATTTTTATAACAGCAGACACTTTGCCATCAATTTTCGTAACAAACATTAACCGCCAGAAGAAAAGTAAAAAAAAAATCCAATTACTCTTTTCGGATTATAGTGCGCGCACTCTGCCCAGCATCGATACTGAAAATTCATTTTTAATTAAGTCTGGAAGCTCATCCACAAAGAGCTTTAAATGTTTGAAGAGTCAGCCGCAACGCTTCTAATTACTGTGCCATTATCATTTACGTCTATGTGCCGACGTTTGACTTAACCGCTTTTATGAACTCGAGGATTTTAGCTGCCTTGCAGCCTTGGTATTACCAAATGTGTAATTTAATTTGTAACATTTGTAAGAAGAACAGATGTACAAAGTTACAGAGGTACAAAGTGTCGGGAAGTCAGGTCGTGAGAGTGACTGTGCATTTTCTTTTAACGTGTTCGCCATTTCCTTCAATTCTGCCGTGTCACCGTACCTCGCGCGCTTTAATAGCCCACTTTAGGTGTAACACCGTCGTTTCATATGTCTGTCACGTGCTTCAGAGATTTTTCATTCAAATTTTCTGATTCGGAATTGCTACGGGTGATTACAGCCTATAACTCACTACATATTTAAATGAGACTCACCCAATCTTGCACGTTTTTGACATACATCATGAAGACTTACCTGTAGGACATTACAGTTTCTCGAAACCTGTTCCTTTTCGCTTTACGCTGTCACTCAACAATCGCGATCTCAACATTAGTGTGTAGGCGACCAACTTTAATGCTTTCGATAGCAATTAAGTACATCTAGCTGAATCAAACCTTAAATCGCCCACGGGCATTCCAGCTCACCCACAAAGCAGCATGTCTAGCTAGACACCTACGAGCAGAACGGGAGAAACAGGTGTATTGACGAGATGTGGATTTTATTGGCGACATAATACATTTTAGTTGTACTTAATTCTTTTTGTGAAGGAGTTTCTCCAGAACTGCTTATACATATTTCGCCGCCAAGCGTTACTGTGTTCCGGTTTCAAGAAAATCGGCGCCGCGCCGGTGTATTTACATAAGACATTTTAGCTTTGACTCTGGGATGGTAACGCATCCACGACACCTCTGGTATAGCAGATGTCCATACGGCGGTGACCGCTTCCCATGAGGTGGGCCGTTGGGTGCGGCTTGTTAGTCATCAAATAACATAAAAATACGAACCTTTAAGTCTAAATCCATGACCAGATGCTTTCCAAAAGAGGTTCCGCCAGTTTTCTGTATGTGCAAGAAGACCATGACGTCATGGGCGTTCAGGTCGAATCGGAAGTCGTCATGGAGGACTTCGTCGTAGGAGAGACCCGGCTGAGCGATGACGTCAGGGAGCGGCCGCCCAGGAGCTTCGGCGTACGAGAGAGCCAAGGATTCGGACACTCGCTCCCGCGGCGACAGGGCGCACACCTGAGAACAAGGAAAATAAACATACTATAGTGTGTGATTGGAGAGGCCTACATCCAGCCAACAGCGATTGGCTGATTGATGATGATAGTTTGACATCTGTATTCTACGAAATGGAACCACACCCACGTCTGAGTCCCATGTATCTAATAACGGGCGAGCCTATAGCCAGGCACAAATCCAGACTCCGAGCTGCTACTGAGAAATTCCAAATATAGAACTTTGGGGTCCTGGCCCCATTTTAGCAAAGAAAGATAGTATAACATGGACACAGTTCGTGTAAAACAAAATACAAAATGAAAAACCAAAAATCATGTTTTAATTAAAATAGCAGCGGCGCTTGTGAACACTAGCATAACGATGCAGGCGGTAATTAATTCAACTAATATACAATTATTTCATTATAAATAGAACAGACATTTTGCTGAAATTGTTAAAGCTTTGTCAGAAACGCTCATTGCTTGTAGCTTAATCCGATTAGTAGGCGCAATAACGCTTGTCAGCACTTATACAATGCCGCGAAACGAAAATGTTGTTTGAGGCTCGTGATATTTGACGGGAACGTATTTTGGGCAATACGGCTTTAATGGTTGCTGTTTTATGTGTAATAGTAGTAGGAGATAGTGTAGTAAATATGAGATCCTGATGTAATAAAAAACTCAAAACTCGAAAGAATTTATTTCAAATAAACCAATTATAGGCACTTTTGAATTGTCAAGGGTCGATCAGTCAGAAAGATGAAGCTAGTTGCCCATTCCAAAGCGTAGGACATGTGGAGAACAACGGGCAAGAAACTCCACGGACTCTTTTAAATCATAAAATTGTTACAAAAATCTTGGTTACATCATGCGTGTTGAAATTATACCCTCCTGATCAGAAGGTCTAAGTAGCTAAATGTCCAACAGCGCGAAACGTCTAATGAGCAGTAAGTCTAATTAGCAAAATGTCCATGTAGCAAAACGTCCAACTATCAGATGGTCTGTATAGCAGAACATCTATACATGTGAGAACGATGTAGAAAGATGAAAGAATAAATAAAACGTATTGTAAGTGATGGCTAAGTAGAGCAGTGGTGGCTAAGTGGTCAGGGCCGCGACTTACGAGTTTGTAGATTGTAGGTTCGAACCCAGACAAGCGCTTTACTTTGTGTAAATTATTTCATCACCACTGCTCTCAAAACGGTGAAGGATAACATCGTGAGGAAACCGGCGTGTTCTAGAACCAAAAATTCGAAGACATGTGATATCTACCAACCCGCACTGGGCCCGCGTGGTGGATTACCCACTCCCCCTCACCGAGAGGAGGCCTGTGTCCCAGCAGTGGGAACATTATACGCTGATTATTGTAAGTAAATACGCGACACAAGAGTGAATAAATTGTCACAGGATCAGCACAGGCACAGTCAATCTGCCTAGCCTTTTCCCATCTATGTCGGGGGTCGGCTCCCAGTCTAACAAGATGCAGCTGAATACCACTACTTTACATAGAGCGACTGCCTATGTAACCTCCACAACCTGCACCCTAATTGCGAAACACATTATCGATCTCAATCTGAATCATTGTGAAGCATATTGCTAATCCATTGCTTCATGTGTTCGAAACATGTGTCCGCTCAACAACGTAAAAAACGCAATGAACGTTGTTGATCTGTCAAAATTAAACCCATTGTTACTAATAGTGTGTTACGCAATTACCCCGCCGGTTACTCGGTAACACGATGCGTCTTAGTAAGACTGGTTGCCAGACTTTTGGGCTTCTGACTACCCTTAACGACTGTCAAAGATCTACGAATGACAGCGTAACAGAATGTTCTAAAGAATATTATTTATTCAGATTCTTTATATATCTTCCGTGCTTTAAGCACAGAATAACTAATAGTAGGTACTTAGTATTTAAGTAACTAAAGTGATAATATATGTAGTTAAAAATCCGAATACACATATAATTTTAATTAGATTATCTGCTTTTATTGTTCACCTTCAAATGTGATTCAGTCATTATTATATTATTATTATCACCAATAGCGTAACAGTTTGAATTGCTGTAATTTACGAAACTTTTTTTCATAAAAAAAAACGACCGTAAACTCTTAAAAAGAGTAAATTAACATAACATAATGAAAATTTCCTAAAACTTGTTTTATTCGAATAATATCGCTTTGTGATTCATATTTGTCCCAAAGGTTGATGAGAAACCCTTGAAAGTTCATTTATTCTGACCCCTATGGTATCAAAATCAAGTAGATATTGAGGTCAGATGGGTTCATATAACGTGGATGAAGCCTAAACACACATTGCGGGAAATATGAGAAATATTACTCAAGTATTATGTGGGTATTTTTCATAAATAAGGGGTCAATAAGCTTCTCTTTCAGGTCTGTATTTTATCTTATGGATTTTTCGCTATCTTCATCCGATATGTCCACACCCGAAACATTCAGTTACACGTGCTTACTGCTAAGGATTATAATTGTCACAGTTTTATGCTACATTATTATGTATATTACCTTCTTTCGGGTAATCAGAAGTCCAAAAATCTGACAACCAGTCTTACCTAGGGGTATGGCTTTTAATGTAAGCCGACCCCAAAATAGTTGGGAAATGGCTAGGCAGATAGATCTTTATAAGGTGCCTTCTTATGTTTTTCTTTGTAAACAACCCCCTTACTAATAAAAGTATTCTATCAAATGAATAGTTACACACCGATTTCTCTATTTCAGTCGTCAGTAATTTGACTTTCAAAAGAAGAAGACAAAGCGTTGTGTAACTTACAGACACTATACAACGTTTATTAGTAAGGGGGAATGAGTTTGACTTATTTTTTTAGAGTCTGTATTAGTTGAATAAACTAACAATCATGGTATCATGGTATCGTTTATTTAAAATAAACCTCGGAACACGAGCGTGTGAATGGTTATTCCAATTTAAATTTTATTTGCGGTTTAGCGCAGCATGACTTATAAGTATGTATAGTTCTACATCTTTATCGGCTGCCATTATAGTATTCACACCCTATCAAGCCATATGATCTTCTTCTTCTTCGTGTCGATGATTCCATTTCCATATTATACATGCCTAAGCTTCAACCAGAATTCAGCCACGAAGACATAGCATTGGCTCAGCAAAAATCTTTAATGGTGCAGGTGTTATTTCACAGAGAGCAGCGGGGTAATTGCGTATCACTATCAGTAGCAATGGCTTTCATTTTCGACCATATGAAGTGAATTAGCAATACCTATCATTCAAAGTGATTCAAATTGAGATTGATAGTGTGTTACGCAATGAGGGTAACCACACGATGCCACATGACTTGTCCTGCGACTGTTTGTGATGTGTCTCCACGGTCACAATGTAGCTCATCGGACTATCATCATTGTCATCCTCAAGCCTCAACATTCATCCTTCTTGGTCTTCCTCTATTCTTACATAGTCTTCCACATACACACTCAATTTTTTTCTGCCATGTCTTACATTCCTCGTGTATACATAAAACACGATATGCCCCGTCTTGAATTTCTCCATAACGAATGCAGCGATAGTAGGCTACGCAAGCGCCCTTTAAAAAAGAAAGGTAATGAGTTGGCTCACTCCAAATTAACCTCAGCTCAGTCAGCTCTGAGGCGAGAGAAATCTGAATATCAAAAGAGGTCATCCGTTTAACTCGAAAATAAAGCAGTGTAAATTACCTTTTTGTGTCATTATGGCACAGGCGACGAAGGACAAAATTAGGTTTCCTGGGAAAGATATGTTTTAGATGAGACGATTAATAATCTACTTTTCTCACAAATTAATCCCATGATGTCTCCCCATAAAAGGAAGGAGAAGGAGCCTCGGGGCTAAGTAAATAACAGCCGCTCGGGTCGATCGACCTAATCTGAGCTATGCTTGCCGCGGCTGGTCCGTAGATGGGTGACCTCACATATGAAGCCTATTCAAGACCCCTCCGTGTCTCGGAAAGCACGTTAAGCCGTTTGTCCCGGCTGTCATTCATGGATCTTTGGCAGTCGTTACGGGTCTTCAGTAGGCCGAAATTCTGACAGCCAGTCTTACCAAGGAGTCTCGAACTACCCAATAAATGGGTTGTGGAGGTCAGATAGGCAATCGCTTCATGTAACATACTGGTATTTAGCTGCATCCAATGACACTGGAAACCGCACCCAACATAGTTGGGAAAAGGCTAGGTAGATTGATGTCTCCCCATAAAATGTTTTCTTTGTTGAGCATAGATCTCATCAACTGCACGATTCAGAAGAAAACTTGCCATAGATCACGACAATTTGCCATCGAATTGACGATAGCAGCACGTTTCGAATGTGCGTCTTTATAATTTCTAACGTCTCGATATTAACGCGGATGTGATCCACGTCAAGACATCGCAATACCACAGGGAAGTACATATTGAAATAACTACATAAAGACGCTTTTCAATTTCCGTCCACGATAACGTTATAACGTACACGTATTTCCGTATGTTTTATGAACATGGACGTTGATGTCCACTCTAATATCGTCACGTTATAGAGTTATTTATTAAATACTCTGCTTCAGCTTCTGCCCGCAACTTCGTCCGCATGAAAATCTTATTATCCCAAACCACTGTCCCGTCGGATCACCTGCCCACGCTATCACTACGTTTTCGCTTAGCTTTTTTTTTTCTGTCTTTTTTTTAGTATTTGCTCGGCTCCTAAGGTCATAACGTGATGATAAATAGCCTATAGCCATCATCAAGAATTGCTGGATATCAAATGCGAAAAGAATTTTTCAAATACGACTGGTAATTCCAGAGATTACCCCTACATACAAACTTACAAATAAATTTTACCTCTTTATAATATTAGTAGGTAGGTAAGGCGAGTTGTCAAAAGAATCTACTCTTGTCAACTCGCCTTAGCTGTCTTTTATCACCACCACATAGACGGTTACCTACAGTTCATAATTTCCGGAAGTTGAAAATTCCTGCAGTTTTCGGTACGGTAACAGCTTTCTTCAAAACTTCTAAACGATACACGTCAATTTGGCAACAACAGCCATTTGTATTCAATATTCTATTCAATATCGCATTATTCTCTTAGAAACGAGTTTATTATCATATCACAGACAATTTATTAATCCAATGTATACATATTAACGTCTTCTGTGGAAACCAGCGAAATACTGGTTCTAGAAATCATAGTGGCGTTAAATGTTTAGATCTTTATTAGAAATGGTAATGTCGGGCCATTTACATACCTACTATGTATTCATTGTTGCTGTGATTTTGTAAGCCTATTTATTTAATCACTAGCTGCCCCGCGGTTTCACCCGCACAAGTTTTGATCCCGTGGGAATATCGGAATAAAAATTATCCTATGTGTTAATCCTGGTTAAAAACTATCTTTGTACCAAATTTCATCCAAATCCATTTAGCAGAAAAAGTAACAAACATCCATCAATCTGATCAGTCCATCCATCCATTCTCTCTTTAGAGTTTATAATATTAGTAGGATAAGTAGGAAGGTAAGAAAAATTATAAGTAGCAGGACTAATTACAGTTACTTAATGAAAGTCGACCCGCCCGATCTTGTTTCCCGTAAATGTTCTTTGACGAACTTAAGCTGAAGAAACAGACTTAAAACGAACTCGTCCCCTCACGTAAGACGACCCTGAAAGAAGCTCTCTAACCCCACATAAGAAACCCAATTTCTCGAGTTTATTTCTCATTTCTCTGCATATTTTCATGGTTTCCGTTACAATAAAATCTAATCTAGAAATAAAAAATTGTTTTAATATCTTTTAGACTCGCGTAAAGGTCGGTGGGGTTGGGAGGGGGTGACATGAAGGGCGTCTATCCTCTCCCCTCTCCCCGGTTGTTTGTTCGCCTAATGAAGTGGGTAGAGCGCCCTGGCCCATTAATATACAGTTACAATCAGCACTGCTACCACCCCAACGATTCTACTCCACTTATTACGATTACTGAGATGTCGTCAAACAGCAAACAGTAAATACAAAATACAGTTTTGCAACGTAGAATTGAAAAACAAATACACTTTACATAAGTAGTATTAGTCAGGCAAATGGTAAAAGCAATTGCATTTATCGAGGCACTATATCGATTATTATGATTTTCGATACGTCTCGCATCGATCAAAGGTTTTCGCGGCGGATTACTCATCACACCACTGATGCATTGACAATTGCGGTTTATAATACTTAGAGTATTACTTTACGAAATACGATATGGCGCGCGGCGCGGCGCCTGGTGCTGAGGACGCAGACGCCCTCTGGCGCCTTATGATAATACTAGCTTCTGCCCGCGACTTCGTTTGCGTGAAATTACTTGCTCCCCCGACCCACCCCGTCGCATCGCATCGCTTGCCTGCGCTATTACTTCGTTTTCGCTTAGCATTTTTTGTTTTTTCTTTTCCGAGCGTGATGTAAAATAGCCTTCCTCAAGAATTGAGCATTCAGAAATTAGCGCGATCAAACAAAGTAACAAAAAAAAACTCTTCAGCCTTACAGCCTTATTAGGTATTAGTATAGATATAGGAATTTAGTTATCAAATGTTATGAAGTTTATCGTCGACTGCAGCCCCTCGGAGCTTCGCACTTGTTTACCTTCATTGTTTTGCTATCTTATCCTACTTGACACACAGTCGCCTCCGTCGCCGAAACTTTACACGACCAACTTGCTCCATAAAATAATAAAACGTCCATGAAAGTGTATCTAACCGGTAGAAGGGCGCCACTATGCTTATTTAAACTAGAACTCTGCCTAATCAAGTCTCGAATTACATAAGTACGTGTTGACGTTATAAAATTAACAAAAAACCACAAAGTGCCCTGAATGTTCACCTCGCCTCGCTTCAGCTTCGCTATACCTGCACGTATTTATCTTACTTCAAGTTATTTCTTGCTCTGAGTAACATTTCCCTGAAAGTAAGACCTACTTTCGATATGGGTCAAGTACATAACGGTTTATCAACATTTTGTAACAAGGCTTCAGTTATAATAACCAACAAAATTAATGCGGCGATCGCGTGTGAAAGCAATTTAGTGCATAAAATAAAGTTTCAGTTCTAAATTATCGAATTAAGCATTATGTAATGCCTAAGCTTCCAAATAAAAATAAAGTGCACGAAAGGAAAAACTTGGCCAATATGTCGCTTGATTACAAGCATATATATTTTATATGATTGCTTGTCATTTACCCGAGTTGGAGCACCCGACTTACGAGCTGTAGGTCGTAGGTTCCAACCCAGGTAGGCACTTTCACCAGTATCCAGGTAGGACAACATCGTGAAACCGATATGCCCTAAAACCAAAAATCCAAAGACATCATCTACCAACCCGCACTGGGCCCGCGTGGTGTATTACGGTCCACTCCCTCTCGGAGAGGAGGCCTGTGCCCAACAGTGGGAACGATATAGGTTGATTATGCAAGCTTCCAAATACTAATCTCACGAAATGCACGACCTTTCTCATTCACGTATTTTTTCATAAAATCAGGGCCAATAATTCGATTAATTACAAGCATTTACCCGAGATAACATCCTTCTCATTAGATTAACCTAGATTGTAGTGCCATAGGTAATTCTAAGAGCATCCCAACCACTGCTCATTCTGGCGCCATCTACTGAATTGAGTTAATTGTGCTAATGGGCAGCTTAGCACTTACAACATAACTACAAATCCTGAGTACCAAGTACTTAACAGTAATTAACATTGCTTAATCGATGACTAGGTAATGTAAATTGGATAGGCTTACCGAGAACGACGTCGTCTTGAAGGCGTCATTTATCTTAACTTCAAATTACTTTACAAATTCTAAGGGCTCGTATAGCCCATAGAATTTATCCTCTTAGAACCTTAGCAGACATGCTGCTTGTAGCATCGGCGGCATTGCGACTTCATCAATGCTCTATCACGTTGTGCCGACCCTTTGCGTTCGATCGCGATGCAAAAGCGCGCATCCAAAGACTGAATAGATGCTGCATCGCGTTTTAAGCGACTTGCCGCGTTTGAGTGCAGTATCAGAATATTAATTAAACATCGAGTCGTGTTTCGCAGTTAAAGCCCCACAAAGTCTAACTGGCATCCAAATCAAATGTGTTGGAATTTAGCGTTCATTCGCGGTATCTTGCTACCTTAAATTACTAAAACGCTAGTCGCTGATGCCAAAACTATCGTGTTTTCTATGGCCCATACCACAATATTACGAAAAATGCTTTAAAATATGCATCGTGTCTTTGAACGCACGGCTAAAATTAGCATAAATAAAGTCCTTATATCTGAATACGTGGTCGTCAGTGATGTAGGTGTATCTGTCCAGGTGTTATCCTGTCCATTATCAATTCATGGCGAACAACTCGCTGCGCCATATGAGGCCGCGGGAACACAGTACGAAACGCAGCCCGCGTGCAAAGAGATGCAATTTTATCCTTTGTCTCGGCTTTTGCAATTCGAATTTTAAACGCATGACCATAACGGGAACTGGAAAGTGGTATTTTAAGGACCGAAGGCTACTGTCTCACGCTTGATTGTCGAGAAGACTGACTTGGTTACTGCAACTTTGTCGTGATTAGGGCAGCCTAATATACCTAACGGCTCTAAAAAGAAATAGATGAACAAATAATGTTATTGATTAATGCATAGGTTCTCAATGTGGGCGATAACGCCCACCCGTGGGCGTTTCATACTTTCAGGGGGACAGTAGACGACCCAGAAAAATTATATTATATAATACTATCTAGACACGCGGCAGCGTGTCAAGCCAAGTTCAAGCAAAGGAACTGGCTAGCCAGCGCCGAGTGTAATATTACACGTACCACTTGGTGCCACTTTTGACCCTTCTATAACTCAAAACCTCTTTAACGTAAACACAAAACTACGTGTGTTTAATTATATCCACAAGGACATCTAGAAGCCCAAATTTCATGAACCTAGCTCAAACGATTATAAAGATATGAAGGTCAAAATGTCGTAAATTTTAGCAATGACTGACTGACTTATAGTACCTAAAGCTAAACTACTTCCAGGTGACCTACAAGGATGAAATTTGGAATCCAGGTCGGTAATTGTGTGTAAGCGTAGGAAAAAATCTTAAAATAAAAAAAGTAAAAAAATAGGGGGGTCCCCATACAATTTTTTTTTTTAATTGTAGCGTTGTAACCGTTACAAGCAGATATTTGAAACTATCCCAATATATGTATTATTATATTCTTTACAAAAAGTAATGATATCCCACCAAAAACATAAACGTAAAAAAGGAGAGCCAAGTTCAATACAAAAACTATGCTTGGCTGTGGGCTTCGCCGCAAAAAGAATGGAGATCTAAATGAGTGCCAAGTTCTATGCCAAATCCAAATATGTATTTATAGGAACAAAATAACATTATGAACAAGTATTACACTCTATTTCTTTGTTTTATTGGATACCTATAACAATTGCTGTTATTTAAAAATGTGAGATCTTAAAGTAAGTTAGATTTGACTTGGCCAGTTTTTTATCAGAATTAAAATATAATTAAACATATAAAATAACAGCCAAGCATAATTTTTGTATTGAACTTGGCTCTCCTTTTTTATATTTTTGTTTTTGGTGGGTATAATATGTTTAAATATGTAATCGTGGCAATAGCTGTTTCACATTCGCGACAGACGGTAAGTAAAATAAATGGGGGAAAAAAAACTCAAAGTGGGCGGTAAAAATATGGCAAAATAAGGTTGAAAACCTATGGTTTAATGTTACGTAAAAAGCTATTTGTAGTTGTATTTGAACAGTTGGTAATGAACTATTGTATCGTGAGCTAATGTTGGTACAGCTGACGCTTCGGATCCATGTTTTAAGAAATTATTCAGATCACATTCCATTTTGGGCACTAATTAATTCAAACAAAGTCTAAACGTTTACAAGTGTCTTTATAACGTTTAGAGCCGAGGTCAGGCACCCGACAGTCCGTGACACCTACATATACAGCATTATTGCAATCTGTTTGCAGTTATTCAAATTACAAACTGTTTTCCGACTGCTAATACCCATCCGCCCACGAGTCCACGACACGTCTATTAAGCCGTGTCCACGAGATTGTTCACATCGAGGACCAGTTTAACGAGACAAAAGTCTTCATTAGCAGTTCCAATTGGTTTTAACTGAGATTTGAAATTATTATTACATAAAAACCGGGCAAGTGCGAGTCGGACTCGCACACGAAAGGTTCCGTACCACCGTACAATATTTAACACTATACATAATTTACAAAAATACACGTTTCTTGTAAATAAAATACAGTTATAAATTAAACGGGGTCCCCGTTTAATTTATAACTGTATTTTATTTGTTGTTATAGTGGCAATAGAAATATACATTGTGAAAATTTCAATTGTCTACCTATTTCGGTTCATGAGATACAGCCCGCTGACAGAAAGACGGACGGACAGCGGTCGAGTCTTTAGGTTCCGTTGGCACCCTTTTTGGGCACGGAATCCTAAAAACCGGTCAAATGCAATTCGTGGCGTGGCACGGGTTCATTTGGACCAATTTTTATTTTAAAAAATGATTGATCGCTACATGTTACAGCCTCATACCAACATGTAGTCTTGGCTGGAGGCTGTAAGTCCTGCTGAGAGTTTTTTGCGGGCGGCTCGTCGGACCGGCCTGCTCGATTACTGACTACCTACTCATAAAAACCAAGCAGCATGGCCGCGCCGACGCCGCCGCCACGCTCTTAATTAGTAGAGTTAGTGGTACATTACTATAGTACCTACAATTTATATAGTGTGCTTTTCTGAGGCCATGTCTTATTCGGTAAATAAACAGAGAGGCAATTCTCGTAATTTTAAGAACGTTCACAGTCTGATCTCAGTCTCAATCTGTCAAAAATGCCTCGAAATCCATCAGGAATTTTCGCATCGATCACAAAGTTTACGCGCAATATGAATTTATGAAGAACTAGCTTTTGCCCGCGACTTCGCCCGCGTGCATTTCTTGTTCCCCCGACCCACCTCGTCGCATCGCATCGACTGCCCACGCTGTTACTTCGGCTCTTAAGAGTCCTAGCGTGATGTTAAATAGCATTTCTCAAGAATTGGGCTATCAAAGGCAAGTAGATTATCTTTATAACATGTATTAGTATAAATAGTATCTAATAGATAGACAACATAAATGTGATACGAAACAATGCTTTAAACTAAGTAAGTAATCATATTAAAAACATTAACTTTCTCAAAACTTAAATATTACGCCTGAGATGATTTATCATCAGATATCTGCCTAGCTTTTTCCCAACTATGTTGGGGTCGGCTTCCAGTCTAACCGGATGCAGCTGAATACCACTATTTTACATGAAGCGACTGCCTATCTGACCTCCACAACCCAGTTACTGGGTAATACGATACCCCTTGGTAAGACTGGTTGTCTGACTTTCGGGCTTCTGACTACCCGTAACGACTGTCAAGCCGTTGGTCCCGGCTGTCATTTTTGGATCACAAATGACAGCCGGGACCAACGGCGAGGCGCGGAGGTGTCTCGGCTCGGAATCTAAAGACGGTCACCCATCCACAGACCGACCGCGGCAAGCGTAGCTTAACCTGATCGATCGACCTGTGCGACTGTTGTTATTTGCCACGGGCCCCTCGCTTGAGATGATTTAATAAATCATAAATATTTGTTTACCAAATAGCACAGTTAAAGATAATTATACACTTTACACAGTAGCATAGCTAAGTAGGTAACAAAAACAAGATACACACATGTTATTTGTAATGTATTTTTATTGCCTAAAGCTATTTGAAAGTAATCAGTTGATGATAATTCAAAATAATAATATCCTTTCTTGGTAATTTACATAACCTGATTAGATAAGAAAGATAAGTGCTGGTAAATCTGCATTAATTATTGATA
This sequence comes from Globia sparganii, assembly GCA_949316385.1. Taxonomy (NCBI): domain Eukaryota; kingdom Metazoa; phylum Arthropoda; class Insecta; order Lepidoptera; family Noctuidae; genus Globia; species Globia sparganii. Next base: position 9,697,127 of record OX438655.1, on the reverse strand, counting down.
ATGATTTTTTAAACAGGTTGGAGTGACAGTCAGATGAATGATAACTAGACAGACAGTTTTAAAATACTTCATTGAGAATATACATAGGTTTACTTAAGACTACCTATTGAGAATGCCGTAATTACAAAAACAATTAAAAAGCCATTGGTGTCTGGCGAGGATCCACGTCACGTCGTCCACGCGATGGGTTTCGCATGAAATCATATTCAGTAAATAAAACTGGTATCAATATACCTATCTACATTACATTCAATAGGTTTTTTTTTTGTAAATTTATTTTGTTACTTTTTCCTTGAACTTATGAGTGTATCTTACTTAATTATTTAAAATTTATAATTATGTTTGGTTTGGTGGTTGATAAATGCGGCATATTGATATATTTTATACTGAAACTATTATTCTTACTACTCAGAGATTTACCTAACTCCATACTTATACATAAACTCACACCTTCCCAATGGGGTATGCAGAAAACTATAGAATGCTATCTGCTACATCTGAGGGGCAATTCTCGTAATTTTAAGAACGTTCAAAGTCTGATCTCATTTTCAATCTGTCAAAAATACCTCTAGTTTCCCTACATTCTTGACAAGTTTTTGACGTTGATAATTGTCGCTGAGATGAGATTGCGACTAGACTTTTAACGTTTTTAATTACGGGAATTGGCCTTCGGTTTAAAGAAGATTATTTCTCAAAAAAGAACATACACAGTTCACTTAAATATGAGAAACTTAACGAAAATAAAATATTATTACTTAAAATAAACATAGTTGTCGTTCGATCTATCGTACATACAGTGGTAGTCGTTTATTATTGTTGGTTGGCCAAATACAACTTAAATCTATTTTTTAAAATGTTCATAGATGAGGAGAGTCTCTTATTTCTTTAGGTAACTTATTATAAAGCTGTGCTCCCTCAAACTGTATGGTTCTACTTCCGTACAAAGTTCTTACTGAAGGTAGTTCTATACTATCCCTATTCCTAGCGTAGTAGTGGCAAGCTTTGCGCTTGAAAGTAATTTGTGAGTGTATTCTGTTAGTTAGAATTTTCTTTATTATGCATGTGTGGTATGTATATAATGATTTTAGGTTAAATAGTTTAGTTTTAGTGTAAAGTTCTTTTGTAGGTGTTCCTTCAGTTCATAATCATACACGCACGCCGGTTGTGAGTACTATGTACTTGTCCTTTCCGAAGAACATCACCTATTTGATGATGAAAAATTGGGCCTGCCTATTTACCTAACTAAATGAGTAGGTGAGGTGTAACTTGCAGTAATAGAGTCCCCGACCGATTTCGGTCACGGTGGCCAATCTCAACGTAGATTAGCCAGGTACGCAGGAGATATTATAGTGCACAAGTGTGCGCGCAGACACAGGTGCACTCCCTCTTCCCTCACTCTCATAGTCCGATGGGACGACAATCTGATACGACCGGAGAGATCAGGCGCAGGACCAACGGCTTAACGTGCTTTCTGAGGCATGGGGGTATCACACCGCCAACTTCCAAACTCCGGGCTGTCACTAAGAAATTCGTAATGGAAAAACTCAATAACACTTTGCCCGACACGGGAATCGAACCAAGACCTCACGCTCAGCAGTCGCGCTTGCTACCACGAGACCAACAACGGGGCAGTCACCAAACAAACCAATTGAGTTTGAAACAACTACGTTACATAGTATTCATACCATTCATATTCACGTAATTATAAATTACAATTTACGGAAACCAATTACAAAAAGGAAACGGAAAGATATCGTTTGCCCTCAAAAAAGTACAAAACATGCTTTCACAGCCAAATTTTATAGTACCTCGGACCGCTACTCTATAATAGACTAAATAATAAAGGAAACATCTACTCCTTAAATCACAGTAACTGCAAGAAAATCCTTATGGAGGCTCTTCAAACTATGTCCTATGAAGATACAGAGAAGTTATTACTTGTGCCAAAGTAAATATTGTTCGTATTATATAATTTTAATTATACACCTAAACTTACACACTTAAACTTATACACCTTTCTACATAATTATGTACCAATAAGATAAATATGATAACTGAGTGATTATTAAATCAATTAATGTTACCTCCAATCGCCTGAAACACAGGATTACCTAGTTCAGGCATGAATCATGAGTGAACTTGACATAGATTTAAGAAAAACTGTATTTGATGTTACTTAGTCCTTTTAGTTTGAATAAATTTTATTTTATTTTTTATTATATTTTAATTAGATAATTATTTTTAAGTAAGTTGTATTCCCATTCGCTCGCTCTTGCATCCTATGACGACGGAGCCCCGCTTTGCAGGACGGGGCTCCTATTTCCGTGTAAAGGGTTTAAAGTAACCTAACCAAACCTAACCTCTGGTGCCCTTCGCTCGCTCTTGCATCCTATGTCGACGGTCAAAACGCGTGTCTGAATCTAAGCAATACATTGTGGATTTTGTAGACAAAGTCTACTATGGGAGTTTAACGACCAACCAGTAGACACATTCAAAACTCAGTTGGTGGACTCTGCTTATATGCAACCGGGATTGCCTGTGAATGCCTCAATTAATTAAGGCCTCGAGCAAGGGCGAGCGCTTCGCCGGCGCAAAAAAAAATTGTACTTTTATTTTATTTCTTAAAAAGTCAATATTGTTTTTTTTTAATTGATATTGTTTAAACAATTATTGGAGACTATTTTGGTATTTATAAATTTTATACTACGTGAAAATGATGTAGAAGTTCGGAGATATTCAGACTTGTTTCCAGTAGAAAATTGAATTAGGTCCAGTTGTTTTTTCTTTATTTATAAGGCATATAACAAAAATGTATTCTATTATTATAAAAGTATAATTATGATATTTGTGATATGAGAAAAATGTTTTGATGGATAATATTCAACAGAATAGCTGCAAATTAGAGCTTTCAAATCAGCTCTCCATGAGTTTTTGCCTAGTCATGCATCAGGAGAACGATTATTGCTAAATAAATAGGTTAAATAATAAAAAAATTACTACAATATTATTGTAGAAGAAAAAACAAACTATCTACTAATATTCAATTTCAATGTAGAAATGCATCTAAACGTATTTCTGTAATAGGCCTCTTAAGTAGTATAGAACTGGACTGCCTCGTTGGTCTAGCGGTCGCAAGCGCTACTGCTGAGCATGAGGTCCTGCGTTCTATTCCCAGCTCGGGCAAGTATTATTGGGTTTTCTATCAGAAATTTCTCAGTAGCAGCCTGGAGTCTGAATTTGTGCCCGTTTGATGGCAATAGGCTCGCCCCTATTACATGGGACTTAAGTTACTGGTCAAACGTGGGTGTACTACACAGGTACATCTCTGCCCAACCAGATCCCTAAAACACCATGCCCCCTGAAACCTCTTTTTCTTTCTTTCTTTCAGACCAGGAATCAAGGCATGATGTTATGTTTGTAATATCGAACTTATAATAACATGGAATAAGTACCTACTTTAGCACTATCTGAATTTAACCACATCTTCTTTTCCGTTTTTTATTATTAGCCATTAATAATAATACCAGCCTATAACGTCCCACTACAGGGCAAAACGGGGGTTTACAAAATGTAAGTTGTAGGTTCGAACGCTGACAGGCGCTTTACTTTGTGTAAATTCATTCATCACCACTGCTCTCAAAATGATGAAGGAAAACATGGTGCGGAAAGCAGCATGTCCTAGTACCAAAAATTCGAAGATGTATGACATCTCCATTCCACACTAGGCCCGCATTATGGATTCGGCGGAGATATTGAGATGTGAGATGGCTCACTGATAGGTGGCCTGTGTCCCAGCAATGGGAACATTATAGGCCGATTATGTACAGGGCAAAAGCATTTTCTCATACAGAGAAGGCATGAGCATTTATACCATACTTGCTCACATGTTGGTGATTTCAGAATAGTATTAACTTATAAGTCCAGGTTTTCTCACAATGTTTTTCCTTCACCAATGTCAGTAAAATCTTTGGTCAGTCTGAATTTTTTTTTAATTTAAGTATTTTTTGGATTTGAAATTGTGTCTAAGATAATAATTTGTTAAAATTTTTTTTATATTTAATTATTTAAATCAGATTATCTGATAACTTTGGCAATACAAGTTCATTTACAATTTATTTATTATATAATATCAGTTATGAACTAATTTATTTATTATATAATATCAGTAGGCCAATTCTGCTAATTTAAAATGTTCAAAATCTAGTCGCAGTCTCATCTCGGCGACAAACAAATGTCAAAAACTTGTCAAAATGTAGGGAAATTTGAAGTATTTTTGACAGATTGAGACTGAGATCAGACTGTGAACATTCTTAAAAATTACGAGAATTCAGATATGTCATAATATTGGCTGAGTCATACATAAACAAAGCAATGTAAAACATATTCATTATTATTTTTATTTAATAGTATAGTTTCCTCATAGTTTAATAATTAATTGTTGCGGTTTTAAATGTAAAATGTGAATACATTTTTTGCTGTTATCACTTATGTTATCAGTATGTAACCAAGAATACAATATAATATATTTTTACCTGATTGTGTTATTTTAGAACTGCTTTATATCCTGTTTAAAAGCCCGTTAAAGAAGGGTTTTTGGCAAACTACAATGCCTACCCAGTTTATTTCAGTAATAATTAGTATACAAACAAACATTATAAAGGAATAAGTATAATGTTTGTGTATGAAATGAATGCTTAAAAAATAATATTTTAAGTCTATAAGTAGTATACTGATTACACTATCAACCACCACCGATACCTATTTAATTTTAACAAAATTACAGTGTCTTTGTATAACACAATTAAATACATAATTATATTGAATGAATACTTTTATTTTAACATTATTGAAACAATATTAAATTACTTTGTTCAAGAATGTTTATCTAGCTACCGATAAAATACAAGATTTGAATTACCTATTTTCTATGTAAAAAGCATTGTTTGTAGAACGATAAACCACTGCTGATGATTGACTAATAATATAAATCTTAATCTTTAAAAAATATGTAGATGTAATTTTTATTTGAAAAGTACTGATATTCTAAAATAGTTTTACTTTAGAATTTATGATAAACAATACACAACTGTCAACTAAAAAACATAAACACTACAATATTGTATTTTAAAATGTGTCTTACAATAATAACTGGGCTCACCTGATCAGGGCAGAAGTATCCAAATGCAACCATTCCAAATAGTGACAGTAGTAAACAGAAAAGTATCACTTTTCGTAACTTCGATCTTGGCTCCATTTTTTTTATTTCGTAGACACCGCTCGGCAGCAACAAAGCGAAATCACTATCTACTTGCACTGATACACTTTTTTGCATTTCGACTGAATGCATGTCTCATTTTTACAAAAATATCCCCAACCCAACACTCACTGATTCTGTCTTCCTTCTACTACGAAAGTACATAAATTCATCGTATCATTGATTTCACATTGTCCATATCGTTAAGTGATTATCTGACAGAGATACGGTTCGATAACATTGTTTTGTTGATATCACTCGTCGTAATAGGTTATGCCATTAACAAAGCCGAAAATAAAATGCGAGACGAGAACGATACTCTAGCTGTGCCCGAACCGACCGACTGCGACTGACACAACGCGAAGACGACTGACGGGCTCGAGACGCGATTGAAGCCACTGAACACAAACAAACAATCCCAGGGCATAGCACGTTTATAATGCGTTCTGACTCACGTAACATATTATAGTACCATTTTAATACAAATAACTGATCACATTAATAAATATTCTAAAGCAGCCACCGTTTTTTAGCAAAATAATCCAGATTTTTTTCACAGTAAATTCAATTTACTCAACACAAGTCGGCGTGTTCCATGTCTATGAAAATGACATTTAGCTTGGTGAGCATGAATTATAAAGTAGGACAACAATACTGAAGCGCAGAGAGAAAGTAGGAGATGCTATGATAAAAATGTCAAAAATCTAACAATAGACAAATCCTGGAATAACATTTACATTTAGAAATATTCTGCTGTCACTTAACTTTTTGACATAAATTATTCAGTTCAAAAACACTAAATAGAACTTGCATAAAAAAGTAAGTGAAAAATTTTAAACAGCGAAGTCTACCTACGGATGCTAAGGAATGGAACTCGCAATTTATTGCCTTTGATTTTTCGACAAAAGGTATAATTTTGCTTTTTTGCATATTTCGCCAGTTCTATTTATTGCTCTTGTTATAGGGGATGAGTCCATTGCCATCAACTGTGCACAAAGCCGAACTACGGGCTGCTACTGAAAAAATCCTGATAGAAAAATCTAATAACACTTTGCCCGACCTAGGAATCGAACCTAGAACATCAGGCTCTGCAGTAACGCCTGCCACCACTAGATAACTTGGCAGAAATTAAGGTTTACTATGGATACACTGGTGCCGATTCTCTTGTACAGACGCCAGCAGGTCAAGCTACCCCAATCTGTCAAATTTCTTTGATAGATTTTCAACTTTAGTACAAAGGAATAAGGTTCATATTCAATTAGGAAAATCTGACAGATTGGGGTAGCTTGATGTGCTGGCCTCTGTACACCGAACTAAACTAACTAAACTATTACTAAAATTCCTTAATTTTGGCTATGAGAATTTTAGAATCGAATTTGACAATTATTGAGACTCCACGTGGTAAGTAGGTACTTTTTTTTTGTTTGGCTTCGCACGGTTTGTGCATTCAGCCAAAGAGTAGGTACTTATTTGCCCTCATCATCATCATCTGCCTAGCCTTTTCCCAACTATGTTGGGGTCGGCTTCCAGTCTAACCGGATGCAGCTGAATACCAGTGTTTTACATATAGCGACTGCCTATCTGACCTCCACAACCCAGTTACTACGGTAACACGATAAACCGATAAATCTTGGTAAGACTGGTTGTCAGACTTTCGGGCTTCTGACTACCCGTAACGACTGTCAAAGTTCCACGAATGACAGCCGGGACCAACGGCCTATCGTGCTTTCCGAGGCACGGAGGGGTCTCGGTATGTAAAGATGGTCACCCATCCACAGACCAACCGCGGCAAGCATAGCTTAACCTGATCGATCGACCTGTGCGGCTGTTATTATTTAGCCACGGGCCCCTCCCCGTGTTTTTTTTTTTGAGCCGAAGGTGCGCAGTGGGGCAACCTCGACCTCTTTTTTATGGAATTTTTCACCTTTGTATGGAAAATATTAAAAATTATTACCAACGTGTTGAGTTTTAGGGGTTTGCGCAGTGAACGGAAAAAAACATGGAAACATTACTTCAACGTAACTAAGCGCACATCTTGACACAAAATTCCAAACAAACTGACATACCGAAACCCTGTCACTTTCGCGAAACCACAAAAACAATATTATTACTACTCTAGATGCACAGTTAAAAATGGACCTTATTTCCTGTTGATTTGTGTTTAAATTACCATGTAGCGTATAGGCCGCTAACGACATTTCTACGACGCCACTTCGCCCACCATTCGTCGCCCGGGATGTTTTATGTAATAAGGTGCAACGCAAATAATTAATCGTGATATTGATGGTATTAAAATATAGAATTATGATAAAACATGTTTTATGAACTTGTATAGTATTGGTCGGTACAGGTTGTTATAAGGTCTGTAAATAGACTATTATTTAGAGAGTAATTGGTAGGTATGTATGCTAAAATTATAAGGTAAGTAAATAAAAAAAAAATTGTGGTCTATTTTTTATTTATTATTATTCACAGTTAGGTACCTATCTATACATTAATATCACATTTTTTTTACGTATTATTTCGTATTATATTGCCAAATAACGTAATATAATTGACTGCCCCGTTGGTCTCGTGGTCGCAAGCGCGACTGCTGAGCGTGGGGTCCTGGGTTCGATTACCGGGTCGGGCAAAGTGTTATTGAGTTTTTTCATTAGGAATTTCTTAGTAACAGCCCGGAGTTTGGGAGTTGGCGGTGTGATACCCTTGTGCCTCGGAAAGCACGTTAAGCCGTTGGTCCTGCACCTGATCTCTCTCCGGTCGTGTCGGATTGCCGTCCCATCGAAATATGAGAGTGAGGGAAGAGGGAGTGCATCTGTGTCTGCGCACACTTGTGCACTATAATATCTCCTGCGTACCTGGCTAATCTCCGTTGAGATTGGCCACCGTGACCGAAATCGGTCTTCTTTCTATTAGTTCTTCCTTCATGGTTTGCAGTTACTGACAATAGATATCTGCCGTAATCGTTTGGCCAGATTTTAGAAAGCTGTAGTGAACGACACCGGCGCTAGTCCACCAAACACTCACTAGTAACTTTTGAATCGACTGCAACATTTCTAATGGAGTCGATTGAACTGGTTTTTTAATCGAAAACACCATCTGGAATCAAAAGTATGTAGGTTTTTAGTATGAAACATTTTACAACACGAGGTATAATATTTTTTCAAACACTATAATAGCATTGCATTTATAGCATAATCAATCTTACCGTGCAAATTGGAATAGCGTTTGCTTTAAGCTTCGTGTATCCTTTTTTGTCACATAAAAATCGTCATTTCTAAAATGAACCGAGCATATCCTTGTCTTTTTACTTGGGGTCCATTCACTTTGTTGTCTTTCTAAACAAACAGCTTCCGTCCATAGTTCTCTTTGATATGGATCTTGTGGAAATCTAAAAGAAAATAATATAGAGAATTAAATAAGCATAAAAAAACGTGAGCAGTCGGGGGACCACCGTCAAGAACGAAGTTCCTGCTTACGCATGATTTAAAATAAAAACGAAATTTTCAATAACTTATTTTGTATATTTTCGACAATAGCTTAACTTTGTATATTTTGCATAATGCCGTCCACATAGAAAAAAATAAAATTATGTATTGTGACTTAGATTATAATCAAAATAATAAAATTTGTCATTATTGTACAATTGTTTGGTTGGCATAACACCATCCACATAGACTTCGTGGCATAATTCAAACCGACTACATTTTTAAAAGAAATATAATAAATAGCGATGTACTTACACGTGAAAACTAATTCCAGCATTCTTTTTATGCAAATGTGATTTATTTATACACCACTTCACTGCACAAGAAGGCATTTTTAAATATTTAACACGCAAAAACCGGTAAATAACAGTCGACCGCCGCTGTTGCGGACGAACTAAAAGCTTTCGCGGCGCAATCTGTAAGCCCCGCCCACCGCGGCGCAATCTGCGTTGGGTCATTTTTTAGAGCTAGGAATGCTTCCATGTTTTTTTCCGTTCACTGGGTTTGCGGGTTTTATAAAGGTGGTCGAAATTTTCATTATTTTTGCGATGATAGGACACACCGTTTTCGAGATATAAGCAAAAGAAATTTAAAAAAAACAGTAGGTACTGTTTTTACATCTGAAGTCGAGGTGTTGGTGTGAATTTCAGTTCATGTCATCTAATTTTATTCTAAGTACACCTTTTTATTTGCAATTAAAAATATTCAGATTTAGTTAGAAAATCTAAATTTTAGGTGAAAAACCTCAAATTCAGAATAGCAAAATTACTTTTTTCTCTAAACTAATATCTCAGTGCAATCTTAGTGCTGTCAAACTAAAATTTAGTTAAGTTGTGTCACTTTAGTTAATTTCAGAATGGAAAATCGTCGTTTGCCAGGAATAAACAAAATTTTGGTGATTTTTAGTCTAGTTTAGACGCATTTGTGACAAGAGAATCGGCACCATTACCTAACCCTTGGAAAACAGGCATGATGTTATATAATTTATGTCATTCCTTCCTTCTCGTTCATCCTGCCTTCTCAGAAGCACAAAATGGGAAGAGCCAATAACACTGAGCTAATCCAAGCCAACTGCTTTATCCGTCATGTTCATTCAATATGTACAGACGCCAGCACATCAAGCTACCTGAAACTGTAATTTTTTCCCAATCAACCAACCTTGAACCTAATGCTTAAGCGATAAAGTTGAAAATCTATTTAAGCAGATTGTAGTAGCTTGATGTGCTGCCGTCCAACCTGACATAATTATCAGTAGGTATGCCTCTCAGTTTAAGCATTCCCATTCCTTTGGAATAGGCGGTAGGTACAGTCAGCAACAACATTCAACACTTTCAGTTCTCTAGACCTTAATTATTGAGCAAAACCTTTTAATAAAATTGGAACCTCAGCAAAAATAGTATCAACTCTTAGCTATTCTAAGAAATGCTAAAAAATAAGTCTATGACTTTGGAAAGAAGAAACGCTTTTTTTCGGTAAATTTCTTTTTATTTTCCTACCTACTTAGTCTCCTAACACATAAACCTAACTTAGTCCATCTATGTTCCAACCTTTTCAATCCGTCAAAAAATATTTTTTGTCAATCCCTGAAAAATAGGCGTCAGTTTCAGTAACCACCACCTCATCGATTTGATGAAAATCTTTTCATGAAAATCTTGGAAAGAGGAAAAAACAATCAGGGAACTATATTTCTAGCGAATACCTACGGAGGCTGTGACAATATTTCGTAGGTACCCAGAATATCATCCAAAATATAAAAATAACTCGTTCAATAGAAATGTGCACAGCCAAGGCCAATTTTCGTAATTTAAAATGTTCAAAATCTAGTCGCAGTCTCATCTCTCGGCGATAAACAAATGTTATAAACTTGTCAAAATTTAGGGAAATTTGAAGTATTTTTGACAGATTGAGACAGAGATCAGAGTAGGGTTACGATACAACTAGTGTCAACATGAGGTTCAGTCGGATCGGTACCGACCGAACCAAATAGAATGAACTTCGTAGTAGGAAATGACCGAACATTCGGCCGATACGAGGCCGATACGATAAATTTACCACTTCGGAGTAGACCCCCAGACTGTGAACGTTCTTAAAAATTACCAGAATTGCCCCTCAGGTATTTTTACCGACTTCAAAAAAGGAGGTTGTTGACAAATTGAGACTGAGCTATCTCGCGTATCTCCACTCTACGGTCTACAAAAACATGTTTTTTTTTTTGATGATGATGTGAAATCATCAAATGATCCCTTTCCCGCTCAGGGTGGAGCAGAAGGAAGCCTCAGACTCTACTGACTAAAACCCACCCGTGTTCCTTCCTTAGTCCTTTATGTTCCGGGACTTCCGGGGCAGCGGTAACCCTTTCGGACAATCCCGCTGCCCAAAAATTACGCATGAGATGATTTATCATCATCTGCTTAGCCTTTTCCCAACTATGTTCGGGTCGGCTTCCAGTCTAACCGGATGCAGCTGAATACCAGTATTTTACATGGAGCGACTTGACCTCCACAACCAAGCTACTCTACTGGGTAATACGATACCCCTTGGTAAGACTGGTTGTCTGACTTTCGAGCTTCTGACTACTTACCCGTAACGACGAAAACCCACCCGTGTTCCTTCGTTAGCCCTTTATGTTCCGGGGTAACGGTAACCCTTACGGGCAGTACAGTTAATGTAAGTATCATTCCATGAGAGGCGCAGAATCCCCGTAATTTTTTTTTTTTCAATTTGTCTTCGGTCTGCTTAGTGGTTAAACTCCATAATTAACACTCGATACTTGGATTTCCCCATTTTCAAAGAATACTTAGAAGCCGCCTAACTTTTTACCGACTTCAAAAAAGGAGGTTATCAATTCGATACGATGTATGTAATTTATTGGAACTGCAATATATTGACATAATACGACAATCTATTAGAGCTTACAAACAAATAGGTAGGTATACAAAATTTTATAGATGTATGTATGTATGTTTGTTCACGCATTTCTCAGCAACTATTAATCGGATTGTGACCATTTTTGTTTTATTGGCTTACGTTTACTTCAACTTAGAGAATAGTGAAAATTTCATCAAAATGGGCTCAGTAGTTTTCAAGATATGGACTCATAGTAATTGTAAGTGTGACGGCCTGACTTATTGATACGAGCTACTGGTGTGGTGTCAAAGGGAAAACATCTCAAAACCTTGGACAAATTCTAGTGCAATATTTACAACATAAAACTAAAAATTACGAACTAAAAAGTAAGTACCTACTTCATAAAAAAAAAATTATGAAATAACTTTAATTTCGGAATTCGGTGGCAAAAACTAAAACCAAAATACAGATCCCAAGACACCGACTTCCGAGTTATTTCATAATTTTTAGTAAATTTCATTTAGATGTGATTTTTTTTATATTCTACTTTAAAGTCATAGACTTCCGCCTTCGTAATAAGAACTCTGTGCTCACAGAAAAATATTGGAAAAAAAAATAGATACAGCTTAAAAACTAAAACCCGACTAGGTACTGAAAAGGATGAAACAAGAAAGTACCTTCCCGTGGTCGGATGCTACGATGGCTTTTATGTATGACTAGCTGTGCCCCGCAGTTTCACCCGCATAAGTTTCGATCCCGTGGGAATATAGGGATAAAAAGTATATGCCTTTATGTTAATCCAGGGTGTCGGCTACCTCCATACAAAATTTTATCAAAATTGGACCAGCCGTTTGAGCGTGAGGAAGAGATAAACATACACACACTCACAAACTTTGGCCTTTAAAATATGAATTCAGTGTGCTGTGATAGTACAGCGGCATGCGACCACGGAAAGTACTTTTTTGTTTCATCCTTTTCAGTAGTCGGGTTTTAGTTATTAACAATTTTTTTCATAGGTACTTTTTAGAAAGTGATTTTTCAGCAGGTTTTAGATTTTGAGCTTATTTTTTAGTAAATTATTTTGGGGTTATAATTTCGTGATAAAGTATTTGCAGAGCAGCTTAATTACAAGTAGTTAAGAAGTTATAAGGGAACAGATAAACATACCTACATACATACCGGTCAAAATCATAACCCTCCTTTTTTGCTTCGCCGTAGTCGGGTAATGAGTATTCTACAAATCTGCGCGGATGGTATGCTGTGGTTTTACACGAAACCAAAGGTATTGTTATTTCAATAGAAATCCGGCGCATCGCGACCGTTGTGTGAAGATTCTTTACGTTTTGTTCAGACGTGCATGGCTCCGATCACCGCAGCGGCAAAACTGTGGTTGTTGTTCGAAAACTTGGAAGGCATTGTCTCATATAGAACTACATTTGCATTAACGTTCTCCAGGGCTTTCGCGAAGGAGTGTGGTGTGGTAGTAGGTACTTACCTACCAAAAATATCATAGCCATAAATAGCAAACTTATGGCATTCACATGCATGTGGACTATTGCGGACGACCACCATTCGCCGGACGTATGGGACTTCATTAACAACCGCAACGCAACTTCAAGCAGCTACAGCAACACCATACCCATTCATTCACACTAGCCACAGCCTGGCGACATTTTCGTTCGTTTGACTGCAGTTCCCGCTGGCTGTGGCAAATAGCTTTACTTTTGAAGCAAATCTAGGTTATATTTTGTACAGGTTGCTACACGAAGCATTATTTCTATTGTAATGAACGAAAACTTAGTTTTCGTAAAGCCTTCAAATTCCATTCCTGTTAAGGCTCCTTCACACAAACATTTATAAAAGTGTCTTAGTAGGAATGGCTTTATAAGCGGGATACTCATAATTTCAAAGCTCTGAGCACACTCCAAAAGATTGATAAACCACAGAATGGGAGTTGAAGCTCCGATTGTAGAAGCCAGAAGTGACAGGAATGCAAGCGCAGGTGATTTGGAACTGCGTAGCGGCCGATAGTGTGCTGTGCAACTGTGTGCCGTAGCGGGCGTAGGTCAGGATTAGTAGCCAGTAAGACATATTACTATTACCAACTTATATTTACTTAGTAACAAAGAATGCGGCATATAAAAAATTGTATTGAGCCTAGTAAAATAAGCCTGCAGATGTAGCATGTTTAGGGAGCAACCACACACACTTCGACGCGAAATAGGCACACTTAGGTCACTTCGGCGATTCGTTTCCGATCGATGGTCATGTCGTCCCAACCGAAGCGAGGCGAATGACATATTTTCCGCTTTTGTTGTGTGAACATCTCTTCTCAAGCCGATTCCGCATCAAGATGTGTGTGTGGTCACTCCCTTAGATGGCAAAACGGCCTGAATGAGTTTGTGTCAGTGCAGTATTATAAATAATGTGGTTTGCTATGTATTTCAGGCCTCGTTCTATCGCATGCGCCGCTAACCAGCTAAACCCAGGCTCACTGGAAGCATGTAATAAAAAATTACATGAATAAATTGGAATAAAAATATCGTATGTTCGTCTTTTGATTTAAATTAAATAACAATTACTTTAAAAAAATAATTTCTTTGCTAACTTAAATATTATCATCTACAATCATATTTAGGGCGAGTCCTATTTAAAAGCAATAGTCTCGCGATACGCGATCGTCACGCTCATAATTTTATTATTGTCACTTTTTGTTCGGCGAGCTGAACGCATGGTCGCGCTAATAGAGGTCGTTTTCCGGTTTTCCCGAACATAAAAGGGACAGCATGAGACAATCGCATAAGATCGCGCGACGATCGCTTTTGAATACGACGCGGGGTAATAGACACAAACGATAATTTTAGGAATGGCTGGAAAAAATAATAATTAACCATTTCAATGACAGGCTTTAATCCAGTATCACTTCTAAGTAAGAGAATTTCATATAGAAGGTACATAATTTTAAAATCAATTCATCATCATGTTTGAAGGAAATCAGTATCCTTACTAAAAACAGAATACAAACTAAAAAAATAATTATGTAAAACAAATGACATAGTGCATTAGCAAAATTAACTAGAAATTAGTTTTAGGTATTAATAAATGTGGCACTACTACTAAGATCTACACAAATTAAGAACAGATTCCAAATATTTTATTTATTGTAAACGAAAAGGCACTTTAAAATCAAGGTGGGGTAATGATACATGAATAAAAATATAATTAAGGTCAGAACAAGTTATAATGGAATACTCCTCTTGTTTGTCATCAATTTCTCTCGTCACACTGTAGTTTCACTTAAAAGTAGAAAATATTTTAAGAGTTCTTTTTATAATATATATGTACACATGTTAAAAAATTCAACAAGGAACAATCCATACATACCTACAACTTAGAAATAATTATGTGATCAGAATCTTCTCAATCTAATCCATAAAGTACCTCAAATAGATAATAATAGATGTTATTTAACTCCATGATATTGCAATATCAAATACACTGTAAGCAAATATGTAATATTGCTATATCGAAAATAAGTAAAACGGCCAGTGCATGGAGTAAGACCAAACTCAATGCCACGAGAGAACTCATACACAACTGTCCATTATATTGATATAAAAAAATTTATACAAAAGGTCCACACCTTATTTGATTACAATTTCTGCAATATAAAAGTTATAAGTCACCACTGATAATATCAGCTCTCCATATATTTAATGAATATCATAGACACTTGATGCCGAGGTATCGTAACACTCAGTCAGCGCACAATGTGTAGATACATGTATCAACGTTTCTGTAACTTCACCAGTCCCTAAACCGTAGGATCAACTCCTCTCACCACAGAATTTTCTAGTTATAAAAATTACTATATTTTATCGATTCAGTCCACAAATTTGAAATAAAGTCCACGATTCCACTCGTCGTCACATAGTGAATTACTGGTACATGACGACTGTTGGTATTTACTTAATGTTCTGTTCACTAGGCGTTTGTTTAATTAAACGTTCTTCCAGTACGAATATTATTTAGCACATTTTAATTTGTTGAAAGTTTTTTTTAGCGATGCACTGTTTAAAACAATCAATAATATCTATGTTACATTAAAATTGTTCAAGTAGGAACGCAACCACCGCCGGTCGCGTCGTTGTAGGACATAATTCCTCATTCCTGTCTATGTATGTCCACTATACATACGTCTATGTAATGCGGTACCAATTAGTCGACTACTAGTTGTCTATGGGGAGAAGCCAGTCCTCAAATTGTGTTCACATAACAAGCACCTCTATCAGTTGCGAGGACGTCCGCGCCCGCGCGACCCTTCCCGATCCTGAAACAAAACATTCTGTTAATACCACTTACATAATCATTGCTTGATTGCTTGACAAATATTTCAAAAATAACTAAATGACAATTCTTCATTTGTATTGATCAACAAAAGCAATATTTTTGGCATGGAACCAACCTTACGGGGCCTGTTGTAATCACGGTCGCGATACATATTAGACATAGGACCGTCGCGGTACATGCCCGAATCATTACGGTCATTGTGCTCGCTATAGTCCCGAGGTCCGTCATCGTCTAAATCGAGAGCGTCACGAGGGTCGCGAGGATCGCGGTAGTTGCGCGAGTCCCTGTGGTCTCGGGGGTCACGAGTGTCCCGCGTGTCGCGGTGGTCCCTGTGGTCCCGCGGGTCACGTCCGTCCCGGCCATCTCGACCATCACGGTTGTCGCGAGCATCACGCCCATCTCTGCCATCGCGGCCGCCGTCGCGACCCTCCCGACCATCGCGGCCGTCGCGCTTGTCGCGGTAATCACGATAGTTGTTTCGGTACCCGCGACCGTTGTCTTGATCCTCACGATTATTCTCCTGAGGGTGATGAACAGGAACCTTGCGTGAATCTTCTTCCTCCTGACGCCTCTCGTAGTGAATAAAGTCGTCAAAAATAGATGTCGAATGGCAATAACAGTGCATGATGCGCAAAACTTGGAGCCCCTTAGCGTGCGGCACTTCCTGCGTGTCGCGAGAATTAGTCACCGGCTTATTCTCGTTATTCTCTAATTTGATATGACGTAGTTGCACGTTCGGAACGTCCTTAACATAGATCCACCTTACACGAAACTGTCCCTTCCACTTGTCCTGAGACCACACACTAGAGTTGGAGTTGTAATCCACCGCACTAGTCATGCGTGCCATTCCACAGAAATGACCGCTACCGTTCACTGAAAAGAATAGGAAGACGGCGCCTCCCTCTCTCTCGCGCTCGCGGAACGCCGCGTCTAGTCGCTTGTTGCCGTGCTCAGTACTGCACCATATCTCATACTTGATGCTGCGATGGATATCATCCTCTGAATACGACTTGATCACAAAGAACCGAGCTAGAGGCGCACCCAGATCGAACTCTTTAGGGTTGTAGTCATTCTTGACGCGAAGTTCGTCCAGCACGGGGTGCGGCACGGCGGGTGCGGCCGGCGGCGGCAGCGCGGCCACCGCGGGCGCTGCCAGCTGCGGGCGCGGCGCGAGCTGCTGCGGCGCCGCGTGTGCGGGGTGCGGGGCCGGCGCGCGCGGGCCGTGCGCCCACGCGGGCGGCGGCTGGTGCTGCGGTGGAGGCCCGCGCTGCTGCAGGCCAGCGGGCGCGGGGGCAGCGGCCGGCGCCTGCGCGGGCATTGGCAGCGGCGCGGGCACGGGCGGCGACTGCAAGGTCGGCGGCGGCGGCGCCGTCACCACGGGTGCCGTTTTGCCGGCGTCCCATGTGCCCATATCCATGTTGTGCTTTCCAGGAATTATTGGTGGCGGAGGCATGCCGGGGCCCTTCTTCTTTACGGCGCCTCCCTGCGAGGACGGCGCGGGCTTGGCCGGCTGGCTCGCGATGGAAGCCCATGTCATCTTTTTGGGTTGAGAGCCACCAGACACGTCCTTGAGCTCCGGCGGGCGATCCTTCTCCGATTTGTGTTCGCCGAGCGAGAGTGACTGCACCCCCGTCTCCACAGCTTTGATGCCGTCGGGCACGTACAGCCCGTCGGCCCTGTAATAGTCATCGTACTGCTTCGCGCGACCGAGTTGTCCCCACGTCGAATAGTCGCCATTACCGTGAAAATAATTAAAAGTCGACGCTGGTTGTCCGAATGCAGCTGTTGAAAATGTTGTTGTTGAGGGTCCAAACACACCTGAAATTATAACAATAAAGAATTAAAAGTGGTCGAGCGCTTCAGATTGGGAAGATCAAAAATATGTAATTGATAAGCATTTTATGAATGTAAAGTAAATGGTAATTTGATGATATATTAACAATGTCTGACACAAAAGATGGATGCGGTTTAACAGAAGCAAGATATTATCGAGGTATTGTCGTTTTTCTGGCATGAATATTTGATACGGAAATTGATGAAAATAGTGACATCTTTTCTCTTGTTACTGTATGAATACTAGCTACCATCCATTCCATAAGAATCGTGAGGATTGTATCCTCCGAAAGTCATCGGGTCTGTTCCATTGGTGGACCATGTCCCATCCCCGACTCCAAAAGCTTGATAAGGAAGTGCTGTTGTACCGTAATAACCTGAAATAAGGAAAAATATTTGCCTCTAAACAAATTTCCCACTTTCTAGTTATAATTAACTTAAAAAGCAACAAGATACAAAAGATGTTTAGTTAATTAATTGAAAAGACTGAATTTAACTTTTAATATACGACAATAAGCCTCAGTATCTCTC
Source organism: Globia sparganii (assembly GCA_949316385.1). NCBI lineage: Eukaryota > Metazoa > Arthropoda > Insecta > Lepidoptera > Noctuidae > Globia > Globia sparganii. The sequence continues at coordinate 9,678,824 of OX438655.1, read as the reverse complement.
TCTTATTAGCACAATTTGATAAATGAAGTCCCGCGTTTTATTTATTTAAACTGCGTATCATCATCTCTCACACTGATAAAAACATAGTTTAGAGGTTGATCTAAAATTGCAATAAAATAACACGAATATATCGTGAGCAATGTAACAGCTTTGAGCTTGATGCATTCTCTAAAGGTCAAAGGTCAACTAAATATGGACTTGACCTTTACACATGTATCAACAAAAGGACTCGACTATAGATGAAACAAGGCTATAGGATTCTACAATACAAATACTAAACAAAGGAACAATCTATATTAATCTAGGGACTTTACAGATGCTTGTGTGAATAATTTTCAATGAAACACACTATACATTTGTCAGGGACTGATAACGCTGAGTATCTGACTATCTTATAAGGTTGGGGGGAGTTGGTAGTGTATCGAAACATATGTACCTACCTGCCACGCTGTACGGGTCGGCCGCGGACGAGATGGGTGGCGCATAGGAAGGCTGTTGCTGATGGCGCCATGACACCTCGGCCAACTCGTCGCCGCCGCTCTCTAAATGTTGCTCTTTCGGTGCATTTGTCACTAGAATCATAAACATTGGGCTATGAGCATCTTTATATGAAACCAGCTTACCGGACAGACATGGACCTATTTCCTAGAACTCGTTCCCAGTGACATCTACCGGGTCCAACTGTTAATCTAAACCACCCAGGTGGGTCCCTGGGTGGTTTAGATTAACAGACAAAAAAAAATCATCAAAGTCGGTCGAGCCGTTTAGAAGTTTAGTGACATACCTACACACATTCAGAAGAATTATATTATATGTAAAGACATAGGACAGGAGGGCGTATCTTGTCAATGATTACTACAATTTAATCAGAAAGAACTGTATAAACAAAATTGTATTGAAACTATGCACATTTTATAATAATTAAAATTTCAAAGGCAAAACACTCCATAGTACAGAATCTTAGGCTAATTCTTCACAATTTGTGATCACATAGAATTCCATCATCATACCCTTTTACCAGCCAGCAATTGTCTTTGAAGGTGCAACTTGACAAGAATATGATTATAATTTTAAGAACATTTTTATATGTAGATATGGTCCATTGAGTTTGTTACACAGTGGCCTCCACAAATTAGGTGACATTTTCCCACTTCAGCTGTGACACACCTCATTACGTTTTAAAATTCTAGAGATCCAAATGTTTGATTGAACTGCTATAACGTTTTTCTTGTCTAATTTTGCCTATTGACTTATCATAAAAAAAATTCAAGCAATCCATTAGGAGTACCTGATACTTTTTTTTAAATTTCAAATCATAATGTGGCATCACATCTGAAATGGAAAATTAATGTCAACTAACTTTAATGTCATCCTGGGAATCCCACCGCTCCATCTGTTCATACAGCAAGAAGCGACCTTGGCGGCAGTACGTCTCAACACACTAAACCTCTGGGGTAAGAGTGATACACCACACACCACGTTGCTTGAGGGACTCCACAAGGAGTGCCCCATTACGAAAGCCATAAATGACCGGGTACCAAAACAATTTATCTTTGATAAAAAATACAAGATCCAGCTTCACGAAGATCGCCGATGCGAGGGGTTACGCCCGGCAGAGCTGCGCATCTTTACAGATGGATCCAAAACAGGTAGTGGCACAGGTGCTGGAATCTTCTCGGAGGACGTCAACATACATATAGCTACACCTTTGGGGGTCCATAACACAGTGTTCCAGGCCGAATGTATGGGTATTTCTCTAGCCGCTTCGGCCATTATGGCTAGGGAAGTAAAGGACCACTCAATCCGCATACTCTCAGACAGCATGGCTGTTCTGCAAGCGCTGAACAGTTACACAGTTGACTCTGGGCTAATACACGAGTGTCACCAGCGCCTCAACCAGGTGGGTAACCTCAGTAATATAACCATTCAATGGATCAAAGGACACAGCGGTTCGCTAGGCAACGATGCAGACGACGAGCTTGCCAGAAGAGGGTCGAGCATGGCACCAGTGGGACCTGAGCCCATCGTGCGACTCCCCTTCGGGTATTTACGCACTCCGGTAAGGAAACGCACCAGAGACCAACATGGGAAACTATGGACGGACCAAGGTGATTGCAGGCAGGCTAGGGAAGTACTTCCCACATTGGATAGCCGCATCTCAAAACAGGTTCTCCGTCTAACTAAACAGAAGCTGCGTATAGTTACTGCAGCTTTAACTGGCCACGGGTCATTTAATAAACACCTCTTTGTCATAGGAGTAACAGACAGTCCGCGGTGCAGGGCCTGCATGGAGGACGATGAGACAGCGGCACATGTGCTACTAAACTGCCCGATGGTCGCCACATATAGGGCAAAGTACTTCGGTAACCCAGGTACCCTACGTGAGACGGTCAGTAACATCAAGGCGTTGCTAGCCTTCCTCGAGGAGCTGGGGTGGATCGAATAATCGATTTTCCCACCCGTACGCAAAATACGCGCATTGACGTGGAGTTGCGGACACCAGCCCGTTTTACCTTACCTTACCTTAACATTTATTTGTTAGTCTAGAGACATAAGAGTCATAAAGCGTGTCATCAGAATTAGATAAGAAAATAATGCATGCGGAAGTTATTACTACAAATGTTACGCACTGATGTCAATCGAAAATGAAGTATGTGCGAATGGGATTGATGGAAATAGTTTGTTACTACTTCGCTTTGTTGCCGAAGCCTGCAAAAAATGATGTGTCCGGCACACTGACCTACACCATTTTTTCAGGTTTCTGCCATAATTATGGTCGTTGAGGCAATGGCACCGCGCTGTTGCCGCTCTTCTCATGGTTAGTGAACCAAATGTTCTTTTTTTTTACACTTTTATGCTATTTAATATGTTAGAAAAAAATCACTTTTTTAATTTCAATGTTACGATTTATTTGATTGTTCCTAAATACTCCTATACATTAGTATTGCTACTGTTTTCATTTATTTTTGTATTATCGTCTCCACCTTGTATACTGTGTGTGAACAACAAGGTAATTAGTTTCTGCATAAGCAGTGCAGTAAACAGATAGGTGCACAAAGAACATATACAATGGAATATTGCTTCTCCTATTATTTAAATGTTCTTAGACCATTACAAGTTGTACTTGCGAGTCATAACTTAGATTTGTTTTGAATGAGTCATCATTATTAATAAATGAAAGCAAGCGGCTATGGTCTTTATTTATATGTCACAAAGGTTCAATATTGTCTACTAAACAATATATAAATTATAAGCAACACAAATGCAGGTGGTTTCGGTTTGCAGTACTTACTTCAAATGCTAGTATTCACTATGCAGGAATCTAAACAGTGCAATTTATTGTAACGATAAATGCATAAAAAAAATGCTTGTTATTGAGTAATTCTACATAATTATTCCTATTTCTGGACTCAGATCCAATAAAGAATCTAGGATAAAAACATTTTCAATGACCACTGTAACTGTGTTATCCTATTATTATGACCTTAACACTTTGCGCCCCTCAAAACTATAACAATAAAAATTTTATTAAATAATTTCTAAGAATTCATGTAATAATTTTACCAACTTTAATACTGAATAAAACATTTATTATTATATTATTATTGTGTCTCCCTCAGTGTCCTTCAATATCTTAACTCTGATTTTTTATTTGCTAGACTAAACAGCTGCAATCAAACTTTTTTTGTCAACATGACATTATTTAATACATTGTTGCTGTTATTTTGGTCCAGCAAATTAATAATCAGAGTTTAGGTATTCTTTTCTACCAAATCTACAAATAATAAAGTACTGTCTACCTCTTCAGCATTCGGGATTGCAAGAATATGTTTATGCCCAAGACTAGCAATGATGGTTCATACAATGACCATTAATTACAATTGAAGTAATCAATTGACTACAATTATTATTCATAGTAGGGCTACAAACAGGTCAATTCTTTGCTGTAATAGAGAATTGCTGGCATGTTGGTTTTTAAGAAATAAATGAGACAGAAATTCTAGACAGAACTTATTTAAGGGGCAATCTCCAGGATAGCTATAACCACCTTGTATGACGATTTCATGAAATATCAATCAGGGATAACATAGAAGATTGTACTGATGATTTTAATGATTCTAATTCTGTTTCTGTTGTTTTAGTCGCAATTCATATATTGTTGGACATAAAACACTGACCTGTGAATTCAATAAAACGTAAGAAAATTTGAATTTCGCAGAATAACCCAACACTTCCCCCTTAATTTTATCAATCCATTGTAAGATTACTTTGTATTAGAACTTAAGTAGGCAGTAACAATTTGCAATGACACAGTGAATGTGTGAGTGCAAGTATTTATAAATGGAATTTTAACTATGGCTCTACTAACCTGCTTTTATGTAGGTACAATAAATGAGTAATATTTGCTTTTTACTAATACAATCTAAATAAAGTTATGAGTACACTATATGCCAAAAGTAAGCTAGCTAACCAAGCCCATTTATTTGGAGTGCCCTAGGTTAGTTACTGTGGCCAACTTTGAATTTTTTATTAAAAGGGCTGCGCCTTCTCTCAGATTTTATATGGGAAAAAACTACTGTGCCCACGGACTAACACCTGTATTCACAAAAAATACTTGTCTAAGTAACAATAATAAGTGAAGTAACACATTTCTCAATGAGTTTCATATGACAGGCCTTTAAATTCATAAACATTAAGGGACACACTAGTGCCGCTCGCCACTCAAGTATTGTCTACGAATAAGTTTTTGGGACCCTGTGTGTCCGCATGCACTATAAACCTCATAGTAATGTTTGTGAAAATGGGTGTTAGGACCAATGGTAAACTAGAGAGAACAAGAATTACACAGGTCCCCAATCTACTGTTGACCTACAGCAGATGGCATAATTATAGAACACAGCTATTACAATATAATGTTTTTGATTATTAAAAGTAGCACATGGTTATTAATGAATTTAACTCATTCTATAAACTTGTTTTAATTATATTAATAGATAGTGCAGTGTTATTATTATTATAACACTAAATTCCACACATATTCGCCCGAGTGGTACATAAGATAAAAGTACCAAATTTCATCAAAATTAGTCCAGCTGTTTTGGAGATTAGCCAGAACAAACAGATAGCCAAAAAGATACTTACTATGCTTTCTTATGCATGTAGTAAAAAGCTGTTATTGTGCCATTACAAACACATAATTATTATTTTATTTGTATAGATTTCCAATATTATTTTGTTTCACAGTCTAGGTCAATAGTTTAATTGGCTGATGATAAAAGTAATGTACCTGCTGATTGTGTGCCTGTGGTCAAAACTGGGTTAATCTACTTACTTGACCCACAAAATTAATGGAGATAGACTTAATCGCCAAAACAGAGTAAGTACATCATTTGAGGAGTGTTTGCATGCAAGCATTTTATCAATCACGATAAATTGCCAAAAAAATAAATAAATGGCACTTGCAAAGTTATTGAATGATAGCTTACAATTTGTACGGTTAAAATAGATACTGAACAACTTCATTAATACTGCATCTGTATTAGACCTTAAATTATTAAAAATTAGACATAAATGTAATAAATTTTGGAAACTTACTGTGTTCTACAAAGTAATACATGTCTGCTCTGTAGTCACCCACATTATTAACAAGACAGGTACAGACAGTCATTGATTATGAGTGGGTGCCTGGGTGGTAAAGATTTTCAAGTTATTTTAGATAGATAGACATCTGTGGGTTGATTGGGTGGCCCACCCACCTACATCCTCTCAGGTGTACAACATAATCATTACATTCATTTCAACTAATATCATCATACACTTACAACATTAAGATTGTACAGTTACATTTCACATAGCAACATGGTTACTTACATTATTCTAGATCTAAAATCACGCAAGAAATAATAAAAGTGAAAGCTAAAAAGATTACGACGCTAATCGCAGCATCGCAATAACGAGAACCGAATGCGAAGCCGACCGGTACGCTGTTCCACCTACGGAGAAAACACTTTGCAACGTCATAATGATACCATCTTTACCTTGGTTCCCTTGCCCTTTCATCCGCTACGATCGCCACAATCATGAAACAAGAAACAAAACATCAATATTAGCTATACAACAATATGTTTGAACACGTAATTATTGAACAGAGTTAGTGTAAATGCGAAATACCTGATCTGACACGCCTGCTGACATTGGCCGCGATTTTGAGATTATAGAGCACTTATAGAAGTCTTTGGACACGACAATATCAAAATAAATCACATCAGTTTCACTACACAATGTCCGAAGTGTCCAAGATTCACTTAATTATTTCTAAATGTCCGTGTTGTATAAAAATCCACTGAAGTCCGAAACGGATGGACGTTTGTTAATGGCGACGAAAACAGTGTTGCCAATATTTTTTTCGGAAATAACCGGTTAGTGTTAAACCGTAAATGAAGAGCAACGTTGTATCTTAGTTTACTGAAGTTATTCGGTTTCATCACAGTTTGTTTTTATTTTAGTTTGCGCGAAAATCCACTTCGTATTATTCATTTCATGTTCATATTGGTGTAATTTAGTTAAGAAAGCTATTCTGGACTTTCACAAAAAATAACCTTTTTCCTTCTTTTTTTAATAAAAAATGATTCATCAGCTGACACAAAATGTAAAGTGTGAACCCTGTTGTTACAGAGGCCAGCACATCAAGCTACCCCAATCTATCAAATTTTCCCAATTGAATATAAACCTTATTTCTTTGCAGTAAAGTTGAAAATCTATCAAAGAAATCTGACAGATTGGGGTAGCTTGATGTGCTGGCCTCAGAACATACCAAAGAGAATAAAACCACTTGAGAGCTGATAGACCGATTTCGTTTAGGCACAAGACTCACCACTGCGGGCCGGGGGACGAAGAAAATACAGCGGTTGTGATTGGCCCATGCAACAATGTTCCTGACATTGAATCGAATGTTGCGAAAAAAGTGATGCACAAATCAGTTTTACAATAATCTCGATATCGATAAAATCGACGTCTATTAATTCTACATTTTTTAAACTATACTGATAGGGTGTTAACTGGGTGCAAATAAAACTCTAACGTAACACTTCAAATTTATCTTTATTAACCAATTTCAAAAAAGGAGGAGGTTCTCAATTTAGATGTTTATTTTTTTTTTATTACAGGCAAAAACAGGGTCGTGTTGATGAACTAATTAGACGGCGTCGGTTCTTTAAAGTTTCAAAGCAATCTGCTGTAAAATTCCTTGAACAAGCAACGCTATATTTTTTTGGAAATCAATTTTCTCTGTGAACTGCATTAATCCACTTTTCTTTCTGTTCCGAAATATTTGGAAATCTAAAATATAAACATTAAGTAATGTTAGTTTTTTTACCATTATGGAACTTCATTTTTTTTTATCGTCAATAAAAACTTTGTTTTGGTGGTTAATAAGTTGTCACAACACCACAACATTAATACGGATGGAAAGGGACAGACGTATAAACAATACCCTAGTGAGAGAAAGGGACTTTTCAAAAAGACATCAACGCGGTATACATTTTTGTGCCATTTGACGTAAACAACCAGTTTAGCTTGAGCCCTGCAATTATTCATAATATTATTAAATTATATATGTTTTACTCACAGATGAACATCTTTTTTATAGCTGGATGTTCTAGACGATTTCCCACACCATTTAGTTGAACATAAACACATAATATTGTTTTTATTCATACAGAAATGTTTTAAAAGGTATCAAAATAACTGCGTGTGCAGAGATCCAACAACTGGTCAATACTAAAATGGCCACTCGTAGTTTCATCTAACATCAGTGCAATTTCATGTATGTGTCGTGAGCCTGAGTCGCCCGTATGAGCAGTCAAGAGGTTGTATAGTCATTGGTACAGACGCCAGCAGGTCAACCTACCCCAATCTGTCAAATTTCTTTGATAGATTTTCAACTTTAGGTCAAAGGAATAAGGTTCATATTCAATTGGGAAAATCTGACAGATTGGGGTAGCTTGATGTGCTGGCCTCTGTACATACCTACGGACAGCTTACATTTTTTAGTTTTCATGATGTTTGTGATCGCAGTTTTACTGCTTTGGTATTGCTGATAGAGATGAAATCGTAACGAAAGAATTAAACCAGCGTATGCAAAAAAAATGGGGTAGACTTTTTTGCAATTTTAAAAATATACTTTTCTGATGATCTGATTACATTGACGAATATCGAAGCCACAGATCTAAGCGATGATTTTTAAGCTGTTGTTCGTTTTTTTAACCGAATTCATAGATTCTCAATTCGGATATTTATATAAATTTTTTTTAAGCAAACGATTATCTACTTTAATTTAGCAGTCTTGAGAAGTGTACCATCGAGGAAACTTACATCTGCCCAATTTGAAAACAAAATCCCGTGCACAAGATGACCACATCTGTTAGCAAGCGCTACTATAGCGGCCGAGCGCTGCAAGCAAGAATACCCCTTACGGTGTATCGTCGATAGTACAGAGGCCAGCACATGAAGCTGTCAAACTTTGATAGATTTTCAACTTTACTACAAGGGAATAAGGTTCTTATTCAATTGGGAAAATTTAACAGATTGGAGTAGCTTGATGTGCGGGCCTCTGTACCTACTATTGAAAGCAGCCCAGTTTTATAACAATAATAATAGCCTCCCGACCGATTTAAGTCACGGTGGCCGATCTCATTAGACAGATCGATAGATAGCCAGGAACGCAAGAGATATTATAGTGCACAAGTGTGCGCGCAGACACAGGTGCACTCCCTCTTCCCTTACTCTCATAGTCCGATGGGACTTCAATCCGACACGACCGGAGAGATCAGGCGCAGGACCAACGGCTTAACGTGCTTTCCGGGGACCGGCATGCTTTCCTAACAGCCTGGAGTTTGGAAAGAAATTCCTAATGGATAAACTCAATAACACTGCCCGACCCGGGAATCAAACCCAGGACCCCACGTTCAGCAGTCGCGCTTGCGACCACGAGACCAACGGTGGTTTATAAACAGGTGATAGGGAACAACACAAAACACATATTCATTTATTTATTCTTATACATACATTTTTTTAATTAATAAAATTTATTTCTTGGTGAAAAATGACGAAATTGTTTTTGTTCCACTTGCTGCCTTTTGCCTCGCCTTTTCTTTTGCTGTTAGGGGCTTTTCCTTTTTTACTACACTGAGGTCTTTGTCAGGGAACATAAGAATATTATTTTTAGATTCATCATCTGAAGTTTCACATTTAATTTTTTTCTTACACTCACTATTCTCAATTTCAGATTTTCTTTTGTTTCCGATAGTTTCGATTGAGTCCGGCTCAAAATTAAATCTTTTTTCTAGAGATTGTCTCATTTCATCCTGCAGATACTCCGACAACATACCACAAGCATATTTCAAGTAGCGTTCTGGAAAATGCAGGAATCCACAATTAGTCAAAATATTTGTAAGGTCCAAAATAAATAATGTGAATTTTTGACGTCAATAAAGCATCTTCTGCTAACCATAAGACAACATAGGATGCAAAGTACGGAATTTATGATGATAAAATCATCCTTATATAAATAAATAAGAAGTTTTTAACAGGGCAGTCGCTTCATGTAAAATACTGGTATTCAGATGCATCTATCTGGTTAGACTGGAAGCTACCCCAACATATTTGGGAAAAAGCTAGGCATGATGATGAATCATAAATTATTGAAGCTATTTTTACAGCTTTTGTGGTATTGTCAATAATATCATCCAGTAACTACACTCTCAGGTGAAGCCTCTGCTTACAGGGAGGAGCTATAAACTACAGATAACGATTCAAACTTTATGGCGTCTCTTAAGTGCGCTATTCGCTGTGTCCTCACCCCTGCTGTCATGTGGATTTGTTACTGTGCAGCAACTCGCCTTATGTTTCGAGCCAACATCATTAAATTGGGCCATACCTACCACAATAATTAAGAATCTTTTTGGAAAATTAAGATAATATATAAATACCTTCATGCATATCTTTCAATGAGCTTGTCACAAACGTAGCAGATACTGCCCCTGAAGTAACATGAATGTTTTTCTCTTTTAACACTTTAGCAAGTCTGTGAACTCGGGCCTCCAGCCAGTTCATAGTCTTCTCTTCATTGTATTTATATGCTTTCATATCAGCAGGGCCCTAGAAAGTAAAAGATACAATGGTTAGTTAACTAACCTTCATTCTTAAAAAAAAAAAAACAACAAACTGTTTTTTTAATAAAAAAAACAACAAACTGTTTTTTTAATAAAAAAAACAACAAACTGTTTTTTTAATAAAAAAAAAACAACAAACTGTTTTTTTAATAAAAAAAACAGTTTGTTGTTTTTTTTTTTTTTTGGTGTTGTCATAAAACAACACGATTATGTTTTTTATATAACGGGAGGGCATTGGCTTCTCCAACACAGTCCTAACTAGTGCAGGAGTCAAGGTAGCACATCAACACATAACCTGTTACAACGGATTTGGTACATTATTCTGCACCGAGTGAGTTGAAATTTTCAGTGGTTATTAAAAAAATAACAGCTGTTCCATAAATTTTTACCACGTAGGTACTTATTGCACTTTTCTATGAAGCAGCAAATTTTTTTTTTGTAACCCATGTATTATTTTAGGCTAAGGGGTTTAGAATCATGTGCTGAATTCATGGTTACAGTTTGTATGTCTATGTCCCTGCCACCCTGTATAGTTTTGGACATAGATGGTAGATAAACATATGATAGATGGATGGATGGTGGTGTCTTTATACTTTGTACCTAAGAACACATTAAAAAAAAATTATTCAGACTATTTAAATGTCCCTATTTGGTTATATCATTATGGTAAAGCAATAAAAATATTGAGTATTGAGTAATGAATACCTTTAAATCAGCAATATTTTCCAAACTATGCACAAAGTTGAGGATCTTATCATATCCTTTCTCAGAGAGCAAGTCTTCTAATGGTATTGCTCTATCATTGCACTGTTCCTTTAACTTTGGTAACACTGAAAAAGGTTGTTAAAGAATATTAGTTTTATAGTGACATGAGGAACAGGGTGTAAAGTTAATGCATCCTCCATGGAAAAGAGAAGATCCTACGACCAGATGGTTGTCATGTCTGGTTGGCAACTACCAGCTGGTTGATGTTGGGAAATAGGCTATTTATGCAGTAAACTCTGCTTGCATGATGCAAGTTTTGTGTGATGCGTAGTTCACATGTGGCAATGAAGATGCAGCCATAGTTTTAATCACAGGTTTTAATAATAATTTTTTTAAAGTAAGTTGTAGAAACACTTTACACATCAATCATATTTTGAATTCTAGATGTGGCATTTCTTATGACTACTCTGAGAAGAAAGGCTGAAACAAGCTCGAGAGTTTATTGATAAGGTATATAATAGACCTATGGATTTGATAATTATAATCAGCATTGATAACCAAACTACTCTGAAAAACAATTTAGAAAACATTATAGTGAAGTCTAAAAAAAAATACATTACCTAGAAATATGGGGTTAACTGGAGTAAACATTTGGATACTTCCATCCGATTTAACAGTTTGCCCAACAAACCACGAACGACATGGTTCTTCAAATGTTCGAATTTCATAGATTTTGTTGTTTTTATGATCTAGGCAATATTTTGAGGGCTCTCCATGTGCCGGGTGGCGTAGAGTAACTATGTAGAAGTTGCTGTTATCTAGCAAAGAATCTGTAATTTTATTCAAGTTTATGTCACATAATTTGTGAAAACTAAATACGTAATGTGATATGAAGAAAAAAAGATTCAAACCTTTTACAAGTAATAGCCATGAATTTTCAACTCGTTTTGGCGGTGGGGCAGAAGCCACAACTGTATTCTTGGATCTTGTCATTCTTATTTGGTCAAAATATAATAAATTATCGTTTTGTATTAGTTTCGCGGTATTCATAAATCACATCATCAACAAAACATCAGTCAGATCAGCAATGTCAAATTGTCAATTGTGATGTCAATGCCATGTTGACAGACTTCAAACAATTGGTTTGGTTTTGGTTAGTAATTTGGTTTGATTAGTAATTATAACATACTTATGCATACTTAAGGTGATTGCGCAGTGGTTACCGCGAAATTCAATTTTTTTTACGTTTTTTGCAATTAGCAGGTCAGTGTCAGGTTGTATATTGATCAAAATATGATTCGCGACTATAACAGGTACTTATTTACAGAATTATAGTCATTAGAATCATGAATACATCTTCCTAAGTTAGATTTGTACCACAAGAAGAAATCTCCTAGTGAAAAGTGTTTATGGTACAAATCTCACATATAAAGATGTATGAATGTTTCTTATGATTATAATTCTGTAAATACGTACCTGTTATAGACGCGAATCAAATTTTGATCAAGATACAACCTGACACTGACTTGCAAATTGCAAAAAACGTAAGAAAATTTGAATTTCGCGGTCTACCACTTCCCATTCACCTTAAATACGTAAACTCACGCCTTTGTCTAATGGAGGTGGGCAGATAATAAAGAACGCCACCTGCATGACCATAACATACTCCTTTTGCTTCGTTTACGTTCATCCGCCCGAATGTCCCGCGCTTGAAAGTGAACTGTTCATTGACCTCTGGATTTCCCTAGTTTTCGACGAAAGTGACCAGTTAGGTTTTTCAAAAAACCCAAAGTTGCTCCAGGGACACGTGAGGGGTCATACATCAAATCAAACATATAAATATATACATAATCGACTAAAAGAAAACGAAATTGTGATGTTTTGACACAACACTATGGATTGCGTTCCAGTTCAGTACGAACTTATCCATGCTATTTACAGCATACCTTTTAGGGTTCCACCAAGAAACAACGGTTTTATGGTAAAACCAGGATCGTTAATTCCGTCTGTTTAACTTAACTCAACTTGTGAAATTAAATTTTAATATTTTGGTACACTCTCTTTTCTTCACACCTAAACTGGGATTTTTTTTATCATTTATTCCATTGTGTGGGGTGTGATTGGATAGAACTTAAAAAAAACGACTTCCAAAAAACCACTACAAAGTGAAAAATAACTTTAATTTCGGAAGTCGGTGTCGTTGGTTGCGCATTTTCATTTTTTGACACCGACTTCCGAAATTAAAGTTATTTTTAACTTTTTACTGTTTTTTTTGGAAGTTTGTTGTTATCTAGTGTTACCTTTTTTTGTAAAAAAGTTTTTACTTTTTAGTTGCCCGCACATATTCATATAACACTACTTGCTATGTAAATATCAGTGACAAAAAGCTATTAAAACATCATCAATATAAATTATGTGGAAAAAATTCCAATTATTAAACACATCTGCGACTGCGTACCTTTTTAGAGGGTGCCTACAGTTGTGTGATTGCGTAAACAATGCACACATATGCGATATCGGCAATGGCGGTTGATTTGCTGACATTTATTGAAGAGTTCCGTTGTCTGTCTCCAAAACTCATCATCAGATCTTTAAAAAAAATATATGGAACCATTTAGGCATAAACCCCTTTCTAATAATAAAAGAATTTTGTGAATCCGTCCCCATATGACGGAGTTATATATACAGTCGAATTATGAACCTCCTCCTTTTTTGAAGTCGGTTAGAAAGAACTTAAGTTAAGTACCCCCTAGCAGCTGCTAAGCCGTTGTTTTTGGATATATGAAAAGTACTTAAGATAACGATAACAAAGTTACAAAGAAAACTATCACCGCTAAGGCATGCCTTTTAAGTTCTGTCGTTTCCATATTTCCCGACAATTTTGAATTTGGAACTGTTCTATATTCGAATGTGTTTACATTTTGAATCTCAAAACAGTTGAAAGTATTAGGATTAATGCTATTTTTAGTCTCAGCGTCGATTGGAATCTGTCAGGTTACGTGCGAAAATGAATCTTTCTGAGGAAAATGTTCGAGCAATAATTTTCTACAACTTTAGAAGAGGCCTGACACGGCTTCAGTGTTTTGAAGAGCTAACATCTGTGTTCAGTGATGAAGCCCCATGTCTGCGGACTGTCGAACGCTGGTATTTAGAATTCCAGCGTGAACATACTAGTGTTAAAGCGGATTTTGGGCGTCCTTCGCGAGATTTGTCACTATCTCGCGAAGGACGCCCAAAATCCGCTTTCACTGAAGATGTGAGATGTGACATATCGAGAGATAGAGGCTCTAATAGTCATCTCAGGGACAACCATTCAGATGATCTTGCATGAAGCGCTTGGTGTGAGAAAGCTAGTTTGCCGTTGGATACCACATCTGATTTCCGACGATCACACGGCCCGCGTCAGATGGTGTAAGAAAACTCTGCAAAGGTTCAACCGAGGAGAGTCAAATCACGTCTACGACATCATCAGTGGTGACGAATCTTGGATCTATGCCTACGATCCTGATTCCAAACAACAATCTACAATCTGAATCTTTCAAGACGAGCCAAAGCCGACTAAAGTTGTTCGTTCTCGAAGCACTTCAAAGAAGATGGTGGCCATGTTCGTTGGAAAAACCGGCCATGTTGCGACTATTGCACTTGAAGATCCTAGAACGGTTAACAAAGAGTTATATACCACAGTTTGTTTACCACAAGTCATCGCCGAACTTCGAAAATCTACCTTAAAGCGACGCATCATCTTGCACCACGACAACGCAAGCTCACATAGCGCTCGTCAAACGATTGAGTATTTGAAGCAGAAAAAAGTAGAAATTCTTGACCATCCTCCATTCAGTCCTGACCTAAGCCCTAACGATTTCTTTACATTTCCTAAAATTAATAAAAGTCTTCGTGGTCAAAGGATCCAGTCCAGTGAAGAAGCAGTCGATGCTTTCAAGTCAGCCATTTTGAACATGGGGGTGTTCAAAATGGCTGACTTGAAAGCGTCGACTTTAGAGTGGAATAAATGTTATAATAACTGATTTGAGCGAATGGGAAAGTGTATTAAGCTACGTGAATACTTGAAAAACAATAAAAAGTACTATAAGGTTATAATTGTGTTTTTTCTTCAAACGACAAAACTTAAAAGGCATGCCTCGTAGTAGCGGTATCTACAACGCCACATGCGAGCAACGTGTCATACTGACGTCACAAAATCCTGCATCTCGCAAGCAGAGTTTAAAGCTTTCTTTTGTGGAGAAGGCAGAGAGGATCGAGCGACACATAAGCGTGTGGGGGATCCCATAGTTAAAAATATGATTATGATGTTTCTAAGTTACTTTGCTTAGTGACATATTTTCAGAAGTAATGCATCAAATATTCATCCCAACTACGGAACCTTTCTCTGTGCGTGGTCCGACCCACACATGCCACTTTTTTTTCTGTTTCACACATTACATTAGTATTTCGTTTTTTTTTCTTTCCATTCATGCTAAAGTACTTGACAGCAGTTGACATGGAACATAGACTTTTTGACATCAGTGCTATCATGTCATTGATGTCATTCTTGATTACTCTTTGTTGCTTGCTTGCTTGGTTGATTGACATTTGAAAGATAAACCGCGCTGGCGCGCTTTTGTAAGAAGCTGTGGGAATAAGTTTGAGAAAAGATGCAAGCTTTTCTTAAAAGTGGCAAATTATCCGCATCGGACAAACCCTCGTCTTCGGGTGTAAAATCTGCAGGCAAGAAAAAGCCTCCAGCACCATGGGTTGAAAAATAGTAAGTGCTAACATGAAACATACCCATTTGTAACCCCTTTAGTTCGTATTATCAATAATGTTATGTAATTTACAGCCGACCGAAGACTATAGACGATATTGTAGATCAAGGAGAAGTGGTACAAGTGTTAAGGGAGTGCTTGGCTGGTGGTGACCTGCCACATTTGTTGTTTTACGGCCCGCCCGGTACCGGCAAGACGAGCGCTATCCTAGCCGCGGCTCGGCAGTTGTTTGGCGATATAACCCGGGATCGTGTGTTGGAACTGAATGCTTCGGACGAGCGTGGCATTCAAGTTGTCAGAGATAAAGTGAAATCTTTTGCTCAACTCACAGTCAGCAGTACAAGACCTGAGTAAGTTAATGTCGTTTTTCTTGCGTTACATTATAGCCTTATTAGCCATGGATGGAAAGAGCTGGAAGGCATGGGGAGAGGCTGTTATCCAAGAGGCATGATAAAAAAAAAAACTTTATTTGCCAAATCAAAAGCACAATTCAAGTTACTCAAGTAAGCAGGAAAAATAAGTAAAACTCGTTTTGGTATGTATAATATGCAGGCTGACAGTAACTACTTCATTGAAATTCAAAAATGCATGTAAGTATATGCAATTGTGTTGCATGTTGATAATCAGAAATTTACTCATAGACTTTTTGTATCTCAAACTTTCACTATCAATAAAAAATACACCACAGGTTTAAATAATAATTATTTACATTCTTGCAATAAAAATATCATTGTTTTAATTTCAGTGGTCGACCATGTCCCCCATACAAGCTGGTGATCTTGGATGAAGCAGACTCCATGACCAATGCGGCACAAGCAGCATTGAGGAGAACCATGGAGAGAGAGACAAGGACCACTCGCTTCTGTCTCATCTGCAACTATGTGTCGAGGATTATACCTCCCATTACTAGCAGATGTTCTAAGTTTCGCTTCAAGCCTTTAGCTCGAGAGAATGTTATCAAAAGGTATAATTTTTACATAAATAACGTAGTTGACTATGATACAAAAGTCAAGCATCTTATTTACTAAACTTGGTGCTGGTGGAGCCTACTGGCTCCTTGATATTGGCCCCGATTCTGTTGTTCACAAACTAAACTAAATTTAAGTTCAGTGCATCTTTTTCTTTCTATTTCATTATGAAAAGGACAGAAGATAAATATTAGTTTAGTCCTGTCACATTAGTCGGCGCCTGACGTAAATTGACGTATTTTTAGTAGCCAATTTTTTAATCACGTCTAAACTTGTCTATGGATTATCTAAGGTTAGGTTAGGTGGTTATCTAGGGTGGCCGCCTTAAAATAAAAACATTGATGATGTGTCACAAGCCAACGCTTGGGCCGGTCGTGCCTCTCTATCGCTTGTTCCGCGCTCTCGCTTTTCATTGCTGCGACGCTCCTATTGGTCGTAGCGTGATGTTATATAGCCTATAGCATTCCCCGATAAATGGACTATCTAACACAAAAAGATTTATTTAAATCGGTCCAGTTGTTTCGGAGCCTATTCATTACAAACAAACAAATCTTTCCTCTTTATAATATTAGTGTAGAAGTGTAGATAGATAAACCAAATTGAGAACCCCCCTCATTTCTCAACACATTCATCTGCATACCCCTTTAGAGGGTACAGGCGTGATGTTATGTTGTGTGATTGCATAAACAATGCATACATATGCGATAGCAGCAATTGCGGTTGATTTATTGAAGAGTTCCATTGTCTGTCTCCAATACTCATAATCAGATCTTTACAAACCAAAAATTACGAAAAACATTACCAATGCAGACTCCGCGAGATCTGCGAAGCGGAAGGCGTCGACGTCGGCGATGGCGAGGTCTTGCACCAAGCAGTCGACACGTGCGAAGGAGACTTGCGCCGCGCGCTTACTGCCATGCAGTGCTGCCAGCGACTACTGGGCAAGATCACTGCTGAAGGACTAGTGGAGGTAATGACATTGTCGTCATCATCATTCTCTTACCCTTATATCAATTTACTAGCTTCTGCCCGCGACTTCGTTCGCGTAAATTTTTTTTGTTTCCCCGACCCACCCCGTCGCAACGTGTCGCCGGCCTGCGCTATTACTTCGTTTTCGCTTGGCGAAAACTTCACTTTTTTTCTTTTTGCTCAACTCCTAAGGGTCCTAGCGTCAAGTTTAATAGAATATAGCCTTCTTCAAGAACTGGGCTATCAAACTCAAAAATATTTTTATATATGCGACCAATACTTCCAGAGATTTAGAGCTTTCAAACCGTGTTTCTAACAAACAAACTCTTCAGCTTGATAAAAAAAAAACTTTATTGAAACTTTTTGAAACTATGAATTGAAAATTATGGAAAAAGTAAACGATCTGGCCGACCTCCTAAGTTTTCTTCTACCGTGAAACGCGCCGTTCTGAGGGAATTGTCGAACACTGGAGCATCATCATCGGCACTGGTGTGCAGATATAACGTAGACTGTGATCCGAGTCTTATTAGGAAGTGGGCAAAAGCATCCGGACATTTTAAATATCGGAAATATCTTAATAAACCTGCCTTGAAAGAGTATCACATTGCAGACCGACTTAGAAGGAAAAGATTTTTGGCAACACATTATTTTTTGTGATGAGAAGAAGTTTAATTTTGATGGTCCCGACGGTTTCAAATATTACTGGCATGATTTAAGACACGACACAAAGATAATGTCACGTCGAGCATTCGGAGGCGGATCAGTCATGGTATGGGGCGGCATCACTGGCCATCTAAAGACAGAATTGGCGTTTTGTAGTGGTCGAATGAACGCTGCTAAATATCAAGATCTGCTATACGATTACCTTTTACCCTTCATAACCCTGACTGAAGACGAAAATATTATTTTTCAGCAGGATAACGCTCCGATACATGTTGCTCTAAGTACAAAAAAGTGGTTGCATAACTTTGGTATATCGACATTACAATGGCCAGCGTGTAGTCCAGATTTAAATCCGATGGAGAATGTGTGGCGGATTCTTAAAAGGAGTGTTTACAATAAAGAAAAGCCTCCCTTATATAATATGCAACAACTCAAACAGAGACTGCAATCTTCTTGGTCTGAAATTTCACCCACTGTAATTAAGGAGTTAATTGATAGCGTACCTAACAGATTAATAGACGTTATTAAAAATAAGGGTAAATGGACAAAATATTCTAAAATAATACTAATAATAATTAGTATTATTTTAGAACTATGATATCTCCTAAGATATTCATTGAAATCAAATGATGTTAGAGGCAATGTTGTTCAAAATTAAATACATATTATGATGAATAACGTATTTATTTGGATAAGGATTAATACCATGTTTATAAAAACACCATCGCAAATAATGCATTATTTTAGAACAAATTTGGTTAGCATAAAAGAGGTTATAGTGAGCTAACCTTAAAAGATAGACATATACTGTCGGGGACTTTTTTTTTTTAAACTTTTAAAGGGGAACAATTCTGTCATATATGATTTTTGCGAAACTTCAACCGTTTACGCAGCGCACGCAGCGGAAGCTCTCAATGGGAAAAAAATCCCCCGATTTTGAAACATTCTTCATTGGTGCTCCGCTCCTATTGGTTTTAGCGTGATGTTATAGCCTATAGCCTTCCTCGATGAATGGGATATCTAACCCTGAAAGAGTTTTTCAAATCGGACCAGTAGTTCCTGAGATTAGCGCGTTCAAGCAAACAAACAAACAAACAAACAAACAAACAAACTCTTCAGCTTTATAATATTAGTATAGATTTGGGGTTCTTACAAAAAGTCTTTTTCTTCCATACTTCTCTATTACTCGTCATCTACGAATAATTTAAAGTCAAGAAATATAAACTCAAGCTCAAAAATGGCACCACGCAAATGTTTACCGTGGTGGGCGTTGCCGAAAAGGCCACCGCGCACCAGAACCAATCGTAAAACGCTTTACGCGAGCGCAGCTGATTGGCTTATTTGCATGGGATCTTTCGTTCGAATACTCGAGATATTTTGTCAATGTAGTGAAGTTTGGAGCCGAATTTCTCGTTGATTTTGTTCATAGTTACGCTTCCTGACTCTATTATTCGTAGCTCGTCATCTACTGCAAATGATGATAGATGAGATAAATATGAAGATAAGTGAGTGTTGCAGTGGGCAGCTGTCTAGGAGTAGTATGACCATTGCAGCAGATGTATTCTTGCGTGAAGACCGGGAATCGACGAAATGACGACAGTCTTAGGCTAGGTGAAGCGACAATTTTCGCAGGGTGGCTGATAGGAGTTGGATAAGTGTAGCCGAGTATCGAATTTATGGCGTGCAGTTAGAGAGCCCTACGTCCAGCAATAAACTGCTGTAGATTGATGAATGAGGGACTGTGGTATAGAGTGTGAATTTGACAAAGTGTACGAATATGTTGCGAAACGAAGTGTTTGCTCCATCTGTAGTATGCATGTGAAGTTAAGAGCAAAATAAAATTATTTCTGTCCTAATGCCCATGTCTTGTGAACAGGTAACTGGCCTTGTTCCTGATAAGCTAGTCAACGAATACCTGAGCATCAAGAACTACAGTGAATTGGAGAAGTTTGTGGAAAGGTACATGTATTTAAAAAAATCCCCTCAATTGGTTTAATAATAGTTTAGCGCTTTCGTTTCTATAAACATGATTGACGTAGAAATACAGCAACAATGGTACAATCTGGTACGGTTTGATCTCACGACTCTTGAACGTTTAACGCCTTAACATTTACACTAACAAAAACTATCTATCAACATGTCCTAAGACTATTGCTATTACATTTAACTTTTACCCATATTTGGGGTAAAAGTTTCCAAACAGAAAATCTCATTTGCCCTTTCTGGTAATTGTAGCCAAGAGCTAACTGTTTTAGCTAAAAATACCATGTTACATAAAAACTTGCGTAATTTTACTGAAACACTTTTTTACACATTATAAAAATGTCTCGGCCGTAGCAAAGTCAATCTCCACAGATAGGGGTTTATGGACGACAAGTGTATAAGTGGAGGGGCCCGTAGCTAAATAATAACAGCCGCACAGGTCGATTGATCAGGTTAAGCTACGTTTGCCGCGGTTGGTCTGGATGGGTGACCAACTTTACATACCGAGACCCCTCCGTGCCTCGGAAAGCACGTTAAGCCGTTGGTCCCCGGCTGTCATTCGTGGATCTTTGACAGTCGTTACGGGTAGTCAGAAGCCCGAAAATCTGACAACCAGTCTTACCAAGGGGTATCGTATTACCCAGTAACTAGGTTGTGGAGCTCAGATAGGCAGTCGCTCCATGTAAATACTGGTATTCAGCTGCATCCGGTTGGACTTATGGTGTATTAAAAAAAATATTAAAATAGCCTACCTTAGACAGAGTTTGAAAACCCTTTTAATACCATGTAGTAATAGCCTCCCAGACCAATTGCGGTCACGGTGGCCAATTTCAACGGAGATTAGTCGGGTACGCAGGAGAAATTATAGTGCACAAGTGTGTGCGCAGACACAGGTGCACTCCCTCTTCGCGCAGGACCAACGGCTTAACGTGTTTTTCGAAGCACGGGATATCACACCGCCAACTTCCAAACTCCGGGCTGTTACTTAGAAATTCTTAATGGAAAAACTCAATAACACTTTGCCCTACCCGGGAATCGAACCCAGGACCCCATGCTCAGCAGTCGCGCTTGCGACCACGACCCCAACGGGGCAGTTAGTTACCATGTTGTAATAAACTATTCACTTAGAATCGAGAGAAGTACCTATACTACCTATTATAACAAAAATCTCTATCCACCAGTTTCCTAATGGACGCCTACTCCGCATCCCAACTGTTGGAGCAGCTGTCAGCAACGGTCGTGACCGCGGGCCACCTCACCAACAAACAGAAGTGTGACATCAGCGAGAAGGTGGCTGTGTGCTCGCACCGGCTACTCGACGGCGGCGCAGAACTCATGCAGCTTACAGATCTTGGGTGCACTATCATCATGGCGAATAACAACCCATAGGTGCGTTAGTGCAAGGTCTGTTAAATATCACAAGTACCTACTGTAGTCTTGTTGGTAGTGTCGTAGGAAACTAAACAAAACGTCGTATAGAAGCGAAACTTATGATTTAATTATATTTTGAATGGTTGTGAAACTGCATTGTGAAATTGCATTGTTAGGCTGTCTACCCAGTAGGCAAACTGTTAGCGGCCGGCTGAGTTTGCGGCGTATCGGTTTAGTACGCCCTTCCATATATTTCAAATGGAGTGTCCACAGTTTGCTAGTTTTGCGCTCACTATGCTCACTTCACTCACTTCACACGCACTTTACTCACTCAGTTGGCTGCTAACAGTTTGCCTACTGGGGGACAGGGGGACACAGCCTTAGTCTACATAGGGCGTATGGTACTCCCAGTTTCGACTCTATACGATATTTTATTAGATTTTTGTGGGATATAGTCATAAAAAATTAAATAATACCTCGTAGCGGAACTCATATTCCGAACGCGTTCTAAATCGCACTAGTGTGTCTTTTTCTAGCTTTGGGCGTAAGATACACCGCAGTTGAGCTTTTAAACGAAGTATTAATTTATTTTTTGTAGTAGTGCATAACTGCTGGATGGCGTATGTGTCGCCATCTTCTGGAATGTAACTGTAACTAGATCTAAATACAGATGGATGCGATTGTGTTATACAAATAATGACACATGGCCATTCGTGCATATCAGATTACTTCTACATGCGACAAACGATAATTTATCCCAAATCCACAAAAATTCATTGCCAATGCTGCGCGATTTATAAACGTTTAGATATACGTGTGAAAAAAATGTGTGATTGGAAATACTACATCATTTATAGGTCATGGTAAACTAATGTTAAGATTTTTTTTATTTGTTTCTATAATATGGTTATTGTATGTGTGATTGAATAATATTACAGTTTCGTTTCTTTTTAAAGGCAGAAATGCTGCAGAAAACCTTTGTTTGTTATTTAATTGTAAAATGCGTTAAAAAATCAATTTTATGGAAGCATTTAGCTCGTTTTGTTACACAAACTCGCATCAAATAGGGGTACTACATATCGATTGCGCCCTTATAGTTTTCATTAATTAACTAACATAAACCGATTCCGGCCGATTAAAAAGCTACCATTTAATAATACGGCTTTCATTACACTTATACATATACCTAGTTGTAAGTGGGGTGAAGTGAACTATAGTGATAAAATGTAATAATACTAAAATGTAGTGGATTTTATATATTTTCTAGACTGGCCTATGTTTGATGCACATGCAACACCGCCAAAATGTCCAAAATAAATCCTTGGACCTATCTTGTAACACCAGAAGTACATCGAGTCTCACATAACTAGGCCTGTGCATTTTTTTTAGGATTCTGTATCCAAATGGCAAAAACGTAACCCTTATAATTTCGTCCTATCCGTCTCAACGTCTTGTCTGTTGGTTTATTCCGTGTACCGCTAAACAAAGGTGAAGTAAAATTTAGAAAAGAAAAAAAAATTGGGGTGGAATTCCCCATACATGTAACCGAGGGATGAAAAAAAGTTCATTGTTGGATACCATAAGTAATTAAATTGATCATGATGTTTATAAGTGACTTTGCTATCAACGTCAATAGATGATTTTGAGTTGTAGGGTATTTCGGTTACAACCGCAGAAATAACTGTGTTTTTCATAGTTTTTTTGAGAAATACTGTGAAGCACAAACTTGTTTGTTGCATTCGGTAAATACTGTGCTTACGTAAATATTCATCCCAACTGCGGAACCCTATACAGTGCGTGGTCAGACAAGCACTTTGTCGGTTTTTTAATTCGGTCACTGAGCCGAATTCTCTTAGACCTATTTGGCATCTACAAAGTCACACACACAATTCCAAAGGACAAATCGTGTATACGTTGTATACGTATACTATCTTTGCAAAATATAATTCTATCTTATTGGCGGTCGTTGCAATACGCCTCATCCTGCCTTAAGCCCCGTTAATATCGTGTGCAGTGACCTCCTTGAACTTTGTTCGATAATCTTATTTGCACCTCTTGTGTTAGTTCAAGTTTTACAATACTACATATTGAATGTTTCTAATTCTTATAATTGTATGCAGGGTTAGTTTTTAAGATGGGACTTCAAGACGAAAACCGATCTATTAACCGGTCTATTAAAGACCACATTTGTCTAAGGCTTTGTGAGTTCAATTCTGGAGGAATTAAAAATGTATTTTTGTGTCGGATTTCGTATCGCAAACACCTCATCACAAAAATAAAACCTATCTGTACAAGATGTAAAGCACTTAAGTCTAAGTTACACCCTACATTTTGACTGATGTAAAGATAAATCGACGTAACTAAATAGCATAAGCATAGTTAACGTTAGTAGTAACACGTTCCCACTGCTGGGACATAGGCCTCCTCTCTGTGAGAGTTAATCAGAATCAATGTAATTAAATGCTGAATTTAAATTGACGCCAAATATTAGACTCAAATGACTGCACTAAGGCCCGTATTTACAGACCGTCACTCAATATTCAAGCATTACTTAAAACTAGTTTCAACCAATCAAATGGCTTGAATCTAGTTTTAAGTAATGCTTGAGTATTGAGTGACGTTCTGTAATACGGGACTAAATACCATAGTGTAAACTTTACACTATGGAATTTAATTGAAAATGGCCATAATTTACGTTATACCTAAATATCGGATAGTTAAATCTGAAATTGTATGCGTGTCGTTAGTATTTACGGTTTCAATGAAAACTTAATAATACATTTTGAATTCAATCCACTCAGTTTGTTAATGATACCTTTGTGTTTTATGCATGAGATATTCAAGAAATAGTTCATTGATTATAATGTGCGCATTTTAACCGTGTGATTATTGTCAACGCAGAATTGCACGGTTTGCGACCGTCACAGTACTTTACAATTACCGCTGCAGCCACAAACATGTTACTAATGCACTTTGTTATCTCAATGGCATTTAGATTGGATTGTGAAGTCTTGTCGATACCGATCAAATAAATCAATCTTATTGTGAAACTGACTTTGAATGTACTAAACGACGACATGATTGACTGCTTCGTCCATAAAGTATGTTTTACTTTCATTCATAACGTCGTCGGCCGTTTAAAATCTGTTGTCAGGTGGATACTAGCGCGATTGCGAGCACTACCACCGAGTGTGCAGTTTACGCGCGCGTTCATTTCACTTCCGCTGTCGGTTGAACGGACTGGCGAGTACGAGTAGGAAAGAAGAAAATAACGTTCTTATAGAAAGATAATATCGGGCGGCGCGGTGGAGCGCCCCTCCACGTCAGTGTGCGCGCGCGCTGCGCCGCGATTGGTCGCGCGACTCCCGCCCTCCCCCTCCGCCGCACGCGCAGCGTCTAGCTTTCCAGATTTCAAATCTCGACCGTTTATTTCATAGTGAGCGGGCAAAGCGCGCGGGCCGCGCTCCGCCGCATGAGCGCGCGCCGCATACAATCATGATTGTTTAAAAAAAAAACACGGCAACGTGCTCGTGAACGGTTCGGTGCTACAACGTGACATCGCTAACGATCAGTGCAGTGCGTCGTGCTCGACGGTTCCACGAATCAGCGGCGGCGGAAAGGTCAATTTCTTTCGATGAGTGGAGGTTTAGTGCATGTTTCTGTACACCATGACTAGATCCACACTCATCCATGGAAGTTGCGAGGTTCTACGGGAGGCAGCGGTTGTCGGCGTCGGCGGCCAGCTCAGAGCGTCAGACCGGTGATTACGGCGGGTATGATTACCGTGCGCGTAATAATACGTTGAGCGGCAGGTACGCGCTCTAACGCCGAGGTTACCTCCGCGCCTCTACCTGCACGCAACCGCCCAAATAATGTCATTTAAGACTCCGCGCCGGTTAGCTATTGGTTGTTCAATGTAAGTTTTTGTAGTTGTTTTTCATCAATTTCAAAGGTAAAGAATAGTTTTTTGGCGGTTAAGTCACGGTATATTCTTGAGCGCCGGTTGAACAATATGAGGTACTCATTTTGTTAGATTGGACCTGTAAGGTTATCAGCGTCCATTCGAAAACCTCACGTGCGGCCGGGGTGAGCGTGTAGGGGTGCGGGGAGTGGGGCGGCAGATAGCGGCGCAGGCGCATCTGCTCCTTCTGAGAAAGGCCATTGTGGCGGTCCCGGAGTGGTCAGTGCGGTGACGTCACGGGCCGGGGCCGACAACCTTCCCCCCGCGCCCCGCACGCCAACGCTGTACCTACACAACATTGAGGTATACTACATCCGACAGCGTTCGCAAATTATTCTCAGAGATTAGTTTCCATGTTATGTAAAAATGTTTTTGTTGATTATTAGTTCGTTATCTTTTATTTACATTTCGTATCCTGTGAGGCGGCTTCAACCGCTCTTAGGACCGCCAGTGAATGAATATTTACCTAAACAGGATAATAATATGTTATGTATATCAGTATATTGGTTTTTCCCATTTACTTCCGTTTGAATACACGGCAGTTAAGATCCTCTTAGGGACTATCAGATTATTCTCATCTGTATCCTCCTTCAAAAGTTGCTTTAAAAGGACCAATTTCTTAGTTTTTGCTTTCTGCATTGCGATGGCGGGAATCTGCCCAACCGTTTTCCCAAATTGTTCCTTTGTAACGAACAAGTCCTGGTTTCAAAGCCTTTTTCTGTTCCCAACAGTCACAAAAGAATTACACATTTAGAAAAAAAAATCTTTTGCCCCAATACCTGAAAAACCTATTCGATAAGCCTGTTTGCAGTTCCAAATACCACAAGAAACATTTTAAAATCTTTAAAGATCATCCCTATTTTGACACTCCGAAATAATAATACCCATGCCGTGGTAATAACAATAATTTTCCCGCCAGTTCTAGAAACCGAAGTCGAAAAGAGCTATCATTCAAACCCCTGGCTATTAACCCCTAATGAACAAATTGTTCGGCCTTCTCAGGAAACCTTCTCAAAACCTCAGCCGCGTCTAACAAAGCAATTTCACAAATTCTTTTCAGACTTAAATTATACTGTATCCATCAAGAGTGCCGGTTCTCTGTTATTTCTACGTGTTTTTATGCCTCGTAGAGTTACTTAATAGTGTTCCGGGTAGTGGGTTTAGTGGGGCAGGTACCAAACCCCAGGTAGAAGGTATAAAACCGCGGGCCCGACAAAAAATATTATGTAAGGCCCCGCTTGTAAACGTTTTGTTAAAAGTGAGAATTAGACGTACGGAACATTCGGATCGTCGATAGAACGCTCGCCTCTCGACGCTTCAACATTTTTCATAACAAATTATCGCATTAAGTTTATTACTTGTAATTTTTCCGCTACTCGGTTTTTCTACGATCGTGTTTTATTATCTTCCAAATTAATTAGATGGCGTTTAATTTTAAAATTAACTATGTTTTTAAATGTTTTGTACGCTTATGTTATTTTTTATGTTTAATCGCGTGCTTCGTGAGCGAGTCCTGTGTAGATCATGTCAATCAATTATATTTATAAAGCTGAAGCAATCAGATAAATAAAATTCAGTAGGCTCACCTCATTTCCCAACATTCCAGAACTCGTGACATCATATCTAATGTAAACATGTCTGGGACACAGCTGACCTTTGATTTAGAATTTTAAACTTTCAATATTGAGATTATCCTCAAAATGCTATGTAGATTTATTGTCTACCCACTACACGTACAATCTTCATGTATACTCAAACGATATGTATCTAGTGCAAATATTACAACTTGAGTTTATTCCAGAACTTGTTATAGCAAATAGGAAATGGTATACGAAGAATAACTATTCAGCCAGAGACGACAACTTGAATAGATCGTTTATTTCATTCGGTTATAATATAACTCAAAACTGGAACGATTCGGTGTAGGCAGGAGCGCATAAAAATGCTAAAATATAAGTGTCGATAAACAAGGGTGTAACTGTAGGCCGTTGCGTTATTCCCATGAAGAGGGAGTTATGTGTATTGTATGCGCGTGCTCACGACGAACGCTGTTTTTTTGTCGTGTAAACATTGCGCTTCCGCGTTAGCTGGGCCGTGCGAACCGCGAGGGTCGAGGGAACCGCCCGACCTAACGTAAGTTTCCTTTGTTTAACACTTTAACGCATTAGTGTAATGTTCGCACAGTTACTGTCACGCGGTGCTGCCTGGTCGCCGACGCTACACTACTTAGCTATCAGTTGGACTATGCACACTTTTTTCCTGTCTGAAATGACAGTCGATGAGTCAACCTTCAAACGAGACTAAACTAAAAATAAAAGAATTACACATGCTAATTGGAGTTTAGTTATGTATGCACACATTGCACATTGCTCGAAATAGACGATGAGGGGGAAAATGCACCCTCCCCAGTTCCCATGGATGTTAAAATATTCAAGTACTTCGAAGCATAGGTATTCAATAACGTAACGAGGGCGACAAAATAACAGGAATTTAAATTAGCTTTTGATTGTTTATGAAGATTCCCCAACCCGATATGACGCATGTCTATACAGCGGACTACGCGATACAGATATTGATGAATACCCTTTTTGTAAATGCAATACAAGAACTCGAAAATACTCAAGATTCTCAGGATGTATGAATTAAGCAATACGATTCGTGGAACCTCGCTGAATAATAGACAATTCGAACAAAACAACACATAAATAAAGTTAGAATTTGAATTGTCTGAAAAACGAAGTGATGCGACGAGAAAATTCTGCGGCACAAAAGCAGTAGCCGGCTTGATTGTCGCCAATTAGTTGTAATAACGGCCCTCGGCCGGCCGCGCTCGGATAACGCGCTGTAATTTGTTAGCGAACACCGAACACGGCTCACGGGGACTGTGAACAAGATTTATGTGTGAAATATTCGAGGTCGATGCCTCTACTGGCTACTGGATTTTGTTTCAACGCGCCGCACCGGTCGCTCTCGCTCATCTGGTTTATGAAGTGTTGGACATATTTTATAGACTCTGCGACCGACGATGCATAACGTTATTGATTCAATAATCAACTCTGATTGCTATTTATTGAGAGCTTTGTTGTTATGGACCCACTTGTAAGGTGACATTCTATCTTGTCCAGTCATTCAGTTCCAACAATTTGTATTTTAATGTAACTCCTCGTCTCACCGTACGTGGATTCGTAAGTTGGCACTATAATTAGGTGGTACACTTATTGTACATCGGTTGTATTTTACGCAAACGAAGCATGAATCATACAGTCTCTAAGTTACCTACAACATTTCATTTGAATGGTACTACGTGGAGCTAGTTTCCCATCTTGTTTTAAATTAGCTCGGTATCGAAAGTATCAAAACAAAACATAAAATTGGGTTTCGTATCGTTTTTCTGATAACTCAGCATCGATTTGCCACTACTTACTACCTACTTGATTTTGATTAAATGGAATGAGCCAAACGTGTCTTTCATTTTTACAAACTCATAGGTAGTTCAGTGATGTAATGCTGCCTACTTTATAACTTCAAATGAGAAATAATTAGTTTAGTATAAGAATAATAAAATTCTATGTAATATATAGTTGTTTATGGAACTGACGAAAATGTAAAATAGAGTGATGCAATTACCTACAGCAAGCGATTACCTAGATGTAGTTCTCAGAGGATAATGTAAAGCACAGTAAGCTCCCGGCGGCGG
This sequence comes from Globia sparganii, assembly GCA_949316385.1. Taxonomy (NCBI): domain Eukaryota; kingdom Metazoa; phylum Arthropoda; class Insecta; order Lepidoptera; family Noctuidae; genus Globia; species Globia sparganii. The sequence continues at coordinate 9,649,572 of OX438655.1, read as the reverse complement.
GCGGCCAGAGCGAGTGCAACGTCCACAGCTGCTCAAGGGCAGCGATGTGAACCGCCTAACCCTGGATCCTGTTTACGCGCATTCGAATCCAATTTTCTTTGAAGGCGGTCTGCAATCTACAATCATTATTTTTGCAAAGACAAATCCATTTCTGCCTGCGGTACGTGACTGTGGGGTAATGAGAGCTAATGGCGGCGGAGCTGTCATTACGCGGGCACTCGGCTGCGCGCGCCGATTGCGGTGTCAGCTCGGTGCGCTGGCGCAGCCCGCGATGCGCCCGCCTCGCCGCCGCGGTCACGATTGCTGTCAGCTTGTGACACCACAATCATTATTGCACTTTTATGTTCAATTCGCCGGTTACAACAGGCACGCCTTGTTTTCTCGTTTTTTTTGCAATAATCAAAGTCTCGTTGCATGCTAATCGAGTTTGGCAAAAACTTCATAGTACTCTGTTGCATAATTTAATTGGTTTTTATATCCTGTGGCAGTTAGTCAGAGGTCATTGATTGCAGTTGTTGCATTTAATACATACAATAACCATTCTAAATGGTTTGTTCAGATCTGTTAATGAATTCGTCAAACAAACTCCGAGAGAAAGAAACGATTTGCTTTGTTTTAATGACACTGTAACCTTTTTTCTTAAATCTTGTTTGAAATTTAAATATAGTTTTGTCCTATTAGTGGTAAAGTTATCATTACTGAAAAAATTACTGTGTTAGCTGTAAGTAATTATAAGTCCCTATCTGTATCCATTGTAATATGTAATTAATGTAACATTGCCACAATTATTTTGTTAATAAAAGTGAATTTCCATTATAAAACTTGTTTGATTTACAATTTGTAGTTTTCACCCACCCATTATTTTCTGCTTGTAGTCTGCAGTCGCACCACTAACGAAACCTTAACATGATAAGGAAGCGAAGTTTTTAACTAACTTAAATATAAAAAATGGCTACTTACGAATCAAGGATCCACCGATTATTTGAAAAAAGAAGTGCTTGAAATACATATGTATGGTGCAGGCAACCGGACCAGTAAACTAATGAGACAGGCCCTAAAATCTAGAAAGGAGTATTAATAGCTAAAATGTTGATGGATGGAAAGGGAGAGGAAAACCAAAGAAAAGATGGACGGATCGTGTGAGATATGATATGAATGAAAGCGTGACAGTTGACGGGAGAATGGAAGAGAAAAATGATTTTGCGCAATAGCAGAAGTCAAATCTCAAGAGCCGACTCTCTCTTAAATTCGTTAATTCAAGACAACTCACAGCCTAAACCGCTAGGTCTAGAAGCATGAAAATTTGCACGAAAATTCCTTTTATATTAAACTAAGAATTTTTGAAAATTCATCCCCTATAGGGGTTAAATGGGGGATGGAAGTTAGTTCTTTTTGTAAATGAGAAATCCAATCGAGCAATAGGCATAAAAACAGTACAACAGTGTATTATGATTTTTTGAATGAGCTTCCAACAGTACAAAATTGCTGTAGGTACCTCTATGTACTCAAACTTGTAAAACTAAGTGGCTGTTCCGAATGACGTTCTCAAGAACTCATAACTGTTGAATTATTGCCTACTATCGAATGCTTCTCCATTAAATCATAAACTAACGTTAACGAGTCGATTTGCTGCTGAGCTGTAATGGCCAATGAAATATATCTCCTTACTTGCCAAGCGCATTATGTATCTATAGCGTTTACATTCACCATAAAGCTCATTACAATAATAAATGTAACCTTTTATAGAAAATGTAATGTCATATAACCAACGCCTGTCATAATCAGATATCCTTGAATATTCATGGAAGTTTTAAATTATGCTGTCGGTGTTGACGGATATAAAATTGTTATTTAATTTTGGTGACTACGCATTCACGCACCGTGCGTGAGAAAATTGTTCCCTTACGCGGTTTACTATATTTTGCCGCCAAAAGACAAAATAATTTTCATACAAATGTTCAGACACCAGCACATCAAGCTATTACAATTTGTCAAATTTCTTTAATAGATTTTCAACTTTATCGCTAAAGCATAAGGTTCAAAGTTGATTGGGAAAATTTGTCAGTTTCGGGTAGCTTGATGTGCTGGCGTCTGTTCCATAATGCTTTAGTTGGTTATATTTTACACCTTTGTACCATTGAAGAAGACAAAACGTGAGTAGCATCGTGTAACAGAACACCTTTACGAGCCTTGAGGTGCGTACGCGCAGCCTTTATTGGATAATACGAATTGGCCATTTTAGCAAGTCATAAATAATTTCGAATATTAACATGCTCTCTTGAAGTATTCATATACATTCAGTTTATAGTACTCCGCAGGCGCAGGAGCACGCTATTTTTATGCTTACTAATATTTTTATTGATGGGCATAATTTATGTCGACACAAAACAATTCAACGTGAGACTGTAATTTTATAACGTGTCGTTGTAGGTCGATCGTCAGATTATCTACGCGGCCTTAGAGCCAATATCCACGATTAAGAAGGACACTAGTTGGAATTAAATGTATCGTTAACTGGGACACAATGTCCGTTCTATTGGTCGTTTGTTTATGATCGCGACCGCCCGCTCGGATACTAACGTAGCCTATACTACTCACTAGTGCCGTGTTCATTCACGCAGCTACCATTCACTGGCACCTTGAAGTTATTGTGTTGTACAACACCTGTCCACCGAGCACTGCAATGCCATGTGGAATGTTTTATCCGTGATTTCATTAATAATTCAAAAGAAACACTACCTTTGCAATCATAGTCACTGTACGTTATGGGAATGTTATCAAAGTTTGGCGATCTATTGGATGCATAGGTGCCATGCGTGAAGGTTTTGCAATGCAAAGTAGCTTATCATTCGCTACATACAAAATTACATCGGTGCAAAAATATTTTCATTGGGAACAATGGTACATATCGTCCGCTACGGTGATTTAACGACAAAACCAATAATTGTAAATCACACAAGCGTTTATTGGCGGTTCGACAGGCAGCTGACTAAGTAATGTACTTACTATGACATAGGTATTGCGCTAGATACCTATTCAATTGGACGGATTAATTGGTGAACGGGGGGACCGTGGACGGTTGTTGGCTACGACAGTGTTATGCAACACGTTGCTGGAGCTAATACGTAGGTAAATATGCGGAAAAACACATGTAACTACAGTAACAAGCATGATTTACAGTCAATTTGTAAAGCCTTTCGGATTGGTAAGTAATGGTAACGTTTGACGTGCATGCGCCGTGACGTGGCGAAGAACTGCATTCTGAATACGGAATTCATCAACGTCGTTAAAATATACAAGAATATTTTTAGATGTAGAGGTACTCTAATTCTTTCAGAATTTGTCCTGAGTTGGCTACAATTCCCCAATCCTGGACGCCTGACTAGGGGACTTGTAGCTAATTCAAGACCTCCCATGAACCTTCGAAAAGCCCGATGCAGGATACCAAAAGTAAAAAACCAAAAAAAGTATGCAAATATTGCTTGTTCTGCCGAGTTAGAGTCAGATAAAGGTTATCCTGCTTATAAAGCCGTCGGATTGTACTTTGTTACATGCATTTTGATTTACGTTTAAATACCTTTTCAGCCTTTACCTTTAGCGCAAGAGCGGTTAGATAAGTACAGTGGACATAATTTATGTTCCTACTATTCATAACATGTTCCGTATCATAATTTTCGTCTCTTAAAAAAGCCATCGTCGTATTCACAATATTGCAACGTCGGAATTCTTTCACAATGCGACAGATAAGTCCCAGGAAACGGCGGCAGCTGGAGTGGTTATTTTATTCGCCACGTTGCACAGTGGTGGCATGCAAGCGACAATTTTATCGTTGCGTAACCGTAGGTAGGCAACAATTTGCGCACAGTGCGTGTCGCCGATGTTAGTTATCAAAGCGGTGTTTCATTGACTTCCCAGCGGCCCCAGCGTCACGCGGGGTGCCCACCGGGCTGGCTGCGTCATGTTTTGTGAAACTAGTGTTAATGATGGGGTACTATTGAAAGCGCGCCTACAGTTCCTGTGTGAACATTCCGAATAAAACTATTTTTAATTGATTGCACGCTATGTAGTGATTCTGGCAAGAGAGCTTCTACGATGTACCGTTTAAAGTAATGATGGTCGTTAAAAAACAAAGTTGCATTGGCGAGTTTTATTTTATATCCGACACCTGTTAGGGACTGAGGTATAAGAAATCACACATAAGGTGGGTATACATAACGAGTATCGGAAATGTACGCTTAGCAACAGCAAACATGCGTTTATCACAAGTTAGATGGTCATTACAAACTGTTTAATTGTTCGCAAATAAGATTTGTGTTAGTTTCCATAAGGAAGGAAAATTAACATAGTTTACCTAAACCTGAGATATTATGTTGTTGAATGATTAAGTAATAGGAATGCCAAGTGTTATATTGCAAGAAGCTGTTGAGTCGTAAAAGTTGTTTCAGCGAAATTATTGTTGCCCTACTAGTTATGCAAATTATTTCTTATTGAATTAGCTATGGAAAATTATTGATTTTTTTCTTTTTACCTATGCTAAACATATTTGATTGTATTTGAACCGAAACTAGGACTAAGAAACGCATCTATAATTTCTTTTATAAGCAATTCTCTGTCAAAGAATACCTACATACGTTCTTAAAAAGTACAGTCAACAGCAAAAGTAGATGATGAAAATCAGAAATTCAATACTAATTAATGAACGGAGTTCGCGTCAGAACTGTGTGGCGTCGAAGTAGTAAATGTTTGGTACAATTTACAATCACATAATGACACTTCGACGCCACACAGTTCTGACGCGAACTTCGTTCATTAGTATTGAATTTCTGTTTTTCATCATCTACTTTTGCTGTTGACTGTACATAATTATATCAGCACCCTAATTGCGTAACACACTATTACTCTCAATTTGAATCATTTTGAAGCTTATTGCTAATCCATTGCTCCATATGTTTGAAGATGTGTCTGCTTAACAACGCAAATAACGCAATGAATGTTGTTGAACTGTCAAAATGAAACCCATTGCTACTGATAGTGTGTTACGCAATTACCTTGCAGTAGACCGTACCTAATAAACTAAATGACGCATTATAAGCTGTTGCTTATTTGTTTTCTTATGTTTTCATCTACTATCGACCTATAGGTACTATCCATCCATTATGACACTAACACATAAAACATTATCCATTAAGACGCCGTTTCGGAAGGCTGTTGAACACTGAAACAAAAAACAACATGAAATGATTAATTCATTTGTTATGATTTTATGATCGATGCCGTCACATTTTTACTATATTTCTAGATTGAAGTTTAGTGAAGGAGTTTATCCTTTAATTGATTTAGAGCTGATTTTTCCAACGCCAGATAATCCGCAGGAATAATTTTGAATTTTTGACAGTTCGTCCACTGTCAGACGTCAATTTTGTTCCACGAATAAAAAATATTTGTCGATTGAAATATCAGTCCATAATGCAACATAATATCACGCCATATTTCACCAAAGGGTTGGGCAGTGGTTTACCTATAGTACACCCACATTTCGCCAGATATGTTTTAAGTGCCATGTAATAAGGGGCCTATTGCTATCAACCGGGCACAAATCCAGATTTCGGGCGACCTGTCGGCCTTAGGGCATTAGGTACACGCGTGAAGTTGAATTATTTATGCTTTGATTTACTCAACATGTTTGCTTTGACCTTAAAGAAACAACAAGTTTGAAATGGATCTCAAATGTTGGTAGAAGTTGATCATCGATCACCTGTAAGATTTTTGGCAGGTTTGCTCTGTAACAGTTAATCATCTGTGCATTTTGGAGAGGAACCATCTTCTCTTCTTAGCGTGTTGATGGCAATCTAAATGGCGAGTCCATTTTAGCATAGATTTGACTACGTTTTTGGCGCCATCACTAGCGTGCATCACAATCTTAAAGTTGGACTTTGTCATCAGGGTGTATTGGGTCGGGATACACAAAACTCTGCAACTCTCGATCTTGTCAAATCAAGTTTTTCCAATCTTAAATCCAATGATCTCCTTACTAAATTAGGTACGGCAGACTCAACGGCAGCCACATAATTTCGATTTATTACGGTCTGATCCCCTGAACCCCCCCCCTCCACCCCTTCCCCCTTGCCCCTTGTTCTTTACCTTTCGCAACCAGTCATCCCCAGGCCAAGCTTGGGTGGTAACACGAATTTCGTCATCAAAAACATCTTTCATACCAACAATTGATTAAAACCAACATGAGTGATATGCCGTGTGAACTCCATCTCTCATTGTGGGCCACTAAACAATATTACTCATCATATTTAGTGTATTCATTTCGTGGGAGCCCGATCTTCAGCGTCGGTTAGAAAGGTTCTTCATGAAATGATTCTAGTTGCGTGACGGTAATTACGGCGGCGATGCTGATCGGTGTCTTGGACAGTTAATTGTAATGGCGTGTCCGACTCACAGGCACTCACAAGCCCGTTTCCTGTGCATTTATTCCTAGTACAATGTTATGGATGTCAACGATTCGTAGTCTGTGCATGCATTGTGTTCGGTCTTTGTGTAATATTTTAACTAAGATTATGTGGCAGTTACTTAATTAGAACTTCAGTCTTCAAGTTGCAAAGAGTCGTACCCTGGGCCCTGAAAGCGACTGAAAATCTTAAGGCTGAAGTTTAGCAATGTTTAGAAATCTGCCATTGCATTAAAATGCGAAACAGTTATCTTGCTTTACATGTAAGCGACACTAGGACATTAATTTTGTCCTAAAGTGGGCGGCCAAGAATCGTGGTGCTCACTTTTGTAACATGCTCATTTACGTCATCAGATTTCTCAAGTAAAGCATGTATCAAAGTACCTATACTCAGCTCCTGTATTACTTAAAGCTCGGCAATAAACTGTAAGCATTGCAATCTACGAATAAGTAATAAGTCAGGAAATGTAACTGCGATAAAAAAATGACCAAACAAATATTAGGCCCAAGTAGGCGGGGCTTAAAAATTGCACCCAGCGCGTCATCAGTCGGACATTTTTCTTGCAACCGAGCACTTCGGGTACGTTTTCGTTTTTATCATGGTGAACTACAGCTGTGAATCATCATGCCAGCATGTGTTGTGGAGTGGTGCAGGAGCCATACAAGATTAAAATGTCCAGGGATCACTTTTCACTGGTAAATAGTAGCAAAATTATAATTATATTCAAAGATGTTCAAATACGTTATCAAACCGAGGTGGTCAATACTATGCAAAATGAAGTCAGTAAATTTTTTACCAATTTAATTTTTCTTTTCTTCTTGATGAAATATTGAAAAGTAAATCCATAAAATTTAGTTATTTTTATAACATTATTCTATTTTGCTTATTTTGTTTTCTTTTAGTTTCCCTGCCGATCCAATTCGGCAAAATAAGCGGATAGCTTCAGTTAAGCTAGAAATAAAGAGTACGACTGAATGCCTGTGAAAGCCAGCAGAGTATGTTCCGTTCATTTTGACGAAAAATATTTTTATAAATCATTAAAAGCATATACCATGTTACACAAAACTGCTGTACCTACTAGTTTGAAAGATTCTCTTTTAATGTCTTCTAGACAAAAACTTAATAAATTAATCATATTTCGCAGGACATAGAAGCCATTGGATTGTAAAAAGAAACCCAAAAAAAATATATATATATTATAAAAAAAACATTGTACAATAATATTCTTTGACTTGGTCCGGTGCACTTATTGCATAACATCGTCCACGTCACTTGACTCAACTGTCATAGCAGATATTGCAGCACGCGCGAGAACCAATCCCGGCTTTCGTTCTGAATTTAAACCAATCACCAAGCATGTCTTTTTGTAACCTTGGAAATGATTCGTATTTGGAATCATACGTCGTTTTGGTTTGAAGTAGGGCCACTTTTTCTGTGGAATTTGTTCTGAATTAGAGTTCCTGACTTATTACTTATTCGTAGATTGCAATTAATATTTTATTGAAGTTATATGCGAAACTAAGAACGGATTAGGCACGATTGTAAAATAGATGTTTGATTACCCTTACGTATAATTATTTTTCTAATTAGCATAGGAATGTTATGAACAGTTTTGCAATTAGGTACCTCCTCACTCGAGGCCTTCAAATATTTCATTGCTGTTCCGAAGATATTGCTTCGATTGTGCGTATATTTTGTACATATTATAAGTGTGTGTGGTGATGTGCGAACATAAGCCGTGGTGCGCAGGCGGTGTGGATGCCAGTGACTCCTAAACACAGGGCTGCGGTCAGCAGGAATGCGCGCGGGCAAGCGGGCGAGTGCGCTGGCGCGGCCGCCCGGCGCCGACGCACCACCCTCCTCTCATTTCACGCTTCTTGGAAGGGAATTTTCAATCATTTCTCTAGCATGCGAACTGTCATTGGATGCAATATCTAGAAAACATTAAGTGGAGTTAGTCGCCTCTGTAATCTTGTAACAAGAAGCGGTCAGGCGAGCTCCGACTGGTGTTTACGCCAGCCTGTTTTATACACATTTCGATCGTGACTATCCGAGGGGATGCTGGGAGCTTTAATAGTTAGTGTGTCTGAGAGACGTTGTGCCTTTAAATCGGTGCAAACAAGAGTGGATGTAGGTTTGTACTATATTATTATCTCAATTGGCAAATAACAAATAAAAGCTCAGTGTCTTATAGCGTTTGGAGATTCTTGTTAAGTGTTCTTTAAATAGGTGTTAGCAGTTAGCTAGATCTTTAAAACACACATAAAAGTGAAAACCTTAGGTAGAAGTAAAGTCGTTTAGCGAGCTCGTAAAGATCGTCATCTCATACATGGACCCATCTATTTAAAAGTTCAGAACGAGAGTTTATTGCGATTTAAGTACCCGTCTTGAAAAAATAGTTGTAAAAGCTACAATGAGAAAGAAACTTCACTTTACGATCACTCGTTGAAAGACTAAATGGTGTAATAACTGTTATACAGCACTCATACTATGAACATTATTAAGTAAATCACCTAAACATAATATTGCGTTTGTCGGGCATTTCCAAGTTCTCACGTAAGCCCATAAACCCGTTGATATATGGTGGCGTCAAAAGCCGCGGTTCGTGGAAGGAAGCCTGTAGCTCATGTCAGGACATGGAATGGCCGCCGTATGAAAATGAGATCAGATTAGACTATATTATAATATACATAGGTACTAGCGAAGCGCTTGACTTGCTTTTCGACGAGATCGAGGATAAGGTGTGAAAGAAACCGTTTTAGTTTAGTTCAAGGTTTTGTGTTACACACAAACTAATGGTTTTGGTGTAGACGAAATTCATTATTGTACCTACTACCTAAGTAGGTATTTCACCTTTCACCAATACAATCATATGCAACACCCTAATTGCACGAAACACCCAATAAACTCTCAATCTCAATCTGAATAGTTTTGAAGGATATTGGTATTGCTAATCCATTGCTACTGATATGGTGTTACGCAATTACCCCGCTGAGATCAGCAACTCTGTAAAATAATTTAGAAGCAAAAGGAGTAATTAGTTACGATTCGGATATCTATGGGTACGATAGTAAGGATATCAGCAGGACGGCGGCGTTCTGTAGTTTTGCCTAGCCCCGTGAGAAAAAGGCGCAAGTTTATGTATGGTATGTAGGTATGTAATTTTGGAGTAGGTAGTCGCCATTCTCACTTTGAAAATTTACCAAAATGGCCAGATATCTTTTTTTTCTAAATTGGGGTCTGTTTGAAATGTCGGCGTTTCTTCGTGTGTATCCATTTAACGATGATAACATAAATCTACTCGTCGTGCTACAGCTTTCGGCGTCGCAGCAAAAATATGTTTTCATTCTTTGAATATCTCTTTACTTTTTAAGAACGTCATTTTTGTTTTCTGCCTGTTGGATGTAAGTATAATTATGTTGTATATTCTGTAGCTGGAGTACAGTGGTATACCTTTCGGTACCCTTCTGCGAAATTAGAGAATTCAATTACTCTAAGTATTTCTATTGAAGCCTAACCTTCAACGTTCTTATACCAAAAACCTACCTAAGTATTACCTACTAGTTCGAAAAAAAAAATAGAATACTTTTCTGAACTGGCTGCGCCGGCTGCTACGATTTGATGACGACGCTGTATACTTAGGTAGGTACAGGCAGGCACATCAGTGGTAACACTACCACAAATTGCATGACGAAAACCAACCTTACCGCTACGATATAAAGGCGCTATCATTGACAAATTGTTACCAATCACGTTGTACGGTCGAATGTATTAGTTTACTGATTGGGAATGTTGAATAAGAGTAGATAACTTTGTATTGTAGGTATTAGGTATTATTTCGTGATTTGCAGTTTTGCACGTAAACTGATATGAATTTTCAGAAGGTACCTATATTTTCAGGTTCAAGGTTTTGGTTTGTTGCCACTAGTACTATTTTAGAAGGCTGACTGTATCCTCGTTGTAGGCGCGTGTCGCTCTAAGTTCTTTCGCAAAGGTAGTTTCATTCAAATGATGTGCTTTTAATAGCTTGATTTGCTTAACCATTTTTTAATGGAAATTAGAATGGGGTATGTAATAATAAATAATATCATGTGTTCTGAACGCGCAAAGCGGAGGCAGGTTGTTGTGGCGCAGCCTGGGAGAGGCCTTTGTCCAGCAGTGGACTGCGATAGACCGAGTTGATTGGTTCATTGATGTAGTAATAGTAACTATTAAAAAAAAACTCAATAACGTAACATCTACATCTCTTATTTTACATTTCCGTCAAATCACCTACTAGACAGATATTTATTAAACCCTTATGATACGGATTTTCCAAGTAAATATATACTTACAACATACCCACTCTATCCTATGATGTAAAGTAAATAAAAAAACATTAAAAACAAGCAACACAATAGCTATTTGTCTATTACAAACTGCTTCACGGGGCAACGAATGCGTACAATCCGCCCAGTATATTCTGAGATCCCTTAGCGGCGCTGCTTGCACAGACAAAAACGGAACAATGGAAAAATCAGTACAATTAAATCAAGTTCCGTGTTTCTCCACTTGTCAAGGTATGCTGGGCACACTGTACCACCATTTTCCCATCTGTCGGCGATGGATGCGGATCATGGAGGTAGGTAGGTGCTTCGTCAAGGGCAAGGCCGTCGGGTCGACGACCCACACGTTATGGCTATTTAGGGATTATGCCGCGTTACGAGTCTCTAATTAGTTATCGTACATAGGCTTTAAGTTTAGTACAAATGTGAATAAATTGTCGTAAATATAGCCATGCTATTTGTCTTAGCGTAAGAATAGTTTAATACCCAGTAAACTAAGATCTTCTGGCAATAATACAGGGTGGCATGGACATCGACGCGCAACCAAAAAATCTGCTGTTTCATAGAAAAGTGCAATATCTACGCAGTCAAAATGTATGGAACTGCAATTTTATAACCGACGAAAAAGTTCTATGCTAAGGTGAATCATGTACTGATAAGTCCATTTGGGACATGATATGGACGATGAGTGAAGTATGTTGACATTTAGAGTACCGAAAATTCTGCTGCCCCTCGTCTACTAGGTATTCTAAGGGGGTGATACAGGTCCCGGGTCGACGGCGGCGCTTTGTCTTCCACACATGCCTCAAAGAGATGTCAGCACTAACTGACGGGGTCCGCTAGGGCCGATGCCTGCCAGGGTCGCGGGTTGTTCGGAAGAGATACCGTGGTCCCTGGCGCAGGTAACTGAAGGAACACGGTTGGGTTTTAGTCAGTAAAAGTCTGACACGCCTTCCCGCTTCGCCCAGAGCGGGAGAAGTTATTTGATCATTTCCCACCATCAGCAAAAAAAACGGGGGTGACACAGGTTACACTGGGAAAATTTGCAAACGCTTATTTCTTACAAGAAACAGATTTAAAATTTATCATCATCTATATTTTTAAGAGCATAGGCATTCGATCTTGTTGTCTAAAAAATATTTAAAAGAAAAATAAATAAATCATATTATTAATATCAAATGAAGACAAATCAAAATTGATGCGGGTTTTTTTGTTACCCACCATCATACGTTCACGGGTAAATAAATAGTTGTGTTAACGTTTAGTTAAATAAATATGAATATTTTATTGTAAGCCGACGTGGTTGATTCATAACTGGGGAAATGTTACTTGTAGCAGGTGTAACATGGTCATATTTTAAGACACAAGTACTGCCTAATGTGGTCTCAGAGTTATGTATTTGGAAAACTAGAAAATGAACACTGGACACATTTAGGGTGAGGCTAAATGAGCATAATTTATTGAGCTGTAAGTCTCGTAAAATGAGTCGCAGAATTTACGCTGCATTCATACTAAAGTCCTGGGCCTCAAGTCTGCTATTACAATAGTGTCAGAATGGTCTATCATTGATTTCATAATTGTTGATTTTGACCAGTTTGGTAATCTACTAAAATAATGACTTTCCAATGGTCAACCACTGACACTCCATTGAAAGAAATGGCATGAAATGGTAATCTCGTACATAATGACAAATGAATAAATGTAATGTTTATTGCTATTTACGAACTTCTTACTACTTCAGATTGCAACACTAATACGTAATATGTAAAAATATATAAATGAACTAGCTGACCCAGCAGACTTCGTACTGCCTCAATCGATAAATAAAAGACAATCGACTCTACATTTTATTTAGAAAACCTATGTATGGGAAATAGATAAGGGCTGTTTTTAGGGTTTTCCCGGGAATTATTCGATTTTTCTCACCTTTTAAACCTTCCCTAGACCTCCACGAACATTTCAAGACCAAGATAACTCCGTTCAGCCGTTCTCGAGTTTTAGCGAGACTAACGAACAGCAATTCATCTATACTAATATTATAAAGCTGAAGAGCTTGTTTGTTTGTTTGTTTGTTTGAACGCGCTAATCTCAGGAACTTCTCGTCCGATTTGAAAAACTCTTTCAGTTTTAGATAGCCCATTAATCGAGGAAGGCTATAGGCTATATATCATCACGCTAAAACCAATAGGAGCGGAGCACCAATGAAGAATGTTTCAAAATCGGGGGATTTTTTTCCTATTGAGAGCTTCCGCTGCGTGCGCTGCGTAAACGGTTAAAGTTTCGCAAAAATCATATATGACAGAATTGTTCCCCTTTAAAAGCTTTAAAAAAAAGTCACCGACATCATATGTCTATCTTTTAAGGTTAGCTCACTATAACCTCTTTTATGCTAACCAAATTTGTTCTAAAATAATGCATTATTTGCGAAGGTGTTTTTATAAACATGGTATTAATCCTTATCCAAATAAATACGTTATTCATCACATGTATTTAATTTTGAACAAAATTGCCTCTGACATCATTTGATTTCAATGTATATCTTAGGAGATATCATAGTTTTAAAATAATACTAATAATAAAGCTGAAGAGTTTGTTTGTTTGAAAGACGGTTTGAAAGCTCTAAATCTCTGGAAGTATTGGTCGCATATATAAAAATATTTTTGCGTTTGATAGCCCAGTTCTTGAGGAAGGCTATATTCTATTAAACTTGACGCTAGGACCCTTAGGAGTTGAGCAAAAAGAAAAAAAGTCTGAAGTTTTCGCCAAGCGAAAACGAAGTAATAGCGCAGGCCGGCGACACGTTGCGACGGGGTGGGTCGGGGAAACAAAAAAAATTTACGCGGACGAAGTCGCGGGCAGAAGCTAGTTTTTATATATATACGGTGACTGGTAATTAGTGACCGATACTTAAACACGTACTTGTACTCATGATAACAAACAACTTTTACTATGGGACCAAACCTGAAATCGCGAAAAAAAAAATCAGCTGTTCCCTACATTTATCTTCGTCTATCTCGTCAAAATGTAGGGAACAGCTGATTCTTTTTCGCGAATTCAGGTTTGGTCCCATAGTAAAAGTTGTTTGTTATCATGAGTACAATCACGTGTTTAGGTATCGGTCACTAATTACCAGTCACCCTATATAGATGAAATCTGGCATGAAAAGTAGTAGTTTTTCTCAGACCATTGTCCGACCAGTGATCGACCATTATGAATTTAGCAGATTACGAACTTTTAGCAAAATGACAATGGGATTGTGTTAGAATGACGAATTTATAAAAATAGCAGACTTGGGCCCCTGTACCACGGCGACGCAAAATGAGTAATCTGCCGACTCACGTGCATTATTTCAACCGAATTGCGCTCGGGGTGAGGGAAGGGAGCGAAGCAAGCGTCAGTTAGTTACAGAATGCGCGAAAATGTTGGATAGCAACTGAAATTACGTCCGTCCGTCTGGCAGCCTAACCGGATTTCAGATGAACGTAAATTGCGGTACTCAAAATACGCGACTCACGTCTCATAAAATAACGGTCGTTTGGCCTTGCCCTTAAGCATCGTTGGCCATCTGTCTATAGTTACAGTTTCCTAGAAGATCGGTTCAGTCAGATTATAACGGCCGTAATGAAAATCTGTCATGTTTACCAGTATTTGACATTAAGGTGTCAAAAAACGTTCTGTATTTGGACAGCCGATAATATTGTGTGCCCGTTCACCGATGTCTTAGGAATCCAAAACTTATAGAAGTGTTGCAAAATGCTAGGTAAAAAAATTAGTCTCTTGTGACAAACTAAGAATAATTGAAATCTAAGATCGACTCCGGAAACTCATGTTTCTGATTTTCAGGGGCCCTATTATGATGTTTTAATACCACCTTTTTTCAGTGTGAGAGATAGACGGAGCTAATGAAGGCCGATAACATCATCTCTTTTTCATTTCTCATGCTCTAAAATTTCGTCTTTATGTTGTGCGCAGGCGACATAACGTCGCTTTTTATGCTCTATTGCATAAAGTATTTTTTTTTCTAAGACTAAGATTGTCTGGCCCGACAGTCGCACGCACAATAAAACGTCGTCGATTAAAGTCGTTATTTTATTTCATTTGTTTTAATTTATATCTCTTCCGTGTTTTCTATCGTTACTTTAATAAAACCAGATAAAATAGTTGTAATTTATTATTTAAAAATGCAAAGAAACGTTTTTATCACTTGACAGTATGAAGTACCCAAGTTTCGTGACGGGAATTACTCTTCATCAATTTTGCAACATTTCTGAACATACTGTTAGAACTTTATGCCTGTTTCATTTTCTCGCAATCGAAGTGAAAAGCAGAGTGCGAGTGAAACGAGCCATTTTACCCCTCGAATTAACTATCCACCCACGCCTGCGGCTCGGGGTCGGGTCTCGGGCTAAATGGCTTCTTTTATCCACTATTTGTACAATCTATTATTTTGCAATGAAATAATGATGGCATGATGGCATTAATACTTCATAATAGGGAGGTACGAAAGTTGGTCCTAACTTTGCAAAACTAGTGCAAACTACAACACCCGAATAAAATTGCAGCCCAAAACAAATCTAAAATGCCGGACATCCTTGCTTGTAACAAGAATAAATCACGTGTCGCTCTAATCTTAATGAGATCAACATTATCTTATCAATATTAGATACTTTGCCTAACTCGAAGTTAAAAAGCGTGAGAAATGCATATCATGAGCACGTTAACATTTTATGTTAATTAAGTAGGTAAACCTACTTAATTTTCCAGCATGAGTAGTACACACGACGACATAAAAAGCTATACATTTCCAGTTTTAGCTGAGCTCGCATTGTACAGGCTTTTCGTACAATGAGTCAGCTTACACTGGAAATGTATAGCTTGATTATGACGTTGTGCGAACCAAATATTTTCTGTACCCTAATTGCGTAACACACTATCAACCACAATCTGAAAAACATTTAGAAGGATATTGCTAATACATTACTTCATATGTTCCAAAAATGTGTCTGCTGAACAACGTAAATAACGCAATGAATGTTGTTGAACCGTCAAAATGAAAGCCATTCGTACTGTTAGTGTGTTGCGCAATTACCCTTCTGATTCGTGGCTGTTTTTTAGTAGGTAGGTACTCTTTCGTCATTAATTTCTCATCGGGATACTGACAAGATCCTAATACCTACATCAAACTGCTGACATTGCAAGCCAATGATTCATACACTTTTCCGAGAAAAACGATTCGTGTCAAAAACATGCGCAAGGGAATTTTATTGTGAGCCAAATATTGCTGCCCTTGCGAAATATTACACAGAGTTCTTAGTAAGAATAATATCTAATGCTAATGTTGTTTACGATGACATGACGACTGACCTCTTTTTATTTTATTTTTTTCCTTGTCATAGATTACCAAAACACCACGGTGTTTGTAATGTGATCAACGAAGCGAGCTTATTTACTTATTTATATAAGATCCGTTTAAGTAACTACCGGAGAACTTTTTATCTTTAATCTAAAATAGTTTGTAGATGTAGGTAATTAAAATCATCACGTCAATTTTTTTTTTAAATAGCGGTTATACGAAAAACCTATATTTAACGTTTCAAGTTGATCAAAGTTGATAAGGATGTCACATGATCAACTTTGAACGTTAATATCTAGGAAATGTGACGTTTGAATGGCCTTTTCAACCCCCCCCCCCCCCCCGTGCCTCGGAAAGCACGTTAAGCTGTTGGTCCCGGCTGTCATTCGTGGATCTTTTTCGTTACGGGTTGTCAGAAGCCCGAAAGTCTGATAACCAGTTTTTAGAAGATAATTCAGAGTTCCGTTGTCTGTCTCCGAAACTCATCATCAGATCTTTACGAAATTTAAATGGCACCATTTCGGAATAAACTTCTTTCGAACAAAAAAAGAATTTTGCAAATCTGTCCATAAATGACGGAGTTATGCCCGAACATACATAAAAAAACATAAACATCCGAATTGAGAACCTCCTCCTAAAACGAAAATTTTTCAATTGGTTGAATTTAAATATTTTACTCTTGTATGAAAGTCTGATGTTAATAAAAGTCATAGAACAAATTAAAGTTCTTTTGATTATGATGTTAGTAATATTATATTGTAGTCCTGAGAGGTTGTTAATGTTTTACCAATAACCCTGTATACTTTGAGTCATTTGGTGTGGTTTGAAAGTCAGATAACCTTAGGCAAGAGCCATATGCATATCTGCTGGTTCATATACAACGAATATACTGTTTATCTCGGTGCTTTATGCACGACAAACACTGCCCTATGAGTCTATGACACACACGTAGATCGAGGATTGCGAGATTTCACCTGCATGTAATTACATGAGATAGGTGTTGTATACTGACATAAATCTATATAAATAAAAATTAAATGTTTCTCCCGAACCATTTGAGAACGACTAGACCGAGTTGGCTATTTTTAACCGACTCAAAAAAGGAGAAGGTTCTCAATTCGACTGTAAGTATTTTTTTTTTTGTATGTTCGTTACGCGATATCTCCGACAATTATAAATCAACTACGCCCGCGACTTCGTCTGCGTATATTCGTGTCAAATTTCAAGTTTATTAACTCAAGCAATAAGATTTTTCATACAAACAAAATTCCCCCTTTTCACCCCCTTAAAGGTCGAATTTCCAAAAACCCCTTCTTAGTGCTCCCCTACATAATAAAAGGAAGCCGTATGCAAAATTTCACGTTCCTAGTCCTTGCAGTATCGGCTGTGCGTTGATATGTCAGTCAGTCAGTCAGTCAGTTTCTCCTTTTATACGAGTATATATAGATTTCAAAAATTCTTGGGTGGTCCTGTATAAATTTTATTAACTTTGCTTAGGTAGTTTTTGAGTTAGCTCCAATAATAAGTATTTTTGCCAATTAGTTTATATTGATGATGTTATAATAACTACCTGTCATTACATAGCAAGTAGTGTTATACGAGTTTATGTGCGGTGTACAACTTAAAAGTGAAAAATAACAACTATTTTACAAAAAAAAATAAATAAATAAACCGACTTCCAAATAAGATACTACTAATTTTCACTTTGTAGTGTCCACAGAAATCTATTATTTATATTTCTGTGGACACTACAAACTGAAAATTAAGTATTCTGAAGTCGGTGGCAAACAACGAAAATGCGAACCCAACGACATCGACTTGCGAAATTAAAGTCATTTTTCACTTTGTAGTGTCTTATTTGGAAGTCGGTTGTTTTTTTTTGTAATTTGTTTTAAAATGTTCGTAATAGTCCAAATTAGGGAGTCCAATACGTCACAAATTCACAATGTAGGTTTTTTTTCCGTTTATTTCCAATCCCAGTCATCATTTCCCGCGCCTGACTTAGAATAGCTGATTTGGACAGAAAAACCTGACCATTATTTACGAGTAAGTACATTTTCCACCATGCCCTTGTCTCGTCAGTCAAGTTAGAAGTACAGTTGATTAACTATCCAACAAAAAAATGGAAAGTCAATATTATTTCTAACATATTCGCTGAACCTTTCTTGTGAACTGGCACGATCTGCGTGTGCGTTGAAATAAGGATCGACCACAAGCGTGCAGTTGGTGTAACCTTTATAGCTTTGGCAATAAGGGTTTCTGTTGAATGACAGGGTGTTGGTAAAGGTTGGTGGTAGACGCGGAAGCGTTGACGGTGTTCCCACACGTGTGATCATTAGCTGTTCCAGGGAACCAGTGAGCGCGGGCTGGCGATGGGAACAGCACCATTATTGACACTACAAACTTACTGTCGCACTTTATTGTTACTCTATACAATGATAGTTTTGTTTATTGTCGTAGTGTGATCTAGCGGATGATTAATCACCTGAAATTCGTCGAAGAATAATTGATAGTAAATTATTACTATTGCTTGAACATTTCGTTACTACATCATCCTGGTAAAATCTTAAAAGTCATTTATTCAAATTAGTCTGAGAATCAGCACTATTCGAAATTTCGAACGTCAAAATTACATAAGACAGTACCCCAAAACGCCCACCGTCCACCACTACCTAGAGCTTTAGCTGAGAAGATGTGCCGCAACAAACTCCCCAGAATTTCCCGAAATCTGTCGGAGCCCTCCCTCAAATACAGTTCGGCACTGTTCTTCCTACAAAAATAATTAAAAACAGCAAGACCATTAAAAAGGAATCTCCATAATTTTGATAGTAAATTCTAAGGCCACGTAATGCCTTACTACTTAGCAGCATTCTGTAGCAGAAGTCAGTACAAATAAATCATTTCCGACCATGTCATTACACGGGCCGACACTTTCCTAAGAATTCGTGGTCCGGACTACAAACCTCAGATCTAAGCTATGATTAAACTGAACGCTTCCCTCCACACCGCGCGACACGTCATCAACATCATGGTAGAAAAAAAAAGATTGTTATTGCGCAATTTGAAGCGTCGTTGGTGTTCATTCTTCGCCGTAATTGCTGCAGCTAATAGCACCGGCTGCCGAGATATCACTGTAGTTTAAGTTTTATATTATTTTATATCTATTATTCTGGGTATTTTAAGTGTTTTAAATCGGTTGGTTCCTATATAACTTGAGTTAGAATTCAAATGGTTTGAAACGTTTATTTTTAACGGTTATAACGAATCTTGTAGGACTTGAGGAAATCTTAAATCAAGATGTGATTAACAGGTCATTTATCTTTTTAAATCTAACAAGGCTTACAATGCTGTTAATTAAAATATAAAGTTAATTTGAATATTTTATGAATAGGTAAGATACAACAGACAAGTAGGTTTCTAGGTACTTATGTCCGCAAAGACAGTATGGCAGTTGAATCGTGCGCAGAAGCAAATACACTAGTTGCAATTGACCATAAACATGGGAATTATCTGAGAAACTGTTGTGTATCTGTAATTATAAAATCTAGTGGCTCAAGGCTAAAATAATGAATATGAGACAATAATTCAGCGCTGCGCCGCAGTTAGCCCGTTTGACGTCGGTCGGCCGTTTGTTGGTTCTGCCGTAATCTTACGATCAATGATTATGAGACATGAACGCTAAAACGGCTTTATTTTCAATAAACATGTTGTTTTAAAGTCTCAATTTAATTTATGATAGGCCTTAGCACCGTAGGCAAGGTCTACGGAGATATCTTTTTTGCAGCCAGCAACGAGTTTGTTCGTAGACATTATGATTTATGATGACATATAAAATCCCCTGAATGACTTTTTTAGTGCATGTGACCAAGACTGCGAACCCTTTGAATTCAGAGGTCAACCCCTGCGAATTTTTATTGCCAAATTGTTTTTAAAGGTGTCGGCGAGGTCATAACACAATGGCCGCTTGGACACCTTTCAATAATCTGGAATGTGCAATAAAAAGCGAAGGGTCCACATTAAACGGATTAATACTTTGCAAATCGTAAAACAAACTTTTGGGGTTGTCATCACAATTTTTAAACTATGTGCGATAGTGCGCGTGCGTTTCATGTGAAAATCTGAAGCAGTTTTATCGTCTGTACTGAACAGCTTTTTCAATGCCAGAAAGGCCAGAAACCCTATAAAAATAAGTAAAATACATATTTTTAAGTTAAACGATTTTCATGAAAATAATTATGTAGATAATGTACTAAAAGCTAAAAAAATAATTCGGTAGGTCCTAGGTACAGTCAACAGCAAAAGTAGGTGATGAAAATCAGAAATTCAATACTAATTAATGAACGGAGTTCGCGTCAGAACTGTGTGGCGTCGAAGTAGTAAATGTTTGGTATAATTTACAATCACATAACGACACTTCGACGCCACACAATTCTGACGCAAACTCGACGTTCATTAGTATTGAATTTCTGATTTTCATCATCTACTTTTGCTGTTGACTGTACCAGTCATAACACCACTTTCCTCATCAATCTAGTATTGATCAGACAAAAAAATAAAATCGTGGGGCGCGTGAAATTTCTATCAATAGTCAAACGCTAATATCATTATTATAAATGTTATTTACATATTTACTCAGGCTATGCTACGCCCCACGATTTTATTTTTTTGTTTGATCAATTATTTTTTAGCTTTTAATACATTATCTACATCATTATTTTCATTAAAACTGTTTAAATTAAAAATATTTTCATACTAATTTTATTTTCAAGTTTTAATTTAAACTCTGATCCCCCATGCACTGTGTTCTACTTACATATAAAGCATTTGATATCCATTACCCGTATTGAAACAAATATTAAATCTGGCATTTTGTGCCGGCTCGCGGCGGCGGTCATCTCAGATTTGGAATTTTTTACACTGTACAGTATTCTACTAGTCAACCCGTTTCATTTGATACTATGAAATCTGGCATTTTGTGCCGGCGGCGGCCATCTCAGATTTGGATTTTTTAATACTGTAGGTACAGTATTCTACTAGTCAACCCGTTTCATTTGATACCTATGTTGAGGGGGTTGTGAAAAAATATGTAATCCGCCGTTTTGTAGCGGCGGCATCTTGGATTTACAATGATACCTACTGATTAAATTAAAATGTATTGTCATCAAAACTAAAAGTGTGTAAGTACTAAAGTAGTAGTAGTAGTGTGTGTAAGTAATAGATCAATCTGCCAACAGGAAGGGGGTAAAATTTCAAGTACTAAATTTGACCCAAATAAATAAACAAATAAATAAATAACAAAGAAGACAAGCTATATAAAACCGTTTAACAACAGTTTTTAATTGAAACTCTGCAGTTATTCATAAACTTTTGAAGAAATAATATCCCTTTCTCTATAGGTACCTATTAAAACTTCCCATAATGTATGCATAATATGTAGTTTATTCGTTCAGCTAGCTAGTTATTGGCCAATTAATTTCCCAAGTCCAGAAAAAAATTAAAAAGAGTTTACTAATTTTTGCTTGTATTCCCCTAAGCAAAAGTACTTTGTTATACAATTACACAAAGTTATTAATACTTGTGAACGTTTTAATTGGCAAAGGTACGTTGGACAGGTGTGTCTGCGCCACATGACATGTTACACGACATTTAATTGCTATATAGTCCATGCAAGTACCTAGTTTGCAAGGCTGTGTAACATGGAAGAGTAATGAATAAAGTGCTCATAGTGCTGCATTAAAGAAACCTATTGGCAGGTGTGGTTGTTAGTACTTTGAGAGGCTGTGTAACATGAAGGAGTAATTCATGAAGTGCTCATATATGCGTACTGGCTTTTGCCGGCGACATCATCCGCGTGAAATTCCTTGTTCGCTCTACCCCGTCGCATCGCATCTCCTGCCCGCGCTGTCACTTCGTTTTCGCTTAGCGTCCTTTCTAACTTTTTTTATTCTTGCTCAGTTTCTAAGGGTTTTAACGTGATTTTAAATAGCTTAAAGCCTTCCTCAAGAATTGGGCTATCAAATGCAAAAAGTATTTTTCCAAATTCGACCAAATTCGGTACTTAGTTGCAGAGATTACCCCTACTTACAAACAAAAAAAAAAACCTCATTATACTATTAGTATAGATTGCTGCACTCATCGAAATTAGAATTCTAATCATAGGTGTGGTTGTCGTGACAATTTTATGAGAATATTTATTATGTCGGTGTACGAATTCTTCCGTCCTAACATACCTCTGTGGCGGGCTGTCACTATCGTGGCAGCCTGTCAAGAGGTCTGGCAGATTTGATACATACGACATGAGCTTGCCAAGAGTTCGCCACATGGGCTTGTTATGATGTAAAATGATAGGTAGAAAATATAAAAATGTAACTCTCAAGGGAAGCCTTTTCAATAATCTGACCCACCTCGTCGCTTGACTTTAGGCCCTAGGGTCTAAGGTGAATCTGAGTGACTGTCGATATCTTCAACGTTTGGTTGTAGCTAGCTAGTGCTATTAGCGTTAGCCTTCTATTTATTTATCACTCCGTGCCACATGTAAGCTATGTTTAACAAGCTAATACATACATCACTATTAGTTATATTCACGTTAGGCAGTTTGTACTTACCCGGATATAATACGTTAAACACCAACCTTTCTCTTAGGTACAATAGATAGAGCCTAATGTACCAAACAGCCAATTATATCGAATAGACGCTATTTATCTGTAAAGCAGTGAAATATGCCCTAAATAGCTGTAATTTAACATACATTGTTAAAATGTCTGGCGTGTAATTACTAGGAATAACGAACAAATTGATTTATCTTCAGTACGCAACTGATTATAGACTTAATTTGCAGTTAACTACTATTTATCGGTGAAGGAAAACTTTAAAGTTATTTATGAGAAATAAAAATAATTATTAGTTTACAAAAGTAAAATACATGCTGGACTACATTAAAAAGTTTCAGGAAAATAAAAGCTACTACTTGCAGTAGCTATGTTAGTTCCCTAAACCTTCTTTACAATGGCTCGCCTGCGCACTGCACCGTGACCAATGACCATACGTCCCCATACCAGCTCTTAATTTAAGCAGATATCGCTTTGCAAACACCTAATGACAAGCCTTATCCTATTTTTATCCGCGAGGAAATCTTCATGAATACCCTCCGTCTGGGGAGAACGGAGGGTCATGTCGGAGTCCTACCGACTAAAACCCCTGTGTTCCTTCTACTACCATGAGTCGGAGACCCGGGAGATACTTGTACATTCGCCGCAACTCCGACTGGTATCAGGCCGCCGTGCCACGCGGGCCCTATCACCAAGTGCGGCCGATCCCACGACCGCACGTCCTCCCCCCCCCCCCCCCCCCCCCCACCTGAATGTTCGACTTCTTTGGGCATGACTTATCCTGGAAAAACCAGACAGGCTAAGGTTGCTTTGCCCATAGTATACCTATATAATAATTTTAAAGACAAACGTCCGTCAGCACTGGTGCACAAACCAATATCCATTCAGAAATCATAAATAAACTACAATGTTTCCTTATAGCAGCAAAATTTACAATTGCTGGTTTATAGAGGCGGACTGACGCAACACAAAACCCTGCAGATGTTGAATTGTTCACTTGTTCTGTTTTAGTATCATTGCGGCACTTTACAGCGCTGTAAAAATATACTGCAAATCGCTTAGCATACAGGCTAATTTAAATTCATCGGAAATCTTTCAGGGACCAGAAGATAAAAGGACATATCTCATCATCTGCCTAGCCTTTTCACAACTATGTTGGGGTCCCCTTCCAGGCTAAATGGATGCAGCTGAATACCAGTATTTTACATGGAGCGACTACCTATCTGACCTCCACAACCCAGTAATACTTGGTAACACGATAACCCTTGGCAAGACTGTCAAGACTTTCGGGCTTCTGACTACCTGTAACGACTGTCAAAGATCTATGTACTATAATGACAGCCGGGACCAATGGCTTAACTGATTTTTGAGGCATAAATAAAGGAGCATCGTTATGTAACAGACTTTGGCGTTGCTTAACCTTGAAGATCGACCCGTGCCAACGACGTATCGTCGTGGATCCGTGCGAATGTTATTGTTTAGACACGAGCCCCCCGTAAAAGTACCTTAAGTACTTACCTACTCAAAATCGAAAATCATTTATTCTTACCGCCCGGCCACGACTTTGCCGCTATCAGCGGCAGCTTAGCGCGGGGCGGCGAGCGGTAAAAACAACTTATACAAAAATGTATGAACCATGCCACGACGCAATGCTCACAGCGTCAACGCCAGCAGCTAAGACTCCGCGCTGCTTGCCGCTAAGCCAAAAGTCGTGGCCGGGCGGTTAAATTGAGCACTTGAATCAGCACTTGTTGAACGTCAAAGTTACTTAAGACATTCCAGCAAAACGCTCGCCCTTCACCACGTCGCCGTAGTGTTTTAGCTGGGGAGAAGAAGTGTCGCAACGTACTTCCCAGCAACACATCTGTCTGTTACTTACTTTGGCAACAAAAGCTTTTAGGCGGATCACCCACTGCAACGTTTCACGCGACGAAGCGCGGGAAGCGGCGCCAAATTCCCCGCGCGGAAGCGCGTTTTTATTGAATTTGTATGTAAAAAATCACGCGCGGTGGCACGTTATCTGCGTCCCGCCGCGTGAAGCGGTGCAGTGGGTGATCCGCCTTACTTACTATGGGACCAAGTCTAAACTATAGAAACAGATGCTTCTTTTAGGGTTTCGAACACAAAGGGTCTTAACGGGACCTTATTACTAAGCCACAGGGATGTATCTTATGAACCGAAATAGCTAGCCGTAATAGTGGAAATTTTCGCAGAATTTTCCTGCATATTAGTATGTAGGTGTAGGGCTTCTATTATGGCAAATAAACGAGACCATAAGACCATGAGGGAATTTGAAAAAATAATTAAGAGTAATTTTACTTCTGGAAAGATTCCCATTGAATTCTAATAACAGCCTGTAGGTATGCATTGACCAAATGGACTTCCTTTGATTTCATTCGGAGAACAACTAAGTCATTGCGTCATTTTATACGGAAGCATTGAGATTATAAATCGATTTCATTTCTCTATTCGATGCTGAGTTTATTTCTATTTTTTATTGTACCGAAAACCGCAGAAAGTTATAGTTAACACATTTAGTGTTCACCACCCGAAAACCATTATTATTGACTCTGGAGGTTGTTGCGGTTTCTGACAGAGAAGAAAGTTTCAATCCAAAAGTAAATTATACTTTCTTTTTTTGCTTGTGCTCTCTTGTAAGTAAATATAGGAAGTTCAGGTGTAAATGAACTATACAAATGTTACTCGATTATTTAATTGCTATTTGTACGCCCTCTGGCATAAAATAGCGCACTCTATATTATGTTTATATATGCCATTATTATTGTACCTATGTTAAACAATTTATAATATATGACTTATGAAGACTTATCATCATTTGCGTAGCCTTTTCCCAACTATGTTGGGGTCGGCTTCCAGTCTAACCGGATGCAGCTGAATACCAGTATTTTACATGGAGCGACTGCCTATCTGACCTCCACAACCCAGTTACTGGGTAATACGATACCCCTTGGTAAGACTGGTTGTCAGACTTTCGGGCTTGTGACTACCCGTAACGACTGTCAAAGATCCACGAATGACAGCCGGGACCAACGGCTTAACGTGCTTTCCGAGGCACGGAGGGGTCTCGGTATGTAAAGATGGTCACCCATCCACAGACCAACCGCGGCAAGCGTAGCGTTATTACTTAGCCACGGGCCCCTCTGACTTATGAAGACTTATAAGTCTGCCGAATAATTAAGGCAGAAAGGCTGATAACTTGAGTCAAGTCAGATAACTTTCCGGAAGTTAGTATGTAACATTATTTTCATTTCTTATCAAATTAAAAGCTGTCGATTTGTGAAACTGAAAAACTTTTTCCATCAATAACTAGCTATTGATAAAAACCTCTTAAATTATTACATAACATAAAATCATGCCTATAGGTATTCCCCGAAGGGTTAGAGGAGTACCTATAGTTAGTACACACACATTTCTACAGTTATGTTTTAAGTCCTATTTAATAGGGAGCGAGCCTATTCTCAATGAGTAGGTATATTTAAAGTTCAACATAGATACTCTTTCGTCAGGGGGGTGAATACAAGAAGGCTCGAGAGGGCTGCGCGGACGCAGATTCAAGATGGCGGACGCAAGGGTTCAAT
Organism: Globia sparganii; assembly: GCA_949316385.1. Taxonomy (NCBI): domain Eukaryota; kingdom Metazoa; phylum Arthropoda; class Insecta; order Lepidoptera; family Noctuidae; genus Globia; species Globia sparganii. Next base: position 9,623,229 of record OX438655.1, on the reverse strand, counting down.
GATCTTAATGACTCACCATAACGGCTAGCTACAATGAACTTTTATTTAGATTTTTAAGCTGACATTTATTGTCAGTTGCATTTTTGTTTATTTTTATTATTATTTTTATGATGATTCCCTTAAGCGTAATAAAACCCGATAAAATTAGTAACGTTATTATTAATCTTCTAATTATTTTATAATCACGTGAATAGCATTCCATTTGGTTTCTTGAACTGCACTGTTCAGATGATACTTCGGGTTTTTACCATTGGCAAGCATGTCTGGTTAGATACATTTAAATTCTAAGGTCCACTTCGCATCTCACGTTCCTTTCAAATAAAACTGGTCTTTAGACATCATTTGGCGCAGTTAAATTCAAACTCAAAGCATTTATTTCAAATAAACTAATTACTGGCAATTTAAATTATCAAAGGGTCGGTCAGTCAGAAGGCTGAAGCTAGTTGGGCATTCCAAAGCGTAGTAGGTACCTATGGAGACGAGGGGCAATAATCCCCACGGAAACTCTTAAATCAAAGTATGGTTACAAAATATATAGGTAAGTTAAAATTGCTTTTTCAATACATTTCCTCCTAAAATTGTTATCCTCAAGCAACGAAAAGCTAGCAACTTAAATTCGTCGTAGCGAGGCGGCACTCGGATACAGGTTACGGCCGATTTACTATGACGGTACTCTCGATATTACGTCCAACAGCACGTAATAGAGCTGCGATCACTCAACCCCCTCCCGAGCCCCGCGCAGCCCTCTCCCCGCCTCTATCCACGAAGCCCAGTACTTCAGTTTTTAGAAGCAGCCGATGCGAAGAGCTTGACGAATCGGCCCCGTGCCGTGACCATTTGGACATACCAATCTACGAATCGAACCAAATTTCGAGGAAGGCATTACGCTCCATTAAATAACTAATCCCGCGATTGTTTCAGTTTACCTGTCGATGGATCATTGAAATCGGAATTTTGGATACGAAATTAGAAAATACGGTTCAATGACAGGACGGTGAACGGTAAACGGTGAAGAAAAACATTGTGAGGAAACCGGCATGTCCTAGGACCAAAAATTCGAAGACATGTGATATCTACCAACCCGGTCTGGCGTTCACCAAAAAACAGAGAATGTAGATATTTGAGGCTGCTTTAAAATACTCATACCAAACAAAATAAAATCGCTTGAGAACACTGACTTACAAGCTGGAAAATAAGACACGTGCTTGACCTTTTATATGGACAAAAGCAATCAAGTGGCATTATAAAGACATGTGACATCTACCAACCCGCATTGGACCCGCGTGGTAGATTACGGCCCATTCCCTCTCACCGAGAGGAGGCTTGTGTCCCAGCAGTGGGAACATTAAAGGCTGATTATGCAATGGCAGAACAAGAAATATAAAAAAACTTATCCAGTGAAAACCACGACTGCAACTGGTTGTGATAAATTTTTACGACTTCATACTTAACTGTATTTTTTCAGTTTTACCCTATTTTTTATGGATTGCTTGTATAACCCATCCTTCACTAATAATTTTAACCCCGAACTAATAAAGATGAATAGTTATAGACAGATTTCTCTCTTTCAATCGTCAGTAATTTGACTTTCGAAAGAAGAACACAAAGCGTTGTGTTAATTAGTACGAGTAAGGGGGTTAGTATAAAAGTTCCATACCAAGTACCTAAGAACCAAGTCTTCTGAACGGACAAAATTAACTTTTGGACATGCTATCATAGGCCACTGCTGAAATGACTTTAGCTTTCACGATATAGAACCTATATAGACTAGTCATCTCTAAAAAACCACACTGCCAATTTACGACTTAACAGTAAAATAAAATTTTCACCAACTTGAATACTGACATCGACAAAGCCAAATGCAATATCTATCTCTCCAATACACAGATAAGAGGCCTAGCGTCATACTGAGCTAACCGCATGCACGACTCAACATCTCTCTCTCATACATCAGCTTTTAAGCGTGTATTGTTGATCGACCGCTGTGCCGAGTGTGAGATCTATTAACACGTCACTGCATTATTGTAGCTTTTCTTATTTGTGATTGGAACTACAAAAGATACGGACAGAAGGACCACGGAAAAGCGCGGGCATACATAAACGACAGATAATTCAATCTGAAGGCCAATTCCCGTAATTAAAAACGTTCAAAATCTAGTCGGAATCTCATATCAGCGACAATCAATGTCAAAAATGTAGGGAAATTAGAGGAATTTTTGAGAGATTGAGATCAGACTGTGAACGTTCTTAAAATTACGAGAATTGCCCTTATGGTTGCATTAATTAAATTCAGGGAGCCTACTCTCTAAGAACGAAGTCCGTAGATTCAGCCGAAGTTTCCTACTCCATATCGCCATATGAAGATTAGTTTATTTTAGGGCTCGAACTAAGAATGTAGGACAACACGATTTGTCAGCTGTCCTTATCTTCGATGTGTTTTTTCCCGACCGAAAACGATAATCAATCGTGATTAATGTACACTCCGAAGTATCAAACTACTTCAGGATGGGCAGGTATCTTGAATAAAATGTAGAAATTTGCGTTTGGTCTTCAACTGCCATAATCCTTAAAACGATCATGGGGAAATTGAATGTTTCACCACCCACACAGACACAAGCGAAGTGTGTCGTCTAGTTGAATAGTATTATTTTTTATCAAACATTGGGATTTCTGTAAGTTCTTATTAAGTGATCATAACGGACACGCATCGAAGTGGCTACTTGATTTATTAATTGAGACGTCATAATCATCGACGCTATTCAAATCTTTCAATGACATTAGTACTTTATAAATGAATGCTCTATTATCTTTGGTTCTTTAAGCAACTTCTCGCTTGCTTGTCTTCGGCTGCCAGAAGATTTTATATTTCAATATATGATAATTTTGGATCCTCTTCTTCTCTTCGTCTACAAGAGGATCCAAAATTATCATATACAATATGCTACGAGGATCTTCCGATCATCCTATTCAATAGTTTTAATCCACGTTTTATCAAGTTTCCATCGATTGAACAGCTTTAGACATTTACTATGACTTTGACCAATTATTACGCTCACAAATTATAGCGAATATTGGTACTTAAGTGCCTAATTAAAATCTTAATTCAGTGATCATATTTAAAGTCTAACAACACACAAACGCCATCAACAACAATCTTTATAATACATTATTACATTATCTAGGCAGGACTAAAATATACACAGAAATTTAATAATATGCGGCAAGATACGACATTATATTCTATAATATAATATGAAATGATGACAGGAAATTGTTGCCAGCACCGGTGGCAAAAACCTGCCTCGCCTCAGTATGTACATAATATGTATGTTGACTAGACTCCTATTTTGCATCCGGGCTCGAGCTGATTGATACCGAGCTCGAAGGAACGCAAGGAAATGTTAAGCGAAGTTTAAATTATTTCTTATGGTAATTAATCGACTTCTGAGAATATTTCTAATGCCATATCGTAAGCAATCTCATCCAGTTTCTCAGGAATCGCTGGATATAGTTTTTACATTCTGCAACGGTTTTTGCAATTTTGTTAGCACAATTAGCTGCTTTAATGATTATTTTAAACGGAATTTGAGTTTTATTTTGGTGCAGATTTAAGAAACATATGCTTAAAGTTAAAATTCCGTAATTTCCGCGATCACAGCAACATTGTACGGTTTTAAATTTGTGTAGACTAACACAAGAATCTACGCGCACCGCGATCTATAGCTTTGACAAATGGTGTAGGTAGTGTTAAGTCTTATAATAATACGGCTTGAACGTATTATAAATTGCGTTTATTAAAACAAAACTCGAATAACTTCCCAAAACACGTGAGTCATGCATGTTAAAGCTGAATAGAGGTTTACAATAATTATTACAACTGATGATATTTAATAAAACATAACTAGGAATGTTAAATGAGAATTGTGAGGTGAAGTTGAATTTCTATTTGCATCCTTTAGAGCATAACTAGGCATATAGGACGCACTCACAAATTTAAATTACTTATACGGATGACAGAACTTATAATAATTATGATCTATATTAGTTTAATGGAATAATATTTTTTCCCATCGTAAATAAATAATAAAGAGTAATAAAAGCGTGGAGGGGTGCGGACTGCGGGCTACGGGCGCGGTCGATACCTGAGCCAGGCGAGCCCGCGGCTCGCAGGAATAACATTCACACGCATCTAAAAACGAGTTAAACATCTACTACACTAGTCTATCTAATCGACTTGTTCACGCTTTAAACTCCATCGACTACAATATTTCAAATGATCGGACCGCTCGCCTCGTGCGCCTTCAATGTCGGTTACAATTTAGATTACAATTTGACTTACGAATAAATATATCTTCCAAATTGAGCACAAGACATATACAGTACAAATAACGTCAATCTACCACTTAATTACGTGTTTTGGCAGATTGAACTGGTATGAGCACGTGAAAAAATTACGGGAAAGATCCGGGTGAAGTGGGCTGCGTACGAGTAGCGTGCGAGAGCATTGTAACGGTTTTTGGTCGTAATTCAAATGTATTTATGGATATCAATCGCGTCCGTTTTGACACCTGTCTCTAATGGTTCCATTGTTCCAGTCGTTATGGTGTGAGTCCCCATGTCTCAGCGATTCAAGATTTTCCTAGAGTCGTTTCGGTTGCTCGCCCCGAGCAAGGAATTCGATGCTATCCGCATTTTTTTATAATTAGAAAATGATTAGTTCCGGGTGTTTTCGATTAGTTTTCGGTTGTTATGCTGGCCGAGCAGCCGCAGAGCGGGGTTCGTCGGCGTGACTTGACGGATTCCTGCCTAGCTGTTCCTTTGTTTGAGGACGAGCAACTCGTAGTGATGTGCATTCGTCATGTCGATAGACGCGTCAACTTAAGTTTTTGTGCGACAACCTTGTCGTGTCATTAAACTGTATATGACACTTAAACAACATTCAGCGGTGAGACAAGCATTTAAAGTTAGCGCTGAAATAATGTTTAAATTCGTTTGTCTATGTAGTTATGAATTTATGTCTGCAATAAAAAAACTGGTCTACAGGTCCAAATAAGGTTAAATTCATCGAAATAAAATATTAATATTTTTACGCAAACCTACATCCTCCCACACACTCGGAACCGGAAGCAGTAAATAACGCTTAATTGTATTTATTTTTGTTAGACTAGAATAACAGAAATTCGCAACCACGAGGTGTTCACGAGGTAAGTATATGTATAGAATAAATAAATATTGACCTCATGAATTGAAGCTGCGCTTGTGGCCTTCATCCGAAAAAATATGAAAATAATCAATTTCTAAAAGTGAAACATTGGCGGAACTCAGTACCTACTAAATCGGATCGCACGTCGCGATCGAGCATGGGAATAAACATAATATTGTTCGATAAAACGGTTCACAGGCCTACGGTGAGCGTAAAAGCGGCTAGTGCCCTACGCCGGTTACTACAGAACCGGTTCCGACGGCCCTCCGAGTACCACGCTCCACGTGCAGATACCATCGTTCGTCTTCGTCTATTTTACCTTGTACCCCGCGCCGCGACATGGCCAGCCTACCTCGACCCCAACGATCTCTTACAACTCCATTTAACGCAACTAAATCAGAGCAAACGTTCACAAATTCAAGGCTCTTAGTAACATGGTCCGTTTTTCGTACTTTGTGTTCATACAAATCTTTACTGTGCGTACAAAGGAGTACATAAATCATTTTTACGAGCTTTACAATCTTGTCCTTTTACGGCGCGAGGGGTTTGTACTGCTCTAGGTTTAAGTCGTTATTGAATATCTATGACCTCAGGAGGTCGAATAGAAAGTAAACCTGCAATGTTATGGTTTAATGTGCCCTTGTAATAAGCTAACAACAAGATATCTCGTCTTGTCCCCGTATTAGTAGGTGCTGTGAGTGTTTCTACAGTTCATATAATGCCACTTGATTGCTTTATCCGTATAAAAGGTCAAGCACGTGTCTATTTTCTAGTTTGTAAGTCAGTATTCTCAAGCGATTTTATTTTGTTTAGTTCCTCTATTGTGAGTCTTTAAAAGCAGTCTCAAATATCAACATTCTCAATTTTTGGGTGAACCTGGGTGAACTCAATTTCAAGGTACATTAACATTAGATGCGTCAGCCCTGGTCGTCACGGAGCAACACATAATTTATATACAAAAATAAGAATACATACCGTGAGCAAATTTTTTTCTTGGGCGACATTATAGTGTCATTTCGGAGATCATTAAGGGGACATGAAAGAATTTGATTGTTCGATAATGTGGCTTATTAAAAGCCTATTAAACATAAAAAAGACGCATTGACCAATGAATATCAAAAAGCCAAGTCGTAACGGCCAACAAACGCGTATTCAAGACACAAAATTAAATGTTGATTTTAGAGCCTCGTTACTAGGAGAGCATTGAGGATAATGGAAAACAATCGTGTGGACTTCCCCGCTAGTTTACAATGCAATAAAGCTAATATTGTGGCAATAGATAAACAACAAATTCAGTGGTTAATCAATTCATACCCAGCCGTAAGCAACCTCCTATGCTTGTTATAGCAATAGGGATTGTACAAAATTAGGTGGAATCACTTACGACTTACCAACGTATCACAGCCAAAAATGTCATAAGGACCAAAAATAAATCTGTAAAAATATTTGAATTCATAAAACATAATCATAGTGTTGCATCATTTAAAAATACATTATATCACGTCAGTGTACAAAGAATTCCATCGTCTTGTTGAAAGTAGCAATTAAATAATTTACCATTTTGTTCGCGGACTGGTCCCTGGATACACTGACATTATCTAAATTTGCTTTGCGTTTAGACGTTAGGTGTTAATATAGTGTAGGTATTTGTCGGCTATCTGTTAGACCTCCAACGATCAAGCAAACGTGTTAAAACGAAACTATATTTATTTTGTCTGTCTTTAGCTTACTAAATTATTTTGTCACATGATTTCGTCGAAACTGAAACTAGGATTTGAGTATATGTAGTCTGAGTTTATTCCGGTCTTCTCAGAGTAGTCGGTTAGGAAACACCGGCCACAAGTTTAAAACCATAATTTAATTTTGACGTGTTAAAGTGTTTTATTGGACCAATTTACAGAAATAAATATAATTAATCATTTAATTTAATCAAAGCAGTTTGTTTACGTGGCCAAGTAACAATAGCCGCACGGGTCGATTGATCAGGCTAAGTTACGCTTGCCGCGGTTGCTCCGTGGATGAGTGACCTTCTTTACATAGTGAGACCTCTCCGTGCCTCGGAAAGCACGTTAATCCGTTCGTCCCGGCTGTAATTTGTGGATCTTTGACAGCCGTTACGGGTAGTCAGAAGCCAGAAACTCTGACAACCAGTCTTACCAAGGGAGTATCGTATTAACCGGTAACTGGGTTATGCAGGTCAGGTAGGCAGTCGCTCCATGTAAAATAATGGTATTCAGGTGCATCCGGTTAGACAACAAAGTTGGGAAAAGGCTAGGCAGATGATGATGAGTTTGAACATAAATGTGATTTTTTGCTAAATAAAAGACATAAACGAAGATACCGTAATTTAGGTCTAAGAAGAATAAAATACCCGGCAACATATTTCACCTTTAAGCTAAGTCTGTGCTGTGTCGAAGTTATCGGTCGAAACAAAGTGCCTCTCCCATGGAATTAGTCAACAGATAAGACTGGAAAGTGCCAGCTTAAGTATCAAGCTGGCCACGACCCATTCTTAATTACAGAAGGTTTTCTAAGGGATCGCGGCGATAGCATCACCGAACGGTTCTTTGGGCTGAAATAAAATAATCGTGCTACAGTTTAAATTGCTGCAGGGACTTGGAACGTGTAGCTATTATTGGTTGTTCAGCATTTTAATTGAAGAACTAAAGAATAAAGATTTCCTTTTATTAATTTGATTGCGGCCCGCATCGTTGCGGCACGTGTCACTGGTGCGGGTTCGTTCATGAATAGCACTGATAACACCCCTTACTTACTCATTACCCAAAGTACCCCCATCGTTCTAGATTTTCACACGAAACGCGATTGCTGTTTTCGTTTACTATTAATTGTATTATCGGCGATAATAAGCACACCTAATTTCATTCGCTAATGTTTTGATAACGTTATCCAAATGGGTATTTCAGTAGGTGAAAGCTTCATTAAAGAGTTGAATCGGTGTATGATGTTAAGCGATAATTTATTATCAGGGGGTCTACTCCGAAGTGGTAAATTTATCGTATCGGCCTCGTATCGGCCGAATGTTCGGTCATTTCCTACTACGAAGTTCATTCTATTTGGTTCGGTCGGTACCGATCCGACTGAACTTCATTTTGACACTAGTTGTATCGTTACCCTACTCTGGGTGTCTACTCCGAAGTGACACAATCGAATGATCGGAACCGACCGACACACGGCCGAACCGAATATTGTTGTCCTACTACGAAAAAGGTTCGGATAGGCTCAGTTTGATCGGGACCATAGTCAATGTTCGAAAAGAGTGTCGGATCGAACGAAATGTAGTGCTAGAGGTGAAAGTTCTATCGATATGTTTTTATTGGTCATTAATATTCATTTCGATATAATTGAACAATTGAAATACAGAGTAAAATTATTTTTTATAGTAAGAACATAGAACTTTATTTTTAATTCAATATTTATACCTAAGAACATTGTATTATTTCTCGAAAAAACAATATATTTGTAGCTGGCATACAAACTGCTTTGCCGATTGTCAAAATAAATAGAATAAAAAGAAAAAGGATAAAAGTCAAAGGATGACAAGTAAACAAATAAGGAGAAAGAATAAAATTTTATAATTGCAAAATTTAGACAAAATACTTTTAAACTCAAACCAAATCTTGTCTGTCGCTATCGCTATAGCGATAACCGTATTTCGGTTGTTTATCGTCAAGTTCTGGCTGAAGTGTAAAGTGTTAAAGTCAAGTTATGAGATGTATACAAAAAACAAGCTAAATATAATAGAAACTACATAAATTATTCACTTTACGCGTGTTAAAGTGCCCCTTGAGTTTATCGTTTTCTCATGTTCGTATTCTGGAAGTTTGGAAATGAATGTAATGAACAAACATTCTGCAAGAACAAGTCACTATGTCCAGACCAACAGCGCCACAAATTGATGCTCTCCTCATCGAGATTTAGCTCAAGCCATCTTGAGGGTCATCGACGGTCGTACGCTGAATCATCGACTGTGGGAAGAAATTTGCACCACGCTGAATGCTATATTATTTTAGTTTTACTTATTACTATACCTACTTCCTGAAGATTAGTTCTAGTATTGTAAAAAATATATTTTATTAATTATTTTCTAATGATTGCATCAGTCTTTCCCTTTCTCTTTGTACCCTCCTCAAAGCATCTGTGACAAATGTAGGAGGCTGATATGTCACTTGCCGCCTTGCCGGGAGTTATCCGATTCTAAATCATCTTGGGTTAACACCGGAGCACTCACACCGGGCCATATGTGTGCATAAGGCCCGGTGTGAGTGCTCCGGTGTTAACCCAAGACACATTGAATGATGGACATTTGGGATAGTCAAGAATAAAGATTATTCTTGACTATCCCAAATGTGCATCATTCAATGGTGGAGCGAGCTCGCTTGTGCACAGCATTAAACCTGCCTTTTGGGCTGTCTTCCACAAGTCAAAATGAAATATTATCGCCCCACAGAGCATTGATGAGCTGCCCCGAGCGTAAAAATTCAAGACAACAAGAATGATTAATTGTTATTATATTGCTAATAATATGCTAGTCTAGTATTTTTAGTCTTTATTCATATTAAATAACAATATTTAACATATATGTTTACAATAAAAAAATCTAGAACATAAACCTTAAAAAATGTAGGTTGGTACATTTTCCTTACACAAATCTTTTAATATCTTCCGACTGCGTGGTCCGATATACATAAATCTAATTGGAATATTAGTTTTATGCGTAACTCTATCATTTGAGACTAAATTTATTTAAATATCTACATAAACAAGAAATCACATTTTCAAGTTACGTAATTATATGACAATCTTTACATATCCAAAAAATGCCTTACAAACTTACTTTAATTCAGTGTTATTGGATTAAAATATGAAAACTAATAATAAAACTAAGCTAGATAAACTAATCACAAACAGATAGACTTCAAATTAAACAAAATCTCTATAAATAGTGAGTGGACTGCTGTGGAAAACGTAGATCTTACATCTACGTTTTATGTATCAAAAATGCTTTTGTAGCAGGCTCAATTCCATGGCTATTATACTTTCGGGGTAACAGGGGCACTATATCCTGGCTGACTGAGTCTGTTATTAGCTACAAACTCAAGGTCGGGCACTAAATTGTTAATGAAGGAGTCACGAAGTCTTCTGCGATTCCTTCTACGCTCCAAATGCTCTTCTTTGGGAGCCTCTTCCAGTAAACGCATACGTACTGCCATTTCGCTACAATTTCAAGTATAGCACATTCACTTTAACACTTTGAACACATATTAAACTCAATAAAATTGTAATAATTCAAACTTACGATACTCAAAAGATAGCTATTTTGCTGTCGTGTATTTTGACATTAATTTCACGACGTAACTCTTGTCAAACTCAAATTATCGGTCAGTCTTTTCTCGTTCAGAGTAGGGTAACGATACAACTAGTGTCAAAATGAAGTTCAGTCGGATCGGTACCGACCGAACCAAATAGAATGAACTTCGTAGTAGGAAATGACCGAACATTCGGCCGATACGAGGCCGATACGATAAATTTACCACTTCGGAGTAGACCCCCTGAACGAGAAAAGACAGACCGATAATTTGAGTTTGACAAGAGTTACGTCGTGAAATAAATGTCAAAATACACGACAGCAAAATAGCTATCTTTTGAGTATCGTAAGTTTGAATTATTACAATTTTATTGTGTTTTCTAAGTGTTCAAAGTGTTAAAGTGAATGTGCTATACTTAAAATTGTAGCGAAATGGCAGTACGTATGCGTTTAGTGGAAGAGGCTCCCAAAGAAGAGCATTTGGAGCTTAGAAGGAATCGCAGAAGACTTCGTGACTCCTTCATTAACAATTTAGTGCCCGACCTTGAGTTTGTAGCTAATTACAGACTCAGTCAGCCAGGATATAGTGCCCCTATTACCCTGAAAGTATAATAGCCATGCAACTGAGCCTGCTACAAAAGCATTTTTGATACATAAAACATAGATGTAAGATCTAAGTTTTCCACAACAGTCCACACACTATCTAAAGAGATTTTGTTTAATTTGAAGTCTATCTGTTTGTGATTAGTTTATCTAGCTTAGTTTTATTATTAGTTTTCATATTTTAATCCAATAACACTGAATTAAAGTAATTTTGTAAGGCATTTTTTGGAATATGTGAGGATTGTCATATAATTACGTAACTTGAAAATGTGATTTCTTGTTTATGTAGATATTTAAATAAATTTAGTCTCAAATGATAGAGTTACGCATAAAACTAATATTCCAATTAGATTTATGTATATCGGACCACGCATTCGGAAGATATTAAAAGATTTGTGTAAGGAAAATGTACCAACCTACATTTTCTAAGGTTTATGTTCTAGATTTTTTTATTGTAAACATATATGTTAAATATCGTTATTTAATATGAATAAAGACTAAAAATACTAGACTAGCATATTATTAGCAACATAATACACATATTATATAAAACACATCAGGGTAAGATTATTCTTGACTATCCCAAATGTCCATCATTCAATGTGTCTTGGGTTAACACCGGAGCACTCACACCGGGCCTTATGCACACATAAGGCCCAGTGTGAGTGCTCCGGTGTTAACCCAAGATGATTTAGAATCGGATAACTCCCGGCAAGGCGGCAAGTGACATATCAGCCTGCTACATTTGTCACAGATGCTTTGAGGAGGGTACAAAGAGAAAAGGATAGACTGATGCAATCATTAGAAAATAATTAATAAAATATATTTTTTACAATACTAGAACTAATCTTCAGGAAGTAGGTATAGTAATAAGTAAAACTAAAATAATATAGCATTCAGCGTGGTGCAAATTTCTTCCCACAGTCGATGATTCAGCGTACGACCGTCGATGCCCCTCAAGATGGCTTGAGCTAAATCTCGATGAGGTGAACATCAATTTGTGGCGCTGTTGGTCTGGACATGGTGACTTGTTCTTGCAGAATGTTTGTTCATTACATTCATTTCCAAACTTCCAGAATACGAACATGAGAAAACGATAAACTCAAGGGGCACTTTAACACGCGTAAAGTGAATAATTTATGTAGTTTCTATTATATTTAGCTTGTTTTTTGTATACATCTCATAACTTGACTTTAACACTTTACACTTCAGCCAGCACTTGACGATAAACAACCGAAATACGGTTATCGCTATAGCGATAGCGACGGACAACATTTGGTTTGAGTTTAAAAGTATTTTGTCTATATTTTGCAATTATAAAATGTTATTCTTTCTCCTTATTTGTTTACTTGTCATCCTTTGACTTTTATTCTTTTTCTTTTTATTCTATTTATTTTGACAATCGGCAAAGCAGTTTGTATGCCAGCTACAAATATATTGTTTTTTCGAGAAATAATACAATGTTCTTAGGTATAAATATTGAATTAAAAGTAAAGTTCTATTTTCTTACTATAAAAAATAATTTTACCATGTATTTCAATAGTTCAATTATATCGAAATGAGTATTAATGACCAATAAAAACATATCGATAGAACTTTCACCTCTAGCACTACATTTCGTTCGGTCCGTCACTCTTTTCGAACATTGACTATGGTCCCGATCAAACTGAGCCTATCCGAACCTTTTTCGTAGTAGGACAACAATATACGGTTCGGCCGTGTGTCGGTCGGTTCCGATCATTCGATTGTGTCACTTCGGAGTAGACACCCTGATTCGGAACATCGTCACATGTACAGAGGCCAGCACATCAAGCTATCCCAATTTGTAAATTTTTCCCAATTGAATATGAACCTTATTCCTTTGCAGTAAAGTTGAAAATCTATCAAAGAAATTTGACAGATTGGGGTAACTTAATGTGCTGGCCTCTGTACTACAGGTTAGGTCTTGGCCAAAATGTTTGGGAAACCAGAAAATAATTTTGTGACACTACTTACGAACTCTAAAAATAAACCCAAGACTATTAAAATGAAAAGAGTGCACGAAAGAGGTTTTAAATAATTATTAAGTACCTAAAAATATACTTAAGCCTTTTATTTTAAAGCCAGCTGATTAATTAGGAGCGAGAGACTCTTTGCTGCTGTGCATTAATAGAATCCGTGAAGCCTGTCGCCTCTCAAAAGACAAAACGCTTTCAGAACATTGCACACATGTCACACAACTCAAATAACTATTATGCAAGACTAAAAAAGCAGCTTTGTTCCTTTAATATGCAGTCGTTATAAAGATTATCACTATCTTAATCGCTTTAGGAGCATAGGTCAGTACTCAGTCGGCTAGTCTGTCGGTTCGGGACAAATCAATGGCGAATCATTTTAAATATACACTGCTACAAGGTAAATCATCATGATCATCTGCCTAGCCTTTTCGGTCTAGGTCGGCTTCCAGTCTAACCGGATGCAGCTGAATACCAGTATTTTACATGGAGCGACTACCTATCTGACCTCCACAGCCAAACAAAATAAAAAATAAATATTTAGTGCAATATATTGAAAAATAAGTTGGCGGCATTGGTACTGATTTTGGCCACGCGCCGAAAAATCGTGAAGAGCAGTGGTGGCCAGTGTTAACGGTCGCGACTTACGAGTTGTAGGTCTGGGGTTCGAACCCAAGCAGGCTCTGCTCTCAAAACGGTGAAGGAAATCATCGTAAGGAAACCGGCATGTCCTAGAACCAAAAATTCGAAGATATGTGGCACTGGACCCGTGTCGTGGATTGGAGGTACTACAGTATGACGTGCCTTCTAGATTTAGGTAATCGTTAGACATGATTGGATCTTCCTTGAGGTTTCTTGACATAATATTGGGCTCTAAAACGTCAAAGTATGAGATTCAGCAATCGATGAACAAGCAAGCAAGCAAAAAAGCAAGTTAATATAACATCACGCCTGTAAACCCTAAAGGCCTAGGCAGAGATGTACCAAGCAGCAAAAAGCAAGTTACTTCTTGTTTTTTTGCTGCTTGCTTACCAGTAAGCATTTTGGAGCAAGTAGTAAGCCAGCAGATTGAGCAACTTTTTTCGCAAGCTATAATGTTTTCAGGTTTCACACTCGATTGACGGGGTTTTTTTTAGAAATATTTTGACGTTTTCTTCGTTTTCATGCATTAAATAAATTTTTGAAAAGTACAGAATTAATCTCCATTAAATTATCTATACAATGGTATATAAATTAAGTAGGTTCTGTGTAGGTACTAGCAGGAGTATAACAATAGAAACAGTTGCAGGAGGCAAAAAACATTTTCGATCGTAAAGCACTCTCTAATGCTACGCATTATGCAAGTCATGCAATAGTAAGCAAGAATTTAGAGCAAGTAGTCCTTCCATGAAGCAAGCAGTTTTATCATAAGGATGAAGCACGGAAACAAAATCGAATCAAACTATTCCCTACTTTCGGTGGAGTCATTTGGAGTACCTACAAAAATGAATCATAAGCTAACTTTAGTAAACGTAACATAATCTGTGCCTATTATGTACTAGATCGGGTTCTTGGTTTTCACTGTTCTTAGAAACTGAAATAGATAGTCATCATTCTCCTGCCCTTAACCCAATTTATTTGTGGTCGGTGCAACGTCTTCTTCTTCCATACTTCTCTATTAGCCGCCATCTCCACAGTCACCTACTTTCTAACCATATCATTCACACAATTCATATTCAAAACTTTCCTCACGGCATTTTCCTCATTCCTGCGTAACATATGTTCATACCATGACAACCGATTTTCACACAATTTTTCAGTTACCGACTGGTGCCACTTTCAGATTTCCTCTTATGTACTCATTTTCTAATTTTATCTATTTGTGTAACACCACACAACCCTCTTAGCAATCTCATCTCAGTTCCATGGCCTTTCATTCATCCCTATTGTGGCCCAACATTCTGATCCCTACGGAAATAGATACTATCAATTTGAAATAACCACTTACTTGTGTATCATGCGATATTATAATATCCACTAGCTTCTGCCCGCGAGTTCATTCGCGTGAAATTTCTTGTTCCCCAGACTCACCCCGTCGTATCGCATCGCTTACCCTCGCTATTACTTAGTTTTCGTTCGGCGTTTTTTCTGCTCGGCTCTTAAAGGACTGAGAGTGATGTTAAATAGCTTATAGCTTTCCTCAAAAATGGCTACCAAATGCAAAAATATTTTTTAAAATCCGACAGGTAGTTTCAGAGATTAGTGCTTTTAAACAAACAAACAAACTCTTCAGCATTATCACTAGTATAGAAATATAGATAGGACCAAAAGCAGACAGCTTAGGGCCCTTCTTCAATTTCTCATACGAGTGCTTTATACAATCATCTCGACGGGGCAGGAACAAGATAATCACATGCATGACAATCATTGGTGACTCCAGAAAACGGGATGCTGTTCTCACATGAATCGCTCAGAGGAGCAAGTTTTAAACATGTATGTTTTACCTATACGACATAAGGACCAGTCAGGAACTCTGTCTGTCAGGTCTTTGTCTCAAAGGGTCCCTAATTTTTAAGATGCGGGCTTAAAGACAGATAAAGGGCCATAAATAGAAGCAGAGGAACTTGCTTATACATTCTTTTACTTAGTATATGGATTGGTTCTTAGGTAAAGGTGTTGATTATTGAAGTATTTTTGACTCTCCAGGTCATTTTTGTAACAGTTCTAGGTATATTTTTGTAACAATATAATTTAAAGGAGTGTCTCCATAGGCAAACTACGCTTCGGAATGGGCAACTAACTTAATATTTCTGACTGACATACTCCTTGACAATTAAAATTCCCTATAAATGGTTTAATTGAAATGAATGGATTGAGTTTGAGTTTATCAAAGTAAAACCTATCACTGTCTGGCAGAAAAGAAAGCGTTGAATCGAAAAGCAAGTTTATTTCTGCCGTCAATTGTTAAATGTAACAATCAATTGATCTGTAAGTGTCGCCTGATTGTCGGCAGTAGCGGTCGGCGAACTCGACTTTCCTCCGCGGTTCATTTCCTAATATTAACCGATTTGATATAGAGGCTAACATTTGGTACTCTGGTGATCCGATTACTTCGATCAAACTAGTTTTTAACCATAAAAATATCAATAAAATAAGGTAGTTTCGGAGTTATTGGCAACAATCAGGCGGTATGCAAAGACCACTAATTTTGGAAGTATTTAAATTTTACTACCTTCGGACTAAATTATATTTTATGGCTTGAACACTTTATTGCATCTGGTGTCATGGACTCCAATTTATTGTCTTTTTTTTTAAGTTCTTGAAAACGAGTTTTGATCCGTGCACAGCCAACCTTTAAACATTTAGGGTAGGTTAGGCATCTTCTCTACATTTCTATATTTTAAGTGACATTTTCCCGCGCTCTGTCGTGACTGCTGGCGGGAAACGTCAAATTATGGATGCGTTCAGAAACGACGCGGCCGACCAGAACATGACGAATTATGAGCGCTCTCAAAAGCCGGTCTCGTAATTATTGTGGACAAGGCACTTTTTGCCTCTGACAAATAGTAAGAGCGTGGAATGACTGCGGAGCTTTGTGCCGCTGCTAATGACACTGGAGGAGCGGGCTCTAATATTAACTATTTCTTTTGTGCGAGGACCGGGCGTGGTTGTGATGCGTTCTCGTCTCGCCCGGGATGGGACAACGACCTCCCCTTTATTTGTTACATTACTTGAGCGTTAATATGAATCGAATGAACGCGACTGATGAGCTCAAATTTCCTTGGCCCACCCGGCGGCTTTCTGCTGTCACGCGAACCACTTTTTGATGGATATAAAAATATTTATTAACAGTTTAAAGCGGAGACTGAAAAATTTAAAAACTACAGATTTTTTCGTGTTTGATACGAATGTATCTTTGTCTATACTAATATTATAAAGAGGAAAGATTTGTATGTATGTTTCTAACGAATTGGCTCAAAAAGTACTGGACCGATTTTAAAAATTCTTTCACCATTTGAATGCTACGGTATCACTGATTAATATAGGCTATTTTAATTACAATAAAAAAATAAAATGTTTAAAAAATAAATGTCCACCCGTGCGAAGCCGGGACAGGCCGCTAGTTTTTGATAATGAGCTTAGTGGTCTGACAAATTATTATGTATTTAGCCAATGTGATAGACGTTTTTCTCTGAAATTATCTCTTATGTATAAAATCAAAGCTAAACCTTATTCGATTTTACCAATTTTGAGTTACTTTAAGTAGGAAAAAATACAGCCGTAGGTAATAGAATAGATTAACTACGTGCGTAGGTACTTACTTCAATGCGTAAACAAATTACATGTTTTATACTATCATCTGTCTTGAGGAAAGAGTTTCTCAGAGTTTTGATTGATGCCATTCAAAGTGGTTCAGTTCGTGTGATTTGATGCGTAAAATGAGTAACAACAACCAGCCGGCTGTTCGCTTTTTACCGAAGAATAGAAAGAAAACCTCTCCATTCCGAGCCGATACGTTTTATTCGACCGGACTTGTAAAAAAATAAAGATCTTTCGACACCCAAAGTAATTCTATAATCAAGTTGGATTTTCCACGAATTTTGTCCACGGGTGCAATATGAGAAGCAGTGTTGGTGGCCGCACTCAATGGGGCAACCGAAGTGTCCGAAATGCATTTTGAAACAATTCTTTCGTAACATGATTAAAAAAACATCGGTTTGCACCTGCTGACGACCATTTTTAACCGACTTCAAAAAAGGAGGCGGTTCTCACTTCGGATGTTTATATTTTTTTAAATGTAAGTATGTATGTTTATAATTCCGTGACTTATAGACGGATTTGCAAAATTGATTTTTTTTTTGTTCGAAAGAAGTTTATTCCGAAATGGTCCCATTTAAACACTACAAAGTGAAAATAACTTTAATTTCGGAAGTCGGTGTCAAAAAATGAAAATATGGCACCAACGACACCGACTTCCAAAATTAAATTTTTATTTCACTTTGTAGTTTTTTTTTTAAGTCTTTTTTTTAATTGTTATTTTATTACTTACATTCAAAGACAAACTTCAAAAGGATTACAATATGAATACGTTAGTTAGGCTTTTGGTCCTTTTGTACTAAGTACGTTTTCAAAAAGGACCAAAAATTATGTCTCCAATTGTTCATCGATCTAATACGGGTACACAATACCTACAATAAAATGCAAGAATGAAACCACCTTATAAAGCTATACCGTAACCAAGCCGTACAGCTATCAAAATTCCATTGTTATTGCTGCTCAATGCTTATAATGAGATTTCGTATGTTGTCCAATTGGACCTACCCACATTGAAGGCGGCTTGTACCGCGATATAAAGTTCCCTATCGACGGGCCATCACATGCGCCGCCAATTGATCTTACACTGTAAACACCGACAGTTAAGCTATAAAACAACTTGGATGAACACTAGCGCCGTGGGTCGAGACCATAAATCAGGTTTGTTGCTACCCGCCTATTTTTAGACCTCATTCTTTTAACAGGCTACTGCTAGCATAGCAACATGATGCTACAATTTACGAATGCAAGCTTATCTGCCTAGTTCGTTCTCGTTCCGTCCCTCTGGTTCCAGGTAAAGGTTAATTTATTAATGTGTTTTGGATTAGACATTCAAATGGGAAGAACAAGAACGTTTGATATGAACGAGTTTAATATGAATTAGCTTATCATAGAATTATGTCTTAAATCTGTAGCACAGCAAGGTCATGGTTATTTTCGATTAAACTGCATTCAAAGGACCAAAAACCCTTGATTAATATTTTCAACCCTGTAAAAGTCAAAAGCCGTAGATATATCAATCATGCTTACATTTGGATTCAAACATAATTCTCGATTCATCCGAAAGCAAATTTTGTAATCGATATAACAAAGATCATTGCTAAAACGAGTCTTAATTTACTCATTGCCAATACTGACCATAACAGGCCTATATAATGAATCAACTAATCACGATCTTCTGCAACCAGAAATCAATAAACGGCTTCTCAACATGGAATTTTTTAAACCAGTTTTGAAGCACGAATACAATAACGTTTTTGACGTAACGTATCTTATCATCAATGGCTGGTGTCTAAAAAATATAACCGACGAATTATAAAAAGCTATATCTCGTCCAGCGAAGATAGGCGGACGATATTGTTGCCATCGCGAGCATAAACTGGATGAGGCTGGCACAGGAGCGTGGAGATTTCACAAGAAAACAGAGGATTATGCCCAGCAGTGAGTTAAGTCAAGCTGTGGATGATGATGATGATAATACCTCGCTAGGCGTCTTCACAGAAGACAAATCTACCATGCTACGTCCTACCAATGATTTAAAGATGATATCAGAATTAGGTAAAATATTGAAAAAGAACTAAACGGGTTAAAATCTTCATGTGCGGTATGATTTTGAAACCTACGGAACGAAAGACCAGATGGCGAATTTAGATAAAGAATTGATATTAAAGTCATACTGCAGGGTAATTGCGTAACACACTAGTAGCAATGGGTTTAATTTTGACAGTTCAACAACATTCATTGCATTATTTAAGTTGTTGAGCAAAAACTTTTTCTAACATATGGAGCAATGGATTAGCAATATGCTTCACAATGATTCAAATTGTGAGTAATAGTGTGTTACGCAATTATGGTGCTGGTTGTTTTAACATTACCGTTAAGAACCCAGTATGTTCAACATGCAATAATCGCATTCCTAACCATCTTGATCTTTGACAGGGACTTAATGTTTCTTTTGCGTGAAAGAACTATTTTCTGAATTTCTTGGACCATTTCATATGAAATCAATGAAATGTTACAAGCATATATTATGAAAATCGAAAATTTTATCTTTGTTTTGGACTAGCTGCGCCCCGCGGTTTTACCCGCATATGTTTTGATCCCGGAATATCGGAATAAAAAGTATCCTATGTATTAATCCAGTCATGGTCTATACATGTGAGAAATGTCATTCAAATTCGTTCAGCCGTTTTAGCCTGAAAGCGTAGGTAACAAAAAAAAATACAAAACTAATCTTTTTTCTTTATAGTAGGTACCTACCTATAAAGTTATTAAGACTTTTTTTACATATTATAACATGAAACACCTAACAAAACAGCTAATCTAACAGAAAATTAAGTAGAAATCAGTAAGACCTATTAAGGGCATTCTATTACATTCCCAGCAGTTTGCCGCATTCCAAAGTCATTACCGGTGTAAATATTAATGAAAATCTTAATTTTCAATCTCAATGACATCTCGTTGAATGACAAGAAATATGGAAATGTATTCATATTATACTATTATATGTAGTTAAATGATCAAATGATTGCTTGGCAACAAATAGGCGCCACCGAGCGAGCTCAGACCGGATTATAGTTATTGTAAATCTTATTAATTGTATTATTAATATTTATGATATGGCCATTAGTGAAATATGTCCATCAGTTTGGAATTATGAATTTGTGATGATTTAGAAAACTGGATTGCCTAGATAAGATTAAGTAGATATGTACTGCAACTGCGACTTACGTGTTGGAGGTCGATTCGAACCCAAGCAGGCACTTTGTGTAGATTATTTCATCAAAACTGCTCTCAAAACGGTGAAGGAAAACATCGTGAGGAAACCGGGATGTACTAGAACCAAAAATTCGAAGACGTGTCATCCGCCAACCCGCACTGGGCCTGCGTGGTGGATTATGGCCCACTTCCTCTCTCTCATAGAGAGGAGGCCTGTATCCCAGCAGGCAACATTATAGGCTGATTATGATGATCTACTACACGGAACAGATAATAATCTACTACAAGCTGTGGAGTTACTAATGAAGTGGCAGTTGCATTTGTTTTATAGCTCATGAATACACTTAACGCAAGCGCAGTAGGTACTTAGTAGCTAGTACATATAAGCAAACATTTAACTTACTAGAACTATTAACCAACTTTTATGGCAAATGAAGATCTGACTAAAATGTTTTTTTATTAATTTATTAAAACTTCATACGCAAATAAAAAAATAATGTACAGAGGCCAGCACATCAAGCTACCCCAATCTGTCAGATTTTCCCAATTGAATATGAACCTTATTCCTTTGTACTAAAGTTGGAAATCAATCAAAGAAATTTGACAGATTGGGGTAGGTTGACCTGCTGGCGTCTGTACAAAGGCGGACTTAACGCCAGAGAGGCATTTTGTACCAGTCAATCTTAGGATGATGCAGAGACAAAACATTGCAGGTGCAACATAAGTGATAGGTAGATAGCTAGAAAATAACCAAAAAATACAACAATAAATACTACTACATAGATACATACATAAATATAACTAAAAAAACTTTGTCAGGAGAAATAACGACCGGTGTCGACGCATAAACTATATCCACGGTCTTTTCCACTTACAAACTCATGTCTATTCGCGGTACAACATTTCTAACAGACCCTATGTTTTAGATAATATTTATAATAAGTACTCCAGGTTGTGAGTTGTTGAACGGCGTTGTTAGAACTTTACTTTGTGTAAATTAATTTATCACCACTGCTCTCAAAACGGTGAAGGAAACCATCGTGAGGAAACCGGCATGTCCTAGAACCAAAAATTCGAACATGTGACATGTACCAACCCGCTCTGGACCCGCGTGGTGGATTACGACCCACGGACCCAATCGCCCACGGGCCTGTGTCTCAGCAGTGAGAACATTATAGGCTGATTATAATAGGCTAAGTTGTTGAATATTGCTTCCTTCTGCGATTGTTATTCAGTCCTAATCCTCAATTGAGTCCCACAAAGAATCTTTCAAAGAGTTCTATGATATGCTATCTACACTGTTTTCTATTTTCCCTCGAAATCTGGGTGTCAGCATGTAAATAATTTCACCTAAGTAATTTCAATTTCTATGTTAACATTTTTGACAAACTTGTTGATTTCGTATGTTGTTAGTACTTCTTGAATGACGTGGTGGTCATGAGGAAAACCCCTAGAGGCCTAGATAGTGGCGCCATCTTTTGACACTGATCTGAAAAAATATGAAAGTAGATATTTATCAAAGCACGTTAGTGGAAAAAATAAGGCTGTTATGCCATTTATGAGCCCTTGATGACGCTAGCAAAATACAGAATAGATCAATATGAGTAGGGTTTACTGTGGCAATTACGATACAGGGCATATTCCGTTGGATGATGATTTCTACCAAAAGAGGCATTTATAAGGCAAAAGCGAAAGGGATGGCGGGCGATAATGGCGTCTAATCAATATGTTGCCAATAATATAAAAATGCCGCTGCGGTCGGTAGAGAATATTATCCAAAAGATTATACCCACTATCGTAATTGCCCCATTAAACTTATGACACAGTTGATGATGATAAGAACACGGTTTGATAGAGAAGAGACTCTTCCTCACAATCTCATTACAAGTCTTCGCCGCTAAGAGCCCTGTCAGTATTATGAAACGTGATTCGATTCTAGACAAATCAATACTGCTACATATTTAATAGGTCGTAATCACAAAACGGCGTGCCCACAATACCTGTAACTTAACCCATCACAATAGAAAAAGAAACAAAACTAATTTCCATAAACACTTGTTCGTACATCCGCTGAAAGAATAAAATCTCCATGCATGACTAACAGATTCAAGGTGGATTGTTTTCCATTACACGGTGACGTCATGACCACCATAGGTAGGTACTTAACGCCATAAGTTGTACCTACGGCTATTACACAAACAACTTTTTGCCCTCCCACACTTTTGTTAAACTAGATATTGGAAATTGAACTATATTGCTTTGTGATAGAGGCGCTGATTAAAAAAATATTTTGTTCATCATCAGATTGTTTTCATATTGGACGACGTCCGATACCTATTTACGCCACACAATACAGTACCTAAGTGGAGACAAATAAGCTCTGACTCTGTAATAATAATTAACAATTATCCCTAATTAGTACCTATAAACCTCTTTAGTAAATCACAAACGATAGCAGTAAACCAGTGAGGGGCTTGTGCCTAAGTAAGCCGCGGTGGGTCGTGGATGGGTGAACAACTTCACATACCAAGACTCCTCCGCCGTGCCTCGGAAAGCACGTTAAGCTGTTGGTTCCGGCTGTCATTCGTGGATCTTTGACAGTCGTTACGTGTCAGTGGCCCGAAAGTCTAACAATACCAAGGGGTATTACACAGTAACTGGGTTGCGGAGGTCAGATAGGCAGTCGCTCCGTGTAAAATATTGGTATTCAGCTGCATCTGCAGATGATGCTTTCATAAATTAGTGTCAAGTTGTTGTCCTCTGATTGAGCCCAGGATTTTGTATATCTTGATTTAAAATAGTGTCCTTGGAATCGTTCTTTTTCATAGAGATCTACATTTTGGAATGGGCAAGTAGCTTCTACTTTCTGACTAACTGACAGCATAATCAGCCTATAATGTTTAGCTGCTGGGACACAGGCCTCCTCTCTGTGGGAGGGAGTGAGCCGTAATCCACCACGCGGCCCAGAGCGGGTTGGTAGATGTCACATGTCTTCGAATGTTTGGTTCTAGAACATGCCGGTTTCTTCACGATGTTTTCCTTCACCGTTTTGAGAGCAGTGGTGATGAAATAAATTACACAAAGTAAGCGACTGCCTGGGTTCTAATTAAGGTTGCCAACCCTACTATATAATATAGTATCCTACTATATTAGAGGCCTAAATACTATATTTCTTTCAAAAAAATATAGTAGGCGAAACTACTATTTATTTTCATTTCAATACAAAATGGCAAGATAAGCGCAATATAGCCAGTATTAATCTAATAAATGAATTAATGGCAACCTCAATTTAGAGTGTAATAATGGTTATGACACATAAAAAAAAAATAAACATACTTACCTACTATATATTTTTTTTATTTTTTGCCATCTACTACCTATATTTTTACAGGCAATGTATCAAAAATACTATATTTCGTATAAAAAAAGTTGACAACCCACTTCTAATCCACGACCTACAACTTGTAAGTTGGTACCACTGGGCCACCACAGCTATATCTAACTAACAGACTCCTTAACAATTCAAAACTGCCTTTTGAAATAATTGCTTTGAGTTTGAGTTTAATATAGGCTTAATAATTGCAAGTCATTTGCCGCCCTCTGAGGCCACATCTAGTAATGCCACTAGACGTGCGAACTATCCTAAGTCCTAAGTTCTCTATATCATTGGACAATCGGGCTTTCTAAAATTGTTAGAGCTAAGAACAAACTTCAAAATTGTTTACTACGGAAAGGCTTTAAAGTTACAGCTATTTTAAAAAGAAATATTCTACGCTATTAAAGCGGTACCTTGGTAGCGATGTCAACAATTCACACATTAAGTACTTCGTATTTTTTGCATGACTCTATCTATGTGGTAGGTATTACCTACATAGATGGAGTCGTGCAAAAAATTCGAAGTAAACTTTAACTTTAAACTAAAAAAAAAGATCAGGCAAAATCGATAAATTGCCAAAGACATGACGATTAGTTTTTATCGATAATAAATAAATTATGACGCTTACATTAGTAACCGATGATCAGTCTGTGACGATTTATGGATTGAATCTTAATAGGTTCAAGCCATAAATCGTCACTGACTGATCACTGGAGCATGTGAAATTATTTATTTCGCTAATTTTGACACAAAGGTAGGTGCTACACGTTTTGGCACTTTACATTTATCATTAGAAGTGGAGCGGTGTAATACATAATTATTGTTTATTGGAAAACCGGTGCCCCGGGCGGCGCCGGAGCCACACAACAGCCGGAAGGCAAGCCGCATCATCGGTGGGCTGTCTCCAACGCACCGGTATTCGATCTTCGAAAAACTCGATTAAAGCATAACTGATAGAAAACGTGATTTAAAACGTAAGTCATGTATCTGAGGCAAGTTCAATACGAGTAGTTGCTCCAGAAAAAGTTGCGCAACTTATGGATGGAATGCAACACTGACTCATTTTATGCTTAGACCTTGCTTAAAATGGACTCCTATTTGTATGTAGCATGATAAAGGGGCTTTTGGCTAAGTAAGGACAGCCGCACGGGTCGATCGATCAGGTTAAGCTACGCTTGCCGTGGTTGGTCCGTGGATGGGTGACCTTTACATATCAAACCCTCCGTGCCTCGGAAAACACGTTAAGCCGTTATTCCCGGCTGTCATTCGTAGATCTATGATAGTCGTTACGGGTCGTCAGAAGCCCGAAAGTCTGACAACCAGTCTTACCAAGGGGTATCGTATTACCCAGTAACTGGATTGTGGAGGCTAGATAGGCAGTCTCTCCATGTAAAATAAAGGTATTCAGCTGCATCCGGTTAGTCTGGAAACTGACCCCAACATAGTTGGGAAAAGGCTAGGCAGATTGTGTTTTTTTGTACATAGCATAAGCATAATCAGCCTAAAATGTTCCCGCTGCTGGGAAACAGGCCTCCTCTTTGTGAGAGGAAGTGTGCCATCCATAATCCACCACTCGGGCCCCGTGCGAGTTGGTGGATGTCACTTATTTACGAATTTTTGGTTCTAGGACATGCCGGTTCTCAAGATTGTTTCTTTCACCATTCTGAGAGCAGTGATGATGAAATTAAATACACAAAGTTAAGTGCCTGCCTGGGTTCG
The DNA here is from genome assembly GCA_949316385.1 of Globia sparganii. NCBI lineage: Eukaryota > Metazoa > Arthropoda > Insecta > Lepidoptera > Noctuidae > Globia > Globia sparganii. The sequence continues at coordinate 9,597,496 of OX438655.1, read as the reverse complement.
AACTCACGACCTTTATACAACTCGTAAGTCGGGACCGATACCACTGGGCCGCCACTGCTATTTGGATATAAAAGCGTCTAAATGCGCATCACACATAGTAACTATATAAAACATTATATATTAAAAAGAAATCAGTCAGTTGAAATTGTTGTTTGCTATCTTAGATAAAATCAGGCGCGCAAGATGGAAAGAACATACACGTATACACGATGCATCGCATGAACACGGAGTGGTTAATTTTCACTCTTCCGCTCGAACCCTAGCACTATAATAACAAAGCGTCTCACTTAAAACAAAACCGTAATGACTTCTTGAACATTAACCAGGCACAAAGGCTTTTACACTCTGTTTAACAAAATAGTTCATTCGACGTTTGCATATAGCGCTCGGGTAATTATCCGCCTTATTGTTATACACAATGGTAGACTTACTTATTTATTATTTCAATTTCACAATATATTGTTGCGAGGAAAACAATGTAAGCACCTAACGTACCGTTCTTGTTACGAACCTCACTGCACACTTTCTACGAAGCTAACTTATTGCTGTGGCTTGTGATATCAAATCTATTGTCATCATCATCAACATGTGTGTTGTTCAACATTCTTATTAAGATATGGGCGTTTCTGTATTTGGTATGTTCAATTACCAACGGGTAGTTAGACGTTATTTATTAATTACGAAATACTTCCTCTTCATTCTCCAGCATTGATTTGGACCTGGAGCAACAAACGAATAAAAGCTCCAAAAAGTGGTGGACAAGGAGCATCTATGGCGAGAGGAAATTGGACTCCTAGCATAAATTTTGCTAAGAAATAAGAATGTTTGGCATACCTACAGCACTTTCATTTCTGGAAGGAATCCAAGACCAACCACGCCCGCTGATGTGGAGATTTTGGGGTAGCCAAAAACTTTCATCACTTCTTCTTCTGTATACCAGTTTGCCGATGATACCTGCATCGTGTTTGCTGATAAAGACACTGAAGAGGCCGAGCGTCTTCTTCAAATTAACTTTGACTTACTATGTAAGTGGTCGCACGATATTGGTCTCGTCATAAATGCCGATAAAACCAAAGCCATGCACATACATTCTTCACATAATCAAGCCACCTATACACCATCCATTAAGGCGCATAACCATACCTGTCTACACGCAGTATGTACCGATAGTTGTAGCTGTGAAACATTAGAATTCGTCAAGGAACATAAATACATTGGTCTCATAATCGACTACAAATTTAATTGGGTACCACACATTAACTATCTATGTGATAGACTAAGATCTATTCTGGGTCGAATAATCGTGCTTAAACATAAAATGCCATATAAAACTTTAAGACTACTGTACCTAGCCCTAGCTGACTCCATAATTGGTTATGGTCTCAGTAGCTATGGGAGAACATATAAAACGAATTTAGATAAAATTTACAAACTACAACAAAGAATCCTCAAACATATTGTACCACTCAAAATTAAAACAAAATTCCAAAATGATTACTCTAAACTATTTCACTATTGCAACATATTGCCAATACAAAACATGATCAGACTTTCAATACTAAAAGACGAATACATCAATATAAATAATTTAATTAGGAGAACACGTCATCCTAAATTAAGAACTTTAGCTAACATAAAAACCTTTACCTTGCCTAGATGTAACAATACATATGGTATGAGAACATACACCTACATACTACCAAAAATAGTAAACGAACTTCCTACGGACATACAAAGTAAATACCTCTGTAACCCTAATAAAGCTAAATGTTTATTAAAAAAGCATTTTCTGCAAATTACAAACTATGAATATATACTTTAGCTTGATACACTTATTACATCTTTAATTGTGGTATTATTATAATATAGAATAAGTAAAAACTTAAAATATCTTGTTTTTTGAATGTAAAACTTACAAACTTAACATCTACATATGTTTCTCTGTAGTACATAGGTAGCTATAATAGACGATATATCTCCGAACTCACTAGCCATATACAATGTGTAACGAAAAGGCTATATATATAGAGAAGGCCCGGCTTCTTTGGATGATATCAAACGACATAGGAAGGGTTTTTTAATCCTACCGCTACATGTTCGGAAGTTATGAGATTTTTTAATACATTGATACCAGAAACCGAACTTTTCAAATTGAAATAAACACATCACTAGCACTAAAACAGCTGATCGGTGTCACCGACCTATTTGTAAGTAAAGATAAACCTCCTACTCCTGGTATTTCTGAATAAACGGTTCCGCATGTTTATTTTTTATTCACAAAATATTATTAAGTACTGACTTTTCCTAAACTTTGATTATGTTTGTGAACTAGCTACCTACAATACAATTAATTGGTCTAGGTATCAAAAGTTAACGAAATATTTAGATACCTGCTTGAATTGTCACGTATCATTTACACACTTGTTGGTTTTTTACGTAGTTGTCCTTTTGTAGAAGATTACTTTGTAGATAATTATTATCTACCTCGTAGTAATCTTCCACCCGCCACCCACCTTTCCATCATACCTACAACACAGTAAATACCTAATTCAAAAACAATATTCCTGTAAATTTCCTAACATTATTTCTAACCTTTTATTTTGGTGGCCATAAAGATGAACGATTTTTTGCTTTAAATCGATTTTTCATTCGATTCACAGATCGAATCTCGTGCTCTTCTTACATCGATCTTCTAAAAAATTTTAAACAACATTTAACCACCTCTATTTTGTGACATATTTACAGTTGCCAGTCAGGTAGGTACGTCAATAATATTTGATAACCTTTCCGGCGTAATTCAATGACTTTAATTCAGATGGATGATTAATATGTTTCAATCTTCGGACAAGTTAAAAAGTGTCGGCATACTTATGTAATTGATCTTGTTTGAAATAGATAAACCTACCTATTCGCTGTTTATGATTGTCAGCACAATGCTTTGGGCAAATATGAACTTGAACTATTAAGAGCCTTTATTTACACATACGATCCAAGAGATTCGATTCACGTTACTATTGAATCGATTTGCTTGAAGATCGCATTAAAACGATTTTTTCGAAAAATCGACAGCTTGTACAACCATTGAATTGATCATAAAAATCGAATCCTTACGTGCATCCTACCGGGAATTAATTGCTTAAATAAACATTATTATTTGCCATTAGTACTTAGAATAGAAAAAGGATTTAGAAACCATTTTTTTGTCCAACTGAACCCAAAACATCATTTCAATTCACCTCTTCGCAACTTATTCTTCTCCTAGTACAAATAAAATCACAGTGGGTTCCGTTCATAATTTTTAAAATAAGGTTATTTTTTTACTAAATAAGACGTAAACTATTAGCAACAAGTTAATCGTTTTTTTTTATTACAAAATAATACCACGCACGCATAATTTTTGTGTGTAGGACTAACCGAAAGAATTATCGGAGTTCACGGTCTGTCGGTGCTGTTTGAGTGGTACATAGGTTTTATTAGTTTGAGCACGTTTAGTCTTTGTTATTATAATTCAAATAAAGAATGTCGCAAAATTGCATGTAACTGTCGAAAGAAATTAATAAAAGTACTAGAAGCGCATGAGTAACAGGAATTGTTATTTCCGAATTGAATATCGTTTGCTCACAGAACCCTGATTACGTCGCTACACACACAATGTAACATCGATGTGTGTGTAAACCTAATGACTTTTAGGTACCAGGATAGCAGGGAATAGGAGTTTCATTTTGGGCATTATTGTTATTGCTTTGCTGTCGAAGTAAGAATGTCGCAAAATTGCATGTAACTGTCGAAAGAAATTAATAAAAGTACTAGAAGCGCATGAGTAACAGGAATTGTTATTTCCGAATTGAATATCGTTTGCTCACAGAACCCTGATTACGTCGCTACACACACAATGTAACATCGATAAACCTAATGACTTTTAGGTACCAGGATAGCAGGGAATAGGAGTTTCATTTTGGGCATTATTGTTATTGCTTTGCTCGTCGCCGTCAGTCGACGTCTGTCCTGCGTCTAGTACATTCGTTTTTATCCCTATGATAATTATGCGCATCAGTAATTTGCGAGCTGCCCAAGAACTGTACCGTCACCGTTTTATTGAGGGTAGACCAGATGCTGAGCGTCGATAGATGCCTTCGTCAGCATGTTTTAGTTTGATCTCGGATGGTACATCGGCTTGGTGCCTCTAACCATAGGTAATCAGGTACCTATGGCGAGCGCTGCGCAACGACGGTCAGCACCCATGTGCGTGTGTAGTGTACGCAGTGCAGTGTGATACAAATTAAAGTGCGGATTGAGGCCGCTTTCAGGACAATAACACCAGACATGCTACGTAATGTGTGTCCATGAACAAGTGAGCGGCCTTGTGCATACAATACCAAGGTCACCACATCGAACCCCATCTTTAAAAATGTAAGTCAATTTACTAAATTAAGCAAAGCTTTAAGATTTTACTGTTTACTCGGTATAAAGTAATAATAAGGGATGAAACTAGTTAACCTAGGTACCTACCTAAACTTTGTTTCGATTGTTTACGTAAGTTTTGTTATTCCAGTTTTTACGTGCAATTTCTAGCTTAATAACGAGTAAACTGTAAATCAATAATTAGAATTACACATTAATTTTTACATCACGGTAAAGTAGGTATGGCTTATTGCGCGCGCGCGCGGCGGCGGCGGCGGAATATTCCGTCAGTTGGCGCCGACAAAGAACACCGCCTCGCGCCTGCGCAGTAGGCTACGGTACTAGGCGCGCAGAGTTACGGAAGAGATTTATCGTGATATTAGCAAGTAACATAAAAAGTTATTGACCTACGTAGTGCGGTGACACGTTTGTTATGATTTGAATTTAAGAAACCAATGAAACCGAAAATTTGGTATCAATTCTTAGAGTATTTTATTTTGAGTTGAAACTATGTATAGTGACTCTATACCAGCTGTTATGTTTAATGCTTAGCTATAAATACAGGGTATAAATTACACCCTGTATAAGCCATCAGTGGCTTTTGTGGTTTTTAGTATAAAATTATTTAAACTCTGCGATAAACTTTTTGAACATTAATAAAAAAAAAACTTATTGGTAGTGATGAAAGTTTTTGGCCACCCCAAAATCTCCACATCGATATTCACTATGTACTGACAAAGTATATATAACTCGATATCTAGATTTAATCGCAGCAGGTATCTGCTTATAGGATACGATCAAACTAACGGAGAGCCACAAAAGCTTCTATTGTAAGAAAGTGTGTGGGAAACAGGGCACATCCTTACGAGCTAACGAGGCGTTTAATTAATCAGTCATGTCCCTCTCCCTTCTCACTAGTGCCAATCAAACCGTAGGTACACTTACCAAGAAACCAGAACACTGAACCAAGAAACCAGTCCCTGATACCTATTCACCGTCAAATTTTTTCCGAAGAATTAGTTCTTCTACCTTAAGTCCATATTAGAGGGCAAAAAATTGCCGGTGACTTGGCCCTTCCACCTTAAGTCCATGTAATGAGTTGTTAGTACCCACGCGCATGACTACATCGACTATAGTAGGTGCGTTAATAATGTTTACGAGTATGTACCGCTACATTTACGTCCATATTCCCATCAGTACGTATACAACAATAATATTGGAGCATTGTGAGCATTCAGCGCGGGCGCAGAGAAAGCGTTGCCCGCAACAATGCGCGCTCGTGTAGATGCGCTAGATAGCGCCCGCGAACTTTGAACCGCGTTCTATAACTTCCATACAAGTCTCGAAGCCTCCCGGTAAGGAAAGTCAGGTACTTATTTTCAAATCGCTACAGATTTTATGGTGTTACTTTATCAGCGTTAGTTTGCTTTACTTTCCAATGTATTGGGTGCAATCGACATGCGGGCATCGTTTCACTGTTGCGTAGCGCAAGAAACAATAGGATATTTTGAAACTGAAATGCGTTTGTGTAACTGTTTTTTTTTGTTTCAGATGCAGTCGTATCAAGATTTGGCCTGTTGCTGTTACTGAGTGAGATGAAGGTCAAACATGGTCCCACAGAACTGGTCTGCTCATATACAAATTAGGACACCTGTTCTGAAACAAGCTTATCTACTTTCCGTATTTAGAAGAAGATAAAAATATTGTCCAGGTACCTTTATAAAACTTATTTTCCCATACCTAGGCAATTATGAGAAGAACTAAAATCGATGCAATGAGTCACAATTACGAATAATAAAGTTATGACTATCAATTATTATCTTTAGCCCCGTTCTCATCCAGCTCTGCTAATTAATAAAACCTTTATAACTAATCTCCTACAATATCAACTTATTTCCCGAGTTCAGAGCAATAATAAAATGAAATCGTAAATACCTATGATAGGTCCACAAGTAAGGAGAGGACATCCGCGGCGCAAGCGCACAAATCATAAGAGTTAGCAGAGGGAAAATGAAAGTTAATTGTATTGTAATCGTAGGGGACGGACCTGTGGACCTGCATGCACTGAGCTAATGTGTCTGCCATGTGTGGTCCAACTAATACCACAAATACACGTAAGAATTATGATTTAACCAATATCGGAAGCCTTTTTGGTAATATTTGCCCTATGGGTACTACGATTCAGTCTGAATTGCGATTAGGAACTGCGTAAAATCTTGCATGGTGACAATTAAATTGTACATCCATAACATCTAAGTACCGCATACTGATATGTGCCGTTCCAGGCAATATTAGGGCCATTATGGTTAAATCCATATTCCTAATAAGACCTTGTATACGTTCACAATATTGCCAGTGTTTATCGACCTCTCAAAGCCAGGACTCCATGATAAATCTGACAAAACAATAACCAGAAGGAAATCAAAGATATATTTTTCCGAATAACTTGTTTTAAATCCAAAATCCTATACGAAGTCTTACGACCCCAAACAGTCAAACTTCGAACAAAAGCCATCGCAAGTACAACAGATAGTGAGCCGATAGAGTGAGTACCGAGTAGTGAGGTGAACGACTGGCCCGCCATTACGGCAACCGCATCATTACGGCAGTGGCAGCCGGCACCGAGGCCCCGCGAAGCCTTTCATAACGTTTTTTATCCCCCACTACCTCCACCACTGGTGACAAACCCGTTGAAAAACTCAGCCCCAGAACAAATTACATCGCGTTCCATTTATATAATGAAAACTCTTTGGCTTGTGCTTATGTAAAAAGTGTTTTTAAATTTAATGGAAAAATTTAATTTAATGGATCCTCTGTTGGCTTTAACCAATGGGCTACTCCAGGTATTTATAGAAGTAGAGCGAGACTATACGAGTTATATGGTTTGAAAAAATACAGGTTTGATACTCCTTTCCTAGAGTATGTAAAAAATTATTCAAAATTATTTAAAAAAATTTGTGCTTTTGCTAAATCAAAATTTTTAAGTGATTCAATTAAAAATTCGAGTAATAAAGTAAAAACCACTTGGAAAATTATTAATAATGAAATGGGTAAATCGGTTAAACAAGATAAACAACTTGAGATTATGGTTGACAGCAAATTAGTTAATAAAGCTGCTGACGTAGCTGAGGCATTTAATGAGTTTTTTGCCAACATACCTGTAACCACGACTCGCTCCTTAAATTCGTCCCCGTCTAAAGCTGAAAACCTTTTGCATAGTAGTGTACCTAAATGTAGTCGCTTATTTAGCTTCGAACATGTAACCCCGCGTGATGTAGTTAATGTTTTTAACACACTTAAATCTAAAAACACCGGTGATTACTGGGGCATCTCCATTAAACTTTTAAGTAATATAATAGACATCGTAGCCCCCTATCTAGCTGTTACTTTTAATAAATGTGTTGATTTAGGAATTTTTCCTGACCTCATGAAGAGTAGTAAAGTCATACCTTTATTTAAATCAGGTAATAAAAATGACGTTGGCAATTTCAGGCCTATTTCTATCTTACCTGCATTTAGCAAAATATTTGAAAAATTAATACTCAAGCAGCTGCTAAGACATTTTAATTTAAATAGCCTCCTTCATAATGAACAATATGGCTTTACAAAAGGTCGTTCAACTACAGATGCGGGTGTTGCTTTGCTGAAACACATATTTAATGCATGGGAGGACTCGCAAAATGCTATTGGAATTTTCTGTGATCTCTCCAAAGCCTTTGATTGCGTGCACCATGACACACTTTTACGTAAACTACGTCATTACGGTGTCCAAAACGAAGCTCTCAACGTAATAAATTCTTATTTACATAATAGGTTCCAATGTGTAGATGTTAATGGTGTGAAATCTTCTGGGCTACCAGTTCAGTTAGGTGTACCGCAAGGCTCAATACTGGGTCCATTCTTGTTCTTAGTATATATTAATGATTTACCTTTCTATTTAAAGGGCATCTGTGACGTTGTACTGTTTGCAGATGATACCTCTCTTATTTTTAAAGTAGACAGGAATAGACAAGATTTTGACGACGTAAACAGTGCACTCTCTATTGTTACGGATTGGTTTACGTCAAATAACCTAGTTCTCAATGCCAAGAAAACGAAATGTGTAAAGTTCGCCTTACCGAATGTTAGAAATCTAGGACCCAACATCGTCTTAGATAAAGAGGTGCTTGAAACTGTGGGCTCGGCAGTTTTTCTTGGAATAACATTAGATGCCAAACTTCAGTGGGGACCACATATATCAAGCCTAGCAGGAAGGCTCAGTTCGGCTGCCTACGCCGTCAGGAAAGTAAGACAATTCACTGACGTTGATACAGCTCGTTTAGTTTATTTTAGTTATTTTCACAGTGTTATGTCCTACGGTATTCTGCTATGGGGCAAAGCTGCTGATATACAAAATATATTTGTCCTGCAAAAACGAGCTGTTCGAGCAATTTACCAGCTAGGTGCTAGAGTTTCTCTAAGAGATTTTTTTAAAGATATTGGTATTCTCACGGTTGCATCACAGTTCATCTTAGCCAACATCTTATATATTAGGCAAAATATACACTTGTACACTAAAAACAGTGATATTCACAATGTTAACACCAGAAACAAGGACAAACTACGTGCTCCCTTTCACCGGCTTCATAAGGTTCATAACTCATTTGTTGGGCTTGGTATAGCCTTTTATAATAAGCTACCTTCTTCTTGGCTAGATTTGCCTTTTAATGCGTTTAAAGCTCAAGTAAAATCTAACCTTTGTTCAAAGGCATACTATTCCATCAACGACTACTTAAACGATAAGAATAGTTGGTCGCCCTGATTAACTCAAGACAATGTTTATGTTCTTTCTCCAGAATTAGCTTACTGACAGGTTATATGAGTTCATATAATTTTTTTTTTTTCTGTTTTTAGTTGACTTTATAAGTCAATTAATTTTATTTTAATTTATTATTGACATAATCTACTCATTTCAATGTTTTCTAATGAGTTGATTGCAACATATGTGGTTAGCTAGCGACCTCTACGATTGATCACATTTATCTTGCCTGAGCAACCGGCAGCAAGTTCGTCATGCTCCCTTAGATGTCACTGCTTACGGTAGCGTCGGGGGTCGGGTTGCCTCCTTCCCTCAAATATGGCGAGGGGGGTAATGGCTGATCTTTGCGTTATGCTCGTGAACGGGTGCTGCTTGTGGTGACTGGTCGTCTTGCTGACCTTGGTTTTACTGTTGTTATTACTAATAACTTTTTTAAATTTATTTTACTTCGATGGTCCTAGTTTACCATTCACAGCTATGTGAACTGAACCCAGTATTGCATACATATGTAAGCTGTCACGCCCTTTATACCTGGAGGCTTTTATTTAGGTAGCAAGTTTTTGTTTACATTTTTAATTTTTGCTTGAGTACGTATTGTTTTTATTGTATTTGTGGGTATATTGGCGTGGCAAGCTAACATATGGCAAATAATTTAATTTAATGTGTTCTGTAACGTCAATAACTTTGCTTATCTAGTATTGTATACAATTAAATATTTTCTAACTGAACAGACAGCTGTGCTGCTGGGGAGTTTGTTGCGCCACTTCTTCTCCCCAGCGAAAGCACTAGGAAGTGGTGAAGGGCGGGCGTTTTGGGGGGACTGTCTTTTGTAATTGACGTTCGAAAAGTGCTGATTCTCAGCCTAGTTTGAATAAATGACTTTTGATTTTGATTTTGATTTTGATTTTAAAACAAATAGAACCTCGTTGTTATTTAAAAATAAACTACTAGAAGTATTATGACGTTGTATGTTGATCATAAGAGTATGGGAAGATCAAAGAAACAATATATGGACTGTGTGAAGGATGATATGGCTAGAAACGGGGTGACTACCGAGATGACGACTAATAGAGAAGTATAGAAGAAAAGACATGTTTCGCCGACACCAAATAAATTAGAATAGAATAATAAAAATTTATTTCAAATATATACAGACACTGAAATAACATGGTGTTTGTTATTTAAGTGTCTGGAGGGGGGGCCGTGGCTAAATAATAACAGCCGCACAGGTCGATCGATCAGGTTAAGCTACGCTTGCCGCGGTTGGTCTATGGATGGGTGACCATCTTTACATACCGAGACCCCTCCGTGCCTCGGAAAGCACGTTAAGCCGTTGGTCCCGGCTGCCATTCGTGGATCTTTGACAGTCGTTACGGGTAGTCAGAAGCCCGAAAGTCAGACAACCAAGGGGTATCGTATTACCCAGTAACTGGGTTGTGGAGGTCAGATAGGCAGTCGCTCCATGTAAAACACTGGTATTCAGCTGCATCCGGTTAGACTGGAAGCCGACCCCAACATAGTTGGGAAAAGGCTAAGCAGATGACTTAAATAACATGGTGTTTCACTATAATACACTTTATTCTATGATCCGGTATTGAACATCTGTGTCTGAACTAGATAATAGAATATCTGTATTTTAGACATCAACGCTCTTCCCCTGTTGTAGGCGACACTTTGAAATTAACTTTGTTTGAAATTGGGATAAGGGCAGGAGAATAATGATAATAACGTTATACTATACCTACTGGTTATGGGAGATATGATTCAAATAATCAGACTATGTTTAGAAAATTCATTTATATATTCTATATCAATCTGCCTAGCCTTTTTCCAACTATGTTGGGGTCGGCTTCCAGTCTAACCGGATGCAGCTGAATACCTGTATTTTACATGGGGCGATTGCCTATCTGAGATCACCACAACCTCAATTACTGGGAAATACGATACCCCTTGGTAAGGCTGGTTGTCAGACTTTCAGGCTTCTGACGACCCGTAACGACTGTCAAAGATCTACGAATGACAGACGGGACCAACGGCTTAACGTGCTTTCCGAGGCACGGAGTCTTGGTATGTAAAAATTGTCACCCATCCACGGACCAACCGTGGCAAGAGTAGCTTAACCTGATCGATCGACCCGTGCGGCTGTTATTACTTAGCCACAAGCCCTCCATTACTAGTAAAAAAGTTGAAGATTTTCCTTTTTTTTGTTTGTGTTTGAACGCGCTGGTCTCTGGAAATACCAGTCGGATTTGAAAAAAATATTTTCAAATTTGATAGCCTAATTCTTGAGGAGGCGGAGGCTATAGTTTATTTAACATCACGCTAGGACCAATAGGCGCCGAGCAAAAAAAAAGTCAGAAAACTAAGCGAAAATGAATTAATAGCGACGTATCAAAATGTGGCTGTTATTTTAGAAAAGAATTCTTTTATTATTCATCTTGCGAATTCTATGCGAACGAAGTCGCAGGCAGAAGTTAGTAAAAAAAAAAACATTACGGTTCCTCCCTAGCCCAATACTTAGATATAAAACATAAATCTAGACATCTTTTTTAAACGAAACTCAACGACGACTTCATAAGTTAATAATTTCTCAGTACTTTCAATACAAGCGAATACCGGCTGAACATCAAAGCTGTATCTAAATGAACGGCCAGCTATAGAGGAGCACACGTTCCCCTTTATCGGCCATCTCCCATTGTTGGCACGCCCGACACATTTACAACTACCCACCACTACGCACGCACACATCAACATTATTAATACCTTACAGAATATTAATGTAAAATGCGCATTGATTTTTATTATTCAAAATGTTGATAAAATCTCATCCTCTCACGTAATAATACGTCTATTGGTCTGTACACATACAGACAGTGTTGTGCGCGTGCGCATGCTAGATAAAAACGTATCATTTGAATGTCCAGCAGTCATCCTTGCGCGCATAATTATGTCTTACTTGGAAATTGTTGCTGCTCTTTGTACTGTGACATTGTGGTGTGTTATATTTAAGTATGGAATCGGACTTTACTTTATATAAGTGGATTGTTATTTGTAACTAACGCTCTATGGAGTTTTTTGTATAAGTAGTACATTCAATTTTATTTTCATAATTTAGATTTAGCTGGTCATTGCTGTCTCGGAAATTTACGAATCAATACTACAACCATAACATCTCGCCTGAAATCGAAATTCCCGAGGGGTTAGGCAGAGGTGTACCTATCTATAGCAACAACTACATTTCGCCAATTAGACTATTTCCCTCAACCGGGTGCAAGTCCAGACTCCGGGTTGTTACTGAGAAATTTCTGAGAAAAACCCAATAACACTTTGCCCAACCTGGGAATCGAAGCCAGGACCTCAGGCTCAGCAGTAGCGCTTGCGACCACTAGACCAACGACGCAGTCCAGCCAGTCAGTGAAACAATGCTACCTTTTACAAGCGTAAGGGTTGCAAAAGCAGAATCAAAAACCTTCAGTTGCAGTGTAATATTTAATTGACTAACAAATAAATTCATATTATCTCAAATTGACATTAAATATTTTTTTTCATATAAGTACGTATATTACAATAATATATAAATTAAATCATATTATATACTTATTTATTTATCAACGCGTAATGTGCTCAATTATCTCATGGAAGCATTTGTCATTCTGTCTGAACAACTATTCAAGCGAGACTTGGCGTTAAATTGTGACGTAAATGATTGCACTTGTCAATGTTTATTTTATTTGATTGATATGACGTATATCAGCGTTCAAGCGAGATATTAAATAATTATTTAGACATCTCTTCGAGTTCTTTAAAAATAATATAAAATCAGATTTTTTATTTGCTAGACGAAGGTATGCGGAACAGGGTGTAAAGTTCACTCATCCTTCATAGAAAAGGGTATCGTATCTGGTGGGCTACTGCCCGATGATTGATGTCAGCATTGTATATGTGCTAGTTGCAGGATTTTGCGTGACGTCACTATGATGCGTAGTTCGCATGTAGCGGTGTAGATGCCGCCACAGACTAAAAAGACAGCAGCGGTGGAAATTATTTGTCAACATGACATCATTTATTATAAAATTTATTGTTAATTTATTACATTTATTAATAAATTTGTTATTTAGTTCTAGCAAATTAAAAATCAGAGTTTAACAAACTCTCTACATAATTATGTATGCAAGTTCAAAAATAAGCATTTGGATAACATGTCTTGTGGCATACCAATCATCAAAAACATTAACATAAAGATGGGAGGGATATTGACGCGCAGACTGTGACCATGAATTCAGCATAAGATTCTAGACCCTCTAGTGTAGAAATTTTTAATCGGTTATCAAACAAAAAACTCTTGTTTCATACAAAATACCTACGCGGTCAACATGTATGGAATCGGTAACTGTTTTGATTGGGAGAGCTAAGAACAAACTTCAATATTGAAAGGAAAGGCTTTAAAGTTACCGTTATTTTATAGAAATATTCTGACGCTACGGTACCTTGGTAGCGATGTCAACAATTCACACATTAAGTACTTCGTATTTTTTGCATGACTCCATTATGTGGTACTTATTACATAGATGGAGTCGAAAACGTGAAATTTTTAAAAATATATGGGCGAAATGTATAGGTGAGATAAACCAATTATTGTTTATACAAAGTGTTAAAAAATTAACCCGACAAACTTTAAGAGGTGCTTTAGACCATCGAACTGAACAACTTTCACTATGGGACCAACCCAGAAATCATTAAAAAAAATCAGCTGTTTAATACATTTTAGTCAAGTAGGTATTGAATTTTTGTATTAAACAGCAGATTTTTTTTTCTCGTGTTTTCTGAGTTAGTCCCACAGTGAAAGTTGTTCAGTTCGATGGTCTAAAGCACCTCTTAAAGTTTGTAGTGTTCATTTTTTTAACACCTTATAGAAATGGAAATATATCGATTTGAAAACTTCAAATCGCTTTTTTGGGTTAATATCCTGTTCATCTGGACCAACAATATGCTGAAGTCATGGTCACAGGTTGCGTGCCGCCCTTTATTATGTCAAAAAACAATTTGTGATTTTTAATTTGCAAATTAAATACATAATGAGGCACATTACGCGCTAAAGTAATATTGTGGCAGTTTCATTAGGTACACGGTAAAAGATATAATGTTCATATTCGCAAGTAACTCTTATTTACATTACCTATTATAACATACTTTATCACATTTTAACAATATTCAAAGCTAGTATTAATTTTGATATTTACATAAGATTCTAACTTTAGCGTACCTCAATACTGAAAATGAAAATGACCACAAGCAGGCCCTATGTTTCCGTCAGGGAAGCCCGCGAAATTTAAAATTTTCTTACGGTTTTTGCAATTTGCAGGTTAATCTAAATATGATTCGCGGCCGTAAAAAATATTTATTTAAGTATACAATTATAATCATAAATATCATCAATACAACTCTCTACGTTCATATTGCTCTTTTGAATTACTATTTCCTGAAATCATGACATTTGGGGCCAATTGTAATGATTATAATTATGTATTCATATTTATTACGGTCGAGAATTATATTTTTGATCAATATACAACCTGACGCTGACCTGCAAATTGCAAAAAACCGTAAGTAAATTTGAATTTCGCTGGCTACCTTAGCGCAGCCCCCTTAAGGGACATTATCCTTGTGTATATGTGGTATAAAATGAATTGTGATTATATCTAAACAATTTATTAATAAATAAATAAAAATACTCGTATTATACAGTTTCATTGTTATTAACGCCAGGCCACTATCAATTTAAGCTCTTTTTAACCGACTTCAAAAAGGAGGAGGTTATCAATTCGGTTGTATTTTTTTTTAATTTTTTTATAAGTATTTATCATTTAACTGCAGAAATGTATTTTGCTTGGTAAACGAAAACGTTGTTTTTACTTTAAACGTTATTCATTCATTGTTTTATAGCTAGGCAATATCTGGCATAACAAAGACAGTTGTTTTTTTGCAGGTCTTAGCCAAACCAGACATCAGTCAAATAGTTATCAATGTATATCCAAATGGACGAAACAAAAGAGAAGAGATAGTTTTGTATGAAACTAATTTCGCGCACAGACGGCTTTGATGCCACCTGGCGCAAAAGGACAGCCTCACTGCTAAGCAGATTGCGTGAGAGCAGTAACATCATCCTGAAGGTAATAGGCAATTAGTTAGACAGCCCACTGGTGTGGAGCCTCACCCAGAGGACTAAGTCTCTCATAGTTATTAGGTACTAACATAGTTTTTAAGATCACACTAACAATATAAATGTAATGGATCCACGGTTGTCTGAATAAATTAATTATTACTATTATTTCTGGTAATTAATGTGGAGATGACAATACGACAATAAATTAAACTGCGCGTATCTCATGCCCAGTCTACATACGAAATTCAATCAAATATATCCAATAGTTTAGTCACTATAGCTAGTCAAAGATTGGCCAAACCCATAGTCGGACCAACAATGCAATTTAGTAAGTTTGAAAAAACACTTTTTTTAATTTTGATGCTATAGGATTCAATTGATAGTTCCAAAATACTCTTAAGGTGAATGCTTCAGGTAGCCCGCGAAATTCAAATATTCTTAAGTTTTTTGCAACTTGCAAGAAAGTATTAGGTTGTATGTTGATCAAGGTTTGATTCGCGGCCGTAACAAGCATGTGTTTACAAAATTATAATCATTAAAGTCATCAATACAACTCTATAAGACCAGGTAATCATAAATACGACAATTCCATGATGTTAGGATTACCTGGTCTTAAAGAGTTGTATTGATGACTTTAATGATTATAATTCTGTAAATAGATCCTTGTTACAGCCGCGAATCAAATTTTGATTACCATATAACCTAACACTGACTTGCAAATTGCAAAAAACGTAAGAAAATTTGGATTTCGCGGGCTACCGGAAGCATCCACCTTAAGCATTAATATTGCCAGTGTTTTCATTTATTGTCGTATTGTTGTCTCCAGATTGTACATTGTGTTATGTGTAAGTGAGCGTTCTTTTATAAGTAGTGCAATCCACGAAGACACGCCCCACCTTTTTCCTAATGCTTACAAAACAAGTGTGCAACATTCTGCTAGTGTTAGTTTTGTTGATACACACTAATTTTGGTGGGTAATTAATTAGTGTGTATTGAAAAAATTAAGTATATGCGATAACCACTAACGATTCGGAAGAAGAGTGGGGCGCGTCTTCGTGGATTGCACTACCTATAACAATTATAAGAAAATATAAGCGCTTCCTCCAACTTAGTTCCAACATTCAACTGCTAAGACTTACAACCCTGACATAGTTTCTAAAACTCTGAATTCTAATTTGCTAGACTAACATGACGGCTACGATCGACATTTTTTTTTTGGCAACATGACATTTTTTATTATCTATTAGTTATCATTTTGGTCTAGCAAATTAAAAATCAGAGTTTTATTAAAATTACTGCAGTAACTAATGGTGCTGATCATATTAAAATTAAACCTAAGGTTAGCAATGGCCTCATTTACATAGATTGCTCTTAGACTAAACGAATATTAGAGGCCGTTACGTTCGCCTTATAAATAAAGAAACATGTCCCTGTTACATAAGATTAACGATTCCGCTATTCAAATAGTTCATAATTGTTGCCAAGTAAAAAAAAATCCTTATAAAATAATACAAATAATGCACATATTCGTTGGAATGTAAATTATGACACTTTCAGAATAGAAATAGATGGCAACTTTGAGAGAGCCTTGTTGTAGAAATATTGTACTAAGTATAATAATTAGAAAAAGATTGTGGTGTCTACCATATAATCGGAATTATTTTTATTGCAAGATTTTTAAAAAGATATATCCAAAAAACATTTGCAATACCGTACTGGAAAGCATTTGATATTTTCAGCTGCAGTTGACGACTTCAAAAGTTTGGTAGCCAAAAAGGATACATTACAGTCTTATTTAATCATTATAATTACGCATTTATTATGTCATTGGTGTAAAAGCTGTGCCTTATAACTATCATATTAACATTAGGCCTAGCACAGTATGAAGCTCAGACTGGTTTAAAAAAATATATTAATTAATTAGATTATTAATTTAAAACAGCGATACCCAAACCTTATTTCATTCTCGGGAGATAAACAATCATTATTTCCTTTTACAAATTTCCTTATATTATTTTGCAGCTACATAAAAGCCGAAAGATTGAGTACTTACCTCTGATACCTAGAAAAAGACAGGGATAGACAACGTTTTAAGTTTTAATGTAATGAATCTTCTAAAATGTTTAAACTGTATATTTCACAGTCAGATATTGATTTCAGATCAGTATCAAAATGAAAAAAGAATAAATAATTCAATTAATTATATTTTTTTTTTAATTTGCACATACAAGCTGAAGTTTTAAAATAGCTTTAAAGCTCCTATAAATTCATTCGTATTACATTATTAAAGGGTTACGCAATTGCTTTTCTTTTAATTTTTGAAAGTAAAAATAATATTATTTTATTTATAACTAGCTGACCCCGCAAACGTCGTTTTGCAAAAAAAAAATAGGGGTATGAAAAATAGATAGTAGCCGATTCTCAGACCTACCCGATATGCACACAAAATTTCATACAAATCGGTCCAGCCGTTTCGGTGGAGTATGGTAACTAACACTGTGACACGAGAATTTTATATATTAGATTATGGTAACTTTGTTTTATGAACTCGGAACACATGAGTAGGCATTTTTGGTTCCTTTTGCAATTATACTCAGTGCTAGGACGATATGTTTCTGTCAATTCACAGTACTACTAATAAAGTTATGCGCTTCGGCAATCTTCGTGTGTCCGAATTGTCCAGGCGCATAACTTAAATCGTAGTACTGCAACAAACTTCTAAGAAGTATTTACTTTGTTTGGCGGTGAGGTTCGTATTGCAATAACTATAAAAGTACGTGTTGATAATACCTACTTACTACGTATTCAGTGTCTTCGCACCAGACGTTGTTTAACGTCATTATATCGAAACTAACGTCTCGTTACCGCAACGTATTAAACGCCTACGTACACTATAAGCTAAGGTGCCCTTTCGTGCTAGCTTTAACTGCAGATTAATAATAGCGTAATACTCTTATCATAATAATTACATACATGTTCCCGTATTTTGGTGTTACATGTACATATTAAATGGTGTTTCAAATTGGTCTCAATACATTAGGCCATAGCGGTTTATATTAGGAGATCCTTAGGACAGCCAAGCTCATCAAATGGCTTAGAGAATAATTACTTTATATTTATTATTAATTATTTTTAGATTTTCTTAATTAACGTATAGAATTGTAATCATTCGTTCAAACCTTTTGCACGACTCATAATGCGAAGCATTAGACAGTACTTTACGATCGAATTTTTTTTTGCCTCCATTCTGCTACTGTTTCTATTGTTATACTCCAGCTAGTACACAGAACCTACTTAATTTATACACCATTGTATAGATAATTTAATGTAGATTAATTCTATACTTTTCAATAATTGATTTAATGCAGTAGAAACGAAAAAAATATCAATGTATTTCTACAAAAATCCCCGTCAATCAAGTATAAAACCTAAAAACATTGCAGCTTGTGAAAAAATCAATTAATTGAGTATCATTATTTTTAAATATATTCGTTTCACCCATAGGAGGAACCCTTTTGAAAATGACTCTTTTATTCAAAGTAGTTTTAATATAAAACTAACTAATATAAAATCTATGGTTTTTTTATACGATCAAATGAGCAATATGAGTCGTGCACTTTTGGATTTTCTATTTTTTTTTTTTTCGAATAAAATATTTGTTTTATATTTTTGTAAATTCGGCGGGGTTTATTTACCAAACTGCAGTAGGCATGCCGCTTTCTGTATTTAAAAGCACTCTACTGCAAGTTATAGCATCGATTTTTTACTTGGTGACGGTCCTGTGACCTACTGTTATAGTTGATCGAAATGTGTGAAGCATATCGTTTTACGTGGAAGCTCTTTCATTCCACCTTAGATGAGGTATTTTAACCATCCGTATACAGAACATTTTCTCCTAAACAAGAACTTTAAAACACCAGAACAGCTGAGCTTAAGCTATTCAGCGAAATTCGGAACACGAGGACAGTCCATATTGACTTTCTCTACCTAGCCCGCATTACCGTGACATGTGCCATAGTTCAAGACAAAACTTTTATGGCTTGTTTACCTACGTTTAGTCAGTACCCGCATGCGGGTATACCCGAATTCGGGCATCCCATACATTGTTTCACAGATAACTTTGTTGACTATTTCATTCTAAGCATAGAAGTCGGGTTCCTCGTAGTGCTTGTAGACAAAGCCGATCGCCATTTGCAAAAACGAACATTGATGATTTTAACAAATATTGGTCGCAAGACCAAATTCCGTAGGTGTAAATGTGTCAACATACATAATCTAGGACACATGTCTCATTGCCGATAGCCTAGCACACATTTCCGTGACGCAACTGACAATATTATGCCACTTAGGCAAACTATCAGAGAAGCAATTCCCGTATGTTAAGAACGTTCGCATTCAAATCTCAGTCTGAATCTGTCAGATTTTCCTACATTTTTGACAAGTTTTTGGACATTGATTGTCGCTGAGATGAAATTGCGACCAAATTTTGAAAGTTTTTAATTACGAGTGTTGGCCTTCAGGTTGTATCGAGAAATCTGTGATACAACTAACAATACGCCTCTTAGGCCTAGGTACTCCAACATAGCTCTACCTACACTAACTACAGTAACTAACTAGTATTACTTATCATCCCGTTGCCTGTAGAACGCGTGCGCGATATCGAACAACTCCCGTCGCAGCTGCTGCGCGTGCCCACGTAGTTGCTGTTCACGGGCACGGATCAGCCCGTATTGCTCCTCTCGCTCTTCCGTATGTTGCTCGACCAGCCAGCGGAGGTAGAGCTCTGGAATAAGGAGCTCGGTTAAGAAATATGTTCTAAGTTTACTTTTGGAGATAACCTGGCCAGTTTTTAGTTAGTTTTAGCCTTTAAAAGTGAGTTCGTGGTTTATAAAATGAGGTAGATCAGGCAGATACTAGTGACGATAAAGTTGGGACATCGATTACTCCAATTTCTAGCTTCTGACTAATTTTAAAACCGACAACGGAGAGGATGACCTCAATTTATTTAATACATAATAATTCGATAAAGCTTGCCCAGATAATGCATACAAAGTCGCGCACAGACGAGCTATTACAAGCCAATATATTTCGGCCAGATGTCAGATACTCGGAGCGCCTCGTAGCGTCCCTTATTAAGCACAAATGATACGCGCGTAAAAAGACATATCAGGGTAGATATAATTCTACGTTATTACCTTCCCATATGACATAGCTCATGGGCGCCACGGAGGGCCATATAACGTTGGGCGTGGGGTCGTACAACGGGTTGATGTACTGGGGCAGCTCGTCCGGTTGGTTGAGCCATGACCAGAGGCTGGTGGTCTGGGAGTGCACGCCGCGGGTCTCACGTTCTTGTTCGTTGTCGCACATGAAGGTTCCTGGAAAGGGGGGAAGATATTAGTAACATAGCGTCACGTTTGTAGGCAAAAGTGTTTAGCAACACTAATTTTGCCTCGTTATATTTAAATCCTATGAAATAGCTAGCAATCCTTTTCGCAGCGATCGGGCACAAATCTAGAATCCGGGCTGCTGACAATCCAATGACACTTGACACACCCAAAAAACAATACCTATGTTAGAGTGTAAATATTATTTGTGATAAGTTAGTCGGCTTTGTTTGAATCCAGCTTTTTTTTCCGGCGTAGGAGGCGAGCGATAAGATAATAAATCCTACTATCCTTCCTACTAATATTATAAATGCGAAAGTTTGTGAGGATGGATGGATGGATGTTTGTTACTCTTTCACGCAAAAACTACTGAACGGATTTTGATGAAACTTTACAGTAATATAGTTTATACATCAGAATAACACATAGGATACTTTTTATCCCGATATTCCCACGGGATCAAAACTTACGCGGGTGAAACCGCGGGGCGCAGCTAGTAATATCTATTTGTGATTCAGATGAATCAGACACTCTTTCCGATATCCCAAGTATTTGCAGCACAACTTACCAAACTGACTAGCATAAGAATGCTCAAAGAGCGTGATGAGAAACGACTGCCTGAATTCGAAGCTGCACGGGAACTGCTCCAGGAACTGCCTGATGCAGTCCAGCAGCAGCAGGAACGTGGGGGCCGCGCGGGGGGTGGAGGGGGCGTAGGGGCCCACGCGCTGGCGCGAGTACCACGGGTGGCCGGCTTGGATCCACTCGCGCTCGATTAGGGCTTGGAGACTGGAGAATAAAAAAATATGTTTATTTTAATTTAGTTGGTGAAATCTCAACGATATAATAGGTATTTCACACTTTTTACAATAGATAATAGTCTGTTTCAGTAAGTGAACCCTGTTAGGGCACTGCAAAATCACACCAGTGTCGACATCAGTCTATTCATAACGTAACGTCACGTCTTTATCTATTTGAAGGAGTACACAAAGATTAATCTTCTTCTTAGCGTGTCGATAGCAATCTAAATGGCCTCGGCCCAGCCCAATCCAAAGTCCACAAAGATTAATAATACACCCACACTTTTGCGATTATGTTACCTTATGGAAAAACCCAATAACACTTTATCCGACCGGCCTGGGGTTCGAATCCAGGACTCCAAGCCAAACAATCGATATTGCAACCTCTAGACAAGCGAGCAGTTGTATACTCCTATACTTACTAATACATATTGGGCAATAGGACAGTGAAACCTCGGGAGACAAAAGGCATTAATGAGAGGAAAGATGCCTTACCCTCTTATAGTTCTGCAGTCAGGGTTGAGTATGATCTGGACTAGAGAGCACACAAGTAACGTCGCATCTTCACCGCGCGTGCCGTGGACTAGCACTGGTTCCGCTTTCTGGAACCAAAAATAACACATAATTAAGGTAAATACGTTTATACAACACGTAATACATAAACAAAGTGACAAAAAAATTCGAGCACTTTATTGTTTTGCTTCACTGTGAAGTTTCGCCAGATAATATTAGTTATTAGACCCTGTATTGCTCGGTCGTTGTGAGAGGAACGTGGCACTTCAGCTTGTTTGTAATATCACTTATCAATCGACGTGTTAAGATATATAATCGACGTTAATCAATGCCACCGGGTGGATATCGAACTATTTAGTTACTTTAGCAACAATAATTCGATACTTATTATAAACTAGCTTCTGTCCGCGTGAAATTTCGTGTGCCCCCAACCCACCCCGTCGCAGCTCATCACCTTCCCGCTATCACTTCGTTTTTGCTAAGATTCATTCTGACGTTTTTTTCTTTTTGCTCGGCTCCTTGCCTAGCCTTGTGTTTACCAACATTTAAATCAACTGATCAAATATTGAATCCGTTCAATATATAAAATTTCCTTAGGAAATTTGACTTAAATTAACTGTTTAAATACCTAACCTTTATTTGAGGGTCCCGTGGCTAAATAATAACAGCCACACAGGTTGATCGATCAGGTTAAGCTACGCTTGCCGCAGTTGGTCTGTGGATGGGTGATCATCTTTAAATACCAAGACCCTTCCGTGCCTCGGAAAGCACGTTAAGCCGTTGGTCTCGGCTGTCATTCGTGGATCTTTGACAGTCGTTACGTAGGTAGTCAGAAGCCCGAAAGTCTGACAACCTGTCTTACCATGGTATTACCCAGTAACTGGGTTGTGCAGTTCAGACAGGCAATCGCTCCATGTAAAATACAGCTATTCAGCTGCATCCGGTTAGACTGGAAGCCGAACCCAACATAGTTGGGAAAAGGCTAGGCAGATGATGATGATGAAATAACTAACCGGTGGTTTGAATGTTGGTGAACTCAGGCCTAAGGGTCATAGCGTGACGTTAGGTAGCCAATAGCCTTCCTCAAGAATTGGGCTATCAAAAGCAAAAGGAATTTGGTTTCGTGATCAAGTCTATCTCGTTTCGTGTTCTCTAAACCACAATACGGGTTTTCGATGGTATTCAACATCATTTAGAGAATTTATTCAGAAAGAGATATGTGTATAACACATTAATATTAAACTTGCATATAATGAAGAAATCTCGATGTTTTGTCAAGTCGTAAAACATGCGAAGCAGGGGCGGCTCCTTAGTGGATAATAATAAAATGAATATCTGACCTGGTGTATATGCTGAGCGACGATGCAGGCAGTATGTAACGTGTTCCGCACACTCTCGGGCCATCCGCACGACTCTAGCCGCGAGATCCACTTGTCACTCGATATCTCGCGGTCGTTGCACGCTGGAACATTTTACTATCATCATTACTAGATAAGATCATTTCATGCTGGGACATTTAGTTGATAATAGTAATTCAGTTAGGAGCATTTTTGCTAGATTTGTTTCGTTTTAGGAGCATAAGCACAGCCATATAGTCTGTTCCAAAAGTAACTGATAAAAATATAAACAAATGTATCAGAAAATATACCCGTGGATACCATTTTGTAATTCCATTTACAAAATTAGTTCTTTGATGGGATTATTTGAATATATAAACCCGAAATTCAAATTTTATATTGCCTTGAAGATGTTTTTCATTTGACAGTTTGATTGAAAAGTTAATTGTTGGAAACAGAGGTGATATTTAAAGTTGAAACCTTCTAAATACAGATGAATGTTTTACTAATTCCTTTTAGCGAGTGATTGCGTAAGAATCCAACCCGAAAATAGTTTGTTTACACTTTCATCAGATACTTTTGGAACAGACCATTGCATGAGTGCGAGCCGAAACGAGATCATCTCGTTGATGATCACGGGGGGTGGACAGCCCCTATATTAGGCACTGGATGCAGAGGCACGAGCTAACATGTGTTGAGCCACGTAGTTATTAGTTTTTGTTAGGTTAGTTTGTAAGTTTTACTAACATAGTTTTTTAAGTTGTTGTTACTAATTCTATATGGATTGTATGTATTTGTATATGTGATCCGCAATAAACGATATTATTACTTATTATAATGTTAGGGTTCTTATAGAGAAAATACATGTGGCATTTTATTGCTGCGTATAACCCCAGTCATTACAAGTATGAGTGAGTAGTAAAGTTCTTCAATACATTACCATCGATTAGTTTAGAGTAGCTATCTAAGAGTGGTTGTTGATTGTCCACCTCATCCATAGATCTGTTGTATATTTTCCACTGGGAGTAGTTCGAATTGATTTCAGTTCCACCGCCTAAAAGTAACATAGCAAAAAAATGTAAGTATAAAAAACAGGAAAGTATTTCTGGAAGGTCTTTCCAGTGTTGTTTTTTTTTTTCTTTTCCAGTGTTGTTTTTGGAGGTAGTGTCTTTTTCTATCGCGCTAAGAAAAGGACGTAACTGTTTAACAACCCGTTTCTGAATTGTGATTTTGAAGTGGACTACTTGTCAAAGTCTACTTTAGCATTACATAAGGTGATAAGTACTTTCTATGTAGTCCTCGAAATCCAAAATTTCTTTGTAAAAAATCTAAAAAAAATTGAATTTGCAGGGTAAGCTACTTAAAAGTCAGAAATCTTTATAAATCAGAAATCTCTCAAAAATATTACCTTTATTCTGCTGCTGTGATATTAAGTTAGAGCTCCGGAGGTCGTATATGATACCTTTCGTACCGACGGCGACCACCGCGTTTAGTATCGCCTCGTCGGGCCTACACCGCCGGTGCTTCGGACCGTACAGGGGCTGCCCAGCGCGCATTAGAACTGCCTGATTGAAGAAAAATTAGAAAATAAGTAAATACTATCCATTCTAACCCCAATATCATCTACCTAGCCTTTTCGCTACTATTTTTGGGGTCACCTCTTCCAGTCTAACCGGATGCAGCTGAATACCAGTATTTTACGTGGAGCGACTGCCTATCCGACCTCCACAACCCAGTTACTGGGTAACACTATATTCCTGATAAACCCACGTTTTTCCAACGATCGAAATCTTTTCTCTGAAACTGTGGATCTGAATGACTGGTTTTAATTAGCTTCAAACAAACTGAGGCGAATCCTGCCTGTGCGGGATGTGAAACTATACTATACTAAATAACATATTAGAATATAACATATTCTGAAGCGGTATGACGAGTCACGCATCTGTGTTGTTGCGCTCATCTGGACTTAAAGCATGCCCACACACAGGACCAATTCGTTGCGGTTCAGTGGTCATATTCGCAGCGCAGCAAATAGCTGCCACGTCCAATATGATGGGAGTCTTCATTAAAAATCGTAAGGCCGCATCTAGCCTATTTTGGAGAGCCTTAATGAACATCAGTACTTACTCCATTGTTATGCCTATAGGACAGTACAGGGAACCGTCCACCCTGCCTGAACATGGCTGCAGCGGCGAGGGTCTCATCATCAACACACTTGGGCACCACCACCGCCTTCCCGTAACTGGAGCACACTGCATAGTTCTGATTGACGCGGGAAACACGCCACTCCTCAGTTGCTAATACTTTTGTGAATTCACCCTCTATACTGTAATACAAAATTTTTTAGTTATCTTTATCTTTATAAATAAAAGCTGTTATTTTTACACACATAATTATCACATAGAGATAGTCAATAAAATAGGTTAGTATGATGTTTGTACTTATTATTTAGTATATCGTCCCCATAGAGCGAAAAGTCATTAAGTCGAAAAATCGTGTTTTGAGATGATTAAATCGTTATAACTTTGGCTTGCTTTTACATAATATGTAAAAGCAAGTTATAATTTATATTTTCAAAAACTTTAACTCTCATTATCTTAAAACATGATTTTTCGACTTAATGACTTTTCACTCTACGTGGATGATATGTAGGATTATATTAATATACAGAATCAAACTGCTGATAAGGATCACCAAATAAAGGATGTTATTGACACTGTTCTCAGTAGTTTAAACTTATTTTACCTACAATTTGCTATTTTAAAAAGATCATTTTCATAATTTATTTTTGTTTTTACAAAATACGGGCCCGTGGGGTTTCCTTTGTAAGGCATATGAGGGGCTGAATCCAACTTAGACAAATTTAATGAAATGCAGCACCAACCGATGAATATCCCTGTATTGACTATGCAAGTCTTGCGCACCCAGGGATAACCCCTATGAGATTTTTGATGAGAATGAGCCATTAGTAATGTTACTTGTATGTGAATTGTACCATAATTTAGTTGTAAAATATGTATATATTTACCTATATAAAGTATACCCATTCTCCACAATTGGGTGCATATGTCTATAGAAGAATGGATAGAACAGTCCAGGATCTTGTAAGCCAGATAAGTTCTCAAGAGTCTGGGCCATTTGGTTCAACTCTGTAGTGCCTGCAATATCCAGCTGGAATATCCGCAAGTCTTTGCATTTGAGGAACAGGGAACCACCCTGAGTTACACCAGCTATAGGCTTGGTCTCCTTCTTTTCTATACTGTCTATGTTTTTGTGGAGAAGCTGAAAGTAATTTGCATTGCATGAAAAAATTATGATTTGGGCAACAAAATTTCTAAGGCTTTATTTTTTTGCTTTTGCAAAAAAATATTTTTAAGAATAGGTATAGGATGGATTGGTAGCAACAATCAATTTGTGGCTTGTAGATATGGACTAACAAGTCAACTGGTGTCATATTTCTGAGCATCATGCTAGTGTTTGAGAAATACCTAAGTATAAAAGACTATCAGAGTAGTCTATGACACTTTTATGTATAAGGCTGGAATAAGGTTTATCCAGACACACATGCAATTTAAGGAAAATTGGAAACAGTTGGCACCATGGCCACAGATGTATTGACTATCAGCTGATAGTAATACATTTGGTAGTAGCCTCGAGATGTTACAGCGATTAAAGGTAGGGCCAGGAAAGGACACAGTACGCAAGATAACACTGTTAATTAAAGCAAGGTATATAAAATAAAGTAATTAAACATACCCATAGTTCGTGAACGCCTTCTTTTCGGGAGCTCAAAATAAGGTGATGCCCTGTGATACATACAGTTCCATCCACGTTTTCCTGGTAAGGGTACTTCAGAATAACACCGTCCAATTTATTTATATGTATTAGCTCTATAAACTCCATTCTTATTATAAACACTAACACGCAGTAAATAAATAATTTTAAAATAATAAATAACCATCTGAGTCTTGACGTTTACGTTTCATTCAATAGGGTTTTTTTAAGTTGGCAATCAGCTGTAAAGCCTTTTATCACTACTACTCACTCACACAGTTTATAAAGATCTTTAGATTATTATCGAATTTATTATTATTTAAAAAATGAACTAGCTATAAATATAAGGCATGTTGTTAATTAAAAATATCAAAATGTTTCCTGGTGACAATTTAATAGAAGAAATAAACAAACTGACACTAACTTCATTCATATTCTTGAGTTCTTACAACTTTGATAACAGCCGCGCTACCAGCTTGTTAGAGCGAGTTGCCCTATACGGTTTTCCATGCTAGCGAAAGAGAAGTATATACTGTGCAAAAGAGATGCACCTAGAAATTTCGTACGTTGGCTGTTGCTAACGCAGCTCCATCTGTCGGTTAACCAAAAAAACCCAACGTAGCTGTATGTGCGATGGCGATGTGTGGATTTTTTCGTTGGTTGGAGATATTTTTTGATCACAAAACAATTGTTAATTGAAAACTAAGTCGTATGAGCAAGATATAGCCGTTACTGCGTTTGGTGAATAGTGTGTGGTGTTTTCGTCAAGTGCAAAAAAAACAACAAACCGTGTGGTAAGCCTATGTATTTGTATGATTGTATTGAAAGTAGGTATGTAAGTAGCTGGCAGGGTGGTTGAGCTTGGGTAGTGACCGGTTCCTTTAATATTTAGATGTCTATTGTTAGGACATGACTCTGGACTGCTGTTCAAGTTAGAAGGACCACGTTTTCTTACATCACAAAAGGTCATGCTAAAAATACCAAGTGCTTGTTTTGTCGCAGGTGATGGAGGAGAGCGCGGAGTCCCACATGGAGACCGACGTGTCGTCCACCACTGATGATGTTCCCGAGACGCAGGAAGTGACAGGCTCCGACGGGAACGTCGAGATGATCATAGTTGTAGAGAAAATAGATGATGAGCCATCTGCTGATGAAGAAACTGACAAGCAACCTTCGCCAGCTTATGAACACTTAGATTATCTAATGACACAAAAGGATAAATCGCCTGAGAAAGAAACACAAGTACCAAAGTCTCCAGCAAAATCCCCAGTGAAGTTTCCAGCAAAGAAGTCCCCAATTAAGTGTCTACCAAAGTCTCCAGCTATTTCACCAATAAAGTCTCCAACTAAGTCATTGAATTTAGAAGCTAAAGTTCAAGTTCCAGATGCTCAAAGCAATCCTGAGCCGAAACAGAATGTTGTGGAAGTTACACCTCAGCAGCAGAATGAAGTTCCACCTTCTGTTGAAACACAGCAAATAGAAGCTGCAGATTCCTCAATGGAACCTATACCAATCCAATCTGAAGACAAACCAACCGCAATACAAAAATCTCCAAAGAAAGAAGCACAGAAACCTGTCCAGAAGTCTCCCATCAAAGAATTACAGTCCTTGGACTCTACACTAACAAAAGATTCTAAACAAGGACTAATTGACAAAACTCTCATGAATGGCAAGGTCCAATTCAATGACACCAGCAAAATAGATGACACAAACACTAAAACTGTAAGCACTATAATTCCTTTAGATATCACCAATGAAACATCAAATGACTCTCAAATTGAAACATTGTCTGATGTGTCAGAAAAAGAACCCAAGAGCATTAGTAGAGAATTAAAATCTTTAATAAACTCTGCAAAAGAGTCTAAGATTATCAGCGAATGTACTCAACTGACAAGTAAAACAAGAAAGTCTAGAACTGCTCTAGACACTTCTAGTTCAAGCTTGAATTCTTCCCTAGTAGAGCCCAATAAGATACATGATGGTAGAAGAAATAGTGATATGTCCCAAAAGAGCAATTGTAGTGAGAAGTCTGATAGAGTTGTTCTCAAAAGGTCAATGAGGTCACAAAACCCTGAGTTTGTAAATAAGGTAAAACAGTTCTTGAACTCAGTCACTGGTAAAGGTAACAAAGTCTCAGATGATGAGGAAGAGGAGGAAACAACTGAGCTACTTGAACCTGTTACTAGGCCAACTCCTCCAAAAATGAAAAAGAAAGAACCTGTAGTAAGTAAAACTTTTAATTGATTTAATTACAAAATAACATGAATAGGAAGATTCAACCATTATTGTAGTACTTTTGTGAATACATCATTCAAAAGTTAATTTAATTTACTTGATTATTAGATGATGTGGTTAACATAAGATCCATTTACACATGTAATGTTTTTGAGGCAGATTGGTGAGTCAGTGACAGACCTATGAAATTGTTTTTTCTTTTCAATATTTTATTGAGCAGTGCAAACTCTTTGCAAATCATATTCAAGTTGCCAGTAACTATTTTTCATAAGGAGGGGTATATTGACAGATTGTATGTTCAACAAAATGGCTGCCTATGCTTTTACTTGTCACAATAATGTACTAACAGAAACTTGTGTGTCAATAAAACAAGTTCACTATGGTCAGTGTGTGCTACTATTCATATTTAAGTAAAAACATGTACAGAGATTGCAACTTATTATAAATAATAAATTTATGCTGCCATATTGCTCATTTGGTCCAGAAGAGAATTTAAAAAATAATCATTTACCTATACTTTTGCTTTCCACTATCATTTATTCATAACTTTATAGTATAGAAAAACTAAAATGTATAATTCCCTCTTGTCATCAGGTCACAGAAAAGAGTAATAAGCTTCGGTCAGATTCATACTGCTGGCGGTGCCACTGGGTCATTGAGCAGGTTACCAACGAGAAATTACATCCTCCAATGCAATGTACGGTCTGCCCACGGTCCTTCCACTACAAATGTCTAACTGGCACGGAGAGGAACAAGATTAATTTGGAGAAGAACTGGGTCTGTCCAGAATGTATGGTTGTACTGCAAGCAGAGAGCTCAGAAACCAGGTGAAAGCGTCAAAGAAATAATACTTTTAAGATTAAATTAATGGTTACAATCATGATCAAAAACATAGTTTGCTTTCATAATCAGTACAGCTCTGGTAATGAATTTTGGCCATTAAGTCACCTGTTTGGTCTATATGAGTACCTATTGTTTTTCTTTGACAAGGCATATGACCAACAGTTAACTTGGCAGTGAATTTTATGTATTGCTATCAAAAACCAGAGCTAAAATATTTGTAAATAACTAAATTACACTATCACAATAATCTAGTTTGATTCATAAGAAACTAGGTTATCAGCATTAAATTCTTTAAACAAACCATTTTTCCTTGCTCTCTTTCAAACTCTTACATATTATTGAGATCATAAATAACTTAAAAAAATAATTTCCAATGTAATCAATTCACTAGTTGATAAGCACCTAGGAGGTCAGATAGGCAGTCGCTCCTTGTAAAATACTGGTATTCAGCTGCATCCGGTTAGACTGGAAGCTGACCCCAACATACTTGGGAAAAGGCTAGGCAGATGAAAGACATATGCCCTTCATCATCGTCATCGTTTTCCTGCCCTCATCCCAATTTATTTTGGGTCGGCGCAGCATGTATTCTTCTGCCATACTTCTCTATTATTGTCATCTCGGATCTCGGTAATCAATGCCAATATGTCCTTCATCACGCGTAATAAACTTTCGAGATCTTATCTGTCTGCCTACCCGCTATTTTTGCAATGTTTAAGACAAAAAAAATTATCATGTCATATTTCGTGTGCGTGTAAAATGGACTAGGGAGGCATAATTGAAAGGATGTCTGATTCATGTCTTATTAACAGAAGACAACACACATTTCGTCGACCCCTAGTAGATTAGGATGAAGGCAGAAATACGACGATTTTGAGTCGATTATACTGTAACAGAATCTAAGCAAGATGATTGCAACTGTTTGCACTTTTTTTCAGGTCGCAAGCCATGAAGAAGATATCCCTAGGAATGCTCTGTGATCTCCTGAAGTACGCGCTAGAACGAATGATGGACCTCAATGGGGTAATTTATTTGTTTATCCGTTTTATTAGCAACTACCTGCGTTTTTACTTATTGTTATTGAAACCTGGTTGGTAGTCATAAATTACGCATGTCCTAATTTGAAGGTCATACGACGTGAATTTGTTAGTTCTAGCTATTGTTTTTCAATGTTTGCGTGGCTTCTATGTAGGCTTACGTTGGATATGTAAAAAGTTGAAAATGTTGCGATAAAGTATTATTGTTAATATCATTAAAAAATGTGCCACCTAAAAGTCAAGACAAGACAGAAAATTGATGATAGATTCCCCACGTCATTGTTATACATACATTTGCTAGATCAAAGACGTATTCGTACGTATAACTGCTACAGTATAAGCTGTAAGGCATACTCCACCGTTCGGTACTTTCACCAGATTAACGCATGAACCAACAGCCGTACAGATATTAAAATGTATGTAGCGAACGGCGCGCGGCGGCGACGGTGGCTGGCGGGCGGGACTCGGTGAAATGACCTTGCCACTTATCTACGTAGCTGCGCGGACCCCGCGTAACGACGCATTCCATCTCCCTCTAACAGAACAAATCAATACTGCGGCGTCAGTATTGCCGTCTCGCTCTACCGCCGCTAATAATAAACGTGTGCGAGTGTTGTATATAATGTATTGTCGTTGTAATGTGTGCTGCATTTTTCTTGATTCATCATTTTGACATGCTTTTCTATTAGCAGAAATTGTTTATCATGCTATTTGCATGAGCAATGTTTTCCTAAAATTTTCGAATGCTAAGTCGCAACTACAGTAGTTTTAAGCATACAAATTTTCTTCTAATCACGCCACGTGTCTCGATCTTGAACACCCCTATGCAATCAATCATTTGCATACGAAGCGAAACTTCTATACCCACCTACATCGTCTGGCACACCTACGTACCTACCTAGTATTTTGCACTGAATGAATGTAGGTGCAAACCGGAACAAACTTACATGAGCCCGTAGTTACACGTTGAATCTTGTTATATTAATAAAACATTTCCACGTAACAGGCAAAAAATTGCAAAACAAATCATCTTAGAAAGTTTGCACAGCAATATCAATGGAGGTTCCATTTCTAATATCAATTTATTAGACTTATATAATCTATACATATTGTTTATTACATTCGGCTCTAAAAGCGTGTCTATATACTTTTGATGTCAGAAAAGAAAAGTTAAGGCACGAATGGTATTCAGGGCAATGCTAATCAATAAAAAGAAATTTAAAATACCGTTAGTTATTCCGCACTCTTACAACTCGTGTCGAGGCTTATTTTACGACAATAACATGCAGTAACATTCATATTTGCGATGGCACATAAAGGTCTAAAAGGGGGTATAAAAAGCGGCCTAGTGCCAGTCAGACTCGCACACGAAGGGTATCGTACCATAAGGCAAAAAAAAAGCCGAGTTATACACGTTTCTTGTATGGAAACCCTTTTCATTTTAACTTTTGTAGCGGTATCTACAACGCCACATGCGAACAACAACACGTCATACTGACGTCACAAAATACTGCATCCCGCAAGCAGAGTTTACCGCGCAACTAGCATACATACAACGACATGAATCATTGGGCAGTTGCCCGCCATATATAACACCCTCTGGTCATAGGATCCTCCCTTTTCTATGGAGGATGAGTGAACTTTACACCCTGTTCCTCATACCTCTACACTTTATTGTATTTGTTGTTATTAGTGGTAATAGATATACACATTCTGTGGAAGTTAAAAATTTCGACTGTTTACCTATTACGGTTTATGAGACACCCGCTGACAGACAGATGGACGGACGGACGGACAGCGGAGGTTTAGTAATAGAGTCCCGTTGGCACCCTTTGGGTACGAAACCCTAAAAGCGTACAGGAAACGCGAGTTACACAGATGCAAGGGAAAGTGCGAGACCTCTCGTTCAGGCTATTGAATGTCTCATCAAAGTTATCAGTCATCCATCATAGACTACTCATTTCCGTAGTTTTGGCTGACTAAAATTACTTGTAATTTAGCCTTCATATGTGTTTGGCATAGGCAGGCCACGTGAACCCTTCGAACGCTGTAATTAATAATGTCATTAGTTGGTAAGGACTTGCGTGTCGTTCTACTTCGTTCTAGCCTACTAAACCATGCGGCATTTTTTATCTTCTCGGTGAGTGCTTATGCGAATCCCGCACCCCCGGCTATAGGCAGAGGTGGTTTTAGCCAGTAAGACTCCGGCATGCCCCTCTGTCACCCCCAAGGTGGAGGAAGTCCATGAGGATTCAAACAGAGCACCAAAAAATGGAAGATGTTACCGAAGCTTTAGCCATACAGAATAAGCCCATAATCACCATGCGCCCAATCCAATTAAACATAATCAGCCTATGTTCCCACTGCTAGGACACAGGCCTCCTCTCTTTTTGAGAGCGGAGTGGATGCAATACAATTTGCGCCAGCCTTTGCGAGTAAAAAAAAGTGACTGATTCAATAATATATAGTACTAGCGACCCGCCCCCGCCTCGCACGGTTTTTACTACTTTACAAAACATCGAGCTTTCTTTATTATGTGTAAGTTCAATATTCGCATAAACCTTCCGTAATAAATTCTCTAAATGATGGTGAAAACCGCATCAAAATCCGTTGCCTAATTTAAAAGAACAACGCGGTCACACGAAAAGCGACTTTAATTTATAATATGTACCTACAGATATATCTAGATTATATGAAAGTTAAGTAGGAGGGCTTTTGCGTGGCGGTACAGGTCGTCCCAATTTGCGCCGGGCGGCGTAGGTAAAAACTAGTGACTGATTCAATAATAGCTCCCTAGCCTTCTAGGGAGCTATTGACTAGACTTTATTATGATATTCAGAAAGATCAGGGGCATAGTACCTACTCGCAGCCGGCGTGCGTGTATGGCCAGATTTATGAACGTAAACGAAACAAAAGCAGTATGCTAGGCTGCGTTTCCACCAGAGACGTGCGAGGATGCGTAGCGAGGGATGTGTGTGAAACAAACCAATAACATCGCTTCATTTTCATAGCTTGAACTAAGTTAGCGTTGTTATTGGTTAGTTTTATAAACATTCCTCGCTACGCATCCTCGCTCATCTCTGGCGGAAACGCAGCCTAAGGAACTTAGCAGGAGGCGTTCTGTAGTTTCTAACTATCCCCATGCTAGTTTATGTGATTCAATAAAATGAAGTATTGAAACTTGTTTTTCATGTTTCCAGGTGGAACCTTTCATGCAGCCTGTAGACCGAGCCGCTTTTCCTGATTACGACAAGTACGTGGTACATCCTATGGACCTCTCGCTAATGAAGGACAACATCGACGAGGGATTATACGGAAGCACCGAGGCTTTCATTGCGGACGCGCAATGGATACTGCACAACAGTATTATCTTCAATACATGTTAGTATTGTTGCATTGTGGTTGTTTGTAATGTGGGTGTTACCATACAGCTCTGTCCTCCCTTCGAGGAATAGACCAAATGCGGCAAACGTAGCTGAACCACCTGTGCGGCTGTTATTATTTAGCCACGGGCCCCTCATAAACACACAATATGATATTCAAATGATGTATTCAAGAAGTTATTTCAATATACAGGGTTATTTGAAAAACACCAGCAACCTTTAAGAGTTCATTGTACTAATCATTATGAACAACTTTTACTGTGGGAACAAACCTGAAATCGCGAAATAAAAATCAGCTGTTCCCTACATTTATCTTCGTCTATCTCGTCAAAATGTAGGGAACAGCTGATTTTTTTTTCGCGATTTCAGGTTTGGTCCTATAGTAAAAGTTGTTCATAATGATGAGTACAATGACCCTCTTAGAGGTTGCTGGTGTTTTCAAATAACCCTGTATTTGATGCATTCATAACATTATGTTATTTGGCAATAAAGTTGACAGCCAATAAGCAGTTTTACGAGTAGCATCTAATAGTGGGATTAAAAAATTATTTATCATAAAAAAAATGTAACACAGAACAGTGCTTCTTATAAATAGTTCTTATCTTCTAAGTCCAAAGATTTCTGTGTAATCTACACACTGTTATATCATATTGACCAATACAGATACCGCGTTGATAAATGTTATAGGGATCGTTGAGAGTCACAACAGAGCAAGTAATATTTGATACTAGCTTCTGCCGGCGACTTCGTCTGCGTGAAATTCCACCCTACACCCATCAAAAAAAAAGGGGCGGAATTTCGAAAAACCCTTTCTTAGTGGGTACCTACTCTTCACAAAGTACACACCCTCCAAATTGCTTCCACAACATTTACGGGAAACTCAAAATACAGAGCGGCGGAACATCGATGCGCCAACTGTAACCAGGAATTCAGCACATGATTTAAGACCCCTAGTGTTAGTAGTTATTAGGTAGTTAGTGAATTTTTTTCTAATAGAAAAGTACAATACCTACGCTGTCAAAATGTATGAAAAAGCATTTTTTATTAAATAACATGAAAAATTTCAACGCATTAAACATCGACGATTGATTGATTGATCATTCAGTAGTCAATACATGTACTTAATCCATGGTAACAGATTGCGCGTCGATGTTTCTGCCATCATGTGAATTTGGGAATGTTTGTCTTGCTTGTGTCATTGCCTTATTTCGAAATTTGGCACTCGCATAATGTGTGACACAGTAGAGTTGTGCAGCTAATAATCGTTGCAATTTGTTTTCGCCAAACAGAAACTCAGTAACAATCCTGAACCCAATTCAAAATCAAAAGTCATTTATTAAAATTTTGTTGAGAATGAAAACTTTTTGAATGTCAAAGTTCTTCTAATGTTACAGACAGATATACTGCTGGGGTTTGTTGGAAGTGAAAGGCGTGGGTTTTGGGGGGGCTATCTTAGGTAATTGACATTCAAAAAGTGCTGATTCTCAGCCTAATTTAAATAAATGACTTTTGTTTTTATTACATTTCGACAGTTTTTATAGATGGTTTATTTGGTTTATTAATACTTGTTTTAATCACTTAGTAAACCCTGTTGGTTCTTCAGTGCAGTCGAAGTTAACGGCGGGTGCGCGTGCGCTGGTTCGCTCATGTCGCGCGGAGATGGGTGAGATCGAGGCCTGTCCCGAATGCTACGCCGCCGCGCATGCGCGTAGACCTACGTGGTTTACCGATGTTTGTACCACGCCGCATATACTGTTCTGGGCGAAGCTGAAAGGTATGTCAATTACACAAAAATATAATAATAATTTTAATGTACAAGATGTTATTGAAATAATTAAAAACTCGGGGTCAAAGTATTCGTTATTATGAACAACTTTCACTACCAGACCAACCCGGAAATTGCAAAAAAAACAGCTGCTCCATACATTTATGTTCACATAACTCGATAAAATGTAGAGAATCACTGATTTTTTTTTTCCTTGGAAATACTGAATACAAACTTCTAAATACAGATTAATCTGTTACTAATTCGTTTTAGTGATTGCGTAAGAATTTAACATAAACCTGATACTGATCAGCAAATTGCAAAAAACTAAAGAAAATTTTAATTTCGGTACCCTATCGCTTTCGCCTTATATTATAACTAGCTTCTGCCCTCGACTTTCTCCGCGTGAAATTTCACCTTACCCCCATTCACCTTCTTAGGGGTGGAATTTCGAAAAACCCTTTCTTAGTAGATACCTACACTTCACAAAGAACACACCCTCCAAATTTAATGTCTCTAGGACCAGCGGTTTCGGCTGTGCGTTGATATATAAGTCAGTCAGGACTTTGATTTTATATATAAGGTGTTAAAAAAATTAACCCGACAAACTTTAACAGGTGCTTTAGACCATCGAACTGAACAACTTTTACTAATATCTACAATAATACAGAGTGTTCAAAAATTAACCCGACAAACGAAACGATATTTTATGCGTGACTACCTAGATTGCCGTCTTGAAAAACGCAGTTATAAAATTAACATAATTATACCTTCCAGGCTTCCCATACTGGCCTGCGAAAGGCATGTCAGTGAACAGCGCTGGTTTGGTCGATGTGCGCTTCTTCGGAGCTCACGACCGCGCCTGGGTGCCCGCCAAAGACTGCTTTCTGTACTCCGAGAAGGATCCCAACAACTTCAGGACTAAGCGGCAGGATATTAGTGATAGTATGCAGGTAAAGTTATTTGTTTTTTTAATACTAGCTTTCGCCGCGGCTTCGACTGCGTAGACGTCGGAAACGAACGAACAAGGAACATATTGCAATCAGAAAAGTAGTAGACGGGGCGGCGCGGGGCGCTGTTTACAGGGTGCGTACAGCGTCATAAGTATCTCAACTCATGGAGATTATAATGTGTACACGCATATTTTACTCAAGTCTGCCGATGTGTGAAATGGTTCTTTAAGTTGAGTGTAGGATTTGATCTCATAACACCGTGAGGCCAAGCAATAAAAAATCTTAAAAAAAGAACAAATACTCACGTAATTATTGTCTTTCAGGAAGCTGAACAGCACATCAGGAATATATCAAAAAAGTACGGTAGATTCGTTTACCCGCCTTTTAAGACTATATTTGACCCCAGCAAAATGTATGAGCAGCTCAAAATGATGGTAAGTGCCATAGTCGTATACACGTTGACAGCAGACAGGGACATCGATGCGCAACATGTTACCATGGATTCAGTACATAATCCTGAAACCCCTTGCGTTGAAATTGTTCATCGGTTATTTTTTTTTAATAGTTTTTCCATAGATTTTGACCGCGCAGGTATTACACTTTTCTACTGATTTCTTTTTTTATAACCTACGAAAAAAGACTGTTCTAGAAGATTTCAGAATTATGGTCACAGCTTGCGCGTCGATGTCCCTGCGACCCAGTATATTCGTAGTCTATGAATCACACTAGTAATGTATCTGACACGAGAAGCTATAAATTTTGTAAACACACATTCAGGTGTTCGCAACCTTTTGGATCAAATAAAAAATTGTTTTGTAATGATTTTTGTTTTTATATAGGGATATAATTATGTTAACACACACATGTAATTACTTTCGTCAGACGATTCCGAGTATTCTGCATCTGTATTCCGCAGCATTGACAGCGTCAGCGTGAACTTGCTTCAAAACGGCGACCCAAATGTTTACGTTCCATATGTCAGACGCGTTCCAGAACCACAAAACATTAAATGACAGCGATTTTTATCGCTAAAATATACCCGACCAAGTGAAATTGCTCGTTAGTTTCGTATTACACGTATATTTTACGTTACTTTGAGTTGATTGAATTTGGGATCATTTGTTGTTGATTGAATTGTCGCTCCGTAATTTAGTAGAAGTTCTTTATTTACAAAATTTATAGCTTCTCGTGACGGATACTTTAGATGTTCAAGGGTAAAATCACTGCATCTGTTCATTGGACAAAGGTATATGTCACTGGAGCTATTATGTCCACTTCGCCGGCCGGTCGACATTCACGACTTTATTGGTTTACAAAAGGTCTCTCGCGGTATTAATTTAACAATACACTGCGTTGTGTAGAGGTGAACTGTTTGCACATTTATTGCATCATAGCTTGCGCAATATTCGCTAATTCTAACTATTTTAAATATTCTGAATTGTGACCGAGTTTATTTCGTCATGGAAGAGAGCATACAGCCTGATCGATTCATTTCGTAATTAAATAGCGGGTTATAAAAAAAAATACAGATTGGTCAACTTTTTACACCTTTCATGAGTTACAAAAAACTTTACCGAGTGTACACTTTTCCACAATGCCGTACTTCTACGTGTTTGTTTGTTACAGATCCCAACGTTCGAGGGAGAAGTGAGATCTCTCGTAAAGGAGAAGGCATCACCAAATACCGCCAAGGCGAAGAGCAGGTCCAACTCCAAAAGCTCCAAGGGTTCATTTAACGATGGGTTCGTACACATTATACCTAATATCTTGAAAGTAGGGACACATCGCACTAGCCTCTGTCTTAACTGATTGAATGCCATAATTACTGAAACAATTAAAAAGCCAATATTTTGTCTCGCGTGGATCTACGTGGATACGAAGGGTTAATATCCACAAAAGAATAACACGTAAAAAATTAATACTCTCTAAAAACACTAGAGCGAAGCTCAAACGCGTTTGCGCTTTGTAAATCGATGTATATTTTGAACAAACGCTAGTGCGATAAAATTGTAGTAAAAATTCTAGCTAAGAAAATGACACTATGCACCTCCATTACCGATCTTTTAATTAACAAAAAAAGTTACTTTTGACAATAAACGGTATGGAATCTTATGGCCTGTTCAAATATAAGCTTTATTCGCTCTCTGTAAAAACAATATTACAAGATGATAATATAATATAAAACCAGCACAATGCAGTAAGATAATATTATAAATATCAGGTTGCTCCTACACTCGGATAGTTCGGATAGTGACGAAGAGGAACTACAACGACTGTATGCACTACTTGACAAAAACAGGTACGTAGACTTTCTACAGGTTAGTACTTTTAGACATACCACGAGTGCTTATAAGCACGAGAACACATCACTATGAATCACCACAAAAAATCACTTAAAAATGACGGCTTGTTAATAAATTATTGCGGGCGAAAGTGAATATTGCTTATATCTAAACAGGCCTTTATTTGTGGTGACTTGTCATTTGTCTATCACTGCTAACCTTTTAAAAAGTCGGGAACACATTGTTATATCTGTGGCGCGCTAGACCGACGCCAGAAGGCTAGGTCTAGTAATTAATAACATTCGAAATGTAGACGCAATCTCATCTCGGCTCCCAATGGCGAAAATGTATTTTTTTAATATATTGAGACTGAGATTAGTATGCGAACGTTCTCGAAAACACGGAAATTGGCCCTCAGTTTCGTACATTTAGCACCATCCCCCACGACATCATGCAACACAGTATTAAGAATCTGACAATACTAAATAAATAGAACTGGTATCGTTCTGACTTGCCACGGAACACCCCGGCACAATAATATAAACCCAGCTTAACTTTTTCTAGCCATTTATTTATATGTTGCACCCATTAAATGATTTTAAAGTTTTTGTTGACGTAAAATTGTAGTGATACCTATACGACGACATGTTTACTACGTAGGCAGCCAGCGAACTACAAGTTGTAGATGGCGCCACACATTGGACCTCTCCCTGGAGCAATTTCAATTGAAAAACATCTCACCTGGTGACCCCGACCTGATGACCTAAATGTGAAAGCCTTATGAGCGTGACTTAATATGTTTGTTATTGTTTTAGCGATACGAGTGACAATGAAGATACGAATACAATAGCGCGAAAAATGGCGGACGGCGCTGAAATAGCCAAAATGGAAGACGATGATTCTTTCCCTCCGGATAAGAGTGTTACAAATTCGGAAAAGTATGTTCAAAAAAATTCAAAATTATGTTTTTTTGTATGATTATTTTTATGAAACAACATTTTATTGTTACAGAGAGATCGAAACCGAAACTCTTGCTGAAATCAAAACAAAAGAAAATTCTCAGACTTTTACGTCAACAAGTTCTTCTAGAAAGCGTCGCCGGTCCCAGCTCGAGGAAGCAGTCGTAACTATCATAGAATCCAGTGGCAGCAGCTGCAGTAGTACCAGCGAGAAACGAAGGAAACTTGATGATTTCACAGAAGACAAAAAATCTGACGAAAATATACCGAGCAGTAGCAAAGCCGATGAAAAGTCAACTGACAAACCTAAGGAAGACACAATTGAAGCCATTCAATCCAAAACAAATGAAACTCCGCCCAAACTAAAAGACACTGATCCAAGAAACAATGTTGACAAAGATAAACAAAGAGTCACTCCAATAAGAATAGCGCTAGTCACAAACGAAGTACGTAAAACAAGAAATAGTTCCTCAAAAGACACCACTGCTAAAATAATTACTCCCACTAAAGATAAAGAACCAGAAATGATACCGCAGAGACGGAAATCTACAAGATCTGAAAAAGCTGATAAAACACCTTCTACGAAAACAGAGATAGTTGAAAAACCTACACCCAAAGCTGAAAAAACACCAGTCTCAAAATCGGAAAAAAATGAGAAAACACAAAGCTCGAAATCAGGCAAAGTTGAAAAAACACCAAGTTCTAAATCTGAAAAAGTTGAAAAGACACCTAGCGATAAACCTTCTAAAGAGGAAAGATCCAGGTATGAGAAACGAAGTAATTCTAGAAGTAGTAGGTCTACTAACAGTACTAGTTCCACTAGATCCTCAGACAAAGCCGAAAAGAAATCTGAAAAGAATGCTGAAGGAAGCTCTAAAGTGAAAAGAAGAGGGAGCATCTCTACAACTAAAGAAAAAGACCAAAATACTAATGGCGACAAATCTAGAACGGAAAAGCAGATGTCACCTAAATCAACCCCAGACTTACTAAGTCCAAAAACTTTCAAAGATCGGTTACAATTTGACGATGACACAACCTTAGCTGTCCTCGCGCGTGAAACTAGTAAATCCACGATGGTAAGTAACAGTACCGGCCTCCCCACAATTAGCTGTGTGCGAAGCTTGTCGAAAACTGCTCAACACACCGGCATGACTGTAACTAAAACTACGACCAACGCCAACACTATAGATATCACCGAGGAAGCTACTTCCGACTCCAGTATCTTTACACCCACGAGTACGGAGAACGTGGTAACTATGCAAGATGCGGTATCAAAGCTTCAGAGACTTCGCAATGACGTGGAACCGGTCGTAGGTCGCGTCGGCGTGCGAGCATTCGCGAGGATGACGTCACCGGAGAGGCAAAACACAACCGATGAAGTGCAAGTAGAAATCAAGGCTGAGCCAATTGACCTCGACGACGCTGATAGGCATATGGAGAAAATGGATCTCATGAATGCGTTCAGACTACGGCCAGTGAATCCGCAAAATATGCCGAGACCGCCGATGAATTTGCGCGATGTTAGGATAAACAAGGTTGTGGTTACGCCGTTGAATGCTAGAACGGTGGCGACGGCGACGGTTACAAAAACGCCGGAAGTCCGTCCTAGGGCGAAAAAGACTTTCCCTCAGCCGAAGAAACCGGAGGAAGGTCGTTCGGAACTGAACAGCAAGAACTCGATGGTTTACATCCCGATACAGCCGCCCATGACGCAGGCGCCTGTGCGACTGCCGCGCCCACAGAACGCCGCCCCGCCTACTGTTTCGTCCATAATCAGACCGCCTCTTTCTTCTGTGGGTGAGTGATTTCGAAAATATTATTTGTCAAATACTACCGACGTGCCCATGCCTCGCACGATTTCTAATGAGATTTCTTTATTATATAAATAAATTCACTAAATGATAGTGAAAACCATATTTAAATCCGTTAGTTTAGAAGAACAACGCGGACACAGGGACAAATACCAAAAGCGACTTTAATAATTTAATGCTGTTTGTTGGTAAGCGTTACTTGAGAAAGACCGATGTGCTTATTTTTTCTTTTAAAATGTTCGTAATAGTCTCAATAAAGTTTTAGGGAAAGAAAATGTATGTTATAAAGTTGCATCGGTTCTTCCCGAATTTTCCAATGTTCGCGACATTGGAAAATTCTACAAAAACATACAATTAAATATTTTCTAACTGAACAGACAGCTGTGCTGCTGGGGAGTCTGTTGCGCCACTTCTTCTCTCCAGCGAAAGCACTAGGAAGTGGTGAAGGGCGGGCGTTTTGGGGGGACTGTCTTTTGTAATTGACGTTCGAAAAGTGCTGATTCTCAGCCTAGTTTGAATAAATGACTTTTGATTTTGAAGGTTTGACAACCAGTCTTACCAAGGGGTATCGTATTACCCAGTAACTGGGTTGTGGAGGTCAGATAGGCAGTCGCTCCATGTAAAATACTGGTATTCAGCTGCATCCGGTTAGACTGGAAGCCGACCCCAACATAGTTGGGAAAAGGCTAGGCAGAAGACTGCCCAGTAAAAACTAAAAATAATAACATTTTGTTCCAGCCAACAACCTAGTAAACACGGTAACAACACCTCTAATGCAGTCTTCAAGCTCCCCTTCAACCACAAGTACGACCGTGCCGACCAGCACGAGCGTGGCGCCCGTGCCGACCGTGCACACCGTTCCGCTAATGACGTCGGTCAACGGACAGTGGATGTTCAGCTTCCAGCCGGTCATGTCCGTCGGCGCCATCGAAGTGAGTCAACGAAGTAATAAAAACTGTCGGCCAAACACGAGAAATTTTGACGTATAATTAACGCAAACGAATTTTGAATCGTGCAAAGGTATTGATAAGTTCAGCGGGGTAGTTGCGTAACACACTATCAGTAGCAACGGGTTTCATTTTGACAGTTCAACAACATTCATTGCGTTATTTACGTTGTTGAGCAGACAAATTTTCCGAACATATGAAGCAACGGATTAGTAATATCCTTCAAAATTATTCAGACTGTGATCGAAAGTGGGTTCCGCGAATAGGGTGCTGTTTTCTTTGAGAATGTACTAGGTACTACAAAAGACAATTCAGGTCAAAGAATAGTGTGCAGGCGCATGCTTAGTACTGTTATTATTTATATCACTGCTTAGAATTCAATTCATTTTGTTTCGATAGATTTAACCACATTCAACCTTTATTGAATTGGTGATAGGAAACTTATTTAAAACTATGTTCGTAAATCTAATTCTTTCACTGACAGACAGCGCACGGCCTAAACGACTGCGTCTGGAAGTATGAAAGTTTGTACAAGAGTTCCTTTTATAGCGAAAATGAGCACTAAGGACTTTTAAAAATTAACCCCCTACAGGGGTTAAATAGGGGATGAAAGTTTGTATGGAAGTTCTTGATCTTTACCAATGGGAAATCTCCTACAATTTGCATTGAACAGAGTGCCGTCTCCCCTCCGATGTTGAACGGCATCGTCGAGCGCGGCAACACGGCACCTGCACTAGCGACGCTGACGTCACCCGCGGCGGGCGCGCTGGGGGCAGCGCCCGGGACTGCGCTTGCGCCTCCTATCAGTGTGTTGAGTAGGACACCTACTGAAAATGCGCCTGGAGAGGTATATACTTAAAATCGGCTAGTTCAGACCTATCTACAAACCGTATCTTATAAATCTATGCTGCCATTTCACCTTTTCACCGACTATTCATATTATCGCCAGCCGCCGCGACTACAGCAGCGGCCGATGCAGTTCCTGCTGAACCCACTGGACCCCAACACGCCCATCGGCAGCTTGCCCGTGCCCTCCACTGCTGGACCAGTCACCGCCAAGCTCAACCAGAACGCTGTCAAGGTAGCCTGACGTTATAAAACATACAGTCCGTTCACAGTCATCTTACCTCTGAATTTACATCACTGTCCAAATCACAGTGATCTCTATTCTCATTCCTATAAGGTTGCTGTTGGGTCGCTGCCACTGACAAGTCTGTCAAAATCATTTTGATCTTTATTCTCACTACAATAATGTTGCTATTAGGTTGCTGCTGTTTGTAGTAAAATAACAACGGATTGTGGAAGGACCTATTGGCGCTCGAATGACGTTGACGTGTTCTCAACCTTGTTTGAATAAATGACTTTTGATTGATTGATTGTATATTACTGTCAAGACATCTAATAAAAAAATGTTGAAGAAACCTACATTATTAGACGCTTAATAAACTTGGATGATTGACCTCGTTTCTTTTACAACTTAACAGACCTCAGTGAAATAAATAAAACTAATAAAAAAATATAATAAAAATGAACCTTGCAAACCAATTTGT
The DNA here is from genome assembly GCA_949316385.1 of Globia sparganii. NCBI lineage: Eukaryota > Metazoa > Arthropoda > Insecta > Lepidoptera > Noctuidae > Globia > Globia sparganii. The sequence goes on along the minus strand of OX438655.1, from coordinate 9,552,561 downwards.
ACTGAAACTATGAAAAAAATCTTCCAGATGACAGATTTCTTCCGCACATTACTGGAGGATTCACTAGAGAAGCTAGAGGAGCCGTGGTCGCAGCTGACGACGCTCAGACTGCAGGTGGAGCAAGACAAATGGAGACACCAGCAGGAGCTCAAGGAGGTCAAACATAACCACGGTATGTACTACTATAAATAGCTAGGTTATCATCCGTACTCCGACTGACGCTATCCTAAATATTATGAATGCGAAAAGTAAGTTTTTTTTTGTTATCTTTTCACTCCTTATCCACTGAACTGATCATCACGAAATTTTGCATATACGTTATCAGGGGCACAGAAACAGACAGGGCTTCTTTCGAGAAATAGAACTAACTTTCGACTGTCACAATTGACAACCAGTCTTACCAAGGGCTATCGTATTACCCAGTAACTGGGTTGTGGAGGTCAGATAGGCAGTTGCTCCATATAAAATATTGGTATTCAACCGGATCCGGTTTGACTGGAAGCCAACTCCAATATTGTTGGCAAAAAAGCTAGGCAGATGATGATTTTTAGAACAGACTATATTTAAAAACATTCAAAACCCCAAAATCAAATGAACGTTCAAGAGACATGTATTACTATCTCGTGTCGAAACGAGATGTGACGATATTTCGTTCTTTGTCAATTGCGAGATAATGCGTCCATTTAATTTTGTTGCACACTGCGCATGTTAGCCAGGTTAACAAAGAAAACACGCCATAAATAACTCAATACTTATAACATTACAGATCTGATAATAGCGGAGATGCGCACGTCATTCGACAAGGAGAAGGTACGCGCCGTGAGCGAGGCGAGGCGGGCCGCGCAGGTTGAACTCGAGGCCGCCGTCAAACTCGCCAAGTCTAAACAATGGTACGGAGATCAATCAAACTCACAATTAAATTACAAAATTGCGAGAATATTAGTCTTCATAAAACATAGGAAGTTGTTAATATCAATTATTTTTGAAAGTGGTCTAACAAATAATAGCACAAAATTAATAAAATCGATCTGCAGTGTCCACTTCTAGGACACTGACAGGGCTTCTCTCTGTCAGAGGGAAACAAAATAAATAATATTACGATATTATTTTACATACTTAGATATAAAAAAATCCAATGAATTGATATTGATTTGCAGTATTTAGAGATTTAACAATGTTTAACTGTCAACGATTATTACCGCAGTCCACACCTAGCATGGCTACAGTCCGCCCCTAAAAGATTTACAGGGAAACGTTTTGAAGACGTGTGACGTGACGTTATAAGCCATATGACTTTATCAGTTTTACTATAAACACGGTTCTGGTCATAAAGTGTATACAATGTATACACTTTATGACCAGAACAAAGTAAACATTTTGTCCCAGAACATGTCATGTTCTGGGACAAAATGTTTACTTTGTTCTGGTAAATTAAATTGTATACTATGTTTTGTACAGAGGCCAGCTCATCAAGCTACCCCAATCTGTCAGATTTTCCCAATTGAATATGAACCTTATTCCTTTGTGCTAAAGTTGAAAATCTATCAAAGAAATTTGACAGATTGGGGTAGGTTGACCTGCTGGCGTCTGTACAGGGGCCCGTGGCTAAATGATAACAGCCGCACAGATCGATCGGTCTGGTTAAGCTACGCTTGCTGCGGTTGGTCTGTGGATGAGTGACGATCGTTACATAATTACCGAAGCCCCCCCGGGAAAAATGAAAGCATGTTAAGCCGTTGGTCCCGGCTGTCATTCGTGGATCTTTGACAGTCGTTACGGGTAGTCAGAAGCCCGAAAATCTGACAACCAGTCTTACCAAGGAGTATCGTATTACTTAGTAACTGGGTTGTGGAGGTCAGATAGGCAGTCGCTCCAAATAAAATACTGGTATTCAGCTGCATCCGGTTAGACTGGAAGCCGACCCCAACATAGTTGGGAAAAGGCTAGGCAGATGATGACTATGTTTTGTACATATGCGATGGATACAATTTTATGTAACAATTGATGTAGACGATGAAATGGTTCTGTGTCCGTGTATATGTTGCAGTCAAAACTCTTAACCAATCAAAAGTACTATTGACTAGCAAAATCAGTCAAAAGTACTTTTGACTGAGCAGGTTGGTCAAAAGTGGTATTGACTGAAAATTATTGATTATTAGTACTTTTGACTGCAAATTTGCGGTTAAAAGTACTTTTGACTGACGCTCTTCGTTAAAAGTAGTTCTAACTGCAATAAAGCATCAGTCAAACTGTTAATAACTTTACAAGAGTAGAATACGGAATTTCGACGCACAAAATATCGATAAATGCTAATACGACGCTACAAAATTGCGATGCACGTTACTGCGAAAGACCGTCTCTGCGAAGCCACTACACTTCGATGCACATAACCGCGATAGATTTTCACTGCGATACTACTTGACTTCGATGCACGGTAAAGGTATTTGTATTCTCATTCGCTCGCTCTTGCACCCTATGTCGACGGAGCCCCGCTTCGCGGGAATAGTACTTTTGATTGGTTAAGAGTTCTGACTGCAACATATATATCTTTTTGGGGTTACTGTATTACCGCCATGCTGACTGCAACATATATATCTTTTTGGGGTTACTGTATTACCGCCATGTCAAGAAACATATCATGGGTTTTGTGAGATTAACCATTAATATCTGTGTTACAGGTGTGCTAACTGCAAGCAAGAGGCGCAGTTCTACTGCTGCTGGAACACGTCGTACTGCGACCTGCCGTGCCAGCGCGCGCACTGGTCGCAACACTTCTCGACCTGTCAGCAGCGCTCGCAGGTAACATTACTCCTCCGAGGACGGTTTAGCATCATTATTTGCCAATGATTTTACCAATAAATGAATCTGCTACAAAAACGTAAATGAACAATGTTTTGTGTGGATAACAGAAAACATTATTTAATATTTCGGGCCTGGCTGTAACGCGTGGCTGCTGCAATAAAATAATAAACCAAGTAATGATAATTTCAGAACGATAGCAACGGGGAACCGCCAAATTCACCGGAAAACAGACTACAACCTCAACCGGAGTTGCCAGTGAGTTTATTATAATTTTATTATACTCGACTTTCATCATTTAGTACTGGTGCCATATTATGACGTAATGCCATCATGGTTCCAGTGCGAGAGAGAGAGAGCAATACATGACCGATAGCATCATCCCTTTTTAGACCTAAATCATGATGCCATTGATACTTCATAATACGGGCCCAGATAGCACATATAAACGAATCGTAGTATCGCTATGTGTATTGTATTAAAACTTTAGAACAGCTTCTTTTTTTTCTATGATAATGTTTTAATGGTCAACAAATATTTTAGAAAAGTAACACTTCATTTTGATGGGGTTCTAATTCGAACATTACTAGTTATATTTAGCGTGATAATGTAATAAAATTGCTTGTTGTACAGTCAGCGTCCAATGATCATTATTCTATATATCGCAGAAGCAAAGCGAATTTCAGAAATTTCCCATCCTCCAACTTTATTTGTAATATGAATAATTTTAATCAGTGTTGCATATTCAAATCATATACATCGACGCGCAAACTGTAATCTAGAATTTAGCACGTGATTCTAGACCCCGACAGCCGTTTATTTTTTGTAGATTATAAAGAAAAACTGCTGTTTCACAGAAAAGTGTAACCGCAACCTGCGTTGCCAATATGTATGGAACAGCAATTTTTTTTTAAAACCGACTAATAATTTCGACGCCTCCTGCGAGCTGCGTTGAGATTAGTAGTCGGTTGAGAATCATGTACTTACTGAATCCATGGTAACAAAGGGTTCGCTTAATGTCCCTACCACTGTCTATACAAAAATAACTACCCTGCATAAATAATGCTATAAATATAAATAGTGCTTTTATAAAGTGTAGACAAATAATATAATCATCTAGTTTCGCTTTTAGTCTTTTCATCTCACTATTAATGAAGTTACACACGGTGTGGTCGGTGTTACAAAAGGCGCACATATTTATTACACAGCTGGGGTGTATTGGTGTTACAGAAAAACACGTCCACGCCGACCCTGACGGTCGGCGGCAAGGTCGCCCCCTCGCGCGCCTTCACGCAAGACCCACATAGCACACAGAAGACTTCCATTATTGGTTTGTATACTATTTATAATGATAACACTGTTTGGTATTTTGATGTCAAGCATTGATATATCTTCGCGCGAAGAGAACGTTCATTAAAGGCTTTTGTTGAATGTATACGCTGCGCAAACGCAACGTTATTTTCAATACAATTACGTCTACGCGACGCAAAGACCAGAAGAAGAGGTTTTTTTTTCGTTTCATAATAGACCTCATTCATCGCTTCCCATCAGGCGTGATCGAGTCAAGAGCGGGCCCATTCGGCAATAAAATAATTTTCATGATTTTGTAGTATCTTAGTCTAATCCACAGATATAGATACACCTAGATAACGCAAGAGCAACTACTTCGCGTATCAAAAATCGCATCAAGTTTCAAAAATCGTAAGCCGCTACCTTCGCGCTCAGTCCTGTGTACTGCTGGCTGGGTGAGCGTGAGTGAGAAAGAGCGCTTGTGACGTCATAGTAGGTAATCAAAGAAATGGCACGCGTGGTTTTCATACAGATCGTGATACTTGCGTTATCTAAGTATATCTATATCTGTGGTCTAATCATTACATCTGTATCCGTTTTGTCAGTGCCAATACAAATGATAATTTTTCGATTGAAAAAGAATACAATTGCTTTACCACCATAATTGGGCATTGTCTAAAATTTCTAACCATTATATTTTATTTTATTTTTTGAAAATGTAGAGCATTTCAAAAATGTTAATGATTATAATTCTGTAAACATAATTTCGTTACGTTCGTGAACCTTATTTTGTTCAAAGTGCAACCTGACACTGACCTATAATTTGTAAAAATTAAGAAAATTTGAAAAAAATTGAATTTCGGGGGCTACCCTGAATCTTCCCCCTTAAATATGCTTGATGGTTAATTCTTCTTCTGCTTTTGGTGCCTGAATGTTGGCCATCAACTCTGAATATTGATTAACTCATATGAATTCTCGTATGCCTTTCAGTAAGCATGGTAGAAGACACGAGCGGCAACCAGACAATGAAATGCGTCGGCACGTACAAGCCGACTACGCCCAACCAGATGCAGCCCATTATCATCAACAAACAAGTACGTAACTCTAATTAAACGTACACGTCGTCAAATCGACAAATAATATAAAAATTCAACTTATAGGCACCCTTCTCAACGCGCGGAAATTAATAATGGATTCGTAGCCGACAATCAATCCTTTATGACTGTGCCGACCGCACAGTGGCGCCCTCATCGTTTGTTTGGTTATTTCATACAATTTAGAATGAAAATGCAGAAAATAAGCACGTTAAGTTGTGCTTCACAAGATTATACGTTAATATTATTACAAGCGGTAGTTTTATATTGTTTAGTTTTATTATAATCCTTAAAACGGAATATAGTGGCCACTTTTATCCGTTTTAAGGATTATAATAAGACTAAACAATATAAAACTACCGTTTCTAATAATATTAACGTATAATCTTGTGAAGCACAACTTAACGTGCTTATTTTCTGCATTTTCATTCTAAATTGTATGAAATAACCAAACAAACGATGAGGGCGCCACTGTACGGTCGGCACAGTCTTAATTGAAGTCATCGGGGCATCGGCCGGCTTAAATCAAAGGATTGAATAGAAAAAAAAGGATTTCTTATTTTGATTTTTGTGAAAAAAAAAAAGATTTCTGTGCTATCCATCTACTCCGTTCACCTTTTATACCCTGTTTTTGTCCAGACGGTACAAAAGTCAGCCGGTATATAAAGCACATGTACTGCTTGAGACTGTTTAATAATTGTCTTACTTCCAACAGTTAATGAACAACGAAGAAAACTCGAACAAGAAGGTGGTGTCATCTTCAGGCGGGTACCTCATAGTGGGCGCGCCGAACAACTCAACCGTGGTGACGCCCGCCCGAAGGACGCACACCATCCAGTACTACACATGAGAGGACCCTATTGACTCCCTGCCAATGTACACTGCCACGCAGCTGGGCTAACAGCTTAGTATGCGTCCTGAGTGACGGCGCACCGCGCAGGCGGAATGAACGGAGCATTAAACAAATGCTCGACACGTTTGAACTTGTCCGGAGTGCGAGCGGACGCGCACATTTCACGGCGCATTCTACTGGCGGATGCACTCATCAATACGCGTATTTTGATTTTTACTTGCGGTTTAATGAATTGAAATGTCGTAAATTAATTTGAATGAAGACTTTCCTGCAGAAGATTTTATCACAGCAATGATGGAAAAGCCTCTCATTTGGATGTCTTCATTCTTCATATAGTCTAACGTATTCACCGCTTCTTTTTCTGTAGATAGAATTTCGTGCTTTCTTTTTTTTTTACAAAAAAAAAATATCATCGGTAAAGAAACTGCTTCTTTATAAATATTGTAAACGCTTGAGTGTTGATATCGACATTATTAAAACCAAAATAAAATAAACGCAACACTAAACAAGCGCGCACGCATCAACTTTCCCGCGTGCGCTAAGGACACGTATCGACGTGTAGATCCGCTCCGCAATCCGAGATACGCGGTGCGCCGTCACTCAGGACCCACACTTACGATTGAGTAAGTAGTACCGTTATAGCAGGAGAAATAGTTAGTCTCCATGTATCATAACATTAGACAGAAGAGGCCCTTCAGACACGAATATCTTTTGAACCATTCAAGAAGAGTTTTGGGTCATCTTTATACATTATACTGTGTTGAATCTCTATTGGAAGTTACCTTGCTAAAGAGTCTTGTCTAATGTTATTACAAATACTGTATAACTTTAAATATAAATACTCAGTGATCGCGCGCGGTCGACATATTGATGACACGTACAAATAGGAAATTCTATATTTCAGGTCAGTGAGCCGTTGTTTACGATTAGGTAATGTGTTGTTTCAAATTTAATGCAGTAAGGTAATTTTAAACAGCAATAAGCACTGTTATTACAGTTGAACTCATAGGTGAAACGAATGTTCAAAAGTTATGTGTCGATAGTCGGGAATGTGGTTTTTTTTTGTAGCCTCTGACCGCTTTAGTAATACTTTTTCTGTGATCTTCCATTAGTCGCTTTTGATAACGTTACAATTGGCGATTCCCATGTTCGCTCCGTTCATAAGGAGTTAGGCAAAACAATGGACGCCCATGAAGATTGCAATGTTAATATTTTTGTCAAACTTAGTAAAACAACTGCCTAACGTAATTAAATCAATTCCGTGATTCAATATTCGGTGGCTATTTAGTAGTTGTTGATCGTGACTTTGATACTGAGGTAACTCTTAGCTGTTGCTCTTCTGTATCTAGCAGTATAGTGTACATAGTTCAATGATTATTTCATTGGTATTAAGCTAAGCGCATACAACATATAAGTAGTTTCTCCGTGCAATGTATTTTATGGTATGAAATGTCGAATATTTATGAAGCTAAATATTAAAATGGGTAAAATTTCACGTTTTTGCTATTCGTTACTTTTGTCTACTTAAAACAAAGGTTAGTGTAATCAGACATTGTTATGTACTGTATTGTACACCTATATGTGTGGAAAACAATACATACTAAGTAAAGAATAAACAGTGTTTTCATAAAAGCAGATATTTGAATTCAATGTATGCGCTCAGCTGCCGTTTTAAATTAGTCTTTGGCTAGATTTTTCATTTCAGTAAATGATACAATTTTAAATAAAAATGTAAATAATTATGTGATTTTACTATAATTTGGTGTAAACATTTGTTTTTGCTTACGAATTTTGATTGAACTAGTCTCCATTGAGTCCGTTTTAATAAAATATTATATGTATAGTCAGACACTATAATAGTTTGTCAGCGAAAACGGCATTGAACGCAATAATGTGTTGTAAAGAAAGAAATGAATGAACGACTTTTTTATTTTAAAATACTGAAACATATGCAGACATCTGTTGCATTCTTTGAAGATGTTTGCAATGCGCGCCCAATAATGAGAGAAGCTTTTTATAATAGGCATGTTTCATACTAAACATTATTTAGGTTTTATTCTTTAAGTATTAAAATATTGAGCCTTTTAATTAAGCTCAAAAAGGTTTTAATAATGTTATCCTTCACCTAGTTTGTGTAAATATTGTAAATTGATTAATCGATATAATATTGTTGGTTCATTATGTTTCGAATAATAGACAAGATGTTATAATACTGTGTGTTATAATAGCAACAATATTATGGTTCAATGTGGCTTCAGAATTCGTTAATCGTTGTCATAAGACAGGTGAATCTGATGTATCGTGTCGTGTTTTACATAACTTACGAAGACGTAAAGATGGGTTTCAAGATCCGTGAAACATAAAGGCGCGACCTGATAAAGCGAGCACTCGCCGTTTATATCTTAAACCTGCACTACGCTACTCGCGAATTTGCTTCGATGAAGGGCTGCTCGAAATTGATCGAAGTTCGAAGTACGTGACTAATATACTCATGCTGAGAAATGCGGGGCGCTTCGAGTCTTTCTTTGACTCGGACGCAAAACCGACAACGATTGGAAGTCGCCTGAGGCGAGCCGAGGTTGCACGAAGCATACCGAAGTGCCCTTCCACACTATCGTATTCGCTTAACTTCGATCAACTTCGCAAGTAGTGTAGCGCAGGCTTTATAATATAAAAAGGCAAAACCACACACATGCAAGGCTTGGTATGAAACGCTCGAATCGAATTAAGCTGACAAGCTAATGTGATTGTAATCTAATTTGAGTATTTGTAATACGAGTATACTGTACACAGCATGGCATTCTTTAGAGTGCCACAGGATGTCTGTTCACACTTCAAATGTTTTTCTTTTTCATTCTTGTCAGGTGCCGTATTATGACGGTTTAATGCCATGATAATTCCAGTGTAAGAGAGAGACGGAGCTATACATGATTGATAGCACCATCCTTTTTTCGCACTTGAATCACGATGGCATACGGCTCCAGGACTTTTTACTGGTAAATAGACGACTGCTATTTTCCTTTATTCATTTTTAAATAAGATTTATATTATAACGTTCGGTCTATACTGTTCCCGCCTGTACTCGTTTTAACGGAGTATTTAGTTTTACTCAAGTTGTAAGAACTCTGCATACGACTACAACATATTTTTTACAATAATTTTAAGACTGTTAATTTTAAGTTCACTTGTAATGTGCATTTTATTTGTTATTCGGAACCGATATTAGTTGGAACAAGTCAGTTAGGGGCCGTCTCCGCAAGCGAGAGAATCGCGGCGATAACATCGCGACGATAATTCGATGGCAGCAATGATATTATAAAGGAAAGATATGCTACGTTCATACTGAGCGACGTTTTGTGTTGTTGGGATAGTGGTTTTCAACTACGACTGCGACATAATACGGAACGTATCAATTGTCTGAATTTGACTGCAACAATTTGCGCGCGCTAGTGCCCTATCTACCTCTTTATTGTATCTAATATCATTGGATGGCACCACATGACTATCGCTGCGATTTTCTCGCCCGCCGAGATGGCGCCTTAGAGGCGATGGCTTCATTTATTTAATCGTGATTGTATATATCAATGAGGCATCCAAACGCGTTTTATTAATCATTGATCAATAAAAAATAAAAGTAATACCAAACATTTTTAAATGACCACATTATACAGGGTCTAATTGAATTAGCTAGCAAAACTCCGCAAACGTGATTGTTAGCGCTGTGTTATGTTTGCTTGAGGAGAGGTTGCGTTGTAAATGATACTCCGTGATTTACATTACACAACGCTAACAGTGATGATGTGTCGTTATCTAAACAGGATCAAATAAAAAAGAAGTTATATGAGTTTTTTTAGGGTTATCAACTGCAGATAGTGTAGTCACTTGAAATAGAAGTTTTATTTGTGCAAACTTCAAAGAAGTGATGGGTATCGATATTCAAAACACGATAAAATAAAAAAAAAAAACAGATTACTCATACCAACACCACCTGCGGTCGTGGACCACAAAAAAAAATAAAAAAATTGTCGTTTATACCCATCAAATCTGAGTTTCGCTAGCTAATTTAATTTGACCATTGCAATATTCATTTATGATGCACTTCGCATCTTGGATTATGTGTCTTTAGCAAGCAAATATGCAACTCAATACAATTTTAAAGTTCTTATTATATTAGCGTAAACCTCTTTTCTGAACGAAAGTAGGCGATTGTCATGTGTTTTCTCCGTTTGTAAATAGTAAGGTTACGTAACTATTAAGAGCTTGTAGTAAATAATTGTACCTAAGAAACTGTTTCATTCAATAAATATATAATGAAACCGATTTCTTTCTTTTATTTGTATGAACAATTCCTCGTTTTATTGGTCTGAGAATATCCTATATACATGTGTATGTGTCTATAGTAGTATCTACCAAAAAACATGATTAATATTTTAGAATGTCTATGGTTTGTTCCAAAAGTATCCGACGAAAATGTAAACAAATGGATCACAGAAAACGTACTTATGGATGCCTGCCAATCGTAGCGCCACTTACAATTGTGCTTCGATCAATAATAGCACTAGATTAATGATTAGGAACAAAAATAAGTCGCTAAAGTGGCCACGTTTTCAGACACATAAACATTTCTATTTCTTACTACAAACTATAGAAAAAGGTTTAATAATATTAACAACTTCAGATTATTATAAACCTTAACACTCTAACATAAAGTTTAATTACGATTGCAAATTATTAATACTGAAGTCCTTTTGTCATCGGAGAAAGGTTAAAAGCAATAAATTTAAAATATCACTTGAAAATAAAAAGTAATTTTTATAATAACTACAAAAATATTTATCATAAAATGAAACTTAACATCTAAGCAATAAGGTTAAAAAAAATTTGTTGACAATTTCGTGCTTACTCTATTTTGGAACTAGACGTAGTTCTTGGTATTACATTTCAATGCTCAGAATACAGTAAGTATTGAAAGACGTAGAGTTGCAGAATATAATATTTTTCAGGCGAAGGTTCGTTTTGTATGGTGACAAATAATAATAACCGATTTAAAAAGGTAGGAGGACTAAAATAGTACAATATTATGTTAATCAGTATGTTTAAACGTAATGTATGTTTAATTGCCTATAAACAGATTCAGCTTGTTATAAATTTGTCTTTTGGAAATAATTTTTATTTGAGCAGTTTCTTTTTTACAAATATAATGTAATCTTACATCAATGAATTTTTCTATAATTAGTTTCATCAAGCTTATTTTATGATTGTGTTAGTTTTTCCCAGAAAACACATTCTTTTCTGCGTATAAAACGTTGACACATATAAAGTTTTTATCATATTATTTGTTTTGTATTGTTTTGCCACCACTCGTGCGAAGACAATTGCGTATAACACGTTCGGTTTTCATGCATACGTCGAACATCGTTTGAAGCATAACATAAACCACCCATGTCTCTTAAAAATCTATTAATTTGTGAAACCATTTATTTTTCTTTAGCCTACATAAATCCCTTTTCCCTCACAATTATAACAAAAATAACATATAAAAGAACAATACCACTCCATGAATTCCCTGTTCCAAACAGTCGATGTTTGTTAGAATAGGTTGGCGCGTTGTCGCAAACATTGGCCAAACAATCATAATATTCGCTAAGTTATTTATATTTTCTATTTAAGTGTGTTATTATTATATGAAAAACATTTAATGATATAAAATTACCGAAAAAAAGATATTCCTTCCAAAATCTTGGTGTTGCGGTAGTTATTTATACAATTTTTGAACGTGCACTGCGGCATTTTGACGTCTTAACGTTGGCTATGATTGGACCATACTAATTTGAAATAAGACCACAAAAATATTTGCGATCTTATTTTTCGGGCCGTTTTTGAAGCGCTCATCGGGCATCTAGTGCTATTATTGATCGAAGCAATTGTGTGCTAAATATTTGATTACAATGGCAACTGTTTACTGCTTTTAATGCCATCCTTATGCCTACGGAATAGAAGTCAAAATCGATTGAACAGACGGTTAAAAAGGTTTGTTTAACCCTTTGACCGCCACGGTCGTGTATAGACAACAAAAAATGATAACGTGCCCAACACGCCAATGCCGACACTCTTGAAACTCAAGTGTGTGTGCCTATATACCATTAGCTGCTTACAGGGTAAGTTGGGAATAACTTAAGTGGCACGGCACTTGTGTGCCTTGTCTGGGTGTTTTTTGTGGGTCTAACAAAAACAAATTCATATGAAATCAAGTTTAATATCTTTGTTAATATTTTAACAAACTGGCCTTACAATCACATCATTTTGTAAGACTAACATCCTTAAAAATAAAGTAAAAACAAAACAACCTCTTTGTATCTTCAAAACAGTTCTTACACATAATACTAAGGGCAGATTTTTCCAACACCAGTTAATTTTATACAAGGAATAGTTTTAAATATTTGACAGTTTCTGTATGAAATAACTGTCAAAAATTCAATACTTTTCCTCGAAAAAAGTTATCAGATGATTGAAATATCAGCTTTTATAGTACTGGTTTAGCCTAAACCAGGTTCCTATTTAAGGAATTAATAAATCTTATTTCTATTTAGTAGGTAACTACTTCCATTAATTAATCAGTAGGAATGTAAAAAGGCACACAATTTAAACCTATACCTAGTAGGTACGTATTTGGTATACAAAATGAATGATGAAGACCTCATCCCTAAATTAAAGTCAAAAGAAATACATACTTCTTGTAACAAAAAAAAGCAGGAAAAAAAAAACGAAAAGATTTAGTCCACATTCTACACCTCTCTAAGCTTTTATAATAATATGAATATTATATTGGGAGGTTGAATAGGAGTAAGTATTGGACAATTTGTTTTTTTTAACCACAATACATCAAGGCCCCCTCCCTGGCCAGTTGATCTGCCATTTCATTACCATATATTCCCTGATGTGCCGGCACAAAATGCCACCTCACTTGAACAAAGTGCATGGCATAGTCAAGTTGTTTGAAGTCTCTCTGATTCTTCACCGGTTGTCCTGATGCTAGTCTCCAGCCATTTTGTTTCCACCCTGAAATACAAAGAAAATACTTACATTACTTGATAGGATACAGATGTGGTATAAATGGGGGAAAAGGCCCTTGCTCAGTCAAAAGTCTCTACATTATACTTAATCAAATTATGTAGGTACCTACTTAAGTCAAACATAATAAAATTATTTTTAAGAAAATATCATCTAGGTACCCACCTAACATTTTTATCAAATACTTATTTAGATTTAAAAAGCTTACAATAACAAGATTATCATTACCTGGCATCCATTTGGTAACAGCGTCGATGAGGAAACGAGAGTCTGTGTTGATCTCTAGTTTCCGGATGCCATTCTCGTGTGCTAGCTGCAAAGCCCTTGTAGCAGCCTGGATCTCGCCACTGTTGTTTGTCGCTCGGCCCCCAGCGACCGGCGCACTCACGTTCCAGGGATGATAATCACCCCAGAATACGCCGAAACCAGCTTGAGCTCCACTCCTGCCGTTTGATGAACAGGCTCCATCCGTGAAAACTACCACATATCCACCGTGGCTCATCATCAACGACATCTTGAACTCTTGTTTATGAAATATTTTCTGGAGCTACAACGCCGAACTACCGGGAACGAGTACGAGTAGCGATGAACCGTCTTACTTCGACGAAGTCGTAAAGAAAACTAACTAACAGTGTTGCCGCAACCGAGTTCCCAAAAGGTACATATCCAGCGCTAGAAAGGTACATTTTGGGTTAAAAAGGTACATGCTTTACTAAAATCCTATTACTGCTTTTCTCACTGACTCGCAATTAATGCGAGACAGGGAGAGACTGCCTTCTCGCCAGCAGAAGTTCTATTTTTTGGATTCTATTATAAAATCTCGTGTCACGGTGTTTGTGGTCGTACTCCTCCGAAACGGCTCGACCGATTTTCATGGAATTTTTAATGTATATTTGATAGGTATGAGAATAGGTCGTAAAATTTTTCATACCGTTAAAAAGAAAAAAATATAGGAAAAAATGAAATTGTAATTTTGACAGGACAACGTCTGGCGGGACAGCTAGTATTAAATAAAAAAAATCCCCGCAGTTTTATGATAGGTACTCATTGAATTGTTTCTCGGCGCCCCCCCGTCGGCACAGAGTACATTTTTATATAGCCCGCTGGCCGCGGCCGGTCGGATATACGATAGGTACAGAGGCCAGCACATCAAGCTACCCTAATCTGTCAAATTTTCCCAATTGAATATGAACCTTATTCCTTTGTACTAAAGTTGAAAATCCCTGACCTGCTGGCGTCTGTACAATATTCATTGCCGTTACATGCTCTGTGTCATTGCCTGCTCTCAGCGGAAGCGAAACAGAGCTACTTCCTATTCGTACACTTCGTAGGTCTGTGACTTCACAGGCCACCGGTACTTAGGATCGAAGACCTACCTACCTATCTAGTTTTCTCGTTTTGGCGGGGGTTTCAAATTTTGGATGTTAAATTGAAAAGGTACGTAAAATGGACCCCATTACACATTACACATAGGAGGGTTAAAAGGTACGTCAAATGTGTAAAATGTACGCTAACGGCAACGCTGCTAACTAAGCAAAGCAAAGTACAAACTGTGAAATGAAATGACGCCGGCAAAACAATACGAAACTTCGTTCAATCTTCAACGGACTCATCGGATCGGATTCCCGATTCCTAGTATTCTGTGCCTGTGTGTGTCCGTTTGTATATGCTACCACTAGACTAGTGGCCTTGGTTGACACTAGGCACCAATCAGGAGTTGGAGTTGTGATAGTACAATAAGTTATCCAATGGCAAGTTTTTTTCCCCCTTGTATCGAAAATTTAAGTGTGGGTGAGATCGTTGGATATTTTAGCGGTAGCCGGCAAATAACAAAATCGGCAAAAGGAACCATAGATGAAAAGGAACATACCTTTTGTTGTGTACTCTGTGCAACTTAAGTGCCAGTTCACACGGTGCGTTGCGTCGTCGCAACGCATGAATTTTAACGCATTGCCGGCCACACGGGCGCTGCGTCAACGCAGTCGCAGGTAATTACACCCCTCCCGCTTCGTCTCCTGGGCTGCCGTCCGGCGTGTGTGCGTTGCGACGACACAGCGCACCGCACCGTGTGTACACTATGGTTATTTATATGCAAAACAACGCTGACGCAACGCGCCGTGTGGACTGGCTCTATTTTGACATAGACAGTAGACCTCCGTTAGGAGTAATAGCTTAGAGCATTAAACCAACCGGAGACGCAACGAGCACTAATATCTATGCGAATAAGTCTGTCACTTTCATCGCGGGGGACGAGGCAACGCACACAAATAGTGATAACACACTAATGCATTTTCGATCGCGTTGTTACTCAGGCACACGAAAAAATTATCGAACACAAGCATAAACTATACGCACACATGTACTAACTCACACAGAGACGCCCTGTCAGGATACGGCATGACGTCATTTTTGTGTAAGCGATGAAAGTGCTTGACACTATCGATATTTTGTTGTCGATGAGTTCAGCCAATAGTTGTGATAAAAAAGGTTCTTCTTTATTTAATGGTTTTTTCTACGTAACAGATACTTCACTCAGTAGAAAATTTCCAATACCTATTACGATAATTGCCTACTCCCTCGCGTCAACAACCACTGTATGCTAAAATGCGCCTAAATGCTCAAGCGTACAGCAGTGATTGCTTCGCACCGCGCGATTCCACAGTAATCGCAGGGCTGCCTCTTCGATAAAATTGAATTAACATAACTTTTTATCTATGTTATTGAGAACTGTGAATATGTTCTGACTTTTATGTGGCAGTTAAAAATTTTATCATTTATAAAATATTTAACCAACTTAAAAAAAAGGAGGTGATCAGACATACAGGCCAAACTGAGATGTTTGACTTGTATGGTTTGTAGGTATGTATGTTTGTGCGCGATAATCTCGCGTTTGGCTAAACCGATATCGATGCGGTTTTCAGAAAAGGATTTGTTACATTTAGGAGAACGTTTTAAAATAAGTATAATACTTCTTAGTTTGATGATGATCTTCGGAGATGTTCACTAGAAATGAAAAAAAAAGCCTTAAAAAAAGAGAACCGACTTCAAATAAAGCACTAAGCCGTAAGAAATAATTTGTTTTTCTTCATTGACAGGTAAATGGAAAAATGTTAGGTGTTTATCCCTTCTTTTGCTTGATTTACACCCATCTACAGCACATAAGGCACCACACGGCATCGTAATACGCGTACGAACGAACAGCACTATTAAAATTGAACGGCGTGCGCGCGCTTCGCTTGCGAAAACCGCACTGAATTTGATCCGCCGGCGGACCGAGACCGCTCGGCTGGGCGGTAGGCACTTATAGCGCGCAAGTACATGGAGTGACGGAGGCCTGATTAGGTCTTGTACAATTTAGTGGCAACATTCATTGACCGACAATATTTTTTGGTTTTTTGCAAATTTATTGCATTTTATGTTATTATTAGGACAAAATAATACTTATAGATGGAAAGTAAGGTTATCCTTTTGTTTACTAGATGTTTCCGATCTATTTTTACACGAAAAAACACTGCAATTCGGCATTTTTCTCTTACGTTCGTTCCGCGCTAGTGTGATTTGCTGAATGACGTGGAACGCGCGGCAACTAGTTTTATATGACTGATATGACCGGCGGTCTCGTACCTTTGGCAGCGGGGAACGCCTGACAATGGCGTCTCCGGTTGGTTTAATGCTCTAAGTCCCGTATTACAGAACGTCACTCAATACTCAAGCATTACTTAAAACTAGGTTCAACCAATCAAATGGCCTGAATCTAGTTTTAAGTAATGCTAGAGTATTGAGTGACGTTCTGTAATACGGGCCTAAGAGTAATAGTGTTCTGTGCAGTAGACACCACATTTAAGTACATCTTCCTAAGTTAGATTTGTACCACAAGAAGAAATCTCCTAGGGAAAAGTGTTTATGGTACAAATCTCACTTATAAAGATGTAAGAATGTTTCTTATGATTATAATTATGTAAATACGTACATGTTATAGTCGCGAATCAAATTTTGATCAAGATACAACCTGACACTGACCTGCAAATTGCAAAAAACGTAAGAAAATTTGAATTTCGCGGTCTACTACTTCCCATTCACCTTAACTATTTTTTTTTAATATTGCACGCACGAAAGAATGGACATGCAAACTTCAATTAGTCAATACTTCATCTTTATAATAATGTAGCACGAGAAACTAATATTAAGGCTCGTCCAGACAGTGTCAGTTGCGTAATTAGGGGTCTTTCAAGTTAAGTCTGAGTGAGCCCGTCACAGGTGGATTATGGATACCGTAGACCTAGACAGAGCTGTTGAGGGATACGGATTACGTCATGTACAGACGCAAACAAGCTACTACAATGTGTCAAATTTCATTATTAGATTTACTTTATCGCTAAGCATTAGGTTCAAAGTTGATCGGGAAAGACAGTTTCGGGTAGCTTGATGTGCTGGCATCTGTACTTTAGCCACACTTATATTATGTAGTTATGTGTAGGTTAAAAGCATATTGACAAATGAAAAATTTAGTAGTAGTAACTTGCACCGTGGTATTCAGTCTGATTTAATACTTCGTAGTGTAGTCGTTTCGTTTCATTTACTTATGACCCCTTCTGTCAAGTTTACTATTTCATTGTGCGGCAGCAAAGACAGGGTTCTGTTTTTTATTGAATTTATTCTGAAGCCCAGTGGTGGACGCACCTTTACATATTTATATGCTTTTGTACAGAGGCCAGCACATCAAGCTACCCCAATCTGTCAGATTTTCCCAATTGAATATGAACCTTATTCCTTTGTGCTAAAGTTGATAATCTACCAAAGAAATTTGACAGATTGGGGTAGGTTGACCTGCTGGCGTCTGTACATACGTCGACATAGTTGGCTCGTTGCTTTATATTTTGATTATGAATGAATGTCCCTAAAAATAAGAACGGATTACACAGGAGGGATCCGATAAGCGTTACGAAAACTGGTTGTGCTACCCATTACCCATACAATAGGATGAATAGGATCTTGTCCTTGACCGAGTTTGCGTACCTATTCATAGATCTGGAGAAATGAAGGTTCAGTACCTTTACAGTACGGTGCTAAATGGATATTCTGGCATCCGAATGGAGGGGTTGTTGGTAAACATTTTTGTAGGTACGCATTCACAAAACTAGATTGCGGCATTAGTTCCGATTTTGGCCATGCGCCAAAATAACCTTGACCTTGTATCTTGCTAAAATGTACATTATGTATGCCACAAGCCTAAATCTACACTATGAAAGACCTTTGCGAGGACTATCTAACGCTGTCGAAGTGGCTGAGAGACCATGAAGATGCTAAGCAACTCCTTAGTTGCTTAGCATCTTCATCGTACTGATCGTACGTACTTATTAGTAGGTATGGATTTTGGCATCCTTATGCCAAAATCCATACCTACTATTATTAAAAATGCGGAAGTAACTGCTTGTAACCTTTTTACGCCTATACCACTACAGCGATTGAAATATGACACATCATGGGTAGTTTGTAATAAGTCGAAAGCGCCAGGGTAGCCCACGTACCTAATTCAAAAGGGATGGAAGATTTTTATGCAGTACCTACCTACCTACTGTCGCGCAAATTAAATAATGGCGGCCACCCATGAGACTATAAATCGATAGCTGAAATCAATGCAAACAGAAAGCATGATAGCAAATCCCGAAAAGGTCACTTTTCTGAGATAGATACGGTCACAAATCATATTTTGATTAACTTAAAACTTGACACTGGCCTGCAAATCTCAAAAAACGTAAAAAAAAATAAAATTTCGCGGACGCCGGGACGCCCGGACGCACGCAGACAAACTCGCGGGCAATTAGAATGATACATTTTGTTTTGTACCTACCTACCGTAGAAATAGCAGAAATGAATAAATTAAGCTCCCTATGTAATAAGTAATTGTATTTCATTTTTATGTTCACAGGTGGTTCTCTGATACTTTTTCACATGATGACATAAAAGAGTAAAGGGTCATTCACACTGCCCTTCGCCACCCGCACCGGTTGGGACACAGGGCAGTGTGAATGACGCCTAAGAAGGCTGGATTTTGTAATACAGGGTGCAATTGAAGTCATGGGCATTATTTTAACCTAAGGCACTACTCATGATACTAATTGCATTAGGGCTACTATTACGAAATCAAAAATATTATTAATGCAAGTATGGAAAACCTTAAAATGTAGTAAGTCATACAAAGTATCAAATACTTTGCGCTTCTCGATAGCAAATGCGTAGGTACACTACGCCGTACGCGTCATTGGGCGTGAATTCTTTGACCCCGCCCGACTCACGTGACATTCGTAAGTTGCCAATGAATTGATTCATAATAAATTCCAACTTACCCTTCGTACTTTGCCGGCTTAGGACGGTCAAAACTACGTCAACTAGCATACATTAAAAAAAACATTTACGTACCTAGCTTGTGGATTGTTTTGAAAAAACCTTATTTGTCGGTGAAGTGACAGAGGGTAAACGGGTGCTCTTCCACGAGCTTGTGCATGTGCTGGCACGTGAAAAGACGAAAAATCCAACAGGTTCTGAGTGGTTCTGGTGGAATGAGACCCCGTGAAGGAATAGGGTCGGTGGCGATGGAACATTTCACGAGTTCATACTAAATTTCTTGTGCGATCGTAAATTACAACCATTTGTGGGTATTGTTGGTTGGTGTAAGTACCTAGCCTGCACATTACGCGGTCGAGGCATCGTGTACACAAACACACACACAACACACAATTACTACACTAACACTTAATACACTGCAATCCAAGCACCGTATGATGCGAGCGGCGAGTACGGCGATTACGTCACGGGATCAATAAATCAATTACGCGTCAATGCACCTGCGCAGTCGTTATGACACTGGTTCCGGGTTCGTGATTCGGAGGCAAGCAGACCCCGCGCGGGGGTGATATTCGTATTTTTGCGAGTGAGGGAGCGGGACAGAGAGAGTTCAGGGAATCCCGCCGGACGGCATGTCTTGTAGCCCATTGTTATTATTACTTGTAAGGAAAAACCCGCGCCCGCGCAGGTCGACCGCTCTATGAAGTTATTACTATTATTTGATGTTTGTTTACATTTCGCTTTGCGCTGTACTGCGCTTTAAGATTTTGATACTTCAACATTTATTGGCGTTAACGAAATATTTTGTTTTAATTACTTTAAGTGTTTATTTGCAATAATAAGCCTTGTGCAATTTGACTTACTACATTTTTAAGGTTTTCCTTACTTGCATTAATAATATTTTTGATTTGCGTATTAATAGCCCTAATGCAATCAGTATCGTGAGTAGTGCCTTAGGTTAAAATAATGCCCATGACTTCAATTCCACACTGTATACTTATTCCATTACTCTGAGAAAATAATACATACATACATTTCAATATTAATACTTAAATAAAATTACATTTTGATTTACAACATTACCACTTTAAAGGTTCAATCAGTCCCTAAATATTTTTATAAAATTGAATAGGAACACCTCATCAACAGCAGCAGAAAAATTGACAACTTCATATTCCACACAAAATAAACCAGTCATTTCATGTTTTACAAAGAAACTCTGCTTTTAGCAATAGATCAATCGACTGCAGAATTAAATAGTACATGTTGATTTTCTCATTTATTATACATCATAGCCCCTGCCTTCGCCAGCTCATCTGCCATCTCATTTCCATGTATGCCCCTGTGTGCTTCCACATAATTCCATTTGATCTGTAACTTATGCTGTACACTATCTAAGTCTTTGAAATCTTTTTCATTCTTCACTGGCTCCCCAGACGCCAGCTTCCATCCTTTTCGTTTCCAACCTGAAAATTAATTAGAACAACATTTTGAAATACTTCTTGATAATTTTATGATATAATAGATTATCTACATTATAAAGTTGTGATAAAACTTTTCTAATCAAATCTGCATGAAATTGTATTTTAAAGAGACATAGAAGGCACTTTTGAAAGTCACGTGAGCTTTCAATTTTCATGGCTTTATATTTTATCAAGTTTGAAGTATGTAATAACTAATAGTATTACCAGGCATCCATTTGGTGACTGAATTGATAACAAATTTTGAGTCTGTGTTTATTGACAGTTTGTTGACTCCATTCTGAAGTGCAATCTTAATAGCTCTGGTGGCAGCCTGGATCTCACCACAATTGTTAGTGGCCCGTCCAGATACCGGCTCACTGATGTTGAAGGGGTGGCCATCACCCCAGTACACTCCAAGTCCTGCTCGCGCTCCACTCTTGCCATTTGCTGAGCAGGCTCCATCAGTGTACACTTGCACATAACCATCATTATCTGTATCAAATTCTGCTTCACCACTTGTTTTCCGTCTCTTATTCTGGGGAGGCTCTATAAGAATTGTTTTCTTGGTCCCCTTTTTCATTATCTTATCTACTCCTTTCTCAAAAGTTTTCAGTCTTCTCTCTAAGTCATCCATTTGTTTTGATAGTATTGTGTTTAAGTCGTCGGAATCGTCGGAAAAATCTCCATCAGAATCATTTTTCTCTTTCGCATAGCCGGGACTAGCTTCAGATTTACGTTTGGGTTTTTCTGGAACACTTCGATTATTACTAGAAGTGGAAAAAGTCCGTTTGAGGTTACTTGTAGAGTTCGCGACTGGTTTTGGTTGGTTAATGGGTTTTTTAGACTTGGCAGTAGTGCTTGGTGCACCTTCTGCACTAATGAAATCTTGAGCACTCACAACAGAATCGAATTTCTTATATCTAGCACCAGGAAAACCTTTCACTTGAGCTTCACAATCAGGCCACGTCATAAATATTCCAGAAGTCCGACCTTTTGCCACTGCATAAAAGGGCATTTTTGAAATGAATAGAGGCGCGGTGTAAATTATTTTAATTCTTTTCAAAATAACGTTATACGAAAACACCCTCCACAATGACATTTGTAGAATGTTTACGTTCAAGGAACATATTTACTCTAGGGAGGTTTACGTTTGTGATTGTGACATTAACACTAATTGACAGCCGGTGTCAATTTTAGTGATGGCACACTACGAATTATATTTTTATTTAGTCGATTACGTGATTTAAATTTTAGTCAATATTTTATTTCACAAAGTCCCTTACGCGTCTGTCTGTTTGTCCGCTTAGTTGTTCTACTTCTACTAAATAAATTTTCATACGGTCTTTACTATCATTTAGAGCATTTATTACGTAAGGTTTGTGTTTATAATAATGTAATAGCACTAAAATCTCTATTATTTGACATTAGTCAAATCAGGCGGACACTCTACATTTGGTGAGTATCGTCATGCAAATACGCGATCGACGAGATCGTCTTGGTCGAGGAAGATCTCGTCGTTCACCTACACGTACACGGTAACACATCAAGCGATACAATTCCTGTTTTAGACGTTTAGCTGACCTCGCATTGTATAAGTTTTTCGTACAGACGCCAGCAGGTCAACCTACCCCAATCTGTCAAATTTCTTTGATAGATTTTCAACTTTAGCACCAAGGAATAAGGTTCATATTCAATTGGGAAAATCTGACAGATTGGAGTAGCTTGATGTGCTGGCCTCTGTACAATCAGAAGTCAGCTTATACTGGTTATGTACAGCTTGATGTGTAGCCGTGTGAACCTATCTAATATTAGGAAGGAGACTTTAGTGTGGAAAAGAGAGTACCTTTTCCACACTTACGGCCGCTTTCTATACAGGGTTATTTGTAAAACACCAGCAACCTCTTAAGAGGTCATTGTACTCATCATTATGAACAACTTTTAATGGGACCAAACCTGAAATCGCGAAAAAAAAATCAGCTGTTCCCTACATTTATGTTCGTGTAACTCGTCAAAATGTAGGGAACAGCTGCGCAATCACCTTATGGTGATTGCGCAGTGGTTACCGTGAAATTCAAATTTTCTTACGTTTTTTGCAATTTGCAGGTCAGTGTCAGATTCTATCTTGATCAAAATTTGATTCGCAACTATAACAGGTACTTATTTACAGAATTATAGTCATTGAAATCATTAATACATCTTCCTAAGTTAGATTTATACCACAAGAAGAAATCTCATAGGGAAAAGTGCATATGGTACAAATCTCATTTCATCATCGCCTATGAAATTCGCGCAACGATCACTGTAAACTAGGACACGGGGTCACGGTAACATGCTTTATAGATAGTGCAATCCACGAAGACGCGCCCCACTCTTCTTCCGAATTGTTAGTGTTTATCGCTAGTTAATTCCATTAGTGTTTTAATTCTTTCGGTACACTCTAATTACCAACTAATAATAATTCGTGTATACCTATTTACAAAACTAAAACACTAGCGGCAGCTTCTGCTGTAAGCATTAAGAAAAAGAGTGGGGCGCGTCTTCGCGGATCGCACTATCTATATAAGAAGTCACTACAAAATCGATTACCGCTAGTTACAGGCAAATGAGGCAAAATTAATTTAGTGTTTAGGTACTTTACTTCATCAGTTGTAACTTTCGGCCATGCCTCCCCACTGTTTATATAAAGGCAAACAGCGAGCGACTTATTTTAAAACCAATAAATAGGTAATACAAAAATGTCCTGGGCAGGGATCAAACCCCACGATCGGTTGCTGAAAAGCTATGTGGCATTTTGTCTAGTAGGTATTCTTGTAGGAAGAAATGAAAGAAAATCAATATTAAATACAGTTATGTACTTTATTAGGAGACTTAACAATAGGTCTGTCATCGTTTATTAAATGTTAACACACCATTTTCTTTGTCACCACTAATGTCTGTAAAAAATCTTATAATTAAACAATGATTCATTGTGATTAATCTCTCGGCACTAAGTTATTCAACTAATTTGTTAATGACAGCCTATAACTGCGCATTATATTGACAATAGTGAAAATACGATTAATTATTTGCGTCTAAAAATTTTTAATAAGCAAACTAAAATATTTTAGACCGGTACCGATGAATATAAAAACGAAATATCGTACCTACCTATTTTAAATTAAGGAAATCTTAACGTATGTAAAGGGTTACAATTTTGTTGCTACTTAGTTAATTAAAAGATGAACCAAATTTTTAATTATTAGGCTCCTTAGGAACGTCTCCATTACATTCCACGCGTACCAAATTGCGTAGGTACGTACATTATAAAAGATTCAAAGAAACATTTATCAAATGCAAATAGGTAAACATGGTTTTAATGATGAATACGAAAGAGGTCAGTTATTTCTTCAAAAGTTGTTGCATGTGTTAATGATATTAGTCGCAATACTACTAATATTGCAAGTTCCAAATTGTTTGTTTGATTACACATTGAAAAGTAAATGGCACTATTACGAAATATGGCTGAAAAGGTGTTCAGTGTAAAGAAGTAATCACGTCTTTGTAATGAGATAGGTAAAATATTGTAACGTTTACCTGATTAATGATTAATACATTTTTAAAAAGACTACTCAATTCATATAACAACTAGATACAAAAGAACACTACGACAGTCAATTTCTTACTGAAAAAATTACCTTTAAAAACCGGTAACTTAGGTATACAGACCTAATCTAAATTAATTAACTAAATTATTCCAACTTTAAAACAGCTAAGCTCCAAACTGGTAGGTATTTAAAACATACCTCAATAAAATTATTCTAATTAACAGTACACAACATATTAATAAAATTTGTTAAATATGTGAACAATCGTTTTGGTTAATACTTGGTAAAATTAGTTCAGTTGAGGATTGTAAATAGAAATGATTTACATTTTATGGAAATGACTAGTCTTAATATTAAATGAAGATTTGGGATAGGTAGGTACGGGTGAGCTCGGTGATCAGTATGTAGCGATTATTATTCGTGATAAAATGTAATAAATGAGGCACAATTTTTATATGTATTAGGTCACACATAAAGTTTTTGAAACTACACACGTGAAAACAAATTGGATTTAAAATCGTAACTAACATTAGAATAATATTATGATATTCTCATATAACTTATCAATTTATCCTACCGAGAATTATAAAATAATAACTGAAATATAAAATCCATGAATAATAAAACTCAGTACTTTAGGCGATTATAAAATCTAACAACCGATTCTTTGGCTGTGACAAACTTGGTGATTTGAAGACTTGAACAAATTACATGGTAGTGGTAGACCGTCAGTTGGCTTGTTACAGCACCTGTAGACTAGAGCATAACATAATCTACCTAGCATTACCTAGAAGCTTATTATTTTTACAGCTGCCTTCGCTATTTTCGCTAGTCGATACAAACTCCTCCTTTTTACGAACATCCATACATCCGCTTCAACTAGCATTGTCAAATACTCAAATTAATATTATTTTAATATACAATTAATTAAAAGATAAATTTAATTTTAGTTTCGAATTTGATCGAATAAAACAATTCCTTTACTCCACACCTGACTCCAACATGGAGGGAAGCGACGCCTCTCCTGTGATATCAACAGTTCCTTTATTTAATTATTGTAATACCTACGTAATATTACTAGCGTCAATAATGCTCTCCCTGTATGGAGCCTACAACAATACAATCTTGTCGCACACAACATTCACATACACACCACACCACGTTATACGAAATACTTCAAAAAAAGAAGGTAGATGCAGGATAGGAGACAACCCCTTATCAAAAATATTTCTATCTAATCTACTATTCTAAATTAATCTGTGCGTGTTTATTATACTGACTTTTGTCATGATAAATAAATAAATAAAGCTATATGGACGACTGATTTCTAATGACAGTGTAATTCTGTTATCAATTTGAATTTTATGATTATTACAAATAATTATTATGACCTGGATGGAGGAATGATATGATTTTGTAATTAATTGTAGGTGAAGAATACATTATAGATCACATGACAAGAATTTAGTTTAATATATAAATATAATTCAAAATCAAAACTCATAAACTCCTGCGCGAACAAAAATACCATTGTTTGATATAGTAAAATTGAGACGTAAATTAAAATAATACATACATAAATACTACGCTATTAAAATGCTGAAACTAGTCTATGCGATACTAAAAAGGTTCCGTACAAAGAACAGTTTTCTTTTGTTCAAGGATAATGCACTTTATGTTCTAAATCCACTAATCGACTAACAACGTTCGAACGCGGAATCGTCTAAACTCGCTACACTGACACAAGGCACGTATCGACCACTAGGATACGCTGAAAAAATATTTCTCTGTTACCAATAACGGCTGAGACAATATTAGGTACACACTATTCTAATTTGATATCAGGTAAGGTAGGTAATCTAACGTTTTCACGAATTGCACTTTCATCGTGTAATCTTTGGTGTTCACTGAAATAAAACCGTTTGATTAATTATTGCATATGGCAACATCACTGGGTTCGCGTCTCCTAAATGGAACACTCGTCGCTGTCGCGCGCGTAGTCCTCGTCCTCGTCGTCCTGGCGAGCGGATTTCTTCTTCACTTTGCTGGAGACCACTCCCGTGTTCACTTTACTGAACAGACCCGTTCGGTTCAGTCTGGAGATCTCCCTCTGCGGGCTGAGTCGCTCGGCCACCGCTCGCTCGTAGTTGTCTGAGATTTTGTTGACTCCATTTACAGGACTCGTAACAGGCGAGTTAGGCTTAACAGGTGACGTGGCAGTCTTTTTGGGCTCGCCTGACTTGTCGAACAGTGCGCCGCTGGTGGCCGCGGTGTATGAGGGCGGGTCCTTCGCGCGCGCGCCACTGGAGCCCAGCAGTTGCGAGTACAGGAAGCTGTTGTTGCCGAAGCCGGCGTATCTGTTGTCCATCTTGCCGTTGACCATCATTAGGCTGACGGGCTTCTCGGGGGGGATCGGCTTCTCCGGGAGCTTTTTGTCGGAGAGACCGTTCTTGGCGGGAGGGTTGGCGGTGTTGGTCCAGCGGTCGCCGCCGATGGAGTAGATGGAGCTGAGGTTTACGTATCCGGCGCCAGGTGCGCCGGCATGCGGCCCGGGGCCGGCAGGGCCTGCTGGGCCGGGGGCCCCGGGCCGCACGCGCACGGCGGCGCCGCACTCGCTGAGCGTGGACTCCTCGACGCTCGAGTCTTCGATAACTTCCGTGTTGGTGATGTCGTCTAGATTTGGCGATAAACAGTCCTCGTCTGTCTCATCGTACGAGCTGAAATATGAAAGCACATTTTAATCATATACGCCGCTGCTCGATGCGACTGTCATTCGAACTCGTATGTACTGAATGCAAGTGAAAAGTTCATCTTTGTTAGTTTCGCTCCATGCGTTGCTGAATCTCGGTATTATTAACAAACAAAAGCTCAAAATGTTCAGTTGTGTACGGAGTGGGAGGGTTTACATATTTACAGGAATAATAATATGTATTTCATCAGTAAGGCAGACAAAGACTTTCAAGCAAAATCAACAGCAATGAATTCTGGGAAAGGAGATTTAGAAGTTTCATTTCGATATCTTTGGTTTTAATGTGATTACATTTGAGTGCAATGTTCATTCTTAAAGCGACAAATCGTAAATGAGCAAAATGCAAATGGAGGGCACAAGTGCGGCCGCACAACGTCAAGCTCACTGTGAGGCGCGTCGTGTGGCTCTGGGCTCAGCGGTTCAACATGGCCGGTGCACAAAGTATCACAATACATACACTGCAAATCACCAACACAGTCTTACCCTAGCATAGCCAGATCTGTCTTCCTCCCTGATGAAAGAAATTACAATATATAATGAACAAAAGAAAAATATATACTGGAATACATACATACATATAACAGATAAATATAATAACAGAAATTAAATAGGTACTATGTGAGTCTAATATCTTTGTGATGTGTGTTAAGATGGTGTAACAGGTGGGAATTATCCCGTGAATTAATTGACTAGGTGATATTATCGTTTGCATTCAGAACATATCGCAGAAGTATCTAAGTATGTCTATATTATTGTTACAAGGACTCCAGTAGTTAATTAACGAGGGTATGTGCGGGTCCTATACAGTACGCAGTCGTGATCAAGTGCTGCCCAATGCTTCAAAAATGCTTGATGTTTATGATATGCTAATTTGTTCTAGTGCGAGATGGACCAAGACATGTCTATTTTATAGTCTACTTTACCACCGACTGACAAATTATTTATTTGTATAATCGGAATCCGTTCAGTCCATTAGCTCGGCACAACTCTAAGAATCGATTCATACACTTCTTTTTCTCGGCCTCTTTCATTATCCTATATAACTGCCTGTTTATGGTAAGAAATAAACATTATTAATGCATGTGTTTATAATAATAATATAGTATAATATATAGCGGTGATTGGTGGTGGTAAGACTGTTAGCTTACATTTGGTCTTGTGCGTCGCTGCCTCCTTCCTCGGCGACGAGTAGCTCATACTCTTCGGCTGCGAATCTGTCCCATTCAGACATCTGAAATATACACAAAAAATATTGTAATGCTTAAAGACATGCAGAAAATGTATACGTAGAATGGTATGTAGTCATGTAGAAGCTACGCTGACAAGATCTTAGCTCTTATGTTTTTGATAGGATGCACATAATATATGATCTCTAAAATTTCGAGTAAATCTATGTTAAGTTATTAAAAGTTTAGTTAAAATGGTGGCAGTGAATATTATACTTTACCTCCGGGTAAAGGGGTATCTATACGTTGATTAATGGCCAATTGGGGTGCATTAGACTTAGCATTCACGACAGCTGCTAAGTTTGTGACTGTAATTTTACCACTTCATAAATAACTATTCTCATAATATTCATGGGATTCATGCCAATACGAAAAGAAGCAGAATCCCCATTACCCCTACTAATTCGTCCACTAAATGACCCGCTATCAGAATCCTCACCTCACAATCCGAGTCGCGTTGGGTGGCGAAAGGATCTCTCTGCTCGTGGTCGAGGTACTTCTCGAGGTTGAAGAACGTGTCGAAGAAGATGGGCGTGAGCTTGCAGCGCTTCAGGTCCGACAGCGTCACCTTGCCTTCTGTCGCCGGGTGCACCATGTCGAGCATCTGGGGGAGATGAAGATTTTGTAATATCTGGTATTTCGTTTATCGGTGCTATAAGGTAAAGTTGCTATAGTCGTAGATTGTAGGAAACTTTGTCAGTATGTCGACGAGTAGAATTTGAAACATCCTATGACTGATGGAGGTGACTAAATCACCTGCCTGTATTTGGTTATTACGAATGGCTTTCCTTTTGACAGTTCAACAACATTAATAATTGTAGTACTTGTACGTTGTTGTGAGCAGACAAATTTATAATATTTCTTTAATTTCTCGAACATAAGAAGCAATGGATTAGCAATATCCTTCAAAACGATTCAGATTGTGATTGATAATGACGCAATTGGGTACCTACAAAAATAGTCCTCCAGATCGTATTTCGGCCTTAGCGGCGAATATCAACGGAAGTCTACGTTGAGATTCGCCTTTTCGTCTTTTCCTTCGGCGCGGGAGATATTATAGTGTACAAGTGCGTGCGCAGACACAGGTGCACTCTCTCTTCCCTTGCTCTTATAGAGTAGGGGTTACATTATACTTTCTCTGTTTTGGCATTCTTTTAATATTGTTTTTTTTTTTATTTTATTTTGTTTGACATAATACTATGTGTATCAACAAAATCCGGCGAAGTCACTGGTCCCTATGATACAGTTAACACTAGTTTAGGGGCCAGGGGATTCATATATTTTTGATGTAACCTTTTTTATGTCAATAAAATATTTTATTATTATTATTTGTTTTTAAAATTTATTTTCTCAGGTTCCAGGAACCTGGTATTTATTAAAATCTCACGGGTGTAAACCAAGGTGAGATTTTAAGTTAGAGTAGATTAGTTTTTTTTTTTTTTTTTTTGTACTGCACTGAAATTATTGTCTAAAATCTAATTGTAAGAATTTCCGGACTATGCGACATGTGTTTAATATAGCAGCTTTCTGTAGTGTAAGGTATGTATATTTGGAAAGATTGATTTCATTTAAACTGACAAATAGTTGTTTCGGGATGATACCAGTCGTTGATACCACTATTGGGACTATTGTTACTCTATTCATTTTCCAAACTCTGGTAATTTCTTCTTGTAGTTCTGTATATTTCCTGATTTTTTCAGTGATGGTTTTTTGTACATTATTGGTGTTTGGTACTGCTATATCTATTATGTATGTGTGTTTGTTTTCTTTATCTACAAGTGTTATATCGGGCCTGTTGTTATATATTGTATGATCTGTAATTATAGTGCGATCATAATACAATTTGTATGATTGGTTTTCTAATACAGCTCTAGGTGCGTATTTGTAGTATGGTGTGTATGGATCCTTCATGAGATTGTGTTTTGTTGCGAGTTTCTGGTGTATAATATTAACAAGTTGATTGTGTCTATGAGTGTAATCGTTTTGGGTTAGTGTGCTACAAGCTCCTGTGATGTGCTGTATAGTTTCAGGTTTGCTGTGGCACTTTCTGCATAAATCGCTTTTTACCGTGTTATCTTTAATTATATATTTTCTATAATTCTTGGTATTTATTATTTGGTCTTGAATGGCCAGCATGAATCCTTCTGTTTCTGGAAATAGTCCACTTAATTCCAGCCATTTGTTTGAAGCTTCTTTATCAATGTGTGTTTGGTCTATGTCATTTGGATGTCTTCCGTGTAGTTCTTTCTGCCTCCACTTTTTAATTATCTCTTCTATATGTCTAGCTTTATCTATTGTTTCAATATTGTCTTCACTAAGGTTCAGTGGTGTATATTTTTTATCTATCTCTACTATTATTTTGTGTAATTGGCTGGTGTTCTTTTTCCTATTGAAAAATTGTTTAAGGTTTATTATTTGTCTTTTGTGTAGATGTGATATTTCAATAAGCCCTCTGCCTCCCTCTTTTCTGGACATAATGACCCTTTCTGTTGCTGATTTAGGGTGGTGATATCTATGTTGTGTAAGAATTGTTCTAGTTTTAATTTCGAGTGCATGTAATTCTGTGTTGGACCATTTTATCACGCCGAAAGAATAAGTAAGTATAGGTATAGCATAAGTGTTTATGGATTTGAATAAATTTTTACTGGCTAGATACATTTTACATAGTGAATGAATTCTTTTATAATATTCTTGTTTGAGTTTATCTTTAATAGCTTTGTGTTCTAAGAGTCGTGCTTGGTTGTATCCTAAGTATTTATAAAGTTCTTCATTTTTCATTGCTTCTATAACTTCTTCCGAATCTGTTGAGTAATTTCCTCCCACAACCTTACCCTTTTCTATATTAAGTTTTCGGCATTTGTCTAATCCAAAATCCATTCTAATATCTTTCGAAAATGAGGTTGTAATGTCTAATAAACCATGTAAATCTGTATTTTTATTGGCATATAATTTTAAATCATCCATATAAAGTAAATGTGTTATTTGGTGTAATGTCGTTCTATTGTTCTTGATGTCGAAGCCTAGTCTAGATTCAGTTAATGCGCGAGAGAGTGGATTTAGGGCTAAGCAAAACCAAAGAGGGCTGAGTGAGTCCCCTTGAAATATACCCTTTTTAATTGCTATTTCATCTATGGATAAGTTTGCGGTTTTTGTTTGTAGTTTAAGTGTAGTTTTCCAGGACCCCATGACATTCTTAAGAAAATTTATTAGTAATGGATTGATTTTATATATATTCAATACTTGAAGCAACCATGAGTGTGGCACGCTGTCAAATGCTTTTTTGTAGTCTATGTATGCTATGTATAAGTTTTTTCTTGCTTTTTGAACGTATTTTAAAAGAGTGGAGTCAATAATTAATTGTTCCTTGCAACCCATATGTCCTCGTCTACAGCCTTTCTGTTCTTCAGTTAGAATATTATAATGTTCAGTGTGTTTAATAATTTTATTAGTAATACATGATGTAATGATTTTATACATAGTTGGGAGGCAAGTGATTGGTCTATACTGCGAGGGATCCTGGGTTCTACTCGATTTTGGGATCATGTATGTGATTCCTTTAGTTAGAAATTCTGGGAGATTTTGGTTCCCTTTTAAAATATCACTAATTTGTTCAGATAATATTCTATGTAGTGCATGTAATCTTTTTATCCAAAAATTATGTAAGCCGTCTATTCCTGCTGCTTTCCAGTTGTGCGTTTTATTTACAATTGTATTTATTTCAAGAGCATCTATATCCTCAAACGGCATTTCTTCTATTGTTTCTGATCTAACTATTTCTTCTTGTATCCATTTAGCTTCTTTATTATGTTCAGTGCTGTCTGACCAAATCCTTTGCCAGAACTCTTTTAGGGCCTCTTGAGATGGAGGGTTTATGACTGTGGTATCGTTACCTTTAAGCTTTCTATAAAATTGTTTCTCGCTTGTTGTAAATAATCTATTGTTATCCTTTCTTTCTTTGGCTTTTTTGTATCTTTTTAGTCTATGACTCTTAACTAAAAGTTTTTGTTTTAATGTGTCTAGGTGGTCTTCAATTCTCTTATTAAAATTTTCATGTGAGCTGTGTTGTTTGGTTTTTTCCATGATTTGTTTGACTTTTTTCTCAAGTTTTCTAGATGTGTTACCGCTTTTATATTGTGTTAATCTATTTATGTCTTTTCTTAGTTGGTCTATGTCTGTTTCTAATCTTTTTTGCCATGGTGGTTCGTTCGTTAATCTGGTTTCATAGCTAGACCTATCTATATTATTTTTTATTTTAAAGTGTTTAGCGACCGTAAGAGCTATGCAATAAATTAATGAATGTGTATCGGATAAGTTTTCTAAAGCTGAAACTTTAAGCGGGATTATTTTTTGGTTAAATATGCTAATGATATCCGATAATTTACGGGTTGGTCTCATTTTTGGCAGTAATGGTCTACACGCAGGATCCATTCCATTGTATTTTAATATATTTGTTTCTAATTCGTTATTTAATGCCTCTACTAAAGTAGGGTCAAACACAGTTTGTGTTTGTAGTGATGCGGAATCATCTATAGTTGATTGAATGCTGTGTGGTGTGTTTACGGTAAGTTCGGTATCAAAATATTCAGTGGCTGGGCTCGTGTCGTGTTCTGATGAGGGATTAGAGGGTGTTAGTGATTGACTCATCTGCAAGGTATTTATTTGTTGTGAAATATTAATATTTTCTTCTTCTTTTTTGAGTTGTTCTTCTATTTCAAATCTAATTCTATTTAACGTGTCGTCTGATAAGAGCTTGTTTCTAATAATAACCCGTCTTTGGTCTGCTATTCTCTGTTCTGTTACATTAATGTCTGGGTATTGTAATTTAAAATGTTCGAATAATTGTGTGCAGTACATTGTTCTGTCCTCTTCAAGTTTTGTAATCTGGTAGTACAATAAGTTTTGTAATTATTATTATTATTATTATTATTATTATTACATTGGGTATTATCATTAGGTAGGACAAAAGTCGGTCAAATATAACTTGGGAGTTACTGTCTAACATACCAAGGTTTCCTTTAACCATCTTTATAGCAACTTGACCTTGTCACACCATATGTTTTTAAACCTTCATTTCGGGCAAAGCCTCATAGCCAGCCAGCCCTCTCAGAGTTCTTTCATGGAGACGTCCAGGCTCATCTGATTCAGCCAGGGTTGTTTATGCAAGCGTGCTGATGAGGACTGGTGCAAGCATTCACCGCGTGTTGTTTTCTACAAAAAGCTTGTCTTGTCTAGAATAATTGATTTTGAGAGCGATGGGTTAATGGGGCTATGGTTTTTTCTGTGGACTTATCATCAATATGTTTGCATGCCTTTGACTGTTAATCAATATTGTATTACGTTAACATCAAGCCAATATTCCCAGATGTGTGTTAACTCACTTGACACAAGCAGTCGTTGAAGGGCAACGTCTCGATACCGATGGCCTCCATCCTCTGCATCTGTTCCTCGTAGAAGTACTCCAGCTCATACATCGAGATGAAGCCGTCGCCATCCACATCCATACATCTGAGGAAGGAAGGAGTTGATAATGAGTCTATTTATTTCATTTGGTCTGTGCTAGTTGCAGGATACGATTCGAGCCTAACGAAAACAGTACTTGCTATCGACTCGCTATGAAGGAAACTGATATTTAAGTCTTGGGTTGGTTGACTTGATTATGTTATTCTGAAGAATACTGACTTATCCTTCTAGCCAAGGCTAAAAGTACTGAACGACCAATAAGTGAACGAGCTACGCTCCCATCCTTGGCCTGCCAACTTGGGACTTAACTTTCGACGTGAAACTTTAAGAACGATGAGCCTTCCGTATTTCAAGTTGGCCGGTAGTGGCCTACGCTTTTCATCCAAAACATACCTGAACCAATACTCGATGGCCGTAGGATGCGTCTTATCCTCTTCAGCCAGCAGGAACCACACGAACTCGGTGTAGGACATGCGAGGCTCTCCGTCTGGCGTGACACGGTTCTGTTTGCCGCGCGTCACGCAACCGGACAGGACTCGCTCGATCATGCGGCTTGATAGGGCTGTAATAGTAGGTAGGTACTTAGTTTTGAAAATGGATCTGAAGTGAACTCTGTTTTTTCTACAGGGTCAAATTAAATTAGCTAGCGAAACTTTGTAGACGTGACGGGTATCGATAAACAGGATAAAACAATAAAAAAAACATTTCTGATTATATTTTTTTTGTGGGGTCATCGGCCGCTTTTAGTGTATTTACTTGAAATATCAGTTACATGTTTAGATATCGATAACCATCACGTCTGCAGAGTTTCGCTAGCTAATTTAATTTGACCCGGTATAAATGAGTGGACAGTGGCGTTGGCTTTTAAAATATTGTCCGGACAGCCGGTCAGGCATTTTTAAAAGTTGGAGGTGAATTCGCTAGGACTTTTTTTGCAGATTCTTGGTGAATGGAATGGAATGTTTAAAAACTTAAGAAAAATAAAGACCATTGATAGTTTGTTTATTTCATTCTGAATGTAGAATTGTAATTGTTAAATAAATCGCTGTATATAGTTTTATTTAAAGAAGCGAAATGACAAATGTTCTACACAGTCGCGCGCTAGGCGGAAAATATAAGCTGTAATTGCAAATGGCGAACAGCCTTATAGACGCTGGGATTTGTCTCAGATTCAGATTTCTGCAATGCCGGTATATACAGGTTCGAGAAGAATTAGGAGCTCTCTTAAAATTAGCAGTTCAGGTTCTGAAAATACAATTATAGTCGGGACGCCCCCGATAACTCCATTTGAGTAGTTATAGACATGCACCTAAAATATCTTAAAAAGAAATAAAACAACAGAAGGAAGTTTGACACATCGTTTATGTTCTTCAAAAGCATACGCATAGAACTTTTGTTTAGTCAAAAAGAAACCATATTTCCGTCCGAAGTCTTCTCGAACCAATAAAACTTTATAATGTAACATGACAGGAAGTTTTTGTTACGTCTTCCGCGAAACAAAAGTTGCTATGTAGGTAAATGCGTAAACGATGATTCGGGGAGTCGACTTTGACTTAATTTTTGTATGGAAAACACCCCTTGGAATAATGGTTTCTGATGGACTATTTCTACCAAATGGTGGCAATTGGACCGAATCATGTACTTACGTAAGTATGGACGTATGCAAATGCCAAACCGCCTAACATAATTTTTTGTTGCTATAAATGGTGGGTCATCAATATGTTATCGTTATATTGAAAGTTGAAACGTCTATAAATATGTTTCAAAGCATTTACAAGGAGAAGACCAACCCGCACGGGGCCCGCGTGGTGGATTACGGCCCACTCCCTCTCATAGAGAGGAGGCCTGTCCCAGCAGTGGGAACATTATAGGCTGATTATGTTATAAGGAGAAGAATGTTCATGACTTTGGAAATTGTAATTTTATCAAAAACTATGTTTGTCCCGTTCTCGATCTCTAGAAATACCCAAGACTTGGAAGACTGTTTTCTTTTGAAAACTACTTAAGTAGCTGAAAGTGCTTACCATGGTCATTGTGCCTCGCGAGGTCATGCTTGTCTATGAAGAGGTCGTGGTCTCTGTCCAGCTCCCAGAATTTACAATAGATGACGTAGAAATGCTCATAACTGAAAATATAAGTGGACATAAGTTAGAAACAAGAATACTATTTACGCAAGAATCGTAAGATCAAGTTTAGAAGGATCGAGGGCATAAATTGGTCTTAAGGCTACTAGCTGCTTGGTCATCATCTGCCTAGTATTTTCCCAACTATTTTGTGATCGGCTTCCAGTCTAACCGGCAGCTGAGTACCAGTATTTTACATGGAGCGACTGCCTATCTAACCTCCACAACCCAGTTACTGGGTAATACGAAACCCCTTGATAAGACTGGTTGTCAGAGTTTCGGGCTTCTGACGACCCGTAATGACTGTCAATATCCACGAATTTCAATATTGTGTTTAACTTTAATGTTTCCATTTAAGAAGCTTACCAATAAAAAACAATTTCGTTCTTTCAAAATATCAAGTTCTTTTTTGGACTTCTTGTTATATTACGTCTGAATAAACAGCGGGGTAATTGCGTAACACACTATCAGTAGCAATGGCTTTCATTTTTTGTCAGCTCAACAACATTCATTGCGTTATTTAAGTTGTTGAGCAGACAAATTTTTCGAACATAATTATGAATATCATATTAGCAATCCTTCAAAACCATTCAGATTGTGACTGAAAGTGTGCATTTACGCAAATAGTGTGCAAGCTTACAAAACAAACGGAAGGTAACGATATTTTCTGAAAGAAATTATTACTGACCTAAAATATTGTGTAACTTGATTGATGTCTTCTTCGTCTTCTAACAGCTGTATCACTTGCAGGAGGTTCGCTCTTCTTAGTTCGGGGATCGATATTCTGCCGGACCACGTTCGGTTCACGCAATAAAATATCCTAGCGATCACCTGGAAAATAAAAAAGATTTATATTATTAGTAGTTTAAGCAAGCAACTACCCGATTAAAACTTTAATGCTATAATAACAACTACGAACTATTTGAACCCTTCTTGTGGTTCTTATATTTTGCTATCGTTGCATCTAGAAAATAGTTGCTAAGTCGACGTTTTGCGTACGACTAATTACCCACTCAGTAATAACAAACAGCCAAACACCAGCGAAAGTGATCGATTGGAACAACTGCCCAGGTGCCCAGTAATAGCTTGAGTGGATGTCAAACTGGGCAGAACAAATATTTTCACGTAAAAGTGGTCAGGTATAAAACAAATACAATATACTGCGGTTCACTTCCCGCAATGTGTGTATCTTTTAGTATGCACCGTGAAATTTCCCAAAGGGCTGAGTTACCGATGTGGGCCGCTCCAATATGTTAAGGTGCTTCCAGACAGAGCGAGGTATGCGCCGCAATTTTTTTTTTATATGTTAGATGCCTCACCCTGAGCCAGCCGTTATATGCGTGGCCTACCATTCCGAGCACACGCCTCGTAACGTCTCGTCTGGACACACCTTTAGTCGCTTCCTGGTAGGTATTTGGGGTAACTTGTGAAAAAAAAAACATGCGGTTAATTGAAAAAGGTATCGAAGAATAGGTTTTGGAATCCGCATACGTATTTTGATCGCTTGATGATTGATTTTTTAGCAATGTTCTCTACATAATATATTTCATAGTTTGTAGTTAGAACTCATTGCAGACCGTGTTACAAATAGAACTTATGAACCACCTAATGAAGATGAAAATGTTTTGTTTTTTCGAACTTCAGGTACATAAAACCCTGAAAACCCTGAACTTGTGAAAACTTTAGTCACCCATTTATTCACTGAAACTCCGCGGACCGGACCAAAAAAAAATGGCAAATTATTTCATGCTGCAGTTTGTCTACGCTTTGCTGGTCTAGGTTTCCTGTATGATCCATTTACCGACTACACTCAAATCCACAGATAAATTCGAGAGTTTCCTTTCAATGACAATAGGAATTGTGAACCTCGACGCTCTGTAGAAGCATTTTTCAACTAAACATTATAGGTCAAAAGGGTCATGAAACACAAGTTCCTCGTCTTTTATTCTACATGAAATATGTTTCTTATCGACCATTTTCTTATTTTTATAGGTTGTAAGGGCTGGTTCGCCTGGGGGCGTCGCTTGCCCAGCCGTGGTCAGTAGGTGAAGGCTAGAAATGTGTTTTTTCTTTTTTACTAGTTTTTTTTTAGCAATGGAACGTACTCCCGGGATAAAAACTATCCTTTGTCCTAACCCAGCTCACGTTCTATCCGTGAGTCCCATACAATTCCGTTCAGGCGTTTAGGCGTGAACAGGGAACAGGCCGACGACCAGCGAGTCGCATTCATAATATTAGTATTGACGTATGAATGAAATATGTTTCTTCTCAACCATTTTACTATTTTTATAGGTTTTCTGCAAGAGCTAGTTCAAGGTGGAACAGGAAAACAGTCACTTTATACCTCGTAATCTTTGGGGAGTCCTTTTTCCAGGTATTACATACATAGGTACATGCTAAAAAAATGTTTTAATGTTTTGTCTACTTACAGTATGCACATATCGTGAGTGGAACTCGGTGGCCTCCTTGAGGAAGGACAGGCCGGGGTGTGTGTCGACAACATCCTGCACGAGAGGCACGAAGTCTTCCGGCGCCAATGTGTTGCTCTTCCCTCGCGTCAGGATGTACACGAAGCGGGACGCCATGTCGTGGCACTGTGAGGTCATTCTGGAAACGAGAAGATGTTAGTTAGTTTTGTTAAGATAAGTTGTCTTGGGTAAACGGTATGTTAGTCCAGAACTCCCGTCTTATCGTAGCACGAAGAACATTATTAGTGTTCTTCTTTTAGTGTTGAAGGTAATTTTATTGATAATAATTAGATGGTTTGGCATGAATGGTGATGACACAGTGGCCACGTCGATTACGGAAAGAAAGAAAATACATTTATTTAGCACAGACTAAAAAACACAATTTACGGAGGCTTTTAAGCGCTGAGCAGACGATGGACTATTTGTCCGCCGGACAGAAATGGCCGCCGTCAAATGTACGATGTGCTGCAGTCTATTTGTCCTACATGTGCGTTATTGCATGGATTTCCATACGTTCTATCGTCGCGGACTTTGTCTATCGTCTGCGAAGTGCTTGAGTCGGTTGGAGACCAACACTCTTTTCTCCGCAGACGGATTCTCCTAAGAGAAAAAATATTGAACTATGAGGGTCAGCCCAGCTTCATCCGGTTAGATTAGAAGCTGACATCCAACATAGCTCGAAAAAGACAAGGCAGAGGATGATAATGAGGGTAGCCCAGGAGAGTTACCATCATGATCTAAAGACAACCACGGTGTGTTCAGTGCGTTATACTCCGCCTCACCCCAACAAGGGTCATTTTTCATAGAATGCTCCTGTACGGTGTAAAAATACTGTTACAGAACCACCGATTAGCAGCAAGTTATTTTCGTTTATTTTAGAAAGAAAACTGGTTCCCATCACAAATTGAGGCCATTCAGCTAAATTAAACTCTACATTTGGACATTCATCTTCCTCTGGAGCACAACACTTATCTGTTCCAGATGGGTGCATCCATCAACAATGCTCGCTTGGAGTTGTATGTCACTGAGCATTTAGGGCACGACAATGCCTTAGCGGGTCCCTATTACGAAACTTTAATGGAGTCGGGGACACTATTGCTGATTATCAACTTTCAACTTCAGAACCTGAGGGGCAATTCTCGTAATTTTAAGTTCACAGTCTGATCTCAGTCTCAATCTGGCAAAAATACCTCTAATTTCCCTACATTTTTGATAAGTTTTCGACATTGATTGCCGCTGAGATGAGATTGAGAGTAGATTTTGAACGTTTTTATTAACGTGTATTGGCCTTCAGTTATAATAATAATAACAATAAAAATATGTTTATTTATCTCCACAAATTACGTTTTATACATATTAAGTTGACAGGTATTTCGACAAAATTTTGTAATTTGTGGGAGATCTGGAGTCTTAAACTATGCCTATATAGGCCTGTATTTCAGAACTCCAGGCCCCCCATTATATCACATAGTAAAGGTTGCCAACGTGGTACAATTACAAGCGATTGATGGTGTGTGTGAGTGTATGTGTGTGTGAGGGTCAGGGCGTGTGTGTCTGAGAGAGAGGGTGTGTGTATGTGGATGCCTAACATTTTTGTACTTACATACAATATTTCATAGATATGATAATAATAATATATTATAATAAATTATGTACCTAAATGTGCATGGAAAATTAAATAAACCTAAACATTATATTACACGTAGAAAACTACCAAGTACTTGTCTCAGCAGTCTTAGTTGATGATTGTAAAAGAAAGCTAAAGACAGTGTGACCGAAGATTGCTTCTAAAGTTATACAGACGAATCCATCCATCCATCTTTATGACAAGATGGATGGATTCGATGTCAGTGCTATCACCCCATGATTGTGAAATGAGGCACTCCGGCAAGGAGTTCCATTCCTTAGCGGTAACTGCACAATGAACGCTAACAATATTAGTTTTGAAAATAAATTCCAAGACATTGGCGTCGATTCCCTTGTTCACAAACTAAACTAAATTTAAGCTCGGTGCATCTTTTTCTTTCTATTTCATTAAGAAAAGGACAGAAGATAAATATTAGTTTAGTCCTGTCAAATTAAACTTCCTAGACTAGATTAGAGGTGATTAAAAAATTGGCTACTAAAAATACGTCAATTTACGTCAGGCGCTGACTAATTTGACAGGACTAATATCTTCTGTCCCTTTCTTAATGAAATAGTAAGAAAAATTTAGTTTCGTTTGTGAACAAGGGAATCGGCGCCATTATCAGCCTATGTTTCCACTGCTGGGACACAGGCCTCCTCAGTGAGGAGCGGGCCGTAATCCACCACCAGGGCCCAGTGCGGATTGGTAGATGTTATTATGTCTTCGAACTTTTGGTTCTAGGACACGCCGATTTCCTAACGATGTTTTCCTTCATCGGTTAGAGAGAAGTATTGTTGAAATTTTATACAAAGCAAAGCGCCTGTCTGGGTTCGAACCTACGACTTACAATTCGTAGGTCACGTCCGTTACCACTGGCCACCACTGCTCCCAATTCCATGACGCTTAAAAATTGTGAAAAAACAGTATCTGGCATCTGCACAAAATATGCTTCAAAATTATTCAAATTGAGAATCATTTTGAAGCATACTTATTTGTAATCCATTGCTCCATATGACCGAAAAATGTGTCTGCTTAACAACGTAAATAACGCAATGAATGTTGTTGAACTGTCAAAATGAAACCCATTGCTACTGATAGTGTGTTACGAAATTACCCTGCTGTATACTGTTAAAGCTATTTTTTACTTTCAAGGGAAAACTTACTTCTTTATTTATTTAATTATTTTTCACAGCTTTATTTTCTTAAAATTATCCAAGGGAAGCGTAATTAATACTTGTAAAAGTAACAATGCCTGGCGGGGTCGTTAGACGCCCGTTACTTTCTTCAGCCTGAAGAAATTGTGAGATTTATGAATTTTCTTTACGATATTGCTGAAATTATATTACGTATTTAACCTTGATGTTACCTTACCGCCCTTTCAAAATGTTTCAGATTACGGTGACGGGCGGAGTTTTGTGTTGTTTTAATAAGCGGTAAGTCGGTTGGGAGAGAATCTAAAATATGCTTGAATATTTTTAAATCGTTATTGCTTTTGAGAGGAGAGTCTTCGTCACATTCTTACATACGGGATCGTAGGTAAGAATGTGACGAAGCCTCTGATAAATATTTGTCTGTTAGTTCAGCAATCAATCATTAGAATGAGATTTGAGGAGAGAATTTTATGAGCTTTTAGAAATCGGACTATCGGTCGGAGTATAACATAGTGTACAAAACTTCTCTTCTAATTAATTGTCGCAATCATTATCGAGAAATTCATCTTCAACACAATATTGATGTATTCATAAGATTTATACAGCTTTAGGTAGGTATACAGGGTCAATTTAGATTAGCTAGCGAAACACCGCAGACGTGATGGCTATCGATATCTACATGATAAAATTTAAATAAAAGATTTGATGTTTTTTTTAGGGGTGTACGATCACTGGTAGTGTTGTTACTTGAAGTATGAACTGAGAAAATATGTTTTATCGTGTCTAGATATCGATACCAATCACTTGTGTGAAGTTTACACAAAAAGAGAGAAAAAAAAACTGATATTTCAAGTAAATACTAACAGTGGCCATCGTGGAAGATGACTTCAGAAAAAAAAGCATAGTTATTTCAAGTTTTAGCATGTTTAGACACACACACACACATCACGTCTGCGGAGTTTCGCTAGCTAATTTAATTTGACCCGGTATTCTTAAGAAGTACCTACGAGTAAGAACTGTGAAAAAAATCCTGTGGTTTCTCTCCCGTCCTTAAATCCATATACACGAGACAAACGGCAAATTTAGAACAAGGTATCTACTGCAGTCCTATTCTGTAAAAATCTCACCGTGAAAACTAAGGTGAAGTGAGCTGTCATTCTACCTGATGTTAGGGATTGCCCCTATTGATAGTTCACTTCACGCTCACTTCACCTAAGTTATCACGGTGAGATTTTTACAGAATCGATCGGCTGGATACTCTGTAGTACTTACTCTCTCCAGAAGTCTATAAACTTGTGTCCGTCGACCGGCACGTGTAGGTTCTGTTGCGTGGCGAGGAACAGCGGCATCTTCCAATAGAGAGGACACTCGCACGCCTTCACTATGTGTTTGAAACTGTCGCGGGGGACCTGCGAACAAAGATACACATGTTTTAAGATTGAGGTACTTTTTCCCACAGCAGTTAGATTCGTAGAGGTAAAGAAATAATGTCTTGGAATTTATAAAAGTTTTATGTCCTACTAGCTTATATCCGCGGCTTCGCCAGTGTGGGGTTATTTTTTTTTGCGCAAGTTAAAGTATGTAAAAGTAAGTTTGTTTTTTAAGTAGGTAAATTACTCCTTATGACGTCAGCTGCCAGTGAAAGTACCGTCTAAATCGGATTAGCCGTTTCGGAGATTAGCCGGAACAAACAGACAAACATTTTAATAAATGTTTTTTTTCGCCATAAAAGAGATTGTGTAATGAAAAACCTCTTCAATTCATTTATAAAAAAAAAAACTTCAGTCCTGGAAAGATAAGAAAAGTTTTTTTTTTTTACTTTTATTTTTTTCATAAGAAATGAAAGTCCTTCATCATACATCTATCTTAGTAAGACATATCATGAGTAAGTATCTTAGAAATAAGTATACATTTATTTAGGTACTTATGTCCAAAAATGGCGACCACTTTTTCTGCGCCCAAAATGGGCCCAGATTTGGTACAAAAAGTGTTACTAATGGTCCATTGTTGTCCTAAAACGTGCAGTGTCCGACAGTTATGTGGCCCAAACCTTCGGACTGCGGTTATCTTTCTCATTTCCGTTTCCTTCAACGAATGTCAATGGCCATGACAGGTGGAACGGAGCCGTCTGTATATTGTCATGAGTGTTTCCACTTTTAAGGAA
This sequence comes from Globia sparganii, assembly GCA_949316385.1. Classification (NCBI taxonomy): domain Eukaryota; kingdom Metazoa; phylum Arthropoda; class Insecta; order Lepidoptera; family Noctuidae; genus Globia; species Globia sparganii. Next base: position 9,509,094 of record OX438655.1, on the reverse strand, counting down.
TGTGGCCAAAGAACCTGATACGTGCTCGCTCTCTCTCTGGCGTTTCTATGAGCTACATCTGTCTACAGATTCAAATTAAATTAGCTAGGGAAACTCTGCAGACTTGTTGGGTATCAATATCTAAACACGATAAAATTAAAAAGATTTAATGTTTGTTTTTTAGGGGTCAACGACCGCTGTGTTGTTACTTGAAGTATGAGTTGAGAAAATATGTTTTATCGATACCAATCACGCCTGTGAAGTTTACACAAAAAAAAACAGATTTATTAAACTTTCAATTGAATAAAATAACTGCTGCCGATGACACTACAAAAAGGAAATAATCAAATTAATTACTTTTTGTTTTAAGTATCATGTTTGGATATCAACACCCATCACGTCTGCGGAATTTCACTAGATAATTTAATTTGACCCTGTAATTTTATTTTGACACTTACTATAAAATTATAATGAGGTAAAATTGAGATTGAGAATGAGAGTTTGTATGTATAATGTAGGTAGAGATCTTCGGGAAGTAACTATTGATCCGATTCCAAAAATTCTTCAACTAATATGAAGCTCCAGGTATTGCCGAGTGTCATAGGATTTTATGTTAAACTAGCTGCTCTCCGCGGTTTCACCCGCATAAGTTTCGATCCCGTGAGAATATCGGGATAAAAAGTATACTTTGGATAGTATACTTATGTTATAAACTACATGTGTGCCAAATTATATCCAAATCCGTGCAGTAATTTTTGCGTGAAAAAGTAACAAACATCCACCCATCCATCCATCCATCCTCACAAACTTTCACGTTTATAATTAGTAGGAAGTAGAAAGTGTGATTAAAACGAAATTTCACGCGAACGAAGTCGCAGGCAGAAGCTAAGCTAGTGTAGATAATAAATAGCTAATGCCGTCGTAAAAATAAAGGCAGCACGTGCCGTTCTATTATCAGCAGATTTTTTTATTAGAATTCGTTGAAGTTCAATATTATATTACATTGAAAGGTTTGTGAAAGGTTCGAGTTTTATTACTCTACTTTCAAATACGTATTTTATAAAATAGGTAGTGTTTCATTCAATTACGTTTATTGATACCCTCCTTTGAACTAGGCAAACATTCACTACATCAAAATAGGTACGGTTAAATACGGCCTATGATGTAATATGCACGAAAGGTAAACTTATAACATAATGACTGTTTTTCAACCCTACTCCACGTAAGGGAACAATAATAAGAGCGGAGGGATCTTTTCAATACTCCGCGGGAATAAACGGAATGAATAGAAAGGATCAATACATCCACATTTATAGATATTGGTAGCTATAACCGCATTCTGCCTCTATTCGGTCTTATTCCATTCCACTACTCTCGAAAGAAAACAAAAATCGAAGAAATCGTTTTTATTGAAAGTGCGACAATACTTATCTAAAATAATATCTATGCTAATAATAAACCTGAAAAGTTTGTTCGCGCGAATTTATGGAACTACCAATCGGAAATGAAAAATATTTTTTGATTTGACAGCCCAATTTTGGAGGAAGGCTTATAATACAGGGTGAAATTTAAAACATGCGACAAATCGAAATGGGACATTGTACTCATCATTAAGAACAACTTTTACTATGGGACCTAAGCTGAAATCGCGAAAAAAAAATCAGCTGTTCCCTACATTTACCTATGTTCGCATAACTCGTCAAAATGTAGGAAACAGTTGATTTTTTTTCGCGATTTCACGTTTGGTCCCTTAGTAAAAGTTGTTCATAATGATGAGTACAATCTCCCATTTCGGTTTGTCGCATGTTTTCAATTTCAACCTGTATATAGGCCAGGGATGGCAAACCAATGGCACGTAACAAAATAATTTGGGCACGGCATAATAGTCATCTAGTTTGCAACAGCAGAAGTACCTACCTAGCACTAGTTATCATTTTATTTAAATAATTATGAAATTGTCAATATTAAATTAACATTAGTGTAGCACCAACCAGGGGTTGTCCTTAGGTGCACTTGCATAGTGCGAACATAGGATAATCGTCGGTTGGTGTCTCATTTCAATAGAAAACGTTTAACGTGCCTCTATGGGTTGGTTTCGGCACCTCGTATGCCTTCCAAAGGTCCGGGACTCTGGGAGCCCGAGAAATATCAAGAGAGATTAAAAATAATAATAATACTGAGAAAGTATATTATTATAGTTTTTTTCCAGTAATCTCTAAGCCAAGATTGTATGTTGGCACGTCTTGGCCGTATGAAATATTTATTTGGAAAAAATGGCACGTAGAAGTATAGAGGTTCGCCATCCCTGCTATAGGCTATTTGAAATCACGCTAAGACTCTTAGAAGCCAAGCAAAGAGAAAAACGTAGAAATAATGCTAAGCGAAAACGAAGTTAGTAATAGCGCTGGCAGGCGATGCAATGCGATAGAGTGGGTGGGGAACAATAAATTTCGCGCAGACTAAGTCGCGGGCAGAAGCTAGTTCGTAATAAAAAATCCTATCAAATTCTGTGTAGTGTTCATTCACTCCAGACTCCAGTGGACTGGTCAGACCATAGATATATTTATATTTCTATGGGGTCAGACAGTCAGACGCCTGGTTGACTTTATTACTTACCTGTACATCTGTTTATAAAGTCACAAGTCAAAGTCTAATCATTTATTTCAATACTTAAAAGGCACTTTTGAACGTCAAAAATTAAATATAATTCCACGAATTCCAGATTGGGTTGATTTTTGGGTAGTTTGAAACATTTAATTAGCAAGACCGAAATCCTACAAACGGCTTCTCGTAAAGTGCAACAATTTGATTGCCGCGCACTTTTACGTTTACTTCATTCAAAGCGGTAGGCTGATATCAAAAAGGAAAGGTAGGTACTTATCTATATTTTGATTTTTTTATAATATTTATTTCTCCCGACAATGACCCCCAAAATCCCGACAATATTTGAAATTTTGTCCAGATACTTTGGTCTTATGATCTGGCAGTCCTAGCTGTAACTAGCACTGAAGGATTCACTTAGCTTAGAGAGGTATCTGTGTAAACATAGCTTTAGACATCTGAAGACAACTTAAGGTTGACTTAACTCAGGTACTTCAAAATCAAAGCTAATACGAGCTCACAATACCAACACTCCTATGTGCCTCAAGTTCTCAATCTAAATTCACATAGGAAGGGCGACCCCGGCACAAGCCGCGGGCCGCGGGGCATCAAGCCGTGTTGTCAAACCTAGCCGTCCATCGGCTATAAATAGTCACGTCAAGTCGGCTTGACCCACTTACGGCCGGTCGGTGACCCCGCACCGAGCTCACTGTCGTTTGAATTAGGAATATTGGCCCATTAATGCCATAACGCCTTTTCCGTCAACTGTTTGACAAGAAACGTGCCGGAAAAAATGTTACTGTTTGTGAAAATTTTATTAACATCGTGTTGAATTAAGGACAGACTGATAGAGCTACGCACGCACGTGTATAATAAATATTAAAGTTGATTTATTGATAGATGTATCCACAGGTAGGATATTTATCAATGGCTGTTTAAAGTTTATATCGGTGCGTAATTAAAAATAAAACATCGAAGTGTGACAGATTGCGTCAACTGTCATTCGGAGGTGTGAACTTTAGCGTAACACTGTTTCTGATGCCAAAACATTCGATAACACACTCACAGATAGCTGCAGATTTATTCTGTAAAATCTTACCTTGAACTGACTTATGTGAAGCGAACCGTTAATAGTGTCATTCCCTAGCATCATGTCAAAAACCATTTTATGCTCACTTCATTTATGTCTTCACCTAGATCCTACCGTGTTGAGAATAACTTGCAAAGGTTTGTAAATACAATAATATAGTAGGTATAGCTTGAAATTTTTTCACTTTACTAATAATTAACCCTTCGGCATCTGCTAAACATGGTCTTCGTCTTCCAAGTTCCAAAATTGCTTTTAATATAGAGTCAAAGCTCGATAATACTCATTATTTTTATGCCGCATTTGTTTTTATTAATAAAATAGATATTGATTTTTCGATATATTTTAATGTTTACAGACTTATGACTATTTACAGGTCATTATCCAAGACTGAATGGATTTGAATGCATATGCTAAAATTAAAATTTGAACTCAATTTTTTTATTCTTTTTGTTTCATTTTTCATTACATAAATAAACATTTGAGCAAAGGCATTCAGCAGATACCTAGTACCTACCTATTTTTTATTGAATGTCTTTGCTCAAATTTTAATTTAATGTGAGTCTAGCAGAATAGTCCAATACAGCAAAAAATATTAATTTATGTGCAGAATGAGGATTTCTTTTATGAACGGACTTGGCTTGGCTGCATGTCATTGTCGCCTCTGCATAAGTTGAATGAAATTGATACGCAGTATTTCTCAAAGGACCTCTACAGTTATGAATATGAATTATTTATTTAAATATGATAATTGGAATAATTATTAACATATTTACAGCTATAAAGTTGAAGCCCACTTAATGTGATGCAGATTTGTCGACTTTACGACTTTACGAGTTTAGCATGATAGCCGTGTAGAATTTATAACGTCGTATTGATATACTAATAATTATATTTGGAACTTTAAATAGATACTTAGCCAAAATAAGTAACCTTACATTTTAATGTTTACTAATCTTGCCATATTTTTTAAATCCTATTCATACCTATTAGTTGTATATATTGTATATATTATATTTATTGTTGTTGTATTTTATAGCCTGATGTTTTAAATAAATTCAAACTTACCTAAATATCAACTTTATTTTAATGGCATTTAAGTTGATTTCAGAGTGACTAGCACTATTGAAAAAGTTCTAAAAATGTTTGAAGTTGTAGCGTAAACTGAACTTTATTGTGTAGGGTTAAAGTTACTTTTCCATAAAATCATATTTGTTTACATTTATGATTTTTGGCAAATAAATCGCGAATGCAGATTAGAAATAAAACTGTGTCTTATACTTGCCCGAAAAATTCACACGTTTTTCTTTTTTTTTTTGAAAATCCAGGCTCCGGGTTGGAGCCTACACAAATGGTTCTTAATGGTACTTTGCTGGATTTTATTTAATACAACAAATAAGTAACTAAGAACCATTGTTACAAAATATCAGTGTGTTATTTTATGGTCTGTGTACGAGTATATAAAATTGTATGCGTATGAATAAAACTCTGGGAATCATTGCCAGTCATAATTAAGCTCAGTACGTGTTAGTAATAAAAACGTTAGGGTACAAATAACGCCGTCTATATGTAGATAGTGATATCAAGAATATAACCTAAAATAGATCACACCATTTATGTTTGGAACCAGTTAAAAAGAGGTTGTAACTTGAAAATAGTTTCGTTTTAAACTTCTAAAGGATTTTAAATGAAGAGCTCTTCTTGTGCCAAGATCGAATGTCCTTTGAAACTTTGTCTTTGAAGATATCAGAAAAAATAAATTGAATATTGATTTTGATCTAAAAGCTTTCCAGAAAATTCTTTTGATTAAAAAGACCTATAATAGTTTCTTGAAAATTGCCATGAAATTGCATAGCATATTGGAACGAGGTCTGCCCAAAGTAGGACAGCACAGGCTGGAAAATAGAAAATGCAGTTTTGTATTCGAATATTTTTGAATTCAAATCTGTATCCATAGATATGAGTTGCTCTATTCTCGTGAAAGTTGTTGGAATCGATTAGGGTTTACGGGTCAGTCCGATACTTACTCATTAGGGTTGAGCCAGCTACCCGACAATTTTAAACATGTTTCACTTTGCCCCAGGTGCCACATAGTGCTACACTATTTATTACTAAGTTTGCTTTAGTTTTACCGAAAATATTTTGCTATGGCAATGAATATGGGCTTCAAAATGGCCGCTTCTGAGTTTAAACGATAAAAGGGGATTTTGGGATTATGGTCACGTCTGATTAGTCATCCATCATAGATTTTTGTTACAACAATCTTCTGTTGAAACTATGCCTGTCAGCTTCATACACACAAATACATGTTTTGGGAATTTGATCTTTATAAGCTACTAGAATATTGTCGCAGTCAGGAACACATTCTCTCGACGGCCAGATTGTAAGTTGATTTTCTCGTGTGTGGTAATGGTGGAATTTTCTTTGGCAGAAAATCACACGCATGCCTGTTTTTAAAAAATGAAAAAATATATTAGCATGAGTATGAACAATTACAGCATGCATTAAAAACTTGATATCTCTTGTACATACTGACGTATAGCGCATTTAGTTACCGCCACGCTTCACCGAAGCGCAACCATCACTCGCTATGAAACGCCACTCAATCTAGATGACAATGTGTTGACATAGCTTGCGATTTATGTGAGAAGCTGTAGCATACAATACTGTAGGTAGCCTTCAATGGTTGTCTAGCAATGCAATGTATTGTGTCGCTTCGTTGACAGGTCTGATCAGTATCGATGCTAAACTTAGTAATCCTAGTAAAGCGTGATGACTTCTGTAGATACGGCTTGAGGCGAAAGATTAATTTTATTTATGATGGGCGTGACACCTGTAAATGCTGGCAGAACGAGATGGAATACCGACAGGGTTTGTAGAACAATACCTGAGAAAAATGACTTAACTTTGTTGACTAATTCATTGCTGAGTTGAGATCAAAATTGTTTAATTGATATCTAGATAGACCTCCGTAGACTAAGTTGACTGTACAGATTTATGGGAACAGTCGTTTCCAGTTGCTGAATATAAAGACATCCCCAGCTATTCGAAACGAACGAATTCTGGGATTAGACTAGATACTCTTGCTAGAATTGTCTCATAGTCATACAGAGCCAGTGCTAGAGTTTCGACCATTGTAATGAGCTTAAAGAATAATTTCCTTTGTTCAGAACGATTTTATCTATTTATGATACAAAAATGCTTAATTAAAAGCTCTATTTTAATCCACCGTGTAACAAATTAATCGCTTTATAATCAGCCGCAGTAAAGTATCGCGCTCATTTTCCATTTTCACTTTCAACATCCGAGCTATTTTCCGCTCAGCTAAATGACACGGATTAAGTTGTTCTATTTATTTAGCCTGGGTTTGATACTGGGGCTCAAGCTGGTATTAAATTAGAGCAATTTAGTTTAAATCGTGGTGCGCTTCCAGTAGAGAGGTGCTCGGTGGCCTGTAGGCGTTTGTCGTGAGCTAGCGCAGTGCGGTACTACCTATCCGATGTCTGGTTCATGAAATGGGCCATATACATGTTAATTTGTATTTTGTTCGAGTGGTGCGTTTGGTGTTTAAGTAGTAAAGCACATTGATAATTTTGGGCAGGCAATTGCATGCAGCTGAGATGAGAATGTGAGGGATCATGATTGTGTGGTGTTACACGAATGGACAGAATAAGAAATCACTACGTAGTATAAAACAAAGCCGCTTTCCGCTGTCTGTCTGTCCCTATGTATGTTTAGATCTTTAAAACTACGCAACGGATTTTGATGCGGTTTTTTTAATAGATAGAGTGATTCAAGAGGAAGGTTTATATGTATAATACATGCATAATATAGTAGAGAAACGCTGAAAATTTTAGAGGTATCTAATGTGATGTCGTAAATAAACACATTTTTTACGTTTATATTGCAAACGCTGGCTTGAACCCTACGGGCTACGAGATAAATCGGTTGTAATGGTATGGGCATGTGATACGGAGGAATGAGGAAAATGTCGCGAGGAAAGTTTTGAGTATGAATGTCGATGGCTATAAGAGTAGGGGAAGACCAAAGAAACGATGGATCGACTGTGTGAATGATGATATGGTTAGAAAAGGGGGTGACTACCGAGATGACGACAAATAGAGAAGTATGGAAGAAAAGACATGTTGCGCCGACACCAAATAAATTGAGATTAGGGCAAGAGAATAATGATGATAAAATGATGATTATCTATATCTACTAATTTATCTATCTATAATAATAATAAAGCTGAAGAGTTTGTTTGTTTGAACGCGCTAATTTCTAGAATTACCTCCGGTTGGAATTGAAAAATTCTTTTATCATTTGATAGCCCAATTCTTGTTGAACTATTTAACCCTAAGGAGCCGAACAAAAAGAAAAAAAGTCGGAAAGAATTCTAAGCGAAAACGAAGTAAGAGCGTGGGCGGGAAATGTGGTTGTTTAGTACTATATTGTGGTGTCTTACGACTTCACGCAAACGAAGTCGCGGGCAGAAGCTAGTTTTTGATATAAGTATTGCCTCAGTTGTCAATGGTCCTTGCTGGGGTTCACGTTCAGGGAGATTTTCATAAGGCACAGTGCAAACAAAGGGGACTGGACCAGCAGTGCTATTCTGTAAAAATCACACCGTGAAAACTAAGGTGAAGTGAGCTGTCATTCCACCTGATGTTAGGGATTGCCCCTATTGATAGCTCACTTCACGCTCACTTCAACTAAGTTATCACGGTGAGATTTTTACACAATCGATCGGCTGGACGTGGGATGGAATCAATAAACAGTTGCGTCTATGGCATGTCCGCGTCTAGACGACGGGTCTAGCGATCCCATGTGTACAGTAGCTTAGTTGTTGGTCTTGTGGGTGTGCACAGTGAAACGCAAAATTTACGAAAGGGTGAAGGGTTGGGAGACGTACTCGATACGTCCGTGCGCTATCGTTTGTAGAGAACACTAAAGATTGTTTTGTTAAGCGCGGCGCCGCTAGGCAAGCCCTTCCCGCCCGCATACGTCTCCCGCGCCTTTTATCAGCCCTGGATTTATTAAACATAATAAAATACAAATATATAACAAAGGGATACTATCACGCGTCGCTTACATTCCCCTCCCTAGTGCTGCTACAGCACTCATCACCCATAGAAATAGGCGCGACGCGTGTCGCAGAAGGCCGGATTTAGTCTTGACATCGACCACTCGAATATTGGCGTCGAGTTGTTTCAGGTTGTGCAGGTCATCTGGAAAAGCTTTCATCTGGGAGTACTTCAACAAAACGTTCTCAGCGCGTTCCATCATCGCGCCATCTATATCAACACTAGAAACCTTTTTGCATTTATCTATAAAAGATAAAATCACACACATGGATCTCATAAGTCGAAGCCAAGAAGAAAACCTTTCTGGTTCAGGTACAGCTAGTAAGCACACAGGTGCAACGTGAATATTGTTTATACATTCTAGGTCCACATCGCGAACATCAGGTAGCTGTATATTTGATTCTCCAGGCCAGTATCGTTCTTCTTCAAACAAAAATGACGGCCCATATAACCACTCATTTTCAAATGTTTTTATTTCGTAGGTTTCTCGTGTGGCAATATCCGCGATATTCAGCTTTGTGGGTATGTATTTCCAGTCTACAATTTCCGTTAGTTCGTCTAATTCGCCAAGGCGATGAGCTATGTAGGCTTTATAACTTCGCGCATTATTGCGTATCCAGTGTAAAACTGTAGATGAATCACACCAGAATATTTTTCTTTCAGCCTTTATTCTATGCTCGTTTATTATAGTATCGGCCAATCTTCCCGCCATAACGGCTGCTTGTAGCTCTAAGCGTGGCATCGATACATACTTTACCGGCGCAACTCGACACTTACTGGACACAAAGGCAACTTGAATATTTTGTTTACAATCGATCCATCGCCAGTATGCGGCAGCGCACATCGCTTGAGTCGACGCGTCACAGAACACATGTAGCTGTAGGTTCGTATAGCGCTCGGAGGTCTGCGCTGGCGACGCGCTATTCGGTGCATCTGTACTAAAGTCGTGCGTCTTGCTTTCACACGCAGGTAGTGAGCGGCGAGTACTTCGAGTTGCCGACTCGTAATGTCTAGGTAGGCGAATTTTATCAATGTTTGTCATTATGCTCAGCCATTCGACCCATTTTATAAATATTTGGTCTGTTATTTCGTCGTCCCAGCCGACGCCAGACCTCCAGGTGTCTTGTAAAATGATCTTGCCTTTGATCGTGATAGGCGAAAGGAAACCATAAACATCGAATATGGACATTAGTACACGTAGCATTTCTCGTTTAGTAGGTTTCTTTTGTCCAAGCAATATTGGTGTAGGAATTCTTTTGAATGATACATCGAATCCCAGGTTATCATTAGTCGGAAACCAAATTAGGCCCAGTGTACGTTCTCCGTCATACAGTTGTCCGTTTTTGAATTTCACAGTCGTCGATTTCAGGTTTTCTTTGGGTAGATCTTTAAGTACAGACTGCATATTAGACGTCCAATTTCTCATTTCAAAACCACCTTGTTTGTGGACAAATGTGACGTCATTCACAAGTTGACTAGCCGTTTGTTCATCGGGTAGGGAGTCAATATAGTCATCAGCGTAGTGTTGTGTAAGTATGGCTTGCACGGCGGCCGGCATTGTGGGCCGGAATCTTTCGGCGTTTTTGTTCTTTATGAACTGGGCAATAAATGGGGAACAGTTTGCGCCAAAAATTAGGCTAGTCATGACCCAGGTTTGTACAGGTTCACCTGGAGATTCTCGCCATAAAAAGCGTAAAGCATCTCGATCAAGATCTCGTATTTTGATCCGTAAAAACATGTCTTTTATATCACCCGTGACTGCCACCTTGTTTTCTCTAAATCTCAGCATTATCCCGTACAGTGAGGTAAGTAGGTCGGGCCCTTGCAGTAGGTAGTCATTTAAGCACATGCCTTTGTTCCTAGCCGCGGCATCAAATACCAGTCGTAGTTTTTGTTTATTTGGGTTGTCGACTCCAAAGTGCGGCAAGTACCATATTCTATCCGGATTTTTAGTTTCAGTGAGTTGTGATGCAAAATCGTTACTGAACAGGTGGTCGATTCTTTCTTTGTATCGCTCTGCGTAGCTTGAATTCGCTTTCATTTTCTTTTCAACACCTTTCAGTCTTGTGAGTGCGTTATCGTATGAGTTAGGCATCTCACCAAACGAACCTTTCCACGGGAGGCCCACGTACCACCTTCCATCTTTCAAAGTGGCCGTTTGTTGTAGGTGTTCCGTAGCTTTTACATCTAGTAGGTTTTGGCGGGGCTTATTAGTAACTCCAACAGACTCCATTGCAAATGACTGGCGCATCTCGTTTTGCATTTCTCGTAGGATATTCTCACATTCATTGTTTTCTCCTTCTGACAGGAACAGAGTAGACTGCAGCTTAACGTCGTGATCGACCTCACGCTTGGTGCGCATGCACCCGTGCATGCACCACCCTAATGGAGTGCGGGTAAAGTAGGGATTCGTAGGTTTACCCTTAATTATTTCCAACGGTAAGATCAAATCGTAATTGTCCTGCCCTATCAAAAGTTCCGGTCTATATTGTTCATCAAAATTCACATTTTTCATTTCCGGTTTCATCAGTTCATAATCACTCATGTCCACTGCAGTAACATTTTGCACAGGTAAGTTCATATTTGTTACACTGTGCGCACGAATTGTAAACTTAGTTCCTTCACAGTTAGAAAGTTCAAGGTCGAGTATTTCACTATGGCATACAACTTCACTATTGTCCCATGCACCACACACACGCATAGATTGCTTATTACCGCGCAATCCCACTTTCGACGCGAGCGCAGCGCTTATCAACGTCACAGTTGATCCGTCATCAAGGAGCGCGACACTACGAAAAGTACCGTTAGGTCCGTGTAGGTAAATGGGCACAGTTTTTAGAAAAACTTTACGGCAGTTCACTTGAAGATGATTAACAGTTTCCACTCGCGACTCAGTCTCGGTATCAGTCTCGGTAACCTCGGTTATATTCACACTATCACGCGGCACTGGGTTTTTGTTTACAATATAATGCAACAAACGATGGTGAGGTAGCCCACAGTTGTCTACGTTACAAGTCGGTGCGGTACAAGTGTTTTGTTTATGTTGTGACGTCAGACACTTATAGCAAATACCATGTCGTTTTACAAATGCCCAGCGGTCTCTGCGCAACGATTTTTTAAACTTTTTACAGTCTTGCAGTAAGTGTTCGGAAACGTGGCAGTACCGACACTCCTTATCACTTTTTTGTTTATTGTTCGCTTGTTCACTGTTCACTACTAGAGTACGATGTTTAGAGTTTTCGTTGTAACTTTGTTTACCATAGCTTTGTATGCTTGGTAAATTCACAGAAGTTTTTGTTATTTTTACAGCTTCTTCACTGAGAAACTCGGATAAAATAATCAGTTTTGGTTTTTCTTGTTCGCTGATAAGAGGGTAACAGTAATCCGCCCACTTTGAGACCAGTATCATCGGTAATTTCGAGAGAATGACCGATACTATGTTCATTCCTTTCAGGTATTCTTCGCGTCCGATGGCAGTCACAGCAGCGACACAGTTTCTTACCTTCACGGAGAAAGAAATAATATCCTTCTGATACTCTTGTGCCATGGGGCGTAATTTACTTATGTCCTGCAGGATTCTCGAAATTATTACATCAGGGTTTCCAAACTGAAGTTCCAGTGTGTTCATTACGTCTGCTGCGGAGGTTGCACTAATGAGTAAGGCCGTCACCGCTTCTTTTGCTGGCCCTTGTAGGCTCCTCCTCAGGCGCCACAGGTTTTCTTTATCACTAAAGTTACACACTTGCGACGATTCTTCAAATGCTTGCTTATACTGAAGCCATTCAAGCGGGTCACCAGAGTAATTAGGTAAGTCCCTCGGTGTACATAAGCGATTCAGCATTCTGTCGTTAGATCTGCTAGTACCGGTAGCAGCGGCAGCGGCAAAGTCCTTCAGAGCAATCGCCAGGGCTCGCACGGTTTCATCAGTGCCACCAGCAGCTGCAGGTGGCGGGCGTGCTTCGAGCGTGAGTTCTGTAGCTTGAGGTTGCGGGCCGGCGGGCTTCACATGGTGCAGGTTCAAATCCTGCGGTGCCGGACGCAACACGTCATCACAAGTGCCACGGTTAGTGACGCCCAGAGTATTCACCTCCTGCCGACTACTTTCTAGCCACTTTTCCACTACACGGTCATTATTTTCTATTGAGGGTAGACTGCAGCTGCTGCTGTCGTCTTCCAGTTCTGCTAGGTCTGCATCTAGTTTTTTATCTATCAACTCCAATCTAATTTGAGCCTTTGCTTGAGCGGCTTTCAGTTCCAGCCTTTTCTTTCGCGCCGTAATAGATGAGGTTGACGATATTTTGCGGGTAAACTTTGTGACACTTTGAGCTGTGGAAGGTCCGGGTTGATTCTTGTCCATCTTGCTCCCGGGTTCAATAGGTTTCACAGCCTCCTTTGAAATGTCTTTATTTTCACTTTTGCATTGTTCATGAGCATCTCTTTGTTGCGCTTCCATTTGCTCCGCTTCTTTTCTTCTCGCACTCCTAGTGTTCACCATGCTTCGTGGTGGTGTAAAAAACATCCTGAGATCCGGCTCGAAGACCAGCTAATGTTGGTCTTGTGGGTGTGCACAGTGAAACGCAAAATTTACGAAAGGGTGAAGGGTTGGGAGACGTACTCGATACGTCCGTGCGCTATCGTTTGTAGAGAACACTAAAGATTGTTTTGTTAAGCGCGGCGCCGCTAGGCAAGCCCTTCCCGCCCGCATACGTCTCCCGCGCCTTTTATCAGCCCTGGATTTATTAAACATAATAAAATACAAATATATAACAAAGGGATACTATCACGCGTCGCTTACATTAGTGTTTTCATCCTTGTCAAACGTATTGTACAGACGCCAGCACATCAAGCTACCCGAAACTGTCAAGTTTTCCCAATCAACTTTGAACCTTATGCTTTGGCGATAAAGTTGAAAATCTATTAAAGAAATTTGATAGATTGTAGTAGCTTGATGTGCTGGCGTCTATACATACCTATGTAGATTTTAAGTCTCCTATAATTGGAAGCGCACATTAGTATTTGTTCTTGTGCATGAAATTGTGTAGGAAATGCAATTAATAAATAAATAACGTAAAAATGAATCAAGAAATACTGTGATTCTCTCTATTCTTGTGAAACTTTTTTTCACCCTAAACCGTCGAACCTTTCGATGCCTTGAGACAACTGAATTATGTACCCAATCTTACGACTTCCTGTTACAAAATGCCCCAATTAGACCCTACAACGAGATTAATTAGATTAGATGCTATGATAGGCCTTATACAAGGTGTAACATAATTAACGCAATACCTCATACACCCCATTAGTTAAAAGCATAATACAATGACCAAAACTTATTTTTTTTAAAGCTTGCTATTTTTATTAAGAAAATCATGTTGACACTAGAATTACTTTACGCATTTAAAATTGAGTCTTATTGCCCTGAAATAAGATTTAATTTTATTTGGCTTGACGCCGCGGTTAGTATGAAAAAATACATAATTAAAAAAAATACCTATATTAAAAGTTACAGAAATCGATTCAGTAGTCCATTATGAACAAACTACTTGCGTTTATTCTGTTACACCTTGTATACGTTGTTGTGTGTCAACCTGGATCATAGATAAAAAGAGACATAAGATAAAGTACATCATGCCTGTCAAATAATGTCAGAAACTCGTAATCCTTTATTATAAAGATCGTGATGACAAAGGTTCCTTAAGTTTACGAAGTCTACGTTATGAAGTAGGTAGCTTTACTGTTATTACGCTGTAAAGTACTTAGGTATACTATTCTTCATTGTGATTTTGCTTCATTTTTATGTGAAATGTGAACGTCGCCTTATTATGTGCATGTGTGTTCTTCTTCTCTTATATCGGTAAGAGCTATACCTACAGTCCGTTCACAATTATTTTACCTTTGCATCACTGTCTAAATCACAGTGATCTTTATTCTCATTATGATAAGGTTGTTGTTGGGTTACTGCCACTGACAAGGCTGTTAAAATCATTGTGATCTTTATTCACGTCACAATAAGTTTGCTGTTAGATTGCTGTTGCCAGAGGTACAAAAACTGTAAACGGACTCAGGGGCGCGCCGACCTCATAAAGCGCCTGTGTACGAAACCTATGTAGCGCCTATTTTTTTTCACGAACTTTCATGTTTCAACTATTTTTTTTTTATTATTTGTTAATTTTGACCGAAATAAATGTTCTCCAGTTTTATATATTTAAATAATATTTTACTAAATAGGTAAAATCAGTTCGCTTCCGTTTACCAATTACTGCGAAAAATAAAACTCAACTTATATTTTTACATACTTTATTTATAATGTTATATCTAATGGTGACTTTTAGATAGATGACTTTTTTTAATAATATTGATTTAACTAATACGTAGTAGTACTTGGCTCATTGTTGAGCGCAGGTAATTTTTTATAAGTTTTAATTTAGAAAACGATCTTTCCGCGCTTGTAACTGGCATAGTTAGCAAAATTCGTAATGCAATGGCAGGGCATAGGTACAGCTTTCAAATTGTTTATACATATAAATTCGAGAATTTTCACCACATCATTGTTTAATTTTTTGAAAAAAGACTGATATGATATAATTTCTTCACACAAATCATCGGCATTAATATCGGTTGAATCATTTATTGAAAGTTTTTCCTGCAACCTATGACAGCTAGCTACTTCTTAATCGATATTGACCTTGGTCATTACTTAGTGTAATAAAAAATTAAGCACGTCATTGTGATTATTCAATAAATTAAATCTATCGTCTACGGATGATAAAGCTTGATCTAATACCTACATATAAGAAATACATTAATTTTAAAAGTGGTTTTCGGATCATTTTAAATAGTGTGGTCTTCGTGTTCATAATCAAAACTCTTTGGAGACTCCAAAGACGTCTGGATCTGGAAGTTCCAAACTCAGCCTCGACATCTAATTTTCCGGCAATTTTCATGGCATCATTGACAATTTCCTCAAAATTCGCGTCGTTTCTAATTTTTATCAAAAACTTCTGTAATTCCGATAAAGCATCTAAAGCAACTTGCATATTCATATCGATGGACTGTAGAATTCTGCTCACAAAATTTAGTTTTGTCAATATTATAACTTATTCTTATTATAAAAAAATCCAATGCGCACCTTGCACACACTTTCGATTGAATGGTTTAGCAACGAGAGATCGTTCCCTAAAGTCGGGGAATCCCCGTGAGTCCCGTGACCCCACCCCGCTTACGTCGCACGCATCGCATCCGTTGGGTTGCGGTTATCCATGCTATTCTCTAAGGATACAACCTTGCGGGCAGCGCTGTCGCGGCGGGTTTCAACGCTGCGACAGCTCTGAACGCAAGGCTGTATGTATCCTTAGAGAATAGCTCCCCATAAACTCATTCAAACAAACACACGGCGCGGGCGCCTCTTTTGATTTTAACGCTGAGCTCGTAATTAATGTGAACTAAAACCCAAAGCATAAAATTAAACCACAAACGTGACTTTTATCTTGGGAGACTTGTACAATAAGCGCATTAGGTATATGTTTGTTATTTACAAGGCATATGTTGCGCCTATTGTATGGCGGCGTCGCGCGGCGCCTCTATTGCCTTGGCGCCTGTGTGCGCCGCACACTTCGCACACAGGGGCGGTGCGGCCCTGAACGGACTGTACCAACAATCAACTATTGCTAAGTTTATCATGCTTACCTACTTGCAAAAATGCAAAATATATACAGAATCTTTTGGAGTGAAAGAAACCTCTTATGCGGTGATTCGATAATTGGATGAGAATTGAGAGTTCCAGCGATGCGCCTCGTTTAGGCACATTTCGTTATTCGAAAGAGAAAAAGATATAAATTTCTCCCTGTCTCTCACACTAAATCTCCCTTTGTCTTTATTTTTAAGAAGTTTCACTAATAGAAACCAGCTTGGTAACTGCGTTACACACCAACAGTAGGAATGGCTTAAATTTTGACAGTTCAACAAAATTCATTGCGTTAATTACGTTGTTAAAAAAAAAAAATTACGAACATATGAAGCAATGGATTTTATCAATATCCTTCAAAATGATTCAGATTGTGATTTATAGTGTGTTACGCAATTAAGGTTCACATAGGTAAATGGAACCTACAACCGGATATTTTTTTTTTATTATTTGGCTTTCAATCGACCAAAATCGGTACAGTTTAAAAACGGCAAAGCCCCTGTTGATTGAATTTTCAATTGTTTTGGTCAGGTTTTCAGTAATTAACTTACTTTTATTGTGCAATCAGCAAATAATACCTACTATTACCCAATCATCTGGTAAAGGGCTTTAGATGTACAGATGCCAGAATATCAAACTACCCAAATCTGTCAAATTTTGCCAATCAACTTTGAACCTTATGCTTTAGCGATATAGTTGAAAATCTATTAAAGAAATTTGACAGATTGTAGCAGCTTGATGTGCTGGCGTCTGTACATATTTCAACGAGTGCCGTTTTCTAGAGGCCATGATACCCACTTACCTCCAAGCAGGAAGTGACCCAGAATTTAAATAGATTACATACTACAGGCGCAACGAGGGTTTTTAGAGTTAGTTGGTTGCTGAAGATATTGTTATGATATGATTCCAAACTTAAACTCAAACCCAAAGCATTTATTTCAAATAAACCAATTAATGGCACTTTTGTATTGTCAAAATGTCACGGGGTCGGTCAGGAAAGCTGAAGATAGTTGCCAATTCCAAAACCTATTAGGTACCTAACCTATAAAGAAGAAGGGCCAACCTCTACGACCCCTTTTTTAACTGTCATCTCGCTGTTCAACCTTGGAGATTGTCATCTGCTTAACCGGACTTGCCTGTGGATGCCTCAATAAATCAAGGCTAAGGGCACCCTGTGGGTACGGACTCTGGCCTAGAGCGTCGCTGGTAGAGGGCAGCAACGAACATGCTGGATCGGAATTAGAACATGACGCATGGATTCCGTCGTCTTATTAAACGTTCTGCTTTTCCTTCTCTTGTATTAGAATGAACTATTTGAAGGTAGCTGATGTCGTAGGTGATAGAAATATTAGTCAATTAGCCTGGTCCGCCGGACGAGCCTTTAAGTATAGCCTCGTGGGAGTCGTGGGGGCTATTTTATCAAAATGGTCTCTTCATAAATAACATAACGAAACATCACGCTGTATTCTCCAAGGCACCCGACCTCTGGCGAGGGAGGTCGGGGAGTGTGGGATTTTTACCTCACCAAAACCACCTCGGTGATCACCATCAGCACATAGGGGTGGTCCCGGTTCCGCTTAAAAGACCAATTCTGGAACCCCCCCTGTGCAACGCCTGTAAGGCATATCCCTGTTGAAACTGTAAAGGGACCTCCCCTGAGCCTCGCTATGCACGGCAGCACGTGACTACCGTGCCACCGTCTTCCCTGGGAGTAGAGGTGTACCTATACTACACACACATTTCGCCGTCTCAAGTTTTAGTGTACGAGCTTACCTATTGCCATCAATCGGGCACGAAGCCAGACACCGAACTCTTGAAAAACCCAACAAGTCTTTGCCTGACCCGGGAATCGAGCCCAGGAACTTATACTCAGCAGTAGCGCAGACCAACGAAGCAGTCCTTTCTCTCTCTCCATAAATATAGTCTTAAAAGTAGTATTTAGCTAGACTGCGTTCGCAATTTTGTTTTCGAAAGTGTGTAGCTCTTTTCATCATCTGCCTAGCCTTTTCCCAACTACGTTGGGGTCGGCTTCCAGTCTAACCGGATGCAGCTGAATACCAGTATTTTACATGGAGCGACTGCTTATCTGATCTCAACAATTCAGTTACTGGGTAATACGATACCCTTTGGTAGGACTGATTGTCAGACTTTCGGGCTTCTGACTATCCGTAACGACTGTCAAAGATCCACGATTGACAGCCGAGACCAACGGTTTAACGTGCTTTCCGTGGCACGTAGAGGTCTCGGTACGTAAAGATGGTCAACCATCTACAGATCAACCGCGGCAAGAGTAGCTTAACCTGATCGATCGACCTGTGCGGCTGTTATTATTTAGCCACGGGCCCCTCATTCTGCTTAACATCTATACTAATAAATAAAGCTGAAAAGTTTGTATATTTGTTTCAACGCGCTTATCTCTGGAACTAACAATCTGATTCGAAATACTCTGCAGTAACACTTGCAAACCACTAGCTAGACCAACGACGCAGTTAAAAGTTAATTAATAATGGATTACTGTTTTTCTGTGTGCCTAATCCAGATTAATCCAACAAAAACGCGCATCTAAAATGCAGTTCTTCTGCATTCTTGCTTTGTAGTTTTCTAAAACCATTACAGCAACATTTCTGCTCTATAAATTAATACTGCTCGCTGAAAGTTCTTCAGTATTCCTACAATACGTTCATTCATACTTTACGTCGCGTTTCATAAGTCACAAAAGGCCACAAGCTGTAACGTTATATTAATATCGCATAATACTTTAGCTGCACCGCGCTCCGATTGACCCAAATGTGTTGAATAGGGAAAGAGGTCGCGAAACGGCCGCCAAGTGGGCTCGGCTTGTCGAACAACCGACCCTTTGATGGACTCACTCGTGATGGCGTTTCCGATACCAAATCGGGCCACTTCGGAATGCGCTCAAGAAATTAATTTAATTAATTGCTGAGCGATTTCTTAAATTAATTAGTCTTTGAACGCTAGATAAAAGACTCGTAATTTAAAATTGGAACGCATTCATCAATAAAAAAAATGTCCTGAAGAAATGGGTCTTTTTGGCAGTTTTAACGAGTTTATAGCCTTTAATTTTAATTTTACCACTTCGAATTCGTAGCTGCAATTTATTAAATTAGAATCTATTTTTTTATGAGCTTAAGCTGTTAGTTTTTGTCCAAAGATCATAAGCCAACAAAGTTGACGATGTAATTATTGTATTGCTGGCACCATATAAAAAGCTAATTAGCATAGACAACACTAACAAGAAATTGGGGCTAAATAATGACGCAATGAAAACGATACCCCAAATTAATTATTAGGTAATGAATGTTTTATGCCGAATCTCGCACAAAACATGTTAATTTTTATAGAAATCGCAATAAATACTTGAATAAAAACCACAATTACTTGTAATTACTTCCCGTCGTCGTAAATACGGAACAATGGGTATGTGAGGACGTCATTTGCATTATGTTATGTGTCGTAATATCCGTGAGAAGAGTCCCACGTCCTCCGACAGCGCAGACTCGCTGACAAATTGTTCAAAGTTAAGAGTTTGATTTGAGGTAGGTATTAACACTGGTTTTGTGGACTGGTTTTTTTTAGGCTTGCAAGTTTTTGTACGTGCGTGTTATTAATGTTGGCTTGACATTTTTGCGACGTTTTTTACTAAAGGAAGAATAAGATTCGTGGCCATTGCTTGAATATTTTTTTTTCTTTTAATGATTTGAAGTTTTTGGCGAATTGAAATTTTTTTGATTTAATTACTTACCTGATGGTAAACTTATTTTTGAAAATTGTATAAGATTTATTGGTTAAGAAGAAAAGGAAAAAAAAAAAACTGTAAGATTTTTGTTTTTAAGGTAATAAATTAAATGAGCTCTGTTAATATGTCAATAGGTAGCTTAGGTAACAAACTACAATATCTGTGTTGTTCTTGAAAAGGGAAACTTTAGTTGTTACTTAGTTATTTTCACAAAACTTGAAGAATAAACTTGTTTACAGTCGTAGACTCGCTGTAACAGCGGGGTAGCAGGGATAATAATCGTAAAATCTAAATGAACCTCGTCGCTCGTTGATCATCGGCCACTGTCGGGTTTTAGCGAAGTGTTGCCAACTTTTCAGGAGACTGGCTCGAGTTGAGCCGTTCAACTCAATATAGCATACATGGAGGATAGCATAGATAAGGTGACTAACAACATACATGTAAGTACACACATCAAAAGTGTCTAGGGATCAAGCATTTTTATGCGGATTTCTTGAGATTGAGATGTGGCTTTGTAATAAATTTATGATTTTATAAATTTATATGGATCCTTTTTGGTGCATTTCATAATTTGAATCAGGAACTGTGAATCAAATTCGAGTAAAAGATGAAAATCAGCTGTCAATATTTTCCCTATAAAAACATACAACGCATTGAAGACATTATTAGTGCTACTGTTTCCCTACTACTGATTAAAACCAACGTTATTATGGAGCGGCGACGTCATTTAAGCAGGGAAGAAATGCTCAGAGCCGTGGGAATGATAGAAGCTGGTTCCCGGCAACGTACTGTGGCTTTAGCTCTGAATACAAGTCAGAGTGTTATCAGTCGACTTTGGACACGTTACCGAAGCACTGGTACCGTGGCTGAGCGCCATGGAGGACGGTATCGCTGCACCACACGGAGACAAGACCGATACATTCAAATCTTAACTCGAAGAGCTCCAACAATAACCGCCATGATGTTAGCCGTGAGGCTTCATCACTCTTCAGGGAACTTAATTAGCGACCAAACAGTCAGAAACCGCTTGCATGAAGTGAACCTTCATTCCCGAAGACCGCTACGGGTACCACCTATAGCAATGCACAATCGTAGGATTCGATATCAATGGGCTCTTGAACACAGAAATTGGGCAGAAGAACAATGGCGTTTCGTGTGCTTTTCTGATGAGTCTCGTTTTGGTATGAGACCGGATACAAGACGTATATGACACTGGAGAACCCCTGGACGCCAACAGCGATTAAAATCCTGCCAGGAAGTCCATCCTTATAGTGGTGGAACCATCATGGTATGGGCGGGTATTTGGATCGGCGGAAGAACTGAGTTGATTTGGATCAGAGGCAACCTCAACGCTCAAATTTATGCTGAGACGATTGTATCAGACGTCATCGTTCCTCTACAAGTGCAAATCGGTCCCTTATTTCAGTTAATGCATGATAATGCACGACCGCACACCGCAAGAGTTGTAAGACAGACTCTCGCCGCAGCTAACATCAATGTCCTGCCCTGGCCTGCTCAGTCGCCAGACTTGAACCCGATTGAGCATGCATGGGATATGCTACAGAGAAGAGCTCTGCCGAATATGGAGGGTATCCAGTCGCAAGAAGACCTTTTTTTGTTGTTGCAACGAACATGGGCGGCCATTCCACAGCGTGATTTGGATGAACTCATTTTGAGTATGCCAAACCGATGTTCTTGTGTTGTTAGTGTTCGCGGTAGAAACACGGATTATTAATTGTTTAAGTTACCCAATAAAATTTTAGAGAAAACTGTTATTTCAGTCTTTTTTTCGAACTTTTGTGTTAGTGGTTCAAATGTCAAAAATCCCTTTATTAGGAAAATGGCAAATTTCTTTATTAATGCAAAGGTGACTTGGTTTATCGTTACTGTGACAAACGAAAACACTTTATTTGATGAATCCTTAAAGAAAATTTTAATTAATATCAATCAGGAGAAAAGTTATTGCAAAAATATATGTTGATCCCTAGACACTTTTGATGTGTGTATTATACCATGATGGTTCCACCACTATAAGGATGGACTTCCTGGCAGGATTTTAATCGCTGTTGGCGTCCAGGGGTTCTCCAGTGTCGTATACGTCTTGTATCCGGTCTCATACCAAAACGAGACTCATCAGAAAAGCACACGAAACGCCATTGTTCTTCTGCCCAATTTCTGTGTTCAAGAGCCCATTGATATCGAATCCTACGATTGTGCATTGCTATAGGTGGTACCCGTAGCGGTCTTCGGGAATGAAGGTTCACTTCATGCAAGCGGTTTCTGACTGTTTGGTCGCTAATTAAGTTCCCTGAAGAGTGATGAAGCCTCACGGCTAACATCATGGCGGTTATTGTTGGAGCTCTTCGAGTTAAGATTTGAATGTATCGGTCTTGTCTCCGTGTGCTGCAGCGATACCGTCCTCCATGGCGCTCAGCCACGGTACCAGTGCTTCGGTAACGTGTCCAAAGTCGACTGATAACACTCTGACTTGTATTCAGAGCTAAAGCCACAGTACGTTGCCGGGAACCAGCTTCTATCATTCCCACGGCTCTGAGCATTTCTTCCCTGCTTAAATGACGTCGCCGCTCCATAATAACGTTGGTTTTAATCAGTAGTAGGGAAACAGTAGCACTAATAATGTCTTCAATGCGTTGTATGTTTTTATAGGGAAAATATTGACAGCTGATTTTCATCTTTTACTCGAATTTGATTCACAGTTCCTGATTCAAATTATGAAATGCACCAAAAAGGAACCATATAAATTTATAAAATCATAAATTTATTACAAAGCCACATCTCAATCTCAAGAAATCCGCATAAAAATGCTTGATCCCTAGACACTTTTGATGAGTGTAATATAAAAGTAAAAAACTGCGCAACGGATTTTGATGCGGTTTTTTTTAATAGATAGAGTGATTCTTAAGGAAGGTTTATATGTATAATACATGTAAGTACCACGGGCGAAGTCGGGGCGGGCAGCTAGTATTACATGTAATATTATTGTTAGAGTATTTTATCTGTAGTTATTACTGTATTTGTGTACATCTATGTTGCATTATGTATGTTTATTATGAGTTATTTTAGTATTCTACGCGCCTTAGCCGCCTCTCACATTTGCAGTCTCACTTACTAGGTGTGCTGGAAGAAATTTCTTTTTAACCGACTTCAAAAAGGAGGAGGTTATCAATTCGGTTGTATGTTTTTTTTTTTTTTTTTTTTATGTTTGTTACCTCAGTACGCCGTCATTTATGAACCGATTTGGATTTTTTCTTTTTTATTTGACAGGATATGCTTCCAGATTGGTCCAGTTCTGATGATGGGATCCATGAGGAATTGAGGGAACTCCTCAAATATTATAGGCATACATATAGCAATTTTGGTATTTTCATCAACATGTCAAGCATTTGCATTCAAAAAGTATAATTTGGTGAAGTGGAACTGATGAAGGAGACCACAGATAGCCACAGGAACTCTTCAATGATAATAAGTATTTCACGGGTGGCGATAAGATATCTCGATTAAGATAGTTAAGCGACTATGACGAAGCAAATTTAAATAAATGGTTCTGACGAAAATGGTACCATCAAACCGATCTGATGATGAAGCTGGAAGGTAGGTACTGGAACTTCGTAATAAAACCATGTATTCTAGCCGTGTATGGGCTTATTGGAATTGTCATGAGATGCACTCTGACTATAAAAAGTAAAAAATAAAAACTTTTTAACAAAAAAAACAACCGACTTCAAAAAAAAAAACACTACAAAGTGTAAAATAACTTTAATTTTAATTTTGGAAGTCGGTGGCAAAAACGTAAATACAAAAACAAAGACACCGACTTCCAAAATTAAAATTAAAGTTATTTTACACTTTGTAGTGTCTTTTTTTTGAAGTCGGTTGTTTTTTTTGTTAAAAAGTTTTTATTAGAAATAATCTTTTTGTACGTGAACAATAAACTATAAATAAATAAATAAGAATGACGTCAATTTCGAAACACCCCCCCCCCTATCTATCATTTACCGTCATCCGCAGACCAACCCCCCCCCCCCTAATTTAGAATGACGTAATATATGGACGGCCCCTTATTTGTTTGTTATTAATTTTACACGGGTTTGATTTTTATTTAAATAATTATAATACCTAAATCGACTTTTGTTGCTAACTGTAAGAACCATGGACTACAACTACAATCCGAATGTAGGTAATGTGAACTATCCCTAACTTTATATTTTTTGCGGATCGCATCATGTGCTTATCATGTGTGTCTCGGCACAGATTACTAAATAGTTGGTCTCGGGCACTCTCGGAATTTTTCGATTACTTTCGGACTTACACTAAACTCTTATGAGCTAGATTGATAATTAAAGTTTAAAGATTCCCAAATTTCTCAAAACAATACTTTTGGCAGTTTTGAACACAACGTTTCTGCGTCTTTTGTTTATTTACAAAGTCTTTCAAAGTAGATAGACATATTGGATATATTGACTTAGCAATAGGACATCCTAAGACCAGAATACTAATACCGTTGCACAGACCAGTAAACGATAGCATCTTTGTTTTCTCCGCTTTCCCCCGACGACAGCTGCGCTTGTTTGGTACTTACACTGTGACTACACATAATTAGGTATACAACGAGCACTCGCAAGTGCAGAATTTTAATACATTCGTCCGTCAACCGTATTAGGTCTTTGATAGGGTGGTCTATGGCAATTGGCAGGGATGGCGAACCTTTTTTTAAATCTGTGTCATGGTTTTCATTACGCCATTGATTCTGCGAAAAGTAAGGCGAACTTAGTAAATCTACATAAGGCTGATTTTTCAAATGTAAGATAAGTTTTATCTGAAGAATAAATAGGACTGTTTGAAAGCTTGTATAAAAAATATGTCAAACCGTAATTTTTATTCTTCAAATATTATATTTACTTATTGTCATTAAAATATACCTTATATTAATATACCTTTCAGTAAGGGTGACGCCTTACTATATAATATTTTAATATGAGCAGATAAATACAAATAAGATAAAAAAAAAATGTTAAAATGACACACCATTGGTAAGAATTCTTGAAAAGTGAATGAAAATTCGTTAGATATCATACTAAAATTAAAGGTAGCGCCAGAATTTTGTCACGCTCTATATTTTCACACGATCCATAGGTTCGCCATCCCTGGTTGGTATATGGTAATTACGGCTGGACCTAGTGCATGCGATGGACTTGCGCGACCTTAAATAAGTAGATAGATACGCACATTGTCCTTGTTATCCTTGAAAGGTGTGAATGTGTTATCTGCATACGAGAATACATTTGAATAGCTAATTGCTTAGTAGCGACTCATTCATAAGTAGGTAATTCTATTAAAACAAGCCTGCTAATTAATTATAAGCATTCATTATTGTCATCAGCGTTATCGTGGACGGTTCCGATCTCCGCTGCGTATGTGGCGTCTCTCCATAGACAATGCCCACCTTCCATCTTGTACCGCATGCGCACCTGTAGTGCTATTCTGTAAAAATCTCACCATGAAAACTTAGGTGAAGTGAGCTGTCACTCCACCTGCATTGCTATTCTGTAAAAATCTCACCGTGAATACTAAGGTGAAGTGAGCTGTCATTCTAAGGGATTGCCTCCGTTGATAGCTCACGTCACGCTCACTTCACCTATGTTATCACGGTGAGATTTTTACAGAATCGATAGGCTGATGTTAGGGATTACCCCTATTGAAAGCTCACTTCACGCTCACTTCACCTGATTTTTACAGAATCGACCGGCTGTTCATTTGAGTGAGCGGAGTTGGCAAGGCTTAATTTTGTGTCAAACATATTTTTGATTTTTTCGCCATTGATGCGCTAAGAAGAAAACTGTCATCAACCCAATCTTCTCCATAAAAAACTACCTTTTGGAAGGGGCGACTAGAATCAATTCTATTTTTTTATTGTAATTTTTGACGTTCAAAAGTGCCTATGTGATATGTGCCTATTTGAAATAAATGATTTGACTTTGACTTTTGACTGACGATATAAAATAGATTACAAAGAGATAAAGCCAGAGAAAAGACACAGTTGCGTCAAAAAATTTCGCACTTGCAGCTACTAGTTATATATTCCTATTTACTTAAAGTACTGAGTATATACAGCTGTCTGTGGTTTATTTTACTATGCGGTTAGTGGTTTACTTGGAACATAATGTGTAAATGAGTGGAACTACTTACTATGTTTGTAATAAAGACGGTGGAAAGCGAAGGGACGGTGCTCCGACACGGTTTTACGGGCGGGAGTGGTAAACCAAATGATGTGGTTTTGTGAGGTGATTATGATTATTATATGAGTTACCCTTGTGATTTACATGCTAAAAGCGGTAGTGCTTCGTTGTACGATTAGATTTAACGAAGGATTAGGTTAGGATATTGACGTGGATTGCTTCAAATGTGATTATTAGGAAGTCTCGTTGTATTCAACTCGGTTCCAATTTCCTATGTACTAATTCTATTTCCGCCTTTGAACCTTTTTGTGCGAAAAGTTTAAATAAATAAACTCATGGTCTACCCATGTGCCTTATATCATTTAAAGATGTTTTAGCGTAACTTTCAAACATGCAAAAAAAATTCTGTTCGCTTTATAAAATCCGTGTAGACTGCGCTTGATCAGTCATAAATCATCAACATCAACTCAGCCTACCACAGTCTACTGATGGACATAGGTCATAGGCTGCGCCACAACACCCTGTCCTCCGCCTTTCGCATCCGGTCTGTCCCAGCCACCTTCTTTAGGTCGTCCGTCCATCTAGCTGGGGGGCGTCCCACTCTACGTTTGCCAATACGCGGTCTCCAATCCAGGACTCGTCTGCTCCACCGACCATCGGTCCTTCAACAAACATGGCCAGCCCATTGCCACTTCAGTTTGCTTACTCTGCAAGCTACGTCTCAGGTTCTTTTCTGGATAATTCATTCCTGATTTTCGTCATAAATCTTTATTATCTAATTGGATCAGAAGTTGCTTTAGTGCATATGCCTGACGTAATTTTAAAATTATGGTAAATAATTTTAGATCAGAGATTGCTTAGCTTAGCTTAACTCATATTATTACTTAGGTATTTTGTACTCCAATTTGGAGATAGAAGTGGCACAAACTTGGCTTATCCTGTTTGTAGGCAAAGCCCGCTTGCGTCGTTAATAACAGCGTTAGTACCTACACCTCTTTTAAATTGATGCTGTAATTATGACTGTTTTAATAGGTATAGTAGTTTTGAAGCGATACTGACAACAGCCGATCTATTCTGTGAGTATAACATCGTAATAAGTTAAGTGAAGATGAGCTGTCATTCTACCTGATACTGGGATTGACACCATTGACAGCTCACTTGACCTAAGTTTTCACGGTGAGATTTTTACAGCAGATCCAGTGTCTATGGTTCACTTCCTTCTTCTCTAACTTTGACAAACAGCAATGTCATCATCATCTGCCTAGCCTTATCCTAACTGAATACCAGTATTTAACATAGAGCGACTGCCTATCGGACCTCCACAACCCAGTTACTAGGTAATACGATACCTCTTGGTAAGACTGGTTGTTAGACTTTCGGGCTTCTGACTACCCGTAACGACTGTCAAAGATTCACGAATGACAGCCGGGACCAACTGCTTAACGTGCTTTCCGAGGCACGGAGAGGTCTCGGTATATAAAGATGGGCACGCATCCATAGACCAACCGCGGCAAGCGTAGCTTAACCTGATCGGTTGACCTGTGCGGCTGTTATCATTTAGCCACGGGCCCCTCCAAACAAACAGCAATGTATTGAACGAAAAAAGGAAGTATTGAATAGAACATAAGTATAGGAAAGTTGTCGCGACAGATATCGATCTTTATTACTCTAGCGTAATTAATTTTCTTAATTGTTTACTCAACAAGCGATGTTATCATTATCACAATTAAAATGTAAGAGAGTTTTCTTTTCATAGTAAGTACACACATCAAAAGTGTCTAGGGATCAAGCATTTTTATGCGGATTTCTTGAGATTGAGATGTGGCTTTTTAATAAATTTATGATTTTATAAATTTATATGGATCCTTTTTGGTGCATTTCATAATTTGAATCAGGAACTGTGAATCAAATTCGAGTAAAAGATGAAAATCAGCTGTCAATATTTTCCCTATAAAAACATACAACGCATTGAAGACATTATTAGTGCTACTGTTTCCCTACTACTGATTAAAACCAACGTTATTATGGAGCGGCGACGTCATTTAAGCAGGGAAGAAATGCTCAGAGCCGTGGGAATGATAGAAGCTGGTTCCCGGCAACGTACTGTGGCTTTAGCTCTGAATACAAGTCAGAGTGTTATCAGTCGACTTTGGACACGTTACCGAAGCACTGGTACCGTGGCTGAGCGCCATGGAGGACGGTATCGCTGCACCACACGGAGACAAGACCGATACATTCAAATCTTAACTCGAAGAGCTCCAACAATAACCGCCATGATGTTAGCCGTGAGGCTTCATCACTCTTCAGGGAACTTAATTAGCGACCAAACAGTCAGAAACCGCTTGCATGAAGTGAACCTTCATTCCCGAAGACCGCTACGGGTACCACCTATAGCAATGCACAATCGTAGGATTCGATATCAATGGGCTCTTGAACACAGAAATTGGGCAGAAGAACAATGGCGTTTCGTGTGCTTTTCTGATGAGTCTCGTTTTGGTATGAGACCGGATACAAGACGTATACGACACTGGAGAACCCCTGGACGCCAACAGCGATTAAAATCCTGCCAGGAAGTCCATCCTTATAGTGGTGGAACCATCATGGTATGGGCGGGTATTTGGATCGGCGGAAGAACTGAGTTGATTTGGATCAGAGGCAACCTCAACGCTCAAATTTATGCTGAGACGATTGTATCAGACGTCATCGTTCCTCTACAAGTGCAAATCGGTCCCTTATTTCAGTTAATGCATGATAATGCACGACCGCACACCGCAAGAGTTGTAAGACAGACTCTCGCCGCAGCTAACATCAATGTCCTGCCCTGGCCTGCTCAGTCGCCAGACTTGAACCCGATTGAGCATGCATGGGATATGCTACAGAGAAGAGCTCTGCCAAATATGGAGGGTATCCAGTCGCAAGAAGACCTTTTTTTGTTGTTGCAACGAACATGGGCGGCCATTCCACAGCGTGATTTGGATGAACTCATTTTGAGTATGCCAAACCGATGTTCTTGTGTTGTTAGTGTTCGCGGTAGAAACACGGATTATTAATTGTTTAAGTTACCCAATAAAATTTTAGAGAAAACTGTTATTTCAGTCTTTTTTTCGAACTTTTGTGTTAGTGGTTCAAATGTCAAAAATCCCTTTATTAGGAAAATGGCAAATTTCTTTATTAATGCAAAGGTGACTTGGTTTATCGTTACTGTGACAAACGAAAACACTTTATTTGATGAATCCTTAAAGAAAATTTTAATTAATATCAATCAGGAGAAAAGTTATTGCAAAAATATATGTTGATCCCTAGACACTTTTGATGTGTGTAGTTTAAGATTTAATCATTTAGTTGATCCAGTGAAAGTTAAGTGATTATAATAAGAACACTTAAATACCTATTACTAAGTGGTAGTTAAATGTTTATGGTTTTTTATTGGTAAATAATAGTACAGGTAGTGTTTACATAGGTATATGGGAACTTCAAGCGGTTCCGTAATAAGTGGAAGTACTTATTTATAAGGAAGAGGCAAATATGGTAGATATAGAACATATGAATTATACCTAACACTTTTGCTGTGCCCTTACAGGGTCCATAACTGCATCTTAGCTCTAAGCCTATTGTAACACCTGTTTCACATTATGGTATGCAAATAAATAAATATGAAATATGAACACAGAAGGAATAAAGAAAACTATTAAATTATTAATTACTGTACTGACAGAAATACAATACAATAGACAGTAAAGACAGAAAGAAAATAAGTTAAATTGATCCAGCTTATGCTGTAAAAAAAACACTGTGTGCCTCACGGCTGCGCCAAAGTCAAAGTCAAAGTCAAATCATTTATTTCAAATAGGCCCTTTAAAGGCACTTTTGAACGTCAAAATTAAAAATTAAAAAATAGAATTAAATAAGCCCAGATCAGCATAAAAAATTCAAACAACTAATGGCTGACGCTGCCTGCCTGACGTAATGATACTATTGTATAGAAACACAAATGGAAAGATTGGGATTGCTTTTCATCCAAGTGCACTTAGATTTCCAGGTGTCCAAAACAAATGAACATTGAAGACGTATTTATGATAATTAAAGTTCCTGTGTAACGGGTATATCCACAGATATACTCCTAGATAACGTTCTTACGTTATCTAGGAGTATATCTGTGGATATAGTAGTTGCTCTTGCAACTACTTCGCGTGCCAAAAATCGCACCAACTTACGTTCAAAAATCGTAAGCCGCTACTTTCGCCCTCTTTCCCGTGTATTGCTGGCTGGGTGAGCGCGAATGAGAGAGCGCTTGTGACGTCATAGTAGGTAGTCAAAAGAATAGCACGCTTGGTTTTCATACAGATCGTCATACTTGCGTTATCTAGGTCTATCTATATCTGTGGGTATATCGTACCCCGGGTGATCGTCAAGGCACAGCGGGAAATTCGCGTGCAATGTGGATAGATTGGGAATTGGGATAAATTGTCATCCAAGTTTTTCAGATTTTCATGTGGCTGTAACACATGAACACTAAAAACGAATTTATGAGAACTAAAGCCCCCATATACCGGGTACTTGACCAAAGGATGCGTAATAGGATTTATGTTATGGAGTGCGACGCAAAGGTTTTGGCTCCCAACCGTAATATTGCTATCTCGTAAATATGAAATGCAAATTCCTTGCCATGTCCATGGGAGCCTTTAAAGACTAAATAATACGTAGGTATGAAGAAACATTTTTAAATTGTTATTTATCCGTAAAAAGCTTTATATCAACAACTATAGCCTACTATACTACTATATTACTTTATATATTTTCCAAACTATCAAAACTACTTTATTTTTGAGTCTGTAATGGAAGATGTCTTGGGAAAACTGGCAACTGGTAATAAATCAGTAATTGTTTGTGGTGACTTTAATATTAATATTTTGGAAAATAATTCAAATAGCAGTAGATTATTAAGCCTCTTTAAATCATTTAATTTGTCAAATGTGTTCTTGGAACCAACGCGAATAACTACAGCTACTGCTACATGTATTGATAATGTTTTTTGTTGCTGCGAATATTTAGATAAAGCCATTGTAAATTATCTCCCTTCCGATCACAGCGGTCAAACCGTTTCTTTTGAGTCCAACACACCAATACAAAAAGTGCAGATTCAATTTAGACCAATAACATCGGGAAATTTGGAAAAGTTTAATAACACTTTAATTAATAAGTTACGTGCTCAGGGCCTAAATATGAATAGTGGTAATATTTTGTATGAAGAATTATTTTCGTTAGTGCAAACAGAGTTCAATAATTCTTTTAAGAAGAAATCTAAAACTATTTGCCCTAAGTTTTTATTCAGTGACTGGGCAACTAAAGGAATCAGGAAAAGTAGGGAAAGATTATTTGAACTGTATGGCCTTAAGCCGTATATTAACACGGATACTTTTAATAAGTATGTTGCTACATATTCTAAAACTTTTAAAAATATTTGCAAAACAGCTAAAGCTTCCTTCATTAGCAACAAGGTTAAATCAGCAGACAATAAAATAAAGACAGTTTGGAAAATTATTAACAATGAAACGAACAGGAATAAAAAACATAATACTGATTACACACTGAACACTTCCCGTGGCCTTATTAGCGATAACATCGATGTTGCTCAGGAATTTGCAACTTTCTTTACCAATATCCCAATTAAAACCACAGAAACTTTAAATTCCTCGCCCGCACTTGCTATTGAATTATTAAGAGCGAATGTCTCAGCCTGTCCTGTGGAATTTAAATTTAAACATGTAAACCCTTCAGTAATTATAAAGGCATTTAAGCAACTTAAGATCAAAATGACCGAAGATCTGTGGGGCTTGTCTACTAAAGTTTGTCAATCCATTATTGAGACAATTGCACCCTATTTAGCTTTAATATTTAATTTGTGTGTTGATCAAGGGGTATTCCCGGATTTAATGAAGTTCAGTAAAGTTATTCCACTTTTCAAATCTGGGGACAGCAAAAACACTAATAATTATAGACCCGTATCGGTTTTGCCTGTTTTCAGCAAGGTGTTTGAAAAAGTAATGTTAAATCAGATGCTCAATCATTTTAATCGTAATAACATCCTACACGATCAACAATATGGTTTCACCAAAGGACGTTGTACAACCGACGCCGGTGTAACCTTATTAAAACACATATTTGACGCATGGGAAGAGGCACAAGATGCAATAGGCATCTTCTGCGACCTATCCAAGGCATTTGATTGCGTGAATTACGAAACACTGCTTTTGAAACTTGAGCATTACGGACTGGGTAAACTCGCTCTTAGCTTAATAAAATCATATTTAAATGATAGGTTTCAGCAAGTTCAAATAAACGGTGAAAATTCATTGGGTTTAAAAGTCAAAATGGGTGTACCGCAAGGCTCAATATTGGGGCCGTTCTTATTTTTAGTATATATAAATGATTTACCTTATTTACTGGAAAACCGACCACAAATGGTGTTATTTGCTGATGACACATCACTGATTTTTAAAGTAAGCAGACGTGCACAGGAGTTTGACGACGTAAATAACGCTATGCTTGTGGTCCATAATTGGTTTACTGTAAATAATTTGGTATTAAATGAGAAAAAAACTAAATGCATTAGATTCACTTTACCGAATGTTAGAAGTAGTGAATGTCACGTTGTATTGAATAAGGAGATACTTGAATTCGTCGAAAATACGGTTTTCCTGGGGATCACGCTTGACTCAAAGCTGCAGTGGGGTCCTCACTTAACATCACTTGCAGGGCGGCTAAGTTCAGCCGCTTACGCTGTTTGGAAAATCCGTCAATTAACAGACGTGGATACCGCGAGACTGGTCTATTTTAGTTACTTTCATAGCATCATGTCTTACGGTATTTTGTTGTGGGGACGGGCTGCAGATATTGAATCTATCTTCATTCTGCAAAAGAGGGCTATCAGAGCTATCTACAACCTCAGCAGACGTGAATCTCTAAGGGAACTGTTTAAAAAAATTAACATCATGACGGTTCCTTGTCAATATATATATGAAAACATTATGTACGTTCGAAAAAATCTACATCTTTTTAGTAAGATATGTGACAGGCATAATTTTAACACTAGAAATAGGAACAAATTAGATCAACCTCGTTTCAGATTGTCTAAAGTAAAAACTTCTTTTATGGGTTATTGTGTAGAGTGTTATAATAAAATACCACTCGATATTCTTCAACTAAATGAGAAGAAATTTAAAACATGCATTAAACGCACACTATGTAGACAAGCATACTATAAGTTGGATGATTATATCGTAGATAAAAATGCTTGGCTAAATGCTGGTCCTGCTCCACAGACACTTGGGCTCACTAGTTAAAATTTCAATATTAATTTGGAAGACATGCTTCCCTTTTTTTCTTTTCTTTTTTTTTTTAAGTGTTTCTGACATTCGAATTTAATGTGTATTTTTAATTCAATCAAGTTTTAATTGTTACTTTAATATCGTATACCTCTTTCTAGTAAAATTTTATTCATCTCGTAAATAAATTGGTAACGATAGTTTTGTATAATTTAGAAGCATTTTTTTATTTTTTTTTATTTTAATTTTGTAAATGTAAGAACCATGGATCCGTTCATTATAATTTTTTTATATTGACTTGAAAGAGCATGGCAGTTGAGAATGTGTCATGCTCACTTAAATGTCTCACTGATGGTGGCGCGTGTGTTGGATCATTCGGTTCCCTTCAAAATGGTTGAGCTGGATGGTGCTGATCCATGCGTCATGTTCGTGAACGGGCGCTGTCAGTTGAGACTGGTCATCTCTTAGCTGCCAGGGCTTCTTTTTAATCTTATAACTGTCTTGAATTGTTTCTTCATAACATTGTTCTCACATATAGAAGCAACAAGATTACTGTACTCAGGATTTTGTAATATCTTAATTTAAAAGAGTGTCCTTGGAGTTTCTTGCCCGTTCTTCTCCAAGAGATCTACGTTTTGGAATGGGCAACTAGCTTCAACTTTCTGACTAACTGACCGACTAGTTAATTTTGACAATTCAAAAGTGCCTGGAAATGGTTTAATTGAAATAAATGCTTTGAGTTTGAGTTTGAGTTTGAGTTTAAGTTTCGATCCCGTGGGAATATCGGGATAAAAAGTATCCTATGTGTTATTCTGATGTATAAGCTATATTACTGTAAAGTTTCATCCAAATCCGTTCAGTAGTTTTTGCGTGAAAGAGTAACAAACATCCATCCATCCATTCTCACAAACTTTCGCATTTATAATATTAGTAGGATAGTAGGATTAGTAGGAAGTAGGATAGGATAGGATTATGCTATGCTCATTATGCCATAAGCCGTCCATAAGCGATGGACCGAATGTAAATTATCTGAGATTACGAACACGTCTATTGTGTAGTTTGCTTGTATACCGAATAGCTTGTTCAGCTGTACGTCGATGTATACCGAGTGACCGAATCTGTTGTTCCAGTCACGGCTGACTGAAACCGAGCGAAAACGTTGGGAGCGGCTCTATCCGGGTAATGGTCCATCGAGCACTGATGTATTGCTGTGTTATGTGAGGGGAATTCGAGGGATTAATGACATTGTGAACAAGCCGCTTGCTTAACGTGACAACGAGTGTTGAGGATAGAAAAATATATGTCTTTTCGGGCCAAAATCTCTTTATTTTCTGGGTGTACTATATGTACTTACAACTTTGTCCAATCCTTCTGGGAATATGCCTTCGGGGCGTGATGTTATTTATTTATTTATATTTAATATACAAGCAGCAATCGGCTCAAATATGTAAGTAACAGTACTTTTTAACAACTATGTTAGTAAACCCTACACACTTAACCTAACACTGCTATACATACAGTTGTAAGAGAATCACTGCTACAAGCTCAACACCCATGCAGCCTGCAGCAGCGATTCACATCCAAGCAGTCCACTCCGCTCCCTATACACGTTATGTTTATCTGTATCTTGTGTTTTTGTGTTTATTACAGACTAGCAGCCCGTCCCGGCTTCGCAGGGGTGGAAAAAAAAGAAAAAAAAAGCCTATATTAATCAGTGATCATGTAGCATTCAAATGGTGAAAGAATTTTTAAAATCGGTCCAGTACTTTTCGAGTGTGAGCACTTGAAGCAATATACGAGTAGCCATCGTTAAATCATTGAAATAGTGCATACTGCAATTACAGGCGGCCATTCATGAGCACTACAGCGACCCAATTCCATATCTGCTTGGTAGTAAACCACCTCTTCAGATTGGAATGTGTGCACAAAGAATCTGCAAGAGTCATGCATGAAATAGGACCCTTAACACCTGTATTCACCTTCAAGTTCACTTCACCGAGGTTTTTACAGAATACTTAGGTCGACAGGTACAATTAAGAGCTTTTAGCATCGATGTAAGAAAAAAAAGAAAACACGTTATTAGAGCAAAAGAAGGTTATATGAAATATAACATTCGATCACATGAAATTATGTTATACATTTTTATAGCATATGAAAATTATATCATATGAACGTTATTTCAAGTGATATTATACTATCTGTTATTATGCCATATATTACATACCCCATATTTTCGGGGTTTTTTACATTACGGAATTGTTGCATTAACTGTCATTGTTTTACAAAATATGTAGAGAAATACATCGCGTTGGTTACTTTGTTTATTTTTAAAAATAATTTCACTATGATACTGCATAGTTTTTAACAGCATGATATCTTACAAACAAGTTGCATTGCCGTTACAGTTACACAACTACCTGTATTTTGATGGATTTTAAACGTTTATAGATCTCTCTCACAACTCGACACGACGACAGATGTTATATTGTCGTCAGAATGGCCCATAACTTCGAAATCCAATCTTCATTACATAGGGACTCAGGTTAGTCCTCTAATTCTCTCTGGAATAACTAATTATTGTGTTCTATGTTCGACATTGCATCATTGTCTGTCCTGAATGTCAATTCATCAATTGACAGGACACAGGGCCGTCTTTGAATGTGCTTGGTGAAATGAGCGATATTCATCAATATCGCTCATTTCACCAAGCACATTCATGAGTTTGGATATGGAATCTTGGCAAAAGAATAGCTGATTGCAGTATTTCATCTACGCAGGCAAAGTACAGTGAAAATTTTTGTAAGGGACACTTAAAAAATAAAATACTGTAGCATTACAAACTATGTCTACATTGTAAGCCCTCAGAGAGTAGTTTAATTAATCCTAAGAAAGCATGTCTGAATTCACTTGGAGAAAAAAGATGTATGTGTATTCAGACATGCATTCTCAACATAGTTCATAATGCTACAATTAACTTTGTGTCTCTGTACCCATTAACTTTCTGTCTTTGTACCCATTCTCCTTAGATCATTCTTTCGTCACTTAAATCCATTCATAGCTGTTCCCTTTTATTCAAAATGAAGATGAAGATAATTTATTGAAACCTATAATAATTGTCATAATATCAGTGTCAGGCTGTCACCGCGTCGCTAATTTGTAATTAGCACTGGCTTTATTTGGCTCAAGTCCAGCTGTTTTGGACACACGTCAACATTAACGCCATTAAAATTTAATTTCAACTTTGACGTTAACAACTAAACTAATAATGAACTTTGTTTTGTCAAATTGTACAGGACGTCGTCGGCGACTTTCTGGAATGGTTGATAATTTTATTGTATTACTGCCTTATCCTCAGTTTGCGAAGAATGGAGTTTAAGGTAATGAGAAATACTTTTTAATGTTGACCAGTTTATTTGAATATCGGTACTACATGTAACAATAATAAATTACATTCTATTCTCATTCTTCATTCTATTCTAATTGTGGTTTCAATAAATAAATAAATAAATAAAAAATATTCTTCGGAGGTGCTCCAAGGGTCCATTATTCCGCATCTTACTTGTGTCGCTATTATTTGTATGAATTATTTTTTCACCACTGCTGCTCTCCAAATGGTAAAGGAAAACATCGTAAGGAAACCGGAATGTCCAAAAAAAAAAAATTGAAGACATGTGACATCGAACATTATAGGCTGATTGTGCATACCCCCTCGGTGATATTCCTGCTACTATGAATGCAAGACTACTTCATTAGGCTAGTTGTGCTTCACGCCAACATTCATCTCTATCACGGAAATGTAACTAACAAGCATCATCTTATTTCGAACCCTAAGCCTAGGATTCAAAATCCAGGCAAAGCAATAACTTTTTGTTTTTCTAGGGAAATATCCCTAGAAAAACAACTTCAGCATATAATACATATAAATATGATCCTTTATTGATTTATTCCTACCCTTATTTCTTTACCCGCTTTACGGAAAAACTGGAAGGAAGCAATTTGTTCAGGATTTCCAATATTCGAAGAATTTCGATAAATTCTGGCATTGACCTTAGAAAAAATGTAGGCCTCATTAAACCAGGGATGCGAACCAAAAGTTATATTACTTAGGATTTGAAACGAGTTTCAATAATAATAGTCTGAAAAGTTAGACTGTTTGCCTAGATCATTTCGCGTCAATGTATCACAGGAAGATGTCGTAAAAAGTAAAAGAATGTTGTATTTCAACGCATTCATTTTTATTATTCACTATGATTTTTCGTCTTCTGTCACATTTTATCATTGATATATATGTTACACTAGATTAGCAATTACCTCACCAAGGCGTTGCCACTAGTCTGATGGCCACAGCCATCAGCGTAGCTAACGTCAGTTCAGTGCTCTGTGTGACGCCAACCGAAGTCAACCGAGTGACATGCGACAAAAAATATCGCGAAAGAGTGCGATTCAAGAATCCAAAAACATAATAAATTAACCGGAATTACTTTCCACACGTAAATTAATTGTCTCTGTGTTTATATCAACGTAAAAACGCAATAAAATGTAGAATTTTGTAAATTAGGTTCAGTGTTACTACTAAAAACTTAGTTTTAGTTTCCCACATTAGTGGGAGTTTTTAATTTATGGAATAAGTGATTTTAAATATTTTTTAATAATGACAACGTAGCAGGGTGCCTAAAGATCCAGCACGCCGTGAAAAATGGGTGGAAATAATCCGATTGCTGAGAAAAGAGACTGACTGGCTACCTACTTTTATCATTCAATTTCATTAATAATAAAGAAAAAATATTCAAAAAGAAAATGTCTTAGTTATTTTCATTATTTATAAACTTCTATAACACATCC
This sequence comes from Globia sparganii, assembly GCA_949316385.1. NCBI lineage: Eukaryota > Metazoa > Arthropoda > Insecta > Lepidoptera > Noctuidae > Globia > Globia sparganii. The sequence goes on along the minus strand of OX438655.1, from coordinate 9,470,538 downwards.
AATAAGAAATACATAATTCAAATATTTAAAAAATAATTTAACTTAACCTAAAACGCTTTTTATGGCTTAAAATGTTGGGTAAAATTTCGCATGGGTAGGCAACCCCATCCCGTCATTGCATGTTTATACTGCGGTCTTTGTCTAATCTAAGCGACGGTATTATTCTTACGACGTGTGTAAGTGAGACAGATATATGTTTACTTTTAAATGTTTAGTGGTTTCAAAGCTACGTCGTCGCGTTTATAAAGTGGCTACACTTTTTTGACACATTTTATTGAGGTTTGCTTCTCTAGTTATATAGCTCAATGCATTTTATGTTATTTAGTAGAAGTCGTCACATACTTAATGTCTCAATATAAATAGATCCTGTACATCAATCATCAACGAGTACTTTCTTGAAAGATTTTACGATTAACTTTTTTGTCAACGAATTGAATGTTTGAAGGTTCATTTTCTTAATAAAAATCTTACTATAATAGCTTTGTTTAATAAACCATACCGTACTTAGTGAGTAAGTTGCAATATCTAGTAAAAAGCGACAATGGCCCCGATTCGGTTGTTCACAAACTAAACTAAATTTAAGTTCTTTGCATCTTTTTCTTTCTATTTCATTACGAAAAGGACAGAAGATAAAATATTAGTTTAGTCCTGTCAAATTAGATAATCCATAGACAAGTTAGACGAGATTAAAAAATTGTCTACTAAAAATACGTCAATTTACGTCAGGCGCTGACTAATTTGACAGGACTAAGCTAATATTAATCTTCTGTCCTTTTCATATTGAAATAGAAAGAAAAAGATGCACTGAACTTAAATTTAGTTTAGTTTGTGAATCGGGGCCAATGTCCTTTAGTGCTATATTTTCAATAAAAATCGATTGCTGCGTATGCTACTCTCACGATCGATCGCTAGGATCAAAAACGAGGTGGCATTTGAGCTTTACAACAAAAGCAACCGGCTCTACAAAGCTTATAAAAACAAAAGCAATATATACATAATCTGCCTTTATTGTTCCCGCTGCTGGGACAGGCCTCCTCTCTTCGAGAGGGAGAGGGCTGTAATGTCACATGTCTTGGAATTTTTGGTTCTAGGACATGCCGGTTTCCTGTAAAAGACTTGCACTCCGATACGACTGGCCTAACATGTATAAGGATGTCATTAGCTACGTTGGTAAATGTGATACGTGCACCGCCGGTTTCCTTCACCGTTTTAAGAGCAGTGGTGTTGAAATAATTTACACAAAGTTGCCTGCTTGGGTACGACCCCACTACCTACAACTCGTAAATCGGTGCCGTTACCACAGAGCCACTACAGAGCAAAGTTACATTGTTTAAAGCAGTATATAAACAAAAAAAAACCATGCCAAGTAGGTACCTTTCCTCCAATTACATTCTACACATTTGACCGCCTACTTTTCCCATTATATCTCAATGCTCTTTCAACAAGCCGACATTGAGCATCGCCGATCTTTCTCCAGACCTCTACTTATTAGGTTATCTAAACATTTGACTATTGGTATGCCTTTTGCAGCAGACAGTCGTGCCGATACCCTTGTAAGGAAACTTACTTTCAGCAGATAAGCATTTCTCGCCGTATTTGCATTTCGAAGTATTGGAGCTGTTTCTAGAGAGTCATCCTTTACTTTGGTTTGTGTATGATTTTATATTTTATTTGCTGTGCTTTGAAACTGTGCAAATATTGAGGTGTAAATAAGTTACTAGATGCTTCCTGTGGCATTATTTATCCGTATCTCTACTAATGAAACAGCTGAAGAGTTGGTTTGTTTGAACGCTATAATCTTTAACTATACCAGTCGGATTTGAAAAACTTAGTATTGCCTTTGATAGTTTAATTATCGAAGAAGATTATTGGTTCTTGAGGGAGGCTATTTTACATTACGCTACCGACTCTTACGAGCCGAGCAATAAGAAAAGAAAGTCAGAAATAACGCTAACCGAAAATTAAGTAAAAGCGCAGGCTGGCGCGTTGCGATGCGACGGAGTGGGAAACAAGAAATTTCATGCGGACGATGTCGCGGGCAGCTGGTGGCATGATTACCTGGATGTAACGTATTTTATGAATAAACAAATATGCGCTATAACGTAATTATCATCTGTATCATTCAACCATCTTTCGAGTTATTGAGTTACAAATATGTATGTTACTCTTGCATTTTCTATTTTTATTTTATTACGTAAGTAATGATGAACTTAGGGATAACACTCTAAATTGTTTTTCCATGAGATCCTTCTCTTCTTCGGCATTGTTATCCAAACGAATTTCATTAGCCTTTTTATGTCGGAAAACATCTGTAATGTATTCAATCTGACCATAATATCAGATATCTATGAACGGAATCGGTTTGAGGTAGGGCCATCCAATAACGTGGCTAACCAGGTTCGGCCTTCTTCGTCCAATTACATAAACTTTCCGGTAGTGCTGTGCCCAACGGTAAAATGACCGTATTTGGAAGTCACCCAACTCTGATTGTTTTTTTCTCAAACTTATTGAATACGAAGGATTCGTCGTCCGTCGATGATAAAATATGTCGCATATATTTGTCACGGTCCCGTATTATTGAACGATATATCATATATCCCTATGTCCCTTTTGTGCGATGTTTCTGAGCGATGTGAAGGCAGTTTTTGCGGTATTTTAGCAAGGGTTGATGTTAAGCTGGTTATTTTTTATAGTTCAGATATGAAATCGTATTCAAACTGACGCGATATTGCATCACTTCGTAAAAACTACGACACATGTGCAAGGCAGATAAAACATGTTATAATTTCGACGTGTAACGTGATTTGCATCAGATTTCGTTAACATCGTAAATTCAGCAAATGCAAATCCGGAGCTTAAATGGAATTTGTACTAGATTGGATTTATCGATTCGGTTTGGGGCTGTTTGGTAGGAAAATTGTTTTTTTACGTGCCCGTTGAGGTTTCGTCGATACTCTCGCGCTATCGAGCGTGCAGATAACATTTGTATACTTAATCCGACATTACCCTAACGGCTTAATTTCGAATAATGATGGTGCGATAAAACTCTAGACTCCTTCATATTTAAACGAATCAAAAGGTCAGCTTGTTGCGAAATCGAAATTGATTGATATGGCGTCTAAATTAAAGTACCTACATAAATGTCGCGGTCGTGCCAATGATATTAATGGATTGTTCTCTTAAATAGACGTATGATTCGTTTGACTGCATCGATTACGAATAATTACGCCTTATTAACTAATCGGGATAATTACGTCTCGTTGGTTTCATCATTGTCATGAATACAAAATAGTTTCAGGAGTATCTACAGCATGTTTGTACGATTAAATACGGCGGTCACCAGCGGCGAAAATGGCAAAATCGATTAATGGGGTGGACTCACATGAGTTATATGTAGGCATTCGGAGGGCACCCAGAGGTAGGCACAAATTAACATTTCGCACCTTTAGAATTGAAGCGGCTTACTTAATAAATGACTTTGATACAATGTATCAAAGTAATTTTCTTGAAATTTTAAGGACATTACTTTGATATAATGAAAATGAATTTGATACAATGTATCAAAGTCATTTTCTTAAAATTTTTAGTTAAGCCACTTCAATTATAAAGGTGCGATTTGGTGAGTGCATCGATAGGAATAAATAGTGTAGAATCACATATTTATAAACAAATAATAAAGCTGAAGAGTTTATTTGTTTGTTTGAACGCGCTAATCTGTGGAATTACCAGATATGAATAATTCTTTTTGCATCTGATAGCAGATAGCACAATTCTTGAGAAAGGCTATAGGCTATTTAACATCACGCTAGGGCTCTTAGGGGCCGAGCAAAATGAAAAAGATTCCTAAAGAACGCTAAGCGAAAACGAATAAGTAATACCGCGGGCAGGCGATGGCGGGGTGGGTCGTGGGGACAAGAAATTACACGCGGACGAAGTCGCGCGCAGAAACTAGTATAGGAATAAAATGTGTAACATATTGATAGATATTATCTAATCAAGCTTTTAGATTTCAGTAAACATTTTCCCGTATTCTGTACATACAGCAAAAGCTATAAATATTGCGTACATGGACGATATACTTCTCACATCGGTCCACTCACGTAACTTATTTACATGTAAGTATTGCTTTGTATAGAGAAATTTCTAGAATGTCTCCAACTTCGCATATTGTCGTTTTATTGTTGAAAGTTACAATTTTGGGAATGACGAAAACTACTTCGATTTTGGACTTTATGCAAGTAATTTCAGACATACTTCCATATCGAGAGAAAGGGTCTGGCGCTACATTGTGTTTTAGTTAACTACGTATTAAAAAGTTGGTTAATGATAATGAACGTAATTAAAGGTTAAATGTAAATTAGGTTAATTCGAAAAGAAAAACACAAGAAGAGTTAAATGCTGAGTTGCTCACCCAAGTACTGTTATTTAGCAGGCTCAGCCGCTACATTCAGACTAATGAGCCAATTCAGCGAGCATATACTTAGGTCAAAATGTACGAAGAAATTGAATAAGATTTCTATATATGAAATGTAATTAGTAAGTTTTAGAGAGAAACTTTCGAGGCCTTCTTAAGGCGAACGTCTTGTCATGATACAACCAAATTGGTTTCTCAGAATTCTGTTACGGATTGGCAAAGTACTTTTATTGAAAGGGCATAATTCAATGTTGACGTGAATCCGTACGTCGCCGATTGCGAATAAATTATTCGTCAAACCTTCGTCAAACGCTCAATAGAAAAGTTGTGCGTGAGCAGTTAGGGGCTTAACTTGGCATTATTGACAATTTGATTTACTTGTAAGTGTTCGTAACAATACGAAGCTAGTAAATGAATTGGATGATGATATTTTGTAATCACTTTTGAACTTCGGAATTTAGATGTCTGTAATTTTAAATGGAGGGATGTAAATTAAAATAGGACGACAGAGAGCCACAATTTTGACCATAATTTAAAATGATTTCTATCGTTTTATTAGATCACGCCATGGTCATAAACACTATAGGCCGACCGCTAAACTGAGACGTTGCCTGAGGTAGAAGCGCGGTGCGGGAGGGGTGTGGTGACGTGATGCGAGAGCTCAGTGATTCGTCAACTTGTGACAACTATCACCCCTCCCGCACCGCGCAGCTACCTCAACGTCGCCTATAACTTGAAATGTAGTTTGTGCCCGTCAGATGCTATAATTATGCTATCCGTGACCAGGTTTAAAGTCGATATTTGTTTTGACATTAGGGAGCAAAGCAGCAAGCCAGGAAGTAAGCTTAAGGGCTTGGCATTGTGTACGACTATTTCCAGGTACCTGTTTAGCACTAGACTTATACTTTGCTAACGCGCTGATGATATTGCGTTAATATGTAATGGATGCCACAATATTAACTAAGAAATTTAAAACAGACATTAAACTCATTGATGAACGGGCTCGTTTATCTAGACGACATAATAACAAAATTAACATACCTGACTATTGGGGAAGGTGGCAAACGCAGATTGTACTTTATGAAGCGCGTGGTCCTGCTGATGGCCAGGCGGTGGTCTGCCTTTGGGAAAGTGGAAGCGAGGGATGACCCGCGCAGGCGCACCACTGCTGGCAGCGCCGCGCACACTGCGCTGGAGCGTTGTGTGTGGCGGCGCTGATGATGGCTTTGGAGGTGCTGAGGCGGCATAATTCTGTGGAAGAAAATGGTGAAAATTAATATTGTTGTATTACAAAAACATATTGGGAGGTTTGTCACATTTAGTTGAAGTAAACTGTAATTTGACGATATCGTCAAAGTCGTGGGAAACGCCTGGATGAGAGACGCACAGAACCGGGAAGTATGGCAGAAGAAAGGGGAGGCCTAAATCCAGCAGTCGGTGATTCCGGGCTGAAATGATTATGATGAAACAGTAGGTAGAGTATCGTATAACTGTTTTCATACATACATACATACAGTGGCCTCCAAAATTTTGTTGAAATTTTTTCCACTTTAGCTGTGATGCCTCATTATGATTTAAAATAAAAATAATCAGGTACCTACACCTAAGCGATTACTTGATTAGTTTTTATGGCAAGTCAGAAGCAGTTGAATTAGTCAATAAAAAAACACAGTCAGCCTTTATTGTTCTTACTGTTGGGACTGATTTTATAAAGTACTTCAATATCCAAATTCAGTATATGCCCCGAATTGCTTATATACTTAGCTGATTAAAATGGGTAAGTCTTCAATTTCAGACAGATTTGGAACATAAGCCGTCCTAAAACAATTTAGTGGGTGTACAAACAAAAACGTATTCTCCCACATTTCTCACTTGTACGAGTCTGTTTATACGTTATCTCCAAAACTGCTACTAAGCGCAAACGTAGGCAATAGAAATAATATGTATCGCAGGCGAGGTGAGTGAGTCGCAATCTTTTGATTTATTACGTAGTGGATTGTTGATATTTTCGCAGCCCGCCTGTCGAGCCAGCGATGAAATAGAAATATTCTGATAAATATCTACCGTCGTTTGCAGTAAATCCGACGGGATGAGCGACAGTGAGGGTTTTTCTATTTGTAATGTTACGAAAATAAATTGATTTAGATGAATCAACTGGTTTGGCTTTAGCGAGATTAGCTGCAGACTTTGTGATATTTAGGTTTAATATTGGTGAATGAATTAAATATCAATGTTATGTTTTGCAGTGAAAACTGCAGTCTTTGCAGTGTAGAGCAGTCCTGACCCAGTGGTAATGATCCCGACTTACGACTTGTAGGTCGTGGGTTCGAACCTAGGCAAGCGCTTTATATGTATTGTGTAAATAATTTCTCCACCACTGCTCTCAAAACGGTGAAAGAAAACATCGTGAGGAAACCGGCATGTCCTAGAACCAAAAATTCGAAGACATGTGACATCTGCCAACCCGCCCTAGGCCTGCGTGGTAGGTTATTATAGCCCCCTCGAAGAGAGGAGGCCTGTGTGCCAGCAGTGGGAACATTATAAGCTCATTATGTTATGTTTCTTTCTTTCTTTCTTTCTTATCATGAACGAGACAAGCAGCTTTGTTGTAGTGTTCTTAAAGTAATTGTTGAACAAAAAACAATTTTACAAAGTACATAATTACTACTTTTTAAAATTCTTATGATGTAAGTTTTGTACTCACGGCGACATAGTCAAGCTACCTATACATTTTCCGTATAAGCTGACTTCTCATTGTACAAAAATCCTATACAATGCGAGGTCAGCTTAAACTGGAAATGTATAGCTTGTTCTGTCGTCATGTGTAAGGTGTCTTTGTTCAAAACCATTTTACTTATTTACTTATTTATTTATTGACACACCAACGACTTATTCACTAAATCATTACATTAAATACATTCTATTTCAATATTTTGCTTAATATTTCTAGACTTAATTGGCCTTATTACAAAACATGGTTTGTCTTTAGAGTCAGATTTAAACCATCAAGCTATTTTTAAATTACGAACTGTTCTCCGACAAAGTTAAAGTTCTTATTACAAAAACTAACGTTAAACCCGAGTCTAAGTTGTCAATTTTGCATTAAGAACTTTACGTCTGTCGGAACAAAGTTCAAAATACAGTAACGGGCTCGAAGTTTCAGGCTAGGTCTAAAGTTAGAACTCGTTTTGTAATAAGACGGTATATGTCTAGAAAAATTAAAGAAAACACTAGCATATTACTTTTAATTTCAGACGCTTTTATATTCTCATTAAAAACATTCTGTTGTATTTTCATATGCTTATAGCATTCATGTTAAAAACGTTTACCACAGCCAAGTTATACCTTCCAGTTTATACATAGATAAAGACGACGTACATAAGAGTATAATAATATACCCATGTTTTCATAAACGACCATATCGTCGACTCGTCGTTGGTTTTCATTAACTTGTGGCACGGTCGTAATATTTGCAAATGCTTGATATTACAAAGTATATGAAACACAAAGTATTTTATCTACTTTTTAATAACTTTCTTTCACCTTTGTAGCTTTTATAGAAGGTAATTTAGACTTTAGCGGTTTAAGTATAACCTTTTTGGAGTTTGGGAGACGAATGGAGACGTGATCGTCAATACTTTCTTGTGATTTGAGTAAAGCTAGCTTTTGCGTACCTAACTGTCGTAGAGGCAACTGAAATGAAACTAGCCCGAGGAATTCATTTAATTACTCATTCTTCTTGTGTCATACGCAGCCGATCGATTCCGTAAAAATCAATTAAATTAAGTTTTCAGGGTGTTATTTTTATAGAATAGCACTGCTGTATAGTGAGACTGTGAGAAAAGATGTCACCTTAGTCATTGTATATTTGTTATTCTTTTTAGGACTGGTTTTTTAAACGACAGATAATTTTTATTCGTGGAATAAAATTGACGTCTGACAGTTTTTGCATGGAAGAACTGTCAAAAATTCAAAATTAATCCTCCGATAAAATGTATTTATATTTATTTATATATATATAATTTATTGTACACCAGAATATACATAGCAAAAAAAAAAAAACAACAATTAACACGACAATTATCACAACAATTATCTGGCATTGGAAAAATCAGCCCTTTATAGAATGTTAGGATAAGATACTTCATTTGCATCAAAATCCTGACTGGGGTGTCCTATTTCTGAGGTTGAGTCGTATAAGCTTATAAGTAAACGGTACAATTATAATGAGTTTATGTTGGCACCAACTTAAATGTATAAAATGTATGTGTACTACTGAATCAATGAAGAACTAAATATGTGGTTCAAAATTGTTAAATAAATAACATTTATTATTATAGATACATTTAACACTAGAATCTGGCTGTTTGTGTATGTGAGTTTAAATGTTTGTAAACGCACCCACGATACAGGAGTAATTCCTAGTGTGGGGCAACGTTTTTTTAAAAAAAAAAAAAAATCGAAACTACAAAAAAAAAAAAAAAGACATACAAACATCCGAACATAGTACCTCCTCCTTTTTGTGAAGTCGGTAACAACTAAAACATCAGCTGGTTAGCGATATTAATTCAAACTCTCCATTGGCTTGTAATGACATTCCTATGCGACCGCGCGCCTAACCCACCATATTGGCACAGATACCATTCAACTACAGAACCCTTTATCTATACAACTATGTAGCATTAGTAAATCAAACCACTATCTTAAGCAATGTAATGGTTAGTTGGTGCTGCCCCGTTGGTCTCGTGGTTTCAAGTCGGACAGCTGAGCGTAGGGTCCTAGGTCAGGTAAAGTGTTATTGAGATTTTCCATTAAAATTTTCTTAGTACAGCCCGGAGTTTGGAAGTTGGCGGTATGATACCCCGTGCCTCGGAAAGCACGTTAAGCAGTTGGTCTTGCGCTTAATCCCTCTCTGGTCGTGTCGGATGGCCGTCTCATCGGACTGTGAGAGTTAGGGAAGAAAGAGAGCACCTGTATCCGCGCACACACTAATTGTGCACTATAATATCTCCCCCGCTGAAGGCTAGTGTCTCCGCTGAGATTGGTTGCTATGGTTGAAATTCGGTCCGGATGGTATCTACTTACATTTCTATAGAGGTGGTTACAGTCAATGAACGATTTAAACTCCTCAACGGATTGACGTTTGTGGATCTCCCTCCCTAAGAATTGTGAGTAAACAAGTGAATATCGCCGGCCTTAAATGTTTAAATTGCCACGAGTCGTCTATTTACAGCCGAGGCCAGCAGCGGGCAATATTAACATAATTATGACAGAAATAATCTCGTAAACTAACTGTTTACACAATTTTCCCGGACAATAGCATAAAACAGATGATAATAGTGTTCATAGGAAAGGAAGAAAAGGCGTGAAAAATGTGGAAGGTACAAAAGGACCGGCGGCGCCGGTGATTTAGACGTCTTTGTCGCCCACATGCTGCTTCCGAACACAAAAAATAAGTTTTTGGTCGCTTTTTGTCCGACCAACATCATAATTAACGTTCAAATGAATTTTCGGTGACCAACGCTCATTCTGCAAACTTTTGCAACGACACTGATGAATGTGTTTTAGTTCGTGCTAAATTCTAGAGAATAGCCCTACGAATTAAACAACAGCAAAATGACTGTGTGTACTGTGTGTGTGTGTACTGTTATTCTCAACATTTTGCCAAGAGAAATTCTTGTTGGAATAATTCATATTTTACAAAAGTAATTTCAGTCCTCGACATTTTCTGTAATTGCTACATAATTTTCCGTTCTGTGGTCGTTTGAGTGATTGTGTTCTCGAAACAAAAACTCTTGTTTAGGGTTTCATAAACAAACAATGAAACCTGACGATTACGAACTGAATTCACTGTAAAAACAATACTTACGTCAATAATCCAGTGTCAGTTTAAAAGAACATAGATTAAAAATGTAGAATTGTGGTCATTTCGTCGGGTATAGTTCATAAAATAAGCAAGCTGAACTAGCAATGGGCCAGCCATATTAGCCATAGAACCGACGATAGATGGGGTAGATGTGTTCTTGAATGGAGTCCGCGAATCGGCAAACGTAAGGTTGCCCTCAGCTTTCGGTGGAGCGGTGATTTTCGCAGTGGCTGGTAGCAGCTGCATAAGAGTTGACGAGAATGAAGTTGAGTGGCTTGCAATTGGAGTGTCCTATGTCCAGCAGTGGACTGTTGTACGCTGATGATGAGGATTTCATCGGGCTGCAATGAGAGCTATATTCTTGTGCAAAAAGTCTGCCTATCTGAATATAATAAGGCAAAGGCCTTTGATAACAATGCCTATATAGGCATTGTTATCAAAGGCCTTTTTAAGGCTGGTATATTTATATAAACAGGAAACTACTTTAATAAGGAAATAAAAATAGAATCTTCACTTCTTCAATAGCTTCGCACTTGACTCGTTTCTTGTAAAGACGGCTCTTAATAACGAGATCCATTATACAGACAACCTTAGGATTTTTTTTTGCGAATATATTATTTATTCTGTCTCGTTCTTGGTCACTGGCATTATACAGTGCGACCTTTGTCTCTCTATTGTTAAAGTTTTGAACGACGACGTTTCTGGCAAAGGCGCCATCTTAGTATGCCAAATTTCACACCTATTGAGTTTTTTTTTTAATTTTGTTAAGTCGATGAACTGGTTGATTAGGATAATGAAGAGCACATGTTGATGTGTGTTAGTGATGTCATAAAGTACCTCATCATCATCATCTACTGCTCTACTTCACGCACTACTGAGCCTCTCTTTTCTTGCGCCAATCCCCACGCTCCTGTACCAGCCACATAAAGTACCTACCTACCGGCAAAAATCGATGTACGGTCTGTCCCAGTCTTAGGTAAAAGCATCGGGGTCCACTCCTGCCATCTGTACTTACATCATCATCTGCCTAGCATTTTCCCAACTATGTTGGGGTCGGCTGCCAGTGTAACCGGATACAGCTGAATACCAGTATTTTACACGGAGCAACTGCCTATGTGACTTCCACAACCCAGTTTCTGGGTAATACGATACCCCTTGGTAAGACTGGTTGTCAGATTTTCGAGCTTCTCAGTTTCCGTAACAACTGTCAAAGATCCACGAATGACAGCCAGGACCAAAGGCTTAACGTGCTTTCCGAGGCACAGAGGGGTCTCGGTATGTAAAGATGGTCACCCATTCACAGACCAACCGCACCAAGCGTAGCTTAACCTGATCGATCGACCTGTTCGGCTGTTATTATTTAGTCACAAGCCCTTCTGAACTTACATAGGAAAAAAAACACGTATCATTTTGACGATGCTTGGGGTAAGCCTATCAGCAGGGAACGTCTTTTGGCTGTTGTACAACGTTGATGATAAAACAGATAACTCACAAATCTTTCAAATAATTGTTTCTCAATTGCTACAGAGTGTAACTTCTATACAACCTTCTCAAATCAATTACTTTGAAGCCGATATTCATATCATTTTCATTACTAACGTAACGACGTTTAACAACGTAATCAGTCGGTATACTCCTGTTTCATAGAGATTATTTTCATTAACAAAAATCTCATTTATTAAAATTCTATCAACTGGAAGGCTCTGTTGTCTACTTATTGGGATCTTACACCTCCTTGATTGCCAGTAAATGCGGTTTAGTGAATTGAAATAGTGTCTAAAATAATCAATCTCTTGATTAGTTACTCCGAAACAAGACGTCTTGCCTAATCAAAGACAACGTACAAAAAATGAATCGTTTTAACGCCTCCGAAATCGTAAAGCTGCCCACAAAATATTGTAACCGCAGCACATCATTCTGGCTAACGAACTCATTCATCTTCTAAGCTCCTGGTAACCGCAAAAGGTAACTCGACAACCTCAGATATTGTTTTTCAATATAATGAACAGAATGCCGTAACATGTTTACGCCTACGTTTTGGCGGTGCCAAAACGAATAAAGACCGATTCACACGACTCTGTTGGATTTAGCTAATGCAGGTGCCTAATGTCTCACGGTAACTATTAAACATTCTAAACAATGCGGAAGTTTTCCTAAACGTACAACTAAAGTGTCGTTAAAGACAGACATTATTAAAATGTCATAAAACGGAATTTTTAGGTACCAGTTTTTTTATTTGTTTTGAACCTCTGATATTTCGCCAATGATGCAAGTATATTACTGTTCATGAATAAAATAAAATAGATTTTTGGTTTAATTTGTGCCACAATAGTAACAAAGATTTAGTTATGTCTACGTGAAAGATATTGTTTATGCATCGTCAAAACAGCACCATCATTGCGTAACACATTATCAATCGCAATCTGAATAATTTTTACCTTCGAAAAATTTGTTTGATCAACAATGAAATTGTTGAACTGTCAACTGCTACTAACTAACTTGCTACTGATTGTGTGTTACGCAATTACCCCGTTGAACATAATAATGATCGATTTAAATACGCTGTAGAAGAATAATGTTGACGTTAATGATGCATTTGCTAACAAAATAAGAACAGAACCGTGAGAAGCGACTTTAAATCACATTGTCGTCCCACATCTCATAAATCAATAACACCTGTTTCTCGCCTAAACAACAATTCACTTAAACCAATATCCGATTGATTTAACAATATAAATGGGCTCATTTATAAAATCTATATGTTAAAGAATTAGTCGATCCATCATTGATTTCCACTTTGGGATTATCTGTTCATTTTAAATGTAGAGTCTGATGAACCCACAAAGACATATTTGGGTTAGAATTCCAATACGAAACTTGTTGTGCAGTGAGTGCAGTGACGTTTAAACTCATTAATCTCGTTATGTTAATTAAATTGCATACCTACTATTGTATATATATAAGTTAAAGTTTTTCTAACTGTGCTCAGTGCTGTTGGGGAGTTTGTTGCGGAAAGAAGAAGTGCTTCTTTCCAGCCAAAGCACTACAAAGTGGTGGAGGGCAGACCTTTTGGGAGACTGTCTTATATCTATAATTTTGACATTCGAAAAGTGCTGATTGTCAGCCTAATTTTAATAAATGACTTTTGGTTTTGAATGTTTTATTGAATTGAAAGGTTATGTGATTCTATTATGTAACATGGTGGAAGAGGAAATAGTAGTAGAGGAGGAGAGGAGTAAAAAATCTAGTTCCTGAAATCGTTTATTTGTGGTACATGGATTACATACAGGTGGTCATCACACTATCACATCACACTAATATTATAAAGGCGAAAGTTTGTGAGCGTGTGTGTGTGTATGTTTGTCTCTTCTTCACGCTCAAACGGCTGGACCAATTTTGATGAAATTTTGTATGGAGGTAGCTGACACCCTGGATTAACATGTAGGCTTTTTATCCCTATATTCCCACAGGATCAAAACTTATGCGGGTGAAACCGCGGGACGCAGCTAGTTAATAATAATTATATACTTGGCATAAAAATGATTAAATAGTACAATGAAAATATGATTTTAAAATTCTAACGATTTGATATAAATTCCATTTAAGATTAAATATTTAGTTATGCATGACATTTGTTAGTCGCCATTCACTCATTCTTTCAACAAGACCAAACCAAAAATGTTCAGGCACCAGCATATCAAGCTACCCGAAACTTTGAACCTTATGATTTAGGGAAAAAGTTGAAAATCTATAAAAGAAATTTTGTCAGATTGTACCATAGCGAAAGATCCCTCGTTTAAATATAATATTTGCTAACTCTCTGTTCTTAGGTTAGTTAGTTTTAATGTTATTCCACAATGTTACGATTTCCTCTCAGTTATTTACGATTGGTCAAGTTTGTTTTATTACTGGGTTTACATGTTTTAATTATAATTTACTTTTATGACTCTAATTTATTGTTGACTGCAAGTTTCATCGACGGCAATTACATCGGTGTCTTAGCTAATGTCTCTTGGAATCCATTTGAACTTTCTCTTCCAACATTTAATTAATATCTTAATGAATAAAGTACTATAGGCCGACCGCTTAACTGAGACGTTGCCTGAGGTAGCTGCGCGGTGCGGGAGGGGTGATAGTTGTCACAAGTTGACGAATCACTGAGCTCTCGCATCACGTCACCACACACCCCCGCACCGCGCTGCTACCTCAGGCAATGTCTCAGTTAAGCGGTCGGCCTATAGTTATAGTTGTTAAAGTTAATAGAGTTTTCACATTATTACCAGTTATTAATTAAGCACAAGACTGCCTCGTTGGTTTAGTGATCGCAAGCGTTACTGCTGAGCATGAGGTGCTGGGTTCGATTCTCGGGTCTGGCAGTGTTATTGGGGTTTTGCATCTGGAATTTCTTAATAGCCAGTCTGGGTTTGGGTTCGGTTGAAAGCAAAAGGCTTGCCCCCTGTTACATGGGACTTAAACATAAAGTGCGAAATGTGGGTGTACTATAGGTAAAGACGTCAACACATCAAGCTCCTACAATCTGTCAAATTTCTTTAATAGATTTTCAACTTTATCGCTAAAATATAAGGTTGAAAGTTGATTGGGAAAAAATTACAGTTTCGGGTAGCTTGATGTGCTGGCGTCTGTACATCTCTGGCTAACCCTGAGAGGAATGCAGACCTGATGATAAGTTATGCTATCTATTTTCTAGAGAAGATTAAAATTGTTAAACTAAAACCTACCTATCTTAGGGCAGATGTTTCAATCGACCGATAATTTTTGTTCGTGGAATAAAATTGACGTCTGACAGTTTTGGTAGAACTGTCAAAAATTCAAAATTATTCTTCCGATAAAATTATCTGGCGTTGGAAAAATCAGCTCTTAATGATTCGTAATAGTTCCTAAACATAACTTCTATAGTATCTAGAGTAGAACCAGCTGCGTAACACACTATCAGTAGTAATTGGTTCCATTTTGACAGTTCAACAACATTCATTGCGTTATTTACGTTGTTGAGCAGACACATTTTTCGAACATATGAAGCAATGGATTAGCAATATCCTTCAAAATTATTCAGACTGAGATTGGTAATGTGTTACGCAATTAAGATGTGGCACTTAAGAGTTAGTTACGGTCTTTCTTCTCAGAGTAGTCAGTTAGAAAACACCGAACTCAAGTTTTAAAAACATTTATTTATTTATCACATATTACTACTTACTTTAAACTTTCCTTCTTATTTAGAGTTGAATATTTTCACTTGCATTACAACCTTAGTACTAATTTATACGTACAGTCTACTGCACATCAGCGGTAACCCTTGCACGACGAAAACCGCCCTTACTATATCGACATAAAGGTGCTGTGACTCTGTCACCACTGGTGAAAATTTCACTGTACCATAGATGTACCACAGTTTTGCAAAACTGTGCATGTGTGTGGATGTATCCTGGCGAACTAAGTGAATAATTTAGTTAATGATGCGACTTTTTCCACATGGACGACGCCGCGGGCACAAACTAGTTTACAATGCGACAGATTCATCCATGCAAGAGACGGTAATTTAGTTACAACACAAAAGGTGAATATTACGAGTATTTGTCAATGTCAAATGACTGTACATTGGTTTCGGCCGTATAATAGACTGAGAATTTCTTTAATGGTAGGCATTATTTCGAGAGTTGTGACGGGTATTCGGAATCCCAGAAGTCCGACAACCAGTCTTGCCAAGAGGTATCGTGTTACCCAGTAACTGGGTTGTGGAGATCAGATAGGCAGTCGCTCCATGTAAAATACAGGTATTCAGCTGCATCCGGTTAGACTGGAAGCCGACCCCAATAGGTAGTTAGGAAAAGGCTAGGCAGACTGATATCCCTAAGTGAAGGAAGAAGTGTTGGACAGTACTCCTCTCTGGTGAGCAGTAGCACATTGGGATCACCAATACGTCCTCCACAGTCACCCCATAACGTTCCCACAGCTGGGACTTAGCCTCCTCCCTGTGAGAGGGAAACAGCCGTAATCCACTGCGGGTTGGTAGATATATCACATGTATTCAAGTTATTGGTTCTAGGACGTGCCGTTTTTCTTGGCCTTTTTGAGAGCAGTGGTGATGAAATAAAGGACAAAAAGTAAAGCGCCTCCCTGGGTTCGAACACACGACGTACAACTCGTAAGTTAGGGCCACAACTGCTCTCAACAATCCGTCCTCCATGCCTTTGTGATAAATGTTTCAGCCTTACAATATATCTTCTGAAAACGCGCTTCTTGACTGCTCTGCGAAAGAACCGTCGCGTCGTACCCTCTTCACGCACGATTTTTAATAAGACACGAATACATTCTAAAAGAACATAAATACGTTTTATAATAAAATAAATTAGCATTAAAATCTCTGTAAAGATTTTGTGGGTAGTCGTAAAAATAAATGTAATTATTTAAGTACGAAGAAATATTTTTAAGTCAGAGATTTCCAAGGAAAAAGGTTTAATTAGCGTCCTAATTTTATTTCTACAAACATTGGCTGAAAATAACTCGCTTCCACGAATTCTCGATGATCACGAAAATTGCTTTGTGTGCCATAAAGGATAGGACACGACGCAAAATTCAGAATTTCGGCCGTGATTTCGGGGTCGACATTTTGGGGACGTAAGTACACAGAGAGGCAAATAGCATGTGATGTAGATACAGCATATCAGAAAGGTGTGCTCAAATTTTTCAGACCCTCAAACCGAACAACTTTCTCCATGGGACCAACATCATAATTGCGAAAAAATAAACAGCCGTCCCATACATTTGGGTGGAGTAGATATTGTAGTTTTGTATGGCACAGTTGATATTTTTTTTGGCAGTTACGTTGTTGGTCCAGTGAAGAAAGTTTCCTTTCCGACGCATAATACATTAAAGATGGGTCTGAAATACTCAGACCCATCTTTAAAATAGTCTTTATAGGTATTTTCTAAACCTTAAAGGAATTTCTCAACCATTTTACTCAGTTCATATTAAGCTATTTTCTTTTCAGGTTGCTTTAAATTAGTGTATATAAAGAAGCCGCGGTAGACAGTGTATAAATTAAAGTTTATAGAAAAGGTGACTCACTTTGAGAGAGCCTTGCGAGGCTTGTAACTTTATAGCCAACTGTAAAGAAAAAACGCTTAAAGCTAACTGTAGAGTTTCTTGAAGGCCTTGGAAAAGGAAGTGATTACCTATTCGTATAGTAGATTTTAAGGTTTAAATGAAAAGAGTGTCCTTTGATGGTTTGGTAATGTTGAGAGCATGAATGAAAGGCGACTAACAAAAGGTATCTACAAGGCAGATGTGAGTGGAAACGCCGGGAGACGACACCCTAGGAGGACATACATTATAGTGACCTTAATGGTGATGTTGTTCAGAAAGAAGTCAGGTGGTCAGGTCAGGTGAGGTGAGTAGTACTGGCAACCGACGTGCGTGTATGACCCGATATATGAATGTAAACGAAGCACAAAGGAGTATGTAAGGATCGTAGCAGAAGGCATGGGTTTATATAATATGTGTGTATATGTTTTAAGGGTCTTCTTGCAAATTGTGTGATTACCAGAAATGTTAATATAGGATTAATCAAACTTTACATAGCTACAGGCATGCTTGTTATTTTACAGAATTTGAAATTGTTACCTTTCTTACGTATGGTAAAGGAAAATAATAAAACACCAGCTCTCATATTCACAACACATCAAAATGAGGTAAACGTAGCATAAACAGCGGTATAGAGAGTCATAAACTTTACATTGTTATCATAAGTAAACTGAAATTATGAAACGTGGAGAAATGCGGTCAGAGATGTATTAAATTTCGTAAGGCAGTTCTCGATATTGCTCGGATTACGGATTCTGATTTAGAACAAGAAACGGCGGGGTAATTTCGTAACACACTATCAGTAGCAATGGGTTTCATTTTAACAGTTCAACAACATTCATACGTTGCTGAGCAGACACATTTTTCGAACATATGAAGCAACTAGCTGCGCCCCGCGGTTTCACCCGCGTAAGTTTTGATCCCGCGGGAATATGGGGATAAAATGTATCCTATGTGTTATTCTGATGTATAAACTATATTATTGTAAAGTTTCATCAAAATCCGTTCAGTAGTTTTTGCGTGAAAGAGTAACAAACATCCATCCATCCATCCTCACAAACTTTCGCGTTTATAATATTAGTAGGATAGTAGGATGGATTAGCAATATCTTTCAAAATGAGTTAGATTGAGACTGATAGGATAGTGTGTTACGCGATTAGAGTGCTGGTATATCTTCGTGATTTAAATTGAATCGGATATGATTCGAATTAATGTTAAAGATTGGAATCGTTACTGTACTAAGTCACGCGAAAAAGTTTTCATTCTGGGAAGAGTAAGCTCACACAATAATAATGGCGTTTCCATGACAATCAAGTCAAGTATCTGTGACATTGTGTGTCAAAACGAAACAAAAACGCGACCACCATTTGACGCGGCAGGCCGAATCTACTATTGAAATTTTTGATTAATGTTAATTTGACACTTATTTGAACCGAATTAATGTCAATCTAATCAAATTCGATTCGATTCATAAACGCTTAAATCGAATCGGCAGCAAAAGTTTATTTTCGAAAAAGATTCATAACATCATAATGTAACGAGAAGTAGTTTTATGTTCGTTAATGGTTACAAGGAAGTAATTAAGGCATAAAATGTCTACAGAATTTACGATGTCTGTTTATTAACTAGATGCCCCGATGGTCTCGTGGTCACAAGCGCGACTGCTGAGCGTGAGGTCCTGGGATCGATTTCCGGGTCGGGCAAAGTGTTATTGGGTGTTTCCATTAGGAATTTATTAGTAATAGCTCGGAGTTTGGAAGTCAGCGGTGTGATACCCCCGTGATTCCTGCGCCTAGTCTCTCTCCGCTCGTGTCAGATTGCCGTCCCATCGGACTGTGAGAGTGAGGGAAAAGGGAGTGCACCTGTGTCTGCGCGCATACTTGTGCACTACTTATAATATCTCCCGCGCCGAAGGCTAGTCTCCGTTGAGATTTTCCGCCGTGGCCGAAATACGGCCTGGAGGACTTTATTGACTTAGATATAATAGATTTCATAGAATCTATTTATAAGTTTTATAGGCATGGATATCATAATATTGTGCAGATACAAACGCCCTGAGCAAATAATAAAAAGAGTTGTAATATATAACATCATGCCTGTTATCCTCACCCACATTTCGCAGGCTATGTTTAATTCCCATGTAAATAGGGAGCGAGCCTATATTGCCATCAACCGGGACACAAATCCCCACTCTGGGCTGCTACTGAGAAATTCCTATTGGAAAACCCAATAACAGTGTGCCCAACCTGGGAATCCAACCCCGGACCTCACGCTCAGCAGTCGCGCTTGCGACCACGAGACCATCGGGGCATCTAGTCAATGAACGGACATCGTGATTTGATTAATTGAAAAAATTTGCAATAATTGAAGCATATCTTAATAAAAGTTGTTTTTTACAACAATCCGTCGTGTTAAATTAATGTTCAATGATATAAAAAATAATATTGTTGGAAAACCGTTTTGTGTTACCGTAAAATTCAAGCGAGAGCGAATTCTTTTATGTAATATTCATCCGGAAAATTGACTTCTGAATTCGGAAAACCGGAGAAAGTACTTATTCGTAAAATCAACTTTTTAAAATTGAATAAACAATGAGATGGCAGGTACTTGCTTGTACAGCTTTTTCATTCAAATACAGTACGTAAGGGTAAAAATGTGAAAATAATGAGTTTATTGGTACTTATGTCTTTTAGTTGCGGTTTTCATGAAAGTAGGAGGATCTAGTTTTTTGTAAGAGTTTCATAATCTCCAGAACATCTGCACAAATACCAAAGATTTTTCGCCTAAATTCAGTGTTGATTTAGTAACTGACGGCTCGTTGAACGTTTAGGCTAATTTCCACGAATTCCCGAATTGCAGTAGCAATAACTTCGTCACACTTCCCAGCCATTTCTCTTCAACATTTTTTAAACACGATACTTTCCAACCATAAATACTACTTACGTTTACATACGAGAGGTCGGATTCGCCTTCTATTTACAATTTTACAGTCTGACTCACGCGTTTGGGAGCATTCGGAGCATCGATAATGTCCAACATTGCGGTGTACGTACAATTCGCAATGGATTCCCTCGGTCTATATTTATAAAGAGCGGGATAGACGAGGGGGAGGGCGGGAAGGGGGGAGGGGTTCGACGCGCCCGAGCACGTGGTATTAATAGTCGTACGCGCATGTCAGCGCGCACCCGCGCACTCGCTCCACACCAAATTGGGAAACGGGAATAGTCGAGCGATGTTTGGGTTCAATGATAGATAGAATATAAATCTACTGGCTCAGTCTGATGCATTTTATGTGTTTGTGAAGTGAGCTCGTCTCATTAGCTAGACTGAAAACTTTGTAGACAGACTGCAAATAGCGCTA
Source organism: Globia sparganii (assembly GCA_949316385.1). Classification (NCBI taxonomy): domain Eukaryota; kingdom Metazoa; phylum Arthropoda; class Insecta; order Lepidoptera; family Noctuidae; genus Globia; species Globia sparganii. The sequence goes on along the minus strand of OX438655.1, from coordinate 9,449,796 downwards.
GACGACGAGGTGTGTTTAATTGATTGTTATTCGTCGTATCTTGTCTGGGTTAGTTAATCCTGGATGTTGCTACTGTTCATCTTTAGCTGTACTTTGGACCGGTCTAGTTTACATCATCTTCGGAGCTCTCAGATCTTCTCTAATCTCTTAGAATATTAATATTGCTCTGGCTATCCACCACTAATTCAAAACTGAATAACCTATTCACTATTGGATGACTGTGATTTCGCCATTATTCGAAAACCCTTTTTACGTCTTTTATCAATTTACTTTTAAAGCGTCAACCCCAAAAAATATACTCCTTTCGAATAAATTCCAATGAAGCTAATATAAAATGGATTAGAGAGAACTACTAAGATGGTTGAAGATATTTTGTTATCTCTACTTATAATAAATCTGTAGAGAGGTCAATTCTGTACATGAAATATATTTCCAAAATAACTATCAGCGGGTGATTAGTGATCGATACTGACGCCAAAAATGCAATCAGTAAAATTTTTGTCTGTCTGTCTGTCTGTCTGTATGTATGTTCGTTATAGAAACAAAAACCACTCGACGGATTTCAATGAAACTTGGTACAATTGTTCTTCATACTCCTGGGCAGGTTATAGTATACTTTTCATCACGCTACGATCAATAGGAGCAGAGCAGTGAAGGGAAGTGAAGTTTGTATGTAGGGGGTCATCTCTGGAACTACTGCTTCGAATTGAAAAAATCTTTTTGCGTTAGATAGTTCATTTATCGAGGAATGCTATAGGCTATATTATAATATCACGCTACGATCAATAGTAGCGGAGCATCAATGAACAATGTTGCAAAAATGGGAAAAACCTTTACTAATAATAAAGCTGCCGAGTTTGTTTGTTTGAAAGCTCTAATCTCTGGAAGTATCGATCAGAATTATAAAAATCTTTTTGCATTTGATAGCCCAATTCTTGAGGAAGGCTTTAAACATCACGCTAGAACCCTTAGGAGTTGAGCAAAAAGAAAAAAGTCAGAAAACGAAGTAATAGCGCAGGCAGCCGATGCTATGCGACGCGGTGGGTCGGGGGAGCAAAAAATTTCACGCGGACGAAGTCGCTGGCAGAAGCTAGTTAGAAAATAAATTGCAATCTGGTCTTAAAATCTGATGCTGTTTATAGGTGAAGTTTATAGGGTAATGAAAAAGATGTCGATGGATATGAACCTTGAAGAAATAATAACACTATTTTCAAGTTGGCAGACTGTTGCTACAAGTCTCATTATCCCACATTGTGGGTAAATAATGTCATGATATTAGATAACAATGGAATACGTGGCAATGACAAAACCCAGAAATAAGTAGATGATGATAAAGAATTAGATAGTCAGATGATGAATAATATATAGCCACAGCAAACAAGCATAAGTAAACAAAACAAACAACAAGAATTCAATCTTTGGAATGTTAATAGAGTCTCCTTATTCCTGAAGCATTAACAAACCGTAAAGTCATGTCAAATGATTAGATTGGCTGTCGCTAAATCAATCCAACAACTATCAACCAATAACAACAACCCGACAAGGGTTTTGACAGCAGAGATTTTCAGGAACCGAGGCACAAGTCACAGTCACGTGCGTACCACGTGCAATGAAAGACGTTTTACATAGAACTCTTTATTGATATTCCGTAATGGGGTCATGTCTTGGTAGAAATTAGGTCGTGATGTGACTACATTCTCGGGTTTAGTTTTGCTTGTAGGTTTAGAGGTCACGACCTTAATATAGGGGAAACAGATATTCTATTAACATACGATAGGTATATTATCTTCTATACTAATAAAACAGCTGAAGAGTTTGTTTGTTTGATCGCGCTAATCTCTGGAACTATCAGTCGGATTTGAAGAATTATTTTTGTAATTGATAGCCCAATTCTTGAGGAAGGTATAGGCTTTTTAATATCACGCTACGGCCCTCAGGAGCCGAGCAATAAAATAGACAGAATGAACGCAAAACGAAGTAATAGCGTGGGTGGGCGATGGGATGCGACGCGGTGGGTCAGGGGCCAATATTTCACGTAGACGAAGTCGCGGGCAGAAGCTAGTTGGAGAAGATATACGGGCTTTTGTCTATCACTTTATATAATTTTTGTGATAGGTAAGTTTTTCTTAATAGCTTTGAGTTCTTAGATCTTGTTAACTCCAGCAAGATTGACCGTCGACTTTGAAAAGATTATTGACGTAAACTAGATGAGGAAGACTAAAAATCAGAGGTAATTGCAACTTGGGAATTTTTTGCAATGTCGAAGTAAAATTACCTGTGATTGATTGAAATTGTTTTAAGCTGTTCTACAGATTTGCCAGTAAGAATATTGTGGCAGGTAGTTTTATACCTGTACAATCTAAATCATTTTGAAGGATATTGCTGATCCATTGCTTCATATGTTCAAAAAATAGTCTGTTCAACAACGCAAATAACGCAATGATTATTGCTGAACTATCAAAACGGAAGCCATTACTACTGCTGGTGTATTAAATTAACCGCATCGTAAATAAATGGTAAAAATGACCCGCATCGTAAATAAATGGTAAAAATGACCCGCATCGTAAATAAATGGTAAAATGACCCGCATCGTAAATAAATGGTAAAAAACAAATGGGCTCAATTCTTTAATAGTCCAGCAAATTACACAGGCATCAGTAAAGATAGGTCATTCATATATGTGATCATATTTTGCAAAATAAACAATTATGAAACGCCGGCGTGACGATTTGGACCCTTTCCTGATCGATTGTCCGGAAAAGGCACACGATAAGGAAAATTGGACAAGTATTGGGGGCAACCCAACAGTGGGACAATATAGGACGACATAAATCAGGACAAACAATTAATTAAAAACACAAACAATTTCCACACTTTTCAATTACCCGATCTCAAAAGCATTTATATCCAAGACGAATTCCATTTAAAACCGCACCCCAACAGTCCCAGCTCCATTTCACCGCTTTCAGGTGATTAAATAACATATATGAAAGCTAATACATTGCCTTTCACAGCCTTCGGCGAGCATTAATATGTAGAAGTAACTTGGAAATGTACTTGTAACGAGTGGTTGCAAAGTCTGCTACTCTTTTTTCACATGTGCGGTAGGCTGGGACTTAAAAACACATTTATAAAGGTTACAGAATTATAATTGTTACATATAGAATTGATAACAGAATCAAATATACAGGGTTACTTTTTAATGACCAGCCAAATTTAAGGGTATGGTACAAACCATCAAACTGAACAACTTTCTCCATGGAACCAACATCGTAATGGCGAATAAAAATTCAGTCGTCCCATACGTTTAGGTCGAGTAGGTGATGAAGTTTTCTATGGGACTGTTGATAAATTTTTCGTGATTATGATATTGGTCCCATGGAGGAAGTTGTTCAGTTAGATGGTCTGTACCACACCCTTAAATTTGGCTGGTCACTGAAAACTAACCCTTATAAATATGTTAACCCAAAACACTTTTCAAAGTGTAACAGTAATATATCTGTAACCGATTTAAAAGTGTTAACAGTGTTGATAAGTGTAACCGGTAAACGCGGCGTTGCCAAAATAGCCGCAATTCCGACTTGATAGAGGCTATTTTGCCATCGCCGCGTCTGTCTGTCCGCCGCGCGTTTTTGCGGTACCGTACAATTATACCTACAGGTGCTTATTTCTGTTACACACATTAACACATAATAACACATATAAAAGGTTACACTTTGATTCTGTAACATTATTGTATCTGTTACATTTAGAAGTGTTTTTATTTTAAAACAGTTTTAAAAAACAGTGGTAAAAACACTTATTACGGTTATAGTTTGATTCCCTGGGGTAGGGGACCAGAGGGGATATGAGAAAAATGGGCAACAGTGTTATTGTGATAGATCTGTTTACCAAGCGAGATTATTAATTTTTTTTTCCGGAAAAGTGTGGGTGCCAGTGTAAGTAAAAGCATTTGGAACGTTACCGTATATCATTATCCTGCCCTTATCTCAATTTATTTGGGGTCTGTGCAATGTGTCTTTTTCTACTAGTCATCATCTCGGTAGTCACCCCCTTTCTAACCATATTAACACAGTCCATCCATCGTTTCTTTGGTCTCCCCCTACTCTTATAGCCATCGACATTCATACTCAATACTTTCTTCACGACATTTTCCTCGTTCCTCCGTAACACATGCCCATACCATTTCCACAAAATTTTTCAGTTACCGGTGCCACTTTCAGACTTCCTCTTATGTACTGATTTCTTATTTTATCCATTAGCATTCTCATCTCAGCTGCATGCAATTGCCTTTCATTCATACCTTTTGTGGCCCAACATTCTGATCCATATAAGACAGCAGGTCTATAACGATTGTTTTATATATCTTCCCCTTATGTTTAAGGGGAATGCGGGAATCGCAGAGACGTTACCGTTATGCCTCAGTTATGGTAAAGCACTCGCGATGACTCTGGTATTACACATGTTCATAGAGAGGGTAACACATTACCATCACTGGAGACGTTTGCTTGACTGCAACACAAAAACACAGAAAATATCACCAACGGCCGTAAAGAATAGAGGTGATTAGAAGGCCTATATTCTAGGGTGTGGGAACTTGAAAATAATTCCCCTCTCCGAGTGAACCGTAAAGTTGAGCAGTAATTTAGGATTTGTGACTTACATAAAGACAATTCGGGCACTCGTAAAAACGTTTAGTATTAGCTCTTTCTTGGGACGGCAATTACTCGATTTAATTTCGTCATTATTGGATTTTTGTGACGGGAATTTGACGCCTTCACTTTTGTCAAAGGAATTGCGAACATGACTCCACTAACATAAGAGACGTTTATTAAAGTAGTAACTAAAAGAGCAATGGACGTTACTCAGACTGAAAGCGAAGGCTTATTGCGACAATTAAAAAGTCCGTGTTCTTACAAGTTTTACATACTTACTTATTACTTTTCATAAAGTGCGTAATGTTTAATGTTCTTCTGTATTTGGCTGTCGAATGTATATTTCGATGATTTGTGAATTATCTGGCCTCGATTATATATGACAGGAACATTCGCACAAGCTTACCTTTTTTGGGCGCCATTTTTTCAAGGTTTCTTGGTCAATAAAAACTTTCCTATAGTACATATAGGTAGGTAGCAACTATGACACGTAGTGGCGTTGACTCTTCATCTGTTTTGGTAGGAACATAATTTATGTAGCTACCCATATTTTTACAAGTTTTTTATTAGCTTATTTCGTTCGTAATGTGTTTCCAGTTACTCGCAATGTCATCCATTTTTCAAGCTGTTCCTGGAATCTGATTGAGCTGAATCTTGGCATACTTATATAACTTCGGTGACAACGCAATAATATGATACCTTGAAGCAGGTCTGATGATGGAGCCCGAAGGTGGCCATAAGAACTCCTCAACTAAATAAGATTTGCGAGTGTTGTTGAGTTTGAACTCGTTGGTTTTGTCTTGATATGTGCTATTTATTACACTAGGTGTCCAGGGTCTGGTGATGGAGCCTGAAGGAGGTCAAGAGCTCTCCTCAACAAAATAAGACAGCCTTGGTAAGTTCCTGCGGCCAGCCATTTGGACTTACCTTGACAAGTACCTTACAAGTGAAAGTAGAACAGATACCTATTTAAATAAATTTTAATGCTAAAAAGTACTCAATAAAACTTAAGAAAACATAGAACTTTAATATGTCTTAAAAGCTTGAGGCGTGAACGTCCTTCTTACACTTGAAATATAAAGTCTCAAGAAGCTATTAAGAAAATATTAAAGTTTTTAGTTAACTAAAAATTAGTTTTTAAAAAGATTTTTAATTAGGTATATTTTATTTTGTAATTTTTAGCATCGGTAATTGTTAAACTTATCTAGTTAACACTAGGCCGAGACCTAATCAGATCAAAGAGTATATATAGGGTGACTGGTAATTAGTGACCGATACCTAAACACGTGATTGTACTCATGATAACAAACAACTTTTACTATGGGGCCAAACCTAAATTTGCGAAAAAAAATCTGCTGTTCAGTACCTACATTTTGACCAGTTAGGCGAACATAAATGACTGAACAGCAGATTTTTTTTTCACAATTTCAGGTTTGGTCCCATAGTAAAAGTTGTTTGTTATCATGAGTACAAGCACGTGTTTAAGTATCGGTCACTAATTATCAGTCACCATATATATGTAACCACAACTTGTTACTGCATAAAAAAAAAAAACATAAAATCTTCGCGGTCGGTAAGCCCCCATTATAGATTGATTTTCAATAAGATAGACCCACAATATTTTTATACGTTTGTACAACAATATCACACGATAAAGTCTCGTATCATTTATCGAATGAGATGCTTCTCTACGTTTGGTGCTCAGGGGTACACAACAGTTTTATTGCCATGGAAATAAACCTCTGAAAATGTAAATTGTTATGCCTCATTAGCATTTAGAAAAGCTTACGTACATAGAATATATTTGGCACATTAACTCACCTACTTTGAGATGTAAATTTATCAATAAAGATTGTCATCTATTACCATTAACTGGCCACAAATTCAGATTCCGAGCTGCTGCTAAGAAATTCCAGATGGAAAAACCCAATAGCACTTTGCCCGGTTCCGGGAATCGAACCCAAGACCTCATACTTAGCAGAAATGCTTGCGACTACTTGACCAACGAGGCAGTCAAATTCAATTATTATGGTTGTTAACCTGAAGACTGTTTCTATAAGGATGTAGGGGACTTTTATCCTGCAGACAAATGGTTTTGTTACGCGAATGATCAGTAGACGTTTTTATTTTATTTTTTATTGCTGGGCCTGCTCTTGACCTCGACTAGCCTGATGGAAAGCGATGGATGAGGACTGTGTCGTAAATTTTTCGTGATTTCAGAGTTGGTCCCTTAATGAAAGTTGTTTAATTCAATGGTCTAAAGCACCTCTTAAACTTTGTAGGGTTAATTTTTTAACACCTTATTATATCATCATCAGTGGTCGGAGTAGGTAGAGCTGTTTGGTGTGAATGACCGCAAACATTGAATATCTCTGAAATCCCAGGATTTTGAAATAAAAGTGGATTATCCATTTAAATATAACGTTCCAATTAAGCACTGACAAAAGAAACTACTTAAATAGTTGTTTTTTAAATTCTCTTTTATTTAAAAAATAAAAGAGAATTCCCGGTATTTTTGGAAATACTTGGCATATGTATGTTATGTCCGCATGTCGCAAGTAGCAAAAACAGCTCTACCTACTCCGACCACTGATCATCATCATTTTCCTGCCCTTATCCCAATTTATTTGTGGTCGGCGCAACATGTATTTTTCTTCCATACTTCTCTATTAGTCGTCATCTCAGTAGTCACCCCCTTTCTAAACATATCATCATTCACACAGTCCATCCATCGTTTCGTTTCATCGTTTTAACAACTTATAATTAAAAAAAAAAAAAAAATATTATTTTGAAATTTTTATGACATTTTACTATTTGCCAATTTATTTTATTTTTATGCGTTCCTGACATTTTTATAATTTATTGATAATTTTTATTTTTTTTATGAGTTTTTGAATACCATTAACAGTTTTATTTTGAGGTTTTGTCTGTTTAGAATTTAATATAGTTTTTATATAATTTAAATGTATGAATGTAATACTATGGACTAGAATTATGTCTGAAATACATAAATTATTATTATTTTTATTTAATTAAAACAGGGTGGCGGGGTCATGCAATTCAGTGAGAATTCGGTACATGATCCTAGGGTTGATATTTTTTGTCTGTTATTAAAAATATCGTCTGTTTCATGCAAAAGTGCAATATCTAATCTAATCGAACTAGCCTGCAGTGCGATTCTGTGATAACTTAAGTGAAGCGTGCGTGGAGTGAGTTGTCAGTGTCATCCTGATGCAAGGGGTTGATACTGGTCTGGCGCTGTCAGTTGAGACTGGTCATCTCTTACCTGCCAGGGCTTCTTTTTAATCTTATACCTATTTTGAATTGTTTCTTCATAACATTGTTCTCACATATAGAAGCAACAAGAATACTGTACTAAGGATTTTGTAATATCTTAATTTAAAAGAGTGTCCTTGGAGTTTCTTGCCCGTTCTTCTCCAAGAGATCTACGTTTTGGAATGGGCAACTAGCTTCAACTTGCTGACTAACTGACCGACTAGTTAATTTTGACAATTCAAAAGTGCCTGGAAATGGTTTAATTGAAATAAATGCTTTGAGTTTGAGTTTGAGTTTGATACTCTTGACAGCTCACTCTAAGCTCACTTCATCTAACTTTTCACGGTGAGATTTTTACAGAGTAAAACAGTTACTTGACACTCGTTTAGTTAAAATATTCAGTGTGACTTTTATTATTGATGAATAAATGAATACGTATTATACGGTTCACAGTTATGAATCCGTGTAAAACGTGATTTATTGCGCATCGATCACGTTTCCTCGAACACGGTCCTGAATGACGTCAATTTAGAATAGATTTTTCTATTATTCTGGTGGTGTTGGAATTACGCGGCGTTATTACAAAACAAGGTTTATCTTTAGACCCAGGTCTTCGAGCCATTTTTGAATTTAAACTATAATACGACAAAGTTAAAGTTCTTATAACAAAAACTGACTTTAAACCCGAGTCTAAACTGTCAATTTTGGATTAAGAACTTTACGTTTGTCGGAATAAAGTTCAAAATACAGTAAGTGATTCGAAGGTTTAGGCTAGGTTTAAAGTTAGAACTCGTTTTGTAATAAGACTCACGCCGTCTTATTACAAAACGAGATCTAATTTTAGACCTAGCCTAAACCTTCGGGCCAGTTACTCTATTTTGAACTTTATTCCGACATACGTAGAGATCTTAATGCAAAATTGACAATTTAGACTCGGGTTTTAACGTAAGTTTTTGTAATAAGAACTTTAGCTTCGTCGGATTATAGTTCGAAATTTTAAAATGGCTCGATGGTTTAAACCTGGGTCTAAAGGTAAATCTTGTTTTGTTATAAGGCCAACGGAGTTTGTCATCTGTCTATCAAACAGCTGGTCAGTGAACTATCAGTCATAAGGAAGCAGCAATCTGATTGATTTTGGATCACTGGGTAGCAGATAATTAGAGACAGCTCGAGCTTCATTTACCTACTAAAATTTGAGCTTGAGCCTCCCCAATACTGACTATATTACTCTATTTTCAATTCAGATTATATTGCGGTAGGTATTATTAAAAATATGGCTTACCATATGTGATCAATACTAGGTATTCACTAGACAGAGCAAATATTTGTGCATTAGAAACAGCTTTTTGCGAATACAAATATGTTTGCATCGTATCGTGACGATTTAACATGAATTATCCTCCACTATGCAGCAGTGGTGGCCCAGCGGTAACAACCGCAACTTACGAGCTGTAAGGTCGAAGGTTCTAACCCAGATAGGCGCTTTACTTTGTGTAAATTGTTTCTTTACCACTGCTCACAAAACGGAGATGGAAGACATCGTGAGGAAATTGCCATACCCTAGAACCAAAATTCGAAGACATGTGACATCTACCAACCCGCACTGTGTCCGCGTGGTGGACTACGGCCCACACCCTGTCACAGAGAGGATGTCCGTGTCCCAGCCTGCAGTGGGCTGATTATGTATCCTTTTGTTTGAAAAAAAAAAAGGGGTATAATAAAAAGACCGTCTCATTTTGAAAATACCTGCTAAAAACGTTACAATAACCTTTATAAAAGAGAATATTAGAAGCGACACACATGGCATGTATAGAAGAATATTTTGATACTTTTGTTGCAAATCTGATTCCTACCTGTTATTCGCTTTGATACTCAGTGAGCGTGCGCCTCGTTATGATAAAATTGCCGGCTGTGCCCCAGAGTAATGTAAACTGTTTTTGTAGCGCTACTGAAATAAAGAGTTATTGCCTTCATTTTTGTGTGTTAAGACACTTAATTTTGTGTTATGTTTTTTTTTCATGGTTGACTGATACTTTTGGTTATAAATTCGGTTTTTTTTAATATCTAATACCTGCACCCTAATTGCGTAACACATGATCAATCTCAATCTGAATCATTTCGAAGGAATCCATTGCTTCATGTGTTCGAAAAATGTGCAATGCAATGAATGTTGTTGAATTGTCAAAATGAAAGTCATGCTACTGATAGTGTGTTACGCAGCATCCTACGTGGGCGATTCAACGCGAACGCGATTGCGAAGCGATCCAACGCGGTTTACGCGAATTCAACGCGACGCGGCGGCTCTGTTCCCGCCACCGCCATTGTGATTGCTTTGCATTGCACACCCTGCATTTGTCATAGACAGACGGAAACGATTTTTACTGGAAAATTCACTTTTGCAATATCAAATACTCAAGAAGCATGTACGACAGAGGAGTGCAACTAATATTTTATACTTATGAAGACATATTTATGGGAAATTTCATCATTTATTAGGGCGTCCTTGAATAGAAACTAATTAAAATTTGTAGTTGCACCATTATTAGCTTTTAAGTATATATTTTAATTTATTTAAAACAAGCACCACATCGCAGGTGTTTGCGCGAAAATGTCAGACCAACTTATCGCATTCGCTTCGCTTCGCACCGCACCCACGTGCGGTTGGTCACGTAAGCCACCGCAATAGAGTATCATTGTTCCATTCGCGCCGCTTCGCTTCGCGATCGCGTTCGCGTTGAATCGCCTACGTAGGACATCGCGTAAGGATTTGGAATTTGCTGACTATAGGTACAAACATACAGACTGATGCTAATACCGCGCCAGCAGGGCGTGACCGCGCGCGTCTTTTGTTTTAATGATTAGGAAGTCACGCGAATATTTGCGCTAGTTTGAACACCTCCATACAAGTTAGTTGATACAATCGGTGTGAGAGAATTTCGTCACGCATTCCGTGCGGCATTTACTTCAATTTGACCTGAGTTTTAGACTTCTTCTGGGTTCAGGAGAAGACGAAATAAATGCCAAATCATTTCTCGCGAGTTCTTTACCATTGAGAATGGTCCAGAGGAAAAAACCAATAGATATGTAGAATTGTTGTGAACTTTTCGTAGCAGTTACGTAGCAGCGTAGCAATCAAATCAACTCCTGGTTTTTGAAAGTCTGGTAACAGGTTTCAGCCATAGATAAGTAGACACTTGTTGATCAAATGATCACAAATTAGAACACTAGGAATCTAAAACATTGAACTTTGCATTTATATAAATTGGCATATGCCTTTTCCCAAATGTGTTGTCGGCTTCCAGTCTAACCGGATGCAGCTGAATACCAGCAGTGCTATTCTGTAAAAATCTCACCGTGAAAACTAAGGTAAAGTGAGCTGTCATTCCACCTGATGTTAGGGATTGCCTCCATTGATAGTTCACTTCATGCTCACTTCACCTATGTTATCACGGTGAGATTTTTGTAGAATCTATAGGCAGTCCTCTCACAGAGAGGAGGCCTGTGTCCCAGCAGTGGGAACATTATAGGCTGATTATGTTATGTGTATAGGCAGTATTTTATATGGAGCGATTGTCCTTTAGACCTCAACAACTCAATTATGTATATGAATATAAACAAACAATAAAACGGATTACATGTGAGGGTAATAAATTAGACATATTAAAATTGTTCAATATTTTCAGTAGTTCATAGTTGGGTTTAGTTTGGAACTCCATCCGTGTTTGAAACAATACAGAGTTTGATAAATAAACGCCGCGTACGACTTTGTGAACTGTTTCCAACAAAAACTGTAATATTTTATAAATAAAACTAGGCTCAAACTACAAAAGCAATCGAGTTTTTACTATTTGTAACTACTTTTATAATAAAGTGTGGAATTTTTATTTAGTAGAGAGTATCTAGATAGCTAGATTTTAAGACTACTTATAGGTACCTACCTAATATCGTGAACTGTTTGTTATAATTACTTTCAAAAATTTTATGTAAGTCTTGCCTATTATTTTTGAAATAAGTAATGCCTCTTGTTCGCGTTGGAACAAAAGATTTATGTTTCGTTTGAAGATGGGATCATATGAAATTACTGAACGTAAGTTAAAAAAAGGTGTAATTTGTGGTCTAAGTTACAATGGTGAATTTAGTTACTGGTAAATGTAGGTAAGGGTGAAAATATATCATAAACAGTTGTTTGATGAGAGGAAGGAAGCGAAAAGTGTCGCCGTTGCGCTGCGCCGGCGCTAGTGCGGTCCGCTCGCTAGTGATGTGCTTCGTTGGTTACGGTTGGGCTTGCTAAGTCGATTTCCTGATCGGGGCGCGAACAACCTAACTATACAAAACAATTATCTTTCTCATAGAATTCAGACCACTTTAGTGAGCGTCTCTTTTAAATCCCGAATTTTGTTATTAAAGACAAAAGCTTTGTAACAATATTCGAAGAATATCAGGCCTTTTATTCCTACATATTATAGACTTCTGAAAATCTACAAAGTCTGTTCTTACATAAAATCCTAAATGGGTTTCCTTTTCAATATTTAACTTTGCTGAGTCTAACGCGATCGTTAACTTTTAGTATTTGATCACATTAAGAGAATTCATTTTCTTATTGGATCGAATTCAGACCACTTCAGCAGGCTTAGCATGAGCACCGTTTTGTCGACGGAAGACTAGACAAAGATGACGTTCCGTGTAGACAGTACGACGGCAGCAAAGTAGAAAGAGTCAACTGCACATTTTACGAAATACATACTCTTTTACATAATTCGACTCAAAATTCTGTTTTGTCATAGGATTTTTATTCGTTTTTTTTTTACTGATAATAAATCACGTATGTAAACACAACTACAACAATTGTTCTCAGTGTCGAAGTACCGTGTTTTGGAACAAAAATATATTGTAGTTATATCATGATTTTGTAGATAACCGTATATACTTTGTGGCCGTCGTGTAGAAAGTTTAAAATCTCCTTACAACTGTCAATCGTCAGTGTCATTATTGACAGTTGGGATAGAAAACTTTCTTCTGAAATAGTCTACGTATAAAAAGACCTAGACAAAGATCGTTAGAATCTAAAGACAAAATGACAGATTGTAGAAGGATTTCTACAGTGCGATGTCAAAAGTGGAGAAACGAAATGTCACTTTGTATAGAAAGAGCTATGTCTATTCTACGTAGAAATAGAATGCCTCATGCTAAGCCTGCAGGACTTCTTGCCTAAAAGTCTTAAGCTGACATTGAAATCCCGCATCTGCTAATTAAGACAAAAGCTTGTAAAAATATTCCTAGAATATTGAGCCTTTTATATTCTAGACTTCAGCTGAAAGCCAACAACGGCCTTTCTTACATAAAATCCCAATATTTGCTAGCATTTTGTCTATCACCAAGAGTGCTTTTTGCTTACAAAATAAAATAAAACAGCTAAAGAGATTTAATGAATTCTTGTCGATGTATACAGTTTTTGAGGCTGGACTGTATTTATTAAGCCGTATTTTGAATACCTACATCCTTTAAGTTTCTGGTCTCTTGGTACCCTTGCCTAAACAAAATGGTGACCACTAACAATTACTCGTCTATTAAACAAATCTTTTGCTTTAAGAAACTACTACAGTTAAATGTGTTTATCACTGTTGGATTTCATCATCCATTGCTCCGATTTTGTGGGATAAATCGGTCAATTTGTCCGTAATCCATCAATGGCCGTCAGAGTCAGTCGAATGTAGGTCACTGGACAAAAGAGTAATTAAAACTATAAAACTAAAGTAAACGAGGGGAGCGTAACTGCCGTTAGACTTGCTAGTAGTTTATTGAGGTGGATACAATTAGATTACTCCCGAATGAAGATAAACAACCGAAAACGAGTGTTACGTGATTGTTCTTTGTTTTGGGCAGAGTCATTTTTATGCAAGGATTAGCTTCTGCCCGCGACTTCGTACGCGTGAAATTTCTTGTTCTTTCGTTTTTTATTATAAATATATCGTTTTCGCTTAGCATACTTTCTGCTTTACTCGGCTCCTGAGGGCCCTAGCGTGATGTTAAGTAGCTTTAATCTTCCTCAAGAATTGGAATACCAAATGCAAAAATAACTTTCCAAATCCCAGTCGGATTTGAAAATTCTTTTTAGTAGTTCCACAGATTAACGCGTTCAAACAAACAAAAGCTTCAGCTTTTTTATTAGTTTAGATATCTCATGGCTATAACAGCCGCACGGCACGGGTGACAATCCGTTACATAAAGAGACCTCCGTGCCTCGGAAAGCACATTTTAAGCCTTTGGTCCCGGCTGCCTTTCGTAGATCTGTGACAGTCCTTACGGATAGCAAGAAGCCCAAAAGCCAAACGACCAGTCTTACCAAGGGGTATCGTGTTAGCAGTTACTGCGTTGTAGAGGTTAGATAGGCAGTCGCTCCATGTAAAATACTGGTATTCAGCTGCATCAAGTTAGACGGAAAGGCTACCTAAAAATAGTTGAGAAAAAACTAGGTAGATTGTACTTCAGACTACAAAGTCACCTTTTTAATCCATTGGCTCAGCTATTTTTGGGTCAGCCTCATGGCTTTGTTAAAGATACTGTGTATTCGATTATTTAGGGTTAGACCTTTGCAATAGATACAGTTTTCTATCTAACATTAGGGCCTTGCACAATTTATAATAATATGTTATTTAATTCATTATTGTTTTGTGTTTCGTCAGATGGTTCCATCGAAGGAAAAGCTTTAATAGTTTTTTCTAGATGTAAGTACCTAATCCCGACCATAGTGCGCAAAATATTAATCGCACTTCAACGATATTCAATCCATTATAATTGGTAATACTTATTGATTTCTATCACAGCTGAGATCGAATCCATTACTTTTTTTTCTGACTGTATAACAAATCAAACAATGATATTTTTATCGCGTGTTATTGTAATTGGGTTATTTCTCGCGCGAAAGGGGTCGACAAAAACAGAAACAATAGGTTTAGGTACTGCGCGTACTCCAGCGGGAATTATGAGCCACGCAGGTGATAACAACAGGGGCTTACAGGGATTATATTCAGTTGGATGGCTCCTGTAATATAGCTATAGATAATAGTGGCGAATGTTGGATTGACAGCTTTTATTTCAAGTCCATATTTTAGACAATATGAAACCTGACCTGCCTATTAATAGACTAACAGTCTACTTTATCAAGGGATATCGTATTACCCAGTAACTGGGTTGTGAAGGTCAGATAGGCAGTAGCTCCATATAAAATACTGGTATTCAGCTGCATCCGGTTAGACTGGAAGTCGACCCTAACATAGTTGGGAAAAGGCTAGGCAGATGCTGATAATGACTTAATTTTAATTATACAAAGCCACGACATTATGAATCACATCATCATTACGTCAATCGTCCAGATACCTCAAGTGCTTATGCCTTTCGGTTGACCTGTAAGTCTATTTTAATAGTCCCGCAAACAACCATCACAGGACCGCAAGAAACATCCGTAGAACTCATCAACATATCATAAAAACAGTCATCACATCATATGTATAAATGCAGCATACACAACATGCATATACGTGCACTATATGACACACATTATGATGCACGAAACATTTTTGACGACACGACACTTATTTACAACCTGTGCGATAAAAAAGTGGCTGCAGAATCATTAATTTATCTGAGCAAGTTTTGTAGGGCTGTCGATGTTCTAAAGACACTGTTTTTAAAAAGGCCAAGAAATATATACTTACGCAGTTTTTTTATTCAGTTACGTTCATAGCGAAGGCTCTCTTTGCACATAAGATTTTGAAAGAGATCGCATTTAGGCAAATATGGGAGATGGACACATCATAGTCTAGCAGAGCTTGAAGTGAGAAGACCTTCAGCAAGACGGACTGTAGCAGACTGACAGCAGGTAAAGATGTAATTTACCCTGCCTAGCGCCAGAACAGGAAATAGTACCGCAGTATTATAAAAGAGGGTGCATTATAACTGGTTCAGCAGAGGTCTATGACAATTAACTGGTACCACGATTAATTTAGACAATGAAACCAGGACAAACATGTTCGAGCGAGCGCAGCCCTGTTGCGCTAACGTGCGCGTGCGCCGAGTCCATTGCGCCCACGCCGCACATGCACGGCAACCTTGCGAGTATCGGGGACACTCGCCACTTCGATCAATCAACCCATTATTTATAGTATTCTCTGGGAATTACATAAAACAATGTTAGATGCTGTTGCGTTTTTCAGCGACACCATTTAATGAGATATTAAAAGAAGATGGGGCATCCAAGGTCAGGCTGATGTTGTCATAGTTACTCATACTAACCTAAATCAAAGATAGCTTTTTAATGGTAGCTTTTTAATTAAGATTTGACTGTATGTTTTTTCGTTGATAATAAATAAAATAGGTATGAGAGAGGGTAAACTTTTACAGATTTTAATTAATGTTTGTGGTTTGGGTTATTTAACTTAAACTTTTTTATAAATAATCCAATTATTACATAAGATAAAAATTTTACGTTATTATTTGGTGAAAAGTTACGCTTGCCTGTCAAGTTTATTTTTTTTTGGTTAGTGTTTTTCTTCAATCTACCCTAGCCTTTTCCCAATTATGTTAGGGTTGGCTTCCAGTCTAACCGGATGCAGCCGAATACCAGTATAATACACACATCAAAAGTGTCTAGGGATCAACATATATTTTTGCAATAACTTTTCTCCTGATTGATATTAATAAAAATTTTCTTTAAGGATTCATCAAATAAAGTGTTTTCGTTTGTCACAGTAACGATAAACCAAGTCACCTTTGCATTAATAAAGAAATTTGCCATTTTCCTAATAAAGGGATTTTTGACATTTGAACCACTAACACAAAAGTTCGAAAAAAAGACTGAAATAACAGTTTTCTCTAAAATTTTATTGGGTAACTTAAACAATTAATAATCCGTGTTTCTACCGCGAACACTAACAACACAAGAACATCGGTTTGGCATACTCAAAATGAGTTCATCCAAATCACGCTGTGGAATGGCCGCCCATGTTCGTTGCAACAACAAAAAAAGGTCTTCTTGCGACTGGATACCCTCCATATTCGGCAGAGCTCTTCTCTGTAGCATATCCCATGCATGCTCAATCGGGTTCAAGTCTGGCGACTGAGCAGGCCAGGGCAGGACATTGATGTTAGCTGCGGCGAGAGTCTGTCTTACAACTCTTGCGGTGTGCGGTCGTGCATTATCATGCATTAACTGAAATAAGGGACCGATTTGCACTTGTAGAGGAACGATGACGTCTGATACAATCGTCTCAGCATAAATTTGAGCGTTGAGGTTGCCTCTGATCCAAATCAACTCAGTTCTTCCGCCGATCCAAATACCCGCCTATACCATGATGGTTCCACCACTATAAGGATGGACTTCCTGGCAGGATTTTAATCGCTGTTGGCGTCCAGGGGTTCTCCAGTGTCGTATACGTCTTGTATCCGGTCTCATACCAAAACGAGACTCATCAGAAAAGCACACGAAACGCCATTGTTCTTCTGCCCAATTTCTGTGTTCAAGAGCCCATTGATCGCGTGAGGGCCCTCACGACGGGGGACGCGGTGTCCCGGGGTGGGGTGGTCGTGGCGGTGTCACTCGACATCGCCAACGCTTTTAACACCCTGCCCTGGAGTTGCATTGGGGAGGCGCTCCGGTATCACCGGGTGCCGACCTACCTCCGTCGAGTAGTCGGGGCGTATCTGACGGACAGAGCCGTCATCTACCCCGGTCGCAACGGGGAATGGAACCGGCGAGAGATGTCGTGCGGTGTCCCACAGGGATCGGTTCTGGGGCCGCTCCTGTGGGACATCGGTTACGACTGGGTGCTGCGGGCCGATCTCCCTGATGGAGTCAGCGTGGTTTGCTACGCTGACGACACGCTAGTCCTGGCGCAGGGGAGGTCGCATCAGGCGGCGGCCGACGCGATGACACGCGGGGTTGCGATAGTCGTGGAGAGGATCCGGCAGTTGGGTCTCGAGGTGGCATTGCACAAGTCCGAGGCCATGTCTTTTCATGGGCCTCGGAATGGGCCGCCTTCGGGATCCCAACTAACGGTAGGAGGGGTTCACATCGGCGTCGAGACAACGATGAGGTACCTGGGTCTCGTCCTCGACAGCCGGTGGAACTTCGTCGAGCATTTTCGACGTTTGGCTCCCAAATTGGAACGGGCCGGGGCCGCCTTCAAGCGGCTCTTGCCCAACCTGAGGGGGCCAAACGCCTCCTGCCGGAGGCTTTACGCGGGGGTCGTGCGGTCCATGGCCCTATATGGGGCCCCGGCGTGGGCGCGTTCACTGCGGCGGCGAGCCGCCCATTACCTGAACGCGCCCCAGAAGGTGGTAGCCGTAAGGCTAATCCGGGGGTACCGCACGATCTCGGGCGAGGCGGCAAGCCTCCTTGCCGGACTGCCGCCGTGGGATCTGGAGGCGATAGTCCTCGCGCGCCTGTACGAGTGGCGCGCGGAGGCACTACGCCGGGGGGAAACTCCGCTTCCGCGGCAAATCGCAGCGGAGCGGACCGACCTCCGGCGCGATCTCATGGCGGCATGGAAAGAGCGACTGTCGCAACCCAGCGCAGGGCACGCCGCGATAGCGGCGGTAAGACCCCTCTTTGAGGAGTGGCTAGAGAGGCGCCACGGCGCCCTCACCTACCGCCTGACGCAGGTCCTCACCGGACACGGGTGTTTCGGGAGGTTCCTGCACATTATCGGGCGGGAGGATACGCCCGGGTGTCACCACTGCGAGGGTCGCCCGGAGGACACGGTGGAGCATACGGTGGCGGTATGCCCCAATTGGGCGGAGCACCGCCGTGTTCTCGCAGAGGCGATCGGCAGCGGCAGCGGCGGCGACCTCTCGCGCCCGGCCCTGGTTCAAGCCATGGTCCGGGGCGAGAGGGAGTGGGAGGCAGTCACCTCCTTCTGCGAAGCAGTCATGCTAGCGAAGGAGGTGGCGGGACGGCTGAGGGAGAGGGCCTCACGTCCCAGCCGCCGCGGGAGACGCCCCGGGCGTCGGGAGCCGCGAGACGACTCCCGGCCACCGTAGGCGCGGGCCTGCGGGCGGAGAGTAATGGGTAACTCTCCGTCCGATCAGGACCAGGCCCGTGCCGGACGGCGCGTACGTGTTCCACGCGCGCCTCAAAGAGATGTCAGCATAAGGAAGGGGCCCGAAAGGGCCGAAGCCTGCCGGGGCAGCGGGATTGTCCGAAAGGGTTACCGCTTCCCCGGAACACAAAGGGCTAAGGAAGGAACACGGGTGGGTTTTAGTCAGTAAGAGTCTGACACTCCCTTCTGCTCCACCCAGAGCGGGAGGGGTCATTGGATGATTTCCCATCCACAAAAAAAAAAAAAAAAAAAAAAAAAAGAGCCCATTGATATCGAATCCTACGATTGTGCATTGCTATAGGTGGTACCCGTAGCGGTCTTCGGGAATGAAGGTTCACTTCATGCAAGCGGTTTCTGACTGTTTGGTCGCTAATTAAGTTCCCTGAAGAGTGATGAAGCCTCACGGCTAACATCATGGCGGTTATTGTTGGAGCTCTTCGAGTTAAGATTTGAATGTATCGGTCTTGTCTCCGTGTGGTGCAGCGATACCGTCCTCCATGGCGCTCAGCCACGGTACCAGTGCTTCGGTAACGTCGTCGTCGTCGTCGTCGTCGTCGTCCAAAGTCGACTGATAACACTCTGACTTGTATTCAGAGCTAAAGCCACAGTACGTTGCCGGGAACCAGCTTCTATCATTCCCACGGCTCTGAGCATTTCTTCCCTGCTTAAATGACGTCGCCGCTCCATAATAACGTTGGTTTTAATCAGTAGTAGGGAAACAGTAGCACTAATAATGTCTTCAATGCGTTGTATGTTTTTATAGGGAAAATATTGACAGCTGATTTTCATCTTTTACTCGAATTTGATTCACAGTTCCTGATTCAAATTATGAAATGCACCAAAAAGGATCAATATAAATTTATAAAATCATAAATTTATTACAAAGCCACATCTCAATCTCAAGAAATCCGCATAAAAATGCTTGATCCCTAGACACTTTTGATGTGTGTACATGGAGCGACTGCCTGACTGACCTCCACAACCCAGTTACTGGGTAACACGATACTCACCCCTTTTGTAAGACTGGTTGTCAGACTTTTCTTCTCCTGCTAAAAAGTAACTAACCATCCAAATGGGCAAAAATCTATACAAATAAATAAAATTGAAGAATCTATTTGTAATGTCAAAATAACAGCTTTTTAGTTAATGCATAATATACGATACTTTTATTTTTTTTTTATACTGTGGTCTGTCTGTCTGTTTGTTCCGGCTAATGTCCGAAACGAATGGCCAATTTTGATAGTACTTTCACTGAAAGATAATTTAGAAAAATAATTAGAAGACTTAAGATTATTTAATACTAGCGGCCCGCCCCAGCTTCGCGCGGGTGCAATTATTATTTTAAATTTCCGAAATTTTCTTTTATACAAACCTTGTCCTGGCAATACCGACAATAACAAAAACAGAATTATCCAATTTGGTGCAGACATTCGAAACTTATGCGCGTACAGACATTTCGGCGACTTTGTAGGTATTATACTATGTAAGGATTGTGAATGAAATGCCAACTAGTCGTAAGAAACATAAAACAAGTTTTCTCGAATCATTCATTCTCACACAGTTGTTTTAACAAGTTCTCGTGCCACATAATTAACTCGTAATTCGTCACAGAGGCTGCATGATATTTGGCCTTTGCCTCGTTCGTGAACTGAATTACTGAAATAATTACCTTCTATATCATTACGCGTTTATGGTCATAAGCCTTGTTACATCACAATTATGTGCAATCTTTGAATGTTAAAGGTATCCATGGTAATGGTAATGGAGGGATTTTTGTATCGACAGAATAAAAAAAAAAAGTAATAAAAAAAATTGTCTTCAAAAGCAAATTAACTCAAAATTATGAAATAACTTTAATTTCGGAAGTCGGTGTCTTGGTATCTGTATTTTCGTTTTTTGCCACCGACTTCCGAAATTTTAAAGTTACTTTTTTAATAATTTTTAGTTAATTTGTTTTTGAAGTCGATGTTTTTTTAAATTACTTTTTTATTTCGTAATTTTTAGTTTTAAGTGAAAACTGGAATATTTTTTTGTAATAATCCATATACTTAGTCCATATCTTGAAAACTATTGAGCCGATTTTGATTAAACTTGCACTGTTCCGCAAGTTGAAGTAAACTTCAATAAAAAAAATGGTTACAATCAGTTGCGGCGAAATGCGTGGACAAACATCTAATATATAAAATTCTCGTGTCACAGTGTTAGTTACCATATTCCTCCGAAACGGCTGGACCGATTTGTATGAAATTTTGTGTGCACATTCAGTAGGTCTGAGAATCGGCTACTATCTATTTTTTTTTTTTTTGCAAAACGACGTTTGCGGGGTCAGCTAGTACATCTACAGGGTGGAATTGAAGTCATGGGCATTATTTTAACCTAAGGCACTACTCACGATACTGATTGCATTAGGGCTATTAATACGCAAATCAAAAATATTATTAATGCAATTAAGGAAAACCTTAAAAATGTAGTAAGTCAAATTGCACAAGGCTTATATATTTTTATTTGCAATAAAAATAAACACTTAAAGTAATTAAAACAAAATACTTCGTTAACGCCAATAAATGTTGAAGTATCAAAATCTTAAAGCGCAGTACAGCGCAAAGCGAAATGTAAACAAACATAACCTGCGCGCGCGCGGGTTTTTCCTTACAAGTAATAATAACAATGGGCTAAAAGACATGTCGTCCGGCGGGATTCCCTGAACTCTCTCCGTCCCACTCCCTCACTCGCAAAAATACGAATATCACCACCGCGCGGGGTCTGCTTCCCGCCGCAACACGAACCCGGAACCAGTGTCATAACGACTGCGCAGGTGCATTGACGCGTAATTGATTTATTGATCCCGTGACGTAATCGCCGTACTCGCCGCTCGTGTCATACGGTGCTTGGATTGCAGTGTATTAAGTGTTAGTGTAGTAGTTGTGTGTGTGTTTGTGTACACGATGCCTCGACCGCGTAATGTGCAGGCTAGGTACACCAACCAACAATACCCACAAATGGTTGTAATTTACGATCGCACAAGAAATTTAGTATGAACTCGTGAAATGGTCCATCGCCGCAACCCAAACGACCCTATTCCTTCACGGGGTCTCATTCCACCAAAACCACTAAGAACCTGTTGGATCGTCTTTTCACGTGCCAGCACATGCACAAGCTCGTGGAAGAGCACCCGTTTACCCTCTGTCACTTTACCGACAAATAAGGTTTTTTCAAAACAATCCACAAGCTAGGTACGTAAATGTTTTTTTTTTAATGTATGTTAGTTGACGTAGTTTTGACCGTCCTAAGCCGGCAAAGTACGAAGGGAAAGTTGGAATTTATTATGAATCAATTCATTGGCAACTTACGAATGTCACGGGAGTCGGGCGGGGTCAAAGAATTCACGCCCAATGACGCGTACGGCGTAGTGTACCTACGCATTTGCTATCGAGAAGCGCAAAGTGTTTGATACTTTCTATGACTTACTACATTTCAAGGTTTTCCATACCTGCATTAATAATATTTTTGGTTTGCGTAATAGTAGCCCTAATGCAATTAGTATCATGAGTAGTGCCTTAGGTTAAAATAATGCCCATGACTTCAATTGCACCCTGTATAAAATTTTGTATATTTGTTTGGAAGCCCTAATAGATTGTCATATGTTATAATATTGAAGTTCCAATAATATTAAATACATACGTGACGAATTGATAACCTCCTTTTTTTTAAGTCGGTAATAAAATAGAGATGGAAGTATCTCGATCAACAACAGAAATATACACAGTGTTGTGGACATCGATGCGCAACCTATATGCCATGGATTTAGTATATGATTATAAACCGTTTAATGCAGTGGCGTTGAAAATTTTATTAGGTGTTTAAAAAAAATGCTGTTCCATACATTTTGACCGTGTAGGTACAAATTGCACTCTTCTATTAGATAACAGATTGTTTTTTAGTAACCGACGAAAAATTTCTACACTGGGGTCTAATGGGGGGCTAACGGGGGGTATAATCATGTGCTGAATTAATGGTTAATGTTTGCGTGTCGATGTACATGCCACCCTGTACGTATGAAAAAGACGTAGGTATCGAACTTCGCGGAGCCATGGCGGAGCCTGCATAAATAATTGGTAAAGGGATACGATGATAAAAACTTTATGATAAACGGGCACTTGCTCTTCAATCTACAAAGTCTTGCTTTTCACGGC
Organism: Globia sparganii; assembly: GCA_949316385.1. Classification (NCBI taxonomy): domain Eukaryota; kingdom Metazoa; phylum Arthropoda; class Insecta; order Lepidoptera; family Noctuidae; genus Globia; species Globia sparganii. The sequence goes on along the minus strand of OX438655.1, from coordinate 9,426,576 downwards.
TGATTAGAAGTTAAAGTAAGCTAACATTTTTCAGCACCCTAATTTTGTAACACAGTTTCAATCACAATCCGACTCATTTTGAATGATATTGCTAATCCATTGCTTCATGTGTTCGAAAAATGTGTCTGCTCAACAACGTAAATAACGCGATGAATGTTATTGAACTGACAAAATGAAATCCATTGCTACTGTTCGTGTGTTACGCAATTACCCCGCGGTTTGGTATCTATTTCGTAGCAGATTTTTGCAGCATGAGTCCATTAGAGTTTAATGAAAATGGTACCTACACGATTTAGGAGCCACAGCATGGCTGTGTCTATAGTAATTGTAAAGCTATGAATATCCCCGATAGCGCACGATAATATAAAAGTACTCCGAACTTCCGAAGTCTATTAAAGCTGCGACACTGCAGTATTAAAATATTACACAATTTAGTTCCCACCGATATCCAAGCCATACTTTAACCGTCAGAGATATTGCCTAAAGAAAACTGTATAAATGCTCCCGCAGACAGGCGCAACCCAACGCGATTCTGATGGGAGTATTTCCTAGAAATTGTTCTACAAGAGTCGCGTCGCGCCTGTCTGCGGGAGTCTTTATCAGTATACATAGAACACATACCTACAATAGATATATCGAGCGAAGGTAAACTTCACCAATTACGAGTCGTAATTTGATTAGTACTATCACAAAGAAACTCATTAGCGCCTTCACACACAGGTTCATGAACTGTGCGCCAATTTGTAACAAGTATTCTATTATCAAAGTATGAAGTTGTGAAGAAGTTTGATATTACTTTATTGACTTAATAAGTATCTAAGGGAATTAAGTCGTACGATGTTCTTTTAGATACGTGGTTGAGTAATTTCTTTTCCGACTGTACCTATACGAAATTTTGTGAAGTTTCTCCCAAAGAAGTAAGAGCAAAGATACATTCACTGAACTTAAATTCTTAAAAGAATATCTAGATTTCTTCTCTTTCTCATTTCTTGACTTTCAGCTCTTTCAATCTAGGGCTAAAGTGGACCACTGGTTGTTTGTTTTCTCCAGCTCGTCCCGCTATGTACTACGGGGCCTGCCGAGATGCCTTCTGGCTGTGTCAGGGCTCCACGTCGTGGGTTTTTTGGCCCACAGCTCGTTGAGCATACGACAGACGTAGCCAACCGAGTTCCACTTCAGCTTAGCGGCTTTTTGAGCAACGTCAGTAATCCGTGTTTTGGAGCGCAGTATGGTGTTGCCACAGATATAGATACACCTAGATAACGCAAGAGCAAATACTTCGCGTGCCAAAAATCGCGCCAACTTACGTTCAAAAATCGTAAGCCGCCTCTTTCGCGCTCTGTCCTGTGTACTGCTGGCTGGGTGAGAAAGAGCGCTTGTGACGTCATAGTAGGTAGTCAAAAAAATGGCACGCTTGGTTTTCATACAGATAGTGATACTGACGTTATCTAGGTCTATCTATATCTGTGGGTGTTGCGAATATGATCTGTCAATTTGGCGCTTAGTTTGGACTTTTGAATGTTTGTCAAAGCAGCTTTAACAGTTGAAACCCAACATTTGTGAGAAAAACAGTTCGAAAGAGCCTCTTTGATGTTACAGCTTAAAGACTGTAACGTCGTTCGAACTGTTTTCAAACATGTGATAAATTGGTACAGCATCCAAAAGCATTGTCAACATAATCAGCTTATAATGTTCCCACTGCTGGGACACAGGCCTCCTCTCTGTGAGAGGGAGTGGGCCGTAATCCACCACGCCAGCCCAGTGCGGGTTGATAAAAGCATTATCAACACTGTAACTTATTGTGATGACATTAAAGATAAGATTTCACTTCCAAATAAAAGGCCTTGTCAAAAGCATTCCGAAGTTATACAGTTTTGCAATTAACGTGCAATTTCCAAAAGATAAATATACAGAGCCGATTTAATAGAGCCGACAGTCAAACGAGAGCTGGCGTGGGAATAGGTCATGAATAGGTATCTAGGAACTGTCGACAATAATAGTCGGCACGCTTCGCAAGTTTGCACGACAATCGCAGCTTGGTAGGGCTGTGAATTATGGGGACTAATGTTGATCATTTTAATAGTATTTTGGTAGTTGTAGTTGCAGCGGGGTAATTGCGTAACACACTAACTAGCAATGGCTTTCATTTTGACAGTTCAACAACATTCAATGCATTATATACGTTTTTGAGCAGACAAATTTTTCGAACATATGAATCAATGAATTAGCAATATAGTTTGTTACGGGTACTGGTAGAGCGATACTATTTCGCTGGCAAGTTTGTTGCGCCAATTCTTTTTCCCATTTCAGATTGGAACTAAGGAAGCGATGACTAATGGTTTTGGGACTGTCGTAATTTTTTATTATTCTTCTAGCTAATTGTGCTGATTCTCAACCTAATTTGAATCAGTGATTTTAATTAAATGTTGCTTCTTTGTTTAGAACTTTGTTACAAGGACTGTGTTAGTTTTTATTCATCATCATCGACGTCATCTTAGCAGTCTTGTTTCACCCATTGCGGGGTAGGTACAAGCCTTCTCACTTTTCATTTGACAGATATTTACTATATTTACCACACCCACACACACCAGTGTACCAGTCTAACTCAACAGCGACACACACACAAACAAGCTGCTCGACTCCACACAATTTTCTTTTAAACCCTTTCAATAAATATGTATATAAATATCAGAGTTATTACGCAATTATGAATATTTTGTAAAACGAGTCAATCCCTTAAAAGTAGGTCCTGCCAGTAACATGATTTTTTCTAGTTTGAAGGGCAGGGACCTTCTCATATGTAATAGCCATACTCATTCCTTTTTTAAATAACACTGATGTTACCTAGGCTAAGTCTTTTAGTAAAATAAATAATTACTTACTTTAGGTTTGTATTAATGAAGTGAAAATTCGCAGCAAACACGAATGTTTTGAAAATCTATCAATATGGCGTAAGTAGTTTTACTAGAAGGTAATCATTCGTTTACATCTTCACAAAATACATTTCTGTACTTTAATTACGTAACACAGGATCAATCACAATCCGAATGATTTTAAAAGATATTGCTAATTCATTGCTGCTTAGGTTCGAAAAATTTGTCTGCTCAACAACGTAAATAACGCAACGAATGTTGTTGAACTGTCAAAATGAAATTCATTGCTACTATTAGTGTGTTACGTAATTACCCCTCTGTTCCTATTTATTTTCTAATTAAGACAGGGTGAGACTTCTGGCCGAAACACGCAATTAATTAGACCAACTTTCAGGGTCCCCAGCCCTTCATAATAATTATACAATTAGAATACCACAGAAGTCTAAACATCTAAGCAATTAATTATATAATCTGCCGGTCGATTCTGTAAAAATCTCACCGTGATAACTTAGGTGAAGTGAGCGTAAAGTGAGTTATGAATAGGGGCATCAGGATGATACTGACAGCTCACTCCACGCTCACTTCACCTAAGTTTTCACGGTGAGATGGTTACAGAATCGCACTGCTGGACCTACGGCCTGTAATATAATGGGGTACTTAATTCAATACGATAATATGACCTAACCTTGAAGGAAGCACCTTTAAAAGTAAAGTAAAGTCACATCCAATTAACTTTTAACAGTCCTTGTTAGGTGTAATGTAACTTGATATTTATTACCTTTTCAGATTAACGCCATTTCGTAGATCGCGGGATCTTTCTTAAGGGAATTTGACTTCGTGTGTTGGAGAACGTCGAGTTGTATTAAGAATTAAGACTGGGTACTAGTTACTGATAGTTTTTAAAGCTAATGGTGTTAAATGAGTTAAGTAAATAGGATTTGTTGAGTTTATCCATCTATAGGGGATTTCGGATTTAAATTAACGCCTTAGTCCCGTGACTTACGGCTCGTATCTAATAATTTTTTACACCTTTTCCTATCTAACAAATATGTATTCAAGATAATTGCAAGCGAAGCAAAGCATAGCATATACTCAATATTTTAATTTGTTTCCGAATGAAAATCACTGAAATAACTGTTAACTTAGGATTAATTCCTTTGTGGACTTAACGAGGTGTATAAAATCAATTTTTAACACAATTCAAAACACCGATTGCTAATTGCTCACTTGTGTTAAAACAATTATCAAAACGTAGCATCAAATACAGAGGATCAAAGTGTTCATTTCGATATTTAGAAACACACACCTACCGACAAATATATATATAGAACATATATACATCTAATTACTAATAATAAAGCTGAAGAGTTTGTTTGTTTGAACGCGTTAATCACTGGAACTATTAGTCGGATTCGAAAAATTATTTCTGCATTTGATAGCCAAATTCTTGAGGAAGGCTATAGGTTATTTAACATCACGCTAGGACTCTTAGGAGCCGAGCAAAAAGAACAAAAGCCAGAAAACGCTAAGCGAAAACGAAGTAATAGCGTGGGTCGGGGGAACAAGATATTTCACGCGGATGAAGTCAGGGCAGAAGCTAGTAATAGATACCTACACACGTGCCTATTATAATCAAAGTCTGGCGCTCGCATTACTCCGGCTACGTTTAGACATAAAAATGTTTTAAAGATTTTCGCTTTCTCGGCCTTGTTCTCTCATTTATCTAATGTTGATCATTAGGCCGAGAGGTTTTTATTAAAAAAGACTGTCTGTTATCTATAAGGCTGGTCACCATTTTTCATTTTGTAAAATTATGTAAAAAGTTTTTACTGTCAACCTCATCCACGTTATAACTTTGTTTTTACCGAGGTAATAATTTTCCTGAGAACGAATTTTCACACCCCCAAACCAAGCTGTTTATTAAGAGAATTCACAACCTTAATTATCCTTATGATATCCTTCTCGCCAGGTTCTCCATAATTTTCCCTTCGATGCCGGGGTCTCTTTCTTACATAACGCGTATAGTAGGTATAAGTGTATCTCTGTCGTATTTTGGTTTCAGCGTGTTTTCAGCAGCCAGCTGAGCGGGCGCGACGCGTTGCCATGGTAACCATTGATCGGCGGCCATCTTGAATGCAGCCGTCTGCAAAGCCGTACTCTAGACAATAATGGGATTTGGCGCTCGAGTTAAAAATAGGTGTGGTGGGTGCTGCGAGCATGGAAAATATGGAAATACAGAGGGATACGGTTATGGCGTCCTATGTGTTAGGAAATTATATGGGCATCACTGTGATTTATTTATTGGAATTAAAACAGTGATTTTAAGTTATACTTAATTGTAAGTAAATCGAAGTGTTTTTATTTTTATTTTATTTTCTTTAATTAGGTAAACAACAGCGATACAAATAGTATTACGCAGAGTATGTGTATTACAATATTGTATGGCTAATAATAGGTTTCCCTGTATAACTAGGATATGACGTATAAACCATGCCAGATGTGTTTACAGAATAATAATTAAGTATGTTCTAAAACAAATAAATTGAAGCCTAAAATTGAATGTTTTTATATTTTTTCTTCCTGAAAGTAGGTATTGTAGGCTATACCGCCATTGTCATTGTTTTAACGTTTTTCAAGAGTTTTATTGACCTAAAAGTTATTAATAGTTGTTAGAGTTTGACTAATATAATCCCCAATAATTTTTATGTATAACTTTGTCCCTATTTATCTCGATAAAGATTCGACCTAAAGCAGCCTATGTAAACGGTTCACAGACAGAATAGTGTAGGATAGTTAGCGGGTTGCTTTCCATGGCCGTTCTGCGGGCTGAGAGATGTCGCATCCTCCTTATCGACCGATCATCCCGACTGCTATCAATAATACGTGACTCGACGAATCGGAAACATAGAACTGTTTTTTTAAAAAATATTTTTAAAAGGTTGGTGACAGTGTAATTTGCTATTGGTTTAGGTATTTATAAACGTTGATTTAAGGAAAAACATGTATGGTTAATAAATAAAGGGGTTGGTGTACATGTTGTTGTTTGCTGCGTATTTGGTAAAATTCCAAAATATGATTAATAACTACAAAATGATTCTATTCATTTGCTACGATTTTACGACTCATCTGCCTAGCCTTTTCCTAATCGGATGCAGCTGAATACCAGTATTTTACATGGAGCGACTGCCTATCTGACCTCCACAACCCAGTTACTGGGTAATACGATACCCCTTGGTTTCTTAACAAGGGGTATGGCTGGTTGTCAGACTTTCGGGCTTCTGACTACCCGCAACGACTGTTAAAGATTCACGAATGACAGCCGGGACCAACGGTTTAACGTGCGTTCCGAGGCACGGAGGGGTCTCGGTATGTAAAGATGGTCACTTATCCACAGACCAACCGCGGCAAGCGTGGCTTAACCTGCTCGGTCGACCAGTCCGGCTGTTATTATTTAGCCACGGGCCCCTCTACGAGTTTACGACTAACTAACTTAATTGAAGGGGTTGTTTTTTGGTAGACATGTAGGTTAGTAATTGGTACACTATCTCGGAATAAGGAAAGGAAGGATTGCTTCTTTCATTTAGGAAGTCTGAATAGTTTACAAGCACCTGAAGTTACGAGGTCAGACAGTTAACAATTTGTAAAAGAAGTACTAGCCTAGCTTGCAGCTATTGTTGAATTAGTGATAACGTACTCTCTGAAGTACGGTATACCGTACTTCAGAGACTGCAGTGGCCAAATCACTCTAATTTTCTTCTATCCACTCAAGTCTTTGCAGGATGAAGTTATAGTAAAGTATCGTTAAATACAAATGTGAAGCACACAGAATTTACTTTTTAATTTTGTATTTTTCTTTGTTTTTTATCTTGTGTGTTATTTATGTCATGTGCCAAATAAACATATTATTTTCTTGAAGAATGAAAACATTATTTCTTTAGAATATAATATAATATTCATTTGCATAAAAAACAAAGTAGAACAGTGTATAATTATATAGGTACATGTCTCGTCATGGACTGGCTTACAAATATTTTAAAAGTTATCGTAATCTTTATATAGCCGTCCACGCCTGGTGATTATTCGTGATGTATTAAAAATAGCAAAATTTTAGCAGAGAATAATTTAAATTTTACTATTTCGGTTTTATGTGTGGTCTACATCGTTAGAATGTTACGTAAGACATGACACAAAAAACTAAATGCCTAAATAACCTGAGTTCATAATCCCAGACTCATCTCCAACAATTTTGGTCCATTTAAGTAATTTAAAAACTATTTTATAACGATCCCATTAGTTTCTCGCTCCCATGAGAACTCCTTAACAATCTGGGGTATCTATCGACCGGTCCGGGGCCAGTCGATACGGGCCGATACCGGCAGCCTGTGACCGGACGGCACCCGGACGGCGGCCGATCTAAATTTTATTGCAACACTACGCTCGACTGGCTTTTGTCTCGATCTACATTTTTTTATAGGACTGGAAAGAACACGGCCTTGATTGGAAACAGCTGTTCAAGAAAACGTGATGAAATTGGGTGTTCTAAGATTATTGAACATATAAAGACGGTCCATTAACATCCGTTAATGGACCGTTTGCGATAAGTACAGACGCCAGCAGGTCAACCTACCCTAATCTGTCAAATTTCTTTGATAGATTTTCAACTTTAGTACAAAGGAATAAGGTTCATATTCAATTGGGAAAATCTGACAGATTGGGGTAGCTTGATGTGCTGGCCTCTGTACGTAAATTAAATGCTATTTCAATGAAGCAATTAATGTTAAGTTTTGCATAAATGAGACTTTAATTTGGTCCTCATTTCGTCTTTCATGAACTCTTAGCAATGAAATGTCATTCTTTCTTTTACTCTTCAAATTATTCCAATAGGTAGGTACTAAGTTTAAGGTAGATACTTATTGCGAAAGTGTTGAAAATTAAGAAAATATAAAGTTGCCATCTATTCAATGTGGCAATGCTGCCAGTCTTTTGGGCACTTTGACCTATTGACAGCGATGCGGACGAATTTTTTGAAGTGTAATGTTCTCTTCCCCATTGAAAAAAAATAGCAGATATTTTATTGTTAGCTTGTATATTATAATTGAGGGGCGTGTGGCTAAGTAATAACAGCCGCACGAGTCGATCGATCAGGTTAAGCTACGCTTGCCGCGGTTGGTCCATGGATGGGTGACCATCTTCACATAGGGGTCTCGGACCCCACCGTGCTTTGGAAAGCACATTAAACCGTTGGTCCCGGCTATCATTCGTGGATCTTAGACAGTCGTTACGGTCGTCAGAAGCCCGAAACTCTGACAACCAGTCTTACCAAGGGGTATCTAATCAGATAGGCTAGGTCAGATAGTCGCTCCGTGTAAAATCCGGTTAGACTAGAAGCGGACCCCAACATAGTTGGGAAAAGGCTAGGCAGATGATGAGCTTATATATTGTAATTAAGATTTATGACTAAGTTGTTATTTATGTTTATGTAGAACACATTGTTTCAAAACTGCATAAATAACACTAACATAATAAATAACTCCTTTATGAAAGCTCACTTCATTGTATTAAACTTCATTTTATTCTCTCGTAAAAGTTCTTATCAAACAGCTAGAAGAATTTATCCAACAACATTACAAGAGAGATAAACTTAGCGCTTTCATTTCTGTCAGCTTGGACGTTTAATTTTATTTTTGTTTACAATAAAACAAGAGTTTCTCCTCCGACTTCAGTCTGGACCAACGACGATGGTCGTTGCTCTAGACATACATTTTATTAGGTGTAATTAGTCACTAAAATACTGTCTAGACTATTTATCTCGTAGAAAATACAACATAGCACAAAATCAACTGCACAGACAAGTTTTTGTTATAGCAAAATGGCTATCGTAACGTCAAATAATTGCAGAATGACTCCTCTAAAACTGCGACCCATTGAGCGAGTTAATGATCCATGTTTTTTTTATCAACTTTCTATAAAACTGCAAATATTTTTTATTCTGGTAAGTCCTCTGAAATACCTGCCGTTCCGATACACATTTCAGTTTTATAACGTAGCGTTTTTCGGGGAAAAATTACCTGTGAAAGCCGCACGTACACCTACTACAGGGTTTATAACCCAATTTGTCACCGAAAGTGGCCAGATTCGAGCTTGAACAGGCTTTAATTAAAGCTAGTCTCGTAAAACGATCTGAGTACTCTCTGGACGGAAATAAGTTTAGTATAAACTAAGTATTATAAACAGCTTTAGAACGCATTTGAATACAATGGATTGTCTTTAAATTCCAATTTTGAAAAAATATTTTCATTTTACTATGTATATGGTTGAATAACCTTTTGTAAGATGGCAACATTGAAGATGAACGCTAATTAAATAGCTGTCACTTTTTATACAGATTAATCATTAAAATTAATTCTAAAGTAAACGTAACTCTACACCTTTCTCATTACGCAGTAATTCAGCACATTATTCTAGTGGTGTCGCGTAATAAACTTTAATATTTAATTTGAAGGCTTTAGTAAACGCGCCCCGGCCACTCCACATCGGTCAAGGGCGTTGCACCAGTGCAGTATTACACCCTCCCACGCAAAATTCAACCTTACGAAAACAGTTTAAGCGTTGGCTTTTCCAATGGCCAGCAATCGGAATCCCTAGGAAAATTGCTTTGCATTTCCATGCAAAAGCCACTCGGGAAACTTTTGACTGAAACTTCAGGAGTTAAAATTGCGGATGAAAACTTTTACGGAAATAACTAGCTTTAAGGTAGCCCATCCATAAATGACCACACGTTTAATGTTCTTGGTGCTTCATAAACAGTTTTTCCTTCTCAACTTCAAGACTTTTCCGTTTCATGTTACTTTTTTTATAGCATGCTATGAAAATACGATGTATGAATGTAGTATTTTCTACAGGTAAGTTATTCAATATTAATAAAATTGGATAAGGTGTAGGTTTAACTATATTTACCTATTTTTAAGAATATATACGTATTTATTGTCACGTAAGAATTTATTGTATTTATTGTCGCGACAAAAATTCATTTTAATTACCTAAAATATGTTTTTATTCTGAGCAAGCACGAGTATACAGGGTGCATTTGAAGTCATGGGCATTATTTTAACCTAAGGCACTACTCATGATACTAATTGCATTAGGGCTACTATTACGCAAATCAAAAATATTATTAATGCAAGTATGGAAAACCTTAAAATGTAGTAAGTCATAGAAAGTATCAAACACTTTGCGCTTCTCGATAGCAAATGCGTAGGTACATTACGCCGTACGCGTCATTGGGCGTGAATTCTTTGACCCCGCCCGACTCACGTGACATTCGTAAGTTGCCAATGAATTGATTCATAATAAATTCCAACTTTCCCTTCGTACTTTGCCGGCTTAGGACGGTCAAAACTACGTCAACTAACATACATTAAAAAAAAACATTTACGTACCTAGCTTGTGGATTGTTTTGAAAAAACCTTATTTGTCGGTAAAGTGACAGAGGGTAAACGGGTGCTCTTCCACGAGCTTGTGCATGTGCCAGCACGTGAAAAGACGAAAAATCCAACAGGTTCTTAGTGGTTCTGGTGGAAAGAGACCCCGTGAAGGAATAGGGTCGTTTGGGTTGCGGCGATGGAACATTTCACGAGTTCATACTAAATTTATTGTGCGATCGTAAATTACAACCATTTGTGGGTATTGTTGGTTGGTGTACCTAGCCTGCACATTACGCGATCGAGGCATCGTGTACACAAACACACACACAACACACAAATACTACACTAACACTTAATACACTGCAATCCAAGCACCGTATGACGCGAGCGGCGAGTACGGCGATTTCATCACGGGATCAATAAATCAATTACGCGTCAATGCACCTGCGCAGTCGTTATGACACTGGTTCCGGGTTCATGTTGCGGCGGGAAGCAGACCCCGCGCGGGGGTGATATTCGTATTTTTGCGAGTGAGGGAGTGGGACGGAGAGAGTTCAGGGAATCCCGCCGGACGGCATGTCTTTTAGCCCATTGTTATTATTACTTGTAAGGAAAAACCCGCGCGCGCGCAGGTGATGTTTGTTTACATTTCGCTTTGCGCTGTACTGCGCTTTAAGATTTTGATACTTCAACATTTATTGGCGTTAACGAAGTATTTTGTTTTAATTACTTTAAGTGTTTATTTGCAATAATAAGCCTTGTGCAATTTGACTTACTAGATTTTTAAGGTTTTCCTTAATTGCATTAATAATATTTTTGATTTGCGTATTAATAGCCCTAATGCAATCAGTATCGTGAGTAGTGCCTTAGGTTAAAATAATGCCCATGACTTCAATTCCACCCTGTATACCACTACGCTACTTTACATTCTTATTAACCATGTTCCGAAAACTATAATGAAAACATCGGGAAACAAAAAGTGAAACGTTCCGAAACTCATGCTACCTTGACGAGGGCGAAAGCAAACTTCGTTATTTTTGTTGTTTTTTTTTTGCAGTGGCAACTCCATGCAACAATAATCAAAATTTTCCCAACTCTATACCTACAAAGTTAGGCTAGGTTCATACAAGTGGTGGTGTCTATATACTTAGTTCATACGGGATAAACTTCAGTAAGTCGCCTTTTGTAACTTACGACTAGGGTGGGTTGTATTTCATTTCTAAGTTCTGTTCGATGTCAGAACATTGTTAGAAAATGTTGTTGTATATGGCGTGCATGTAACTTTGATGCAATTCTATATTGTATTTCAGTCAATATTAGGTAGATGCCTTCTTTTCAAGCACCTTTTCTTTTACAGTCGGTTCATAATACTATCAACCATCCTACAGTACTTTTATGTCATGAAGCGACGCGCGCTTTATTTGTGGTTTCCAAGTGAACAAACGCGCTGTGAATGTGTGTGAAAGCGCAGAAGATCTTGATACCGTCCGAGATGATGGCGAAGTCAGAAGTATGTGTATGGGTGCGTATGCGTGTGTGTGTTATGTGCTGACGCTACTTGTCTTCACGCACACATTCACACCGTGTTTGTACACTTGGTTACCACAAGTTCAACGCGAGTCGCTTCGTGAGATATAAATACAATATAAACTGGTGATGGACAACGTTTTATTATAAGTTACAAAGAACAAATTTCCGTAATTGAACTTAAAAAGAAAACTCATCGTAAATAAATAGGTTATGTCCAAATCCAAAATGTCCATTATTAAATTAATTTTAGAACAATATGGACTTTATTTTTGTAACAAAATAAAATTAAACCACGCAGACTGAATTGATCAACATTTTGTGGACCTAACGGAAATGGCCACATAAAAGTTTATTCACATAGCCATAAATGTAACTTGAAAATAGAACCTCTATTTGTAGAATTACAGTGCGCAGAAAAAAAGTAAATAAAACTGCCACTTTGGAAATCTAGCCCTTTTTGTTGATGACCTAATCGAGATAATGGACTGGATTCGTTAGTTAAAACAATAAAAGTCTTACTAAGTTCAAAATCCCAATCTGTAATTTATTTTAGAGCTTATGCAAATTAGTGCTTGCTTTACATAAGTACCACCCTGTAAGCCTTAAGTCTCTCTGATTTGTTTATTTATGGCAACACTGTCCCTTTCTTTAAGTCGGTTCTTTCAATACCTTCGATCTATCGAAAGAGACACGTTTGCGGTCTGTTAGGACCGATTCCACAGTTTCTTCTGTAGCATCAAGTAAGAAGAAGTATGTCTTTAACATTGCTCTACCCTCTATAATCTTAGCACCCGTGGCATTTTCAGGACGAGTCTTATCAGGGCTCATAGAAGCTACAATGTCCCCATTCTTTTGTCACCAAAGTGTCTATAGACTCAATTTAAAACTTCCCAGGCACGGACCAGAAGTCGACCACACACCTAGGCCAGGCACAGTTAGCTGATGCATACAAATGGCAGCGCTTTGTTCAAGGCATTACGCACCGCAGTCACGTGACCTCTCTCTCACCCACGTACGGCTTAGTTCAATGGAATCTACAGGTGACACGATTGTTGGTAAATACTTAGGTACTGTTACTGTGATTTATAATGGGGATTTGGTTATTACGATTAGGTTTGAGAGCTACTTGTTAATGGCCAATTCCAATAGTTTACGGACCAGTTTTGGTTAAAAATTTGGAATCTTGTATCGTTACCAATAATGAAGCAAATACCTCATATATTTGCATAGTCGACTTCCATATGGAAGTAGCTATCATAGGTAAACTTAGTTGTCCAGTTTGGCAATAAAAAATGCTACCATAGTAAGCAAAACGATTCGTTTTTGTTTGTAGGAACTAGGAACCGAGCATTAGGCAAACTTTCTTATTATGTCATCATCTTAAACAACAGTAGGGTGACCACTATGCAGTGGCTCTACTTTCGATTCCAAATAATTCATTCTGTGACCACCAATACCGCCTCTGTCCTAATAAACTTTGCCTTGCCCTCTTAGCTTAGTAATTAAAACAACATACCAAAACCAACGGACTTCCAAAAAGACACTATAAAGTGAAAAATAACTTTAAGAGTAAATTAGTCGCGAGCTCGAACTCGCTGGTAGTCATGGTCAAAAAGCACGCTGTCTCGCCTGGCTTCGTGTCCGACAGCGCTAATATCAGTGATGAGCAGTTAGACGCTAGTATACACGAACAACGTCTAGTTTTTACGCACAGAAACGCCGTTCCGAACTGATAGACGCGTAAAAAGATTTGAAAAGTGCTTCGGAAAATCGAGTTTTATGAAAAAACCACTGCATAAATCAATTACAAATAAAGTTTATTGATCTCTTCGATAGCTGAGCTTTGTCGGTACGGACTTGGTTTTGAAGATTTTACAGTTCTTTTATTACTCATTGACCACCAAATTTACGTTAAAAATAGCAAGAAAAACTAATCTTTTTACTTTACTACAAATAATAAGTCAAAACGATATCATGTTTAACTTTGGATGCACAATGTCAAATAGTGGAGTAATATTCTCCCGAAATTTGTATAGAAAAAATATCGAAAAGTGGCACCTTAATTTCGGAAGTCGGTGTCGTTCGGTCCGCATTTTCGTTGTTTGCCACCGACTTCCGAGATTAAAATTTGTAGGTAAAGGCCCCGATTATGTTGTTCACAAACTAAACTAAATTTAAGTTCAGTGCATCTTTTTCTTTCTATTTCACTAAGAAAAGGACAGACGATAAACATTAGTTTAGTCCTGTCAAATTAGTCAGCGCCTGACGTAAATTGACTTATTTTTAGTAGCTAATTTTTTAATCACGTCTAAAATTGTCTATGGATTATCTAATTTGACAGGACTAAACTAATATTTATCTTCTGTCCTTTTCATAATGAAATAGAAAGAAAAAGATGCACTAAACTTAAATTATAATTTAGTTTGTGAACAACAGAATCGGGGCCAGTGTCTTTTTTGGAAGTCGGTTGTTTTTATCTTTTTTTGCAAAAAGGTTTTTTTTTCACTTTTAAGTTGTATACTTACCCCACAGAAATTCGTATAACACTACTTGCTTAAATATCAGTGACAGGAAGTCATTATAACATCATCAATATAAACTAGGTAAGTGGCAAAAATACATATTATTGAAGCTAACTCAAAAACTACCAAAGCAAAGATAATAAAAATTTTATGGGAGTACCGTGGGACCACCCTTGACCCTATCTCATCATCTCATCATCTGCCTAGCCTTTTCCCAACTATGTTGGGTTCGGCTTCCAGTCTAACCGGATGCAGCTGAATACCAGTATTTTACATGGAGCGACTGCCTATCTGACCCCCCCTGACCCTATCTATTAAAAAAAAAAAAAATTTTGAAATCGATTTACATTTGCAGGAGAGAGCTGTGTTGTTTAAAGTCCCTAGGTAATAACAGTGATAATTAGACTCTCGGGCACTACATTGCTATTCGTCAAGCCAATACAAACAGAAATAGATGATATTACAAACGTTGAGGGAGGGATGTCATTGCAAACGACGTTAGATACTAATTACAAACAAATATCTAGTCTGAAACCTGTTGACCTTACAGTTCGCAACTCCAATACTCCCGAGGCGCGGCGGAATGGTAGACGGTACAATTTATGTCATCCAGTATCAATTAATATTCTTGGCTTTTCATCGGTTACCATAGCAACTAAAATAAACAAGATATCGGTGCCGATCCCCTTGTTCATAAACTAAACTAAATTTAATTTCAGTGCATCTTCTTCCTATTTAATTAAGAAAAGGACAGAAGATAAATTTTAGTTTAGTTCTGGTTCTGCCAAATTAATCAGCGCCTGACACTACTCCATACAAGTTTAGACGTGATTAAAAACTTGCTTACTAAAATTACGTCAATTTACGTTAGGCGCTGATTAATTTGACAGGACTAAATTAAAATGTGTCTTCTGTGAAATGGAAAGAAAAAGATGCACTGAAATTAAATTTAAGTAGTTTAGTTTGTTAAACAACAGAATTGGCACCATTGTTTGAAGACAAAAATTACAGCTTTTTCGACATCACTGAAATCCACAAGTTGAAATAAGTACAGTTACGAGCATAAATAAGTACACCAATATTGGCAGCATAAAGCCTAAAGATCACATATATTTGCAGCCATCTTGACGACAGATGAAATGAATCATGAAATCAGATATTATTTCCTAGCTGTCCATAGTAATATAGGTACAGGGTGCAGGGTCATCGATGCGCAACTTGTTACTATGGATTGCGCAGTTCATGATTAAAACTCCCAGACTTGAAAATTTTCGTCGGTAATTAAAAATAAAAATTTACTGTTCCATACACATTGACCGTGTAGGTAGGTATTGCATTTTTTTTACAATACAATTTTTTTTTTCGATAACCGTCGAATAATGTCTACGCTAGGGGGGTCTGTCCAGAATCATGTGCTGAATTCATGATCGAACATGCACGTCGTCGTTGCACGTCGATGTCCCTGTCCCTGACCTTAAATTTATGTTCGCGACTGTACAAAATCAATATTGAAAGACAGTGCCTTTATCTTAAATAGCAGACAAAGTAGACTTCGTCAATTAGACGAGTTGGCAGGCGGGCTCAGAATCGGTAAGAATTTGCAATTAGTTTGGATTCAGATCCAATGTCAACGTGAAGTTAATTTGCTTAAGACATTTTAAAGTGATCACGATGGCAGTTGTATACAATTAAGTAAATTATTATGATGATAATGACAAAGATTTAAATCGTTAGATTTCCTCACCGTTCTACACCTTACTCGTACGAAAAAGTGTCCATACTGAGAAGAGTGAACTCAAACAATAACAATGGCGTTTCCATGACAATCAAGTCAAGCCTCTCGTCATTGTGTGTCAAACCTGTCCAAAACAGAAACTGTGCGACCACCTTTGAAACGGTAAGGCGTATCTTCGATTTAAATGTTTAGATAATGACGTGCAGCTGGGCTATCTGTTCTTTCTTTTGAAACTGCGTTATTTATTTGGTTCGTAAGAGTATACGAACCAAATAAATAACAGAAAAGACGGGATTCTTACTTTCTACTGAAATCACCTTTGGGCAATTGGTGGCTTAGTTAGAAGCTTTTGGATAAATACTGAATAAAAAAACTTGAGAGGTGTCAAGGGACACCCGGATGGAACGAAGTTCCTTTCGATTAATTAGTGAAGGAATTGTAATAAAATTTTATTTTTTTTAAGTTATAATAATAAATAATGTAATGTATTGAATCTTGTATAAAATAATTATATTCAATGCGAAATAGAAATGAAAATATCTGGCTTGCTTTCTATAAGAGAGAGAGAGACAGACAGAGAAACATGCGACGCCGCACAGCTTACAATAGCTTACTATAGCAAAAAGTGTCGTGACAACTTTTCGAAAGAATTTTTTCCGTCTAGCCCCCTTTCACAACGCGCGATAAGGAACTTCGTTCCAATATAATAATTTAGTTAGCCAACAGTAGTAAACCCATAAGTACTTACCTACCTAATACCCATAGAATGTTAGGATAGCCCGAACTAGGTTTATTCAAACCTGTGTTTCAGATTGTGATTGTTGAAGTTTTGTGCAAGCAGTACCCATCTTCTTCTTAGCGTGTCGATGGCAAAAATAACACGTAAAACAATTTATACTTTCTAAACTCGTTCGACCTAAAACTTGGCAACCCGACTACCGTTTGCTGATACAACCATTAGCTCTTGTGCAAGTGACGATATGGCATGAGGTGCAAGATGGAAGGTGACCCATTGTCTATGGAGATGTCTGTGTATAGCTGAATATTTGTTTATCTTGTAAAAACAATATTTGACCAGATTTAGGGTTTTACATTTACCTATTAAAAGTGATATATTTAGATAGATTAACACATTTTGCGTCCGTAATATTGTTATTTCGGTGTGCCAGTTCGCTCATCTGATTACAAGGTCGAAATCTCATAAATTTGCGACCAGTTTTGATGAAATTTCACACCCGATGCTTTTACGGCAAAAAGGTCAGCTCGGCAGCAAATTGGACGAGGGCGTTATCAGGGGTGGCATCAGAAATTGAAGAATTTGATCGAGTTAGGAGACCTATAATAGAATTGCTAGTGCACCTAATAGGTACTACCTTTGTAGTTTGGCAAAGCATTGAAATAGTTTCAAAAACATATTTTGATAACAAATTAATTTGGTAGGTATCTAGCCGATAAACGATAAATAAAAAAGTACTTAATTAATTTAGATAAACATTTTTGTTCGTGGCGTCCTGTGTTGGTTTACCCTACCACCATGGAAAAAAATTATAAATGTTTAACAAATAAATGCAATACAGACCATAATTTCAACACAACACCGAAATCACGTGTTTTAATTCTACAGAACACAATAAACGTCCTTGTTAATGAACGTTTCCCAACAAGAGATAAGGCGCGTACACCGATAGCGTCGCACGCGCGGGTACGCGGCATCGCCACTCGCGCGCAGGCCAACGTCCTATCGCACCGCTTATCAGCTATTGGGCAACTAGATGAGATTATACGCCTCGCTGTAATCATGCTTCCGTGTTGCCTTTTAATTAATTAAATGAGGCTGTATGAGTTTATCTTGGTGGTGTTGCATTGTTATGAAGATAATTAGAGGTGTTGTTTTATGCTTAAGGTAAGAATACGGGAGAAGCGAGTAAATGATGGCGTGACGGCTGACAGGAGAAAGGAAGAAGAAAACGTGTTGTACCAATTAGGGCTAAAGGGGACACCAAAGGAAAGGCCGTTCTAAGGATTCTAATTCGAAAAAGACGATAGTGTTGAAGTGGGATCGATTTGTTTTTGCTATACTCTAACAGCACCGACTCCAAGTAAGATGGGAGAAGGGCAGGAAGACAATGATTTTATTGTTGTACACCGTTACTGTTGGAATCTCTATTGAAAACTCCCTACGTTATTTATTTATGCATAAACTCTTGCCATACCTAATTCATACAGTGTGGGATAACATCGACGCGCAAACTGCAGTGCTGTTCTGTAAAAAACTTACCGTTAAAACTTAGATAAGTGAGATTAAAGTGACCTGCCAATACCGTCAATCCGTAGGTAATAGTATCAGGTGGATTGACAATTCACTTAAAGCTCAATACATGGTGAGATTTTTACAGAATAGATGTACTGTAACCATTATTCCAACACATATTCTAAACACCCTAGCGTAGAAATGTTTCGCTAGTTATCAAAAAAAAAAAAAATCTATGGTTAAAATGTATGGAACAGTAATTTCTTTTTTTTATTAACCGTCGGATACGCCCCCTTTGTCCAGAATCATGTACTGAATCCGTGGGTAATGCGCGTCGATCTCTGGATGCTACCCTGTATATTAGAACGCACGCTTTTCCGAATTGGTCGAATGAGTCACAAACTTGTCCGGCTTTTTGCGGATAGACAATTGTCAAGGTCTATTATCACATTTTATAACCGTGAAAACAATAACAAACGCCAACAAAAAAGTAAAACAATTAGAGAGTTACTCGTTGATTTCTTGAATTTAGAAACTACAACCGTTACGCAAAGAGAACTCGCTAATCCTAAATAGATTTCTTAACATAGCTTACGTCAACCACACTGAGCCATCCATTGCTGCATTCCTTTACAATACGTCCAATAGAATAGCTGGTCATCAATCAATGTAAGTACCTCGAAGTCCACACATTAGGTTGTAAATCTCAATCTGTCCAAGCAGTAAGTACTTACATTGCCAGACTGGAAAATAAATGGAGAAATCTTAAGGGTGTTGTCACAACAGCAGCTAACTTGTAAGTATAGGTATTTTAAAGAAGAAGAAGAAGGTGTTACAAGACAACTCTAAATAAATGTAACAAGGTATTTTTCTTTATCAATTATACAGGGTTACTTTTCAAAGACCAGCCAAATTTAAGGGTGTGCTACAGACCATCAAACTGAACAAATTTCTCCATGGGACCAATATCGTAATCGCGAAAAAAACTTTTTACAAAAAAAACAACCGACTTCCAAAAAAACACTACAAAGTGAAAAATAACTTTAATTTCGGAAGTCGGTGTCGTTGGTTCCGCATTTTCTTTTATCCACACCGACTTCCGAAATTAAAGTTATTTTTCACTTTGTAGTGTTTTTTTGGAAGTCGGTTGTTTTTTTTTGTAAAAAGATTTTTATTTTTCACTTGTTAGTGGGCCAGTTTGTAACTTATTTAAGTTACAATAGCCTAATCTCAACTGCTCATCACCTTTTACAAAACATTGATTTTCCCGATGCAGGGACGTTAATTGTTTAGGAGTTCTCCTTGTAAAAACCAGGAGAACTGGATCTGATTGAGAAGTCACCATCAGCTCCACTTCACGATACGCATTGTGCTTAGCAAACACGTTAAAGTACCTAATCGAATTCCAACCCGTGAAATATTTATTATTGAGTAGTTCCGATGGCCATCTGTGGTCTTCATCATCAGTTCCACTTCACCGAATGGTGCTTTCTGAGAGCAAATGCACGAGTTACTATGATAAATACCCAAATCGTTATAGGTGTGCATACCCTTTCAAATAAAAAAAGAATTTTGAAAATCTGTCGACAATTGGCGGAGTATTCGATGAACAAACATACAAAAAAAAAAAACATACAAACATCCGAACATAGTACCTCCTCCTTTTTGTGAAGTCGGTAAAAATTTATCAACAGAAAACTTCAATACCTACTCGACCTAAACTTATGGGACGGCTAAATTTTTATTCGCGATTACGATGTTGGTCCCATGGACCAAATTGTTCAGTTTGATGGTCTGTCCGCATCCTTAAAGGAGATGTTCCAAAATGTATGGAGCCTGGGCCAGGTCCTTGTACACTATACTTAAAAATAGGGAGATTCATTTAAAACAGTTCTCAACTGTCCAATTGCTTTAAAATAGCTTGGTTTTCTGGTAAACAGAAGAAATTACACTTGAAATTGCAACACAAAAAACAACCCGTCATGGCGGTAAGCTGTCATTTTGATTGGTTAATGACGTTTGACATGTTTTTGTTTATTTCGACGCTAGACGAAAGTGACAGAAGTGACACTGTTGTGACAACTGACAGTTCTCTTTTTAACAACAGAGTAACTAAATCTATGAGACGCCATGTTGAAAGTCGATAAAATTAATTGATAAATACCAGTTCACTACCACAACATTACACATTTAATTGAATTATCTGTATTTTTCCCGAATTCTACGGATTTTTCTCTTTATTTTGAGATACTGTACATAGACCTGGCCCATTTTGAAACATCTCCTTTGGCTGGTCTTTGAAAAATAACCCTGTATTTCAGCGGTCGTGTAACTACTTGCTAAACAATTATTTGTATAACTAACTAACTTGGTTAAAAACTTGCTATTATATTACAGTTAGCATAAGCATTATGCATAATCTAATCAGCATATTATGTTCCCACTGCTGGGACACAGTCCTTCTCTCGGTGAGAGGGAGTGGCCTGTAATCCACCACGCGGGCCCAGATGTGTGGGTTGACAGATGTCACATGTAAATTTTTGGTTCTATGACATGCCGGTATCCTCACGATGTTTTCCTTCACCGTTTTGAGAGCAGTGACAATGAAATAATTTACAATAAGTAAAGTGCCTGTTTGGTTCCAACTTGTTAGTTACCACTAGGGTACCGCTACTCTCATTTACAGCTAAAAATACTATTATATTTCTAATCTAGTTTTTATGCTCGTTTTCTCTAACACTTGGCGACACAATGAATACCTAAATAAAAGCGGGTTGTTGGATTTTCCACGCTTGGCTCGGCGTCGATAGTTGAAAATCCAGCAGAACTAATATTTATTTAAACTTTATTGTACACCACAAAAATACATAACATGAAAAAGATACATTAAACACTAAAAAATATACAATGGTTGGCCTTATCGCTTTCTGCGATCTCTTCCAGGCAACCTTGGAATGGACAGTGATTTTCCTGGAGATAAAATGGAGCTGTCGTTGGTGCAAATATTATTTATATAATACACTAAAATAGATACACATATCCAAAGTTATAGATACGTAAATACATACATAGTAAATATATAAGCAACGGAAATAAAAGAAAACAGTAGCTAATAGCAACATATAACATCCCTTCTAACTAAGAACCTAAATTGAAAAGTCTATTACAAATATCTTCAACATCTTTCCTATAACCTTTAGCCAATATCACCTCGTAGCTATTTCTCAAGTTCGCTTTCGTCGTTCCAATATACTTGAGCAAAGAGGATTTAAGTCAAGCCTGCCATGCTTTCAATCCAATTCAACTTATCCATCCAGTGGTCTGTACCGCTATGTGACAACAGGAGTTTCTATACAACATTAATCAGTTACTATTCAACGCAGAAAAGTTGCTTCGACAACAAAATTGTGTACAGCGTTTATTCGAAAGCTTGTAATTGCAATGAAAGTATTTGAAAAGATAGTGGCAACATTTTATTATTCAATTAAACATGAAATTACTTGTAAATAAGAATAAAAACAAGACCTTTCTGGTCTTGTTTCGATGCTTGCCGCGGTTGGTTCGTGAATTGGTGTCCCTTGTGCCTCGGAAAGCACGTTAAGCCGTTGGTTCTGGCTGTAATTCGTAGATCTTAGATAGTCGTTACGGGTTGTCAGAAGCCCAAAAGTCCGACAACCAGTCTTATTAAGAGGTATCATGTCACCCAGAAACTGGGTTGTGGAGATCAGATAGGCAGTCGCTCCATGTAAAATACTGGTAACAGCTGCATCAGGTTAGACTGGAAGCCGAACATAAAAATAGTTGGGAAAAGGCTAGGCAAATTGAATATAGAAAGCTGTTGTTTTAATTACTTAATAAGACCGAATTAAATTAAAAATTCGATTAACTTTGTGAATAAGATTCTATTTGAAATTGGTTTTTAAATGTAATGCCTTTCAGACGCATATAAATAACTTCAGATCAGCGTAAGGATGCTAATTTGGTTAACTTAGTATCCAGTTGATTGATATCATGTTTTAATATTAATCATAATGAAGACTGACATGCCGACACTAATCTATTAATTTGTCTCAGCAGCTTTTCTTGTTACAAACTTAAAAGCACGTCAGAATAATCTCATACATGTCTAGTAAAAACGGAAAGCGTAGGTAAGCTAACTCCCCTTTGATAAATCATGCGTCAAAACATACGCTGCACTGGCTGGCAACGCTGCTAAATGGCACCCGAGTTTTCATGTCAATTACCTCTCACTGTAACCTCAAAAACGGCTATAAAGAGACACAGCCCTTTCATAAAAAAATCATCAATCAGCACGCACTAATTACTGACACTCGTGTCGCGAAAAAAATACAAATCTGCATTAAAGGCGGCGTTTACAAAAGGCCTCTCGTTCACGTGACGTCATTTTATGCGTTCACACTAAATTGCGACACTGCTTTTTTGCGGCACAGCTGTGCCCAGCTCACAGTGTTCTCTGATTAAATAATAATTAAGGGCTGCGTATGCGCAGAGCAAATGTCTGTAAAATGCGACAGAAGTTTACGTTACATGTTACTTCTTAATTCTGCAGCCGACTCGCTGATTTGATGACGAATGCACGAAAGTGATTACTGAAACCTATGCATAAAAACTGTATAGAAAAGGGTTTTCTAAAGCGCCTAACATTTTAACTTCTGAATTTTGAGTTTGGTGGCAATAGGTTTCATTTTGACTGCAGTTCAACAACATTCATTGCGTTATTTACGTTGTTGAGCAGACACATTTTTAGAACATATGAAGCAATGGATTTGCAATATCCTTCAAAATTATTCAGATTGATATTGATAGTGTGTTATGCAATTAGGGTGCTGTTGGGCAGCAGAAAGATGCTAAATGTGTCGTCGGCATATTGTATGATTCTTTATTGTACAAACGGCATCGTCTGTTTGCAAGCAAATGCGCGCTGTTTTGTGAAATGGCAGAAACCATACACTAACGTGTCAATCAACTGTACTGTAAGTAGTACCTACATTTAGTACCTACACCTGTAAAATATAAACTGGCTAAGTAATGAATATTCTCAGAAACTCCCGTATGAATTATTGAGCAAGCGAGAACATATCGAGAACGGAGCGGTATCGAAATTATAGTGTCGATTGACACCTACTAACTCGTGGTCCGTAGGCTAGTCTAGACTGGCAAGTTGCCACACGACTATATGTACTGAATTCTAACTATATGTAGGAGAGTATATACAATGTGACAAGCTCCGATCGTCTGTATCAGTTTTGTAACTAGTATCGGTAGGCCAGGAGAGTTCAAATGTCAATAGTTCTGAATTTAATGAGCATTGAGTTAAAAAAATCAGTCGAATAAAACATTACCATCTAATTAGAAGTTATTAGTAGTCAACAAAAGGGGCAAGGTAAACATATTGACTCAACGCCTTAAAAAGATGACCTGCCGACTAAAGATGATAGAACATAGCTGAACACAATCTTTCAGTTGACATGCAAGTCGATGGTCGAAGAGTAGAGAAACACACTAGTATCTTTACACTTGGTGAACAATATACTCAATACTTTATTGCATTCCATAATATGCACATATAACAGTTGGTATGTTAAAACATTGAATCAATTATGGACCCTGTCGGGCACAGTTAAAGTTATCTAAGTATCTATAGGTATACTTGGTCAAATCAAAGTTTGTCTGGTGCACTTTTCCTGCAACACAGTGGACAGTGGAGGTGCTACAAATTAGCCGCTACAGATGCTCTCTGATCTCGCCGCCGCCGCCGACGCCGAAGTCCTCTCTTATTAAAAGCTTTACCAGATTCTCTACGAACACGCTGCTCTATTGTTTAAAATACTCCACAATGTTTCACTTTAGAGGTACCTTGTTGAAATAATTCGGGACTCGGGAGTCTAGAAATTATTTAGGTGAATTATGTTTGTAAGTTTAATAAGAAATTGGGTGTTTCAAATAAAGTGAATTTTCTATTTATTATTTTGAGTGCAGCTAGTAAATTCTTTGTAATTTTGGATTTACTTAGATGTTAGCTAAATTGAACGACATCCTTCAAATGTGACTGGGCTAAACTAGATGTAGAAGGATAAGAACCAGGTGTTGAGTTGCGAATTGGGAGAGGCCTGCTCACCAGTATATCTATACTGCTATAGGCTGAGTGACTGTTAGCAACTCTCAAAACGGTGAAGGAAAAAAAAAGGAAACATCGTGAGGAAATCGGCATATCCTAGAACCAAAAATTCGAAGACATGTGACATCTACCCACCCGCACTGAACCCACCTGGTGGATTACAACCCATTCCCCCTCACCGAGAGGAGGCCTGTGTTCCAGCAGTGGAACATTATAAGCTGATTATGTTATTTACTGTTAGCAGCAAGACGACGTATAAAAAAATGCAATGGTGGAGACCATCATTCTACATCTGGATTCATTTCTTGATGAAGAAGGAACCATGTTAACGAACCCCTTGTTATGTTAAATATCAAGCTTAAAGTTAAACAAAGTTCACGATAGCGAATATTTGAAACTACCCCATTTGTACTGTAGTTCCAAAAGTTTCCCGGTAGATTTCGGAACAGTTTTCAGCTTGAATTTAGAACGTTTGTCGCGGAAGACTTTGGAGTACTTATTTAACTACGAACGAAGCCACGACATCAACCACTTACCGGCTATCGCTAGTTTATAACCTAAGTGTATTTTGCTAGCTTGCTATATTTGGTAAACAAACAGGGTAAGAAAATCACCGAGCTGTTTCATTAACCACACACTTTAAGATAAGTATGAACGTCTTATTTTTGTGAGACATACCTACAAACGTATTACCCAGTGTGTATTCAAGAATAGATTCGGAACAAAGCACATTCATTGTCTCAAAATCGCATCTTGGGATATAATATTATTATTTGTTTACCAAACTGACCAATTAAAAAAATAGACACTAATGTGATGTGAATTTCTATATGTTACTGGCTGATTTCTGATTTCTCTACTAACATAATAATCGCCGCACATCACACGACCAACAGACCTCATTACTGCAATGAAGGCATAATTTCTACACTAAGCAACTACTACCCACATATAGAACAAAAACTGACATCAATCACGCCGCGACCGATAACCGACGGACGTCGTTAAAGTCTCGTATCTTTACGAATAACAAACTTCCTTGCATCGACTTCCTTTCTAACAAATGGTTATTTACGGATTGTTGTCAAGTTGGAGCGGTATCGCTGATGATGACTTGGCAAAATGTTGAAGAAGTTTAAGCTACAAAGAGCGAAGGAATTTTAAAGGGGTTGTTAATTTAGAGCGAACAGTCAAAGTTGCGTTGCGTTGGGGAGATATAAAGTTTGATTTTGCTTAACATTTTAAGTATAGCCACAAAATTTATATACATAATAAATGGAGGACTTATGTTCATTTCCTATAAACAAAAACGAATCGTTTTTTTTACCAATGGAAGAAAAAATTAAGCATTAATAGAATCGTAAGTTAATTTTACTTGTGATAGTTTCTTCCGTATAGGAGGGTCTAATATGCAAAGCTATGAGGTCTTTGCTTCATTATTGACAAAGATACAAGAGTCTTATTAGTAACCGTAATCGTAAATTATAGGAATCGGACATTAATAGAAGGCGGTCTTTAGTCGACAGCGGGGCACTACATGTCGATAATGATAATAAAGGCCATTAAAGCAAATAGTACCTACAACTAAAAACAAGAGATATCGAACAATTAATATAATGCCGAAAAATCCGCGTCGGATTATAAAGCCAAAATTCGATAGGCCCCCAAACAAACATAGTTGACGTCGGCAAACTGGCAAAGTGCTACAAAGGAATAAGAAATAAAGACGTCAAGTACAAAGTCCTACGAACGTGTAACAGAGCTATCAAAAGCAGGAGACACGAGTGTCTGCGACAAAGTCCATATTTCAAACAAGCTGTGTCCCCACCGTACAAGGCTCACTGGGGACTATAAAAACTACAAATGCCGGATATACATTTCCGCTACAAATAGACGATGACTTACAAAATACACTCGATGATGATCAAAGAAAATGTAAAGTTGAAAAGAAAAGAATAAGAAAATGAGAAATTGCTAGTTTACTCAAAATAGTTTGGGACTTCAGTTTGGATTTTCGCTTTGTTTTTCTAAAGGCGATTCATTAAATGTACTAAGAAAAAAAAGTGATGAATATTTTCACAAACTAATCTGCACCCTAATTGCGTAACACACTATCAATAACAATCTGAATAATTTTGAAGGATATATAATCAATTGCTTCATTCTTCGTTCGAAAAATTTGATTGCTCAACAACGTAAATAACGCAATGAATGTTGTTGAATTGTTAAAATGAAAGCGATTCTAACTATTAGTGTTGACGCAATTACCCCGCTGTTTGATTGCTGTAAGATATATATGTAATGTGTTTAATCGAATTCAGATATTTCTAGAAAACACGCGCAACTGATAACAAAGTCTAGATTGAAAAATACTTTATTACATAAGCCAAAGACTAGTGCCTAGTCTGAGATAAAACACAACCCAGACGATGAATAAATCTCTCCTCTTCATTCCGATTTTTTCGCCAAAAATTCTACTATAAACAATGACGTAGGTCGACCGCAAAAGATTTATTTATATAAAAAAAACTCATTGTATGTAAAATTGGAACATTCGTCACTCGGTACGTCTCGCGAACGATTCCTATGGATGACCGTAAATTGGACAAAATGACCAATTTTAAGAGGAAATTGAATCGATATTTACGATTATGCGATATGTCCCTTTACATATTTCGATAACCACCCACGGAGAATGTATTTTTGGCAATAAACAACTGTTTTTGGCAAAACCTCATTGTCAAGTCTACCAAAGGTTGCTGTTTTCGGGAAATTGGGCGTAGCCACCCAATAAATTTCCCATTATATACGCGATCTTCCTAAAACGTAAATCTGCGATGTCTAAAAGATTTACGGTGTTATATTGCCAAGATAATTGCTTGAACACTTATGTTTCAAATAGTTTCATCCATTATGATAACAAGACAGATATGAATGACGGACATACCAGCTACGTGTCAAATCGCGCTGTGCCCTCGGCTCACCTGTAACAAGAAAGAAAATCTTGATAAATATAAATTTTCGCGGAACACAACACAGAATTGTTATAGTTTTCTGACGAAAACATTGCAGACTAGACATTACAACTGTAGCAATTTTTAAATGGCCGCAAGGATTAACAAGTGGGAGTTAAAAGATTAATTGACGTGATTAAATGAACAACATTCGCGACCACAATATTTTCGTAAATAAAATAAAATAGTTTAATTTTCCATTATTCGATACGAACTTTTTTAATAACTTGAAACACTAGTGTAGGTACTTCTAGTTTTGCAGCAATTCATAGGTTACAAAAGAATAGTTAGAACGAAAACGCAGTGACTGCAATCATTTTGTGTAACAGATAGCTATGTTATCGTGTGTAATAATTATCACGATGAAAACACGGTATATTAAGTAAACTTATTCCCTGTAAACATAATTATTTGAAATGTCTCCGCGCAGACGGACACTCTGCTTTGTCCTTATATTTTTATTGCTCAACGTAAGTCCTTATAAGATTATTAAACTGTCTTACTTTCAAGATAAGGTCTCCAAATTTTCAACGTAATTTATTTGTCTCTTTACAGAATGACCTTGATTTCGTTGCCGGATTACCAGTGGGACCAGTTTTGACAGAGTGCTGTCCATCTCCAAGGTCGCCTCCTCAGCAAGTTAATTCCTTATTTACAGTTACATCGGGTCCTGGTAATAGAGTGTTACCAGAAGTCTCACAAAAGTTCCCCACCCAACAATTCAATGAACACTTTTCGTTTGGCTTCTATCCTCCGGGTTTATCAATCGATACTGTAGCTACCACCAATTATGATGTTATTAAATCTAATTCTTTTAACACCTATTCCACATATTCTCCATTTGAGACTTCTAATTTATTGCCGGTAGTTCAAACTATACCAGAATCATTGCCTTGCTCATCAAACGTTGAATCTTGCATAGTAGAAAATTATCCCCCCGTAACACAGACAGAAATCTATCAGACACCAATTACTATACGAATTCCTTCGTTGCCTCAGTTGTCGCCGTTTACTGGAGTTGCCTCTCCCCTTCCCAAGATATTGCCATCACAGAATATAATAAAAGAGGTTTATACTCCAAACTGTGTGCCCGAAATCTGTCCACAGATAATTGAAACTATAACTTCAGTGCCAGTCGAAACCACAACTTTACATATTCCATCAAGCGAGATAGGATGTTGTGGTCAGCAGTTGCCTGTTGCTATAAAAATTAATATGGCTTCCCCGTGGGGTCATGAGCCTGTACGAGCTGTTATATCGCAACCGGCTCCTGCTCCTAGCCCTTCTCCATCATTTGTTCCTTCATTTTCGATGCCTCCGGTTCCAATAATTGTGATAGAGAAGTCTAAATCTAAGTTGAAGAGTATCCTTCCGATTCTTTTGCTGTCCCTCATTGATGGTGGGTGTGGGAATAGCTGTGGTAGTGGTGGGAGCTGCGGCTGCTGTCAATGCAGAGCTACACCTGTTCCTTTCCCCATAATAATTCCTACTAACAATCCTGTAATCACTCGGGGTCGCAGTAAAGGGAAGAATAAAGCGTCTACAGACGTAAAAAGTTGAGACGGACTTCAAAAGTAAGAGGCTTATTATAATGAACATGATAATTCTGAAATGTGATTAAGGTGTGTGGAATTTAAAGAAGTAGCAAAAGTAAGCTGAAAAACACATTAAACAAATAAACTGTATACAACAATCAACTGTGTTCGCATAAATCAAAGACTGCATTAATGGGAAAAAGCGTTTTCTGTATGGCCCCTAAAATTTATAATAAAATACCACAGTCATTTAAAGCACTGCCGGTAAATTTGTTTAATTGAATTAAATGTTTGCACTAATCCTTTGGCAAGTGTGATGATTCGCTAGAACAGCCAATGTCTAGGGATTGCTATGATAAGGAAGCTTGGTTTAAGTTACAAAATTAGAGAAGAAGAAAAGATTATCGATTAACTTTACCAAAGGAATGTTAACGAACAATAAAATTGAAGCAGGATATTTCATGTAAAAAGATCGCCAGTTACCCTACGCCGTAACTTAGTATTACACTTTTCTTCTATCTAAAATATTGAACTTAGATATAACTTGAAATACACGTTGAAATATTTCACGCGTACGAAGCAGAGGCAGGTCGTATAATATAAAAACAATACAATGTTAAAGAAAGTTATAGTAAGCGATATAAAAGAAGGTATTCTATCAGACGCAAACACAGTGCTTTGAATAAAACCGGCGACACGACGATTCGTGTAGAGATAAACAGTTAACAATCTTTCCAGTAAACAGTACCTATATACTAGATTTTTATTTCCAACAGCTGGAGGGGTTCGTGGCTAAATTATAAGTCCACCATCCATTACACATCGAGATATACCCCGTGCCTCGGGAATCACGTTTAACCGTTGGACCCGGCTGTCATTCATAGATCTTTGACAATCGTTACCAGTAATCAGAAGCCCAGAAAGTTTGACCAAGGGATATCGTGTTACCCAGTAACTGGGTTGTGCAGGTCAGATAGACAGTCGCTCCATGTAAAATACTGGTATACAGGAAGCCAGCCCCAACATAGTTCAGAAAAGGCTAAGTAGTTTGATTGATATACCAATAGCTTCATAATGGAGGTTAGACTAGGCCAAAGCAAGATATTGTTCTTAATTGTTAACATTGTTGATCGAAGACTTTCAGCATCTTGAAAATTGGAGCAAAGGCTCTATATTATGCAAACTTATCAAATTATCCATTTATTTCGAAACGGAAGTGTTAATTGGTGTCCCTTAGAAATCTCTGCTCATCTGAAATTAATGGAAGCTATACCTTTAGTTAATCGGTTTAATATTTGCCATTTTCAAGATGTCTGAAGAGCCTGGAATGTACATTTGTTACTTCTGCGCCTAACTGAATATTAGTATGATGGATGATGCTATAAAACTATTTTCTTCGAACTTCGAAGTAGCTGTCTCATATGCTGGTAATGTATTCCTAACGTTATGTGCACGTTCATCATCAGGGACCAAAAGAAAATATTCTGAAGGATGTAAAGGGACGAAGTGGACGTTACTGAAGTTTATATTCTTGAGGAATTTATTATACGGACGTCTGCTTACATAGTTTTTGCTGAGATTTCTGTTATTGTTAAGCCAGTTGTCGCACGACGTGGCGCATTGCGTCTCTGTTTGCGTATAAATCGATTGACGTATATAAATCGCAGAATCGCGTCGCATTATCGCGTCGTGTCTGCGGGAGCCTTGATAAAGTCTAAATGGTTTTGTATTAATACCAAGTTGTTATGAGAAGGAAAAAGGGCAAGTTTCTGGCGGGTTTCATTTTTCAGAAATCTATTTGGTTGAGGTATGATAAAAATAAGGTTTCACGTGGCAAAGAACTTTTTCTTTATTAGCGATCGAAGCGTGTCACCTTTTATTTAGCGATACCCAAGAGCTTTATACTTGGATCTCTTTAATATTAAAGACTCGTATATATTGTCAGTAGAATACTTTCTATATTAAAGCTAGCTAGCTTGTTTGGTCATATTGAGAGGATGAATGACTAACAAACAAAAACAGAGCAGATGTGAGTGCAAACGCACTAGGAGGACATATTATAATGACCTAATTGGGCGATGTTCTTCAGAAAAGTCAGAATAGCACCACATTTACACTCCAAGGCGGACTCGCCTATGAATCTCGACCTGAACAAGTTTTCAAGAGACTTTAAACATAACTGGCAAAAATTTTGATGCGTTTATTAAAGACTAGCTGCGCCCCGCGGTTTCACCCGCATAAGTGCCGATCCCGATAAAGTAGCCTATATGTTAATCCAGGTTGTCAGTTATCTCCAAACAAAATTTTATTAAAATTGGTCCAGCCGTTTGAGCGTGAAGAAGAGATAAACATACACATAATTTATGTTAATAGAATATAATGCTAAAAGCAATTTGTCAGACCAACGACCATCTTTCAATAATAACACGGGTAGATACATTTTGTCACACACGTTCGAATCTGTCCCAAAGGATGCTGTAACTTCCATACTAAACCGCTCCGCATAAGAAATGGGTTGGTATATACAATCTATTACGATAAAACCTTTTTCTTACCAAAAGATAAAAGATAAAAAAAGATGGCATGTCATATTAGCTTGTATGTCGGACATTAGATGTGATATCTTTTGTCTGTTAGCTCACTGACAGCTTTTTTTGATGATAAGCTTTTGATTGAGGTACGTCCCTAAATAAATCTAAACCCATTTACTCTACTTCCCAATTACCCAATTACTTAGGTACTCACAGGCACTTTCTTTTACAACATACACATAGGTACATAAATAAATAATGTCACAAATACACAGGAGTAACAAGCAAAATTAAATGAATTGTTTCCCAATTTCCAATAGATTAAGATAATAACAATTTTAATAATTAACAGTTTACTTAGTGCAAGTCTTAATTGAATTTAGGTACACTCAAATTTTAATAATTACGCCTTGCCTTTTAACTTTAACGACAAAGGTGCAGACGCCAGCATATCAAGCTACTACAATCTGTCAAATTTCTTTAATAGATTTTCAACTTTATTGCTACAGTATAAGGTTCAAGGTTGATTGGGAAAAATTGACAGTTTCGGGTAGCTTGATGTGCTGGCGTCTCGTCTGTACATAACACCACCTCTATAATCTCCGAAGAGTTAGGCAGAGGTGCACATACAGTACATGACCCACATTTTGCCGTCCCATGTAACATGGGGCAAAGGACACAAAAAAACTACAAAAAAGGTACAATTAATAACAAAAATAGCTAGATACTAGTAAGTACAGATAAACAGATTAAAAAACACTACATTCGTCTGACACAAATTCGATAGGTACTTAGGTAGCTAAAGTTTACAATTGGGTGAAATTGTCAAAGCCATTTCAACTATTATACTAGCAATACATTTTGTAAAGGAACTTAGTTATTTAAATCCAAGTTCGATTCCATTCCATTTCCTGAATATTGAAACAGAGTGAAGAATTAATAGATATTCCATTTCAATTTTCAATCAAACTTTCGGTAATATAAACGGAGAAATTAATCGATTCTCACCTTCCGTTCCACTGGTCACAACTTCCTAGACCAAAGAAAAATATCCTTTTGTTATGAAAAACATAGAAGGGTATTTCACAGTTTTCCTCCTGATTGGCTCTAAAACTCAGGAAAGAAACAACCTGAGATGTTTTATGGACCAACATATTTATTTGAAAAATGCAACAATAAAATGTACCCTACTGAATTCGATTAAAATTACTAATATCGGTGAAGGAAAACATCCTGAGCAACCCTGGACTTATAGTTGATATAAGTAAGTCTGAAATCACCAACCCGTTTCGAGCAAACGTGGTGGTCAAAGCTCGTCCTTCTCTTTGCCCTGCAGTGGGACCATAATACTACATACCGTACTATTATTCGATTCAAATGAAATCGATTTCCAAATGCATAAATTCCAACTTTATTTTGTAACAAGAGAAGATCGATTTCTATTAGTAAAAAAAAAACAAAAGAAGACTGATAAAATGTCAATACTAGGTATTTTCTATAGCACGTGAGATAATTTACGTTCACAATTTTATAATCTTTCGATAAGATACGAGAACAAAATCATTGATGTAATTTTTATAAATATAAGATGTCTTTTCATTGAGATATTTTATTAGAAGTCTTATCGGTAGCCAGAGTAGACGCATCAATGAGTCAATATTTATTATTATAATTAATTATGAAATTAATAATATATTTCAGTACCATTTTTTCAGTTATTTTGTTTAGTTATAAGGTGAGTCAATTAAATCAGTTACTACATTTATATAATCTCCTAATTTGAGACTTAGTGTTTTTTTTTTACCACACATTTAAGGAAGAAACTGTGAATCTTTAGATAAACTTAATGTTTTTTGGTGTACAAACAAATTATAAAAATGATATACCTATATATTCTTTATTTTGGTATACTCGATATACTCAAAAACCATGATATAAATTAACACGAACTAAAACAACTAAAAATAACGTGGCCCAACACACGTTGGCACTTGGCACGTGACTCCGTATGCAGTGCCTTATAAATGGACTCTCTACTTTGTCTAATAACGTTTTAGAATGCTAGAATTATGATATGTCACTGAAAACCAAAGCAGCTTTTATTGCACTTAAGTTTCTTTAAAACTACGGAAAGAAACAAATTTCCTCACACGGAATCCAAGTTGGCAAGCAAACACAAAGAGTTCTGGAACCTCTTTAACTTTCCTAATAGGAAAACAGCATTTCTTTAAAGTTTATTGACATGTTGTACGGCTATCACTTGAAGAGGTTCCGAGTTTCCTTACACCAAAACTTTTTGACCATTTTATTATTTTGTCGACCAAAATGTAACATGTTGTTCTGTCACTAACCAACATATACCTTTATTTTACAGGAATCCGAAGTATCAGCGCAAGGACTTCAACAATTCTATGGCGGTGCCCCAATAGCATACACAGACAGCCGCGATGACGATGACATCGGCCTCCTTCTCACCGTCCTATTACTAGCAACCAGAAACAAAGGCAACGGTGGTTGCTGCGGCTGCTGCCACTGCGGCGGCAGCAGCATACCGATACCCTACCCGATACCGATACCAACCAACAATCATGTCATCACACTAACTAGACGCAATGATGATGAAGGAAGTAGTGGAGGCGCCGCAGAACTAATAGGAGAAATCAATATCGTGTCCGAAAATATTTCGAATGTTGGAGCAGAATCTACATCATCAGATAAAACCAATGACATTGACAATGACAATGAAGCCTCTGCCGAATCAGATAATGGCTCGCGCGATAAATGCGTAACACACGATCAGTAGCAATGGGTTTCAGTTTTTTTTTTTCATATACGCTGTTGAGCAAACATATTTTTACAGCATATGAAGCAATGAATTAGCTATATCCATCAAAATTATTCACATTGAGATTGATAGTGTGTTACGCTATTAGGACGCTGCTTCCCCCAGCAGGAAGTAAAAACAAATATTTATTTTTAAGTTAATGTATCACATTGCCATCACTCTAAAACGATTAATAAAGCATGATGAGAAAGCTGTATCATCAATTTTTATTGACAAGCAATTTCCCCTAATATGCCTGTCAAGTACAGGCTTGCACACACCCTGTTTTTAGCATCCAAGGCCCAAACTAGATCGATGAAAAAACAATTCAGGATATTAACGTTTATCATATTTTGGTGTACTACAAAAACAGGATATACAATACGGATACTTAAATAATAATATACAGGGTGCATTTGAAATCATGGGCATTATTTTAACCTAAGGTACTACTTATGATACTAATTGCATTAGGGCTACTATTACGCAAATCAAAAATATTATTAATGCAAGTATGGAAAACCTTAAAATGTAGTAAGTCATACAAAGTATCAAATTAGTTGCGCTTCTCGATAGCAAATGCGTAGGTACACTACGCCGTACGCGCGTCCTTGGGCGTGAATTCTTTGACCCCGCCCGACTCACGTGACATTCGTAAGTTGCCAATGAATTGATTCATAATAAATTCCAATTTTCCCTTCGTACTTTGCCGGCTTAGGACGGTCAAAACTACGTCAACTAACATACATAAAAAAAAAAACATTTACGTACCTAGCTTGTGGATTGTTTTGAAAAAACCTTATTTGTCGGTAAAGTGACAGAGGGTAAACGGGTGCTCTTCCACGAGCTTGTGCATGTGCTGGCACGTGAAAAGACGAAAAATCCAACAGGTTCTGAGTGGTTCTGGTGGAATGAGACCCCGTGAAGGAATAGGGTCGTTCGGGTAGCGCCGATGGAACATTTCACGAGTTCATACTAAATTTCTTGTGCGACCGTAAATTACAACCATTTGTGGGTATTGTTAGTTGGTGTACCTAGCCTGCACATTACGCGGTCGAGGCATCGTGTACACAAACACACACACAACACACAACTACTACACTAACACTTAATACACTGCAATCCAAGCACCGTATGACGCGAGCGGCGAGTACGGCGATTACGTCACGGGATCAATAAATCAATTACGCGTCAATGCACCTGCGCAGTCGTTATGACACTGGTTCCGGGTTCGTGACTTCGTGTTGCGGCGGGAAGCATACCCCGCGCGGGGGTGATATTCGTATTTTTGCGAGTGAGGGAGTGGGACGGAGAGAGTTCAGGGAATCCCGCCGGACGGAATGTCTTGTAGCCCATTGTTATTATTACTTGTAAGGAAAAACCCGCGCGCGCGCAGGTGATGTTTGTTTACATTTCGCTTTGCGCTGTACTGCGCTTTAAGATTTTGATATTTCAACAATTATTGGCGTTAACGAAGTATTTTGTTTTAATTACTTTAAGTGTTTATTTGCAATAATAAGCCTTGTGCAATTTGATTTACTACATTTTTAAGGTTTTCCTTACTTGCATTAATAATATTTTTGATTTGCGTATTAATAGCCCTAATGCAATCAGTATCGTGAGTAGTGCCTTAGGTTAAAATAATGCCCATGACTTCGATTCCACCCTGTATAAGCTTACAATCTTAGGATAGTAATATAACATGTACATGTATATAATAGTCCTCCAGACTCCTCCTCAACACTCCTCCTCCTCCTCCTCCTCTTATATTACAGTGCACAAGTGTGTGTGCAAAGACAGGTGCACTCCCTCTTCCCTCACTCTCATACGTAGTCCGATGGGACGGCAATTCGACACGACCGGAGTGAGATCAGGACACACACATGCAAATAACAAAGCATGCTTGTGCATTTGCACATGTATATATAACTAAGGAGTGGAAAGAATTATAGGGCATCAAAAAATTCGTCCGAATCAGTGAACAGTTAAGGTGCCAGAAACTACTGCAATTTGCAACTCACTAATCAACTAATTATTATGAATGAATAATTAATTGTTATTTACTTTGTGCTATTGTAATTTAAAAACATTGTAAAAGCCAATTATTTTAAAAGAGTAACCGTGAACTTTCTTGCCGGCTCTTCTCCATAGTAAACGACCAATTGGAATCGTGCACCTATCGTGTACCCTTCTGACGTTTCATAAATGGCCCATGTAAGTTTATGTGAAATAAAATATTTTGCTTTTTTTTATTTTGAAAGCAATCGGCATTGCCACACACTTTGGCCAGCCCTCTGGTCACGTGAAATACAAGTACAATTTTACTGGGGAAATAATCTATGTGGCGATCTGTCTGTTTAGTAGCTACCCATCTCAAATCGAGTTTAGCAGCATTCCAATTTATTCACCATGGAAATTGTATAATGTTGAATCTGTTAGACTGTTTTATTGTAGAGAGTAGTATTTGCAGCAATCCCACTTAGCATTTCTATTGTGCCATTAGGAGATGTGAAATTGTTTATTGTCTTTAGTAAGTTTCAGTGAATTTATTATCTATAACCTAGCCGTTGTACACTCAACTGGGAGACTGGGACCTAGATTATTTTTGAAAGGGTTCAACCACAGAGGCGGTTTTAATGCCATAGGCATTTTCTACCAGTCAACCTTTGGGTTATGCAGAGACAAACAGTAGTAGGTGCAATCATGAAAATTATTAAGTAAATAAGTTAGTTAGGTAGTTTAAGTACTTTATGCATTTAAAATTGTGTCTTATTGCCTTGAAATAAGATTTAATTTTCTTTGATTCAATCCGCGGTCAATATGGCAAGATAAACAATTTTTGAAAAAAAAAATAGTTATACTAAAAGCTAAATGTTACTAAAATCAATTCAGTAGTGAATTATAAACAAACTACTTTCAGAACTTGCGTTTATTCTCTTATTGTTATTGTTTCTGTGTTGCGTTTATTGTGTTGTTTATTGTGTCTGTATTTTGTCCTATCTTAACAGGCGACAGCGTTCTGCATAGCAAAACACGGCTTTGATTGTTTTCTTTTGTTTTCTACTCCGATGTTTTTTTATAGTTAGCCAGCTGCGACGGATTGCAGAGGATTCTTCGAGCAATCAATATTTATGGTGGCACAGGTCATCTAAGAAATAAAATGGAACTAGTATTCGAAATACCACACTGCTTTGTTGTATTTTTATCAAGGACTAACTTCAGCTCTCGACCATATCCTATGACACTGAGGGAAAATGTAGCTTCTCATGTGAAAGAATTTTCGGAATCGGATCAGTAGTTCTAAAGATTACCCCTACATGCAAACGTACAAATTTT
Source organism: Globia sparganii (assembly GCA_949316385.1). NCBI lineage: Eukaryota > Metazoa > Arthropoda > Insecta > Lepidoptera > Noctuidae > Globia > Globia sparganii. The sequence continues at coordinate 9,388,862 of OX438655.1, read as the reverse complement.
ATCTCTATAAGGTTCCTGCAAAAAGGCGTGACACGCTACGCGAATCGCACGCGACACAAAAGCATCGCTCGCGATTCGCGCCTGTTTTAAGGAGCCTTTATAAATTCTTATAGATGAGTGTTAGTAAGAACTTGAAAAGAAAATTAATTTAAAGGAGGACCGGACAAAATGATCCCAAACAACAAACAAACATTATGTCATTAGATAGGCATTTTAATATAGAGCAATAACTACTAAGGCGGTTCATTTCAAATCGCTGTGTGATAAAAGATATGGCGATATTTCGTAGAAGGTACCTGGACGGTAGGTAACGGAATAATTTAAAATAATTAATCCCTTATAGTGGTCTTAGTTTGAATATTCACAAATTAATGCATTCCGATGATAACAAAATAATATGATATCATCGAGCTGGTCAGATGATGAAACTGGACGCTAAATATCTGAACTCTTGAATAACTACTAGTAAACGTATCGAGTGTGACGTATTAGATGTGTCTTAACGAGTACTGTTCATTTTACTCGATGACGATGACCTGATGACTGAGCTGGACACCAGGATAACGGGACCCTTAAATGGCTACTAGTAAAGTCACTGTCACCAGGTGAAATAAACAGTACTCGTTGAGACATCTATTGGGCCCACACTCAAGGGGTTTACTAATAGCTTTTCAAGAGTTCCGTTATCTAGCGGTCCAGGTCATTCCTACGAAACATTGCCATAACTTTTTTCACACAGCGATTTTGAAATGAGCCGCCATAGTAGTTATTGTAATAATAAAAAATATAATTATGTAAGTAGTTGTTACGAGTATTGGTGCCAGACCAGCTTCCATACATTTTTGCCGAGTCTCCTTTATGTAATTTGACACTTTACGATTTTCATGATCATTCAGTATATCGGTCGAGGTAGTTTACCTTAGGCACTCTTTACCCTTATGATTTTTTTTCCTAATATAGCATATGTTGTTACAGCAGGTAATAACCTCAAATCATCTTCAACAACAGCCATAATAACACTTGACACGATGTACTAAAATGAGAGCAAAGGATAAAATGTTCGTAATTTTTCACAATGCTTTCACGTGATTGCGTGTGTAAAAAAAAACCTTTTGTACAAATTTGAAGCATTCGGTCGTTGCGTCTTCCCCCGAGAGCATATTATTAACATTGCATTTATTCTACTTAATCTTTGGATCTTAGGAAAATGACGACGAAATTGTTTCGACTAAAATGTTTTAACAGATAATTTACTGGATTACCTACTAGACTAGAATTAATTTTAATGATTTCTAGAACACTTGTTTTTCAATTTCTAGGATTTCTTAATAATAAATGTCCATTACGGGACCACGGTGTCTCATTTCATTAAAAGCGTGTAACGGGCCTCTGCGAGCTGACTTCGGCCCCTCGTACGCCTTCCAAGGGACCGGGACTCCGTGTTCCCGAGATACGTAAAGATTATAAACCGGTCAAATGCGAGTCGGACTAGCGCACCGAGGGTTGCGTACAAAGAAGGTATGTAACTACAAATTTACGGTTTTCGGATTTTCGGGTTTCCTTTACTTGTGCTACATGACCTTGCTTCTTGTCAAATTTCATGATTCTAAGTCAAAGGGAAGTACCCTATACATTTTGATTCCCTCGAGAGTGTCGACATATAAGTTTTTTGCCGCATAAACGGCCGTATCTTTTTTTTTACGTTTTTAGAAGTTTGATTTTTTCACAGCTTCAAGGGATTGCAGACCTGAATATATGGTTTTAATTTCAACTCGATATCTCCACGCGTTCCCGAGATAAAGGGTCTTGACAGACTGACGGACAGACGGACGGAAGAACAACAAAGTGATCCTATAAGGGTTCCGTTTTTTCCTTTTGAGGTACAGAACCCTTAAAAGTCAAATAAAATAAGTCCTGGGTTAGATCCCCAGGTCAGTCTGTGTGGTTGTGTATTTCATTCAGAATTTCTTAGTATTAGCCCGGAGGCTGGATTTGTGCCCCATTGGTGGCAATATGCTCAACATGGCTGACGAAATGTATTTTACAGATAGGTAGGTACAGTTCTGTCTAACTCTTCAATAATTTACATATATCACACAACCATTAAAATGTTACGGGAGAATGTCCATTTATTCCACAATAAGACCCCGGTAACACCAAATTGAATGTGTAAAAAACACGTGCGTAAATCAATAAACAATGACAGACATGAAACTGTAACATAAAAATGTCACACTCAACAGTTTCAATTAATTACTACTTAATTGTGCCAGTTGTTATGCAAGATCACACATTACATGACAATCGATTACAGTGCATGTTGGCACTTCATTTGTCTCGCACAATATAATCTGTCTCATGGTCATTAGACCATAATGTTTTTGACGCTTTGTGAAATATTATCACTTTCCTTTGTGATCGTCGTATCTTGATTGAGCATTGAAACTTTTTTTTTAATTGAAAATCTGGATGAATCTATCTGCGGGGTAATTGCGTAACACTATTAGTAGCAATGCGTTTCAGGGCCTCAAGTCTGCTATTACAATAGTGTCAGAATGGTCTATCATTGATTTCATAATTGTCGATTTTGACAAGTTTGGTAATCTACTAATATAATTGCGTCATTATGACTTTCCAATGGTCAACCACTGACACTCCATTGAAAGAAATGGTAATCTCGTACATAATGACAAATGAATAAATGTAATGTTTATTGCTATTTACGAACTTCTTACTACTTCAGATTGCAAACACTAATACGTAATACGTAATAATATATATTAAATGAAATCTAGCATGAAATTTAGTAGTTTTTCTCAGACCATTGACCGACCAATGATCGACCATTATGAATTGAGCAGATTACGAACTTTTAGCAAAATGACAATGGGATCGTGTTGGAATGACGAATTTATAAAAATAGCAGACTTGGACCCCTGTTTGATAGATCAATAACGTTCATTGCGTTTTTACATTGTTGAGCAGACACATTTTTCGAACATATGAAGCAATGGATTAGCAATATGCTTCAAAATGATTCAAATTGAGATCTATAGTGTGTTTCGCAATTAGGGTGCGGGGTGGTGCTGGCCGGTGGCGATGCTTGCAATTATTTTTATTTAACTACTGTAAATACACCGTTTCTTGAGAGCACTGGTGGCAAAGTGGTAACGGCTCCGGCGCAACTTACGAGTTGTACGTCGTGGGATAGGTCCCAGACAGGCGCTTTACTTTGTGTAATTTTTTTCATCACCATTGCTCACAAAAACGGTGAAGGAAAATAGTGAGGAAACCCTCGAAGATATGTGACTTCTACCAACCCGCACTGGGCCCGCGTGATGGATTACGGCCCATTATCTGTCACAGAGCAGAGGATTGTGTCCCAGCTGGGATTGCTGCTGATTATACGATTTTATTATGCTATGCTGTAATTTTTGTATATCTGTATGTTTAAGTTTCACTTTAAACCCTTTAGACGGAATAGAACAATAAATTAACTGTCACAATAATATTAAACATTCCGACAAATCAGCCTTCCTAGTAATTACATTATTAATTCAATTACGAGCTGAATCCAAGGAAAACGTTTAGCTTAGTGATTTTCCGGGATAAATGTGATTTATGGCGGACAAATAGAAGGAAATTAGAAATTGTTAGTAGTTTATGCCGTTTTGAGCGAATAATTGTTTCAGTAGTAACTGATATTCCTCGCAGAGATATAACAGTAATCTCTCTAGCAACAGTTTCTAATACAGATTTGATGAGTTAGTCCACAAGTTTTATATGCATAGAAGCCTTTAAAATATAAGCTATCGCAAGCATTTTATATTGAAAATGCAACAACACTACTGGCAACTAACTCTCCACTAAAATCGACAGTTTCTAATACCTACAGATTGATGTTAAAATTAGTCGACCAAACTTTATATACTCATAGGATTATAATATTGGCTATCGCAAGCATTTCATTTTGATAATAACACTGGCTACTAACGACCTACTAATTTGAATTGACTCATAGAAACTGTACGTGAAGAAACAAGAAAAGAAGCTAGTTAATTTTCTTTTCTTCTTTTCAATAAAACGTAGTAAAAGTATTAGATAGTGTCTACTGCAGCAAAACAGAACAAATTAATAACTTAGCGATAGATCGAATACGAGCTATCTTGTATCAATTATGTATCGTTCAATTATCTGTTAATCCTCGACTGCCTTTTATTTCTGGTCTTAACTTTCTGCAGACTGACATTACTATTTATCTTGATTAAGGGTTTTATCTGGAGTAAATAAATTACTTTGTTGATTCAATTATTCTGAAATTCCGAAATGAGAACTTGAGCAGGAAATTAATTTAAATGTAATCTTACACGTTACTTCAATGATCGTTTAGTATATCGGTCAGGGTTAAGAGCGATGTCGTATGGGAGGCATCGCGGCTGAGGGTTGAAATTGGCAGGTGGCGGGGCCAACGACCTGACCCGCCGCAAGGGGACCAAGGGTGCCCAGACACGGGGTCGTCTGGCGCCCATGTGCTGGTGTGGTCCCTGGGGTGGCCACGGCGTGCTATATGTTCTGGTACGCCGGTGAAAGGGAGTACTCCCCAGAGGAGGGTCAGGTGACGGACAGCCGCGGCGGGTTCACGGATGAGTGCTAACGCGAGCCCGTGTTCCCGCCATAAGCGGCGGAGGACGACACCGTGGAGTTTTAGTGGGTTAGAGTCCCACATAACTGCACTATCTCCCCGTAGTAGTGCAGTATGTATGAGCATTTCTCCACGTTAAAAAAAGGGTTAAGAGTCATCTTAAAAACTTCCATGAGCATGTGTACTTGACGTTCAAATATTATTGTTTTAGCCTCAAGCATAAGTGCTAAGTTCTTCGCTCCAAAGAGCCTCAACATTCTTGCTGCTTAGTCAAGATGTCGTTCAAACTCTGGAGACGTGAACAAAACACTCGCTTTCTTATCGTTGTTGGTTCAAAATCGATACCTACGACCTTATATTGACCGCTTCATAATTACAAGTCACAAGATGTTATTGTACAACACAAAGGCTCAACCTCGTCAAAATTAAAGGAACATTATCTTAACGTTATCTCCCATCGGGCATTTCGTTTGATTTCCATTGAAGAGACGTGCCGAGATAATACATAACTACCCACATCTCACGCACAGATAAAAGATACAGAGATAATTGACTCGCAATTACGCCACATCTTTAAGAGAGATATAATTAATCGTATATAAGAAGAAATAAAAGAATATTGTACAGCTTTTCAATATGGCGTCAGCCATACTTTGTTTTACGTTCGTTTTGCTACTATATCTACAGGTAAGTGTTTATCTTTTTTTTTAAGTTATTTACTATTTTTATGTTATTAATATTGTTATTTGTGTTTCCAGGGAAATTACGCTCAACAAGGTGTACCGAACAATCAAAATGTAGGTGTAAATAACGCTATCGGGTTTCAGCAACAAGCGCTACAGCGGACAAACACACCAAATAACATGAACCAGACACCAAATGGAGGATTAAACATGAATTTACCGAAGCAGTCTAATTTCCCGCAGCAAGGCAATTTGCAACAACCTATCATTGGGAATTTCCAGGGGAATTTGCAGCCATCATTGAGTATCCAAGGCAATTTGCAGCAGCAATGTGGGTCAAACTCACTCGGTAATATACAGTTCAGCAATAAAGGATCAGCTCAGCTGCCTCCAGGATTCGTTATCAATCCATCGAAATCACAAAGTTGTCCCACTAAGATTAATAACGGTTGTAGACAAAATTCTCAAATGAATCAGCAACAAAATAATATGAGTCCGACTCCAAATGTGTCCCCGCCACCAACCGCGCCTTACTCAACTAATTCAATTGCGGAATTAGCAGCTGTAAATGGTTATCCTTCGTTGTTATCCCTTTTTGCATCTCAAAATAATATCGCCCAGCCCCAACAGAAGCAACAGTTGGCAAACTTTAATCCCTCGCAGAATCAATTAACGGACGTACAAAAGCAGTTTTTGGTCCGAGCTATCCAGTCCCAGTCTTCTGGACAATACCAACCTAGTGTCAGCTATGCACAGAATCAATTTCAAGTAGGTGGTGGTCCAGACAATCGTCCAACTATCACAATTCTAGCTTCACCAGTGTCACCACAGCAGTCCCAAGCAATAGTGACTCCTGTTGCCAGCCAACAACCTTATATAACAGGGCAAGCTCAACCAGTCACTAATTACCTTCAGAATCAACAACCACATCTGGTAGAAGAACCGTCAGTGTTAAACCTAATTCTATCAGAACTTCCGGGTTCTGACTATCAGATCATGTATCCTCCTTACTCGGTACAAAAGAGGGAGTCGAAATCAAGTCTAAAATCTTTGATACCGTTATTAATTAACTTGTTAAAAGAGAAGAGTAGCTGTGCTTGCCAGAATTGTGGGTGTCCTAACAACAGAAGCGGCTCCAATAATGTACCCGGACCTTCAATATTCGACGGGTATTCCAGTCTAATGAATTATGGTCAAGGAACAGTGGAAACCACTTCGAAGGCCAGTAATGTCGAAGAAACCAAGAGTGAGAGTAATAAAAAAGAAAAGAAGAACGAGAAGAAGAACGTAGATAACGTTGACAGTGCAGAAGAGTCAGAAGAAAATGATTCAGAAGAAATGGACTACAGTGAAGAAGATTAAATAAATACATACAGACAAAAACCAGAAGCCCCAGATGGCAAAGCGATATTTTATCAGCGTTATTATCGATGATGGAAAAGTCAAAATGTATTGTATTGACATGCTACCGAAATTCGTATGTCAATCCTGTTGAAAGCCGTTGTAGCAATACGAAACGCTTTAAAGCGGTCGCCACTGGTTTGGCCCTCAAGATAGTATTCGGTGATTATAATGAAGATGTTTTGTACGTGATAATTACCTATTAATAATCTTTATAAATATAAACATAAAATTAAGTATTTATTGGAACTATAAAAAAAGACATTGTTTATAAATTGTAATTTATGTTTTATTGCTGAACGATTTGGTCATAAAACAAGATTAAAATTCTGAATGGCTTTCATTAGTTAAAGCAAAAAAAGCACCAAACCAAGCATTTAAATCTTCAATACATAATTTACTTCGTCTATGTCTATATTATTTCCATCATCCGATTCCTGCCCTATCGAAGTACCTATTTGGTATTCAATTATTGGGCAGTTGAATAAGCTCCAGCATATTAAGCCACAGTGTACTAGAGCCATTTGTAGTGTCATACACATTGAGCCGGTAATTGAGCCAGTTTCGGCCACAATGTTCGAATTATGAATGTCATCCACAACCTGTTTGCTGGCCATTAATCAGAGCTCTGTGGCTGTGGTAGAATTTAGAGTAAGCACTGAACGATAAGCTATTTGAGGCCAACTGCGTCTCTCAATAGATGAATATTTTAGGAGGCTTTACCAAATGTAATACAATCTTTGATCTATATACTAACAATAATATCTATAAACTAATAATGAAGCTGAAAAGTTTGTTTGTTTGAACGCGTTAATCTCTGGAACTACACACATGCACATCAGCCTATAGGCTGGTGTTATTTTTTGACAAATCTATCCAAAACACGGTAGGTAGTTTAAGACCAGTCACAAAACTACTTACAAACAAATTATACTTAAACTAGACTCTAGGCTCCTAAGTTCTCTGACGCAGTAACCTATGTACGACCCGATAAGAGCAAACTGTTTAACTAACAATATTACCAACCACTTGGGCTACTAACTATTTATTCATAACACATGTGACTAATTTTAATTTAATTTCAGCATCGTCACTGACACACATGTCCTCTATCTCTGACGCCTGCTCAAATACCAGGTGAATAAAGACCTTTGAATACACAAAGACCTAATCGTCTTAATCTTTCTGTGTATAATCTGTGGGCACTGGCATTACATTAGTAATCACTACAATGTTGTCCACAAGTCTCATTATTCTTCTTACAGTTGTCGCGGCTTTTTATTATACTAATTTTCTTGCATAGTTTATGGCGGTTAGGCTAGCTAACAATAATGTTTTATGGATAGTGTTAATTATCAAAAATGAGTTAATTTTTAGTAGGGTGGTTGGCGGATTTACGCCAGTAAGATGGTGATTTCAATAATAGTTATATTTGCTACTTCTTCCACAATAGGCTTTAACATTCTTCCTTCAAACCTTTTTTATGACCAAACTTTTTATGGTGTTTGGAAGTTCTGCATCCTATCTATACTATAGAAAAATATAGCTTCTTCCAAGTTAGGACATGCTTTACCATCTGCCTAGCCTTCGCGCAACTACATATGTTGGTGTCGGCTTCCAATCCATTACAGTCTAACCAGATGCAGCAAAGATCTTTTTATTCTACAGATAAAATCGGGTTGAAAGCCGAACAGACCTTTTTCGAACTCTTTTAGAACTCAGTACATGATTATTTTTATTAAGTTTAGATTACTGACCATGTCAGAGATCATAATTATTCAGTTGACTACAATTAACATGAAACAACTAGGTTCTGACCATCTCAGAGGACATCTATTGTGAGGTAACATTCCAACACGTATAATATTTGCAAGGTTTTGCAAAGAACCATGAATCCATGACGACGCGTGTAGTTGACAAGGCAAAAACAATTCGACTATGAAATATTACTACTTCATGATATCATTACTATTCACACTTCTACTAAATTCTCAGTATGAGTTATAAACGTACAAAGATAAAGGACAAGATGTGTATATTTGAAACTGCGAGTGCCAGAAAAAGTGTAAGTATTCGAAAATGTGACTTTTCTAAGTGCCTCCTGGTCTGAAATTATAATTTTTACACATATGCTTTTGTAACAATTATTTTGGGGAATGTATTGTGAGAATGTTAAACAGTGTCATTACTATTCTACATCTGTATCGAGGCTTTGTTCAATGGATTCCAGACAATGCAAATCCTTGAATTATTTCGAAGACCGCTCGACATTTTCTGAGAAAGTCAGACGAATATTGGAAGTTTCGTCTCTTTCGTAATTAAATCTAATGTAAATATTATTAAGTTAGTTACACTAAATTAGATATATAGGGGGCTCGTGGCAAAGTAATAACAGCCTCACGGATCGACCACTCAGGTTAAGCTACGCTTGCCACGGTTGGTCCGTGGATGGGTGACCATCTTCACATATCATAACCCCTCCATGCTTCGGAAGGCACGTTAAGCCGTTAGTCCCGGCTTCATTCGTGGATCTTTGACAGTCGTTATGGGTCGCCAGTAGCCAGACTTACCAAGGGGTAACTAACTGGGTTGTGGAGGTCCGATACGCAGTTGCTCCATGTAAAATAGTGGTATTCAACTACATCCGGTTAGACTGGTAACCGAACCCAACATAGTTGGAAAAAGGCTAGGCAGATGATGAGACTAAAATTAGGTATAAAATTTTCCATATTTTCATTGCTATTATTTTGGCCCAAGTATTAGATTTCAAGGCTAGGAGTTGTTTGGGCCAGCTTTGTCCAACGGTTTCAGAATGTTGAGTCGCCTTTGTCTGTTTGCAATTCTTTCAGGCGTTAAAGTAATTTCATGTTTCTCAATAGGTCATTCACACACAAGCTCTTTAACACTTTAAGGCTTTAAACATGTCGTAACAAGCATCATCTAATAACATTAGGTGAAATCGGCTTAGATCGGCTTAGCGGGCGCAGTGACCGAGTGTCCCCTGGGCTTCTGAGCTCAGTCCTCATTGTTTTAGAGGCAGAGGATACATATGAACATTATATTATATCGTCACGGCCGTCACGCGCAGGATCAGCTGAATTCTAAGCTCGTCTCGTTTTGGTAACTTGAGTGTCACACGGTTGGGTTCATAAATATTTGTCGTTAGTTTTGTGGTTAACGAACTCTGGTATCAAAAGCTTTTGGAAACAATGAAACACATGATGTATTAGATGTTCAGATTTTGTTACCTATGAAGCAGTTTCAATCCGTTGCTTTTTTGTAAAAATATCAGTTGGTTACGCATTTTTATTTTATGTCCATTACTTCCCCAACTAAGTTCCATCTAGTTTATATAGAATGTTACAAAATATTATCAATTATTTCTTTCATAAAAACGGTTTTAAACCAATTATAGAAATTAAAGACACAGCTTGTAAAAAAAAGAAGTACCTACAAGATAAAACGTTTTTACAAAAAAACAACCGACTTCCAAAAAAACACTACAAAGTGAAAAATAATTTTAATTTCGGAAGTTGGTGTCGTTGGTCCCGTATTATAGTTTATTGTCACCTACTTCCGAAATTAAAGTTATTTTTCACTTTGTAGTGTTTTTTTTGGAAGTCGGTTGTTTGTTTTTTTTTTTTTTGTAATAAAGTTTTTATTTTTTACTTTTTAGTTATACCTATCCCACGCAAATTCCTATAACACTACTTGCTATGTAAATGTTAGTGACAGGAAGGTATTAAAACATCATCAATATAAACTTAGTGGAAAAAATTCCTATTATTGAAACTAACTTAAAAACTACCCAAGCAAAGTTAATAAAATTTATATGGGACCACCCCTGAACCATTAAAAAATGAGAGATTTTTGCAAATCCGTCTTTACAACATTACTTTTAGTATTATGCGAAACCCGAAACACGTGACTAGTATTTTTATGTAAAGAATCTATGTAAGAAATTTCAAAACTGTATCATGAAAAATCACAAAGTTATAAAATTGTTAAGTTACCTAGTTGTCCGTACAAAATGCTCACCGCGTACATGCTCACCGCGCGGCTCGCGGCGATCATCATTTTCATAGTGTCGTTCGGTGTCCAACTTGTAACCTTTTTTAAATATTTTTGGGAGAAAATATAGGTGCATTAATTATTGGAATCGATTTAGTTACTTATTCTAAACAAACTATATTCAGGTTTCTCACATACTAAAAATAATGTTGTATATGACGGAGTTATGTCCGAATATACATAAAAAAATATAAAACCAAAATTTATGCTCGAATTTACTTAGAAGATTAGCGGTACCCCAATAACAACTGACATGTGGGTGTACCATGGAATACTGAACACATCTGCGTACCCCTTTAGAGGTTTCAGGCGTGATGTTATGTTGTGTGATTGCGCAAACAATGCATATTTAAGCGATAGCAGCAATCGCGGTTGATTTGCTGGCATTTATTGAAGAGTTCCGTCGTCTGTCTCCGAAACTCATCATCAGATCTTTACGAAATTTAAATGGGACTATTTCAGAATAAACATCTTTCCAACAAAAAAATTGCAAATCCCTCAATATGTGACGGAGTTATGCCTGAAAATATATTTAAGAAAATATATAAACATCCGAATTGAGAACCTCTTTCTTTTTTGAAGGTTAAAAATATAAAATCATCAAGTAAAAAGTTAACAACACTTTCATAAATCCGTCTGATATATAATAATAATAATATATAATATTATATATTATCTGTCGTACTTCTGACATGCCGACAAAATCTTCGTCCATTCGTCAGCCAACAGATCGACAACAACAATCACCAACCACAACCACATCAACGATTTCTAGCGCATCAGTCCGACGACGCTCTGATATTGGGATAATATCACTTTCTTTATAAATCTTCAATTATCATAAAAAATACATCCGCATCGTGGAAAAGTGCCCAAAAGGCTGGCAGCGTTGCCACATTGCTTTCCTTTTTTATATACCTGTACCTACATAATTATTATTTAATCTTTTAAATTATGTAAATATTTTAAGATAAACAAATCTTCAATTAAAATTGATATTCAAATTCTCCTTACAGATGGCAGACGCGAATCCCTACGGCTAGACAGGGCACGGCTACCCTGGAGGTTGCAGAGGTGGCTACAGCAGCCCAGTACCTTATGATCAACCAGCATTCTTACCACCACCACCAGGCTATGGCGTGCCCGTAGTGATAAGGGAGGATAATAGTGCCATTAAGAAGATTTTGCCGTTTTTACTCATTCTGCTAACACAGTGAAGCTGATTTTACGCTGAATGATCTTTGATTAAATTTTGAATATTTTTTTTTTTAATGTCTCTAATATTGGTAAAGTTTTATAATACACACTTTTTGTTTATTGTACACTTTTTGTTTATTAAATGAACAATGAAAAATAAACGTTATTTAATTCCGTTTTTTCTTGGTTACTTCCCAATTTTAATAATCTAAGAGCATACATACATACATATACATACATACATAATCAGCCTATAATGTTCCCACTGATGGGAACAAGGCTTCCGCTCGGTGAGAGGGAGTGTGCCGTATATCCACCACGCGGGCCCTGTGATGGTAGATTTCACATGTCTTCGATTTTTTTTGTTCTAGGACATGCCGGTTTCTTCACGATGTTTTCAGCTATTTACAAGACTACAATTACCGACAAATGGAGGTAAAATAATTGTTAGAGTACGATCTAACAGAAACGCTATCAAGATATAACACTATGGAATCACAAGATGTCTACAAATAGAGTTAACATATCGATATTACATATTTTACATAACTTTACATGACAACGTAATCGATGTTAAGTAATTTTGGTAGCCTCTGATAAGGAAATAGTATTATCCGAAGAATATTACTAATACCACTGATATTATGTAAAGATGGTGGTATAAAAGTTGTAGATTAATATCGCAAAATATTATATCGTTAACAATGGCTTCCCTAGCGTGGCTTGCTTGCTTTGTTGTGTTCTCTAACGCCGTAAGAAACAATTACTACTTTTTTTTTCCCCAAATATATCATATGATATTTTCATATAACTTTTACCTTCCAATATACATTTAATTTAACTTGTGGTTAACCAGATACTCTACCGAATACTTAACCACAACAAAGTGCTAGCGTATGGTGCCTAAGACCAGTGCACTCCTTTTTCATATTTTCAGTAAATACTGAAAAGTTCCAAGTGCGGTGTTCCCTTGTTTCGCAGACAGAAATTTCATAGAATTTCGTTTCGCAGAAAATATTTCTTAAAATATTTGTTCCTCATATTTTAATTTCGAACATCATTGTTTCAACGACTGTTTACTTGAATGAAACATATTTCACAGAAACTCGGGACTTGGGGCACCTTGACTCGGACAGGTTAAGTTTGTTTTAGGTTACTTTTAGCCCTGTAGACAGAAACAGGCGACTACGTCTCATTAATTATTAAATACAATTACTTTGTATAAAACCTCATTGTATAATTGAAGAATGTTGTGCATAATATGAAATCATTATTAGTGAGAATAACAATATTGTTTTCCTGCTTGACTAGAATTTACTCGCATTATTTTTGTGAACGCTGTGTTGTAATTTTAAAGAAGGGTATGCGTTTCAAAGGTATGAATTGAAACGTTTAGAAACTGTCACTCGATAAAATGTTTTTTTTTTTTGGTAATAAGTTTTATATTAACTAAATAATATGACGATAAAGAATATTTGATTTGTTATTCTATGATATGAATATCGAAACATTAAATTTTATTTGTAACAAAAACCTATGGTTAAATTTTATCAAAGTAAGTATTCTGCGTATTGATTATTTTATGAAATGATAATATGATAAAAAAAAATGTGAAACGAAATTCTAAAATTGTTGTATATAAAACAATGTATAACCTCCAAGTATAAATTCAAAACCTCTTGTTCATTCGGAATTTACAAAATATCTAATTCGGTATAAGCAGACTAAATCATGAAAAGTCATTCAGAGTTGAGTTTATAAGGATAGTCTTACAGATCTCTCTCAGTTCTGGTCAAAAAGTGATATAGTCCATTCCCAGCTTATAATCTTCCTTTATTTTTCCAGTTTTTCCTGATCCAGGCCCAGTATGCGCCGCCGTGCTGTGGACCGCAAGGATTCCCCTGCTACGGGCCCCCTCCTCCGTACCCCATCATAGTGAAGTCGTGCAACGATGATGATGGTATCAAGAGCATTCTGCCGATCCTGCTCCTTCTGCTTTGTGACAATAAGGGCTGCGGAGGATGTTGTGGCGGTTGCGGCTGCTGCGGCTGCTGCGGCGGCTGCTGTTGTTGTGGATGCGGCGGATGCTGCTGCAACTGTTGTGACCAGCACATCCCTGTCCCTTACCCCATTCCCTACCCTATCAACTGAACCCCCCTACCCTACCCTATAGCTGAATAGTGGCACTATGTAATACTCGTCTTATTTGATATGGCAATATCTCTTAATAATAAATATATATCTATATATCATAATATATCTATATCTTCTACCTCTTCGTGTTGCTGGCACGGCAGTATTTCTTGTTGGCCCAAAACTTCGTCACTATTTAAGCGGTTAATTCAAAGCAATTTCTAATTTACAATTCATACTGCTTGCGTCAATTACAAAATTCAAGATATCCTCTCTAAAACTGATCTATGCTTCAACTCATAAGATTTGTAAGGAAAAATGCACAAACTTTTAACTGCGAAAACAGTTCAATCGATCGTTTGATTTGCGTTCGAGAGATGGCGAACATATATATCTTGCGGTTTGATGTTGTGATAAATTCAATTTGAATATAAATTTACATGGGTTGGTTTGTGTAACTGTCATAGTTTCATTTCACGATTATAGTACTTATGTATTATTTTGTTTCTTTTGTTAAATAAATATTAAAATATTAAAATATATATTTACTTACATAATTTTATTGCTGTTTTATTTTTTGTTTGATTTCCAATTTTTAATCTTCATCTTTAGGGTTTCCAAAAAACTTTAAGTTAGCTCAAAAACGTGTCTGCTTCGAGTTGAAATGAAATCTTTATAGGCGTACGAGTAATGAAGAATGCATTTATAAATTGTAAGTTACTGCGAAACAGTAATTACCAATATAATGTCATATACCTATCTTTTGAATACGTGTCAAAGCTTGCAAGGTACTAAATTACATCATTAACTTAGTAACCGAATAAAGTTTAGAAATACACAGTATATATAGAGTATGCGATATGTGTTATTGATCACATGTCAACCTTCAAAATGGGTTTCAAGAACCTTTTCGTGTTTACCGCTCTTTTGCTGGTCTGGAAAGTAAGGCTGTGTCCCCAGTAGGCAAACTGTTAGCAGCCGACTGAGTGAGTAAAGTGAGCGTGAAGTGAGTGAAGTGAGCGTAAAGTGAGCGCAAAACTAGGAAACTGTGGACACTCCATTGCAAATATATGGAAGGGCGTATTAAACCGATACGCCACAAACTCAGTCGGCCGCTAACAGTTTGCCTACTGGGGACACGGCCTAGGTTTAACAATGCAAATATTTCAGAATATTAGAAAGTATCCCAGAAAAGCAAAGCACGTTTTTGAAAAAAAAAATAGAAGTATAACGAGGAAGGTCTAAGGCCCGTATTACAGAACGTCACTCAATACTCAAGCATTACTTAAAACTAGATTCAAGCCATTTGATTGGTTGAAACTAGTTTTAAGTAATGCTTGAGTATTGAGTGACGTTCTGTAATACGGGCCTAAGACTTGCTCTCTTGAATATATTATTAATTTTATCATATTTTTCCAGGTATGCAGGGTGTACGGCCATGCAGCCCGCGTTGAGTATATCAACCAGCCCTACACCTCATCAGTAGCCGCCTCCATCCAGGCCACTCCTCAGCTCGTCGTCCCAGCCATCTATACGCCAGTCGTCTCACCGTACGACTCCTACATCCAAGAGTACTGCCCTACCGTACCCAGCTACAACGGCTTCAATGGTTACTCCAACTATGCACCCAGCTACCCTCAACCTATGCCCCTAATCATCATTGATGATGATGATGATGACAGCTGGCATAACATTCTCTACTACCTCCTTTTCGCAATGAGAAACAAGAGAAACTGTGTCTCTAGAAACTTCGGAGGTTGCAGCGGCGGCTGCGGAGGCAACTGTGGAGGCAGCTGCTGTTGCAACTGCGGTGACAGCTGCTGTTGCAACTGCGGTGGCAGGTGCTGTTGCAACTGCTGTGGCAGATGCTGTTGCAACTGCTGTGGCAGATGCTCCTATATTCCCTACCCCATTCCATACCCCATGAGCTGTCCCTACTCTTACAGCTTCCCTGGTTTCGGAGGGTACTTAGATAACTCTTACGGCAGCACAGAGGAGCCCTACCAAACAGGACAGGGCAACAACGATATTAACCTTAAATTAACCTTCACATCAGAATAGATTAATCCTGTTCTTGTTAAATAACACGTTAATTTGTATTCATTTTGAAATAAAATGGTGTTTTCAATATTTTCATTTGTTTGATGAATTCCCAAAAATCTGCTCATGTGATGTATTAGAACCGTTAATACATCACATGAGCGGCAATCTACTGACTAATCAATGTTTTTACCACGGTCGATGATAATTTCGTTAAAGCTAATGCCGACCCAATAGATGAAGAAGACCTCAAAGAAATCTTAGTATATATTGGATTTTCAAAACGGGCGAGTCCAAGAAAACGCGGAGGCTGTTGGTCAAGGTCTATGTCATAGGATCAGGGTTGGCATGATTAAAACAAGTTGTTTTAAAACACATGTTTAAAACAGTTTTAATTTAAACCGTGTTTCATAATAACACACGTTTATAAACACAGATTTAAACAAATTTTATGCATTGTATAAAACAATAAGAAGAATTATTCGTAGTTCAAAGGTAATTTCCCCGCCGTAGTCCCGCTAGGAAAGTCCCTATGTCGCCCATTTTAAAAATCAACATTAGTTAGAACATAGGTACAGGGCCTCAAGTCTGCTATTACAATAGTGTCAGAATGGTCTATCACTGATTTCATAATTGTTGATTGGTAATCTAATAATATAATGGCGTCATTATGACTTTCCAATGGTCAACCACTGACACCCCATTGAAAGAAATGTCATAAAATGGTAATCTCGTACATAATGACAAATGAATAAATTTAATGTTTATTGCTATTTACGAACTTCTTAGTACTTCAGATGGCAAATACTAACGTAATATGTAAAAATATAAATTAAATGAAATCTAGCATGAAAAGTAGTAGTTTTTCTCAGACCATTGACCGACCAATGATCGACCATTGTGAATTTAGGAGATTACGAACTTTTAGCAAAATGACAATGGGGTCGTGTTGGAATGAAGAATGTTGGATGATGACTTCTGTCTCCTTAAGGGGACTTAGCAAGCCAATAACTTTCTATAGTATTATCACGAAATAGGGGAGGCATTTGCCCAGCTGTGGGACAGTATCGGCTAAATCGCTGTACCGGTACAGTTCCCTATTAAGTGTTTGATTTACCGGATGACGTCATTACGTCAGCGCCGGCTGTCGCTGAAAACCAGCGCTGGGGCTCTGTCTTGCACAGGGTCGCAGCATAATGCTGAGCGATAGCCGTTTTGCGTGGATGTAACGCATGTTTCCCCCCTACCCTTTATTTATTTATTTTTTTGTGTTTTTGTTCTTTTTACGGCATGTTCACCGCAAATAAACGTATTTTTAACCGACTTCAAAAAGGAGGAGGTTATCAATTCGGTTGTATTTTTTTTTTTTTTTTATATTATGTTTGTTACCTCAGTACGCCGTCATTTATGAACCGATTTGGATTTTTTTTTTTATTTGAAAGGATATGCTTCCAGATTGGTTCCATTTTTGTCAAAATCCAGTTCTGATGATGGGATCCATGAGGAATTGAGGGAACTCCTTAAATATTATAGGCATACATATAGAAATTTTGGTATTTTCATCAACATGTCAAGCATTTGCATTCAAAAAGTATAATTTGGTGAAGTGGAATTGATGAAGGAGACCACAGATAGCCACAGGAACTCTTCAATGATAATAAGTATTTCACGGGTGGCGATAACATATCTCGATTAAAATAGTTAAGCGACTATGACGAAGCAAATTTAAATAAATGGTTCTGACGAAAATGGTACCATCAAACCGATCTGATGATGAAGCTGGAAGGTAGGTACCGGAACTTCGTAATAAAACCATGTATTCTAGCCGTGTTTGGGCTTATTGGAATTGTCATGAGAAGCACTCTGACTATAAAAAGTAAAAAATAAAAACTTTTTAACAAAAAAAAACAACCGACTTCAAAAAAAAAACACTACAAAGTGTAAAATAACTTTAATTTTAATTTTGGAAGTCGGTGGCAAAAACGTAAATACAAAACCAAAGACACCGACTTCCGAAATTAAAATTAAAGTTATTTTACACTTTGTAGTGTTTTTTTTTTTTGAAGACGGTTGTTTTTTTTTGTTAAAAAGTTTTCTTTCTTTCTTTAAATTAAGAAAAATAAGATAAATAGGTAACACAACATTTTACAAAGCAACAATTATTTAAAATAAATCTACTTTTTGATTGAGCAACTCGACCACGTCCTCGATAAAATTTCAGGTAATTATTATTATGAAATATCGTATGACCCATATATTATATCGGTACTACGAAATGTAATATAAATGGGAACCTGAGTCCACCAACATTATGGAATAGTGTGAACGGCGAGATGACTCGACTAAAGAAAATCATTTTCTAAATGTTGCTGTAAGAAATACAGGTGAGCTCATATTATATTAGTAGCAATATGTGTGGCTAAATAATAACAGTCTTACAGGTCGATCGATCAGGTTAAGCTACGCTTGCCGCGGTTGGTCTGTGGATGGGTGACTATCTTTACATTCCGAGACCCCTCCGTGCCTCGGAAAGCACGTTAAGCCGTTGGTCCCGGCTGTCATTCGTGGATCTTTGACAGTCGTTACGGGTAGTCAGAAGCCCGAAAGTCTCACAACCAGTCTTACCAAGGGGTATCGTATTACCCAGTAACTGGGTTGTGGAGGTCAGATAGGCAGTCGCTCCATGTAAAACATTGGTATTCAGCTGCATCCGGTTAGACTGGAAGCCGACCCCAACATAGTTGGGAAAAGGCTAGGCAGATGATGATGACATAAAATATTAATAATTATAATTAGGTATATATTATAAAATGTTTTTTTTTTTTAGTTGACAAAATAAATAAATGATTGATAAAATAAAATTGCTAGTTAAAACTTAAAGCCTATGTAAGAGTTAATATCTTAAACTTAATAACTATGAGTGACTTAGTCCTCTGGGTGGAATTCCACACCAGTGGGCTGTAAAACCTACCAGCAATCATATTCAGGGTGGATATTCAGCTTATAGAGGTATAAGGAATGGGGTGTAAAGTTCACTCATCCTCCACAGAAAAGGGAGGATCCACCGACCACACGGGTGTCGTGGCAACTGCCCGTTGATTCATGTCGGGCCGTTGTTTATATACTAGTTGCGCGGTAAACTCTGCTTGCAAAATGCAGGATTTTTGCGTGACGTCAGTATGACGCGTTGTTCGCAATGGATGCACTCGAGGCACAAAGAGCTCTCCTGTGAGTGATTGTTATGCCACCATTTGAAATGATTATTCCCCAATACATTTTATAAGATGATATGACAATTGCTTCTTATAAAACTGTGCCGCATCATGTTTAGAGAGTCTAATATTGTTGTGAAGGGACTGCTCGACATTTATCTCAGTTGGTTTGTAATTGACACCACCATATTAATGTTGTTATGGTAATATGAATTTTCAGGCGAGTCCCAGAAAATTCAAGACACGTAGCAATTTCTTCTGGAAAATATCGCAAGGCACCGGATGTGGTAATCCGAACTGCAACAGATGTGAGATCTTGACACATGATGCCAGAAACCTGTACGGGTGTGGCAGTCCATCATGCAACCAATACAGCAACCGCTGTGCTAATTTGTCCAGCAACCTGTACGGTGAACCATGTGGCAACCCAACCTGCAGCGGATACAGCTACCCGTACGGCATATACGGCTACGATGCTCTTGTTCAACCATACATTCCGCAGTCCGGTACTGCGGTTAGTTGACAGTTATTAGAAAAAGGCTATTTACCTAGTATTCTTAAGACCCCAAAATAGGAATTATTTGAGGTTCGATTGCCATGGCTTTTATAAATAACACAATGACAAATAATAGGTACTTTGTATTTAAAGACCCTAATCCTAACGACGAACAAGAAACTGAAACGCAGTCCGACTAATAAAATGTCTGATTAAAATCACAGACCGTAAAACGACGAAAGGTCAATTAAAAAAAGGTTCAGAAGGTTACTTCGTCCAAAAATCAGAAACAAAAAAAAAAATAACACTAACGAATTCTTATAAGTAATGTTATATAAAGAATGGCTCAACAACATTTTTTGAAAGTTAAATGATTTATTAATTAAAATTGTAAAATAGTTTTTAATCAGAAACCTACGTGCTTGGTATGACCCACATGCCTATATTTACGAAATCCTAGAAGGTTAATACTTAATTTGTACTTTGATATTGGAATAGAAAATGTATAAATGTAGTTTTATCGTGTTTACGGTAAGACAGTCACCATGGCTTCCGTAAAGTTTGTCGCGTTCGCAGCTCTACTGCTCGTTCTGAACGTAATTGTATTTTTTATTTATTAAAATTGTTAAGTTTGATATTTAAAAAAAAAAATGTGCTCTTAGAAGTTCCATACATTTTGACCAATTTTTTTTGTATTTACCGACTGAAAATTAAGACGCCGGGGGTTTAGAATCATGTATTGAATCCATAGTTAGGTACGGTTTGCGCATCGATGTCCCTGCCACACTCACGGGGTTTTCTGTCAATTGCCAAAAACCCATACGCCAAAATTGGCTTATTAAGTTAAGAAAAATGTACACATTTTATAAAATTTAACTCTTATCAATCCTGGGTGCTAGCGTCTTTATATCTATACTTTTTCGCATAAAATTCATAATGTGCCAATTGCCTAATACATATTTCTGGACTTGTTGACTTGCCCATAAATAGACTAACTTAGTACGAATCACCTATCTAAGAAAAAATATATAGTGACGATTCGCCAGTCCCGGGCAAATAAAGTCGTGCGAATTGACTAATAAGCCGTTAAAAATATTAGTATTTCCGGAACTTTTGCTTTCCATGCCTCCGCCGGTAGCTAAATTTACGTTTCCTTAGAAACACCGAAATCTAAGCCCAGCTGACGTAAATAGAACATCAAAGGCAACCGACATATTTGTGAACATGTGCCGCTGTGGGTGCCAGCACAAGTTTAAAGATTACGATAATTTAGAAGAAAATTGTACCTCTACAAAGTTTGCTGAAGCACAATCATAATTTTATCTTAAGGACTTTATGGAGAAAATGCCGCTGTAAACTTTTTAGCAGTGTAGCAATCAATATCTTTTGAAAAACGTAGAGAAAATAAAGAATTCTAACATCAAACAGTCATTAGCTTGATTTGAAATAGCATCGATAACTGAGTATTGCCACCCCCAATTGATTCTGAGTATACTTCAAAACACACAATATCTTCGTTTACTCGTAGCTAAATATAACAGGTTTCTGTTATATTCACACTATTCAGCAGATCAAACAAACTAGGATTAGTGTTAGCTTGTACCACTCAGCTCCTGACCTATTGTCAACATATTGTAATGATGAATCAATCAGATATGATTAATAACGTCTCGTCTTGTACGTTTACAGATGCACTGGGCCCAGTGCCAGTACCCTGGGTACTCCAGCTATTACTACCCGCAGATATACGAGATGAATGACAAAAATGATCTGGATATTATTCTCCCAATCCTGATTCTGACCTTGTTTAGAAGAAATGGTCATGGTTTTGGCGGCTGCGGGTGCGCGGGGTGCGGGTGCGGATGCGGATGCAGGTGTTGCGGGGGCGGATGCGGATGTGGATGTAAACGGTGTTAATAACATTGGTCAAATCATTAAAAACAAGTTGACGATGCAGAGAAGAGTATTGAAAGATGGAGGAAATATTTGAATTTAGAAAAAAGAACAGCCTATTTGATTTTAGAATGTATTTAAGACAAAATACCCATCACAGATATAGATACACCTAGATAACGCAATAGCAACTACTTCGCGTGCCAAAAATCGCACCAACTTACGCTCAAAAATCGTAAGCCGCTACTTTCGCGCTCAGTCCTCTGTACTGCTGGCTGGGTGAGCGTGAGTGAGAAAGAGCGCTTGTGACGTCATAATAAGTAGTCAAAAAAATGGCACGCTTGGTTTTCATACAGATCGTGATACTTGCGTTATCTAGGTATATCTATATCTGTGGTACCCATAGTTTCGTTTTGTTTTCGAAAAATGAATTGTAAAAAAAATATAAAACCTTCACAGTGAAATTGATGTCTGTTGTTTTATTCCAGTGTTGTGTTAAGCGACGTGAGCCAAAATAAAACAAATCAAATCCAACATACTCTGATAACTCGAGTAATCAACGAATTATATGTAATAAAAAAGCTGCCATATGATGTTACGTTGCAATAAGTACAGATAATATTGTTATGGTAGGATTTTTATACGATAAAGCACGGCCTAAAACTGTGTAATTTTATGATTGCACATTTGCACAACACTTTCAGAACTTGTAAACATAATAAAACCAGGAATTTGTATATAAAAGTAAGCACTACGACATAATCTTTTGTAAAGAATGTAGAGATAATCGTGCTCATAGTACCTACATATTTATATTTTATTCGAAGAAATAAATAAACAACTTCTTAAAAAATCTAATACGACGTATCACAATGAATTTAAGATATCTTCTTTTAATTATCACGCTAAAGGTAATTCAGGAAATGGTTCTCTTCGATCACGAAATAAATCATGTATTCTTTGTTACTACTTTATTTTAATGTTTTTTTCAGAACATCAACTGCTCCAACCCTAATCGCCATACACAAAATACATCATCGAGTTATTTCAATAATTTGAAATCAAAAACCAGAGACCCAGTGATTCCTGCCAGATATAAAATTAAAAGTAAGACGAACTATGGAGAACCAACTACCACTCAAAGTTTTCCACCAGAATACTTCCCGGAGGTCGAATACCCAGAAAGTGTAGTAGATTCATCGAAGCCTTTCTATCTCAGCGCAAGCCCTTTCCCTAATGACGTCCAATCAACATTCAATGCCCTTTTCGCTAAAGGTAACGGTAAAGTAAAGACTGCTACTGGTTATTCTTGGACCCAAAATGAGAAAAGTAAAGAAAAGGAGCCAGCTACTTCGCAAAAAGAAGGGGAAAACGAAATAACAGACACAAAAGGAAACGAAATCAATTTTATTGATAAGGGAACAATAGAAACGCTTCATGATGATATTTCAACGTTAGGTGTTAAGGAGGACATTGAAAACGAGGAGATTCCAAACTTAACATCGCCAGAGCAATCTTCTGAATGTAAAGATATTGATTACGTCTTAGGTTTATTTAACGATTTGGATGAAGTTGTGAAAAACCTAACCAGTACAGAAACACCAAAATGTAATGAAGGTAACAACAACACAGTGCATACATTTGAAAGTGAATGCTCCAACGAATTTAAATTTGGTTCGGATATGACGCCTAATAATAATGATTCCATTATCGAATTGAATGGAAATTCATTCCTTGAAGAGGAACATCCTGAACGTATAAGGAACCCATTATTTCAAGATTCAGATACAAACGATGCATCAACGAGCTTAACTTCATTATTAAATGAATATATCACAAATGCTACGTCTGTTGAGGATATGCAAAGTGATTTTTGCAGCATTGGGCTCGTTGCCAGCGAAACTAATAGTTCTTGTATTGCAAGTTAAGCTGCATATTTCTGTTCGTGTTTGATATTATGGCGGAAACACAATAAAATTATTTCAGTGTTATTTATATTCTTGGGTTAAATACGATATTGACATTCCGCGCTTACATAATCAGCCTATAATGTTCCCACTGCTGGGACCCAGGCTTCCTCTCGGAGAGAGGGAGTGGGCCGTAAACCATAACGCGGGCTCTGTACGGGTTGGTAGATGTCATGTCTTCGAATTTTTAGTTCTAGGACATGCTGGTTTCCTCACGATGTTTTCCTTCACCGTTTTGAGAAATTCCGCGCTTAGTTTAGTCCAATTTTGTGTTAAACAGCTAAATAGTCAAGTTATTTATTTACTTTACTTAGTAATTTACTATTTTAGTAAAATATCTACTATCTACACTAATAATCTATGCTAATATTATAAAGAGGTAAAGTTTGTATGTTTGTATGTAGGGGGTAATCTCTGGAACTCCTGCTTCGAATTGAAAAAATATTTTTGTGTTAGATAGTCCATTTATCAAGGAAGGCTATAGGCTATATAACATCACGCTACGACCAAGAGTAGCGGAGTTCACGCGGACGAAGTCGCGGGCAGAAGCTAGTAATATTATAAAAAGGAAAGATTTGTTTGTTTGAAAAGAATAGGCTCCGAAACTACTGAACCGATTTAAAAAAATATTTTTGCGTTGGATAGTTCATTTATCGAGGAATGCTATAGGCTATATACCATCACGCTACAACCAATAGGAACGTGGCACCAATGAAAACTGTTGCAAAAATGTGAAAAATTATTCCTTTTGAGAGCTTCCGTTGCGTGCGCTGCGTAGACGGTTAAAGTTACGCAAAAAAAAATGTATGACGGAAATGTTCCCCCTTAAAAGTCCTAAATAAAGTTTGCGACAGCATAATATGTCTATCTTTTAAAGTTGGCTGCTCACTATAACCTTTTTTATGATAGGTAATCAAATTTATTCTAAAATAATGTATTATTTGCAAAAGTGTTTTTATAAACATGATATTAATCCTTATCCAAATAAATACGTTATTCATCATAAGTATTTAATTCTGAACAAAATTGCCCTTGACATCTTTTGATTTCAATGAATATCTTAGGAGATATCATAGTTTTAAAATAAATCAGCACGGCCGCCGCGCGAGGTTTACTATAGTTCCACTCCTACTGATCATAGCATGATGTAAGTATCTAAAATAGCTTCTTAAAGTAATGTACATACGGTTACACATCAAGCTATACATTTCCAGTTTTAGCTGATCTCGCATTGTATAGGTTTTTTGTACAATCAGAAGTCAGCTTATACTGGTTATGTATAGCTTGATGTGTAGGCGTGTGTACTAAGTAACAATCTTAAAGTAATGGAATATACTTTAGTAGTATAGTAGGTTTTTTCCTCAAATTAATGAATTACGTTCGTCAGAAATCTGTCTTATTTTTTTTTTTTTACTTTAAACTTACCAATTTCTTATAGCCCACATCACTTATTCTACGTCATGGAATTTACCTGAAAAATAAACAAAATAAACATTAGGAAATCACAGAAATACTAAGTACCTACATGTTATTATGAGGTAATCGATAATAGTGAGATATCAAAGATGTGTAAATGATTGAAAATTTGTCTATAAGAGCACATGAATTGATCACGTTTCGATTCATTACAAAGATAAATTAAATTGAAGCATTAAGTAAGGTTGAGTGGTAGAAAATGCCTCAGGCATTAAGTCCACCTTTGTACAGTGTTTTTTTTACTTGTGCATAAAGTTTTAATAAATAAATAAAAAACGCGTAAGCTTCGAAACATTTAAATGAAATGGGACTTCGGGAAAAGGTGACTATAACCTTAGTGATAATCGCGCTCATCCAAGTAAGTACAATTCATAATTTATTTATATAAAATTAAGATCCTATTATTATTAACAGACTGGCCGTTGTTAGTTAAAATTTTCTAATTTTTTTTTTTAAAATAATAATTATGTGCAGACTAGCACATCAAGCTACTACAATCTGATTTTCAACTTTATCGCTAGAGCATAAGGTTAAAGGTTGATTAGGAAAATTTCACAGTTTCGGGTAGTTTGTTGTGCTGGCGTCTGTATCTAGCTCTAAAATAATAGTATACGGGGTGACTGGATCTGGACACGGCATAGCAAATTCGCATATAGAGGAGGTCATTTACTATTATTGAACCTTACTTTCCCTAAACAAAGTTTTATAGTTTGGGAAATATGTCAATGTTTATACTTTATTGTGATTTTTCCAAAATTTGACCTTCAAGCATTCATAACTTTTTTTTGCATTACTTTAGTGTTTTTTTTTATTATTTGTTGGTAGTCATAAACATTGGTGATTAAAATACTTCTGAACTTCCCTCAAACTAGGGTTAAAAAATAATATACTTAGTAGGCTTTTTAAAAAAAATATACAAAAAAATATCTTTGCGATGAAATTCAACCTAAATTTAAAAAAAAACTAAATACGGTGTTTTAATAATTAATTTTAATATAAGTTAGTTCTCTAGTTTGTCACCTTTTCAACGGTACTTTTGTTTTTAAAAAGTTGCTGTTGTTTGTGTTTAAAAAATACTAAAATAATGAAATAACTGAAGTTATGAATGATTGATGTCAAATTTAAAAAAAAATCTCAATAAAGTATAAAAATTTACATATCTCCTAATTTATAAAACTTTAGCTAGGGAAAGTAAGATATAATAATTAGCAAATGACTTCGTCTATATGCGAATTTGCTGTGGCGGTTCCAGATCCAGTCGCCCTGTATAATACTAGCAAATGAATAATAGTATTATTCTGTAAAGTTCAATTCGCATCTCTCAACTGATCGGACACGATTTGGTGGAGAGTTCATTTGTTTTGAAGTTTCGACGTAGGATTTCTCGACAGTGTTTAAATGTTGAAGTGATGCTTATAATTTATGTCGAATTAGCTGACCCCAAAATATGAATTATCTTTTTTTTCCCAAGATTGAATAGTTGTTCTGCTATTCGGGGTAGAGAGAAATCCAACAAATCAAAGATCATAAAAATCGGTCCAGCCTTTCTTAAATTACAAATGGAGTAACTAACCCGACTTTGTTTTATTTATAAAGATGACCCACTACAGGCAAGAAATCAATAAAAAAATGAAAATTAAATACAATAGTTCCACATCATGATCTGCCTAACCTTTTCCCAACTATGTTGGGGTCGGCTTCCAATCTAACCGGATGCAGCTAAATACCAGTATTTTACATGGAGCGACTGCCTATCTGACCTCCACAACCCAGTTACTGGGCTGGGTAGTACGATACCCCTTGGTAAGACTGGTTGTCAGACTTTCGAGCTTCTGACTACCCGTAACGACTGTCAAAGATCCACGAATGACAGCCGAGACCAATGACTTAACGTGCTTGCCGAGGCACGGAGGGGTCTCGGTATGTAAAGATGGTCACCCATCCACAGACCAACTGCGGCAAGCGTAGCTTAATCTGATCGATCGACCAGCTGTGCGGCTGTTATTATTTAGCCACGAGCCCCTCATAAATCATTCCACATGTAGTGTAGAATTTAAAGAGCCGGGCATAAGTAACATAATGCACTTATACAAGGTAAACGCAAGTCCTGAAAGTAGTTTGTTCATAATTGACTACTGAATCGATTTCAGTAAATTTTTTAAATAGGTATTTTTTTCTAAAATTATGTATTTTTTCATACTAACCGCCGATTGAGCCAAATAAAATTAAATCTTATTTCAAGGTAATAAGACTCAATTTTAAATGCATAAAGTAATGCTAGTGTCAACACGATTTTCTTAATAAAAATAGCAAGTTTAATAAAAAATAGTTTTGGTCTTTCCATTATGTTTTAACTCAATACTCTAATTGGGGTGTATGAGGTTTAGGAGGTAGTTCTGTTTTTGGCAGTTTCTTTGGTTCTTCATAGACATTTTGTCCTTACAAAAACAACGTCTATTTCAGATAGCGTGCAAACATTGCATGCCAAGAACATCAAGAAAGGCTTCTTTGAAACGTTACCTAAACGACTTGAAAACCATCAAAAACAACCCTGTCCCGACACCATACTCGCCGTCACGAGTAAACAAGACACAGAAACAAACATTGGGAAAGAGAGCTCAAAATGGTAGAATTAGCCAGAACACTCTTCCAAAGAAATCTTTGTACAACACATATAACTTTCCAGAAAATGAATATCCCCTGGATAACTCTCCGAGAGATCCTTTTCGTATTGAAATGAACTTTAATGAGAATAATCATGTGAACACTTTGCAGAAAGTCCATAATTTTCAAGACTCACCAATAAGCGATTTAAAAAAGGAAATGAAAATGAAACGTAAACTTCTAAGTAATAAACAAGTGAACAACGAAAATAGGCAGCTGAAAACAGACATGTCGATTAAGTTCGCTCCAAGCCCTGATTCCACACGTTTCTTCGATTCAGAAACATTTCCAGAAGTTCAATATCCCCTGAATACAATGGATACGTGGGGGCCAAACTACTGGAATTATTTACCATTTACGCAGGAAAAACCATTTCAAAGGTTTGGACAGCAAACATTCAACCGTAAAGCCAAAGAAGATGTTAACCAACCTTTTACAAGACTGACGAAAGCCAAAGCAAGTAAATATCTTCAATCATACGATAAATTAAAAGAAGAACATAGACGTACTTCAACAGAAAACTCCAAACGTAGTAACGTAGGTCAAACAGGATTAAATTTCACAAAAACTGCGACGTGTGAAAGAGTTTCCGACGATTTTATTACTGCTGGTTTAGTATCGAATATTCCTAGCAACTCAACAGAAATGAAAAAGGCATTAACATCATCTACCAAAATAACAGAAAGTTCAGAAAATACCTGTCCATTCACAGAAGATCCATACCATCCAGTGCCAATTCCGTACAAAATTATTGAAAATAACAATGAAAGCATTAGCCCAGCATTAGAGCTAAAATATAACATAGAAGAATTAGCGGATGTGGATAATAGTGTCATTGCTCAAACATTACAATTTATTCAAGAAATACTATTCAATGATGACACTAGTTCGGCTGTATGTCCAGGAAACTTTAGCAAAAAACTAGAAAAAAATATGAATACATCTGACTGTTCTGACGTCCCGAAGAATAAAGACATACCAATCTCTCTGGTGGACTGTGGTAAAAACATAACTATTACTCCTTTTAAAGAATCGGCACAAGAAGTTTCTGATGATATGCCCCCAGTCGATATTTTGCAAAACAACTTGCCATCGGTTCCAGAGGAGACAATACCAGAAAATATCCCAACAGTTGCAAGTCCTATAAATGTCAAAATGCCACTTCCATTCTCTGAACCTCTCCATGAAATTGAGGCACTTAAAAATACCTCAAAATCAGGCCTAACTGACATGGCGCCTTTATCAAACGGTTTTGCAGTTCCAAGTTCCACATCTATAATTATAATCCCCATGAACAACAACGCTGTTGGTAAGTCAAAATCACACAAGTTCGAGACTACATCAGATACACAAATTATTGTCTACTTACCATCCACTCAAACTCCACCTTTCAATCAAACAGTGTCTTCGTCACTCGATTACACCGTGCCAAATAATCAACTATACAATGTTCTTTCTAATATGGCGCCACTTCAGAATGATAACCCTTTTACTCCCGCTCTCGTTAGTGAATTACTAAACAGTAATTCAGACAGTGGATCATCTTTGCCAATAGACGAAACGTTGCCAAAAAATTCAATGTGTTACAATAATGAGAGCAGTCCGTCATCAATAAGAGAGAAACCAGACATTTTAATAGATAAATCATTGACAGACGTTACACCCTTTGTCACTAAAACTCGCGATGAAGAAATGTCTGAACAACCTATAGAAACTGGTGACTTAGACGTGAATACTAACACTCTGCCACCAATTACAGATTTGGAACATCCAATCTTTAACTTTTCTGGCAGTGAGTTTACTTCGCTTAGCCATGGACCATACAATTACGTCCTCAACAATGAATTGCCAATAATAGCGCGTGAAATTGATTCAGACCAGCAATTCTTAAATGTTTCTTCTAAAGATTTGTTTATTCGAACACAGAATGTAACATCAGAGCAATTGCAAAAAACTACTTCTATAGATAGTGTTTCAGAAGACTCTTTGTCCGAGATTCCAAATGACATTTCGCCAGTGGCAGTGGATGGGAACTTTTCATCTGTAACTCCTAAAGACAGTATCGACAAACTAAAGACAAACACTCTCCTTCCTGAGTCTATTCCAAACTTGCAAGAGCCCGTCGATACACTTGCTGAAAGTCTACCACAACCAATAGATAAAATCCTTCTTTCCACTACTCTTATTGAGTCACCATCTGCCGAACTACCACAACCAAAGGAGTCGCCACTTTCACCCACTCTACCCTCTGAGATATTTTCTGACATATTACCAGGAATAATGGATGCAGCACTCTCTACTTCACCAGTTTTAGTTACGACTACGGATAATGTGTCACCACACGTAGGTAATACGCCTTCAACTGAAATCAATAGTTCTCCGATGATGACAGATATGACAATAAAAACTGAACTTTATAAGATCAGACAAATACTTGACAAGATGCTTTCCGATGAGACCCGTACTAATAATCAACTACCCCCTATAGATACTACACTGTTACCAATTTATGATTCTGACAGACTGTTACTGCCGATGAATGAGACGCCTACTGAAAGTCTACCCGTGCCTGTAGTAGATATAACGCTCCTACCCCTTCCAGCAACCGACAGTCCAATTGACAATTTACGACAAGTGCATGAGACGCTTCCACCTATCTCAGTCGATGCAACCCATACGGACACTCTTCCTTTACCAGGAAATAAACTGGTTATTCCAAATAAACTTTTTGAAACAGACACTGCATCGCTGCCTATAGATGAGACCACGCTAGAATTTGAAAAGTCTGCTGACAATAAACCATATTTCATAAATAACTTAATTACACCCCTGTCTGAAACTATCAGTTCGCGCACCAAGGATAATCCTGAAAATGGTTTTTCACATAAGATGGAAGATTTCCCATTAAAAATGGATTTAAAGTTTCCTAATATCTATGAAATGTCTAGTGATGATCTACCACTTTCAGTTGATCATTTACCAACAACGGTACATCCAAAACATACAACAAATCCTGGTCTTTCGACAAATGATTTGCCAACGCAAGTGGTTGGAACTCCTTTTTCTGAAGTTCCTGTTAGTGATCTGGCAAAACCGACTGATGTGTTGTCATTGCCAGTTAATGAAGTATTAGAAGATGTCTCACCTGACGTTCCGACTGGTAGTATTAAGACATTAATGAGTGAGCCTACTGACAAATTACTACAAGATTTTCCGTCCTTTAAAGTTCCTTCTGATGGCTTGCCAACTCTACCAATGAATGTATTTAAATCGCCAATCCATGAAACGTTTCCAGCTGGTAAATTTAATGAAAGTTTATCTACAAGCCCACCTCAAAATGATCATTCACCTGCATCAGTGCAAAAACTCATCCCGGATTTGTGCCTTTCTAATGCTTTAGCGAATGAACCGTCTTTGGAAATTGATTCACCTTCACTTATTATTGATAGAAACATACAAATTCCACATTCCACGGTGGACACGAAAGACCTACAGCTAGAGATGGAGCATTTGCTATCGTCAGACATTCTTAGCGCTGTTTCACCATCTTTAAATAAGGATCTGCAAATTAATAATCTAGACGAGACTAGCGACGAGGTTCTCTCAGTGTCTAGACATTCTGACATTCCTCGTGACGAGTTGACATCACCTGTATATGATATGTCACCTCTCACTGACGGCACACCGACTGATCTTCCGTTACCAATTAATGAAACATCTATGACTTCGAAGTTACCAATTACTAAGGCACTCTTTGAAAATGTACTTTCTGACATTAATAAAGGAGGTTTATCATCAGTAGCTAAAGCTTTACCTATTACACCACATGCGTTTTTGGATAAAAGACTCCATTACGTGGATGTAAAATCTCCCCTTTCTGAGACAAAAATCATTCCTCGGCGGCCTGTAGAAAAGATCTTTCCTAATTCAGAACGTACAGACAATCTGATTGATTATGTACCATCTTCTGAAAAACCGTTAGATACTTCAATCACAGACTTTCCCTCGGAGTTGCTATTACCAAAGTATGAAATGCACAAAAACAAACCTTATATTCCGACCGATAACGTAGACCACCATGACAAGAATAAAACTCAATCTTTTGCCAACCCTACTCATGACCTACCAGTACCCATAGAAACGACATCTTCTAAGGATATCACCAAAACACCTTCCTCTTCAAAATTACCAATAACTAAGGCACTTCTAGAAAATGTTCTGTCAGATATAACAACAAGGGGTTTCTCGGTACCAGTAGCTCAAGCTCTTCCAGTTACATCACCCTCAGTGTTAGATAAGACATTTTACTACGTAGAGTCTCCTATTTCTCACATCGCTGAAGATAGTCCTGCACTGCCAGTAGATAAAAGTCTACCCATCACATCACAAAGCTTGGATATCCCTACAGAATGGTCATCACCAATTGATAACTTAGGCCTAGATATACCGAACATTTCAATGTATGAAAAAGAAGAAGA
The DNA here is from genome assembly GCA_949316385.1 of Globia sparganii. NCBI lineage: Eukaryota > Metazoa > Arthropoda > Insecta > Lepidoptera > Noctuidae > Globia > Globia sparganii. Next base: position 9,356,509 of record OX438655.1, on the reverse strand, counting down.
TGAGAGTGAAAATCCATCTTCCATAAACCTTATAAATGATCTTTCATCAGCATCGCCGATGGAAGGGATTCTTTCTCTTTCTAAAGACACGCTAAGTGACCTAAAAAATCCAAATAATAAAATGCCATCATCTTCAAAACTACCAATAACTAAGGCACTCTTGGAAAATGTACTGTCTGACATTAATAAAGGAGATTTATCATCAGTAGCTAAAGGTCTACCTGTTGCACCACATGTGTTATTGGATAAAAGGCTCCATTACGTAGATGTGAAATCTACATTTCCTGAGACAAAAAAAAATCCTTTGCGGCCTGTGGGAAAAAAAATTCCTAATTCACAGCATGCAGACAATCTGATTGATTATGTACCATCTTCTGAAAAACCGTTACATATTTCAATCACAGACCTTCCTTCAGAGTTGCCATTACCAACGGATGAAATGCACAAAAACAAACCATATATACCGACCGATAACGTAGAATACCATGACAAGAAAGAAACTCAATCTTTTGCCAACCCTAGTCAAGACCTACCAGTACCCATAGAAACGATATCTCCTTCTAAGGATGCCACCAAAACCCTTTCCTTTTCAAAATTACCAATAACTAAGGCACTTCTAGAAAATGTTCTGTCAGATATAACCACAAGAGGTTTCTCGGAACAAGTACCTCAATCGCTTCCAGTTACAACACCCTCAGAGTTAGATCACATCGCTGAAGATAGTCCTGCACCTCCAGTAGATAAAACCCTACCCATCATATCACTTCCTGACAATTTGCCTATTTCTAAAGCAGATAATTTGCCATTACCAAAAGATAAAACGTTTTCAGAATCACAAAGCTTGGAAATCCCTACAGAATTATCATCACCAATTGATAGCTTAGGCCTAGATATACTGAACATTTCAATGTATGACAAAGATCAAGATGAGAGTGAAAATCCATCTTACATAAATCTTACAGATGATCTTTCATCAGCATCGCCGATGGAAGGGATTCTTCCTCTTTCTAAAGATACGCTAAGTGACCTAAAAAATCCGAATAGTAAAATTCCATCATCTACAAAACTACCAATAACTAAAGCACTCTTGAAAAATGTACTTTCTGGCATTAACAAAGGAGGTTTATCATCAGTAACTAAAGCTCTACCTGTTACATCACCCTCAGTGTTGGATAAAAGGCTCCATTACGTTGATGTAAAATCTCCACTTTATGAGACAAAAACAAATCCTGTGCGGCCTGTAGATTTTTTTTTACCTAATTCACAGCATATAGACAATCTGATTTATTATGTACCATCACCTGAAAAACCGTTAGATACTTCAATCATAGACCTCCCCTCAGAGTTGCCATTACAAACGGATGAAATGCACAAAAACAAACCTTACATTCCGACCGTTAACGTAGAAGATCATGACAAGAATGAAACTCAATCTTTTGCCAATCCTACTCATGATCTTCCAGTACCCATAGAAACGGTATCCCCTCATAAGGATACCACCAAATCACCTTCCTCTTCGAAATTACCTATAACTAAGGCACTTCTAGAAAATGTTCTCTCAGATATAACCACACGGGGTTTCTCGGAACAAGTAGCTCAATCTCTTCCAGTTACATCACCCGCTGAGTTAGATAATACACTTTACTACGTAGAGTCTCCTATTTCTCACATCGCTGAAGATAGTCCTGCACTGCAAGTAGATAAAACCCTACCCTACACATCACTTTCAAACCATTCGACTAACAACTTACCTATTTCTATGGCAGGTAATTTGCCATTACCCATAGAAAAAACGTTTCTAGAATTACAAAGCTTGGAAATCCCTACAGAATTGTCATCAACAATTGATAACTTAGACCTAGATGTACCGATTATTTCAATGTATAACAGAGAACAAGATGAGAGTGAAAATCCATCTTCCATAAATCTTACAGATGATCTTTCATCAGCATCGCCGATGGAGAGAATTCTTTCTCTCTCTAAAGATAAACAAAGTGACCTAAAAAATCGAAATAATAAAATACCATCGTCTTCAAAACTACCAATAACTAAGGCACTTCTAGAAAATGTTCTTTCAGATATAACTACAAATGGTGTCTCGGTACAAGTACCTCAATCTTTCCCCGTTATATCACCCTCAATGTTGGATAAGACACATAACTACGTAGAGTCTCCTATTTCTCACATCGCTGAAGATAGTCCTGCACTGCAAGTAGATAAAACCCTACCCTACACATCACTTTCAAACCATTCGACTAACAACTTACCTATTTCTGTGGCAGATAATTTGCCATTACCCATAGATAAAACGTTTCCAGAATTACAAAGCTTGGAAATCTCTACAGAATTGTCATCACCAATTGATAACTTAGGCCTAGATCTACCGATTATTTCAATGTATGACAACGAACAAGATAAGAGTGAAAATCCATCTTCCATAAACCTTACAGATGATCTTTCACCAGCATCGCCGATGGAAAGGCATCTTTCTCTTTCTAAAGATACGCTAAGTGACCTTAAAAATCCAAATAATAAAAAGCCATCATCTACAAAACTACCAATAACTAAGGCACTTCTAGAAAATGTTCTGTCAGATATAACAACAAATGGTTTCTCGGTACAAGTAGCTCAAACTCTCCCAGTTGCATCACCCTCAGTAGTGGATAAGACACTGAACTACGTAGAGTCTCCTATTTCTCACATCGCTGAAGATAGTCCTTCATTTCCAGTAGATAAAACCCTACCCATCATATCACTTTCTGACAATTTGCCTATTTCTAAAGCAGATAATTTGCCATTACCAAAAGATAAAACGTTTTCAGAATCACAAAGGTTGGAAATCCCTACAGAATTATCATCACCAATTGATAACTTAGGCCTAGATATACCGAATATTTCAATGTATGACAAAGAAGAAGATGAGAGTGAAAATCCATCTTCCATAAACCTTATAAATGATGTTTCATCAGCATCGCCGATGGAAGGGATTCTTTCTCTTTCTAAAGACACGCTAAGTGACCTAAAAAATCCAAATAATAAAATGCCATCATCTTCAAAACTACCAATAACTAAGGCACTTTTGGAAAATGTACTGTCTGACATTAATAAAGGAGATTTATCATCAGTAGCTAAAGGTCTACATGTTGCACCACATGTGTTATTGGATAAAAGGCTCCATTACGTAGATGTGAAATCTACACTTCCCGAGACACAAAAAAATCCTCTGCGGCCTGTGGAAAAAAAAATTCCTAATTCACAGCATGCAGACAATCTGATTGATTATGTACCATCTTCTGTAAAACCGTTACATATTTCAATCACAGACCTTTCTTCAGAGTTGCCATTACCAACGGATGAAATGCACAAAAACAAACCTTATATACCGACCGATAACGTAGAATACCATGACAAGAATGAAACTCAATCTTTTGTCAACCCTAGTCAAGACCTACCAGTACCCATAGAAACGATATCTCCTTCTAAGGATGCCACCAAAACCCTTTCCTTTTCAAAATTACCAATAACTAAGGCACTTCTAGAAAATGTTCTGTCAGATATAACCACAAGAGGTTTCTCGGAACAAGTACCTCAATCGCTTCCAGTTACAACACCCTCAGAGTTAGATCACATCGCTGAAGATAGTCCTGCACCTCCAGTAGATAAAACCCTACCCATCATATCACTTCCTGACAATTTGCCTATTTCTAAAGCAGCTAATTTGCCATTACCAAAAGATAAAACGTTTCCAGAATTACAAAGCTTGGAAATCTCTACAGAATTGTCATCACCAATTGATAACTTAGGCCTAGATCTACCGATTATTTCAATGTATGACAACGAACAAGATAAGAGTGAAAATCCATCTTCCATAAACCTTACAGATGATCTTTCACCAGCATCGCCGATGGAAGGGATTCTTCCTCTTTCTAAAGATACGCTAAGTGACCTTAAAAATCCAAATAATAAAAAGCCATCATCTACAAAACTACCAATAACTAAGGCACTTCTAGAAAATGTTCTGTCAGATATAACAACAAATGGTTTCTCGGTACAAGTAGCTCAAACTCTCCCAGTTGCATCACCCTCAGTAGTGGATAAGACACTGAACTACGTAGAGTCTCCTATTTCTCACATCGCTGAAGATAGTCCTTCATTTCCAGTAGATAAAACCCTACCCATCATATCACTTTCTGACAATTTGCCTATTTCTAAAGCAGATAATTTGCCATTACCAAAAGATAAAACGTTTTCAGAATCACAAAGGTTGGAAATCCCTACAGAATTATCATCACCAATTGATAACTTAGGCCTAGATATACCGAATATTTCAATGTATGACAAAGAAGAAGATGATAGTGAAAATCCATCTTCCATAAACCTTATAAATGATGTTTCATCAGCATCGCCGATGGAAGGGATTCTTTCTCTTTCTAAAGACACGCTAAGTGACCTAAAAAATCCAAATAATAAAATGCCATCATCTTCAAAACTACCAATAACTAAGGCACTCTTGGAAAATGTACTGTCTGACATTAATAAAGGAGATTTATCATCAGTAGCTAAAGGTCTACCTGTTGCACCACATGTGTTATTGGATAAAAGGCTCCATTACGTAGATGTGAAATCTACACTTCCTGAGACACAAAAAAATCCTCTGCGGCCTGTGGGAAAAAAAAATCCTAATTCACAGCATGCAGACAATCTGATTGATTATGTACCATCTTCTGTAAAACCGTTACATATTTCAATCACAGACCTTTCTTCAGAGTTGCCATTACCAACGGATGAAATGCACAAAAACAAACCTTATATACCGACCGATAACGTAGAATACCATGACAAGAATGAAACTCAATCTTTTGTCAACCCTAGTCAAGACCTACCAGTACCCATAGAAACGATATCTCCTTCTAAGGATGCCACCAAAACCCTTTCCTTTTCAAAATTACCAATAACTAAGGCACTTCTAGAAAATGTTCTGTCAGATATAACCACAAGAGGTTTCTCGGAACAAGTACCTCAATCGCTTCCAGTTACAACACCCTCAGAGTTAGATCACATCGCTGAAGATAGTCCTGCACCTCCAGTAGATAAAACCCTACCCATCATATCACTTCCTGACAATTTGCCTATTTCTAAAGCAGATAATTTGCCATTACCAAAAGATAAAACGTTTTCAGAATCACAAAGCTTGGAAATCCCTACAGAATTATCATCACCAATTGATAGCTTAGGCCTAGATATACTGAACATTTCAATGTATGACAAAGATCAAGATGAGAGTGAAAATCCATCTTACATAAATCTTACAGATGATCTTTCATCAGCATCGCCGATGGAAGGGATTCTTCCTCTTTCTAAAGATACGCTAAGTGACCTAAAAAATCCGAATAGTAAAATTCCATCAACTACAAAACTACCAATAACTAAAGCACTCTTGAAAAATGTACTTTCTGGCATTAACAAAGGAGGTTTATCATCAGTAACTATAGCTCTACCTGTTATATCACCCTCAGTGTTGGATAAAAGGCTCCATTACGTTGATGTAAAATCTCCACTTTATGAGACAAAAACAAATCCTGTGCGGCCTGTAGATTTTTTTTTTCCTAATTCACAGCATATAGACAATCTTTTTTATTATGTACCATCACCTGAAAAACCGTTAGATACTTCAATCATAGACCTCCCCTCAGAGTTGCCATTACAAACGGATGAAATGCACAAAAACAAACCTTACATTCCGACAGTTAACGTAGAAGATCATGACAAGAATGAAACTCAATCTTTTGCCAATCCTACTCATGATCTTCCAGTACCCATAGAAACGGTATCCCCTCATAAGGATACCACCAAATCACCTTCCTCTTCGAAATTACCTATAACTAAGGCACTTCTAGAAAATGTTCTCTCAGATATAACCACACGGGGTTTCTCGGAACAAGTAGCTCAATCTCTTCCAGTTACATCACCCGCTGAGTTAGATAATACACTTTACTACGTAGAGTCTCCTATTTCTCACATCGCTGAAGATAGTCCTGCACTGCAAGTAGATAAAACCCTACCCTACACATCACTTTCAAACCATTCGACTAACAACTTACCTATTTCTATGGCAGGTAATTTGCCATTACCCATAGATAAAACGTTTCCAGAATTACAAAGCTTGGAAATCCCTACAGAATTATCATCACCAATTAATAGCTTAGGCCTAGATGTACCGATTATTTCAATGTATGACAGAGAACAAGATGAGGGTGAAAATCCATCTTCCATAAACCTTGCAGATGAACTTTCATCAGCATCGCCGATGGAAGGGATTCTTTCTCTTTTTCAAGATACGCTAAGTGACCTTAAAAATCCAAACAATAAAATGCCATCATCTACAAAACTACCAATAACCAAGGCACTTCTAGAAAATGTTCTGTCAGATATAACTACAAATGGTTTCTCGGTACAAGTAGCTCAATCTCTCCCAGTTGCATCACCCTCAGTAGTGGATAAGACACTTAACTACGTAGAGTCTCCTATTTCTCACATCGCTGAAGATTGTCCTGCATTGCAAGTAGATAAAACCCTACCCACGACATCACTTTCTAACCATTCGACTGACAACTTACCTATTTTTATGGCAGATAATTTGCCATTACAAATAGATAAAACGTTTTCAGAATCACAAAGCTTGGAAATCCCTACAGAATTGTCATCACCAATTGATAACTTAGGCCCAGATGTACCGATTATTTCAATGTATGACAGAGAACAAAATGAGAGTGAAAATCCATCTTCCATAAACCTTAAAGATGATCTTTCATCAGCATCGCCGATGGAAGGGATTTTTTCTCTTTTTCAAGATACGCTAAGTGACATTAAAAATCCAAACAATAAAATGCCATCACGTGCAAAACTACCAATAACTAAGGCACTTCTAGAAAATGTTTTGTTAGATATAACTACAAATGGTTTCTCGGTACAAGTAGCTCAATCTTTCCCCGTTACATCACCCTCAGTGTTGGATAAGATACATAACTACGTAGAGTCTCCTATTTCTCACATCGCTGAAGATTGTCCTGCATTGCCAGTAGATAAAACCTTACCCACGACATCACTTTCTAACCATTCGACTGACAACTTACCTATTTCTATGGCTGATAATTTGCCATTACAAATAGATAAAACGTTTTCAGAATCACAAAGCTTGGAAATCCCTACAGAATTGTCATCACCAATTGATAACTTAGGCCTAGATGTACCGATTATTTCAATGTATGACAGAGAACAAGATGAGAGTGAAAATTCATCTTCCATAAACCTTACAGATGAACTTTCATCAGCATCGCCGATGGAAGGGATTTTTTCTCTTTTTCAAGATACGCTAAGTGACCTTAAAAATCCAAACAATAAAATGCCATCACGTGCAAAACTACCAATAACTAAGGCACTTCTAGAAAATGTTTTGTCAGATATAACTACAAATGGTTTCTCGGTACAAGTAGCTCAATCTTTCCCCGTTACATCACCCTCAGTGTTGGATAAGATACATAACTACGTAGAGTCTCCTATTTCTCACATCGCTGAAGATAGTCCTGTACTGCCAGTAGATAAAACCTTACCCAGGGCATCACTTTCTAGCCATTCGACTGATAAGTTACTTATTTCTATCGCAGATAATTTGCCATTACAAATAGATAAAACGTTTTCAGAATCACAAAGCTTGAAAATCCCTACAGAAGTGTCATCACCAATTGATAACTTAGGCCTAGATATACCGAACATTTCAATGTATGACAGAGAACAAGATGAGAGTGAAAATCCATCTTCCATAAACCTTACAGATGATCTTTCATCAGCATCGCCGATGGAAGGGATTCTTTCTATTTTTCATGATACGCTAAGTGACCTTAAAAATCCAAACAATAAAATGCCATCATCTACAAAACTACCAATAACCAAGGCACTTCTAGAAAATGTTCTGTCAGATATAACTACAAATGGTTTCTCGGTACAAGTAGCTCAATCTCTCCCAGTTGCATCACCCTCAGTAGTGGATAAGACACTTAACTACGTAGAGTCTCCTATTTCTCACATCGCTGAAGATTGTCCTGCATTGCAAGTAGATAAAACCCTACCCACGACATCACTTTCTAACCATTCGACTGACAACTTACCTATTTCTATGGCAGATAATTTGCCATTACAAATAGATAAAACGTTTTCAGAATCACAAAGCTTGGAAATCCCTACAGAATTGTCATCACCAATTGATAACTTAGGCCTAGATGTACCGATTATGTCAATGTATGACAGAGAACAAGATGAGAGTGAAAATCCATCTTCCATAAACCTTACAGATGTTTTTTCATCAGCATCGCCGATGGAAGGGATACTTTCTCTTTTTCAAGATACGCTAAGTGACCTTAAAAATCCAAACAATAAAATGCCATCATCTACAAAACTACCAATAACCAAGGCACTTCTAGAAAATGTTCTGTCAGATATAACTATAAATGGTTTCTCGGTACAAGTAGCTCAATCTCTCCCAGTTATATCACCCTCAGTAGTGGATAACACTCATAACTGCGTAGAGTCTCCTATTTCTCACAACGCTGAAGATTGTCCTGCATTGCAAGTAGATAAAACCCTACCCACGACATCACTTTCTAACCATTCGACTGACAACTTACCTATTTCTATGGCTGATAATTTGCCATTACAAATAGATAAAACGTTTTCAGAATCACAAAGCTTGAAAATCCCTACAGAATTGTCATCACCAATTGATAACTTAGGCCTAGATGTACCGATTATTTCAATGTATGACAGAGAACAAGATGAGAGTGAAAGTCCATCTTCCATAATCCTTACAGATGATCTTTCATCAGCATTGCCCATGGAAGGGATTCTTTCTCTTTTTCAAGATACGCTAAGTGACCTTAAAAATCCAAACAATAAAATGCCATCATCTACAAAACTACCAATAACCAAGGCACTTCTAGAAAATGTTCTGTCAGATATAACTACAAATGGTTTCTCGGTACAAGTAGCTCAATCTCTCCCAGTTGCATCACCCTCAGTAGTGGATAAGATACATAACTACGTAGAGTCTCCTATTTCTCACATCGCTGAAGATTGTCCTGCATCGCCAGTAGATAAAACCTTACCCACGACATCACTTTCTAACCATTCGACTGACAACTTACCTATTTCTATGGCAGATAATTTGCCATTACAAATAGATAAAACGTTTTCAGAATCACAAAGCTTGGAAATCCCTACAGAACTGTCATCACCAATTGATAACTTAGGCCTAGATGTACCGATTATTTCAATGTATGACAGAGAACAAGATGAGAGTGAAAATCCATCTTGCATAAACCTTACAGATGAACTTTCATCAGCATCGCCGATGGAAGGGATTTTTTCTCTTTATCAAGATACGCTAAGTGACCTTAAAAATCCAAACAATAAAATGCCATCATCTACAAAACTACCAATAACCAAGGCACTTCTAGAAAATGTTCTGTCAGATATAACTACAAATGGTTTCTCGGTACAAGTAGCTCAATCTCTCCCAGTTGCATCACCCTCAGTAGTGGATAAGACACTTAACTACGTAGAGTCTCCTATTTCTCACAACGCTGAAGATTGTCCTGCATTGCAAGTAGATAAAACCCTACCCACGACATCACTTTCTAACCATTCGACTGACAACTTACCTATTTCTATGGCTGATAATTTGCCATTACAAATAGATAAAACGTTTTCAGAATCACAAAGCTTGAAAATCCCTACAGAATTGTCATCACCAATTGATAACTTAGGCCTAGATGTACCGATTATTTCAATGTATGACAGAGAACAAGATGAGAGTGAAAGTCCATCTTCCATAATCCTTACAGATGATCTTTCATCAGCATTGCCCATGGAAGGGATTCTTTCTCTTTTTCAAGATACGCTAAGTGATCTTAAAAATCCAAACAATAAAATGTCATCATCTACAAAACTACCAATAACCAAGGCACTTCTAGAAAATGTTCTGTCAGATATAACTATAAATGGTTTCTCGGTACAAGTAGCTCAATCTCTCCCAGTTATATCACCCTCAGTAGTGGATAACACTCATAACTGCGTAGAGTCTCCTATTTCTCACATCGCTGAAGATGGTCCTTCATTTCCAGTAGATAATACCCTACCCATCATATCACTTTCTGACAACTCGACCGACAATTTGCCTATTTCTACCGCAGATAATTTGCCATTACCAATAGATAAAACGTTTTCAGAATCAGAAATCTTCGATATCCCTACAGGATTGTCATCACCAATTGTTAACTTAGGCCTAGATACACCGAATATTTCAATGTATTACAAAGAACAAGATGAGAGTGCAAATCCATCTTCTGAAAATCTTACAGATGATCCTTCATCAGCATCGCCGATGGAAGGGTTTCTTTCTCTTTCCAAAGATACGCCAAGTGACCTAACATTATCAAATAATAAAACACCATTATCTTCAAAACTACAAATAACTAAAGCACTTCTAGAAAATGTGTTGTCAGATATTAATATAAGGGGTTTCTCATTTCCAGTAGTTCAAGCTATTCCAGCAGCACCACGCTCACAGTTAGATAAAATGTTTTATTTTCTGGAGACCCCTGTTTCTGATGTAACTGAAAAGAGTTCTGTTATTCCGACTGATAATTTCTCATCATTTAGAATAAATGAGGATGTTGACCCGCAACTGACACATACAACTCTTCTAGACAAACCCAGAGTATGTATTCCCACAGATTAGTAACTGATGGACAAAATCCACAACTCTGACATTTTGACCTATGACATAGGACAAGAAGACAATTCTGAAATGTTGACCGATGACGTGGAAGATAGAGACTAGTGTAAATTTTAACAATGACGTAAAAGATGAAGACAAATCGGACATTTGGACTGATGAGGTAGAAGATGATGAGAAATCTTACAATTGGACCGTTGACATAGAAATTGAAGACTCGAATGAATCTCTTTTTTCAGACGATCCAACTGAAGATGTTCCAAGTGATCTCCCGTTACCACGAACTAAACCATATTTAGCTTCAAGAATACCAATAACTCTTTTAGAAAAAGTTCTTTCTGGCATTACTGATGGGGGTATTCATCCTTGAACCTTTAAATCACAAAGGGCTTGCAATGTCTACGTGCAAAATGTTTGTTTTAAAAACGTTTTTTGTTGATATTGTATTAGGTTATTTATTTAATTTATTTTTATATAATAAGATTATTAGTTATATGGACGAAAGTAGTGCATGAAATAAATTATTTTTCGTTGATATTGTATTAGGTTATTTATTTAATTTATTTTTATATGATAAGATTATTAGTTACCTACTTATATGGACGAAAGTAGTGAATGAAATAAATTATTTGTCAAATGTGTTATATTATTCACTTTATTTCCATATATTTATCGTGCAATTAATTTATTACTAAGGTTTGCAAAAAGTGTCGAGTTTAAAAGATTGCGTGAATAAGTTAATTATGCAAACAGTACCACAGAACAGCAAGTATGCCAGTGCAAATATGATATTAAAAGATAACATCTAACATCGTTGCACCTAATGCAACATGTATTTTGTTCACTTAACGCATATAGCGCTTAGTCGAGCGTATAAATAAACTAGCTTAACCCTAATTTTTCGAAATTATGCATCGCTTTAATGTTAGCAAACCTATGAGGTTTCACTTCCACTCATTCAGCTTAGCAGTACCTACTAATGCATATAAATAGCGTCATTAGCTCCGCAGTTGAGCAAATAAGTCCAACACTTACTTTCTATGTTCTAGACTTAGATTTTAAAACAAATAACTAGAAACACGCAGTACATAATAAGAGAGAGAAGTGTGTCGAAAAAAGAAAACAAGATGAACGTAGATCTTTTAGCGAGGAAAAGGAATTCATTTCAGGCGAATATACTGGCGAAATGTCTGTAGATTTATGTAGTCTTTTTATATTAACGCTAAAAAGTAAAAAACTGCAATAAATACTCATAACACTTGGTGCTAAATTCGTAGCAAAATTCTAGGCTGATTCTGAATACTCATAAATGCAATAGTTGTGGTTTAATTCTCTTTGTTCTAAAAATTCAAACAATCGTTGTAAATAGAGAATTAAATCTCAGACGATGAATTTTAATTTCATACTCTGAAACATACGAAGACGAATCCGGATCCAAATAATATGAAAGGAAATATGATTGAATGGTAAGTCGTAGAGAAAAAATTGGTTGTATACAAATGAACCGGTTTGAATGACAGCTCGAGAGAGAGTGCAAGCCACTCAATATAGAAATGCAGAAGACCCAGTCCTAACGATAGTAGGGAATGCAAAGTTGCAAACTCGCGAGATGTCGCCATTTACGAGATCTCGTGGGATTGGTGGATTTGTTTATATTTTTATATACAAATTGTCACAATAATGGGATTTTTGATAGGGAAGTAATTTTGATGTAATATTTAATAATCTTTTTTTTTGTATTTATTTGTATAGTAAGTTAGTCTTTTAATTTAGTTTCTAGTGTAAGTTACATTATACATATAAAAATAAAAGTTATTTACAGAATAAAAAAAATCATTTTTTCTATCAATTTTCATTAACTAAATAATCAGAGTACTTTTATAGGTATACTCGTATAAGAAAATAAAGCTCAGTTGTCAAAATTTAGAAAATAGTTTCGTAAAATGCATAAATTTTTTAAAGAGACGTCTGCAGACGGCTTCTAATTTTGCAGGCCAAATAACCAGCTGAAGAGAACGCTTTTTCTGCTTCTACACTGGTAGGGACAACAGAACGCAAACAATTATCTGCAAACTGTAAGAGCTCTCCTTTGGTCTCTCTTTATGAAGCCGGGGGGTCCAAGGGAGAGCCCCCTTGGACCCCCCGGCTTCATAAAGATTCATTTCTTTTTCATTAAATGCAGTCAAAGTTTCTTGAAGTTTTTCCTGTAATGAAATACTTCATCCTGACTGGGGTATTCTCGGAAAGTAATGAAAGAGGAATATCATCATTATTAGTAATATCATAAGAAGCAGCTGATGTTGAAGGAATCAACTCAGATGAATCTAAATTTGTCTGACAACTGTGTTGCGAATGCAATCGTTCAATGAGCGACTTAATTTCACTTCGAACACATGTATTTATGTTCCTGTGCAATCTCGTTAATCTCGCGAGATCTCGTCCGATCTTTGACCGAGATCAATCTCGGTAAATATGGCCGAGATCTCGCGAGAACGAGATTGCATCCCATAAACGATAGATAATATTCAGGTGTATTATCCTCTAAAAAACCAGGAGGACAAAAAAAAAGGTATTTCTACTGATACATTGGCAATAAATTCAGCATTTTTAATTTCTAGATATAAATGGTACTTATTCTTTGGGATCTGTTCTCTTAGCAAGAACATATAGATGGTGACGTGAAGATATAGTGTCGTATATCTCACTAGCTATTCCCGTATTTCCCATACATTAGTCAAAATACCTTCCGGTCGGAAAGAAATGGGATTTGTGTATTGTGTAATACACAAATCCCATTTCTTTCCGACCGGAAGATGCGTGCCGTTTATTTGTTTGGTCACGCGCACGTCGTGACTGTCTTCTTGCATTGTATGGCTCTTTTGTAGCCGAAGCATATCGTGGCAGCAGGCGACCTTGTGTGATTACATCATATTGACAGGCGCGCTCGGCGGCGCCGGTCGCGCTCCGCCGGGCTGCTCAGGCGCAGGCGCGGCTCTACTGCGCAGCCTGCGCGTGCGTGCGTGACTCGCTCCACTGCGCCTTGATATGAGCCTCTATGGATCTGGCTGGAGATGCTGTATATTTTTTTTGTATTTAATATACTGATACTTTATACCTACATTTTTTATTCGATTTATTTTGTTTTTTGGAACTGGTCTAGTCTTTTTATCTGTATCTGGATTTTGCTGTGAAAAAGATGGCGTCTAAAATTTTAGTCTGATTTATTCTGATATTATCATTTTTAACCAAACCGCACTGGGCCCGCGGGACCAGTGCGGGTTGGGTGTGGGTGGATTACGGCTGGTGGTGGATTATGGTGGATTACGGCTCACCCACTCTCACAGAGAGGAGGCCTGTGTCCCAGCAGTGGGAACATTATAGGCTGATTATGTGTGTATGTATGTTATGATGTATTATCATTTTTGGCATGATTATGTAACCGGTTTGCATTCATTCAAGTTGACCATAATAATGTCCATCGATGGCCTTCACTGCTTCATATTTTTTTATTGATATGCAAATGCGTCGTAGATCACCTGGGCTTGACGTTTGAGTCTATTCAATATTTGCTTCTAATAGCACTACTAAATACGGGTCATTTAAGACCGCTCCCAAAACAATTGAGCATAAAGTCATAATCACTGTATTTGAAAGGAAAATTAATATTGAAGCAAAATAAATAGAACATGTTTAGACTGCGACCAAAAGTAAGGATATTAAAGTCATACAAAAGAAAAAGGAGTTTAACAATATTAAGACAAAACAGGTTAATTAAACAAATGCTGTTGATTTTAATGAACGCCCGCCTGCGACAACAAACACAGGAAATGAAATTGCAACGCTATTTATACCCAAAAACATACGTCAATCGTTGTTTACGACTCTCACTTTCCATACACAGATGAAGACGCGAAAGTGAATCGTTATCTCCAATCCAGGATTAATAATATTCACCGTACTTCAAAGTAGCTCTCGAGTCATAAATCTCAATGCTTCTAAATATAAACTTAAATTGATCGAGCCGTTTATCTCACGTGGTTCTCGGTGTACTCGGGAGACGCAGCTTCCCGCTCGCTTCATTGGAGCCGTCCTTTGTTCCATCACGGATTGTCATCCGATTGTTCTTTGTTTCTATAAATGACTGGATTAACGGGCGACGTTACATTAAGTTTGAATTGAGAACAAAGTAAACGATAAATTAAAGATACGACACACTACGGTGTATCTTTAATTTTTGGTGATTTTACTGAACTAAGCAGTGGTGGCCTAGTGGTAACTTACGAGTTGTAGATCGTAGGTTCGAACCCAGACAGGCGCTTTACTTTGTGTAAATTATTTCATCACCATTGCTCTCAAAATGGTAAAGGAAAACATCGTGAGGAAACCGGCTAGTCCTAGATCCAAAAAAACCAAAGACAAATGACATCTACCGAGCCGCACTGGATCCGTGTGGTGGATTACGATTACGACCCATTTCCTCTTACCAAGAGGAGGCCTGTATCGCATCGCAGCAGTGGAACGTTATAGGCTTATTATGTTACTGAATTCCAGAGTTTGGGTTTGTAGTCCAATTGATAATGTGGGAGACATTGTACGTGTCATGAAAAACATAATTCAGAAGGAACTAGCACTATAGCAAGGCTATAAGCTAAATGCAAAGCATGTTGGACTTATCTATACATAGGTACTAATAATAAAGCTGAAGAGTTTGTTTGCTTCTCTGTCTAACTACCAGTCGCATTTGAAAATATCTGTTTCCATTTGATAGCCCAATTCTTGAGGAAAGCTATAGGCGATGAGAGAGGTGGGTCGGAGGCTTATACAAATTTCACGCGGACGAAGTTACGGGCAGAATGAATAAGACGAAGAGGCCTGACCTTAGTCTGAATTAATTATTACAAAGTGTAGTGCTGTAACAAAACAATGTCTCTTTTACTTATTAAGTAAATTCTAAGATTAAAAATCACCGGTGTCAACGGTCGTAATCAATGACTATACAACCTCGTCGTAATACATATCTACCTATGTCGTTAGAAATAGCTACGTTCCTTACAAAGCAAACATTGCTATTATATTCATAAACAAATAATATAACGTTGTTTCACGATTTTCATTTTTGGAAGTTTTCGAGAAAAACTTTGTGTTTCATTGTATACAGGGTTATGGGAAAAATATTAACAACCTCTTAAGAGTTGAACCTGAAATCGCAAAAAAAATCAGCTGTTCCCTACATTTTGACGAGTTATGCGAACATAAATGTAGGGAACAGCTGATTTTTTTTCGCGATTTCAGGTTTGGTCTTATAGTAAAAGTTGTTCATAATGATGAGTGCAATGACCTCTTAAGAGGTTGTTAATGTTTTTCCAATAACCCTGTATATATCTACGTTCATGGTATCATTACTAGTGATGCACTGTGATGAAACCATATTGCAACAACAGATCCTTCTAGAATGACTGTCAAGTATGGCCGATTACTATAATTTACGAACAATTATTGGTTAAAATCAAGACTCTTGTATCTTTACCAATAATGAAGCAAAGACCTCATAGCTTTGCACAGAAGACCCTCCCATATGGAAGTACCTAACACAGGTAGAGTTACATTACGTATATATTTATATACCCAGTTTGGCAATAAAAAATGCTACCGTTGGTAAGCAAAAGGATTCGTTTTTGTTTATAGGGACGAGCCTAAATGATCTCCGGCGCAACCTGAGGGGCAATTCTCGTAAATTTTAAGAACATTCGCAGTCTGACCTCAGTCTCAATCTGTCAAAAATGGCTCTAATTTCCATAAATTTTTGTCATTTTTTGTCGTAGAGATGAGACTGCGGCTAGATTTAGAACGTTTTAAATTTAAATGATGAGAATTGACCTTCTGGACAGTCAGCCGCGCCACCAACCTGCATACAGATTGGTCAATCTCTATTCTCGTAAAGCTAGTGCCGCTACAGAAGAAGAAGACAATCAAATTAGGCTAGGCTACAACAATGTTTATCAGAATATGATATATTGAACTAAGTAGATTATGCGGCTTGGCACAAAGCCGTCAGCTCTGTGGATCTCCCTCTGTTTGTTCAATACTCTGTGTTTAAGGCAGGCATCGAAGCAAACAGTCTCAGATATATTGTTTTCGCTTATATGTAGATAATAAAGTAAATAAAGTCCTCCAGACTGACAGGCCAATCTCAACGAAGACTAGCCTTCGGTGCGGGAGATATTATAGTGCCCAAGTAACCGCGCAGACACAGGTGCACTTCCTCTTCCCTCACTCTCATAGTCCGATGGACGATGATGGGTTGGATGGTCGTAGTCGCAAGCGCGACTGCTGAGCGTGGGGTCCTGGGTTCGATTTCTGGGTCGGGCAAAATGTTATGTAAATAATACTTAATTGTTGTAATCTCAAAACCTATACGAGGAGAATTTACTGTTGGAGTTTCCTCGTACGTTACGCCTTTGCGAGTGTCAAATTTATGATCTAACCACAGTCGTATGTAGTCTCGCTTTGTATGTTTGTTGTGTAAACAATAATTTATCATTTGTACCTTGTACGTTTATAGAGGCTTAGTTAGTTTCTGTGTTGAGCGAAACTGGCAATTATATCATTATCCTGCAAGCGGTCAACGAAACACTGATGATTTTCAATTGTTTAATTGGGTTTTGAAGGAGCTCCATATTGATTGCTTTTTGTGCGAATCTAGGTTACGATTTGAAGGCCGATCAAAGAGTACCTAATCGAATCTTTTTAATGGAATGTCTCCGTTATGTAGGTGTAAACTGCCTCTTAAGCTACCCTCTCATAATGGCGATATAACCCTCCCGTTCTATCGTTATTTCTCCAGAATAGAAGACGAGGGATATAACTCGATACAAAAGAGATCTATCTCTATATATATTCATTCACTACTGTCATCGGTATCTGTGAGTGTTTTAAAAGCTTTATTTCACGAGGGATCCTCTTCGCGGGATTTAGCATGCCTGTACATAAATCTTTTAACACTTTACATAGCATATGGAACGAATGTATAAATGCAATGTAATGGATCAATAGTAATATTGTCAACCGCTTCAATTGCATTTGGTAGGTGATCAATGTGTATAGAAGACGTAAACACAGGCTCAAATTAAATTAGCAGCTAAACTACATGGACGTGATGGTTATCGATATCTAAATGCGATAAAACAAAGAAAAAAACTATTTTAAATAACAATATTAGTTTTGTTATGTTTCTCGCAACTTTTTTACTCTGACGTCTTATATTTGCGTTAATATCTTTTCCATGTTTGTTACCGAGTGGGTTATTAAGTACTTACAAGTATTCACAATCCAATATTATAAAGCAAATGTCAAAGGAAAGGCAAAGACTTATTTTTGTAACGCTCGCTGGGGCGTTTGGGGACTTATTACGAAAAAGTTGTCTAATATACCTACCTGCTGGGTTATGTGTGTGTGACCTCTGATATTTAAAGTTTATTTAGAGATGTTTTGTCTTTTGTCGTGTCTTCTGTTCGAGTTCACGTTAGGGAATTTAAAGTTCGTAAAAAAATATTAACATGAAACTTTCTATGGCAAGTAGATTTCGATAACTTTGAAATAGAAAATTCTAGCCTGGACTGCTAATGTGGTGCTGTTCCACAAACGACGCGACATTCACATTAGTGATCAGAAGGCCAATTCCCGTTATTCAAAAAGGTTCAAAATATGCTTTGTCGCAATCTCGTCTCAGCGAAAATGAATGTCAAAAATGTAGGCAAATTAGAGGTATTTTTGACAAATTGAGGCTAAGATTGGACTGTGAACGTTCTTAAAATTACGAGAATTGCCCCTCTGATGTGGTGTCCTACGTACCCTGATGCCTGCTAGCAACCGGAATTGATGGCCGCCAAACTCGTACCTAGGGTCTGGGCCGACTCAACATAGGTTGCCAATTTGCCATGGACACAATAAGAAGATTAAGATATACTTAGTTGCAATAAATCATGATGAATATCACAAAGCAGGAATAATGAAACAAATAACGTCCCTGAAACGGCTTTTTTTTTTGTGGATGGGAAATCATCAAATGACCCCTCCCGCTCTGGGTGGAGCACAAGGGAGTGTCAGACTCTTACTGACTAAAACCCACCCGTGTTCCTTCCTTAGCCCTTTGTGTTCCGGGGTAGCGGTAACCCTTTCGGACAATCCCGCTGCCCCGGCAGGCTTCGGCCCTTACGGGCCCCTTCCTAATGCTGACATCTCTTTGAGGCGCGCGTGGAACACGTACGCGCCGTCCGGCACGGGCCTGGTCCTGATCGGACGGAGAGTTACCCATTACTCTCCGCCCGCAGGCCCGCGCCTACGGTGGCCGGGAGTCGTCTCGCGGCTTCCGACGCCCGGAGCGTCTCCCGCGGCGGTTGGGACGTGAGGCCCTTTCCCTCAGCCGTCCCGCCACCTCCTTCGCTAGCATGACTGCTTCGCAGAAGGAGGTGACTGCCTCCCACTCCCTCTCGCCCCGGACCATGGCTCGAACCAGGGCCGGGCGCGAGAGGTCGCCGCCGCTGCCGATCGCCTCTGCGAGAACACGGCGGTGCTCCGCCTAATTGGGGCATACCGCCACCGTATGCTCCACCGTGTCCTCCGGGCGACCCTCGCAGTGGTGACACCCGGGCGTTTCCTCCCGCCCGATGGTGTGCAGGAACCTCCCGAAACACCCGTGTCCGGTGAGGACCTGCGTCAGGCGGTAGGTGAGGGCGCCGTGGCGCCTCTGTAGCCACTCCTCAAAGAGGGGTCTTACCGCCGCTATCGCGGCGTGCCCTGCGCTGGGCGACAGTCGCTCTTTCCATGCCGCCATGAGATCGCGCCGGAGGTCGGTCCGCTCTGCCGCGATTTGCCGCGGCAGCGGAGTTTCCCCCCGGCGTAGTGCCTCCGCGCGCCACTCGTACAGGCGCGCGAGGACTACCCTGAAACGGCTTGTGCTTGAAGATGCAGCACGCCGTAGGACCATTTAGCTGAATGACAGATATATAGACAGAAGTTCATATAAACACGAAATATTCTAAAACCAGAGATATATTGGTTTACTATATAAATCTGGTTTGTGATAGAAGTTCAATCTTGAAGAAGACCCAAGTAGGAGTTTGTCTTCCTAAAAAGCCTCTTACAGCAATTGAT
This sequence comes from Globia sparganii, assembly GCA_949316385.1. NCBI lineage: Eukaryota > Metazoa > Arthropoda > Insecta > Lepidoptera > Noctuidae > Globia > Globia sparganii. The sequence continues at coordinate 9,336,567 of OX438655.1, read as the reverse complement.
TTTGCGATAACCTATCTGTCTCAATTTGGCCTTTATCATTTAGTCACGAAGCGGGCACAGATAGATACAAAAGCAATCTAGCTGCATGGTGTGTAAAAAGGTTACTGTTGAATAGACATTTCTAAACTCTGAACATTTTCGAGTATAAGTGGGATCACTCATCATCATTTACACAACTGGGCCACCACATCTCCCGTAGATGGGTTTATCTAAATAAGTTAGTAAGGCAAGGTTCTCTAGTTTTGTCTTCTACAAAAGTCATATTAGCCATTACCTACCACTCAAGTTTAAACTTTATGAGCAGTAAACTGTATGTATAATATGGAAGGCAACATTGTAGAACTAAGTTATAACTTCGACAACTTCATTAAAAGTTTTAATAGTTGCCCAAGTAGGTGTTACTCTAGCGATAGGTTAGTTATTCTGTGGCGATAGTATAATAATGATAGTTTAAAAAGTTTAGTCAACTTAAAAAAAAAAAATTGTCAACGAAATAAGTTTACAGGGTGGCATGACATCGAAACGTGAACAGTAACCATTAATTCAGCACATGATTCTAGAGAGCCCCCTTAGCGAATATATTTTGTAGGTTTTAAAAAAAACCGGTCAAGTGCGAGTCGGGCTCATTTACGGTTTTCGGATTTTTCCTTTACTTGTACTACATGAAATTGCTATATGACATTACTTCTTGATAAATTTCATGATTCTAGATCAACGGAAAGCACCTTAGGTTTTGATTCCGGAACATAAACGCCCGTATCTTTTGACTGCGTTGACTTAGATGTTTGATTTTTTTTCACTGCTTCAAGGGATTGCAGCTCTGAGCATTTGATATTAATTTCAACTTGACAACTCCAGGCGTACCTGAGGAAAAGGGTCTTGACCGATGGACAGACGGATAACGAATTTTTTTTTTAAATAATCTACAAATAATTTGAAGTCAGCGAACTTCCAAAATCACGAATTGAATTCATGGTAACAGGTTGTGCGTCGACGTCCCTGCAGCAAAGTTTAATAAAAAAATAGTCCTTTGTTAAAGAGGGCAATATAAAACACTGGATGCAATTCCACTCCTGAACTGTAATGGAGGTTCTATTAAGGGCCCGACCACACCACATCGTAGCGACAAAATATGGCCAAGCGATGATTATTGAATAGTGTCACTGCATCTTCTTGCAGTTGCGTTGTGGTAATACAAAATCAAATTAAAAGGCCAGCCGCTAGTGCGCAGTCACACTGTTACTTTTGACGACCAAATTGGGTCCGTGTGAATGAACTATTCATTTTCACACAAATTAACGCCCGGCGCCCGTCCACGTGTTGTCGTTGTGGTATACACAGCTACACATCAAGCTATACATTTGCAGTTTTAGCTGACCTCTCACTGTATAGGTTTTTCGTACAATCAGAAGTTAGCTTATACTGGTTATGTATAGCTTGATGTGTAGCCGTGCGTACGTGTGTCCGGGCCCTAAAGTTCTAGCAGGGAAAAAACAGTAGCCCGATTGTCAGTGCCAGTTGTGGTGCCAGTCAACGTGTCAGTGTTGCCAGTCTTCTAGCATGTCACATGCTGGACAACGATGAGGACGTATGTAGATGGTTTAGAGACCATTTAAGCACATGACGTGAATGCGAAAATTCCAATTCGCTTAGTGTGGGCCAGGTCAAAAAAATCAGGACCTTGTAAAACCGCAATCCTGCTTGTCATATGTTTGCCAATAAACCCTCATAGTTATATTGTAAGCCCCATATAAAATCGCAACTTTGTTCATATCACCGAAATTAAGGAGCGGGTGTCCTTACTGCACCCCTCGCCATTTTGCATTGTTTATCCTACTGTGCATTGTCTGTCTAATAGCTAAGATAAGCGCCCAATTATTCCTTCCTCGCCTACATGCCCCATACAATAGCTTCGTTCACAATAGCACTGTGTAGTTATCCGCATAGCTTTTCTTAGAGCCGCCTTGTAGATATAAAGATAGCTAGTATTTTTCTAGTAAATTACGGTGATACGTGTTGTTTCTATGTCTGGTTCTCACGCTGTTTAGTTCATTATTTTGGCCCCGTTTATCATGAGTGTTATTTTATTGTTCTGTAAATAAATTGTTTGAATGCATAGGTCGTTGTAAGTCATACAAGGACTAAAAAATTTACAACCATAGACTAATTAGGTAGTATATTTTTTATTATTCAATCTACCTACTCCATTACGTTCTATCACTTTAGTGACCATACAAAAAAAATCCTGGAAAAAAAAATTGACGATCATTATGTTTCGTCTCGCAGCGATCTACGTCCTTCGACTTCAGCCGTATAAATCTTCATTAGTGCCCCTATCGGGCACGCCGCTGACCGGCCGTTTTACTCTCCGACCAATTTATCGGCCGTTCCGTTCATTGGCTATAAATAGACCACTCGAGTATTATTCGGGCTTAGGTATGCCACGCACAACATAAAATGTGATACCGCGGTCGTAAACTGGCGTCGTATGTGAATGATGCCTGTGCACGACACAATCCGTTGCGCTGCATTCAGTAAATTAAAAAAAAATATGGACCGTGTGTTTAAAATTCGAATGTTGTTGTTCGGTGTGTTTGGTTTTCTCATGGAATTTAATGGCTTTACAATCATACAAAAATAGCACACTATGGGCTGATTTTTCCATCGCCAGATAACTTGTATTCGAGGAATAAAATTGACGTTTGACAGTTTTTGTATGGATTAACTGTCAAAATCAGCCCTAAAAATAATAAAACTGCTTTACAAGTTTGTATAACACAAAACAGAATATTGCATTTTATTCTATCCTTATTACTTAATCTCAGCGACAATCAAAGGTCGATTCACAGACTGTAAATAACAGCGAAGTAAATAAAATATGTTATGTAAGTAGATATCTTTAAAAACTAGATATTTTGTAAGACGCATTTGCTAAAGGAACTTATAAATAAAAAACAATGCAACTCCTTTGATGAAGGAAACTTCACAGAAACCAGCTGCATCGTTCAAGTAGATGATAGACAGACAAGAACACTTGGTACCTATTTATTTGGTTGCTTTATAAACTAGTCAAGAATATAGGTACAAAGAATTCATTAAAGTCTATAATTATGACTGTTGTAGACTGTGACGTCTTAACAGTAATTATCTGAATGCAACAGCTATTTAGCTCAAACGTGAATCATCCGTGCAACTACTTATAAACATGACTATTTGAGGACTAACATGTATCTCATATGCCAGTAACAACAAGAACCATTTCGAATGTAGTCTATGGATTTATTTATTTTTATCTTCCTTGTAGTGCAGGTCATACTGACTGAACTACTGCTACCATTGAGTTAAATAACTAGAGAAGCAAACCTCATTAAAATGTGTCAAAAAAGTGTACCCACTTTTTAAGCGCGACGACGTAGCTTTGAAACCACTAAACATTTAAAAGTAATCATATATCTGTCTTACTTACACAAGTCGTAAGAATAATACCGTCGCTTAGATTAGACAAAGACCGCAATATAAACATGCAATGACGGGATGGGGTTGCCTACCCATACGAAATTTTACCCATCATTTTAAGCCATAAAAAGCGTTATACGTTAAGTTAAATTATTTTTAAAATATTTGAATTATGTATTTCTTATTGGATGTGTAATAGAAGTTTATAAATAATGAAAATAACTAAGACATTTTCTTTTTGAATATTTTTTCTTTATTATTAATGAAATTGAATGATTTAGTAGGTAGCCAGTCAGTCTCTTTTCTCAGCAATCGGATTATTTCCACCCATTTTCCACGGCGTGCTGCATCTTTAGGCACCCTGCTACGTTATTATTACAAAAAAATATTCAAAATCAATTTTTCCATAAATTAAAAACTCCCAGAAATGTGGGAAACTAAAACTAAGTTTTTAGTGGTAACACTGAACCTAATTTAGAAAATTCTATATTTTATTGCGTTTTTACGTTGATATAAACACAGAGACAATTAATTTACGTGTGGAAAGTAATTCCGGTTAATTTATTATGTTTTTGTGATCTTGAATCGCACTCTTACGCGATATTTTTTGTCGTATGTCACTCGGTTGACTTCGGTTGGCATCACACAGAGCACTGAACTGACGTTAGCTACGCTGATGGCTGTGGCCATCAGTCTAGTGGCAACGCCTTGGTGCGGTAATTACTAATCTAGTGTAACATATATATCAATGACTGCTACAAACAAATCTGGGAGGAAAACCGCGGCAAATTTTCGCGCGAGAATTCAGCATATTCATGGTAGCGCGCTTTTTTCGCCAAATTATGGCATTTTTGGAATTCCTATTATAACTTTCTGCAATGCAGCGTGTTAGCGCGTTTCATTGCTATTATCTGCTCAGATTTGTCCTTAGTTAAGTAGAAATAGAAATGCTAGCCCATATCAGATATGAAAATTAGAAAAACGAGGAAAAGCTAATCGCTTACATACTTACATCATTATTTTTCAACTTGAACAACGCTGGTAATAAACAAGGTTCATTAAGGAAATTAGCCTTAAAGTCAAAAGTTTCAATAACAGTAGGTACCTGGGTATCTAATAAAAACAGACCAATTTCGTTGAATTATTTGGTACCTACGAACAACCGTTGGTAAAAAAGTTTTTATTTAAAGGTAAAATAAATACTTAAATGTAAAAAATTAAGGTCTATCAAACGTCTGTCTTGTCAAGAATACTGAAAGATAACTCGATTATGAAGTCGTAACCATTTCAAGTTACAAGTAACTTCATTTGTTGATGTTCTTTTCTATTCGGCTTCGTGCCCACATAATTCTCTTTTGGCAGTTTCATAAGACCCTTGACATTTCAAGTGATCGCCTCCGATCAGCTGACTGTCAAGTCGTGCGATGCTTGTCAGAACTCGTAGGCATGCTTACTCAACCGAAAAGCGAGCCATAAAGTTAATTTCTCTTTTTAAATCTCGCTGGCCAGTGTATTAAAACTCGTTTTAAAAGTTGAATTAGCTGTCTCCAAAAAGTATTTAATCGTTTAAATCTTTTTGGGCATAGTTTTTCTGTGAATTTAGTACTTACTCTGATATAGGGCCCATTTGTTATGATTTTATTTCCTAATTAGCGACCTGACCCTGCTTCGCACGGTTTTTACGACTTGAAAAAACATCGGGATTTCTTTATTATTTGTAAATTTAATATTAATGAAGGAATACATTCATTTTTTATATGAAGGCGAAAACCGCATCAAATTCCGTTTCGAATTTAAGATGAACAACGACGTGGTCACAGACAGGGAGTGAACTCTCTTACTCCGTCAACGAAGATACGGGCCCGTCAGTAAGCAGTAGATTAGTCAAAACATTTGTGTCAAATTAAATTTTTCAGACGAACAAAACACATCGAGAGTAAGGGACAACTGTCAAATAGTGTTGTCAGTCATTCCGAGTTCGGGCCCCAACTAATCTTATTTGGGAGTAGACCTTCTGATACGAAAAGCGACATTTACAATATGTATACAATATACTAATTGGATACAATATACTTTTTGGTAACTGAAACCATAACAGTTGAGTCTAACGAGACAGCCAGACGGTCGACTATAGACAAACACAACAATAACAAATAATCCGCAGAATTTGTAAGTTTTCTCTTTCATTTGGTCATTCATTGATTCTCTAATTCTAGACGACCATATTATTGTTTCTTATTGACAAATTACTGTACCTAATTAAATATAATTTTCTCGCCACCGCGAGATACAAACTCAAACTCAAAGCATTTATTTCAATTAAACCATTTACAGGCACTTTTGTATTGTCAAAGAGTCGATCAGATCGGTAAGTTGAAGCTAGTACTTAATCTGAATCTTAAAACTAGACTTGTCTTTTTTAAATAATATGTCTGTAATCTTATGAATATAGAATAATAATCTCTAGAAAATTGGCTTAAAACTAAACTGAAATCTGACAAGTGACACTTTTTTTAGAATATAAATTTACCCATCAAATGAAATGATGACAACACAACCAGTCTTATCAAAGATTCCCACTGACCCATACTGACTATACTCTTTAAACCTTACACAACGAAACAGGTAAATTTTCCCATAGCTTCCTCATTCCTATCCCCAATTAGGCACTAAATTAAGAAACTTGTTTCTACGATACGGACTTAAAAATAACCCAGTAAGTTACTTTTATAAAATAGAATTTATTGCGAAATCACTATTATTCTATCAAAGATTCCCACTGACCCCTATACTTAACTCTTTAAAACAATAGGCCAATTTTCTTACAAATTAATTCCTCATTCCTGTCCCCAATTGGGCACAGCTGACCTTTGCTCCGAGCGACTGGGTGCAGGTACACATGATGCAAGCGAGAGGACGGGGGCGGTGGCGTGGGTGCGAGGCCGCTTGCACAACTGCACTGACGCTAAATCCTTCGTTACTTAGTAGTTCAGCTTTGGTAACTGGAATGTCGTTAAATGTACTAATTTTGATGTTTAGTAGGTCTGTGGACAAGTGAAAGGTTTTGTCGCTTCTTGCGTGAGAGGACTCCAAACATTTTGGTAGATCTGTGACATTGTGACCCTATTCACTCGTATTCAGGCAAGGTCAGGTCCAGACTGCCTATTCCTTTTTTTAAATTGATGGTAATTAAGTTGATTTCAGAATGACTAGCTCTATTGAAAAAGTTATAAAAATGTTTTAAGTTGTAGCGTAAACTGAACTTTATTGTGTAGGAATTAAAGTATTTTTTCCATAAACTCATATTTGTTTATATTTTTGGCCATTAAGTCGCGAACACAGATTAGATACCCTAATAATTATTAATGACTAGCTGACCCGGCAGACTTCGTACTGCCTCAATCGATAAATAAAAGACACTTGACTATACATTTTATTTAGAAAACGTTTGTATGGGAAATAGAAAAGGGCTGTTTTTAGGGTTTTCCCGGGAATTATTAGATTTTTCTCACCTTTTAAACCTTCCCTAGACCTCCACGAACATTTCAAAACCAAGATAAGATAAATCCGTTCAGCCGTTCTCGAGTTTTAGCGAGACTAACGAACAGCTATTCATTTTTATATATATAGATTACTAGATACGGTACTCGGTATCTCTCTCTCTCGGTATATCTCGATTCTCGATAGTCTTTAATTTAGGACACATACCTACCTACCCGTGTAACTTGAAATTACATTGTCGAAGAATATTTAACGGAATCTCGAAATATGCAAACGAATCTGATTCCTAACAAATCGTCTGCAGATTGGATGTGACTTTCACATCGATCGTAGACATTATTCATTTAATACAAACTGATTCACACAACTTTTACTTTCGTTTCCATGTTTACGTAAAATATGTTTTAACGAAATGAAACGAGTTAGACCATTAGAGACAGCTTTTTATTTAGTACGCACGGCTACACATCAACCAATACATAACCAGTATAAGCTGACTTCTGATTGTACGAAAAAACTATACAGGGTGCATTTGATATCATGGGCATTATTTTAACCTAAGGTACTACTTATGATACTAATTGCATTAGGGCTACTATTACGCAAATCAAAAATATTATTAATGCAAGTATGGAAAACCTTAAAATGTAGTAAGTCATACAAAGTATCAAATTAGTTGCGCTTCTCGATAGCAAATGCGTAGGTACACTACGCCGTACGCGCGTCATTGGGCGTGAATTCTTTGACCCCGCCCGACTCACGTGACATTCGTAAGTTGCCAATGAATTGATTCATAATAAATTCCAATTTTCCCTTCGTACTTTGCCGGCTTAGGACGGTCAAAACTACGTCAACTAACATACATTAAAAAAAAACATTTACGTACCTAGCTTGTGGATTGTTTTGAAAAAACCTTATTTGTCGGTAAAGTGACAGAGGGTAAACGGGTGCTCTTCCACGAGCTTGTGCATGTGCTGGCACGTGAAAAGACGAAAAATCCAACAGGTTCTGAGTGGTTCTGGTGGAATGAGACCCCGTGAAGGAATAGGGTCGTTCGGGTAGCGCCGATGGAACATTTCACGAGTTCATACTAAATTTCTTGTGCGATCGTAAATTACAACCATTTGTGGGTATTGTTGGTTGGTGTACCTAGCCTGCACATTACGCGGTCGAGGCATCGTGTACACAAACACACACACAACACACAACTAATAAACTAACACTTAATACACTGCAATCCAAGCACCGTATGACGCGAGCGGCGAGTACGGCGATTACGTCACGGGATCAATAAATCAATTACGCGTCAATGCACCTGCGCAGTCGTTATGACACTGGTTCCGGGTTCGTGACTTCGTGTTGCGGCGGGAAGCATACCCCGCGCGGGGGTGATATTCGTATTTTTGCGAGTGAGGGAGTGGGACGGAGAGAGTTCAGGGAATCCCGCCGGACGGAATGTCTTGTAGCCCATTGTTATTATTACTTGTAAGGAAAAACCCGCGCGCGCGCAGGTGATGTTTGTTTACATTTCGCTTTGCGCTGTAACTGCGCTTTAAGATTTTGATATTTCAACAATTATTGGCGTTAACAAAGTATTTTGTTTTAATTACTTTAAGTGTTTATTTGCAATAATAAGCCTTGTGCAATTTGACTTACTACATTTTTAAGGTTTTCCTTACTTGCATTAATAATATTTTTGATTTGCGTATTAATAGCCCTAATGCAATCAGTATCGTGAGTAGTGCCTTAGGTTAAAATAATGCCCATGACTTCGATTCCACCCTGTATAGTGCTAGGCCAGCTAAAACTGGAAACGTATAGCTTGTTGTGTCGCCGTGTGTACCTCTAAAAAGCACAGAACTTTATGTCATGAAACCTAACCTCATTTACCTGTATTCCTTTCTTCCATTCATCGAATGACGATCACTTTATTTGAATCCGTTCGAAAATCGAATCTAAACTTCTGCTTTACATTCTATGCGGATAAGGCACAGGTACTGCATTCTATTCAGCCAACCTGAATGGCCCTGAGACGCATTTCGCAACTCTTTAGGTCAAAACAGGTGAACATTGTTGATCTAACTGGTTTCTGTGTTAGATGCAGTTCCTTTGTGCCATAAGAGGATATGCGACGTAGCATAACGTGGGAGGCGTGTAGGTAGCTAGGTATTCTTTAGATAGGACATCGATCAATAGATAGGTACCTTTATTTATTGCAACACTTCCTAGATAGGCGTAGCTAGCTGCATATATTATCTGTGTTTTGAACTCTCTATCTTCATGGCAGAAGGTTATTCTGGGGCTTGGGTAACAATTGCAATGTGTTAGAATTTTGTGAACAGCCTGTGGTTTACCAGAATTTTAAACGAAAATAGCGAATTTTAACAGATTAGGTAAGTTCAAGAAGTAGGTTAGGTAGGTATAATTTTATCTCGCAAAACGAAAAATGAGTAAATTTAATGAACTTGCAATAACATGTCCAAAAAATTACAAAATAACTTTTATTATGGCTCTGGATATTAAAAATTAATAAACAACAATTTTATTGTTAGTTCTCACACGTGTTTCTTCAATGCAAGTTGGTATTTTAACCATACAAAGCCACATTTACCTCAACCATAAGAACAAAGTAATTAACATTAAGTATATTACAACATAATCAGGTACATTAATATGGAAATCCGTGTTATTTTAAGCAAAGTAACAGTCCAGCAATATTATTAAGTCATTAACATGCACTTAAAGGGCGTTGAGTTAAACTTCAATAAAAAGTGTAATTAACTACAAAAGACTTTATGGTCTAAATCCATTGGCGCACTTTATGGTTTGTCAATTAACGTAACTTTGTACGTTGATGATATACTATAGCAAATTAAGCTAAATAAATAAATACTGTATATATACCTTGTTAGTAATTAATAATTTAAAAAGAGCGATGTTCAGCAATTAACATGATGGTTTTTCATAGAGTAAGTAACTCTCTGAAGTTCTGAATTTCAAAGAGCTACTTACCTACTCTATGAAAAAACATACACAATCTTCAAATTCGATATATTCGAGTCGCCCAAAAATCTGTATGTATAAATTGTAGGTAATATTAACTTTGATACACTCATTCTGATTTACAATTACATCACCTGCCAAAATATACTCACAACTACCTAACTGACACTTACAAAGCCAACCAAGCCACCTCAAAGCACTGACAATTCAGTATAACAGCTAACAGCTGCGTTCAAAACAATATCCAAGTCCTCAAAGCGAGTCCTTTGAATAATTTCTGAACGAGTCTGTCACCCTCGAACTTTAACACTCAAGTTGCCTTCCCTACTATTGACCTTGGAAGATTTCTGCGTCTTCGATTTTGAACATCACTTTAGTCACCGTTCACGGAATTGACAGAGATTGTTTGAGGCCCAAGAGGCACTATCAATCTCTGAGAGTATCAAAGTCGATAACCAGGTTGCTCGCACTAGTAATCTTTTTGATGAGTTGGTAGGTAGTAAGTCAAAATCAGTGTGTGAGCCAGCTGTAACCATAGATTTGACTGGTGATGATACCATACCATTATCTCCTATTGTTATGAGTCACAACAAATTAAAAAAATATATTAAAATCAAGAAGTTCATTAAACGGTCACAGAGATCAATTAAAAAACAAAAACTCCTAAAATTAAACATTTCGCTTAGAAAAGAACGTGTTGTCTTATCAAAAAGTTTAAATATTTGTACTATTGAGTTAGATAAATGTAGGGAAAAGTATGACACGGATATTCAGCTCCTCTATAATGATATATTGCATAAGGAGCATTTGCTGAAGGATATTTTTGAAAAATATGAAACTTCACAACAACAATTAAGTGACCACTTGTTGGAGGCTGGAGAACTACTGGATTTGGTGAAGTACAATGCTGAGAGGTATGAGTCTCTGACTAATGATCTTTCATGCAGCTGTGCCAACCAACCACCACCTCTTCAGCATAAGTCTGACTTGCCCCTTCCGGTGTTAGCTCTTCCAGCAGAGACCACACAGGTAAATAAATCTATATTTTTTTGTGACGAATTAGGTTCTGGCTTTGGAAAAATCTTACTCAATTACCTTAGCCATAGTTTTACCAATCATAGTTACCATAACATAAGTTTTAAACAAATGATTAAAAGAATTGCCAATACAAACCTGGATAATTATTCTACAATGGTTTTGCTATTAGGTAACAGCACTGGTATTACCACAAAGGACCTAGTGGATGGTGTCAACACCTTATTAAATTTAAACATAGGTAAGATAATGTTGTGTGCTTTTCCTTACTCTGATACTTTATCATATAATGAAAATAATTATATTTTTAAGTTGAATAGAACTATTCACAAGCTGACATGCTATCATAGTGACAAATTATTGTATTTTGACACTAACAAGTTTGTTAGTGGTTTTAAGTTAACTCAGAGAACTTTATCTCTGTCTGGGGAATGTAGACATCTGATTGCTATGTTGATAGCATATAATATTAACGAGGTTATAGCTAATATAACAAATTCTAGGATTAGTGACGAGTCTGTGTTGCCTAGTTATACTAACAACATAGTGATTAATTATGAATTGTCATGTTGTACGAAGGAGGATCCACCTATAACACCAACATCCTTGGAGACCACTACCAGTCAGATAGGGCTCTCTCCTCCTGCTGGAACTTGTACGGGCAATCTAGACTCTCCAGTTGTAGTTGTGGAGGTCACTCCGGATAATTATTTAAACTAGTCAGTGAGACAACAGAAGTTACCCCTTTAAATAACCAATTATTATTACAGAATAATAAAAAGGTATCTTCTGGCAATATATTTAATAACACTAAAAAACCAAAGGGAGTGCAACATAATTTAAAATTATTTCATCAAAATATCCAAGGTTGCGCTTCCAAATTATTGGAAATAGAATTGTTTTTGGAAAACACCAAGTTTGATGTAATTTGTTTAACAGAGCATTGGCTGAAAGATCATCAAGTAATGTCAATTAATTATGAAAATTATTGTGTAGTTAGCCATTTCAGCCGAAAACGTATGATACATGGCGGGTCATTAATATTACTTAAAAATTCTATTAAATCGAAAGAACGAAAAGACATCGTCGGGCTGTCTGTTGAACACACCATTGAATTGTCCTGTGTTGAGCTTGATAAGCATGTTATAGTATGCGTATACAGACCTCCCAGTTACCAGAATCTATCTGTAGTTGATTCTGTAATGGAAGATGTGTTAAAGAAACTTAGTACTAGTAGTAAATCAATAATCGTATGTGGAGATTTTAATATTAATTTATTGGAAAATAACTTGAATACTGTCAGATTGTTAAGCCTTTTTAGGTCATTTGATTTGTCAAATGTTTTTATTGAACCAACCCGAGTGACAGCTTCCTCTGCCACTTGTATAGATAATATTTTTTGTAATTGTGATTACTTACACAAACAAATTGTAAATAAGTTGCCGTCTGATCACAGTGGACAAACAATTACATTTAGCTCCTACATGCCGTTACAAAAAATTCAAATAAGGTTTAGGACAATTACATGTAAAAATTTGGAAAAATTAAATAATTCTTTGGCCAGTAAATTATGTGACCAGAATTTTAATAATATAGGTGACCCAAATGAGTTCTATGCCGAGTTCTTTTCACTGTTAAACGATCAGTTTAATAACACTTTTCCACTAAAAACTAAAAGCATTTACACAAAGTTTTTATTTAGTGACTGGGCGACTCCAGGTATTCGTAAAAGCAGGGAAAAACTTTTTGAACTTTATGGCTTAAAGCAACATTTGAAAAATGAAAACTTTCATCGGTATGTTGCAAAATATTCAAAAACTTTTAAAAGTGTGTGCCAAATAGCTAAAGCTCTTTATATTAGCAATAAAATAAAATCAGCTGATGATAAAATAAAGACTACCTGGCAAATAATAAATAATGAAACAGGTAGGAAAAAACAGCGTAATACTGAATTTAATTTAGAGACTGCACATGGCCCCATCAACTCAGATGTAGAAATAGCTCAGGAATTTGAAAATTTTTTTGCGAATATTCCCTTTAAAACTACTGAAGCTTTAAATTCATCCCCCACACTTTCTGCTGCCTTGCTTAAAAATAATGTAAAGCCATGCCCTTTGGAGTTTAGGTTTCAGCATACAAATCCCCAGGCTGTTATAAAAGCTTTTAAAGATCTTAAAATTAAATCAACAGAAGATCTCTGGGGAATGTCTGTAAAAGTATGTAGATCTCTCATAGAAACCATTGCGCCTTATTTAGCTTTCATATTTAACACCAGTGTTGATCAAGGAGTTTTTCCGGATCTTATGAAACATAGTAAAGTAGTTCCATTATTCAAATCCGGTGACAGTAAAGAACCCAACAATTATAGGCCTGTGTCGATTCTGCCAGTTCTCAGTAAGGTGTTTGAAAAGCTTATGCTCAATCAAATGTTACGTCACTTTAATAAAAATTCCATCTTTCATGAACACCAGTACGGTTTCACCAAAGGGCGTTGTACTACTGACGCCGGTGTTACCCTAATAAAGAACATTTTTAACGCCTGGGAAGAAGCACAAGATGCCATTGGAATCTTTTGCGACCTCTCTAAGGCGTTCGATTGCGTAAACCATGAGACACTTCTGATGAAACTGGAGCACTATGGGATTAGAAAAAAAGCACTTGATTTGCTAAGATCGTACCTGAAAGATAGAAAGGTTAAAGTTCAAGTAAACGGCATAAACTCATTAGGGTCTGAAATGACAATGGGCGTTCCTCAAGGTTCGATATTGGGTCCATTCCTCTTTTTAGTTTATATTAACGATTTACCCCAATTACTTCAAAATCAACCAAAGATGGTGTTATTTGCAGATGATACATCATTGATCTTTAAAATAGACCGACGGTCACAAAATCTTGACGACGTGAATAACTCTATTCTTCAGGTCCAAGATTGGTTTACGGTAAATAATTTAGTACTTAATGAAAAAAAAACCAAATGCATTAAATTTAAATTGCCTAATGTTAGAAGCAGCGAATGTGACATCATATTGAATGGCCAAAAACTAGAGTTTATTGATCAGACAGTTTTCCTAGGAATCACGCTAGACGAGAAATTACAATGGGGGCCTCATATAACATCTATTGCGGGGCGGCTAAGCTCGGCCGCTTATGCTGTTAGAAAGATAAGACAGTTAACAGATGTAGAAACCGCGCGTTTGGTCTATTTTAGTTACTTCCACAGTATTATGTCATATGGCATTTTACTGTGGGGTCGGGCTGCTGATATTGAATCCATTTTTATTTTGCAAAAGAGAGCTGTCAGAGCCATTTACAATCTACGTCGTCGTGAATCTCTTAGGGAACTATTTAAAAAGGTTAATATTATGACGGTACCTTGCCAATACATTTATGAAAATATTATGTATGTAAGAAAAAATCAACATCTTTTTAATAAAATAAGTGATAGACATAATTTTAATACTAGAAATAAAGATAAATTAGATCAACCTTTTTTCAGGTTATCTAAAGTGCAAACATCTTTTATGGGGTACTGTGTTAAATGCTACAACAAAATACCTTTTGATATATTACAATTAAATGAAAGAAAATTTAAAACTCATATAAAAAGTACACTTTGTAAACAAGGATATTACAAATTGGAGGATTATATCCAAGATAACAATGTTTGGAAACATGCTGGTCCTGCTCCATAGGACAATCTAGAGTCTAGACAAAATCAAACTGGTTGCTAATTTAATTTATACATACACATTTTTTTTTTTTACATTGATTTTTACATTCTTTGACAAATGTAACTCACACACTTTTTAAAATACTAGAAAAATTTTTCAATCTTTGTAAATATGTGGACACCATGTATCTATCACATAATTGATTTACCAGTCTGTTATATTTTTAATTCTTTTACCATTTTTGGTAGACTAAATTTTATTTTAGGTGCATCGTCTTCACATATAATTATATAAACAATGTATACAAAAACTTGTAAAACATTTTAAAAGAGTAACGGTGGAGTTTCTTGCCCATTCTTCTCCACACGAAAACTACATTTTGGAATGGGCGACTAGAATCAATTCTATTTTTTCATTTTAAATTTTGACGTTCAAAAGTGCCTTTTAAGTGCCTATTTGAAATAAATGATTTGACTTTGACTTTGACTTTGACAACAAGTTTGGTAATTAAAATTAGGTTATTAGGTAGTGTGAGTTTCGACTTAAGAATTTAAGCACTATGTAGGTTTGTATTTTATCAAAATAAAGGCGTTAAAATAATCGCATCATATTGCTGGCTTTAAAACAAAATTGCACACTACAATTTTGCTGTTTAAAAAAAAAATTGATTATTCAATGCCTGTCCTGTTTGCCAACTTGCCCAGTGTAGGTACAGACGCCAGTACATCAAGCTACCTGAAACTGTAAAATTTTCCCATTCAACTTTGAACCTTACTATTTAGCGATAAAGTTGAAAATCTATTAAATAAATTTGACAGATTGTAGTAGCTTAATACGGTGGCGTCTGTACATAGGTAATAAATGTTAGCTCAATATTGCGCTATTTGAGTATTGCGTATTTTTTACTCCAAATAAAACATATATCTCTATTTCATAGTTTTCATGTTACATTGCTGATTCTACAAAGCTTCAGTATACCTAAAAGGCTTTGGCAATCGATTAATTCATGACGTTCGACGTTCTAAGTATGGCTAATCATGTCTTGCCTTATATTATCATTATTATGTTATACTTAGCTATAATTACGGAATAGTATTGAAAATCAAGTAATTATACAGGGTGTAATTTATACCCTGTATTTATAGCTAAGCATTAAACATAACAGCTGGTATAGAGTCACTATACATAGTTTCAACTCAAAATAAAATACTCTAAGAATTGATACCAAATTTTCGGTTTCATTGGTTTCTTAAATTCAAATCATAACAAACGTGTCACCGCACTACGTAGGTCAATAACTTTTTATGTTACTTGCTAATATCACGATAAATCTCTTCCGTAACTCTGCGCGCCTAGTACCGTAGCCTACTGCGCAGGCGCGAGGCGGTGTTCTTTGTCGGCGCCAACTGACGGAATATTCCGCCGCCGCCGCCGCGCGCGCGCGCAATAAGCCATACCTACTTTACCGTGATGTAAAAATTAATGTGTAATTCTAATTATTGATTTACAGTTTACTCGTTATTAAGCTAGAAATTGCACGTAAAAACTGGAATAACAAAACTTACGTAAACAATCGAAACAAAGTTTAGGTAGGTACCTAGGTTAACTAGTTTCATCCCTTATTATTACTTTATACCGAGTAAACAGTAAAATCTTAAAGCTTTGCTTAATTTAGTAAATTGACTTACATTTTTAAAGATGGGGTTCGATGTGGTGACCTTGGTATTGTATGCACAAGGCCGCTCACTTGTTCATGGACACACATTACGTAGCATGTCTGGTGTTATTGTCCTGAAAGCGGCCTCAATCCGCACTTTAATTTGTATCACACTGCACTGCGTACACTACACACGCACATGGGTGCTGACCGTCGTTGCGCAGCGCTCGCCATAGGTACCTGATTACCTATGGTTAGAGGCACCAAGCCGATGTACCATCCGAGATCAAACTAAAACATGCTGACGAAGGCATCTATCGACGCTCAGCATCTGGTCTACCCTCAATAAAACGGTGACGGTACAGTTCTTGGGCAGCTCGCAAATTACTGATGCGCATAATTATCATAGGGATAAAAACGAATGTACTAGACGCAGGACAGACGTCGACTGACGGCGACGAGCAAAGCAATAACAATAATGCCCAAAATGAAACTCCTATTCCCTGCTATCCTGGTACCTAAAAGTCATTAGGTTTATCGATGTTACATTGTGTGTGTAGCGACGTAATCAGGGTTCTGTGAGCAAACGATATTCAATTCGGAAATAACAATTCCTGTTACTCATGCGCTTCTAGTACTTTTATTAATTTCTTTCGACAGTTACATGCAATTTTGCGACATTCTTACTTCGACAGCAAAGCAATAACAATAATGCCCAAAATGAAACTCCTATTCCCTGCTATCCTGGTACCTAAAAGTCATTAGGTTTACACACACATCGATGTTACATTGTGTGTGTAGCGACGTAATCAGGGTTCTGTGAGCAAACGATATTCAATTCGGAAATAACAATTCCTGTTACTCATGCGCTTCTAGTACTTTTATTAATTTCTTTCGACAGTTACATGCAATTTTGCGACATTCTTTATTTGAATTATAATAACAAAGACTAAACGTGCTCAAACTAATAAAACCTATGTACCACTCAAACAGCACCGACAGACCGTGAACTCCGATAATTCTTTCGGTTAGTCCTACACACAAAAATTATGCGTGCGTGGTATTATTTTGTAATAAAAAAAAACGATTAACTTGTTGCTAATAGTTTACGTCTTATTTAGTAAAAAAATAACCTTATTTTAAAAATTATGAACGGAACCCACTGTGATTTTATTTGTACAGACGCCAGCAGGTCAACCTACCCCAATCTGTCAAATTTCTTTGATAGATTTTCAACTTTAGTGCAAAAGAATAAGGTTCGTATTGAATTGGGAAAATCTGACAAATTGGGGTAGCTTGATGTGCTGGCCTCTGTACTAGGAGAAGAATAAGTTGCGAAGAGGTGAATTGAAATGATGTTTTGGGTTCAGTTGGACAAAAAAATGGTTTCTAAATCCTTTTTCTATTCTAAGTACTAATGGCAAATAATAATGTTTATTTAAGCAATTAATTCCCGGTAGGATGCACGTAAGGATTCGATTTTTATGATCAATTCAATGGTTGTACAAGCTGTCGATTTTTCGAAAAAATCGTTTTAATGCGATCTTCAAGCAAATCGATTCAATAGTAACGTGAATCGAATCTCTTGGATCGTATGTGTAAATAAAGGCTCTTAATAGTTCAAGTTCATATTTGCCCAAAGCATTGTGCTGACAATCATAAACAGCGAATAGGTAGGTTTATCTATTTCAAACAAGATCAATTACATAAGTATGCCGACACTTTTTAACTTGTCCGAAGATTGAAACATATTAATCATCCATCTGAATTAAAGTCATTGAATTACGCCGGAAAGGTTATCAAATATTATTGACGTACCTACCTGACTGGCAACTGTAAATATGTCACAAAATAGAGGTGGTTAAATGTTGTTTAAAATTTTTTAGAAGATCGATGTAAGAAGAGCACGAGATTCGATCTGTGAATCGAATGAAAAATCGATTTAAAGCAAAAAATCGTTCATCTTTATGGCCACCAAAATAAAAGGTTAGAAATAATGTTAGGAAATTTACAGGAATATTGTTTTTGAATTAGGTATTTACTGTGTTGTAGGTATGATGGAAAGGTGGGTGGCGGGTGGAAGATTACTACGAGGTAGATAATAATTATCTACAAAGTAATCTTCTACAAAAGGACAACTACGTAAAAAACCAACAAGTGTGTAAATGATACGTGACAATTCAAGCAGGTATCTAAATATTTCGTTAACTTTTGATACCTAGACCAATTAATTGTATTGTAGGTAGCTAGTTCACAAACATAATCAAAGTTTAGGAAAAGTCAGTACTTAATAATATTTTGTGAATAAAAAATAAACATGCGGAACCGTTTATTCAGAAATACCAGGAGTAGGAGGTTTATCTTTACTTACAAATAGGTCGGTGACACCGATCAGCTGTTTTAGTGCTAGTGATGTGTTTATTTCAATTTGAAAAGTTCGGTTTCTGGTATCAATGTATTAAAAAATCTCATAACTTCCGAACATGTAGCGGTAGGATTAAAAAACCCTTCCTATGTCGTTTGATATCATCCAAAGAAGCCGGGCCTTCTCTATATATATAGCCTTTTCGTTACACATTGTATACCTTCCTTATGTTAATAAGTTCCTGAAGTCAACTCATTTATTTAATACGCAATTTAATAAATACATTATAATTACTTACATAAATAAAGGTTAAAAATAAACAGAGGTCGATGTACCTATTATATTCTATTCAAATTTGTTTCAAATTGGTGTTATTTCAAGTTACCCAAACCGGGAATCGAACCCAGGACCTCATGTTCAGTAGTAGTGCTTGCGACCGCTAGACCCATAAGGCAGTCTAGACTACGTACTCAGTTACCGCTTCAATTTTCTTATTTCATTTACTTGATTGATTTATGTGCGCAAAACCCCTCATATCATTATTACGTAAACGTTTACCTTTTAAAAGCTATTACGTAAGTTACGTGATTCAATTCAGCCTAGGTAAACAATGGAAGGTCGACTTCAGACCAATTTTACAAAGGTATTATACGTTAGACAGCTCATGTAAGTATTCAAAATGTTTACATTTTACATAACACGATAGTGCCATTAATTATAACGCATCGCATGACGTGTTGTTGTATTTCAGCTACTGACGCATCATTGGAATCAGGCCACTAAAATACGAATTGCGGTCTGCTCTTATTTTACTGTGAAACGGCCTTTTGAACCTAAAAAAATCTTTTATAAATAGTTTTACTTCTCCATGAATTGGCTGCCTGTTAATAAATACGTATTTTCACGGTTCTTGAACACAATAGCAAATGTCGGTCTCGCCTTTACATCTAAGAGCGATTCTATTGAGTCATAATAACGTTTATTAACAAATGAGACCATACATATTAAAAGATAGGATGTCATTTGCAAAAAAACAACCAACTCGACAGCTTGTAGGCCATAAAAAAGATGCCACAAAAAAAAAATACTGATTCTTTTAAATCTATTAAAAAGTTCCATTGCTGGTTCAAATAAAGAATGTCAGTAATAGACTTCCTTAAAAAAACAAATGGCGGCGTAATCTAAACGCCACCTCCATATAAAGACGATTGTACATTGCACGGTAAGAGGAAAATAATGTAGATCGCATGAATGAATGCTTATGTCCTCTGCTAGCGTGGGCTCACGGTCTGAGTAATATTTGATTACGTGCGGGACAAAGGCGATGTTACATTTGTATTATGTTGCTAGCCAAAATTACGTTGAAACGAAATAAGTGAAGGCAAAGTAAAGAAACATCTTGTCTTTTATCGATCAATTAATTTCATTGTATTTCTCACTTCTCCGCTTTTCAGAAACGGGGAAGTGTGGGGTAGAGTCACACAAAGGTAAAAGACACACACAACACAACTTTAAGACCGAAATAAAAAGCTCACTTTCTTGAACTACATATTGTAGAAAGATCCCGCAATCAGACAGCCAAAGGAACCAATAAATAAATCCATAAACAAATTATCTCCTACATTTTTACTTTCGACACGTCTTTAAAGCTTCAAACACTAGGTACCTCGCTAAGCATAGTAAACAATGGCCCCGAATCTGTTGTTCACAAAATAATAGTTATTTTTGCAACAAGATAGCAAAGTCGTTTTTTGCCGCGAGTGCTGATTTTGAATCCGGAGCAAGCGAAGGATTTAATTATTGAATCACGAGCGTAGCGAGTGATTCTAAAGTTGAATCCTGAGTGTGGCGAGGGATTCAAAGGCACGAGATGCAAAAAACTTTGCTCTCGTGTAACACACATAACTTTTCACTTCAGCAGCGAGAACACTATGAGATAAATTAAGGCGTGTTCGGAAATAGCACCCATGATATTTTATTATTCAAAATATATTACGTAACATTATTGAAACTAGAAATAAATATTTACAGGTTAAATATCAGTTTTATTTGCAGTAAATACTTATTTTCGTTTAAATCCTACTCCTCCTCTCATACTCATCCTAATCCTACTATCCTACTAACCCTACTAATATTATAAATGCAAAAGTTTGTGAGGATGGATAGATGGATGTTTGTTACTCTTTCACGCGAAAACTACTGAACGGATTTAGATAAAGTTTGGCACACATATACTTTATAACCAGGATTAACACATAGGATACTTTTTGTCCCGATATTCCCACGGGATCGAAACTTACGCGGTTGAAACCGCGGGGCGCAGCTAGTACAAAAATAAGTTAAAAATTCAATAAATTACATTAAAAGACATAATTAGCTTTTTGCAAAATTTCTTTAGTTCGTACGTAATTCCGAACGTGTTTGTCTTTGAGGTCGAATTCAAAATCGGAACTTCGAAAGGGCTTGTCTTTGTCTCTCTCTCTTTCTAATGGCGGGAAAGAATGAATGAGTGTGAATGTTTCGAATTGTATGATTAACCCAAGGCTGAATAAGATATTCGCGGCTTTCTGAAAAAAAAACAAATAAAAAGTTACTTGGTCTCACTCAGTGAGCAAAATCGCATTTTGCTCACTGATTTCGGGCAGCAAAACCTACATGTTTGAGCTACTGAAGTGAAAACTAAATTTAAGTTCAGTGCATCTTTTTATTTCTATTTCATTATTAAAAAAAAGGACAGAAGATAAATATTAGTTTAGTCAGCGCCTGACGTAAATTATCGTATTTTTAGTAGCCATATTTTTAATCACGTCTAAACTTGTCTATTGATTATCTAATTTGACAGGACTAAACTAATATTTATCTTCTGTGCTTTTCATAATGAAATAGAAAGAAAAAAATGCACTGAACTTAAATTCAGTTTAGTTTGTGAACAACAGAATCGGGGCTAATTTTACCTAAACTCGCCATCAAATGTCAAGTTCACGCATGGTTGGGCGCCATGATGTCGTATCATCCACGTCACGTGATCATCATGGTCAATTTACGCTCCGATCTAAGCTGCCCACAGTGCCCACTCTCACCGCTTTGATATTAGCTATGGTTGTATCTATGCCGTCGAAACCGTCCGTACCTATAATATAGCCATGTAAGAATTCGAATGTGAAGGAAACTGTACAGCAATGTTAATGATGTGAGTAATAGCTAATTTTATTGTTACAAATGGGGGTCTCAAAAAGTAAGTTACAATAAAATTAAATACCTAGAGATAATTCTATTAAGATAATAATATATTTCTGAAATAAAAGCAAAAAAGGGAACTTTCAGTTCTTCATACGAGTTTTACGAAATTCGAAATTCTATTAAGAAAACTACACACATCAAAAGTGTCTAGGGATCAACATATATTTTTGCAATAACTTTTCTCCTGATTGATATTAATTAAAATTTTCTTTAAGGATTCATCAAATAAAGTGTTTTCGTTTGTCACAGTAACGATAAACCAAGTCACCTTTGCATTAATAAAGAAATTTGCCATTTTCCTAATAAAGGGATTTTTGACATTTGAACCACTAACACAAAAGTTCGAAAAAAAAGACTGAAATAACAGTTTTCTCTAAAATTTTATTGGGTAACTTAAACAATTAATAATCCGTGTTTCTACCGCGAACACTAACAACACAAGAACATCGGTTTGGCATACTCAAAATGAGTTCATCCAAATCACGCTGTGGAATGGCCGCCCATGTTCGTTGCAACAACAAAAAAAGGTCTTCTTGCGACTGGATACCCTCCATATTCGGCAGAGCTCTTCTCTGTAGCATATCCCATGCATGCTCAATCGGGTTCAAGTCTGGCGACTGAGCAGGCCAGGGCAGGACATTGATGTTAGCTGCGGCGAGAGTCTGTCTTACAACTCTTGCGGTGTGCGGTCGTGCATTATCATGCATTAACTGAAATAAGGGACCGATTTGCACTTGTAGAGGAACGATGACGTCTGATACAATCGTCTCAGCATAAATTTGAGCGTTGAGGTTGCCTCTGATCCAAATCAACTCAGTTCTTCCGCCGATCCAAATACCCGCCCATACCATGATGGTTCCACCACTATAAGGATGGACTTCCTGGCAGGATTTTAATCGCTGTTGGCGTCCAGGGGTTCTCGTGTCGTATACGTCTTGTATCCGGTCTCATACCAAAACGAGACTCATCAGAAAAGCACACGAAACGCCATTGTTCTTCTGCCCAATTTCTGTGTTCAAGAGCCCATTGATATCGAATCCTACGATTGTGCATTGCTATAGGTGGTACCCGTAGCGGTCTTCGGGAATGAAGGTTCACTTCATGCAAGCGGTTTCTGACTGTTTGGTCGCTAATTAAGTTCCCTGAAGAGTGATGAAGCCTCACGGCTAACATCATGGCGGTTATTGTTGGAGCTCTTCGAGTTAAGATTTGAATGTATCGGTCTTGTCTCCGTGTGGTGCAGCGATACCGTCCTCCATGGCGCTCAGCCACGGTACCAGTGCTTCGGTAACGTGTCCAAAGTCGACTGATAACACTCTGACTTGTATTCAGAGCTAAAGCCACAGTACGTTGCCGGGAACCAGCTTCTATCATTCCCACGGCTCTGAGCATTTCTTCCCTGCTTAAATGACGTCGCCGCTCCATAATAACGTTGGTTTTAATCAGTAGTAGGGAAACAGTAGCACTAATAATGTCTTCAATGCGTTGTATGTTTTTATAGGGAAAATATTGACAGCTGATTTTCATCTTTTACTCGAATTTGATTCACAGTTCCTGATTCAAATTATGAAATGCACCAAAAAGGATCCATATAAATTTATAAAATCATAAATTTATTACAAAGCCACATCTCAATCTCAAGAAATCCGCATAAAAATGCTTGATCCCTAGACACTTTTGATGTGTGTACTTTCTTCTATCCATAAATACTGGCTAGGGCCGGATAGGTTTCATGCTATCTTTGTTCCTATCCTAAATCGACTGACACCACCCCCAAAAAGGCGTAGGTTGGTATCTAAATAAAAGCGAAAACCACTTGGCAAAAAAAATAAACGTACTTATCAATATTTATTTCGTTTCTCATCCCAATAAATAGCAACATAGCTTCCACTTTCAAATTTTTCTGTTAGCAACTCCGCGCGGAAAACCAAATGTTGCCGATCTATTTCTTAAGTAATAAGTTCGGTTCGCGGAGCTTTCGGCACCAAATCAATCTGAACTAGCAATATCAAAGAGCTTACAAGATTGGAGATTAGACCTTGTAGACTGCAGATTTGTTGACCATTTTCCTTCTATTTTGTAATGTACCTGCGGGGTAATTGCATAACATACTAACAGTAGCAATGGCTTTAATTTTGACAGTTCAACAATATTCACTGCGTCATTTACGTTGTTGTGCAGACAAATTTTTCGAACATAATTATGAAGCAATGGATTAGCAATACCGCTCAAAATGACTCAGATTGTGGTGGAAAGTGTGTTACGCCATTAGGGTCCTGGTACTTGTTGACAGGCCTTCACTGTCCTCCCATAACTATTGAACATTGTAATTCGAAAAAAAAAATGTAAAATCTAATAATTTTTAAAAGAGTAACCGTGGAGTTTCTTACCGGCTCTTCTCCGTAGGAAACGACCAGTGCAGCTTCTGACGTTTCATAAGTGCATAAGGTCTATGTGAAATAAAATGTTTTGATATCTTTTTAAATTAAATTCTGGAGTTTCACAACATTGAGACATATTCTTTTTTTATCACTGGCCACCTTGACTCGGTTGTTGCGCGGTTAGAGCCGCATTCGCAGTTGCGTGGGTTCAAGATCGCATGCTAACTTTGCAACAGCTTTCATTATTGGCCAAAAAAAATATATATTAACTTCTTTAGTTCTTGACTAAACGGGGTTTATTGTGCTAAACGGGTGTTTCATATTTTTCGGAGCGTTCACTGGCAATTTCTTGCTTATTAAGATAAAAGAGTGCATATAATAAAAACTGAAGAAATATTGTGCAGAATCAACTTTTATCTGATAACCTTTCTGAATGAACTTCTGAGAATAATTTACGTAAATGTGAAAAAATAAATTATTAAAAAAAAAACTTTCGGTACGTACTTAGTCGTACACGGCTTGCGATGTAGTTCGCGCTAAATTGACATTTACTGACTTACTTGCAAGAAAAAAGGAAGTTGTTTACATTTCGAAGACTATAAACAGAACCCTAATTGCGCAACACACTATCAATATGAAACATTTTGAAGGATATTGCTATTCCATTGCTTCATATATTCGAAAAAAAATTCTGCTTAGCAACGTAAATAACGCAATGAATTTTATTGAACTGTCAAAATGAAAGCTTAAGATTGCTACTGATAGTGTGTTACGTAATTACTCCGCTGAAAGTCAAACTGCAATTTACTTCTAAGTCCACAGACAGTTTACCGAAAACAGGCCCACAAATCCCGACGCGCCCTAAGCTACCAGATTATAAACAAATGCCAATCATAAATTCCTAACCTTCACCATTTGTACAGTAGCACTGCACTTAACATACTGACTTTGACATACTTCTTATAAAAATAACACACGTAACGCCTCATATTATTGCATCTGAACAAATACCACGAAAGAAAAGGTACCTATCGCGAAAGCGTCCGTAGTTACATATCGATAGCAAATATCTATTAATTGCTATCCACTTGCATGCTGCTGTAATAGAGCGGAAAATAGTAAGAGCTTGTAATTGTTGATTGTAGCGTAGAGTATTATATTATCTGTGATTGTAGTGTGTTTACTTTGATTTGTGACTAATGTGACCATTCAGCATTTATAATAGTATATACGGCTTAGGTAGGATACGTGAAGCTAAGCACTGTTTACTGAAGTGAGAATGGGCCGGCCATAAAATATTAGCCGTAGAACCGATGACCGTTGTATTAAACGTGTTCTTCAGTGGAGAGCGCGAATCGGCAAACGTAAGGTCACCGCGCCGTCACGCACGTTAGATACAGCGATGATCTTCAGAGGAAGCAGCTGCATGAGAGTTGCCCAAAATCGAGCTGAATGGCGTGCAATTGGAGAGTCCTATGTCCAACAGTGGACTGTTGTAGGCTGATGATGACGAAGCACTGTTTAGCGATGCAAACCAAAGGGTAGAATAGGATATTACATGTCTGCAAGAGATGGATTCTGGAAAACATTTTCCCCAAAATTTACACTTGCCATTTCGTTTGCCCTACAATACCGATTAAGGTAAATATAGAGCCCTAGATATGAATATACTAAATTGAGAAACAGTACCACTAAAACGAAAGGCTGAAGAACCTATCTCTTCCAATGCACTTAACTCAAGAGTAGACAATTATTTACAAAGAATAATTATCTACAAAGGCAATGAGAAAACAGCTCTTTAGTTACATTACTCTAACAAGCGGAAATAAACCATATAACCAAATATAATTTACGTAAGTCTTCATTGAGAGGCCATAGCTCTCAATGAAGACTTACGTAAATTATATTTGGCGTACACTCACGGGGCATTTCCCGTCATCCTGCATTGTTCTCCAATGGCACAATTTCACACGCTCCACATATCTACGTACATGGAAAGCGTTGTAAATACAATATACCAGTATATAGCACTTTATGCATGTGTATTCATAATTTTGTTGCATGAATGGACGCAGCAGAGAGGAATGTCCATTGTCGACACGCGTTGTGATTAGCTTTCAATACTTACATTCAATCGGTTTATGATTGTGATGAAATCGTGATCGAATATAGGTACGATCCGAGTGGAACTAGCTGAGTGTATTTCGTCGAAGTCATCATTTTGCTAAAACCATTGCACGAAACCCGGTTTCTCTAAAATTGAGTACCCAGGCAGGGACATTGACGTACAGCCTGTTACCCTGGATTCAGAAATGATTCTGGACCAACCTGAGTTCAAAATATTCGCCGGTTATTTACAGGATAGCATTACATCGACGCGTGAACTGCCGATCGATTCTGTAAAAATCTCACCGTGATAACTTAGGTGAAGTGAGCGTGAAGTGTGCTATCAGTAGGGGGAATCCTTAACATCAGACGGAATGACAGCTCACTCACCTTAGTTTTCACGTTGAGATTTTTACAGAATAGCGCTACTGTAACAATGAATTCAGCACATGATTCTTGAGCGCCTACTTAGCGTATATGTGTATTTCAGAGGTTATAAAAAAAACCAGTCAAGAGCGAGTTGGACTCGCGCACCGAGGGTTCCGTACTTTGTAGGTATGTAACTAAAAATTTACGGTTTTCGGATTTTTCTCCTTTATTTGTACTACATGAAATTGCTTCTTGCCAAATTTCATGATTCTAGATCAACGGCAAGTACCCTATAAATTTTGATTCCCTTGAGAGTGTCAAAATATATGGCAAACTTTGGTCAATCGGTGATATGTAGTAATTCTGTGATAGTTTGTTCGTTCTTTATGTCAAAGTTACTACATAGGGCAAAACTTGGCTAATCAGTGATAGTTTGATAATTTGACTGCAAAATTTTATTTTCCAATCGCATAATTTAGTAAATATATTATGTAGTAACTTTGATTTATAGGACGAACAAACTATCACAGAATTACTACATATCACCGATTGACCAAACCTTACGTTTTTTGCGACATAAACGGCCGTATCTTTTTTTTACGCAGCTTTAAGGGACTCTAGACCAGAGCATATGTTTTTAATTTAAACTCGATACCCCCACGTCTTTCCGAGATAAAGGGTCTTGACAGACAGACACGACGGACAAAAAAGTGGTCCTATAAGGATTCCGTTTTTACCTTTTGAGGTACAGAACCCTAAAAATCAGCGGTTCTTACGCGGTCGAATGTGCGTCGATGTCAGTACCACCCCGTATTAGAAGAATAAACAAGTTATTCAAAGTGATTCAGAATTCTTCAAACTAATAAAAAAAGAAATAAGATGAATACACAGTTTCTGAATTTATTATATCATACCGATAACCTCTCGACCTTAACAACGAGAATTATAGCTTTGCTATCTTCAAAAATGAAATGTTCTACCATCCTGAGCTATGAATTTATTACCACAAACAAAAATATTAAATTACATAGAGATGAGAACCTCTTTGCTTAATGGTTATGAAAATTAAATGGACGAACAAAATACATACGGAGTATTCTTCATCAAAACAGGGCAATTTCTCAAGGGATTATAAGAATAATTATGTTATTGTGGGTCTAGACGAGAAAGTTATAACTGTTATAAGTAACTATAAAAATATGGGCTGCGGTCACAAGCTTCGAAAGTTACCTATAGGTTTCAACGCAAGTTAGTTTGGATTATGGCGTAGTATAATAAAACAACAATTTATGTAAAAGACCCCGAATACCTAATACCCGACTTGCGAGCGATGAAACCCATCGACAATTTCTAGATTTTCGGGCATCTTAAGCTGTAACCGCGCGATGTCATACACATCAAGCGATACAATTCCAGTTCGACCTCACATTTGATAGGTTTTTCGTACAATCAGAAGTCAGCTTATACTAGTTTTGAATAGCTTGATGTGTAGCCGTGCGTACATATTTGGTAATAGTATGACAACCGGAATCAAAAGGATCAATATCATCTTGTCCCCGGAGCATATACCTAAAATTAGGACGTGACCGAAGGGCTGGCTGGCCTATTTTTAGGCCAAACAATCAATATTATTTTGGTCACTTTTCCTATTGACAGCGATGCGGAAGAATTTTTGATTCCCAATGAACTGTTCCCTTTTTTACATACTTGTCATAATATGTATATTTTAGTGTTAGCTTTTAGCTTGTATATTGTATGAAATTTGTGTCAAATATGAAATAAGAACTATGAAAAAACATTAATTATATTTTTTCTCATTAAAAAAAAAGGTCCAAACTCTGGGCCATTTTCAATGTCATTCGATCATTGCAAAAGCAATTTGCACCGCATTCGTTTAGCGACACTTTTTTGCTGATAAAGAAGCTCAATGCGATTATTGGAGCGACCTTCGACTCTTCCATTGTTTGGACAGCTGTATTTATCATTTAACTACGTATTTACTACTTTATTTTAGTCTTTATGTTGTAGTTGTGATAAAACTGTTTTGTGTTCACAATTCTACGAATATAGATGAAGGCATGGTTCCTGCCAGGGTCGTGGGTTGTTCAAAAGAGTTACCGTGGCCTCAAGCACAGGGGCCACCCATCTGTGTGAAGGAACACGGATGGATTTTAGTCAGGAAGTCTGACATGAGCTCCGCCCAGAGCGGGAGAAGTTATTTGAAGATTCCCACCTAAAAAAAAATGCATGGTTTAGGTAATCATCATCAGCTAACAGTTCACTTTACTTCAACTAGCTTCTGAAGTTTCATAAGTCCCCATGTAGGTTTATGTGAAATAAAATATTTTGATTTTGACTGCTAGATATATCCTCCGATCACGCCCTTTTGCTCACTCTTCGGCTGTCCTTATCCTGCAGCTAGCCTGTGTCCTGAGGACGTCCTCCTTAAGTTTGCCGATTCGCGATTTCCACTCAAGAACACGTCTATTCCGACGGTTATAGGTTCTAAGGCTAAAGGCTCCTGCAAACAGGCGCGACACGCAACGTGAATTGCACGCGACACAAAGGGACCGCTTGATATAGCTGGTCCATTGCCACTTCAGCTTGCCTGTTCTGTAGAATATTTTTATGAACAATAAATTGTAAAAAAATTATAAAGTAGAACATGCCTGTTTTCTGCAAGTGAACAGAAACATTATTGCACTTTATGAGTGTACAAGTCAAATACGGTACCTCAGTTTGTAACTTGTCACCCGCAATAAATCGTGTTTCCAGCGCACAGAACTCTTGTTCATTGTTTACCGCTAAAAGGAATCGATTGTCAAATGTTTTTTTAAAACCCTCTTTTTAAACATTCTGAATAACATAAACACCACGCCTTGTTTCCACAAAGGGTTGGTCAGAGGTGTACCTATAATATATTTATATTTCGCCAGTTATTAGTAAGTCCCATGTAATAAGGGGCGAGTCTATTACCATCAACCAAGATTTCAAATTGCTGAATTTATGTTTATTTCCAATATATGTATCTCAAGTGTTTGCTGATCTCTCTGAAGCTTTATCAATTTCGCTCAGTCGCTATATTTAAATAACATTGCAAACACGAAAAAACATGTGCTTTATATTTAAAATTATTCGCGATTCGATTCTGAATTATTTTTATCAAGATCAAGATCAACAAATTTATTTAGAAAAAAGTTATGAAATGAGAATCCACACAGACAAACATTGGTATCAGAACTCTTCGCTCGATAATTTACAATTTAAATACATTCCGCGGATCGTTTCTAGTAAACAGATGCTTAACTTAATGTTTAATTAAATCGTGATTTTCTATTTTATTAACAAAATATTAATCTTTTACGTATGTCATAAAGTTTTTTAACTTTTAGATAAAATGAATGAATGAGCAGCATTGCCGCAGACCACAGACTAAAAACTGTTACAATATGAGAGCACTATATCGTTCATCTCTTACTAATAATATTAATGGCTTGTATTGTATGCCGTCGCTTATCTCGGCCTTGCTTACTTTTTAATGTAGTTTGTGGGTCGTATATGATAAGTGGCACCCGAATGGTGACATTCAAAGGCTCCATTAATGGATTAATGCTCCTGTACACAATGGAAGACGATGGCGCATTGATATTAATAATTTATGAACCGTTAAATTGTTCCTAAAATATTCATAAAATTCCAAACCAATGCATCAATTTTATGTCTCTATATTTAACAAAATAGAAACACAAAATGTTCTCTCCACAGATTTATGTTTAAATATTTGCTATTTTCATCTCGGTTTGTGTGAGTCAATGACATATGACAACACATCACAATGAAACCATTTCGATGTTAATGAACCTAAAACATTAAACATTCAGCTGCAGTGGAATATCAGATTAAGGGATAAAATCAACATAACGGCCAAACATAATTAGCAGTAAATAATAAAACTGTTTTCCGTATAATATCACGTCACCAATTACTTGACGCTAGTGTTTGCAGCATGAGTGCTTTCGACACCACTGGGTTTTATAAACGAGGTGCTACCGTGGTACGCAACTAAAGTATGCTATATAGTAACGTAAATAAAGCGATTTAATAACGAATTTACCAGCTACTATTAACTACTGAGACTTGTGTTCACCAACATTTAAATCAACTGATTAAATATTTAAGTTCTTTATTTAAAATTTCCATAGGATATTTGACATAAACCAACAGTTTAAATAATTAACCGATGGTATGAATGTTGGTGAACTTAGGCCTAGCTGTTTCAACTACACACATCAAAAGTGTCTAGGGATCAAGCATTTTTATGCGGATTTCTTGAGATTGAGATGTGGCTTTGTAATAAATTTATGATTTTATAAATTTATATGGATCCTTTTTGGTGCATTTCATAATTTGAATCAGGAACTGTGAATCAAATTCGAGTAAAAGATGAAAATCAGCTGTCAATATTTTCCCTTTAAAAACATACAACGCATTGAAGACATTATTAGTGCTACTGTTTCCCTACTACTGATTAAAACCAACGTTATTATGGAGCGGCGACGTCATTTAAGTAGGGAAGAAATGCTCAGAGCCGTGGGAATGATAGAAGCTGGTTCCCGGCAACGTACTGTGGCTTTAGCTCTGAATACAAGTCAGAGTGTTATCAGTCGACTTTGGACACGTTACCGAAGCACTGGTACCGTGGCTGAGCGCCATGGAGGACGGTATCGCTGCACCACACGGAGACAAGACCGATACATTCAAATCTTAACTCGAAGAGCTCCAACAATAACCGCCATGATGTTAGCCGTGAGGCTTCATCACTCTTCAGGGAACTTAATTAGCGACCAAACAGTCAGAAACCGCTTGCATGAAGTGAACCTTCATTCCCGAAGACCGCTACGGGTACCACCTATAGCAATGCACAATCGTAGGATTCGATATCAATGGGCTCTTGAACACAGAAATTGGGCAGAAGAACAATGGCGTTTCGTGTGCTTTTCTGATGAGTCTCGTTTTGGTATGAGACCAGATACAAGACGTATACGACACTGGAGAACCCCTGGACGCCAACAGCGATTAAAATCCTGCCAGGAAGTCCATCCTTATAGTGGTGGAACCATCATGGTATGGGCGGGTATTTGGATCGGCGGAAGAACTGAGTTGATTTGGATCAGAGGCAACCTCAACGCTCAAATTTATGCTGAGACGATTGTATCAGACGTCATCGTTCCTCTACAAGTGCAAATCGGTCCCTTATTTCAGTTAATGCATGATAATGCACGACCGCACACCGCAAGAGTTGTAAGACAGACTCTCGCCGCAGCTAACATCAATGTCCTGCCCTGGCCTGCTCAGTCGCCAGACTTGAACCCGATTGAGCATGCATGGGATATGCTACAGAGAAGAGCTCTGCCGAATATGGAGGGTATCCAGTCGCAAGAAGACCTTTTTTTGTTGTTGCAACGAACATAGGCGGCCATTCCACAGCGTGATTTGGATGAACTCATTTTGAGTATGCCAAACCGATGTTCTTGTGTTGTTAGTGTTCGCGGTAGAAACACGGATTATTATTTGTTTAAGTTACCCAATAAAATTTTAGAGAAAACTGTTATTTCAGTCTTTTTTTCGAACTTTTGTGTTAGTGGTTCAAATGTCAAAAATCCCTTTATTAGGAAAATGGCAAATTTCTTTATTAATGCAAAGGTGACTTGGTTTATCGTTACTGTGACAAACGAAAACACTTTATTTGATGAATCCTTAAAGAAAATTTTAACTTTTCTCTGATTGATATTAAATCAATCAGGAGAAAAGTTATTGCGAAAATATATGTTGATCCCTAGACACTTTTGATGTGTGTAGTTCCCAAGTGACAACAGTAGGGAGACTGACAGTCAAAGAAAAGATCAGCACGTCTAACAATTTCCACTGTTCAACAGTCCGCATAAAAGTAGGTACACTTGCACTACGAAAATCGCCTTTAGAGCTACAACGTAAATTCAATAAGTGAATGTCAAATTGTTATCGCTGATGGGCGTCGTACTGTACCATTTAACTGTGCCACTACCCAAATGAGTTTTTTTTCTAGATTTGCAGACCAAAATCAGCGTCACCCAATGATGGCGTCACCGTCCAAATCACCAATGTGCATGTTAAATGAACAACCGGATTGTGGGCCGTCAATAGCCAGGGCAATTTTGGGCGATGTTTTTTAGTCATCAATCAGGAACTAGGGCCATGGTCACGTAGTCAGTCAGAGCAGCGCTTAGTGAAGACCTTGTCTTCTAGGGAATTACCCTCACATCATAAAGAACTTATCAACAAATGTTTAACCAACAAAATTTTCAATGAAATAGGTAGACATAATGTGACCGCAACGTTAATCTGTAGGGCATTAATAAACTGACGCAGAAACTGGTACAGACGCCAGCAGGTCAACCTACCCCAATCTGTCAATTTCTTTGATAGATTTTCAACTTTAGTACAAAGGAATAAGGTTCATATTCAATTGGGAAAATCTGACAGATTGGGGTAGCTTGATGTGCTGGCCTCTGTACCAAACGATGGTAGTCTGATGTATCTCAATCTGTATTTCCCTACATTTTTGACAAGTATTTAACGTTGATTGTCGCTGAGATGAAATTGCAACTTGATTTTGAACGTTTTTAATTACGAGAAATTGGCCTTCTGCTTCTTAAGTCATTCTTAGGTATTTACTAATAAAATTGCAATTTCAAATGATTACGTAATGGAAAGCGAATTAGAATGGGTTTAGGACCCCAGCGGAAATTATAGGCGTGTGGTAACTCCTTGTTTATGGATATTAGTTCATGTGATGTATGACGGCAAGCTGCCAGTGTTGCAAGAGTTTAATATACTCTGAATATGTTTTATGAGTTACGGCAGCACCGGTAATTGAATGGTGCACTTATTTGATTGCAGTGAGCTGCTGATTTATTTCTCTATTTTATTTTCTAGTTTAAAGCTCATCTGTTTGTGTTAATGTTTTTTAAATGAACACGGACGTTTTTCATAACCTCTTTTCGCTGCTTTGCGTTTTCATACAACCTTACACGAACTCTTGCCATTAAAGAAAGGTTAAAAGCATAACATGATTACATCCAAAGTGCCTACTACCAGTATTATAAAAGTACTCTGTGGTGCCTACTCTTATAAGCTCATCGAAAACATATTTTTATCTAAATTATATTGGCATAAATAATTAAGAAACCGGTCAAGTGCGAATCGGACTCGCACACCAAGGGTTCCGTTTGTAGGTATGTAAATAGTTTATCAAGGGAAAAAACATTTTTTTGTAATGTAAACTACAAATTTGCTTCTTGATAAATTTCATGATTCTAGGTCAACGGGAAGTACGCTATAGGTTTTGATTCCAGAACATAAACGCGCGTATCATTTGATTTTGATTTTGTCAGTACTTCAAGGGATCGCAGTTGCAGCCCTGAGTATTTGACATTAATTTCAACTTGATAACTCCACGCGTTCCTGAGAAAAAAAGGTCATGTCATGACTGACGGACAACGAAGTGATCTTATAAGGGTTCCATTTCATCTTTTGAGGTACGGAACCATAAAAACAGTAAGGTACAATATTTCGATAAGATATTTAACATAACATAATATCACGCCTGTATTCCCGAAAGTTTAGGCAGTGGTGTATCTACCTATAGTACCTACAGACGCCAGCACATCAAGCTACCACAATCTGTCAAATTTCTTTAATAAATTTTCAACTTTATCGCCAATGCATAAGGTTCAAAGTTGATTGCGAAAATTTCAGAGGTTCGGGTAGCCTGATATGCTGGCGCTGTACACTGAACATCCACATTCACTAGTTATATTTAAGTCCCATGTAATAGGGAGCAAGCCTATTGTCATTAATTGGACACGAATCCAGACTCCGGGCCGCTACTGAGAAATTCCTAATGGAAAAACCTGATAACACTTTCCCTGACTTGGGAATCGAACCCAGGACCTCATGCTCAACAGTAGCGCTAGCGATCACTAGACCAATGAGCAGCAGTTCAGCAGTTACACTAGATACTTTATTAAATTACGTACAGACGCCAGCACATAAAGCTACTACAATCAGTAAATTTTCATTAATAGATTTTCAAATTTATCGCTAAAGGATAAAGGTTCAAGGTTGATTGAGAAAATTTGACAGTTTCGGGTGGAAGTTTGATGTGGTCGCGTCTGTACAATATTATGTCTTCAAAATATTAGTCCACCATATTTTTTTTTTCACAAGATGTTTCATTGCTCCGTGTTTTTTTATGAAGACTTCATTCAAAATAATGTTTTCGACTAAACAACTGACATTTGAGTGACACGACTCACAATAAAAGTGTTAATTTATTCGATATTTTGTGCTATGAACACATTACATGTTGATTTATTTTAGCAACCTTGGAATCACAGCGGGAACTCAACGACCTATACCGATTTATAAGTAAGTATAAAACCACGCCACGACTACAGGCTCTCGCTGACAGGCGTGACGCGACTCCGGTAGAACAAATTTCCATGAAGTTTTCATAGCGTTTGTTCCACCAGAGTCGCGTCGCGCCTGTTTGTGGGAGCCTTTAGCTTACTTCGATACGCAATTAACACTACATAATGACATCAAATCACTTGTTCAAATAAAGAGGCCGCCAGTAAGATAAAAACATGATACTTACTTAGTTACTACGTAAAACTGTGTTTTGCCACCGTTTACGTCGTCTAAATATAATTTGCTAGTAATGATTCGGCTTTAATTTCTGTTGAGGAATGATGATGATTTGCAATTTCTTATCGTACAGCAAGCGTTTAATTCAAGAGTCCAAGACGAGGACGGTAAATGACGTTGTTTTACCTACAAACACCGTAATTACCAGTTGCGGCCGAAGGTAATGAGGCTGTAGGTAACAGGCTCCTTTAGTTACAACATTTTGATTTCCGTATTTATATCTTTTTTTTTTTTCAGCGAACTTTCTTAGGCGGCGATTCTTTATTGGACGATGAGAGCGTTTCAAGGACGCGCCTCGTTTAGGCACATTTCGTTACATGAAAGAGAAGAAAGATATAAACTCTCTCTGTCTCTCACATTAAATCTCTCTTATTCTTTATTTTTTAAGAAGGTTCTTTTCTGCTGCACGCGCAATTTTTTTTTCTTTCTTTATATCTAAGTAGGTTTAGATCTTGAAAAAAAAAAGACATGTTGACCATGTTGGGCCGATCCAAATAAATTGGGATAAGGGCCGGAG